>OX387353.1:11848864-13213239 GCA_947563465.1 Archips xylosteana | reverse complement strand
GGTTGGGCTTAGCCAATGCTAGTCAACAGGTTGGAGAAGTGCTCGTTCTCGTCTTCGCTAGTGGCGTCTTTTAGCGGCTTTTTGGAGGAAAGTGATTTGTTGCACAGGCGTTTAGTAACGTCGTAGAACTCCCTCATGTTGGCTATCTTGGCTGCTGCGTTAGTCTGGTCTGCTAGCTCGTTGGCGGCACGCTCGCATGCGGTGGCGTGAGGCACTCCTCATCTCGGGCATCCGAAGCGACAGTGTATTCAGCGGCCAACTGCTCTAGCTTTACGCTCTGCCTTCTCTCTATCGCGGACCACAGCACTTGGGACATCCAGGGTTCTTGCTTGGAGCGTTTATAGCCTTTTTCGCCGGCTACAGTGAAAGCAGTGCGTACAATGATTCCAAGTTTCATCCATTTCCTCGTCTTCCAGCTCTTCCAAAAGCTCAAATTGATTAAGGAGGCAAACACCGACCCTCCTTGGTCCTAAGTTTCTGCAAATGGAACTTTATGGATGCCTTCCAACTTTACGACGCGTGCTGCCATCTTGAGACGTACATCAGCGATGACAAGATGATGATCGCTATCCACATCAGCGCCGCGGCGATTCCTAGCATCAAGTAGCGACGTTTTCCAGGCTCTGCTTATCGTAATGTGTAAGATAGAACTAAGATACATAAAGAAAATTTAAAATTACGAAGTAAAGCTAATAAGTGGAAAACAAAATACGAAAAATATAAGAACTACGGGTTCCAAGCTGGTTATTCTTCGAAGCGGGTCATGTTCTGTACCCTCTTGTAAGATTTTTGGTTCTAATATTTCCATTGGACAACCAGATATGTCTATGGGACAACCAAGTTGTCCCCAAAATTAAAAAACACTAATCATTATTTTATGTATTTTTAAATTCAAAAACAATTAATTTTTTTAAAAGATACAATAACACAATATAAAACAAAGTAGCAGGAAAAAAATTATTAAGTTACTGTTACTATTTCGCATTTTAATTGAAAAGTTCACTTTCTATGAAATTAGAGTTGTCCTGGGGACATGATTATGGGAAATACTGTGAAATTATTGAGATATATGCCATATATAAAAATAAAAAATGAAACTGTATTGTTAAATGAATGTAAGTAAGATAATTGTATTAACAATAACTGATGTCTAGTTTAGCTAAAAATAATTTTGAATGGTGGTCCAGGGGACAGGGCAGATCTGGGCTGGTGAATTTTTTCTAGTGAAACGCACTAAATTCTCATAGAAACAGCTCTGCTCTATACAGATTCATAAACGAGAGAAAATTATCTTTTAAATAAAACATTTAAAATTGGAAAATAAGAACAAAAAATAAAAATCCAAAATTTCATCATGTGGACATTTAAAAGTTGATTCACCCATCTAATCTATGGTTCTATTTCATAGTTTTTTTTATATTTAATTTGACATTTTGTATTTAATCACATTAAGTGCTATGAAATCATTAATAGAGACGAAAGTATGATAAAGAGTCTAATAAGTAACTATAATTAGATACATTATTAAATCCCACAAAAGAACGTAACAAAAAACTTCATAGTAATTTTTTCTACCGTAAATGTCACGCTCTTTAGCGTTCAGGTAATGTACGCAGTAAATTATTGTGCAATTGAAATAAATTGTTACACAACCAGGGAACAAACGAGGAGCACGGTATTACTGTGTCGCGCTCAATTTAACATCAACAGTGCTGCTTGACACACCAGATACTTGTCTAGACGGACTCTAACTACTATAACTACGATGAATAACTACGTGCCTACTCATTTACTTATGCCGGGGCACAATTACATATTGGTATGGCCAGCAAATTTATAGGTACAGAACTAATAATAAAGGGAACGCAAGCCATGTTAAAAAAAAATGTGCCAGTTGGGGATGACAGCGATTATTTGAAAATGGATTCAATTTCACTAGTGTTTACAGTCATGGTCATAAATTTGTATGTTACCAAGGCGTCAAAAATATCTATGCAACTCTATGCTACTGACCATAAGGTTGGAGTTTACAGATATTTGACGCGATGGCTGTGTAGATATTTATGCCTTCGACTGTACCATAATTTTAAAAAATTAAAAAAAACACAAAAATATTAATACTTGTAGCAGGGAGAGCCGGAGAGTGGGACAAAGCGACAACGGTACTGTAAAAGTGCAAACGTTTCTATTCCGCATTAGTTCTATGGTTAAAAGGTTAGTATTGCCCAGAAGATGGACTGCTGGAACTAAGTGGTCAAAGGCCCTGATTGTTGGATGCAGAATGGCAGCGACGATTCTTTGATGACATACTAACGTCACTGTAAGTAGGTACGTCATTCGTCTTTTTAAAGAAGGTCGTGCTAATGATGTCGCGTTGAGAATAAACTAGTATTGTGTTTGAAACGCATTAGCTGTTAGTTCTGGGTGGCTTAGGTACGTTGATGTATTTGAAAGCGGCGGAGAGTTCACTTGAGCATATTTGCGTGTCGCACAGACATAGCTGTCTTGCAGGTTGCGGAGCAGCAAGGTAAAATCCGCACTGCGCAAGTACATGTCTGGTTGCAAGCCATGTTTGACGGAAGTATTAGGTACCTGGGCATTTTTAATTTTTCTTGTCCCTTTGGACTTTTTTTTTAATTCGGAAAGTTTTATGTGATTTCTGCTCAGAATCACGAGCTCTTTCGATCCTACTAGGAGAAAAAAAGTGTCCAATGTTTTTTTTCCCGTTCCGTTACCATTTTTCATAGACTTTATATGACCGTAACGGAATGGAGGAATCGAAAATTATATGAAATTTTTGGGACACTTTTTTTTTCTCCTAGTAGGATCGAAAGAGCTCATGATTCTGAGCAGAAAACACAAAACTTTCCGAATTTAAAAAAAGTCAAAAGGTACAAGAAAAAATAAAAATGCCCACCTACTACATTGTGGCTAAATTAATTAATACGTACCGTTGTAGTACGTAAACAGGGTTATTTTTAATTCACTGACATCCTCTTAACCCTGAATTCCTATCACTCAAACAAATGTTTTTTGTTCTACGACTTTTTAAAATGAAGCACTTATTTTTCCATACAAATACACAGAGTATCGTAAAAATAAGAGGTAATCTCAAATTTTCAAAACGTTATTACACCAAAAATATTAAGTATGACAAAAGCCGTAAAACAAAAAACATTTGTTTAAGTGGTAGGAGTTTAAGGTTAAAAGGATGCTAGTGAATTACAAATAACCCTGAATAATTTAAGCTCATGTATTTGTGAGTGTATGTAGTTTTCTATAACCTTAAAAAATAGGGCTTCTATCTGACATCAGTACATGTTGCTACACAGGACAGCGTTACCACGCGTTAGGGCCCTCGCCCACGGCGACTTTTTGTAGCGATGCAGTAGCGATGCTGTCGCGCGTTCGCATCGATACAGTCGCGATGCGGTCGCTAGCTGTGTACCCTCGCCCACATAACACGTTTCAGTCGCGATACAAACGCGATACCGTCGCGCTTCTGACGCGATGCAAACGCGATACCGTCGCGCTTCTGTCGCGATGCAAACGCGCGGTTCTCTACTAACGCGCCACCCTCCCTTTTTTCTTTCCCCGATGTCGTCCGACACGGTCGCGCGTTTGCATCGATACAGTCGCGATGCTGTAGCGCGTTAGTAGCGCGTTGGCGTCGCTTCTATAGCGCGTTACAAATGCGACTAACGCGCGTTAGTAGCGATGCTGTCGCGCGAAAAGTCGCCGTGGGCGAGGGCCCTTACTCGAATATTAGACGCGTGTTGCGTCAACCTATGAAACGGTGACTTGTATTGTTGGGATTAGATGACATTGCTTTTTTGTAGCTTAATCTTCATTTCATTTCAAAAAGGATTGATAAAAATCAATAATCAGTGCGACAGTTAATCTCGGCCGGAGCGAAACCAAGATTTCAGAATAGCTATTATAAAGTAAAATTCATCATCATCATCATCCCAGCCTATAGGTTACGTCCCAAAGCAGGGCACAGGCCTCCTCTCAGAATGAGAGAGCTTGGGCCGTAGTTCCCACGCGGGCCCAGTGCGGATTGGGAACTTCACACACATTATTGAATTTCTTCACAGATGTATGCAGGTTTCCTCACGGTGTTTTCCTTCACCGGAGAGCTCATGGTAAATTACAAATGTAATTTCGCACATAAATTCCGAAAACCTCAGAGGTGTGAGCCGGGATTTGAACCCAGCTTGAGAGGCTAGGTCAAACCACTAGGCCACCACGGCTTGGGGTGCGAAGTCGGAAACCTCCTCGAGTGCTCGGGCGTTACCACTCCCTTCTATCCGAGGCGTAGGCCTCATGGGGTGGGGAAGGGTAACGCCTGGGACGGTGCACCCTGGGCAACAACGGTAAGCTAATGTATTCGTACATTATCTTACCGGTGGCTAATATCCGACTGGGGGGGAGGGGGTTCAGTCAGCAATCTCCACATGTGCCTGCACCAAGCTACGCGAAAGGGCATGGTTCAGGCTGCACGACCGTTACGGTTCTCCCCTGTTAACCCTGGTGGTTAAGGGGGAGAAGAGTAGCGGATGGGCCCATGGCCTGTGGGGTTGACTGGCTGACTGGGGGGGGGGGGTCAGCAACGTTCACATGTGTCCGGCCATGTAAATTTGTATACATGTCTGGGCTGCACGACCGCTACGGTTCTCCCCTGTTAACCCTGGTGGTTAAGGGGGAGAAGAGTAGCGGTTGGGCCTATGGCCTGTGGGGGTTTGCTGACACACTGGGGGGGAGGGGGTCGGCAATTTCCACATGTGCTCGGCGGTGATAAACGTCTGGGCTGCACGACCGTTACGGTTCTCCTCTGTTAACCCTGGTGGTTAAGGGGGAGAAGAGTAGCGGATGGGTCCATGACCTGTGGCAATTGACCGACGTACTGGGGGGGTAGGGGTAGCGGGCCCACTTGTGGGTCCGCTTTGTGAGGACAGCGTCTCGCCCTCGGGCGGACGCCTTTTGATGGAGGCGAACCCAAACCAAGTACCTGCTCTGCCACGGCGGATAGGGAAAGGCGAGGGGGAGCCTGGTGGGCGGAAGCGACCGTGCCCTCGGTTCCGCTCTGCTTTCAGAGCAGGACATGAGGGCGCGGAAGCTGACGTGAGGGCACGTAACCCCGGCTTGCCGGGAACGTGGGCATCTGCGGAAGCCACGAGGAGTAAACCTCTTTAAACAATCCTTCACCAGCGGGGGAGGCCGGGGAGTGCCGAGCCCGCATTGCACGGTGTCGACAGAGGAGCCCCATCCCGGGGCGGCCAGTGGGCGTTGCGGTGACACATCTTGCTCCCGTGGCGTTCACAATGGCAAACGAGGGAATCCGTGTGGTTTTTAGTGGGTAGGCCCGTAGGGGAGAGCCCCACATACCTCCGTTTCCCCGAACGGAGACGATGCATAAGGTGCATTTTCCACACCAAAAAAAAAAAAAAAAAAAAAAAAAAAAAAAAAAAAAAAAGGCCACCACGGCTTCAAGTGAAGAAAGAAGAAGTGAATGTGAGATTGTGCCGGTTATATTGTAAGCTTTATGGTTGTTCCGAAGATATATTATTATCAGAAATGGCACGGTGCTGTGTCACATGTGGAGTTTGCTGCTGTACACGACGAAAAAACGAAGAATACGGCTTTTGCTCTTGTCCTTGAGACCCAAGGATGGATTTAAGAAGTGGAGCCGCCGTGATTTAAGAAGTGGAGCCGCCGTGATTTAAGAAGTGGAGCCGCCGTGATTTAAGATGTTAGTTTTTTGAGGTTTTGGCAGCTTCTGCTCTGGAGGAAAATAGGGTCTCAATCTGTATAGAGGCATTAATTGTTCTACTATTCCAAGTTTGGTAGGTACCATATTCGTATGACTTAAGGTTGCCAAATTCATTTTAGGACTCATATCTACATCTATGTACGAGTACACTAATATATAAATAAATAATAATAATATTATAAGGAGGAAAGATTTGATTGTTTGTTTGGTTGTTTATTTGTTTGCACCGAATAGGCTCCGGAACTACTGGACCGATTTTAAAAATTCTTACCTTTTCCGGAGTAGTTCGATAACAAACACCGTGACACGAGATTTTTATATATTAGATGTACTTAATTATCATTGTGTCGATGGATTCGTAGACGGGTCATTTTTAAATTTTGCGCAGGTAAACTTGATTCAACCTAAAAAAAGTAAGTAAGTTGGTTCGGTTTACATTGTCTATTTTCTGCGGTTATTTAAATGAAATTATTGTTGTTGTTTATTTGTAATTAATTGTTGTTGATATTTATGGGCGGTGGTGATCATTTTCCATCTGATGACCCGCTTGCTCGTTTCCCTCCCTCTCAAAATATTAAAAAAAATTACTTAACTATAAATCACGGATTATTCTTGATTATCGGAATCGAAAAAAGATGCTTAGTATTTATTTAATATTTATAATAACATAACGCATGGTAACACAAAAATAGTAACAGTGTGTTCTGCGCAAAAAATTAAAATGACCCAGCCCCTTCTACAGCTGTGTAAATTTCAATGTATAAAAACCATTGCACATACCGGTAAATAATGGATCTGGTTGGGCTTTGGGGTATCTAAGTTAAAGCGAATCAGCTGTCATAGGCATTTTGGAGGGGTTCAAATCTACATTGACAGTGACAGTTAACAACATCCTGCCTGATAGCCCCTTCATTAGCGTACCCGCTCGCGTTCCCGCCTCCGCTTCCGCGCCGTTCCGCTGGTCCTGGCATTGCGTCTACGCGTCACGCTTCGTCGCCTGAGAAAAATGTCTTACCGCCTATTGTACAACAAAATATCAATAGAAATCATAGCAGAAACTACGAGCGATAGCCGTGGCAAGTATTCTTCAGGTCATTCACAGCGGCCGACGTCTGTATGTTACATTGTTCATTGCCACTAATACAGCGTCGGAAAACCATTGTTCTTGGCTGGCATTTGAACTAATACACTATTATGCTAAACGTGCGGACACTTAACACTACGTAAAGCAAATATCTAACGCCAAATTCTGAAAGTAAGGTACCTACCCGTGGCTATGGCTTGTCTAGGCTTGGCTTGTCGGGTTTAGCCTATGTAGGAAATATCTATAATCCTTAGAATAAAACTAATCTACAAATTTTTATATTACTCATTAGCTAAGGACATTTTCTATCAAATAAAAATTATATGGTTCGATTATAAAACACTAGGATTTTGCCACATATAGGTACTCCAATAGTTAAAGTATTTGGGATAAATAATCTCCCTTATCATTATTTCTGCATCCATATGTAGTAATAAATACTGTTAGTTATTGATTTCAAATACTAAATATAAAACTATAACATGATGGTAAGTTAAACACATACCCAACGCTCTACCATCTATCGTCATCGTGTATTTGCGAATGTGATGCAAAAGTTGCATTACCACTCGTCAATTTGTGTTGGTGAAATTGGCTCTTGTTTCAGATCTAAATTGTTATAATTATCAGAAGCATAACCATCTACACGGAAAATATTTCAGCAGGTTGTATACTTTATCGCAACACAAACATTTGCCCAGACAGACAACCTAATAACCTGAGTTGTGTAATACGAGGTCCCCGTCGCTATCAAGGTGTTATCATCGCACTGCAGTTTACACAACGTCGGCGAGCGTGCACTACAATTTCCATTCTGATTAATTCTTTATTTGAAGAATAAATATTGCGCCGACAGGCCATTTAATACAGAATGCGATAGAATCCAACGTTATTTTGTGCGAGAAAACCAACCATACCAACGTTGTGAGAAAGAAAGCGGTTAATCGTATTAAAAGCCTACTTTATTGTGCCAAACTAACTTATTGAAAATCGTAATAAGTATTACGATCACGTAGTCTTAAGTGTCAGAAATGTAGGACTCTATTGCACATGATAAGAAAGTCGCGCTGCGCGTCGCCGCCTCGGCATATCTAACGAAGATCCTAACTACTATAAAAATATACCCACCTCATTCTTGAGACTGAATTTCCGAATGATGTTACATTCGTCTGACTCACATTTTATTACAAGACCGTGATAAATGGCGTTCCGAATTTCATCAAGTCTTTTTGTATTTACTGGGTTGGTGGTTGGTCTAAAAATGTAGGGAATAAAGCACGCTACGCTTCATTTAATATTCCAGTCGTAGCAGAAACTGGATTCTCGACAATCACCTGCTCATCTACCTTCGCCTTCGCACCTAACATTCTAATTTAGCACTATCCCTATACTTAAACTTTGCCATGTACTACGGCATGTTCAATAAATAGAGTAAAGGTCAATTTCGGACTCTTAAGAAGAATCCACAGATCAACATTTTGAAACACCACACTCTCTGGAAATAATGTTAGTTGGCTCTTAATGTAGTCAGAAGGTTTGAGGTTAACCGTTCCATCTACTTCTTAAAGATCGAAGCCAAGTGCCAGTGCCAGCAACACCGCGCAACAAAGTGCTCGAGTGGAGCGAGCGTTTGGCGTTGGCAGACGCGGTGGTCGCTCGCTGAGTCACGCGCCCGCTGTCTGCCATTGTTTGGCGCTGGCGGCGGCGGCGGCGCGCGGAACTAGGCCCGCGCCCTCGCGCCGACCTTGCCGAGCCGAGACACGGATTTATTGATACGTCACCGCCTCGCCGCCCGAGCCCGTCTCAACAATGCTACGGCGAGTCGCTTGCGAGTTCACCTAGCAAGCTACAAAATGCGCGAGTTACCCATTCGAATCTAATAGTGCTAATGATATTAGCTCATTTTGTGCTCCAAGTGCCAGCCAAGCATCAGATGTACCTACCTACGCTACGATTTCTGGCCAGAGGGATGCCAGAGGGTGTGTCTTTCGTTGTTTTAGGGAAGCGAAGATATAAAAATCCCCAAATAGTAAAACATTTTTTGTACTTTGAATCTTAAAGTTGAAGTTGTTATTGTAATGCTGCATTTTTTTAATATGGTATATAAGTAAAAGTATGTACTATATTAAGTAGGCCGTCTTTACGTGCATACAGGTGCCATGATGAACACCTCCGTGGAGGAGCTAGGGGAGAGATGGCGTGAAAAGGACACGTAATAAAGGGATAATTCAAATTTAGGAAGCCTCCTATACTGGAAGCGTTTATTATTTAAACTATTGAAATTAAATACAATAATAATTGTCATTAACCTCTTGTATGCCAAAAGTTCTACGGGCGATGTGCCCTGCCCACTGCCACTTAACTTAAGTCTTCGAGCTATGTCCGTTCTTGCGCGGATCTCATCATTTCTAATGCGATCCTGCAGAAAAACTCCAAGCATAGCCCTCTCCATCGCCCTCTGAGTGACTTTGAGCTTTCTTATAAGGTCCAACGGCTGACGGCCGATGGGGCCGAAAGGTTCTCGAGTGGCGTCCACGGACCGGAAGACACAGTGTAGGTAGGCCTCCAACAAGATGGAGCGACGACCTGGTGAAGGTAGCGGGAATGCATTGGATGCGGATGGCGCAGGGCTGATCTGTTAGGCGAGCCTTGGGGGAGGCCTATATTCAGCAGTGGACGTCTTTCGGCTGAAATGATGATGTCAAAAGTAAAAAAAAAACCTGCATTTAACGACCGCCTTAGCCTAGTTGGTAGTGACCCTGCCTACGAAGCAAGAGGTCATGGGTTCGAATCCCGGTAAGGGCATTTATTTGTGTGATGAGCACGATTATTTCTTCCTGAGTTATGGATGTTTTCTATGTATTTAAGTTATGTTATCGTTGTGTTATCGTCGGTTAGTACCCATATTAGAAGCTTTGCTTAGTTTGGGACTAGGTTGATTTGTGTATGATTGTCTCCCTAATATTTATTTATTTTATTCTAGTCTCGGTTAACTTAAATAGTACCTACCAATATTACAGATTAAAAAAAATACAAAAAAAACAGGCTTAAATCTGGTGCGGATCCGCGTTACGGCATACTAAAGGTTAAGTAATCAATTCTTGTTGTTTTGTTGTTCATTTACGCATCGTTAAAAAAATGTGTATTTTCCTTTTCATAAATGGACTTTTATTTTGAATTGTCCCTTTCAATATGTGTTCCTTTCACGTCATCTCTCCCCTACTCTTATATCTACTGGCAGACCTAAAATCTTTATATATCTAGATAGATAAATTACTTCTGAGTTTTCTTATAAGAAAAGTAGTACTTAACTGATTTAATTACAGATTCAGTTCGGTTCCAACATTACTATGGGTATAGCATCTAATCTAATAAGTTGATGGAAGAATGCTGTAAAAAAATACATACTTGAAACATTTCTGCATTTATCTATTCTAATATAAACGACACAGAATGCAAAATAAAAGATAAAACACTGATAATGTAATGATAATGTATAACGCCTCTTAAATGTGACAGATGGTTATGAACGGCAAAGTCCACCAATGACAAATTATCATTTCGCTCATAATATAGAAAAAACAGGTATAATACGGTACGGGGGTACGGACTTACCTAAAAAGCATAGAGTAAATTGAATGAGTGATCTATTTTTTATACAGTACTGTTATGTGCACTAAATAAATCCGCATTTAAACTCTACCAATGCCCATACGGGGTTATTTGTAATTCACTAGCATCCTTTTAACCCTAAACTCCTACCACTTAAACAAATCTTTTTTGTTTTACGACTTTTGTCATACTTTATATTTTCGGTGTAATAACGTTTTGAAAATTTGAGATTACCTGTATTTTTACGATACTCTGTGCCGTGTATGGAAAAAAAATGTACTCCATTTTAAAAAGTCGTATAACAAAAAACATTTGTTTAAGTGGTAGGAGTTTAGGGTTAAAAGGATGCTAGTGAATTACAAATAACCCTGTATAAATGAAAACAAGACTTTTAAAAACTTTTTTATTTAAACCATGGACCTACTACCTAAACTGGACTAAGTACTGCGACAAAAAGTGTCTCCGAAAATAAAGAAAATAAAACCTTATGCAAAATAAAAATGAAGCCGAGTTTAGCCGAGTGAGAGGGCAACCAGTGAACGCTGTGTCCCGTTCTAACAGTGACTTAGAGTTGCCAGAGTTAAGTTGATTTCAATTCTTTCGTTTTTTGTAGAACAATATGCGATTGATGTAATGTAATGAAGTAATAAATAATAGTTTAAAAAAACTAAAAAACACGCTTTAAAAAAATAAAAATAAAAAATAAAAAAAAAGTTAATAAATTTCAATTCACTATTCTTATAGTGCAGTAAAAAAATCTTAATAAGCAATTATTATATTGTTATATCCAGATCAAAATTTGTAAACAATTCTAAATATTGATAAAATAAATAATAATAGTTTAAAATATTTTATTGTAAAAAAGCGTGGGGTGCATGGTGCCAATTGTCAAGGATTATCATTTTGATAACATCTTAAAAAGCACCCCACGCTTTTTTTACAATAAAATATTTTAAACTATTATTATTTATTTTATCAATATTTAGAATTGTTTACAAATTTTGATCTGGATATAACAATATAATAATTGCTTATTAAGATTTTTTTACTGCACTATAAGAATAGTGAATTGAAATTTATTAACTTTTTTTTATTTTTTATTTTTATTTTTTTAAAGCGTGTTTTTTAGTTTTTTTAAACTATTATTTATTTTATATTTTTTAGTTACATTTTTTCACAGTGAGAGTTTCCATGTGCTAAAAAGAGACACAAAACGGTTTTTTGCTCGTCTTAAATAGAATCAGTCTATCTTATACTTGGTCTCTGGTGCGCGCGCACTGCTCTACACTACTAAACGTAAACCTCTTTCTTTCTAACTTTACCCCCCCTCACCTACAACCCCTAACCCCCCCAACCCCCTAACATCCCCCAACCCATTTCCCCAACCCCCCTCCCAAACACCTAACCCCAACCCCCACAACCTTACCCCCAACCCTCTAAACCCCCCTTACCCCCTCCTCATTTTCCAAACCCCCATCCACCTAAACCCAACCCCCAACCCCCCACCCCTCCACCTACCCCCCCTTCCAGCTCAATCATCAAACCCTTGTTACCATCTAGGCCTCTTACCCCCTCCCCATTTCCCACAACCCCCCAAAAACCCTAACCCCCGAACCCTCCAACACCCCCACCCTATTTCCCCCAAACCCCCCCCCACCCCCTAACCCCAACCGCCACACCCTTACCCCCAACCCTCTAAACCCCCGACCCCCTTACCCCCACCCCATTCCCCCCACCCCCATTCCCCCCCCCACCCTGCCACCGACCCCCCTTCCAGCTCCATCATCAGACCCTTGTTACCATCTAGGACCAAAGTAAGTACTCGTCAAAACGAATCAAACGAGCCCAAACTCGATGGAGTTGTTTCGTTTTATTGTGGAATGCCTTTGCCCATCTTCCAGCTCCATCATCAGACCCTGGTTACCATATGGGATCAAAGTGCTCGTCAAGACAAATCAAACGAGCCCAAACTCGACGGGCTCGTGTCGTTTTATTGTGGAGTGCCTTTGGCCATCTTCCAGCTCCATCATCAGACCCTGGTTACCATCTGAGATCAAAGTGCTCGTCAAGACGAATCAAACGAGCCCAAACTCGACGGGATTGTGTTGTTTTATTACATAGTTCCTATGGCCACCATCCAGATCCATCATCAGATCAGCTCCATGTTACAATAATATTGCATTGTCATCCAATTTACACATATGTGCAAAATTTCAGCTCAATCGGAAACCGGCAAGTAGGTCAAAATCGCGCCCTAAGGAGTCGGTTACAAACATACATACAAACATACAAACATACAGGTGAAGCTAATATAAAGCGTGTAAAAATGGCGTGTACTGAGTCTCTACACTCCAAAGTACCAAGTGCCCGAGCGAAAAAGCAAGTCCGAAAGTGCAGGCATGCGCAGATCGCGCTCTCGCTCTGTCTCTCTTGCTCTACTACAGAGGATCTATAAAAGAATTTATTAATCCTGGGGGTCCTAATAAGGATAATGGGAAACTGTTATCAAATTATTGCATTGTCATCGGTCCTTGATACGTATGCAAAGTTTCAAATTAATCAGACTTCGGGAAATTGGTGAAAATTATGCTCAAAGATTCCGTTACATACATACATACATACATAGTTAGTTACAACCCAAGCTAATAAAAGCGTGTTAAAAACATTTACTTCTAAAATATTTCTAAATATAAATAATAATTTATTACCGACATGTTAAAGCAATATTATTTGTTGCTACGTGTAACACAAAAATTTTGCGATTGTCGTATAGGTTTTCTTTTATTTGTATGAAATACGGACACCTGTAGCGTTGAAAAAGCCAGAAAAAAATCAAATGTTTTTTTCGGAAGTTTTGGCGCTTAGGCCGATAGTACTTACCAATTCTAATTAACAACATTCATATAGAAAACTTCATTCGTTTTTTTCCATTTAATTTTTTTCGGTTTTAATCGTTTTTTTCGGAAAATTAAGAGCGGAAAGTTTCGTGTTTTTTTCCATTAATATCCAAAAAAAACGGGAATTTTTCCGGACTTTTTTAACGCTACTGACAACCCCACATGAACCATCCAACCAATCAACCATCGCCAGAGAGGGATAAAAGGTACAGTTACTGAGCTCTCGTTCGGCTTCAATTTAGCGACAACAGTTCATTCCCGTTGTACGTAGTACTTATTACTTCCATAATTTAAACATATATACACTATAATACTATTTACACTATGATAGAGACTTTTTACGTTGGTTACGTTACTTAAAAATGTATCTTGAATTTTATAGCTTGACAAGATGATGTAGCGATAATCGCAACTAATCATTTGGAAATGTCTCTACGAACGTTGCATACTCCAAACTTCTTCAAAACAACTTGAAACGCATCAAAACGGGCTGGCATAAACAAAAACTTGTTTGAATTTGGAATTGAAGTTAATAGTGCGGGGACACATGGTAGGCGCCAGACGTCTAGACGGTTCGTCGCGTCAGCCTGAAGGCTCTTTAGGAAGGCCGCCGAAATTCCGCCTCCCCCTCTACCCCTCGACACTCTCCGACCTGCGTCGAGTCGATTACGTGACTCCATAGTCGACGTAGACGCACCGTTTATGTTACCGGCACTGTGCTTATTTCGGTGTTAGCGGAATGTTTAATGTTATAAAATAAAATACACGTTATTTAAATAAATTACTGCTCTTGTCCTCTATTTGACATTATGTCGCACTCAAAAACGGAATTAAATTCTTTCTTTCTTTCGGTTAAGTATTTCAAATTTGTGTTTGATTGACCGATATCGTCAGTATGAACTGTGACAAGACCGTTTAAAATGAGGCCATCGTACTTTAAATTTAATTAAGTATGCTTAACTATGTACAATAAAGACTACTACTACTACTACTACTAACTTTCTATAGATTTCTTGTGTCTCACTAATAGACGTAATTCAGTGTAAACGTGTTGGGCCCTCAGAATGAGTTCCAAGCAGCACCAGCTATAGTGGTTTCTCACTTATTCAGGTCCCACTTTACCGGCTTTCACTTTCATTCAGCTGTTAGGTATTCTATGAAATATTTACATTATTTTAGAGACTATCTGGAATACCAAATTTTGTATTTTTGCAGTGACATAGGTAAATATACGTGTGCCCATACAAGCTCTCACATTATGAAGAGGTGCGATAAAGAATATTATCGTACCTTTATAATAATAATAATTTGTCGTCGATAGGTTAAAAAGGGATGTATTGGAATATAGGTACCTGCTGTCAGAGATAAAGATAAATATGTAGTCAAAAAACCTTTCAAGATCAATCCATAACAGCACAATTTTTTACATAGGTCTCACAAAAATGTATATGTACAGTCGGCCAAAAATATGGTCTACCCCCCTACGGTCGAAGTTCATTTGCACGTCATGATACAACGAGGTCGATTTTCCCTTGCAATAACATGATGACAGTGACTTAGGGATATTTAGATGTCACAGAAACTTTTGTCAAAACTGGTAGACCACTTTCTTGGTCGACCGTACCCTACCTACTTTTCAATAAACACACACTTATTTGGCATTAAACTAAGTAATTTCGTGTTTTTTTACGTGTTGAGTAGTACCGCATCATTGACCCTTTTTTAACGCAAAGAATGACAGTTTCTTATTTTCCAGTGCATTCGTTCTTTCTAGTCTAAAAGGTAGACACCGATATTTACCTATAATTTTCGTCAAAATAGAGCCATCTTTTAGTTCTGAGCCATAAACAAAATACTTTAACATTAAATGGTCGAAGCAGACAGAGACATCTTTCTAAATGTTTAATGTTTGTAAACATTATTTTGCCTATTGTTAGAGAAATCAGTGACAAATGCAGTGGGTGCCCATTGTATTCGTAAGTATTCTGAATAAATGAGATTTCATTTTACACTGCCTTTCAGTACTTACTCACCATACAGACAGACATATATCAAACATTTAAGATAAAATTTCCGAAGCAGAATGGAAAGATAATAAATAAAGTCAGGCGTTTTATCCACGTTACTTGCAAATACTTATTAAATATTCATTACTACAAGGAATCCCTTTTGCCTGACAAATTAACTAAATGTGTATTTGTTTGTACATGTTCTAAAAGGCACCTTCAATTTGATACACGGCTTTGAAGTGAAATCAAAATTAAATTAGTAAATAACATTGGTTGTAGATAACTATATTATAGAACAATGAATATTATATTATTAGATTAGAATATCTTGAAACAAGTTAGTTCTGGCGAAAACTAATCAATAGTTTCATCATACGTTTTTTTATGATTCACCGTTTGTTATATCATTGAAAAAGTATCGCAAATGATTTTAAAAGAACAGATTGGACATCCAGATAAGTGTAAGTATACATGACTGGCCTATTTGCGACTTCTATTTTAATAATTTTCTAATAACAAACCAAAGCAGCTACTTAGCGAGTGCAGGATATGGAATTTAATGAGTGGGAGTATTATGATAAACCACTTTCAGAAGCGACCAGAACAGGTCAAATTTACATGCAATTAATTGCACGCAATGCTCACAAATGCAAGAATAGCACGCATACTGCATTTGAGTAGGCTTACCGGATGAAAAACTGTAGATTCCGACAAAAGTCGAAATAAATAAAAACAATGCTCGAGATATTGGCGCGACACGCGAGAAATTTTGGTTGTAGGTATTTTTAAAAGGCAATACTTGTCTCTCTGAATTATTTTTACGGGACGTATGATTTTTTTTTTATAAAAAAGGTTTTCGTTTGAATAGGTACAATAACATATAGTAAGTATTGATGCGGATGATGAAGTACGCTTGAATGAATGTTCATTCATCCTTATCTTAAAGAATGTCAGAAGAAGCAAATGAAGGATGGCAGTTCCATACTGCCGCCTCAAGGAGAAAAACCATAAGTGACAAAAAGTAAGTTTCGAGATAAATCCAAAAAACTTTGCACTTCTGTTTAATTGCTTTAACTTGAAAGTACAAAGTTGAAACTTTCGTTTTTAAATAAAAGAATATCGCATAATTATTATGCATTGCAAACTTTTCAATTATCTCTTTATTTTAATTAGATATTTAGAAAAAACAGTTACTGTCTCGTAAAATAAATCATAAAAAATACTGTCACTAAGAATAAAGAACACAAGTGTGCACTTATGTTTTTTGTGTTAGCTTTGCACTATGATATCTAAGAAAAAAGAACATAAGTACACACTTATGGTCATAATTATAAGTTGGCCTCGGAGTTGAAAACACACAACTGAGTACTTGGGTTTTATTTATTTAGTCTTATCTTGTAATAGGGATTCATAAAAACACAATGAAAAATCAAATTAATTTATTAAAGGTAAACAATGGTTATTTGTGATACGAGGTTGGTAAGTAAGATTTTACAAATGAGTTGACGAGTGATAAACCCGAGCCACAAGGTGAGGGTTTTCATCGTCACGAGTTTGTAAAACTTTGCCAACCGTGTATCATACGACGTTTTTCAATACATTTGTGAAAAAATAGGCAATTAATAACACAAAATTGAAAAATAAAAACAAAACAACGCAAAGTTTTACTAAAATGAGTAAGTTTTGTTTATAATTAGGTTAACTAAAATTATCAGGCAAAGGTTCGACGCGTTCAGTCACAGCGATTTTACCGAATAAATAAAAGGTGGAAATCATTAAAATCTGAGGTAATTGAATTACAGTTTATAATAATTACAATCAATTTTGCAAATTCATTACTTAGTTTTGTATATTTATACATTTTTCTACGTATAAGTCGATATTTTTAATTTTTTTAATTTAAAACTATTTGTTTGTAAACTTTTAAAATGGAGAATTAAAAAAACTTTTTTTTTATGTTAGAGAGGCCAGACTAACGAACTAGTGGGTCACCTGATGTTAAATGAACACCACTGTCCATAGACACTCGCAGCGCTTTACGCGATACCAGTGCGTTGTCGGCCCTGCAGAAAATTGTACCTACACTCGCCTCTTAAAGGCACCCAGGTCGTAACTCGATGGGAAGACCCCAGCGGCAAGCTCGTTCCAGATATTGCAAGTTCGTGGCAAAAAGACCGCTTAAAACGCACCGTCGGAGACTGCCATTCATCAACATGATGACGATGAAATGAACGCTTACGACGGGTGGATCTGTAATGGAACCCCACAGCTGGAATGAGGTCAAAGAGTTCCTCAGAGCATTCCCCGTTGTAGATCTTATAGAACACGCAAAGGGAGCTAACGTCTCTGCGGAGAGCAAGAGGATCGAGTTTATCGGAGAGTGAGGGGTTGCCGACGACTCGGGACGCCCTGCGCTGTATGCGATCAAGTGAAAGCAGCTGATATTGGGGTGCGCCAGCCAAGAGACAAAAAAAAACTGTAAAAAAATCGCACTAGTGCGGTAAAATGAACTTACGAACCATACTTTCCTTTCTTTCGAATCCTTTGAAAGTTAATTTTTCGAGCAAATGTTTTGAAAAATAAATGAGATGCTTTTAGAGATTTTTGAGTAATTATAATAACAAAACTAAAATTAAACGTTATCAGTTTGCCCCAAGTACTACTAATTATATTTTGCGAAGTAGATAGTTGTGGTTCAGTTGGTAAGCTTCGGACCTCTGAGGAAAGCTCATAAATATCAAAGGCCGATGGAGATCCATTAGATGGAGCATTGTCTTTGCCTTTGCTGCCGTGTCTCGCCTAAGTAACGTATCTCCAAAAACGACGATTAGAGAAAAACGCGATCAAAGATTTTGTTTATTCACATCTCATTGCTTGTTTACCAATGAAGTTTAAAATTTGAAATTTATACAGTAGGTTAGAAATATTATTGTGACGATGTATTTTTAATTTTAACACTGTGCTACGAATCAATTTGAAAAAAGACGGTTTTTAAAGTTTTCGCGGCCTTATTTTTCATACAAAATTCTGTAACGCAAAGTTGCGTATCTGCATATACGTTAGTTAAGCGTGACCATGCTCTTTTTATTACCCAAAACTGTGTAATGGCTATGACCTGTATCTTTACTTACATTACTTTTTGGAACCAAGAAACAGAACATTTAAGTAAATTAAAAGTGGGTTGACTCTTTTATCTAGTCCCGTTATTTTATTTTATAGATATACAAATAGGTAAGAAGGTTAATAATAAGTAAAGTGGAAGCTTGAAAACTTTTACTTAATTGAATTTTATCACAGCAACAGGATTTCTATTAATTCTTAACTTTTAGGTATCTTTTTTTACTAAATAATGCATTTGATATAATGCAATTTTCTTGAAAATTCTCAACTTTACAGGATTTTCATAAAATAAACCTAACCTAACCTAAACCAATCTGTAGATTACATGATTAAAAAAGTTCGTTTTATTAATAGTTTCATAGAAAATTTTAGTATGTATTATGACCATTATGTATTTCGTCCATTATTCGTTTAAAACTTTATATATTTTGATACGTTCCCGTTTCAGAAAGTTTATGAAATATAATTAAAATGCCTTTTATAACATATAACAACAACCTGATTTGAATTAAACTGCACCAAAAGATTTTTCAATTTCAATTCTGCGGGCGAGTTCTGTATGACCTATCTAACGTATTTGAAATACGGGAGATATCCATTACAAGTGCGTACAAAATTCCCAGATACGTTAGTTCGGCTATCGGTGTTTTTATTGAATTATGGCAAAAAATGAAAATCTTCGATATGTATCAGATAGTATAGCGTCAAAAATGTCGATTTAGCACTGTTAAGCGTAACTAACGTATCTCAAGTTACGTTACTTAGGCGAGACACGGCAGTTTGACAGAGTCATCTGAATCCTCAATCACACACTGTTTATCAGAACCATCTGAATTTAATTCAGATCTGGGACATAAATTAGTCTTTAATACATCGCAGGCCGGCCAAATCCTGTCCTTGAGGGACCGGGGTGGGGACGACTACTAGCCTGATAAAGCATAAGTAGCAACAACATTTACGAAACAAACCACGAGACCATATTTTTTGAAACCGATACTAAGCAGAAAAAGCATAGGATATAATCATACGAGGTTGAAAAAACATAACTTGTAACTTGTGCTTTTTCAGTGTCCGAGATTTTGAATTGATGAAAATCGTAAACTAAAAAGAAACAGCATTTCTATCAACTTGTGTGTTTTTTGCATCAAATTTTTTTAAAAAACCAACAAATGGTTTTTCTTCTTATTATAAAAATGTTTGGCGCAAGTCGAAGACAACAATTTAAAAAAACACAAGTGGTTACTTAAGTAGTTTTCTGTCTATGATTATATAGTTATGTCTTTTCTTCCTCTAACAGGAAGTAAAAATAACAAAATGGCATGGACTTGTGCTCGTCTAAATCATGACCTGTAAGAGATATCCGAATAAATGCTAGACAGAAAAATCACATTTTTTTCCCGGAGTGCGAGGCTGGTAAAAAGTCAATTTTGCAAAAAATGTCACTTATGGTTTTTCTCCTTAAGGCGGCAGCATACCAGATTCCATACGTAACGGAAATGTGCGAATCTACCGTATATTTATAGCATCGATCTGAGAAAAAGAGTAGGTAGGTATCTGAAATGTGATGTGGTATATTGTTACTAACATAGTCAAGAAGGGTCATTGTTATTAACACATTATGGATGCAATCTGAAATAAATTTATATTATTATTATTAATACCTAAGGTTCGACATTTTCGATCTTGGCTCCGAAATGTAACTTCGCTGCATGGATATTGATTTGTAACGCAAAGAAATAAGCAGCTGGTCTGCTGCTAACTGTTTAGTCTTAAACCCGACTAAATCAAAATATATGTTACTTGGGTCGAAGTTGCAAGTATCGGAAGCAATGTCTTTTGATCCTCAAATAACCATTGGTGACGTTCCCGTGAGCTGTGTAGACGAAGCGCGTAACTTGGGTCTTTTAATTGACAAGAATCTGCGTTTTGAGAATCATGTGGCTGAAATTACCCGTAGCTGTTTATATAGATTGAAAGTGCCGTATCAGGTTCGCGGATTTTTAAGCGTGGATCTGAGAATTAGACTATGTGAATCCCTTGTATTATCTACAGTCAACTATTGTCTCACCGTTTACTGGCCCTGTCTCTTGGAGCGTTCGCGTCGTCTCATTCAGAGAATCCAAAATGCATGTGCAAGATTCTGCTTTAAAATTCCACCGCGCACCCATGTTACCCCACATTTTAATAAATTTTAAATTTTAAAAATTTTTATTTATATAATCGTTTACTTTCCTGTTTATTGCTTGACTGTATAAAATCTAAAACTCCGGGTTACATGTATGATAACCTTAAATGGTCACCTTCATATCACAGGATCAGAGCTTCGCGTGCCCTCGTGTTAAGCGTCCCTGCCAGCAAAACTTGCGCTTTTCGGGGTAGTTTCAGGTACCAGGCAACGAAGTGCTTGAATAATATACCGCCACCGATTCGTAGTTTAGAATCGAGGTCCAATTTTCACAGCAAATATAAGGTTCACTTGTTATCTATCCAGTTGCAATCGTCCTGAGCCTGATTCTGCCCCCTGCCTTACTTTTTGTCCATTTTGTGATTTTGTATCAATTGTCGCATTGACGCCTTGTTGAGTGGTCGGTGGTCGACTGTTTTAAACAATGAATAATAATAATATTTGGTACGTGTATTCTCCATATTATAAATGTGAATTGTAATTATTTCTAATTATTTTTAATGTTTTTAAATTTTTTGTTTATAAATTATCAAGGAAATGAGCGAAAAGGCACAGACTGATTGTCTTGTACAGCAAACACCTCAGGTTTCTGACAGAATATCAGCACTGCAGGTTACTGCAGTACATGCTGAGTCAGCGCCTATTCGTAACATCATCGCATGGCTCTTAATTTAAGGATTATGTAAGAAAATCTATTTCATTTGTCTAAATTTAATTTCATTTTTTTTTCTGTTTTTGTGAATTTTCTGTGTAAATTATCTATCTTTGAGCTTTGTACGTGTTTGTTGTGAATAAAGTTTGTATCTATATATCTATCTAAATAAGAATAACGCATACAGTATCACATCTGCAGGTATTACCTAAGTGTATCTAGCTAATGAAATTAAAATTGATTTGAACGATTCAACGCATTCTGTACTATTTACTACGAGTATTTACCTATACCTAATTGCACAGGACCACTGCATTATTTTCGTGTAATGACGGTAATGACTAATGATAAAGATGCAAAAATTATTCAATTTCACATACTTGATGATTCCAAAGTGTCATAATCTTGACGAGTGGCTAAAAACCCTGGCGTGTGGTAACACTACGAATGTATTTCAAAGTACAAGCGAGATTATGGGTGCATTCGCGACGTCAATGTACGGATTATTTGAGATGAGTGAATTGATGTCGTCGGGGGTGCAGCGCGGCAAGGGAGGGGGGAGGGTAAGAGACGGCCGATGCACTCACTGCAGCCATGTACGATGCACGGGCTGTGCCCAGCTGTACCAAGTAGGTATCCACCTTTATGTGCATAGGTACTGCACAGGTTGCTTTTTTAGGGTTCTGTACACATTTTGTTAAGATGATATCAGACGGGTCGTTTTTCTTTTATTTTCTTGTTTAATTTTGCATCTTTCACTCAAAATGATGCATTGAATGCAAAGTGAAACAAAAATGCCGAATGGATTCATTAGTGAACCGATCCAACGATGTTGGATTTTTTCATTCGGCATCATTCATTCGAATCCAAATAAACGAAAAGTGAACAGTTTGAACACAGAGACAATGCTCATCCGGTTTCAATCATTTAAACTTATTCCAAGACGCACGACTTCAATTGACGCCATTTGAAAGAGACTACGGATGAATTTTCATTTGATAATTTCTACGTCATTCCATCTAAGCAGTGTGAACATAGAATGAAAGAAAAAATGAAGCATTCACTCGTGTGAATATTCATTGTGAACCGTCTGATATCAACTTTAGTATCGAGTGTAAGGATAAATTATTATTATCGGATACGTGACAAAATTCTTCAAGAAAAATTAACTAAAATACTATTACATGTTTAAATAGGTTGTTTAAGTTTACGCACAAAAATATTTTTTCGGTACGTTGACTGATAAGCAGTTTCGCTCGTAGGTCCATAAATTCTCCATCAATGACAAAATATTTTCAACAAATGCATTACTCATAGGAATTGATAACATTTCGCCTATTATTTTCGGCAATTCCGTAAAAGTTGTTACTTTAAACACCTCAACCCAATGTAAATCAACTGACGTTGATGAAAAGACGTTGCTTTTTACGAACTGAGGATACGTTGTCCGATGAAAGTTTGACTTTTTCTCGCCGCCCGGACATATAGATGTTAAACCCGTAGCCCAAATATGCACTATTCAGACCCGTAGACTCCAGGTCAAACCCGGAGGGGTGGCAGCTCTACTTCAAGTCAATAAAACTCTACCAAACCTCCATTTTTCAATGCACCCATTTTCCAGCTTTTCTTTAGGTCAGTACAATTAGAGAAAATGGAAAAATGGATAAAGAGGTGGGTACAATCAGGAGCAGCCCGAATGCACCGGCGCCCGCCGCCCCGCTGGACGTTGCCTCCAATTCCATGAAGCTTTCCAAATCACTGTTATGCAAACTTGTAGGTACGCCAACCTTAAAGAAGTTTTTATTTGCATCATGTAACATATAGTAAACGTTCTTTATTGTCATATCATAAAATACCGCTGGATTAGTTTTACTCGACATCCCTGTAAAAGTTTTTTAGTATTTTTTATACCGGTTGACAAATATTCTAATATACAGGGTGTTAGGTAATGAGTGGATAATCCTTGAACTACGGATAGAGGGCACTTAGGACGTTATAATAAAGCTAATATAGGTTTAGTAAAAGTCGCACGGTTTTCGAGATATTTGGACTTTTAGGTTTTTTTCGAAAATGAACACCCTTGTTCAATGTTTTGATCATAGCACCATTTTAAACTAATCTTTTTTATTTTTTATTTTTGCTCAATATTTTTGAGGATTTGTGTAATCAGATAGCCATCACTTTTTTTGTGGGACTTTATTAGTTTTTTTTTAAAAAAAATCGCAAATTTAATTTTTGCGTTTTCAATCGTACATTGACCAAACTTTCAGCTTTCATGGTGAAAAAAAAATACACTACCGTCTAGTTGCCAATAAGCTTAAAAACATGCCAATTTATTGTGAATTTAAAAATAGTAATTACCTTTTGAATTTAAAATCAAAATGCCAAAATAATAAAAAAAGGACACGCTCACCCACATTTTTCCCAATGTACTTTTTGTATCCCGGCCGTAGAATTCAAAACTTTTTGTTGCAAAAATAACATAACTGGCCACTAATTTAAATGCCATTTATTCCAAATTTGAAAAAAATCATGCCGACTGCTTTTTGTTTTTTTTTTTCGAATTCGATTTTGAATTTTGCTATTATTTCGTAATGAATGGTGAATTGAGTGTTTAGATTGTTGTGTTGAATTTTTAATAGTTTAATAATGCTTCGAACACAATACACACCGCTAGAATATGCTCAAATGCATTACATTTATGGTGAGTGCCAAGGCAACGCTAGTGCTGCTGCAATTTTGTACGCTGAACGCTACCCAAACAGACGCCATCCCGATTACCGGATTTTTCCTCGAATCCATAACGCATTACAAAGATCCAGCATTGACAAAGATAGAAACACTTTTTTTGTATCACCATTAAAATTTCCCCCTGTATATTTGAACGCCTATAGGCGAAATGTTCTTCTATGTGTTAATGTAAAATGATGTAAATACACTGTATTTGATAAAATTAAATTAAGTGTACGCATAGGTAGAGCCTGGACAGTGCAGGTGACGTTGACAGGCCAGCGTGGGGCGCAGCATGCAGCTGTCCGCAAATGAACTTATCTGGAGTCCGTTTGCACATCATTTATCTAAATAACTATAGTACCTATAGGCAAGTATGCATTGAAACTGCTATTGAACGAAATAGGTATAACATTTAAAGGTTTAACCAAAAGTCTAGAGAACTTTATTGCTCATTAATAACGAGATAACATCTAATTTATTTCAGTTCGATCAGCTTTACCAAATTATGGAGATAAAATATAATGTAAAGGTTGGTTGTGCAAATGGTTAGGTTCAACATTAGTATGCAGTAGCGTAATTTCCCAATCCGCAGTGGGCTTGCGTGGGAACTACAACGGCCCAAGCCCTTTCATTCTGAGAGGAGACCTGTGCCCTGTAGTGGGACGTAGGATGCAGTGGCTACAGCTCGATCGATCCGCGCCTAGTTGTCTAATTTTTTTTTATGTAAGTAACGTTAGTGATGCATGACCAACATGGCAAAGGTTATGTAAGGACACTAACTGTGAAGTGTTGCAGCCAAAGATATACTTAGGACTGGTTTTTCAATGTACAGTTATCAGTATCTGTAAGATAAATGTAAGCTCTGTCCTTTTTTTTAAGACTTGAGAAAAGGAAAGCGATAATTTTAACTGACGGATACTTTTATCTGGGGATTCAAAAAGCGGCCCTTAAATAACTCACGATTCTCTCACTTTGCCTAACGAAAATGTTAATTTTACGCCATTGATAATATATGTACATATCTACTTATTGTTACTATAGTACTAGGGGTTGAAGTCAGTAATTTTAATTGATTTACCTACTGGACTACGATTACTCAAGTGCGCTTGAACAGCGCAATAATTCTTATACCTAAGTTTCGCTGAAATGCTTTGAATTGTAAGAATATCTAAGTATTTAGATATTGTTTTTTTTTTATGTTAGAGAGGCCAGACAAACGAACTAGTGGGTCACCTGATGTTAAATGATCACCACTGTCCATATAGTTCAGTCGCCCGTAGAACATTCAAATTACCAAAAAAGTAACCGTTCGTCTGTTTGAAATTCTTATAGATTTCATCATTTTACGTACTAAAACCAAAGTCTTACAGATCCTAACCTGTCGTGACTATATAAAGTGTAAAGTCAAAAATCGCCACTTTTACCAAAATGTACATTTCGAGGTAACTCTACCGTTTCACTACTGTCGTGTTATATAGCTTTGTGTGATTACGAAACGTCATCGTAAGACCGTCTAATATTGCCGAACACAATTTTAAGACCAGATGAAAACCTGCCATTTTGATAAAAAATTACATTTCTGAGTAACCGTTCCAAATTAATACATGTGATAATAGGCCCTCTGAATAAACCCTATACTTATTTTAAGACCGTTTCTTTTGCCGGTTTAGATTTTAAGACTGATTTAGTCCGTGATGAAAAAATGCGATAAGTACAATTTCAGGACTGAAAACTTGTACCTAGTTGATTAAATTATGGAAAACATCGATCTAAGAAAAAAAAATAACACCAAAAAGTATTAAAAAAATAGAAAAAAAATATTGACTCGAAAAAACCACGAAAATAACTTGTGAATGTTCTCTTAGAAATTACCATTTCATAAATTGCTACTGGTGAGAAAAAGTTGGCCACCGAAACTATTCCACAACAACAATTACACGGGTTGTGATTCGATTATTTTAAAGTTTTTATACTACAACAGTTTTTTATATTTATAAATATAAATTCTTAAATTTAACTATAGAATAATTGACACAAAGTAGATAACTTTTATGTTAAATTTAACCTTAACATTTGGCACTTTTCACATACAAGTCATCTTATATTTGGCTAATCAACTTATCTTCTACATTTGCTGGTAAAAACTAGCCAAGTCAAATATTAAGCTTCAATGTAACATAAGTTACCTACCTTGTGTAAATTTTTCTATAGTTGATTATATGTATAAATATAAAGCTGTAGAAAAACCAAAAAAATAAAGTGTTATACTTGTTTAGGATGTTATTTTTTCTTACAAATAGATTTCAGTATTACCTGCAGAACTTGGCACCCATTTAGATCTCAATCCTTTTGTCGGTGAAGTCCACAATCAAGCATATTTTTAGTATCGAACTTGGCTAACATTTATCACATTTTCTTTTTTGGTGGGATACAATTTAAAGCGTAGCCTTTAAGCAGAGTTTACTGCAAGAAAAAACATGCAAGTTGCATTACATCGCGAGGCAGTGAAGCGAACACGATTCAAGTGGTCAATCCAGCGGCGCTATGTAATGCAACTTGGACGATTTTTCTGGCATGTCTAAATTGGGCTTTAAGATCGTGACCCACTGTAACCATTAACTCTTCATAATATGGTAGTTATTTACACTTCTAGTTTACCGCATTGTTTTGCTACTGTCATGTGTCTTGTAAGTCATGTTATACGCGTTTTTGTTTGATTTTGTCACATAAGAGTAAGACTATGGAAAGAAGCCGTACGCAAATTTAAAACCACATTTATTTAGTCCGGCCATTATGATAATATTTACATTTTTGGATACGATTTCAAATTACATTTTAAGACCGCTTTTGTGGCTGGTTTAGATTTTAGGACTCATTTAATGGTCCTTGCGATGAGTGAGATTTCAGGATTTAATTAGATTTTGATTAAATTTTAAACTAATTTTAAATTGATTTCAGTTAGAGAAAACATTGCTTTCAATAAAAAATAGGTTCATCAAGTTGCATATCATCATCATCATCATCCCAGCCTATGTACGTCCCACTGTAGGGCACAAACCCCCCCTCGCGCCTCTAAGAATGAAAGGGCCGTAGTTCCCACGCGCGCCCAGTGCGGATTGGGAACGTAACACACAACATTGATTTTCTTCGCAGGTGTATGCAGGCTTCCTCGCGATGTTCATGTTCGAAAGGTCATGGTGAATTTCAAAATATAAGTCATACATGCAAAAAAAAATCATCCCTAACATCATTAAGTACATACTTAATCTGTTCGAATTTGGTGCCTCAGCGCGAGCCAGCAGGAATGATGGAATCCCAAAATATAATAGATGTATGTAAGTGCAGACATAGGTAGGTTGATGATTGGGCCCATTATCTTTTACAAAATATTGCTTTTCCTTCTGACTTTTGATGCTTCACCATCAGTTCCACTTCGCCATATTTTACGCATTTCGACGAGCTCATATTGATTAACAACTAGCTTATCTAGTTCAAAATGATGCGCCCCACCACCACACTCACGCACAGGATTCGAAACTCAATTCAAGCTACAATAGACTCTGTTGTAGCTCAAATTGAGCTCCAAATCCCGTGCGCAAACGCGGTGGTGGGGCGCGTCATTTCAAACTAGACAAGCTCTACCTACTTTAAAAAAGTAAACCCCTACTTTAAAATAGTCGAATCGCAACCCGTGTAATTGTTGTTGTGGAATAGTTTCGGTGGCCAACTTTTTCTCACCAGTAGCAATTTATGAAATGGTAATTTCTAAGAGAACATTCACAAGTTATTTTCGTGGTTTTTTCGAGTCAATATTTTTTTTTTCAATTTTTTTTAATACTTTTTGGTGTTATTTTTTTTTCTTAGATCGATGTTTTCCATAATTTAATCAACTAGGTACAAGTTTTCAATTTAATCCAATTCGAATTCAGTCCTGAAATTGTACTTATCGCATTTTTTCATCACGGACTAAATCAGTCTTAAAATCTAAACCAAACGGTAAAAATCTAAACGGTCTTAAAATAAGTATAGGGTTTATTCAGAGGGCCTATTATCACATGTATTAATTTGGAACGGTTACCCAGAAATGTACATTTTGGTAAAAGTGGCGATTTTTGACTTTACACTTTATATAGTCACGGCAGGTTAGGATCTGTAAGACTTTGGTTTTAGTACATAAAATGATGAAATCTATAAGAATTTCAAACAGACGAACGGTTACTTTTTTGGTAATTTGGAATGTTCTACGGGCGACTGAACTAATAGACAGCCGCAGCGCTTTACGCGATGCTAGTGCGTTGTCAGCCAGCCCTAAGGAAAAAGGAGAGGGAATAGGGGAGGGGGAAAGGTATTGGGCCCCCGGCGCTCTCACTAACCGTACGAAACGCACCAGGGAGTACTGCTGCTTCACGCCGGTTTTCTGTGAGAGGGTGGTTGTATAAGTATTTATTTATATATTTGATCAATCTATTGTTAATCGTTCGTTCAGTATCTGTGCAACATCGTTTTCTTCATTACCCACCCACATAACAATTTATCACGAACGTCAAACAAAACAAAGGATTCGGTTTTTCCATCTACCAAACACAAAACCTCGAAAAACCTGGTGCGAGCAAGGAAACAAAACAAAAACGCGGTTGTCGACCCAAAGGATGTTGGCGGTAAAAAATACGAAGGAAGTGTGTCGGCGAGGCGGTAAGATGGAAGTCCTGTTTGGGCAGTGCCGCGTGAAAACGCGAGAGCGCCCGGATGCGCGCTAAAACGCGGCGCATGTAGCGGACGCGCGCTCCGGCGCCCACGCCGCGCGACCCGGCCTCTGTCGCCGACCACCAATTCCATCTTCACCGATTTATGGGCAGAGTTTAAAACAGAGATCCCCATAGTTGGGTCGTACACAGTCGTAAAAAACAGAAGTTGTCTGTCCTGTGGTCATAAAATTGGCGAATCCGAGTCGCCAAACTTAAGATTTTTTTTATATTTATTAAATCATGTACGTACATGTAATATTAAGATGTTACAATATTTAGGTCAGTCTATGACGCCCTGTAAGGGCACATAATAATAATTACATCTAAATTAAAGATAACCTTATGTTAAAATATGATTCGAATTTATTTATTTATTAAGATGGGCCGAAATGGCCAGCCGTCTGCACACACCGATGTAGATTTGAGTAAAATTATATTGGTTGTAGATTGGTTTATTACTCTTCTTGAGATACAGTCCTGTAACAGACGGACAGTATAGCGACAGTTATAGAATCCCTTTAGTCACCTTTCGGATACGGGGCCCTAAAAAGTGCATCTTTGAAGATTGTTTCTCCAATGTTGTCTATGAAAGACTTTGGTTAAAGTCAAAATAAATTAGATACCCCCCGTGAAAATTCATCAAAACAATACGCTACAGATGACAATGAGTAATTAAACGCATTGTTCGTGTGTTTTCAGGTGCATTAATAACACCGCGTACTTTGTGCGATGTCGTTGTGCTTTGCACGCCCAGGCCCTGACACCTGCCACCTTGGCTCGTCCTACAATGCCCACCTTCATGATTCAGCCTTATTTACGATTGTCGGACATTTTGCACAATGGAATGCCCGCTAAAACTCGAAACAAAGCTTTGGCATGCTGATCGTGACTAACGGCACGGTCGGTTTTATCATTTTATGGTAAGTACCTACTTGTTAAGTTTTGATGCGTCAGTGCAGAAACATTAAAATTTTTACTGACGTCTTTGCGATTATTTTCTCGACAATTTTCATGGTGTTGCTAAGGTTACAGGCGAACATACAAGAGTAAATAGTATTCCTTCATAATTTAATTTTATATTTCTTAACGAAGTTTGCCTTACATGATTATTAAACCGTGTTGTTTTAAGATTTTTTGAAATATCGTCTTATAGAATGCATACCATAATACCATTGAACATACCATGAATAACATACCATTTCAGAAATAAATCACTTTATGACAAATGAAAATTATGAACAACGATAATATGAAATTAAAGCTAACGATAAGGGAAAATAAACAGTAATTTAGGTAGTCCCAAGCAAACCCCGCTAATATTATAAATGCGAAAGATGGCGAGTGTGCGTGTTTGTTAGGTACAGTCGGCCAAAAATATGGTCTACCCCCCTACGGTCGAAGTTCATTTGCACGTCATGATACAACGAGGTCGATTTTCCCTTGCAATAACATGATGACTTAGGGATATTTAGATGTCACAGAAACTTTTGTCAAAAGTGGTAGACCACTTTCTTGGTCGACCGTACTCTTTAACGCTAAACGATTGAACCAACTTGGATGACATGAACATGATAGGTAGCTGGATCTCGGGAATAATTATATAGGTTACTTTTTATTCCAATATTCCCACGGGATGGGGATGTAATCTATATATATAAAAGAAGAAACTGACTGACTGACATATCAACGCACAGCCCAAACCACTGGGCCTAGAGATTCCAAATTTGGCATGTAGGTTCCTTATAAGGTCTAGGGGTGCACTAAGAAAGGATTTTTCAAAATTCACTCCCTAAGGGGGTGAAACGGGGGTCCAAAGTTTGTATGGGGAAACAAGATTCGTTCGACTATTTTATTCGAAACTTCACAGAAGTACTCCTAATGATAAATGAGTAAACACATGTTTCAGGTTTTTTGAGAATTCAACCCCTAAAAGGAGGAAAAGGGGTAACAAAGTCTGAAAATCAACATGGGTGTTGTTTCAATGGTTTATCGGGTCGCTGGTTACGAAAACAACAACGGTTTTAAAATCCGACGTGGCGGACGTAAAAACCATCTCCCTGGATGGGGTGCGATGGGGTTGAAATGTCTAATTAAACTAAATGACTGTTGATATATCAACGCACAGCCCAAACCACTGGACCTAGAGACTTGAAATATTGCACAAATATACCTTATACAATGTAGGCATCCACTAAGAAAGGATTTTGGGAATTGCCACGGGGACGGGAAAAAACGGGATTTATATATTCGATTCCGAGTGACCCTATCTCAGTAACTATAATAACTAGACTTTTCAAACTTGATACACAAGTAGGTATTACATTAGTTAAAACATTAAATTCAGGATTTTTCAAAATTCCCACGGGATAAGGAAAAAACGGGATTTATATATTCAGTTCAACGGGATCCTATGAACTTTAGTTACTAGACTCTTGAAATTTGGCATAGAAGTAGGTAATTATAATAGTAAAAAACAGTTTTAAGGATTTTCGGAAATTCCCACGGGATAAGGAAAAAACGGGATTTTTCGTTTTACTGGTCGTAGAAAGCTGAAATTCGGCATCAAGGTTGCTTGGAGAGTGTAGAGGAGGATTAAGAGAGGACTTTCCAAAATTTTCATGGGAACGGGAAAAAACGGGATTTTTCGTTTTACTGGTCGTAGAAAGCTGAAATTCGGCATGTAGGTTGCTTGGGGAGTGTAGAGGAGCATTGAGAGAGGACTTACTAAAATTCCTACGGGAACGGGAAAAAACGGGATTTTTCGTTTTACTGGTCGTAGAAAGCTGAAATTCGGCATGTAGGTTGTTTGGGTAGTGTAGAGGAGCATTGAGAGAGGACTTACTAAAATTCGTACGGGAACGGGAAAAAACGGGATTTTTCGTTTTACTGGTCGTAGAAAGCTGAAATTCAGCATCTAGGTTGCTTGGAGAGTTTAGAGGAGGATTAAGAGAGGACTTTCCAAAATTCCCACGGGAACGGGAAAAACCGGATTTTTCGTTTTACTGGTCATAGAAAGCTGAAATTTCATAATTCATAAGTTTATACTGTAAGTAGGCCGCAAAGGGCACTTTAGCCGACTTAAAAAAAGGAGGTTATGCATTCCACTTTATGTATTTTTTTATGTAGGTATGTTCATCGATTTCTCGGTCAATTGTGGACCGATTATAAAAAATATTTTTTTATTCGAAAGAATACAATATACTCCTGAGATGGTCCCATTATCACCAAATCAGAATCTGATGACGGGATCTCAAGGAAATCGAGGGCAACCCTCAAATTTTGTAGGCACGCATTACGATTTTCATATATTTTCTCAAGCTATTTAAGTGTTTGCGTCTGGTAGACATCATCTCATGTTGATGAGCTGATGATGGAAGGTAAATCTCCTTAATGGTTAGGAGTTGAGGATAATTTTTTAAATATTATAGGTACGTATAGACCGATTGTTGTATTATTCTTTCAGGTTATCCGGGTGAGCTGATGATGGAAGGTTAAACTCCTTAACGGTTAGGAGTTACAGGAAGTTTCTTTAAATATCATATGCACGTATAGATCTTTAGTTGTATTCTTTCTGGTTATTCAGATGAGCTGATGATGGAAGGTATAACTCCTTAGCGGTTAGGTCACACACCACCTTTACAAAATACTATAATATGTATAATATCAATGCTAAGTAGGTACACAGCGCTTCCAGTTACTCAAGTTTCCGTAGAAGGTAAGAAAACATTGAATTATACCTAATGCAGGACAGGGGAAAGTAATAATAGGTTTTATATTATTAACAAGCCTGGTTATTTTAGTGCACGCTTCCGAATTAGTGATAAACATTGTATATAATGAAATACTGTAAAGGACCGTATCTATCTGAAGTTTAGTCGGGCTTGCTTGCACGCTTGCTTGCGCGCTTACTTGCACGCTTTCTTGCACGCTTGCTTGCTTGCGTTCATGCTTGCTTGCTTGATATCTTAGTTCTTTGGAATACTCATGGTACACGCGAGCGAAGCCGCGGGCAAAAGCTAGTACGCATATAAAATCCAGAAACGTCAACCACTTAGTCTAAAGGCATGTAGATAATTTTACATGAGTGATCTTCATATAACGAAAATGATGACTAGGTACCATGTAGTTTTTGAGAATTCCCATAAGAATTTAAAAATACTAGAATTCCAATTCAACTGCCAGACCTAATGTACCAGCGGGCAAACCCGCGTGTAAAATCTAGTGTAAAATAAAATCGAGACACTCAAAATGTCGATGATATAGCAATACTAACGAGGTGCCTCCATATAAGAGACACTGATTGCTGTCTTTCACACTGACTGAAGTTTAATAACTGTCACCTTGCTCGTGCGATAGTCTCCTTCGGTGGAATCTAATAGAAATGTAGCACTAAAATGTTATAAATTTTACCATATAATAATGTCGACAGAAAAATTTGATGAGTCGTTTGTTAAGAGTTGACATTAAATAATAAGTTTTGTTGTGAATTATTTCGCAACAGATGCATTTCAGATACTATAAACTATCGTAATATTATGAGTTCACTTGTAAATAATGTAATAAGTAAGCAAACAATGTACCGCCGCAAATTAAATAGAAGCCTTAAAAACTCTAAGTAGCAGTAATTCATATTGGAAAAAATAAGCATTAACTTGAACACATACGTACCATCGGCCAAAAATATGGTCTACCACCGTACGGTTGAAGTTCATTTGCACGTCATTTTCCCTTGCAATAATATTATGACAGTGACTAAAGACTTCACTCAGAAAAGTTAACCTTAGCGATATTTAGATCGCACAGAAACTTTTGTCAAAACTGGTAGACCACTTTCTTGGTCGACCGTACCTTGAGAACACGGTTATCACTTCTTTCATTAACACCTCGGTCGTCGTGTTTAAAATATAGAGTCAGTAGCTGTTATCTGTGAGTTTGTCTGGGCATAATTCGTTATCCCGCGGAAAAGCGAGCATTTTCCCGGTTTAAAAGTAACCTAAGTAATCCTCAATATACAAAGTTGATATACAGGCTTGGTAAATTTCAATAATAGTTATTGGTTCAGAAATTTAACCGCGCTGATCAACGGACATAGTAGATTTTATTTGGAATACGCTATCGATTTCATGATAATATTAATTTAATATGGTAATATTATGTAAAAGTAATTACGAATGTATTTAAGCCATTTTAAAACAAAGTGCGTATTTTTGTGCGTTTTTTATTTTTGCGTTTGAAAAAAATATACCTACCTTGTTGAGTTTCTTGCCGGTTTCTTCTCAACAGGGTTTTTCCTAACCGGTGGTGATAGAATTGATGTCTAAATTGAATAAAGAATTTTGACTTTGACTTTTTTTCATTTAAACTGAAAAATTATGGAGACTCATGAAATCACCTTTTTTATACGAAATAATAAAAAGTTTTTATGGATCGTATTTTTATGTCAAGCACCAGAAGACATCTCATAAAAAAGGTAATTCTTGTAGGTACTTAACAGGGTTAACAGGGCTAACTATTGCACACATCTTGGTCTTAGCGCTAATTGGTATTTAAAAAACACTAGAAATTAACATAGGTAAACGTATGGTATTGAACAACCGCGCGTAACATCGCCGACAACTCGAACCTTGAAACGTCGCAATTTCAACTTCTGCAAGTAACTTTACCATTGCCTAACTACTTTTATTGATAAACTTGTTATTACGAAATTAAATTGGCTGACATTATCTCTTGATAAACAAGGTTCTATCAAGAGTTTCTATCGCTAAAGGGTCTGTGGGTAAAATTGCTTACAGAAGGTAACCGTAGAGTTGCCACGTTTGATGGTACTCGACCTAAGCTTGCTATTAGCTTAAGATAAAGTGAGTACCTCTAATTGAGTATTGCCTCCGTTTCTTTCCGTAAAAGGGTAATCGGCCGGTTCGAGAACGCAGCGGTCGCCGCGGGCGTCGCAAGGGCGCCGCGCCGCATGCAGCGCCCCCTTTGCCCTTGCGTAGTCAGACGGTGCATGTACCCTGCACCCGCCTGCACCTTGTACCCGTCTACACCCATCAGCATCGTACCACGACACTGGTGTTCATCGCGGACATATGACATTTATCCTTTCACATGCATAGTCACTTATGAGTTAGAATGGAGTTCATATATCAAATTGTATAAAGTTTGAAAATAATAACGGACAAAATACATAATGGTCGTTTAATAAAATGCTGTTTTCACAGATATTGACAACTGTACAGTATGGTCATAAAATAAAATTAGGTTTATTTAAGGATTGGTTTAAGTTGGCCTAGATTACACGATCCAAAAAGTTAGTCTGACTAATAGTTTCACCGGGAATTATAATATGTACTTACATCAAATGAACATTACGTATTTCGTCCATTATTTTTTATATAGTTTGACATATTCCCGTTAGAAAGAAATACTTACTTAAATCAAATATAGGTTCTAGACCCACGGGTCTGGAATGCGATAGAAACACAGCTCAGCATCTAACAATAAGTCAAGTTCATATATTCATAATATATAATATTAAGTAGTCTGCAGGTAGTCCATTGTATTGCTGTGTTTCTCTCTACTTGTCAGATCTGTTAGCGTTACCCGAGATACATACCATGATGCGTATCAATCGGAAAAAGCACTATTCACCCGACTGTCGAAGGAGGGTTATGTTTTTCGAAAGTATGTATTTGTATGTATCATTCTTTGGCCGCCCTGAAGTCTGAGATGTCATTCATTAGATTCGTCTCAGTTCTGAGAGTGACATAATGGTATAAATATATACTCAGCGGCAAATCTAATCGCTCTCCTTCCTTAGAAACATGTATGTAATGTGGGCGGTTAGATTTGCCGCTGAGTATATTTTCCCGGAATTCCCAGGTGGTTTTTTTTTCATCTAGTATTGAAATTAAAGTTTTTTTGACCTAGTCCTTTTAGTTACCAATACTCAAAAGTGCACTTTTGATTTCCAGACTGGCAGGTCAGGTTCCATTTTCAAGGATTACTTGTTGTTGGTAGTTATGATTTTTCTGCACAAGAGCATTGTTTGTCCTGTAAGTAGGCTCTTGAGATAGACGTACCTGTGTACTGTCCTCTTTAACTTGAAATAGGCTGACCCGATAATATATAACTTAACTTACAAACAAACAAGCATATGTTCGACGCTGCGCTGATATGGCAGTAGGTATAGTTACATTTTTTGCTATATATTGACGTATATGTAAAAATAGGTAAGTACGTACTAGTTTTCCTTTTTAGCTTTTCTTTCACGTACCTATGTTATGATCAGTGGGTAAGCCTACCTAGCCGTACCTAATTCTAACGTAAAGCTATGGCAAATTGACACACGTTATTAAAGCACGGATGTACTTAGACAGAATATTTTCTCTATAAATATAAATAGAGCGGCCGAAATGCTCAGATATATCTGATGCGATATAATTGAGCACCTTGGCCGCACCCTTATATTTGACGCTGACTGTACGTATCTAAAAATAACTCGCAAGCCGCAGGTGCCGGCTGGCCTGATACAACTTTACCAGCGAAACCTAAAAGACAACTTATTACGGGCCAACGACCTGAAATACCAATAATATAAGTACCTACTCATCAAATGAAACAAATCTCATTATATCAAAGCAGAAGTAATCCAGAAGCATTAAGACATCAAACGTATTTTACTTTCTGTAGTGGGTACCTATGTAAATAGATACGAGTAAGAGTGATTTATTTTGAATTGAAAGAATTAAATTAAGTATTTAGTCTCAATTCTGATATTTTATGAGAATATGGCATTATGTTAATATAACAAAAAAAGTAAAAGTAAAAGTTTACAAATAACTGACGTTTAGATTAAACCATAAGAAGTTGATTAAATTGGGTGCCCCTTGTTTTATTGACAAATATTTCATAGAATTTCGTTTCATAAAAAATGTTTCACATAATATTAATGCGTTTTGTTAAACATATGAAATAAAAAGTTCAGAAACTGTCATTCGATAGAAAGTGTTTCTTGGTAAAAAGTTTTTTACTAACTAAACAATATGAGGAAAGATAATATTTTAATTCAAATTCTATGATGTGAAATTTTTAACATTAATTATGTATATTTGAAACAAAAATCAAGGAACTAAAATTCTTCAAAATAAATACTCTGCGTATTGATGAATTGATAATATTAGAAACATTTTCTACAAAATGAAAATCCATGAAAATTTGTCTATAAAATAGCGTACACCCGATTAAATTATTGTGACACACAGGAGCAACTAATTTAAACCGGTATCATTTCGATGCAACGCATCTTGTACAGTTAAATACATACTCGAAAGCTTTTAACATTTACGTAATAAAAATGACTTCTTTAGTTTATTACTTTTCGTTGTGTAAATAAACATTTCACTCTTCATTATAAAATGGCATTGCCTGCCACATTCTTCACAAATTGGTGTCAACGCCTCTCTGAACCCCGGCTTCACGAATTTAATTCACAAAGCAACAACACTTTTATATGCGCCGGCGCACAATACCTATTCAGATTTATTATATCGGTAATCGGCTGTCTGCCGGTCGCTCACCCTTCACTTTAAATGCATCAGCTAAAGGACGTCAAAGATAACCACAAATGATTGGCGTTTTGTGGAAATCGTGGATACGACTGTAGGTACTGTACACACGGCATGGGTGCTTCATGGTCAGCCAAAAAGCATGATCTGTATGATATTTATTTGATTTAATTATCATTACAGATATAGAGACCTATATCTGCTTTCCTACTTATAAAAACCGGCCAAGTTGCGACTCGCACAAGAAGAGTTTCGTACCACCGCACTGAAGAAAAAAGACAAAAATTAAAATAGATATTTCAAGCTTCGGTATATCGGTTATCGGTATCCTGAATTTCGATGTGGTTAAGCGTCGATATATCAATTGTAGCTAGCTATATGGCTTTTCGGTATTCTAATATATATCCTCGCTATTCCCACTAAAAAAAAGACATGTATGTGTGAAATTACATTTGAAATTTACCATGTGAAGGTGAAGGAAAACATCAAAATCAAAAGCTTATGTAGGCCGCTAAAACTAAGCGTCCACTGCATCGGAATCGAGCCGTACGAGCTGTACGAAACGGATGGATTTGATGCTTCGTATAGATTTCTCCGGCGCAGAAATGACGATCCAGCGCACGCAGTAGGTACCATAGAAATCTATCCAAACCAATAAATCCATCCGCTTCGTACGGCTCGATTCCGATGCAGTGGACGCTTAGCTTTAGGGCTCTTTTACAAGTCTTTTTTTTAGTCTATCAGCGCTTTCGTAAAGATCATGATTGGCAAGAAGAATGCGCCGCAAGAAACTTGGCACTAAGTATTTTTTTCTTTTCATTAACGTCGTAAGGAAAGCTACACACACCTGCGAAGAAATTTAATGGTGCGTGTGAAGTTTCCAACCCCCACTGAGTCCGCGTGTGAACTGCGGCCCAAGCCCTCTCATGCTGACAGGAGGCCTGTGCCCTGCACTGAGACGTATGTAGGCTGGGATGTTGACTATTATTTACATGCTTTTATAAAGAAACCAGTTATGTTAGATACTTATCTTTCAGGCTATGCACTTTAATTTTTTAGTAAATCTCTGTTTTGCGACTCTATCACGAAGATAAATCGCAAGTAGAACTAGCCCAATTTATTCTACCTAGCAAACCTGAGCTTTTGAAGACTTCACGTATTCACCAACGTATGCTACTGGCATACTTGATTATTTCAAGTAACATGTGCCATTCCACAATTTCATGTAGAGAGCCTGCAAAATCATAAAACAATAACGGTAAATTTGATTAACTATATTTCCCAGGACTTAATCACATCAGACAGACGGGACATAATAATCATCATAAATGGGCTATCTGTATTCTGCTTATTTGAATGCTAAGATGTCAATTGTAATAAATAACAATTTCAATACCTACCTACCTAACCATTAAATAAAAGATTGATCAACAAGGGACTAAAGTAAGCCATAATGACACAAGATATTTAGCCACCCGATCAGAGCGAGGGTGGCTATAGTTCGCGTGTCATTATGGTTGTTTTGTCTCGCGTTAAGCACTCTACTTTTCACTTTGAATGCGAGGAAAAAAACAACATTTTATACAAAATTACGATATCACTTTTTTACAACGTAAGCTCTTTAAATACGAAAAATGGACATCTGTCCAAAATTCAAATACTATGCTTAGCAATAGTATATTTTTTATCGAGGGACTAAAAGAAGCCAATATATACTCGAGGTGTTAGCCATCCGAGCTTTAGCGAGGGTGTCTATTTATCCGAGGGTTTATATTGACTTTTAGTCTCCAGGTGAAAACTCTATTTTTCACTTCAATTGTGAGAAAAAAATAGTCAGTTTAGTACAAAAATCGAAAATTCTACAAGGACTTACGAAATTACACAAATGGAGCATTGGAGCGCGAGAAATCAGCATATTTTTCATTCTATATTAATAGAAATAAGTCTCATCCGCAACAAATATGGAAACACCTAAAAAGCTCTTCTAGTCTGGGAGATACAGATATGCTCACAATTCCGCAGCACCTGTGTAATCCGGACGAAATTAATAACTTTTTTTTGACGCTTCCTGGGGTTCTAATACGGATTGTGAAATGCAGGCATTCTTTGATAAAGAAAAACTCGAAGAGCATGTTTTTTATGTACAAAGTTGCACAGAAGATGAAATTCGCAAGACAATCTCCTTAATACAAACGAATGTTAGTGGGCACGACAATTTGGCAATAGAAATGATACGCCATAGGTACATTAGATGTCACTCTGCCTGTAATCACGCACATTATTAATACATCAATTGCGACGAGTAGTTTCCCGGAGGCCTGGAAACTTGCAAGGGTAAAGCCAATACCCAAATCTAACACGGCCGAGGAGTATAAAGACATGCGACCAATTAGTATCCTCCCAATATTATCTAAAGTGCTGGAGAGAGTAGTTCACAAGCAGCTATTCCATTTTCTAGAAGAGGATGACCTCCTACCTAGTACACAGTCAGGTTTCCGCGTTAAACATGGGACGGCGTCTGCTTTGGCTAAAGTCACGGACGACATTATTGCTGCGTCGGACAAGGGGTTGGGATCTATCTTAGTGCTTTTGGATTTTTCACGGGCCTTCGACTGCCTTAATCCGACATTACTGCTTTCCAAAATGTCGTACTATGGCATATCCGCGTCAGCATGTGATTGGTTTCGGTCGTTTCTTACAGGCCGAAAACAGTATGTCGAAATACAAACGGATCAGGGTGTGTTCATGAAATCAAAAACACAAACAATTAGTCGCGGAACGCCCCAAGGATCGATATTAAGTCCGCTACTTTTTATTTTGTATACGGCAAACCTGTTAAGAAACCTTAAATTCTGTAATGCTCACCTTTATGCGGACGATACACAACTCTATTACTCATTCGCACCAAACGATATGGAGACGGCGCTTAGAAGAATCAACGAGGACCTGAATATAGTATCGGATTGGTCACTCAAGAATTATCTTATTCTGAACCCTACGAAATCACAATTCTTAGTCATGGGTAACAAATGGCAACGCGTAAAACTTCAAGAACAGAACCCAAAACTCACTATTGGAACAGACAATATTACACAAGTAGAGAACGCAAAAAACCTCGGAGTCATCATGGATGGACAATTACGGTACATAGAACATGTGAATATTAAAATAAGAAATGCATTCTACCGACTAAAAGTTCTCTACAATATCCGTAAATACCTGTCTGAGAAGGTCAGGGAAATTCTTGTAGAAGCACTAGTACTATCTCATTTCAACTACGCAGACACTGTATATGGCCCACGGCTTCTAACAAAGACTAAAAAGGCAATACAGAGAGTACAAAACGCGTGCGCACGTTTCTGCTATGATGTTCCCAAGCGAGCACACATTACTCCTTTTCTCAATGCCAAGAAGGTGCTAAATATGAACAACCGAAGGCAGCTGCATATGGCGTATACAGTACGTAAAATACTGGGATTTCAACAGCCTATTTATTTATTTGAAAAACTAAGATGGGTAGAAGATGCAAGTACGAGGCCTCTTAGGAAATGCACTAAACTTGTAATCCCACACCATAAAACAGCATCGTTTAGAGGGAGTTATAAATATGCGGCGGCTAAAATATGGAACGATCTGCCGCCACCTTTACGAGAACCTATGTCACTGCTAGCATACAAGAGGTTAGTTAGGACACATTTAATGAATAGCCAATGCGGGTTTCACTCTCCCTCATAACGACAAACTCAAGACACAGATATCATATCACACATACACACACACCCACTCAGACGCATACACTCAGACGCATACATAATACGCAACACAACACTCACTCATTGCACTTTTTTCTTTTTTTTTGATATATTTTATATACGTAATAATAATAATATTTTTTTTTTGTTTGTTGTTGTTCAAAATATATGTGTCTTACTAACAATAATAATAAGTCTTTGTAATTACTAATACTATGAATTGAATAGTCCGAAATAAAAGAAATTTAATTTAATTTAATTTAATAATATATATTTTTTTTTATTTCTCCGTACATTTTTAACCAAATAATCGCGAGTTGCGACCGCCCCTCTTTTAGGGACCAGTCTGAAAACCAGCGCTGGGCGTCGTGCCTAGCATACGCTGAGATTGGGACCCATTGCCTAGCCTAGCAGTACCTAAGTTTAGCATACTTAGTAATTTTTGTAATGTTTTTAGTTTTACTTATCCTATTTTGCTTTTTTTTATTTTTTCTTTGTATTGATTTAAGTTTTGGCAATAAAGATTTTTTACTTTACTTTACTTTACTTTAAAAAGATTTAATAAAAAAATAAAAAAAAATGTTTACTTAAAGTTAAGTGTACAATTTGAATTGTTTTTAATATTGTAAATCATGGTCATTCCGGTAATATTGACACGCGTACTCGTAGTAGCTTGTTCAAGTCTCATATTACGAACATTCGCTGTTTATTTATCTTCGTATTAGGCAAATTTACAGCCTGTAATTTATTGTCGCTTTCGACATCTGCCAGAGTAATGTTCACCAGTTCCATCCCTCTGCATGCGCCACTTATGCCAAAAATCAAGGCAACCTGTAAGTAAATAAGTTTTTGTTAAAAATATATTTTATGTAACGTACTTTTAATTGCCTTACTTTGCCTTTAACTGTTAAAAGTGTTTAAATTGTACATAAACATACCTTGGTCGCTAAATATATTTTTCATTAGGAGCGTTATTTAAAAATCCTCTTCCTCAGACGTAAAAACTTTTGACTTTTTTCCTTTATGTCCACTGGACAATCGCTTTAGCAATGCAATCAAATTTGCATATGTTTTCATTTGCACTCCGTGCTTAATTTTTACTGTCATTTTTAACATTGAATAAATACTCCACAATGTTGACGATTGATATCTTTTGGACATCTCGTCAAAATATGCTAAAAAAACGCTCTGTGAAAGAATTAATGCGTTTCTTATTCCCCAGTCCATAAAACTTTCATAGGTTTTTAAATAAATCTTTCTAGATTTCGGCGGCAAAAGATTATCAATTACGTCTTTTGCTCTTTGCTCGACATCATAATTTTCACTATCACTTGGCGACATTGTGAGAATAATCAATTTATTTTAATCGTTTACGATTTACGGCTCTAAAACAATTTTATAGTTTTCGCGGTAAGTATTTTTCCCAACCAGTACCTCTACCATGAGTTACACTAGTTTACAGTGACCATACTCGCTAGCGACGGCGTAAATGATTTGTATAGAGAATTGTGTACAGCGCCTCTAGCGGTCACTTACGGAAGTACAATTCTCCATACAAATCATTTACGCCGTCGCTAGCGAGTACGGTCACTGTAAACTAGTGTAACTCATGGTAGAGGTACAGGCACAGATATAACAAAATCGCATCGGCGAAATGGTCCATACACAAACTGGAAAAAATAGAATGGCACCACCTTCTATGCGGAAAAAGCATAGAACTAGACCACGTAGACTAGGAACGAAACATTTTCGTCATTAAAATGGTCCACACAATCTTATTTTTTTTTATATATTTTGTTTTGCCACTAAGCAAGTACTGGCTGTTTTTTTTTTTTTTTTATGTTAGATAGGCCAGACAAACGAACTAGTGGGTCACCTGATGTTAAATGAACACCACTGTCCATAGACACCCGCAGCGCTTTACACGATGCCAGTGCGTTGTAGGCCCTAAAGGAGAGGGAATAGGGGAAGGGGGAGAGGGAGGGGGAGAGGGAAGGGGTGAGGTATTGGGCCCCCGGCACTCTCACTGACCGTACGAAACGCAAGCAGGATTACTGCTGCTTCACGCCGGTGTTCTGTGAGAGGGTGGTATTGCCCCGGACGAGCCGGCCCATTCGTGATGCAGCGGCTAGCTACAACATGGCTCTACCACTATTGAGTTTATCTAAGTCACTCGAAATGAATTAAAAAAATAATTACTTATACTCCCTAGGGACTAAAGCACTCACTCCCGCCTCGTAAGGCTATATTGACCTACTTTTAGAGCATGAGAAGTGAAAAATACTTTTCATCTCTCATACTCGGAAAGTGAGGCAAATCATATCTGACATACAGGAGGATAACTATTATTTTCTTCCCAAATGAATTAAAAAAAAAAGGCATTGGCTGTCAATAGAACACATGCGCATTCAGCCAAGCATTACGGCATATACATGGAATAATTAAGCATTGAGTTGTTTTTTTTTAATTAATCATATTACAAATTTTATAATGCCAGTGAAATATTATTAAATTAAATTATTAATTCACATTAGTTTCTTATTTAGTGACTTAAACCAGAAAAGTTAAAAAATGTTAAGAAAAAAAAACATGGTAAACGACAATGTTATATGTCCACACAGCCTATCTCTATACAGCTTAACTCCTTGGTTCAAATTGGTTATTTACTTATTTTACAAATAAATTTACTAAAATACCTACTTCATCTACTGTATTCATTGATTATTATATTGAATATATTAAATTTTGTTAAATTAATTATTTCTTAACAATAAACTCTATTGAAATATTTTACAACGATCATATTGACCGGTTTAGACATTTTTATTTATTTATACTTATATTTTCTTACTTTCCTTGTAGTCGAAATGAAAAGCAGAGTGTTTAACTCGGGAAAAACACCAATATCACCCTCGAAATATTGGCACCCTCGCTATGCTCGGGTGTCAAGTAACCTCGTGTGATATTGGTTATTTTCCTCCCTTGTTGAACAATCTACTATTGTTTCTTGGTTTTTACTTTTCTTTTTTGTTTTGTTTGTAAAGTGACGCTTTAAATGCTTGCATGTTTAGCCAACAGATTCAAACTTGAAAACTATTTTAAAACTAATGGATTAGGTATGCATGATAAAATGAATTCATCCTTAATTCATTGATTAAATAGATTCATATTCGTTATCATTAAATCGTTTTTTATCATTTTGTGGTTATTTTCACGCCCTAAAAATTGTCTATACCTACACAATCACTGAAAATGGCGATAATTCTCCATTTCTTCATTCACAAATACCGTGATTGGCTGTTTAGGGTTTTCCAAAGTAAATATAAAAAAATACTTTTGACCCTAGAGGTAAAAAAAACCAATGCGTTAAATGTTTCTTAATATTTTTACAAGGATCGAAATTATCCCTTTAATATTTTATAACTCCCTTTGATAATAAGCCTTTTAAGATTTGAGGTATAAGTTTTTGTGTTAAATATTTAATCAAGTGAAAAATTGTATTTATTAGAGACGCTCTACTCCTTTACTTACTTTACTCCGACCCGATTACGTCGGAATAAGAATAAGTGATACAAATTGTTGATGCGTTACACAAGTGCATATTTTTACACTCGACTCTAATAAAGATTTATACATGCATAAATATTTACGAGCCTTATCGGTTACACGAATCTGGTTCACAGATGTTATAAACAAATTGATCGTTGCCATGTGTCCTAACTTTAACCTGAGTTAAGGTGAAGAGGTCGGCTGCATCTGACACCCCAAGGTCATGGTGTCTGGAGGGCGCTCGGACGCCGACTGCGTCATACTATCAACACCAACATTAATCCCCGTCACTTACTATATTTCAATCATTAGATGCCCCTGTTACCCGCTGTATACAGTAATCAGCTTGACACTTCAATATTAAGAGGATACGATGCGCACCATTTCTCCATACAAACGTAATCCCCTGTTTCCTCCCTGGATAATGGCTTTAGAGCCAAATTTTTTTTACTGTGTAATCTGTATCTACCACAGCTATGCCCCTAGGTTTCGTTCTTTTCCATATTTCAATTAACATAAGAAATATGAGCTTTCAAAAACTGAAAAAATTGCCCAATTTCAACGTCATTTTCAGACACTCATCAGAAAAGAATCCCTCATATAAACAAAGAAAGGAAAACATAGGGGCATAGCTAAATCTATCCTCTAATTATATTTGAAAAAAATAATTTTATTGGTCCAGTTTTCGAGAAGAAAACAGGGGATTACGAAATGCTGTTTTGATCAATTTTACGCGCCTATTAACGGTCTGAGCTGCAGTTGTCCCGCTCTCGCTGTACTGACACGGAGGGGTTCGGGCGAGACAGCGACTTTTCATTAAAATACCTATTTCTCAAAAGTCTCTCAGCCATCGTACCCTCTTAATTTAGCTCTTAATGCATGCAGAGATTAGAGAACAACTTCTTAATTGCTGAGAGAATGTCTCCATGAATGCTGGTAGAAGGTGGGTTTTTGAAAATGACACCAGGGAAAATATTATTTGATGATGGAGAGCAATTGGTGTGGGAGAAAATTATCGCCTTGTTGCCCTTGTTTATTTTCAAATCCAGTCAAAAATTTAATCCGAGTGTTAGTTTTGTAGCAATATAAATTTTACACTATTTTCGAATGTTATTTTATACAAGTGATTTTAAAAATTAGTCTTCTGTGGGTACTTAAACTTAATTAAAATAAAAGTCCTGACTGACCGGGTGGTTGACTGACTCATTAACGCCCAGCACAAATTTGTAGACTTACCCCCTGTTTCACCATCCGTTGATCAAATTTATTTGACGGATAAATGTGATGCCGTCTCTGTTTGTTTTGTTCGAATAGACGGAGACGGCATCACATTTATCCGTCAGTTAAAATTAATCAATGGGTGGTGAAACAGCCCCTTAGTAACCTAAAATTTTGCCAAAAATGACTTTACGATGTAGACAAGAATTTTGCCAGTTCCATACAAGTTGGACTTTAATAACAAGAGACTACTCTTAAATAAAATTATACTTACTTAGAAGCGTGCCTTATCATTTGACACAGCAAATTTTGTTTTCTGTGGGATGGAATATAAGACACCACAAATATGTATCACTTAACAGTGCTGCCGAAATTAGAATAAATTGTGGTTAATTAATTTCATCCGAGCGGGTACAAATTGATTGCAATTAATTTATTTTTGTTTCGGTACTAAACGGTTAGCAGGAGCGATTGCGGGCGGAGCTGTTTGCATTTGAAAAATGCACTGCTGTGTTATTTTCTAAGCCCACCTACCTTAACCGCACCTTGTCCCTTGTTCGCAGATTCGACGTAGCGCTCGACATACAACCATAACTAGGACCGATGGTTCGTAGACATTACACGGAGTCAAGTGTTGTTTGTACATTGATGTTGACATTGCCCATTGTCCAGACACCTGACACCAAGTAATGCCTAAAAGCGATCGGGTCAAGTTTTGCTTGTTAGTTATGTTGCTGAATGTTGGCTGAATCCGCGTAGATTTGTTAGGAGAACTGAACAACAAGAGAGATGGGGTTTACCATGAGTAAAAAACCATGATAAAATACTTGGTCGCGTTGAAAACATAACCAGTTCAAAAATATAGGTAACTGAACAAACTCTACTACTAGTGTATTAGTATTATGCGCCTTGCTCTTATAAATTATATTTCACGTTCCAAGCTGTATATAATTCTCGTAAAACTTTGAATTAGAAAATCCAATCTATATCTACATTCAATTACAGCCCTTCTCGGCATTGTATGAAAGCAGAGATAGCTGTAGAGTTTATTCAGTTATATTTTTGAACTATGTATTTGAATATGATGTGGTAATAATAATAATAATAATAATAATTCATTTATTTCAAACACATGTCCATAGATGGTTAGTAATATTAAATATATGAATAATGAATGAATGGGTTATGTGGGAAAAAGAAAAACTTTACACTTATAAACTTTCATTTCGCGCTTATCTATGTACATATTTTATCATCATCTTCGTTTCGTAGCACCTATCAAGTTACAGTAAATTTCGTAACAATACGTTTCATTATAGTTTAACGCTGTAGGATTGGGAATGGAAGCTTCAGGGGTGGTGCAGGAAAGTGTGGAGGGGTGGAGGTGGCGGTGACGCGACAGGGGGGAGGTGCGCCGGGGTCAGACGGCGGCGTTCAAGGTTAAGGGCAGCGCGGAAGTACCGGCGCAACGGCTCATAGCGTGCTCCAACCCGCCTTTATTAGTACTGTTCAGGTGATATTGTACAGGTAACTGTAGGAAAGCAAGTTTCGTATCTCATTCATACGCACAATAGGAATATGTTAGAGCGAGCGGGATACAAAAAAGCTTGAACGCCGCAAAATCGCTTGGAAGATGGCGAATAACGTCAAGGGGCGTTTCAATAAATTTCGCATCAATGAAACAGCTGAAATGTATTTTTCTCAGACTCACAACTTAGGACAGGATTTCATCAAGACATCGACCAACATAAGTAGGTACTTAACTGTTGTATTTGTTATTTAGGCTGGCTGTACGAGCCGTTGTCCTTTTGTTATTATTAAGCCGGCTGAACAGAAGAAAATATTCGGAGATAAGGATAACTAACGGTGATTTTTCTACATGGTTTTGTAATATAGTTTTTGACGTGTGCAGATGTACATTTAATTATTACTTTATATTTTGAATGGGTAGTAATTAAATTAACTCTACAAACAGCTCCAAGCAAGTGCCACCCTTCACTCGACCCTTATAGCACAGAATATTTATAATGGACAAGTATTCTGTACATATATGTTTTTTTTTTGGTGTATATCACATAATTTAATATAATTTTAGTCTGTCAAGATCCTTTTTTCTAAGGAGCGCGTGGGGGGTATCAAGTTGATATTAATATCAAATAAGTACTCAGATTTGAAGTCGCCGAAGTAGTTAAAAAATTAAATTCTTATGTTCACGCGAACAGAAGATAGAACCTTTTAAAAGTATATCTTCATATAAAAACTATGGAACGTACTTACCGTTGACGAAGAATTTTTATAAACAAGTAATAAAAATTATTCTGTATACTTAGGTATATTATATTACCGAGTTGCGGTTATGCGCGGGACGCTGCCGCAGCGTGAAGGGCGGGCGGTAGACAAAGTACCCACTACGTTACGTAACCGCAACATTTTACATCAAACCTCGAAGTAGCTCTCGCTCGCTCTTAAAGGTTTTGTCTTTGGTGAGAAAAGGAAGTTAGATACGTTTCCATTCGTATAACGCGTGTCTACATAGCTAGGGCAGACTGTTCGACGGCGAGGAGACGCTATTAAGTGACGTCACGCTGCCACGTGTAAGGGGACGGGTGTCGGCGGCCAGACTAGCCGGTGTTGCTAGCACACCGGTAACTAAAGTGGCTAGACAGACAGCCGATGTCTTATGATTTAAAAAAAACCGGCCAAGTGCAAGTCGGACTTGCGCACGAAGGGTTCCGTACCATCTAATATATAAAAATCTCGTGTCACGGTGTTTGTTACCGAACTCTTCCGAAAGGGCTTGACCGATTTTTATCAAAATTTTTCTCCATAATCGTTAGGTCTGAGAATAGGTCGTAGGATATTTTTTATACCCCTAGGTGGTATATGGCAAAACAACGTTTTCGGGATCAGCTAGTTATCTATAAAAACGGCGAAATAATCTCGGTTTTTGTATGGGAGCCCCCTTAAATATTAGTTATATTAAAATTAATTATTTATTTTTAAAGTGAATATATAACTAAATATTCTGCGAATATTTCTAGCGTCTACCTGTTGCCATTATCAATATCGAGCAAAAACGAACAAAAAAATCACGTTTGATGTATGGGAGCCCCCTTAAATATTTATTTTATTCTGGTTTTTAGAGTTCCGTAGTCAACTAGGAACCCTTATAGTTTCGCCATGTCTGTCCGTCTGTCTGTCTGTCTGTCTGTCCGCGGCTAAGCTCAGAGACTGTTAGTACTAGAAAACTGTAATTTGGCATGAATATATATATTAGTCACGCCGACAAAGTGGTTAAATAAAAAAAACTATATCTCCCATAGACGCAAAGTGGGGGTGATTTTTTTTTTCTCGACTAACCCTATAGTGTGGGGTATTGTTGGATAGGTCTTTTAAAACCATTGGGGGGTTGCTTACATGATTTTTGTATTCAGTGATTTGTTTGCGAAATATTCAACTTTAAAGTGAAAATTTTCATTAAAATCGACCGTCCCCCCCTTTAAAATCTAAACTGTTGGGTGGCAAAATTTAAAAAAATTCAAAAGGGTAGTAAATATATTAAATTTACAAGGAAAATTATAGCGGCAAAGATTGCTTGGGAATTATTTGTAGTTTAAGAGTAAATAGTAGCCTAAGGTATTAAACATACCGTCACTACTTTGAAAAACTCGTATGTCAAATCAGCATGTGAACAAAACTGAACCTTGATACGCGCGTAATAAAGTTCACTTTGCCAGATTAACAATTTCGAGATACGAGCTTTTTTCAAAGTATTCACGATACCTAATTTGGAAGATTCCGTACACATACGAAATCCTTAAAAAATTTTACTTGATTTTTTCGTAATGGCTACGGAACCCTATCTTGGGCGTGTCCGACACGCTCTTGGCCGGTTTTAGTATTTGTTGTTATAGCGGCAACCAAAATACATCATCTCTGAAAATTTCAACTGTCTAGTTATCACCGTTCCTGAAATACAGCCTGGTGACAGACGGACGGACGGACAGTGGAGCCTCAGTAATAGGGTCCCGTTTTTACCCTTTAGGTACGGAACCCTAAAAATAGCTATTTTTTTTAATTTTAGGTAACAAAATGTAAGAAGATACTTGTGCCAATAACATGTGTTTTGATAAACAAATAGAGAAAATATCTCATACGTAGAGAAAGGAAGTACCTACATATGTGCATACGCATATGTAGAAAAGTTATTAACTTTTAAGTGTAAGGAACTAGGTACCTTTTACTTATTTCAACACAGTACCTGTTGCCTCACAAATTAGCTAACCTGCAAACAATGAACTTTTAAGTTTGTTGCCAAATGTATCTGCAAAATTGCTGCATCTAGCCAAAAAGCAGCTAACTTGGCAGCACTGCTAGCAGACGTCGGCGCGCCCGATATCTAATCAGACAGCTCAAATTAGTTTTTACATGTACGCGTAGGTACTACCGATATAATCTAGTCACGGGATCAATCTAATGAGCGTTACTATCTTTACCAATTCAACGGGGATTCGTTGCGTTTTTACTATTGTTATTACTTACCTATTATTATGGACTATTTGGCTGTCTGGCTAACCGTCACATTCAGAAAGTTTAATTAATTTAAGAAAAGTTTATTCATATACGACGACCAGATGGCTTAGTGGTTAGAGAACCTGACTACGAAGCTTGAGGTCCCGGGTTCGATTCCCGTGTCGGGGCAGATATTTGTATGAAAAATACGAATGTTTGTTCTCGGGTCTTGGGTGTTTAATATGTATTTAAGTATGTATCAATCTATATAAGTATGTTTATCCGTTCCCTAGTACCCATAACACAAGCTTTACTTAGCTTACTTTGGGACTAGGTCAATTGGTGTGAATTGTCCCGTGATATTTATTTATTTATTTATATACATCGTAAAACGGTAGTTAAGAAAGATTAAACTTAATTGATTTCAGTGTACCTACTGGGTGATTGATTATTCTGATAGTTTTAAACGAAAGGTAGCACATATTAACGAAATTAAAAGCTGTACCTACTGCCGTGTAACAAAGTTTATTTCTGTGCAATTACGCACTATTCCTTAATATAATTCAACGACAAAAATCTAACTACTACTATTGTAAAAATAGGTGAACTGAATAAATAAATAAATAAATAAATAAATAAATATTAGGGGACAATCTCACACAAATCGACCTAGTCCCAAACTAAGCAAAGCTTGTACTATGGGTACTAGACGACGATAAACATACTTATAATAGATGAATAAATACTTAAATACATAGAAAACATCCATAACTCAGGAACATATATTCGTGCTCATCACACAAATAAATGCCCTTACCGGGATTTGAACCCAGGACCTCTTGCTTCGTAGGCAGGGTCACTACCAACTAGGCTAAAGCGGTCGTTCACAATTTCTTTGCTCACCCGCGACTTTAAGACCTGATTCCATAAATTATGTTAAAATAAGTGTAAAAATTAGATTGATGAGGCAACAATGAGATTGAATCGCAGTGGCATGACGTAAACAACTCGATTTCCACTGAATTGCCCAAATCTTTTACATATGTGACATCTAACATGGTAAACCTCTAGTGCGCAACTGGTCATCTTACCGAAGAACAAAATTCTAAATTCTAATAAATTGATTCGCTTCGCTTTTGTTTTTTCCTGTCAATCGCTCTACTATTTGGCAAGGCGTATGCCGAAATTTGTTTTTTTTTTGTAAAAATAAATATAGTTTACTGTGTAAAAATACTATTTTATCGAGCTATTTGTATTATTAAGGGGTACTACTAATGCAGAGGTATTATTTTAATCATTTTAATTATTAATTTTTCGAGTCTTATTGTCTTTTTTCTGGTATATATATATACTTCGTGAAATCTCGTTTAGCTTTCTTTCGCTGGCCTAAACACTAAAACGAGGTTTGAATAGGTGCTTCAAGTCAGTATCGCATACAAGAAATCGCTGTATAAGGGCAGAGTACATCCGACTAAAATGACGTCAATGGAACTCAAGGTATTAAAATGATAACCTATCTAGTACTAAATTTATTTACGTCTACAATCGGGGAATTAACGATTATTCAGTCACTAAAGTAGGTCAATAAACAATTTGTGTCGCCACTGCTGTATTAGCGTGTTATAATTAGGTCATTCTACAATTCAATGCATTTAGTTTAATTAAGGGGTACCGAGTTTTTCGCGCTAATCGATTTTGGGTGGGCGATTTCGGGCGTGGGGCCGCTTGGGGGAGGCACGATGGCCAAGATAGGTTGGTTGGACTGCGTGTGTTTTTGGGTATTTTCATCATATTACTAAAACAAATACATATTTTAAAAATGTAGCAAAACTACGCCCTAGAAAACATCTTGTTTTATTAACATTCAAAAAGTTATGACCTTCCGTGCAGTGTTAGCGTCGTACTACGAGTTTAATTTATTTTTTAGAGATGATTTTGGATTTTTTTTCTATCGATCGAACTACAAGTAATCGTGTTTCGAAAAAAACTTGTCGCTAGAGTGAATCCTCAAATATCTTACATATGAATTTCAGGACTATAGCATTGCTAGTAATGAAATGATACAGCACGAGTTTAAATGAATGCAATAAATGCGCCAAAAACACGGTACCCCCTTAAGGGCACTAACGCAGTAAATTCCGATTTTAACAGTGATACCTATATTGGATAGGAAAAAGCACTCAAAAACATCTGACACGTTCCAATGGCTATACGAATAGAGTTGTGTTTTCTGTTTTGAGTGGTTGAATTTTTTTAATTAATTAATTAATTGAAAATTTTATATTTACTTTCGCACAGTTTTTTTTAGCTCCTCTCATCGTTGGTAGAGATTTCTTAGAAATAAGTTCACTTTTCTGTTTACTATCGTAATTATTTTTTTATGTGCAATGAAAAGTTTACATTAAACATACAGCAGCGGTCGCAGTAGGTAGGTACTTTTATTTTGTTTTCGCTAAGCTCAGTGTTTTTCAACTTAGTGGCCTAATATATCGAATAGAAGCCGGCTATTCTTTCTACCCTCTAATTTCATTAATCGTCGCCATCGCCAATTGCGGTGGGACTACTAGTATTTGATGGATATAAAAGATGTGCACAAAATAGCCACTAGGCTAATTTGTCCACAGTCAATAAGTACTAGTTACTTTAATATTCGTAGCGGTGTTGGGAAGTTACCCATGCGACGTATACCCCTATAACAAGATCAGTGTTCAACCCTTAATCAGCGGGCGCCAGGGTTGCTGAGGAATGACCCCCGCCAAAATATGATTTGACCGCACGACTGCATTAATGTGGGGGGCAATTTTTAAAATCACTTGTAGCGTTTCTACTTCATACTTACAGTTATATCGTGTTTTAGCTCCCTTATCGTATCTTTTTCACGTCCTGTTGTCGATCTTAATATCATTAGAATCGCGTCACCTTCATTTCTGCAGGGTCCTGCGAAATCACAAAAGCTAAATAACACAGTTTCACTTGGTTTTCACCGCGTATTTTCACGTTACAATCACTTTTTGATTCGATGAAAACAGACACTAACTTTTTCGGTCTTTTTCTATGTGTTGCGGTTATGCTGGAGATTCGGGCTTCGCACGTGCTGATGCGTGACATTTTTTCCTGTGTTTTTAATCTAATAACAATTATTTTCATGGCTCCTTATAATTGTTATTGTCTTCAAGCTTGTTTATTCGGTTGTCATGACAAATATTTTCGTTTTTCATGTCAGAAAAACAATATTTTAGATCAAACCTCCCTCTAAAACTAATAAATATATTTGGCCACGTGTACAAATTTACTTTTAATTTAAAATTTCGTATGTTCTGATTCTCGAAACGCCCTCGGGAGCGGACCTACGTCACGAGGCCTATAAAAGCCATACAAATCCCAGAGCAGTTCAGTTTTTCGTCAGCTTCCTAATAAGAAGGAAATCGATAAGGCCTACCCTGGGGCCGCGCTGGTCCCGGGGTTCTACAAGGCTCGCGTCTAACGTCAAAGTCGTCGATCCCGCGAGTTGTCAAAGTATCTGTCTTCGTCAAGTACTGCCTCCGCCTTCACCAAACGCTGTCTCCGCCTTCACCAAACGCTGCCTCTGCCTTCACCAAGCGCTGCCTCCACCTTCACCACGCGCTGTCTCCGCCTTCGCCAGGCGCCGTCTCCGCCTTCACCAGTTGCCGACTCCACCAACGCCGGTTATTGCCGCCAACTTCATCGATCGCTACCGCATCCGCATTGTGTGCGGCCACGCCTGATCCGCGCATTGTTTGCGCTTGGCCCAGGCGCAACTTACTTCGGGTGCTGTCGTGCGTGCTGCCACATCTGGTCTGCGCGTTGTCGCGACTGACCATCTGCTGCCTGTTGCTGCGCCGTGCGCTGTCAGTGCACTGACGGCGCCTCTCCGAAGCCTCCTCCTACGTCGTCGGATCCGCTAACACTTCCACTCGCACCCACACACACATCCATTCACCTCTGCATCGCACCACTCTACACTCCTTCCATATAATTGTAAATACTTCTTTGTTTATTTATTATAATAAATGGTTCTTTAGTTATTTTATTTTGCATTTCATAGCTTAGGTTAGGTTTCTTCTCATTAATTGTCGCTTCACGACATTTTTATTTTTTTGAATCTAGGTTAGGTTGTCGCTTCACGACACACTCTACTATAATATTATTTAAAAATTATGAAAATCGTCCATGTCAAAACATGTCAACGAAATAAATTAGGTAGAGCGATCATTTTCTATTAGAAGACACTAATGATTATTATAATATAACTCTACTTAATTTGATACACTGCTCGAAAATATTATTAATTTTGCAGAAATACACAGATACTTATCAGTTTACGATTTAAGTATATATTTACCTCGACGTTTCGGTCACGTTGCAGTAGCCGTGGTCACGACTTGACTTGACTTGAAGGGTGTCATGTTCGTTTAGTCGATCGAGTCTTTTGAACCACCCGCACTTGATTCCGATTAGAATCAGCACCCGTATCTCGAACTACCCGCACTTGATCAAGATTTTTAACGGCACCCCATCAGACCGACCATCACACAACACTAACAACGTCCGATGATCTCTCCGAACATTCATCCCGACGCCAACATTTGTTTATAACAAGAGAATTTTTGCACAGTCCCAAAATTCTCTCCATGGAATGTCATTTCTACACAAGAATGGTAGGTGAAGCGGTTGAAATTAAAAAGCACAGAAATTTCAACCGGGAGGATGGATATAAGCTTTCGTCTTCATGAAATCCTGTTATAAACAAATGTGGCCGAAACGTCGAGGTAAATATTGTTCGCGTGATAAGTCCCGTTTAATATAATATTTATGAGTGAAAATCACGACAGTTTAAAACAGTATATTTTTTTTTAATGAGTCGCCAGAGGGGCCAAAGACACGAAGTCTTTGCTGTTTTTTACTTTAAGGATTGGAAGGGTGACTTGAGCTCGGGAAAAATCCCTTCGGACGAACTGGGAATGGAGGGCCCAGACAGTGTCCGACTTGCACGGACTAAAAAAACCAAAAAACCCGGTCACAAGTCCCCTTCTCTATTGGTTATCAAAACAAAAAACGTGTGCTTTAAATTTTGAGGAGGGGAGGGGTAGGGAGGGGACTTAATCTACCCACAGTGTCCTGCCTCAGCCATTTGCTGGAAGGCCGGGAGAGGAGCATGCATTCTCCCGCTGGGCACTGGGGGGTGCTTGGTCGATCTTTTATGTTTTTACCCGTTGGTTTCTTCCTTGACCACAGTATAATAGTCCTTGAAAACAGTATATTAAGTATGTCGGGGGAGGGGCTACGTTCGCTCATGTCAACGGATTTTTGAAATAATAACTTCCTAATGTTGATTAAGCGTGTATTAAACGATTCCAATCACATACATTGAGAAAACACTACCAGGTAATCGGATGTTTGGATTGCAAAACGAAACGTGGTGAATTCGATACTTGACTGACTGCACTACCGCTCTAGACCAACGCGTAACGAAAAGTGAGTCATTCCGACACGTTCCTAACCTGTCAACGTTGTCAATTCTACCCTCAATTAAAATAAGAGCTGTCAGCCAAATATCGACTACACCCAAGCCTAAAGCTTGACGTTTCAAAAGAAAATAAATTGGCTTAAAGTTCTTGCAACCAAGCCATAATCTACAAAAAAAAAAAAAACGTTTTCTTCCGTGACTCGAACAATCTGTTTACAATTTTAATGCCAAACTAGGGTAAGTGTACCAGTGAATGAACACTTAAGGAAATTTTCGACTTTGAAAATTAATTTTAGGCAGTTGGGCACAGTTTATTTAAAATATGACCTTTCGTATAGCACAACCAACTACTTTAGTTGGCTAACATCATCATTATTAAACAGTGTTACTGCATAGTTTGAAGATATATCACTATTTAAGTGAAAAAATGGCAAATCACCAGTGAATGAACGCAAAATTCTAGTGAATGAACAAATGAAACCAGTGAATGAACAACTTTGAATATGATGTTTTGTTATACTATAAATATACAAAAGCGAAGTTATATTAATACAACTACATTCAATATACTTATTTGGTCGATTCCATGTTCTAAAACAATTAAAATACAAAAATAAGAGTATTGTTCATTCCCTAGATCTTGGAAACCAGTAAATGAACTAGCTATAAGTGACATAGTTCATTCACTGGAAAACTTGAACCAGTTAATGAACCTATATTTTACGTTTGTTTAATGTATGTTTAATGCAGTAACACATCAAAAGTATAGTAGCTTTCGTTCTTCCTTAATACTGCTCCATAGAAAAAATGTACAACATTCGTACGTCCACTTTACATCGTCGCCATTTCAAAACTGTTGCTTGGAAGTCGAAGCAAATTTACCAGAACCTGACAAGTAAAAGTGTAGGGGAAAAAAAATACGAGGCGTGGTAGAAACGTACCAAATTCTTATTATTTCAAAAAATTATCGTTTTGTTCATTCACTGGTACTGTTCATTCACTGGTACGCTTACCCTAGTTCCATTTTCCGCCGCGTGTGGCGCCACTAGCGCTGTCACTGCGACAAGTATACATATAATTTGACAACCGGGTAGCCTAGTAACCCTGACTAAAGCTAAAGGCCCCGGGTTCAAATTCAGGTAGGGACAGCCGCTTTTGTATGAAGAATCGAAGGTTTGTGTCTGCGTCATGGTTATTCTAAGTGAATGAGTGCAATACAACAACAACAATACAATACAATACACAAACAATTCTACAATAGAGAAATAAAAATAAATAGATTCTCTAGGCAGATGATAATTATTAGTTACTAGCTGTTGCCCGCGACTCCGTCCGCGAAGAATAGGGGTATAAAAATAGCCTACGACCTATTCTCAGACCTACCGAATATACATATGTAGACAAAAAAGTTTCATAAAAATCGGTCAAGCCGTTTCGGAGGAGTTCGATAACAAACACAATGACACGAGATTTTTATATATTAGAGAAGAGATAATCACTTTCTAATGATATTTTCACAGGTGTTATGTAAAAAATCGCCCCCTGGGGAGCGACCCCCCGACGTCCTATTTCTACTGCGACCCGCTCGATTGCGGTAATCTGGCTACGACGCGGCAACCGTTAGTTACGGCCGCTCCACTTTAAACCTCATCCATTCTAATTTAACAAAAGTGCCGGCCGATAGCGCGGAGGAAGGACTCATATCCGTTGGCGGCACTAGCGGCTGTTGACGCACACAGCGCGCCGCTAATTCTGATACCAATACAATTTTAACATTTTAATCTTTAGTTACTACACAAGCTGTCTAAATATAAATCCGGAAAATTTCTGCGGATGGTTGGCTCTGTTAGGCCAGAATCAAAATTCAAAATCAGAATCAGAATTTTTGATTCAAGATGAACTCATCCCTTATATTGTGCACATTTTGAATATCGATCAATATTTTACTTAATATACCTACTAAATTATACTTAAAAATTTTTCAACCAAAATTAACGAACTCTGAAAAATGTTTACAAGGACAAATAATTTATTGAATCAGGCGTTACTTTGCGGAGGTCCATTTTAATGAACTGAAACAATTACTTTGCTCACCCGCGACCTTAACCGCGCTTTTTTAAGGTCGCGGGTGAGCAAAGTAATTGTTTCAGTTCGTTTACAAGGACGTTTAGTCGAAATTACCCAGCTATTTTCTGAAGTAATCCAGATACATTTTAAGACACGTTGTAGGTACCTACTTGAAAAACTTTTTCTGTTATAAATAATTTTTTGCAAATTATTAACATTTTTTCATAGTTTCCATCATAAAATCTTGACAATATTTATATAAGACCATCTCGCCTTAAAAATCTCTACTTTCGATCTAAACCTAAAGTAATTTGGTTTTCTTAAACGTCAGGTTATAAATTGAGGTAAGAAAGTACACAAAAAATAAACAGATGAATTGTACACCTCTTTATTTTTCAAGTCGTTTTTAACCGGTTGTTTCTGGTTTGATTAGCATTTTAACGCAGAACGCAGAACCTATATCTACGATTCGAAGCCGCGTGCAACATTGTTAGAACATCGCTTAGTACGTCTCGAATAGAGGCGCAGACAAACAAAAACAAATAGTGGACGCTTATGAAATTTACCTTTACGTAAACAAGATGTTTGTGTTGCAGTTCAGAGTACTTTGCAAACATTTGATCAACAACTCTACATAGAGCAGTAATTTACATTTATTCAAAATGTTTTCACCGCAGCGCGGACGAGTTTTTATTCAAAACTTGCTTATGCTTTATTGCTTAATAAATCGACCCCGTAAACACGTGTATATTAAACTTAACATGCAATTTGTTGCCTTGAACATTCAGACATAGTTACTAGCAGACATCATTGAGTAAGTATAAACAAGAACATCAAGTAGTAGAACGTAAGTGCTAGACGCTGTAATAATAAAACAGACGTAATTTTTACGATACACGTGCCACTTGTAGTCTACATGTTATAGCATAGTGGATCCTTACATAATAGAAAATCGGACTAAATTTTACTGCAAGGAATTTACATGATTGCCAATTCACGCTATTTCCGCCGATCAGCACGCGATACTAGAAAGCCTCAATAGGCCGATTTTGAAAACCATACCTTCTACTACACCCGTAAGAATACCATTCCAAAGCGGTAAACATCTGTGTTAGTATCGTTACAAATTTACCGTTCTAATAACATTTTTGATTGCTTCATAATATGAATAAGAATAAATCCACTAGATTTATGACTACTTGCCCCACATAGCCTCTTCCCTCCCCAATGTAACCCTGACTTAAGGGCACGTATCAATGTAACTTGTTCCACGTTGTCATTGTTCATCTGACAATGGGATTGGCCTAACATTTCAATTATAATCCATACTCCATATATACTTTAATATTATAAAATAAATGTAAAAGTGTGTTTGTTTGTTTGTCCTTCTTTCCGGTCGAAACTGAGACACGGAATGCCGGATTGACATATAGTATAAATCTTCCCAGGTGAATTTTTCGCTTCGAGCCATTACATTCAATTTGAACCTTAATACTATGACGATACCGTTTGTTTTGAAAGATAAGGGCTCGAAGCGAAAAATTCACCTGGGAAGATTTATACTATAGTTGAAGAGCTGGAGAGTGACATAAGTACTCGGCTACTTTTTACCACGGGAAAATATCACAGTTACGTTGTAATCTCCTTAACGGGGGCGAAGCCGCGGGCCTCAGCTAGTAAGCTAATAAATATTTTAATAGCAATAGGTAGGTATCTAAATAGCAGCTACTATTTAAGTCTCTTGAAACATAAAAAACAATCCCAGACAAAGTTCAACAACAAAGACCTGACAATGGTACCCAAGTGATAATAAAAATCCTTCGCAATAAGCTTTAAGTTGATATAAATAGCCGTCTAGGTCTAGGTACCTATGTATATAAATCTCCATAATGCAATTCGTCTAGACTAGACACGATTGGCGAGTGCGCTCGCCGCCCGACCCGTCTGGAGGTGAGTGGAGTCACACAGCGCCTGCCTCTCGTTGCTAGCAATGTTGCACAAACACCTCACCCTCTCTGTGTGGGGTACTTGCATTAATCTAAATCAGTTTTTGTTACGGGAACCGAATATAACAAGTGTCCCCATTTGATGACAGTTAATATACGGTACTTACTAGCGCTTCCACAAAGTTAGATATGATTATGGAGTTTATTATGTAGTTTGCTAGCTAAACCAGTCCATAATTCTTGTATATAATCAGAATCTCGGAAACGGCTCCAACGATTTCGATGAAATTTGGTATGTGGGGGTTTTGGGGATGAAAAATTGATCTAGCTTGGTCTTATTCACAGGTCTTATCTGTGGGAAAAAGCTTGGTGCCGAGCTTCAAACTGAGCGGAGCTCAGTCGCCCAGGTACTATATTATAATTCAAAATATCGTAATAATGAAAAAAATAATCACAATAATGAAAAAAAAATTTTTTGTAACCGTAAAATTGTAAGATTGTTAATTAACTTAACCTAACCAAATGGGTTCTGTACGACGCCGTTTTAATAAATTCTGAGAAGATTACGGATCCAGAAAAAAAAATACTTTTCGGTATTTTGAGACATTTGATATTTTAATACAGTTGGTCTTTCGTACTTCGGTTTTATAATATACCCTAATGAACTATAAATTAAATTTTCCCATCTAAGTATTTTGGGTAGGTACTGCGCAACTTCTTGATACGTACTTATTCGTCTTGAACTCTTCCTTAGACTGTAGTGCATACATATCACATGCTGCTGACTATAGGTACCTACGAAGCCAGACAAAAACATTAAAAAATTGGAAAATCCCGCCATAAAGGCGCAGACAGAAGTCAAGTAGAGGTCAAATAACAAAATAACACGGTGTGTCACTGTCACCGCTGACACCTGCAACGGCTGCACCGGCGCATGACGACCTTGCTTTTCACGACCCGTCTAATGCATCGCTCACGTGACGTCGGATCAAACTACGTCGACATTGACCAGCGAGCTAGCACAATGAATGTCTGTGGCATCACATTGTTTGCCGAGTCTAGACAGCCGGTGAGAGGAGAGGACAACAGGCGAGCCGTGCAGAGCGTCTGAAGGTGAGATGCGCCGGCCTTTTAAATGCATCGTAATTGGTTTGCGACCGTCTAGACTGCACGTGTCTCGCTCGCACTATGGCCAAAGAAAGAATAATTAGTATGACTCGTCTAGCCTGTGGATTTAAGTAAATACCTCAAGCTTAACATGTTTTTTGGCGAATAAATGTAGATTAAACATTTACGCAAAGGCCCAGCGGTACGCAGAAACTTTTAGTATGTATTCTGTAATTTATTTTGTTGTTAAAGGCTCAGATAGATCTAGGCAAAAATTGTTAAAAAGAAGATGTTTGAAAATTTTATCGTATCTACTCCGTCTTGCTTTGTTTTAAGGGGTGTACTATGTCTTTGCAAAAGTCGAACATACGTATAGGTCTATAAAGACCACGACAATAAAGAGAAGAAAACTGACGAAAGGGAAACAAAGTTTTATTCAAACATTACTTACATCAGAAAATGTAACAGTTGCGTAGAAAATGGCGCTCTTATTTAATTCGTTTGTAGGCACTCATATTCTACCGAAGGTTCTAAACTATACATGTCTACATACTCAGGCCTTTTACTGTCTCAATTACTTGTCAGTTGATCAGTTTCTTCCGTCTATTATTCCCTTAGCCTTTATTTACATTATCTTTACAGACTAATAAATAAACTTCACTCATTGCCCTTTATTTTACATAAACAAAAGAAATTAAACTTGCTGGTATACATTTTACGGCCTATTGTTTAACCAGTTTACGAGCTACTATTAACGGTGTCTACGAAACGCAATAATTTCTCACAGCCAGTGGGTAATAACATGGTAACAGCCACTTATTTCAGGGCAACGCAATATCTGGAATTAGGGTCGCGTCAATGCGTTCCGTCCGACGTAGTTCGTCGGGTGTAAAGCGTCCTCCGAGATCCAAATCTGGACTGTAATTGCGGTTCGAAATAGGAACCGTTTCATAGACGTGTCATAATTCTGATCACAAATCCTACCAAGACTTAAGTAATAATTTTAAATACAGTCACCGGCTATAACATTCGTTAGGACAAAGCATTCAAATATATCTGTTACGCTCTAACGGCTCTACGAATAAAGTTGCGTTAGATATTGTTGAATGATTTATTAAATCAAATTGTTTTGCTCGTGTCTGTGTTCTACATCATAATTACCTATACCTACTTACTACTCATAAATTAAAATGCGAAAGTTTAGATATTTGTGTAGGTGAAAGAATACACCCCAAAACGGCTGGATGGACTTCGTTGACGATGGTATTCAAATAGCTGAAGAGTTTTCTTTTTGTTACAATATTCTCTCAGGATTGGGATGTACCTACAAACGTATTTAAGTGTAATCTCGAAATTCCAACCACATAGTCAACAGACATGATGTTTTGCACAGGAGCTCTACAAATATACTTAAATGAAGATCATGATATAATTTTTGGGAATTCCCATGAGTTCTCAGAATTTAAATTTAACTGTGAGATCTAATGGTGAACAAAGCTGCGGGTAAAAGCTAATACAAGTGTTATATTCCAGTAGTTAAAGCCCTGTCTTAGGTACTCCACCCCAAATCGAAGCATGCATAACATCTAGGACTCTACCCCGGGTTCGATTCCCGTGTCGGGGCAGATATTTGTATGAAAAATACGAATGTTTGCTCTCGGGTCTTGGGTGTTTAATATGTATTTAAGTATGTATCTATCCATATAAGTATGTTTGTCCGTTGCTTAGTACCCATAACACAAGCTTTGGTTAGCTTACTTTGGGTCAGGTTGGTGTGAATTGTCCCGTGATATTTTTTTTTTTACTCTTTAGGTAATGTACATTCAATATCAGTTTATAATTTTCTGATATCTGTTATATTTGCGGAATAATCGTCTGGTCACACTTAACAATTACACTCTGTATACATCGGATAGTCTTATTGTCGGCAATATCATTGAAGAACCTGGTAACAATACCGCCACCAAATAAATTATGAGGCCTCTAAAGAAACAAAAGAGACAAAAGATGCCACCCTGTGCAGCACTGCTGTCACAGGGAGGGGTACTCAGGGTGCCCCAGATAGGAAAATAGGTCAAGTACGGCTAAAACATGTACTGGAGGTAGGTATTGATGTAGATCATGTACAAAGGTAGAAGTGAATTTACCGCGAATTTGAAAAGGGGTAGCTAATAAACTGCTCGAGTTAAATTTCAAATCGTCGTTTCAAAAATGTAATACCAATACAGAGGTGGAGTTCAAAAGTTGAAACAGATAACCGGTAACGACTGTCTGGAAAATAATTCCATCGTGACACGATGATTACCAATGCAACTATTAAAATCCTACTATTACTTAATTAGCGGTGTTATATGATCAACTTTTACATTTATTCTATGTTGGGAGTGTTATTTACTATAGTTGTTAAAATATTGCTATAGGTATAGTCGGGGTAAGAAAAGGTTCGTCACTTTTCGACCTTAACTCGTTGACATAGAGTCGAAAAGTGACGAACCTTTTCTTACCCCGACTATACCTATACGATTAGACGTATTTATATAATTAGTTACAAGATTATACTCTGAGTACGTACATATACATATATACCTATCTAATTACAATATTAATTAAGATTATCGCCACACTCTTCGTTAATTCCGGTAGCCATGACTTCAGTCTGTTAAAATATGAATCCTCGAACCGAAATTAACCTTTTCAACGCCAACGACACATATAGGTGTCTCAATGTACATTGTCAAAGTGATCTTGACACAATGACATAAGATTCAAAGCAGGTTTACGTTTTGACGAGGCGTGGCGTTGAAAGGGTTAAATACATACCTTTGCCTGTTCACGTAAGTCCCGACGACACAACAGTGGTCGCACTCACAGAGGGAAGGGAGGGGGTTATATTAATTAGCTGGTAGACCTAGGTGGTAGGCTGGCGTCTAGACTGCGTAACCCCCTCCCCAGCCCCGCTCCCGTACCTCCGGCATACAAACAATGGACTTTTCCACAATTATTTTCAGGATATTGACTTTGACTTGACTTTGACGACTGTGTAGCTTTTGCTTACGTCAGTTGACGAGTACATATCATAGGTATATCGTTTTTATAGCAATAGAAGTGATCGATGTTTTTAAAAAATATTTATTGGTACATATTATGAAATCATAACAAATACGAACGCACTGATAATACTATGGCAATTCACTAATCCCGTCATTACATGGCGATCCTGGCAGGATCCTGGCAGGATCGTCATGTACCTAAGGATAGGAGTAGTGAAACCACGAAGTTTCGAGTAAATACTGTGTATATTAAAGTAAAGCTTAAAATTATATACCACATAGTGGAAGAGTGTGTGTGTGTGTGTGTGTGTGGCGCAGCTCACACTATAAATATTTCAAGCTGTTACTTATGAAAATATTTTTCTATTAAAAAACAGATCCAGATTATTTACCTCATTTTAATGCTAAAAAACCGGCCAAGTGCGAGTCGGACTCGCGCACGAAGGGTTCCGTACAATTATCTATAAAAAATCACGTTTGTTGTATGGGAGCCCCCCTTAAATATTTTTTTTATTTTAATTTAATGATTTATTTTTAAAGTCAATATATAATTAAATATTCTATGAATATTTCAAGTGTCTACCTGTTGCCGTTATCAATATCGAGCAAAACCGAGCAAAAAAATCATGTTTGTTGTATGGGAGCCCCCTTAAATATTTATTTAATTCCATTTTTTAGTATAGGTAACGCCACCAGAGTTGAGACGCTGTCATTATATGAGATGTGGTTGTGTGCGTGGCCTCAACTCTGGTGGCGTTTCCTATATTTGTTGTTATAGCGGCAACCGAAATACATCATGTGTGAAAATTTCAACTCTCTAGCTATCACGGTTCCCGAGATACAGCCTGGTGACAGACGGACGGACGGACGGACGGACGGACAGCGGAGCCTCAGTAATAGGGTTTCCGTTTTTACCCTTTGGGTACGGAACCCTAAAAAACAGTAATACTACTTTTATATATTTTTGTTTGAGTTTTATCTGCTAGGGCGATACTGAGGAGCCGACCTTAGTAAGATTAGACTATTTGCTTAGCTCTAGGGACCGATTTTTAAAATCACATCAGTACCTCTACCATGAGTTATACTAGTTTACAGTGACCGTACTCGCTAGCGACGGCGTAAATGATTTGTATGGAGAATTGTACTTCCGTAAGTGACCGCTAGAGGCGCTGTACACAATTCTCTATACAAATCATTTACGCCGTCGCTAGCGAGTACGGTCACTGTAAACTAGTGTAACTCATGGTAGAGGTACAGTATAAATACCATTCGAAGATGGTGAAAATTTATTCTGAATCGTGAATACGAGTAGAGCAGTGTAAAATCATAGCTGTATTTTTTTTTCAAGCACTCGATTTTTTTTATTTATGCTGCAGTTTTGTAACAGTACCACGTAAATTTTTAGCGCTTTCGAATGGTATTCTCGCGGATATTATTTAAAAAATTGGCCCCTGATCTAATTTTCTGTTTTAAAATGAAATATTGTCTCATGCAATACAGTACCTTATTTATAAAATTGTTTGTATTATGTGACTTACTAATGTAGTTAATATTTATTAATATTACCTACTAACAAATTTGGATTAGTTATGTAGATATATATATTCTGAATAATAAATGAATTGGAATTTGGACTTGAAAAAGTATCAATACATACAGTCAATTAATACGTAAGTTGATACCTAAAATGTCTAACTTCAGAAATTCGTCCGAGCGTCTAGTCTAGACAAGACGGCGTAGGCGGAAAGGTTACCGCGAGAACAGACTGCAAATATCTGTGACCCTTCAAGTCATCATAAGATAGATTTAATCGCTTAATGCTTAATACATCCCTAGTCAAAAAATATTCAATCTATCAACAGGGTTCTATTTTTCAACTTCCTACGTGAAATGTTCACTAAAGTAAGAAACATTGAACAAATAATTGATTGCTCACATTACAGCATAGTACCTGGGCGACCGAGCTCTGCTCGGGCAGAAACTCGGTACCAAGCGTTTTCCCAGAGATAAGACCAAGCTAGATCAATTTTTCATCCCCGAAAACGCCCAAATACCAAATTTCATCGAAATCGTTGGAACCGTTTCCGAGATCCTGATTATATACACTGGAGGGGGGGGGAGGGAGCGCGGGGGTATTAAAGGGGGGATGAAAATTTCATTGATTTTGCCGTAGGATGCACCGTTTTCAAGATATTTGACAAAAACACCGGAGGTTGGGTGAGTCACGTTAAACTATCGTCCGTAAACCGACTTTACAGACAACCGGCTTTTCCTGTTCTGTGCTCCCAATAGGGAACGTGCACATAGACGGTGCTGCCAACTGGTGCCACAAGGGTGCCATCAATTTGAATGTTTTACCTTAATAAGTTTGTTTTACTGTCCGCATAGTGTCTCTTCTGTCGCATTAGTGCTGCCGCCTATAGTTACTGCACGTTCCCTATAATACTTTTTCTAACAAAAAAGTAACTTTTTCTCACAAAAAAGCAACTTTTTCTCACAAAAAAGTAACTTTTTCTCACAAAAGAAGAAACTTGACGTTTTCTCATGAAAAATAAACTTAAAAAAAAAAACTAAAAATGTTGAAAAAAAACGTGGATTCGAACCGAGGTCGGCTGGATCCGCGACCACCCGATTTCTAATGTGCCATTATGATCTGCTCGAAGTGGGCGAAATTTAGCTTTATATTCTAATGCAAACAAAAATAGCCGGAAAACACGAGTAAAAGCGATTTTCTGAAAATGAAACATAGCTAGATCAGTTTTTCATCCCCGAAAACCCCCACATACCAAATTTCATCGAAATCGTTGGAGCCGTTTCCGAGATCCTGATTATATATATACATATATATATACATATATATATATATATATATATATATATATATATATATATATATATATATATACAGTGGTGGTCATACAATTAAGAACGATTTGAAGTTTCCGATTTTTTTTTATCTACATCATGTCATATGTCTAGTTGTGTTCCTTCTTAGAAGTAACAAGTTATGTTATAAAATAGCCACATGGATAGAGCAAACGGGATTAATAATAATAGTGTATAATTGCTAACATTTTTTTTTACAAATTTTATTTGTTCTCTATACTAATAAATTCAAATAGTAATGAAGCTGGACAAATAATTAAGAATGATTTATTAAACTGCTCGAGAGTTGTTTTATATGAAACTTAGATTAAATAAATCATATTAATGTGAAGTTGGTATAGAAAAAAAAGCAAATTAATACATTTGAACTAAAATTAATAGTTAGTAGCATGTCCACGGCTTTTAATTACGGCTTTACACCGGCGAGGCATTGAATCTATCAATTTTTGACATTTCGCAAGAGAAATAAGAGTTCCATTCTTCTAAGAAAACGTCGTACAGCTCTCTCAAATTGCCACACTGTCGATTTGAAACCTTTTTCTTGACTTCGCACCAAAGATGCTCTATTGGGTTAAGATCTGGGCTGTTGGCTGGCCAATCTAAGACTGAAACTGATTGTGATGTGAGGAATTCCTTAACGGTGCGTGCAGTATGCTTTGGATCATTGTCGTGCTGGAATGTCCAAATAACCGGAAGCACGTCTTCGGCATATGGTAACATTGTTTCTTGCAGTATATTTTTGTATTGGAATTGATCCATGTTTCCTTCTATCAGCCTAACAGGTCCAACGCCATGTCCAGAAAAGCACCCCCAAATTTTCACATTTCCCCCGCCATGCTTTAATGTCACTTTTGTGTACTTTGGGTCGAATGCTTTATTCGGAGGGCGTCGTACATATCGTTTTCCATCAGAACATACCCTATTTATTTTTGTCTCGTCAGAAAAAAGAACGTTTTTCCACTGTCTGACTGTCCAGTTTTCATACCTTCTTGCAAATGCAAGTCGGGCTTGCCTATGACATCGTTTCAACATAGGCACCTTCCTTGCTATCCTTCCGTTCAACTTATTTTCTACCAAACGCCTTCGAATAGTGCGTGCAGAGATTGCTGAAGGGTTGTTTTTGCCAAAATATTCTTTTCTCAACTCATTAGACCCTTTAAAAGGATTTTGTTTTGCCAAACGAACGATATTTCGATCATCTCGACGAGATGACTTTCTCTGTCTAGGTCCACGCGGAACGTTTGAAGTAGTTTGATACGTGGAAAAATGCTTTACGGCATGGAAAACCTTTGTTTTTGAACATTGCAGATGGTCGGCTATCATTTTATACGACCAATTCTTCTCGCGCAGTTTTATTATTACTTCTCTTGTAGATTTATCACAACTTTTATTTTTCCCCATTGTTTTTATACGAAGTAATCACTTTTAAGACTTTAACAGCACGAAATGGCGCCAAAATTATACGAATAATAATCTACAACCACAGAGCCACACAGTGTTCTCTATTTAAATTTGAAAAAATAATAAACTATTCAGCGTTCTTAATTACGTGACCAGCCAGTAAGTACTAATACTAGGTTCAGATCGAATGTATAAAGTTTCTCTATTAATTTTTTAGCCAACAATGTTGCATAAATGAATGTACCGGTAGTACGGAAAAGTTTTGCAATACCGAGAGAAATAAAAAAAATACGGGCAATTAGTTATACTTGTTACTTTGAAAAAATCATCTCAATAAATAATCGTTCTTAATTATATGGCCACAACTGTATATATATATATATATATATATATATATATACAAGAATTGCTCGTTTAAAGGTATTAGATTCAATCTATCTGCCTGTATTTCTTTTTGCAAATCGGAGTCAAAAAACTTATTGGCATTTTTTTTTATAAATGCTTAGATAACGACTTAAAACAGTAGTAAAAGGACAAAAAATAAACAGATATTATATGGATAAAAATGTGTCAGTTAGGAAGAAAATGGCGCCCTCATTTAATTTCTACTGCATAATTTCGTGCTCTACATTGATTGTGAATTTTGCAAAATCACTTATGGAGGAGATTTTGTAAGGCGCTATATTTATAATGGATGACTTGATTTGCCGTTTTGATTTATTTAATGCCAACAGCATTGTGCGATGGACAGTTTTAGAAGCAAATTAACTAACAATGTTGGAGCAATTTGTGGGTGACAGCTCAGGACGGATTTAGAGCACTGATTGAGTTTCATTTAGTTAGCTACCCTTTTCCACCCTATTCCATTAATATATTAACACTTATTAGAATTTGGTGGATATGATCATACCGAATGAGCGGTACTGATTGTGTGATTGTACATAAATCTAGGCCCAGTAAACTAAATGGTTCTAAATGCACACTATCAAAACCGTACCCGCGTAGCGTAGGTATCAAAGGTACGTACCTACTTTTCGTTGTAGGTACATGGTCTATCTGCATCAGGGCGGGAACGAGAAATAAAAATTAAAATTTCTGTAGATCAATTTTTTTGAATGATTTCCTTTTTTTTATTACACGCTTTATATTAGCTTCACCTGTATGTTTGTCAAGTATGTTTGTATGTTTGTTTGTATGTTTGTATGTATGTTTGTAAACGACTCCTTAGGGCGCGATTTTGACCCACTTTGAGCTGAAATTTTGCACGTATGTGTAAATTGGATGACAATGCAATATTATGGTAACATGGAGCTGATCTGATGATGGAGCTGGATGGTGGCCATAGGAACTCTGTAATAAAACGTCACAACCCCGTCGAGTTTGGGCTCTTTTGATTCGTCTTGTCGAGTACTTTGATCTCAGATGGTAACCAGGGTCTGATGATGGAGCTGGAGGATGGCCAAAAGCACTCCACAATAAAACGATACAACCCCATCGAGTTTGGGCTCGTTTGTTTCGTCTTGACGAGCACTTTGATCCCATATGGTAACCAGGGTCTGATAATGGAGCTGGAAGATGGCCAAAGGCACTCCACAATAAAACGAAACAACCCCATCGAGTTTGGGCTCGTTTGATTCATTTTAACGAGTACTTTGGTCCTAGATGGTAACAAGGGTCTGATGATGGAGCTGGAAGGGGGCTAGGTGGCGGGGTGGGGGGGGGGAATGGGGGGTGGGGGTAAGGGTGTCGGGGGTTTAGAGGGTTGGGGTATGGGTGTGGCGGTTTTTTTTTTTTTTTGAATGAGTCGCCAGAGGGCCAAAGACGCGAAGTCTTTGCTGTTTTTTAACTTTAGGGTAGGAAGAGTGACTTGTGCTCGGGAAAAATCCCTTCGGACGAACTGGGAATGGAGGGCCCAGACAGTGTCCGACTTGCACGGACTAAAAAACCCGGTCACAAGTCCTCTTCTCTATTGATTATTAATACAAAAAACGTGTGCTTTATATTTTGAGGAGGGGAGGGGTAGGGAGGGGACTTAATCTACCCACAGTGTCCTGCCTCAGCCATTTGCTGGAAGGCCGGGAGAGGAGCATGCATTCTCCCGCTGGGCACTGGGGGGTGCTTAGGTCGGTCTTTTATGTTTTTACCCGTTGGTTTATTCCTTGACCGACCCTCGCCCGTTTCTGTACAATTACATAGAGCTATTGGTTGGGTTGGTGGGATTTCCTGTCATATGCATTTATCTATAACTACGGGCTTCCTTTCTTTTGCCCTGCGATGGAAGGGTGGGTCGGAGATCTTTTGGGCCCATTGTGTGGCTTTGGATGCCATCTTTTGGGTGGGGCTACCCTTTATGCCTGATGGTTTTTTGGCATGCTGTGTGTTTTTTTGCGCTTGTCTCCTAGCGCTACCCTCTTTTCGTTACCGCTTCCATCGATAGTTTTCCTGCTATAATAATTCGGAGGGATGAGGAGTGTCCCCCGGACGGCTGGACGCCCCAGTGTCTCACAAGGGTCATGTGGAGCCCAGCGGATCCATACCCCAGCCAATGCTGAAGGGCCAGAGAAGAATCTTTTAGTCTCGATTCTCTGTTTAGACTTCCGCCGTTGCTCCCGCGAGTTCCCCACCGAAACTACCGGGTGCGTTCTCCTTCCGGAGCTCACCTGTCGTATGGGTGTGGCGGTTGGGGTTAAGGAGTGGGGGGGTTTGGGGGAAATAGGGTGGGGTGTTTGGGGGAAATAGGGTGGGGGTGTTGGGGGGTTCGGGGGTTAGGGATATTGGGGGTTGTGGGAAATGGGGAGGGGGTAAGAGGCCTAGATGGTAACAAGGGTTTGATGATGGAGTTGGAAGGGGGGGTAGGTGGAGGGGTGGGAGGGTTGGGGGAAATGGGAGGGGAAGGGGGTTTAGGGGGTTGGGGTTAAGGGTGTGGGGTTTTGGGGGGGTTCGGGGGTTAGGGAGGTTGGGGGGGTTGTGGGAAATGGGGAGGGGGTAAGGGGGATTGGGGTAAGGGGTTTGGGGGAAGTTTGAGGAAATGGGGTGGGGGTCCGGGGTTAGGGGGTTGGGTTTAGGTGGTTGGGGGTTTGGAAAAAAGAGGAGGGGGTAAGGGGGGTTTAGAGGGTTGGGGGTAAGGGTATGGGGATTGGGGTTAGGGGTTTGGGGGGTTTGGGGAAATGGGTTGGGGGATGTTGGGGGGTTGGGTTTAGGGGGTTGGGGGGGTTGGGGGGTTGTAGGTAAGGGGGGTAAAGTTAGAAAGAAAGAGGTTTACGTTTAGTAGTGTAGAGCAGTGCGCGCGCACCAAAGACCAAGCATAAGATAGACTGATTCTATTTAAGACGAGAAAACCGTTTTGTGTCTCTTTTTAGCACATGGAAACTCTCACTGTGAAAAAAATGCAACTAAAAAATAGACAATAAATAATAGTTTAAAAAACTAAAAAACACGCTTCAAAAAAATAAAAAAAAAAGTAATAAATATCAATTCACTATTCTTATAGTGCAGTACAAAATCTTAATAAGCAATTATTATATTGTTATATCCAGATCAAAACTTGTAAACAATTCTAAATATTGATAAAATAAATAATAATAGTTTAAAATATTCTATTGTAAAAAAAGCGTGGGGTGCTTTTTAAGATGTTATCAAAATGATAATCCTTGACAATTGACACCATGCACCCCACGCTTTTTTACAATAAAATATTTTTCAATAGCAAAAATATGATCAAATTGCATCCAACTGAAAACTAGGGTCACGTCTCAGTCATGATAAATCGTACCGTATTTCGTACGAGTACTGCCTCATTTCTTTAATAAGTATCTATATATTGCGCAATTACTTAACAACAATTAGGGAATTTCATTGCTAGTGTAGGTAATACATAAGAACATTTCACTGGACACTATTTATTTATTATTTAAGGAACAGTTACAACTTACAAACGGATAATTATTCTAATTTAAATAGTTTGATTGTGCATTAATGTAAATATTAAATAACCGCTGTACGGATGACATCTCGATAGTGCCGCTGCCCTCATGAATAAGTAAATGTGTAACGAATCTAACAATGGATTTTGCTTCGTAACGAGACAAGGTCGCGAAGGTCGACCCATTTTGAGTCTAGTCTGGCTTTCCAGCTTTAATGTTAAACGCTGTGTTTTGCAGAATAAAATATTAATAAGACATAGGTACAAACGACTTCGTCGAAACGAAATTGTACTTAATAAGAAAAAAAATGTTAGATTGAATTTCGGATCGATCACCGAAGACAGAGTGTACCTACCTATTTCAGTTCGGTAAAGATAACTTCGCTTGTTGCTCATAACAAGATATTATGTAGAGTCTCTTTTACTGCTCTTTGATAAGCTCCTGATCTTTATAAGTATGATAAATGCAGTAATGCAGTCTTTGTTATTTTTTTTCAAATGGTAGATAGGTACGCTTTTTAGGGTTCCGTAGTCAACTCCCTTTTAAAGTTTCGCCATGTTTGTCCGTCCGCGGCTAAGCTCAGAGACTGTTAGTACTAGAAAGCTGTAATTTGGCATGAATATATATATCAGCCACGCCGACAAAGTGGTTAAATAAGAAAAACTGAAAAAAATTTTTTTAGGGTACCTCCCATTGACGTAAAGTGGGGGTGATTTTTTTTTCTCGACTAACCCTATAGTGTGGGGTATCATTGGATAGGTATTTGAAAATAAATAGGGTTTGCTAACACCATTTTTTGATAAAGTGAATATTTTCGGAGATATTCACTCCGAAAGTTCAAAATAATGTGTCCCACCCCTAACTTTTGAACCACACGTTTAAAAAATATGAAAAAAATCACGTATGTTAAACTTAATAAAAACTTTCTAGTAAAATTATGTTCAACTTAATCAGTTGAGCAGTTATTAAATTTTGTAAAAAAAAATATTTCTAAACTGAGATTGTAATTTAACCGCCACTGCAAGCATTTTCTTTTCTTTGAGTACTATAAGATTACGCTAGCAGTATCTTCTTTCAAATAAAAAAAAATTGAAATCGGTTCATATAATAAAGAATTACATCTGAAATTAAACCATCAACATACATACTAGTTCTAGTAGACTGCAGATTAGATTAGTTACCCAATTTGCCGATAGAAGGCGCTGTACCGCCGACGTTGAAATTCTAGGTAGGTACATCGCGCTGTTAACCCTAGCGCGCGGTGGGAGTTGGGACCAAAACAACTACATTAATAAAGTATGCAAAGATTTTTTCGTACCTGCTACGGAACCCTATCTTGGGCGTGTCCGACACGCTCTTGGCCGGTTTTTGATTATTGTTTAATCGTTCCGCCGAAAGTTAAAGACGTGGTGCTAACTGTACCCGCGACGTGGCATTAATCGAATAAATACTTAAATCATCATCATCCACTTAATTTAAGTTAGGTACGTAAGACATAATGATTTGAAGTGTAGTATGACGCAGCGCGTCTTTCGCTTGGCTCGATCGTGTAACCGGCTAGCCGGTCGGAGAAATAAGAAACTATGTAGTAAATAAAAATATAATACAGTATAAAATATGTACATATATACAAATTGTTCCAGACAGCACTGCTCGTCAATAAAATAAAAAAAAAACACTGACCTAGGCCTAGGACAGGTGGGAAGGCAGGGCAGGGTATTCAAGTAGCCTCGGAGCGTCCAATAGGGGGTTCAGGCTTCACCGGCGGTCTGCTCCGAGGCAGTAGAGCAGAACGTTCTTAGGTAGGTTGGAGCGTGGAATCGTAGGCAGAAGCGGAAAAGGAAGGGCTGGAAGAAATACCCTGCTTTACTGCTTGCTTGAAACACCCATCCAACTCTCGTTTTAGTGCCTAGGTCAGCGAAAGAAAACTAAACAAGACTTGGATTAGGTTTCACAATTTATGTACACGAAAATAGAGAAAAAGAACAGAACAAATAATATTTACAGTACCTGCAATAGCGGCAGCCCTTCATAATACAAGCAACTCGGTAAATTAGTATTTTTACAGACTATAAATTATAATTATATATTCAGGAAATCAAATTTCGGCATAAGCCTTGCCAAATTGTAGAGCCAATGATAGGGAAAAAAAACAAAAGAAAATCAATAGTTCAGAATTTAGAATTTTGTTTTTCTGTAAGCGGCCAGTTGCGCACCACGGAGGTTTGCCGTGTTACAATCGTTCAAATCACTGTGACGAATAAGTAGTATTTCATTTGTTTTTGTACTTTGTACCCGCAGTGTGGCAGTACGTAAACAATATGGCTGAAAGCTTTAACTACGTACCTGTTCAACACAGTGCGTCACAGTTTCACGATGATGAAAGGCAGGGCTCAGGCGGGTTGCGCAGTGCAGGCCGTCTGCCCTTCCGTGCCCTCCGCTGTGTCTAGTCTAGACGTACGCCCTATTGCCCCTCTGTGCGGGCCGCATCGTATTGAATACAATTATTCCAGTCTGTACACACCTTTAATGACCAGTCTTTCGGGAAGGAAACGCAACAGGAATCCTGTAAACCCTTTTTTATCAAACTTAAATTGCTATCCTTCCCTTGTGTCTACATCTACGAAATAGCCACGTTTGTAAAAACCCATTCGGACCTGTTTGCCTTTGTCGAAGATAAGAAAACAACAAGGAGTCACAGGCGATGTAGATTAGCACTACCAACTTGCAACAAGCTTGTACTTAGAAGAAAATGTGCTCATAATATGTGTATAAACATTTTTAATAAATTACCAAGCGCCCTTAGAATATTACCTTGCCAGGAATTTAAAACCAAGTTGCGCAGAATGTTGACTGAAAAGTGTTTCTACAGTATCAATGAATTTTTAAACTACAAATTTGAAGAGATGCATGACGCGAGATAGTGCTGTTTAATTTATTTTTGCTTCAATATAGGGAAATTTATCTGACAATTCATAATTCAAGCTCAATTGACATTAATTTAATTATAATTTTTTATGTAATTATTATTTTTTTTTTCGTTAAATTTTCATTTTAATTTTTAGACATTTTATTGGTTGAGTATCTTTTATCTTTTATTTTTTATCTTTTTACTAATAACCTTTTACTCAATTAATTATGTTGGGACATTGTAAATTACTAATTATTATTGACTAAGTGATTGATTCACTGAGCTCAAATTTTCACATGCCTAACTTGGCTGAACATGTCATGGGAAGCAATACTATACAATTTAAGACCTTATGTAACCATATGTTCATTGTGAATAAATAAATTTCATTTCATTTAATTTCATTTCAGGGATAGGTATTGATTGATTGATTAAAACTTTATTTTCTCCATATTCCATAACACAAAATGAAACAGGTACAGGTATACAATATCAACTACTTAACTAATTTACAAGTTTAGCTAAAAATTTAAAAAAAAAGAAAAATAAGATAAAAAATACTTTAAAATATGCGCTAAAACTAAACGAAACAGAGGATACCGTGTGCTATGGAAAAAAGGCACTAACTCGGCATAAAACTGCGGGAACCGCAGCACTGGTATTCGGCCAGAACCATACAGAGAGATCTGTGGAAGTAAGTGGTATAAATGCAAAAAATTTACTGCTGCTTTACGTTGATTCATGTTCTTTGAGACTTAGTTACGTAGTTATAAATTACCGTGGCAGTAGCAAACTTCTTTGAGAAGGAATTATATAGTAGGTACCTAAGTCCAGCAGGTATATTCGTTCTGCTACCAAAAAGACTATAACAACAGCGCGGCGGTCCCCTTCCATTCCCTCTACCTCTGCTCTGTAATTAATATGGAGGTTTATTAAGTACCTTATGTCTAATGTATTAGGTCTAATAAACATACCTCTATCCTAGAATTCTGCTTTTGCACTAGATGTCTTAAATGTCTTTGGGCTATTTTTTATTTCCGAAGCTCAAGTTTTTTTTGTCAGTATACCTTTTTAATAGCATTTTTGAGTTTAGATTTGTGGCCAAGCAAAGTGGTCGCGAAGCTGCAGAAATGTTCCTGCTAGTAATTTAAATTTTACTTCAGTTTCTAAGGTGTATAGACCTTATACCTTAGTACTTAATAAACCTAGGTCTACCTACTGATAGACAATTTTTACCTAACGTCAAAAAAGCGACAAATTGTACCTACGTATTCTTACAAAAAAAAACTTGAGCTTCAGTAGGTAGCCCAAAAGACATATGTATTTACTTAGTGCAAAAGCAGAGTTCTTAGATAGAGATTTTTTTAGTATTAATCGCAAATCTTTTTTCCCATTTATAGACATTTTTTGCTGGTATTCAAGAGTAGTAGGTATTAACAAGTAAGTTTAGCGATTGTTAGAAAGACCTTAGCTTTCACGAATATAGCTATGTAGAATACTGATACTCTTCCACAGTAAGCTGACTTAATAATAAAGGCCACGAAACTTAAGTGGGTCGTATCGCGGTGCGGTCGTATGATAATAGAATCATAGAATGAATAGGACCTCCTGAATGCGAAAGCCTAAACTTAACAAAGATGCTCTTATCTTATTTACTTAGCTCTACTATTACGAGTATGAAGCGTCTCTTGAGACTAAAGTTATGTAAATTTGCAGTTTAGTGATACCTAACGACATTTAAATAACTAAGACGGTACCTAAACTTAAACACCTTTGAGGCAATTTAATATTATAATAGTAAGATATTTAAATTGCTACTGATTGTTAAAGCATGTAGGTACATATAAAGATGGAAATTTGTAACATTTCATTTCTCGCGCGGATAATGATGGAAATGCTGGTGACAAAGATTTAGGAACCTGTGGGTGCTTTCATTGTGGATTGCCTTTAACTCCTCATATTTTACCCTTAGAATCAAAATTACACTGATATTTGACTAAACGCAGCCGTTATTTTAAGAGGTTTTATTCAAACATCAGTCAAAGTCACATCGACACATTAGGCGTAGATAATTATGAATGAAAAAACGGGTAAGTACCTACGTTTATTTAAATAAAACAAAAACATCTTAAATATCAGTATTGGTTATTGAAGATAATAATACTCTAACAATTATATAACAAGCCTTAATAATCAAGGATGGGGGAAACCCCCGTCATTAAAAAAACTACTAAACTTTGTAGTAGAGACTTCCTAACGATGTTACAATGTGCTTTTAATGATATCCGTAGACTAGAAACAAATCATTTCGACTCCTAAATAAGTCCTAAATTATTGTTGATATGTACATTAAGTGAAATGATGGGCGTTTTTCCGACCATTGTTAATAATAATCACGAAAGTTCAAGTTCATTTTTGTCGATATACGAATAAGAATTTGAAATGAGAGAACGCCCTATTACGCCTTGCGTACAAAAGAAGTAAACAATGCTCGCAGGGAGAATGTTCCAGTCTTCCAAATGTAGGCCTAGTGTTGCAAAAAAACTGTTTTTTTTCTGTCGTGAAAAAGAACTTTGAAAAAAAAAACATGAAAAAAAACACGTTTTTGTTTTCTGGAGCGTGTTTTTTTTCAAGAGTACAAAATTTAAAATGAAAAAGGCAGTTTCCGTAAAAGATTAATACTTTACAGTTAATATTAGAGTTTTTTATTTATTTATAAATCTACCATAACGTTTTGGTTGAATAGTACCAAGTTTACATGAATATATTGGCAACATTGACTACTTACTAGGTACCTACTGAAAGTTGACACAGAGGAAGATTAAATTTTTGATTAATGAGTACTTAATTCGATTTGTTATTTTAGTAAAATGTAAGAAATTAGAAAACATACCTCAATAAAACAATTAATTTCCTATTGATTTTATTTCTGAAAAAAAAAACAAAGTTAGAAATAAAACAAGGCTACTAAGTTTTTTTTCATGTTACATCACTATGTAGGCCCGGTTGCATGAAAACAAAAGATTGTACCGAATTGATTTGCAAATCTTTCTAATATATAAAAATCTCGTGTCAGTGTTTGCTATCGAACTTCTCTAAAAGGGCTTGACTGATTTTTATAAAATTTTTTGGCTGTTTTGATAGGTCGTACAGTAGGTCATAGGCTATTTTTTATATTTACCCCTATTATTCGCAGACGCAGTCGCGGGCAACACCTAGTAAGATATAATATTTATGTATTAGAAATTGTGAAGTTTTCAGACATCTGAATGGTTGATAACAGTTATGTATGATCCCAGTGTAAAACCTAAAAAGCTGATTATAAAAAAAATAGGCAGTGATGGTTGTAAGATAATAAATAATTCCACTTTTTTGAAGTTGATAGGTAGTAGATGGAGAGAATTTTGGTATTTAACAAATTTTTTTTTTTATAATTCAAAATTTGTACGTTTATCCCTGATCTCCTCTACATATACAGGTGCAGGATATGACGATATTACGACAATTACTTAAATACTAGTAGTTGCTGAAGATTTACGGTGATATCTGACAACATGTTTTAGCGGCTTTACAAACTGTTGCCACGAACGTTCATAGCAACAACTTCAACTGGTTACATCAGTAACGTGGTTCTCAAAGTAAACACTCTGTGGTGCCCCGAGCACACTGGGGCGCCGTGAAACACTAATTTTTACAAGCTTTTAAAAGAAGCTCTTGTAGAGCCTCTCTGTTTATTCAGGTAGGCCATCAACTCAGTTATAGTTTAATGCTATCATGGTTAAATTGACATAATATATTATAATTTTGGGCACTTAGGTATGTATTTAATTTTAATTAAGATGAGACATTATTGTCTCTATTTATACAAATCTACTGCTCGAATGAAAATTGAAAAATAAAATTGCCAAATTTTTTGTCTATTATTGCTGTAAGTTTCTGGTTGTAGCTTACGTGCAAGATAAAAAAGGAGGTAGGAAGGTAGTATAATTTAACGCTAACTACTGGGATTCTGGCGACATGAGCAGGACAAGCCTACCATATGCATATGCAACTCAGTTAATTATAGGCTAGCGTTTCGTAACTAACAGTAAAAAGCAAGAGTAGTGTCCTTTTGTATAAGTATGTATATGTCGTATCAGATATGAATTTACTAACACTCCAGTAATGTTCAGTAAAAAATAAATACTTCACGCAAATACGGTAGTAAACGACTTGTATACATTCTGAGTTATGTAATTGTACTGGGTTGATCCCGACCACGTCTTCAGAATCAGTATAGGTTTGGGAACCCGTGGCTGACATAGTAAACGTGGCATTAGGCGCTTGATCGATCGTGGCAGTCTCTTAGCGACCCGTGATTGCCTGTCTCGAGCAGTCGAGGCGGCGTCGGTACAAAGACAAACGTTAGGGTAAAAGTTTAGTGCGAAATACCTACTTAAATGGAGAATTCCGCACCTGCGCCCGGCCGCCGGGAACCCTCTATAGATCCAGTGAAGGCGCAAGGAATTTTGTAATGTCTAGCGTTTTTATCTTTTCTAGGTTAAGAAAACAGATAGACAGAACATAATACTTATACAATTGTACAGTTTTCTACAGGAAGATGTTTTGTTTTTAACGAATTAGAGTGGCAACGAGGAAGTGTACGTTTCCATGACAAGTAAGCAGAGCCGACGCTAGGCGTAGGTGACGTGGACCACCACCTAAGGCCTTGCGGTCGGAGGGGCCTCGCACCTCGAATGTTTCTCGTTTTTTTGGTCATTTAAACATACGTCATCATGCGTCATCACAGTCACAGGGCCTCACAAAATTTATCTTGCGCACAACGAATTTAAAATCCTGTGCTGCCACTGCAAGCAAGCACCACCACCCGTGGGTATTACAACATGGGTTGCCTTATGTGCCAGTAATTTCACCGGTTGTATGCCACGTCGGAACACAGCAGCGCAAGCACGGTTGTAATAGGGTAGCCTGCAGACCCGCGGGGTTTCCTTATGCCATACCTACGGTTAAAAAACCGGCCTAGAGCGTGTCGGACACGCCAAGGATAGGATTCCGTAGTCGCTACGAAAAATTTCTTGTATATAAGTATTTTTTTAACAATAACTTATTTAAGTATACTTACATGTCTGTAAACAGATCATCTCTCACTCGCAAAGAGCGGCACGCAGCGAAACTTTGGGAACAGAGATGGTCCTTCTACACAAAGCAGCGAGAAGTTCAAGAGGAAGAAGCATTAAAGTTAGGTAGGTAAAGGCTAAATAACAAATACCAACATCGTGATCTTTTCATCATCATCATCACCATCCAAATTTCGGTAAATATGTTATTCAGTATCCTACACACACACACACACTGACGAGCAAAAATAAAGGGTCGGTTACGAAAATGACGATAACTACAAAACCCGCTGTGATAGCTTCTTCGAGTAAAATGAGTTAAGTAAAGAGTTTTATTCTCAATTAAACTTTTTCTTGTTAAGAATAAAACTCTTTATTTCACTCGAAGAAGCTATCACAGCGGGTTTTATAGTTATCGTCATTTTTGTAACCGACCCTTTATTTTTGCTCGTCAGTGTATTATAAGGGTGTGTAATGATCGGTATAAAAATAAATAATATAATTTCTTTTCACATAACAATATTTCATATAATTTCAAAGGGTATAATCACTCATTTTATATAAATAACGTTTAGTATAATATTTAATTACATATTTTTATTTTGAATAATTATCGTTTGGTATAACACTTATTTCTGATAACCATCATATGGTATAACGCTTATTTCTGATAACCATCATATGGTATAATGTTCATTTTATATACAAATCATATAACTATCAACCTAATCTAACCTACTTTTCTGGTAGCAATTCGTTTTTGTTGGGGGATGCAGTTCTAACCTAACCTAACCTACTTTTCTGGTAGCAGTTCGTTTCTGTTGGGGGATGCAGTTCTAACCTAACCTAACGAACTTTTCTACCTAAATGAACCTTTGGTTTGATTTTTTTAATGCGAGCCCCCCTTGTGGGGGCTACGCCCCCCCGTCCCCCCTATTTCTCTATGCCCTAATAGCTTACCCATGCAGAGTCGTTTTATAGGCTGTTATAAAAATGATCGTCTCGTTTTTGCAATAAATATAATATGGATATTTTTAGTATGTAGTAAATCTGAGATTATGTCTCTAATACATTATAAATCAACAAAGGTTATGTGAGAAGTATGCAGCTATGGAGCGAATAAAACAACCGACTTACTTGAATGCTAATTTATTACTCAGCGTGCAAAATGGCCGAATGACAATCGCGCGCATTTGTTTCGGTGTTCGAAACAAATACACATCATTATGCCATTTGAACATTATATAAAATAAACGTTATACCATAAGTTCATTATAAAAAATATGCATTATACTTAAAGAGTGTTATATTAAATGTTACTCGATGAAATGATCAGTATATGAAACAATAATTATATCGAATGTTAATATATTAAGTGTTGTTATAACATTCAATAATTATATTAAATGAGCGTTATTGCGACTGAAATTATATCAAAAGTTTTTAGATCGATCGTTACGCACCTGTATTATAAACGCGAAAGTTTGTAAGTATGGATGGATGGATGTTTGTTACTCTTTCACGCTAAAACGGTTTGACGAATTCTGATGAAATTTGGCACACATATAGTTTATAATCCGGATTAACATAAAGGATACTTTTTATCCCGGAAAATTGCATAGTTCCCGCGGGATAGCGATAACGAATTCTTCGCAGACGGGCACGGTCGCGGGCAGCAGCTCGTCATTAATAAAACAATACCCCTAAAAACCATTTTTCAAAGGGTAAAACGGGACCCTATTACTGATGAACTGAAACAATTACTTTGCTCACCCGCGACCTTCCCTACCCTACCCTTCGCGACCCTATTACTGAGACTTCGCTGTCCGTCCGTCTATCAACAGGCTGGAAATTTTCACAGATGATGTATTTCGGTTGCCGCTATAACAACAAATACTAAAAAACAGAATAAAATAAATATTTAGGTATGGGGGCTCCCATACAACAATCGTGATTTTTTTGCTCGTTTTTGTTCGATATTGATAACGCCAACAGGTAGAAGCTTGAAATATTCACAGAATATTTAGTTATACATATATTCACTTTAAAAATAAATAATAAAATTAAAATAAAACAAATATTTAAGGTATTTTTTTGTCGTTTTTTTTTAAAATTTAATACCTTAATAAACATTTTTTTGAAAACGACTCATTTATTTCTCGGGACTTACAAGAATGTTACCTCTAGGTATAAAGCTCCGAACGCACAGACAGCGGAGGCGTGGTGGTGCGGTGGCGGTGACGGTTGTAATATTCTAACTTGTATGAACGAGTTCGCGGTACGGTACCGCACAACCGTTCATACAAGTTAGAACATTACAACCGCCACGCCTCCGCCGCAATGAGCGCCAAATTTAAAATTCCCATTGCTCAGCGGCCCGTCTGGCTGCTCGCCCTCTCTCCGGTAAGTAAATAAATAATTAAATATCACGGGACAAATCACACCAATTGACCTAGTCCCAAACTAAGCAAGGCTTGTACTAGCAAGAGGTCCTGGGTTCGAATCCCGGTAAGGGCATTTATTTGTGTGATGAGCACGAATATTTGTTCCTGAGTTATGGATGTTTTCTATGTATTTAAGTATTTATTTATCTATATAAGTATGTTTATCGTCGTCTAGTACCCATAGTACAAGCTTTGCTTAGTTTGGGACTAGGTCGATTTGTGTAAGATTGTCCCCTAATATTTATTTATTTATTTATACTTATATAGATAAATACATACTTAAATACATATTAAACATCCAAGACTCGAGCACAAACATTCGTATTTTTCACACAAATATCTGCCCCGACCGGGAATCGAACCCGGGACCTCAAGCTTCGTAGTTAGGTTCTCTAACAACTAGGCTATCCGGCCGTCAAAATGTAAAAGTCATCCGAGGCTAACGAAAGCAGTCCATGCCAAAAAAAGCCAAGATCAGTTTGCGGCTAGTCTAAGGGTTCCTTTCCACTACCAACATTCCCGAAGCGATACAACTTAGGGATCTTTAATAAACGAGCCTACCAATTCCTAAAAGGGTCGGCAACGCACCTGTGATTTCCTCGTGTTGCGGGTGTCCATGGGCGACGGTGATCGCTCTCCATCAGGTGACCCGTCTGCTCGTTTGCCCCCTCTTATATAAAAAAAAACCGGCCAAGTGCGAGTCGGACTCGCGCACCGAGGGTTCCATACAAATTTATATGTATCTATGAACATCCAGTATAGCAGACCCCTGCTCCTAAGCAAAATGTGCGCAGTGTGGGATCATTGTAGATTGGTTACTGATATAGACAGACAAAAAAATTTATGCTTTTCGCAATTTTTCCTTTATCTGTGCTATAAGGCCTTGCTTTGTACCAAATTTCAAGATTCTGAGTTCACGGGAAGTACCCTGTAGGTTTTGATTCTCTTGCGAGTGTCGAAAATGTGCGTTGGTTACTAATATAGACAGACAGACAAAAAAATTTATGCTTTTCGCAATTTTTCCTTTATCTGTGCTATAAGACCTAGCTTCGTACCAAATTTCAAGATTCTGAGTTCACGGGAAGTACCCTGTAGGTTTTGATTCCCTTGCGAGTTTCGAAAATATGCGGAAATTTGCGTCATAAACGGCTGTATCTTTTGATTGCGTTGGCTTAGATGTTTGATTTTTTTCACAGCTCCAAGGGACAGTAGACTTGAGTAAGTATTTGATATAAATTTCAGCTTGATACCTCCACGCGTTCCTGAGAAAAAGGGTCTTGACAGAGAGACGGACGGACGGACAACAAAGTGATCCTATAAGGGTTCCGTTTTTTCCTTTTGAGGTACGGAACCCTAAAAAGAGCATACAACCACAGCACGCATCTTCAGCTTTGCTGAACCCCTTTCCACCAGTGTTGTTTTTTTTTATTATGAGGCAAGGGAGGCAAACAAGCAAACGGGTCATGTAATGGAAAATGATCACCACTTCCCATAAATATCAACAACTCATAAGAGAGTCACTGATCTGTTGCCGGCCTTATAACACCGGCCAAGTGCGAGTCGGACTCGCGCAAGCGTTCCGTACCATTATCTATAAAAACGAGCAAAAAAATCACGTTTTTTGTATGGGAGCCCCCTTAAATATTTATTTTATTCTGGTTTTTAGTCTTTGTTGTTATAGCGGCAACCGAAATACGTTATTCTGTGAAAATTTCAACTGTCTAGCTATCACGGTTTATGAGATACAGCCTGGTGACAGACGGACGGACGGACAGCGGAGCCTCAGTAATAGGGTCCCGTTTTTACCCTTTGGGTACGGAACCCTAAAAAGGAGAGGGAATAGGAGAGGGGGAAAGGTATTGGGCCCCCGGCGCTCTCACTGACCGTACGAAACGCAGCAGGAGTACTGCTGCTTTACGCCAGTGTTCTACGAGAGGGTGGTACGAGCTGGCCCATTGTTGATGCAGTGGCTAGCTACAACATGGCTCTACCAATTTACCCTTACCAATGCCTACCTAATTACCCTTGTGCTATGTAGACCAATGAATATCCCTTTATAAGGCAGAGACGATTTAGCGACCACATGCATTGAGTTGGAATTTCAACCTTACTGATTACACTATACGTCACAATTTCCATTGTAATTATTGAAAACACGACTAGCTTTAAAAATATCCTTTGTCAGGTACGCATTCGATAGCTGCTTTTGATTGTGGTAGTATGCTCCAGTAAATGGGGCCTTATAAAGGGATATGATTGGTGGATATCAAACGCATCCATAGCAACGTAGCATAGCACATCTCTGGTGGAAAGACACTCTTAACTAACTGTTGAGGTTCTCAGGCATGTCGATGGAGGAGTATCGTGCAGGCGTGCGCTCTATGAACTGCCAGTCGGAGCCGCGGCGGTACCCCGTCCACGTGGACCCGTCGCCCGCGCCTCTGCCACAAACTTCCTCGGGTAAACATTAACGAAATACAATTCTATCACCGTCACTTATAAGACGTATTGGGACCGTGCACGACGGTGGCGCCGCGTAGCGTTGACAACATTTCCTCCTCATTTACTTCCAATTTTTGCCATGTTGTGCGCTGCGATCGTTTTCTGTACCCCACCACCCGCTTCGCACATAGCCAATACCGGTGACACATAGTTGCTCTGTGGGAGACATTTGAAATGGAATTTCAACTTTGCACTCAATTTAACTAGGTATCAGTGACGTGGCCCCGGACCCGTAACAAATCGATTCCTACCGGGTTGCCTGTTACCTTTCCTATACTTGATAACTGTGTGCCAGTGATGGCTAGTTTGGCAATGATGATGTACAGAACAGGTACACTAACTGCGAGATGTTGCATCCGAACACATATACCCACATAATTCACTCGTCTCTCACTCCCCTTTTCTTTTTCTTTTTTTTAATCTATATTTTAACGAGGTTTGGGTACATCTGTACAATGTGACTATGTCAGCCACTTTTAAAGTATGCGTCTTTTTTGCTCAGGATTTTTGTCTCCAAAAATTTTCACATCTTTCATTCATTTCATTTTATTTTCTTCATTTTTCATTATTAAAAAGTTTACACCCAGGGACGGATCTACATACCTAATGGCTTTTTGGGCTGCAGCCAGGGCTCCGTGGGTATAAAGGGCCCCCAACCTTCGGAGATCTAGTATAATATCGAAGACAGTTTTGGACATAGTCCCAATTATTTGTTTAATTAGGTAGGTCCTAAGTATTTAGCATTAGCCCAAGCCCCACAAACTCAGGGTCCGCTCCTTACACCACGAATTTAATTCCTAGAACGGCGTCAACATTAACATAAAATGTTCCACAACAATCCAAAGCTGCTTACAACTTACAAGCCGTGAAATATTAGTTATTTTTATTTTATTTTATTTTTATTTATTGGAGAAAAAAACAGATACATACACAATATGAAACAAAGCATATAAACAAGAATGTACCTATAGTATGCACCCTAAATTAATTCTCACTTAGAATTATTGAAGGATGCGGCAATTTAATAACAAAGTTAAGTGACACTTTACGTCATGCGGTTACAAATGAGGTGTTTGGTGGGTATTTTTGTAGGCATGGTGGGGCGCCGCGCGCTGTGCCCGCTGGAGCGGTATGGCCGCCTGGTGCGAACCGGCCGCGACTATTCCACGCGCCCGCCGCTGCCGCCCGGACAAGTCTACGATCCTTACAAACAGACCATCATTTTCTTAGGGTGAGTAATAATAAGACTACATTCTTGAGCATAAGAACTCTTTTATTCTCACCGTGCGTGAATATTCGCATGCCTTTTTGATGAAGTTCTGCTATTAAAACCAGGTTAGGTTGAATGAAAATATCCATTTTAGGGATAAGTTCGCCTTTGCACTTTTTGATTTGTTGTTTGTTTTTTTTGTATTGTTTTGTGCCATGTGTCTTACGTACAATAAAGAATTTACATATTTTATATACATACGAACAAAGATTTCCACAAGTGGAATTAGTCACCTGACTAGTTAAGTGTTATTTTGGTCGGTAGGTGATAATTTATATAATATTAAAATCTTTTAAATAATTTATCGAATCAGGCGTTACTTTGCGAAGGTCCATTTTTTTTTTTTACTCTGAAGATGAGCTCTGGTTGAGTTCGAAACGCGTCATTGTAGTTTGGTGGTGGTGATAGTTGGATTTGTGTGATTTGTGTGTGGTCATACAGTGTGAAGGTGGAGGAACTGCATGAACACGCATTTTTTTTACATAATACACGTAGCTATCGTAAGGTCGCAATTGAGCGAAGTAATTGTTTCAATTCATTACTAAAATCTTGTTTAAATCCAGTTTTTATTATTAACTAGGCTTACAATTATTTACATGGCTTAGTTAGCAAGCCGTCTATGCTCTCAAAGACAATAGAATGAGTCGATTACTGATACACATTATATGGCGTGTTTACTATACCTACTTACCTGCTAACGTCTAAATCCGAATGCCACGCGAGTCGTTTTCAAAAAAAATACAAAATTAAGAGATTTAATTTTAAGAACAAAACTTAATTTATTCCTTTGTGTAACGAAAGTTACCCATATATTTTGTTTGACTAACTTTCGTTACACAAAGGACGCGATCGTGATTTTGTTTTCATTAAGCCCTTAATTAATGTACATTTTTTTTATAAGAACGTCCCACGTGTGAAGCACCTGGCTCCATCATTTATTAAGATATGATGATATAAATGATAATATATTTTTCATCACACTTGCTCGCCAATGGTGTTATTCCATGTCTGTATACTAAATGTCAATGGCCTAAATTGTTCTTAGGGGAGTTATGGATTTACGTACAATTTTTCTACCCAAGGGAGTTCTAACTTTAGTTTTAAAATTTGCAAACAAGTAATTTCAGACTAATGAGGTTTCAAGTCAGCCAACGTTTTATTTATTATCTTTAAAACTTAGCTATAACCCAAATTTTACAACACAAAACTTATCTACGCTTCATGAAAATTCGTTATTTTTATATTTTAAATTTATAACAAATAGTTTTGCAATAATTTTAGTAATATTTTTTTAAAATGTTGGTAGAATCTGGCCGTATGACCTTTCGAATTCTAAACTAAACACAGTTTACATTATCCATGGTAGATGACTCGAAAAAGTGACAATCTGTATTGGCGGGTAGCCATTATTTTATTCAATTTAAGTGTTTAGAGACAAAATAATTTTATTTTTGGATTTTTTTTTTCTCGCAATGTGATGAAAATCATTGTGTGTATCACGGGCAGAAAGGGGATTACAAACTTGAGTCATTAAAAGCCCTCCGCTTTCGGCGTCGGGCTTCTAATAGACCCTCGTTAGTAATCCCCTACTTACGGCCCTAGATGCACAATATACTATATTCATTGTGTAGTGTTGCCATTACCTCCCGCGTTTGTTCCAGTATCGACGTGGGGGACCCGATCTCGTACAAGCTGCCACCGGCGCCCAGCGAAGTGACGGACGTAATGTGGGCGCGCGAACAACCCGTCGAGATAGATCCCCTTGTCGACGGCCTGCATAAAATGCTACAGACTGCGGAAGACTAATTTACCCCTAATTTACCTTCAATGCCTTATAAATCAGGGATCGGACAAAAAGTGCGGATGACGTAAAAATGACATAGGTAATCTTGCACACAGGATGATGTTTGTATTTAAACTTCCGTGTGACATGTAGACAGTAACGATGTAGTATTAATGAAGTTACAAAATAATCGTAAATAAATCAATGGAATTCAGTATATAAAATAAATTTCACGAAACTTGTACGAAAGGTACGATTATCTAATCTAATACCTTTAAGCGAGCAATTCTTGTATATATATATATATATATATATATATATATATATATATATATACATATACCTACATAATCAGGATCTCGGAAACGGCTCCAACGATTTCGATGAAATTTGGTATGTGGGGGTTTTCGGGGATGAAAAACTGATCTAGCTATGTTTCATTTTCAGAAAATCGCATTTACTCATGTTTTCCGGCTATTTTTGTTTGCAAGCTAAATTTCGCCAGCTTCGAGCAGATCATAATAGCACAGTAGAAATCGGGTGGTCGCGGATCCAGCCGACCTCGGTTCGATTCCACTTTTTTTTAAGGTTTTTAGTTTTTTTTTAAGATTATTTTTCATGAGAAATCGTCAAGTTTCTTCTTTTGTGAGAAAAAGTTACTTTTTTGTGAGAAAAAGTATTATAGGGAATGTGCAGTAACTATAGGCGGCAGCACTAATGCGACAGAAGAGACACTATGCGGACAGTAAAACAAACTTATCAAGGTAAAACATTCAAATTGATGGCACCCTTATGGCACCAGTTGGCAGCACCGTCTATGTGCACGTTCCCTATTGGGAGCACAGAACAGGAAAAACCGGTTGTCTGTAAAGTCGGTTTACGGACGATAGTTTAACGTGACTCACCCCTCCACCCCCTCCGGTGTTTTTGTCAAATATCTTGAAAACGGTGCATCCTACGGCAAATTCAATGAAATTTTCATCCCCCCTTTGATGCCCCCGCACTGCCTCCCCCGCATCCCCCCCACCCCTCCCCCCTCTCACCCCCCACCCCTCCGGTGTTTTTGTCAAATAGCTTGAAAACGGTGCATCCTACGGCAAAATCAATGAAATTTTCATCCCCCCTTTGCAACCCCCGAACCCCCTCCCCGCCCCCCTCCCTCGCACATATATAATCAGGATCTCGGAAACGGCTCCAACGATTTCGATGAAATTTGGTATGTGAGGGTTTTCGGGGATGAAAAATTGATCTAGCTTGGTCTTATCTCTGAGAAACCGGAAAACGTTTGGTACCGAGTTTCAGTCCGAGCAGAGCTCGGTCGCCCAGGTACTTTGAAATTAATTAGGACAAATCTGTGGGAACCTCAGATAAATAGGTTTAGCTGTCGCTCCACGCTCACCCAGGGTATGTTTGCTGCTATCATAAAATTTGTAAGGTTCAAATTAAATTCACTTTGCCCTTTTTTTTCTACGTTTCCGACATGTTTGGTTGTCTCCAAATATCTTTTAATATTGCTTACCTTCGTTGGTATATTATCTTGATTACAGCAAGAGCAGTATACGTGTTTGTCACGTACCTCCATAAACGGAAAATTGCCACAATATTCGAGTAAAGATGTCATTTTACAGCGTCTTTTTATACATCAGTAAATATAAATTTTAGCTAATTATAATCGTGAAGATACAATAGCTAAACAATAACGAAGTCAATTTATTGTTCATCTGATTGACAATGTGTCAGTCAAAAACGTACTTACTCAAGTACTTACTCATTTCAAGTGGCGATATCGTTTAATAAAGAGGTTGATAAATGATAAGTGATAATTGTTTATGAAAATCAAAAATACTATTTGAAATCATCCTATAAGTGGTTTGACGTCATCCGCACTTTTTGTCCGACCCCTGCTTATAATATTCTAAGACGGTATCTTACAGTGTGGCAATGATCACGCGCGACCGGCTCTGATTACTGATTAGGCACTTGGAGGCGAAAAGAGAATAAGCTTTTGTTAAAAAAAAACATTTTTAAAGCAAGCTTTTTAGCTGACCGTACTTTTTGTTGACTGTACTTGTATTGTCAATGTCATCCAACAAACATAAGTATACCAAATTTCAAGTGAATCCGACCACTGGAACTAGATACATAGTTAGGTAGGTACATTGCAAGTTAAATAAAAGCTTGTATAAAGAAATCTCTCGCCTTACCGCCGGTCGCGCGCAGTCGTGATCGCGCTGTAAAATGGTAGTTATGACATACTCGAGCGCCCAATATCAGAAATAGCCCCCCAGTTGAAATTTATGATATCTTGAATGAGAATAAAATAACATTTGCACAGCACGCTAGTTTCAATTTATCCCGTTACAACCATAATGTGCGTAAACCATAAACAATGATAATATTGCCTAAAAACTGAGGGCAGTAAAGCCGGCGCACCTTGGTTTCCCACAATGTCATAATGAATCATTCTTCATAATCAACGTTAGTCATAAATAAAGTGATTTAATTTCTGAAACAGTATTTTTTCAGTTTTTTTTTTAAATTCCATCTTATAGAATGCAGTAGGTTAGATTAGGTTAGTTTTATAACAATTTTACTATCTATGTTATGATCTGTTGGGGAGCGTATCTGGTTGCATAAAAATTTTAGTCCTAACATAATGTAGGTAATAAATATTTGTCATATATTTTTTTCCGTCGAAACCGTAACTCTTTAGGTTAGGTTTGCTTTATAACGAATCTGAATACTTAATAGTTTTTGAGAAAAAGAGTATATGCGGAATGATGAATTATGCCAAATAAAAATTATGCGTAAAAATTGTATGCAACCCGATACGGACCAGATAGTTACTACATCTGAAGAACTAACCTCAAACATTGAGTAAAAATTTGCTATGATAATTCGCATGCGTGTATGTGTTTGTTGTGGTTATGTAAATTTTAAAACTATTTTGTTTGGCGTTCATCCTGCTTTTTAATAATAACCATCTCGCTGCTCAGTCGGGTAAAACGATCAGTATGTAAATATTTTGTAGCGTTTTAAATCTCCCAAGTGATGAATAAAAGATGACTCATTTCAACTCAGAATCATAAATTCAAACAGCCCCACTTAATTGAAAAAGTTCGTCATGGTAAAAAGGATTTAGAAAATTAGTTAATCTAAATTTCAGCATTTATTATACTTATTCGCCTAGCGAAATATTGACTTAATCTAAGTTAATTTTAGCCTACAGTGTTTTTTCTTGATACGGTACAAGCGGCGGGTAGTTGGGCGACGATGTTTTCAGGAAGTATTTCTACGGAGACTGCTTCCGAGTCGCCGAGCCAATGGAAACCACCCAAGTACTGAGGGAAGAAAAGAGTTTCATTGACGTGTGATACTGACTGGCTCCATTTTGAATACTGGGAGAACGTGAATGACCTTTTATTAAGAAAAAATAATAGAACATCCTATGCAAGAGCAAAATTTGTATGAGTGAAAGTAACAACCCAAATAAACATGACATAAGCCTTATTGAAATGATCAGGATAGGACCGTGAAGCGTTTCAACCGCCGTATCCCGTGTGTTACGAAAATCTAAGGATAATGTCCATGAACTAAAACTAATTGTAATTCCACTACACCACACCACTATTATTACTTAATTTTTAATAATTTCTTTATTTATTTGTGTACGTTACGTATCGCTACTTAGACTTAAAGGAGATCAATATTTTAAAAAAGGCTTACAAATTATCATAACATACCTTCATTGGAATAACTTTAATACGCGCTGTATTCTGACCATGTGTCGGCCGTCTCTTGGCGTGAGGCTCGTCATCCGTAACCTGACATAAACAAACATATTAGTATTTAATGTGTTCAACGCCAAAGACGGATATATCCGTTAAGGAGTCTAGCGTACAATAAAAAGTTTTACATAAATACACTGTCACAACTTAAAAGTACGAGTAGTTCCGTAAAAATAATTTACTGACAGGATCCCAGCATTTCGACACATCTATGAGTGCAATATCACGGGTAATCATAATCACGGCATCCCATAAATATGTCATAAATCGAAAATCGTTTGGCCGCAGACTACACAATCATCATCATCATCATTTCAGCCAAAAAAGCTTCCACTCCTGAACATAGGAGTCCCCCAAGGTTAGCCAAACAAACCGGTCCTGCGCTATCCCCATCCAACACGTTCCCGCAACCTTAACCAGGTCGCCGCTCCATCTTGTTGGAGGCCTACCTAAACTGCATCTTTCGGTCCGTGGACGCCACTCGAGTCACCTTTTGGCCCAATCGGCCATCAGTTCTCCGAGCGATGTACCCTGTCCCACTGCCATTTGAGTTTGCCGATTGAGCTCCAGGTCACTTCAGAGCTAGAAGAGCTCTCACAGGGCGATGGGGAACGCTATGCTCGGAGTTTTTCTGCGAGATCGCATTAGGTCCATCCTATCCTAATTTATTTGTGTTGGGAATGGTGGGCTACAACGAGTTAGAGAGTGCTATGTCTTGTGAAGTATGTGTTCAAGATATTAAGAGGTAAAATATACAATAGCCGGGTCTGTATATATAAAAGACAAACGTTACTGACTGATCTATCAACGCACAGCTGAAACCTCTGAACGGATCGTGCTGAAATTTGGCACACAGATAGCTATCATGACGTAGGCATCCGCTAATAAGGGATTTTTCGAAATTCCGACGGGAGAGGGAATTAATGGCATTTATATTTTCGCTTTAAAGTGGCCCTATCTCGGTAATTATAATTATTACACTTTAAATTTGGCACAGAAGTAAGTGATCACAACAATAAAAAACTAATTTTAGGATTTTCGGAAAATCCCACGGGATAAGAAAAACAGAATTTATATTTTAAATTCAATGGGACTTTTTCAGTAACCATACCTTTAAGATCGTACAGGTGCGGTAAAACGGGATTTTTGGATTTTTCCATGTGATAGAGATCGGAAGTATAGACCATAAATTTTATTTGTGCGCGGCCGAAGTCGCGGGAAAAACCTAGATGACTATATAATAGATTTGATACTCGCATTTGACAGCCACTAAATTCACCTATCAGCCACCGCCGATGGTGTTGATAGAAGTCGTAGAGCACATGCTCGAATGACTGGCAAAGAACACAGACACAGACAGGCCTCATCGCCTATCTTTGTTTTTCCTTTCATACCAGGTTAGCTTGAAAAGATCCCTTTTAGGGATAAGTTCGCCTTTGTACTCTTTTTGTTTTGTTGTTTTGTATTATTTTTGTGTTTTATGTACAATAAAGTATTTACATACATACTACATCAGACAGCAGTCTAACATCTGGTATCATAGTGAACGGTACTCTGAGGATGAGCTCTGGTTGAGTTCGAAACGCGTCAGTGTAGTTTGGTGGTGGTGATAATTGGGTTTGTGTGATTTGTGCGTGTTCGTTCGTATAGTGTGGGGGTGGACGAACTGCATGAACACACATTTCTTGCATAAACGTAACTATCATAAGGTCGCGGGTGAGCAAAGTAATTGTTTCAGTTCGTTGATATGGACCTCCGCAAAGTAAAGGCTGATTCAATAAATTATGGGAAGTACTGGCACAGAATAAGTAATAGTACTAACGTACAGAAGGATCACTCTCGAACAAAAGTCAACTTTATGTATAAAAACTTGTCTACTCTTAGTGCTTGCACGCGTAATTGAAACTTATCGTGTGATACGAGCGTTCATATTCCGTTGGGCACCGCTGATCCGAAACCAAGGGCACAGGGTTCCTACTCGCCGATGTTTGGTAGGTATAAAAATCAAGAAAGATAACAGTGTGTATTAATTAAGTAAACTACCTTTAGTAAGTAAGTAAGTTATTTATAAGATCGTTAAGAAGTCATTGTTTGTTGCAAAAATCACAGAAAAAAAAGATGCTTAATTACGCGCGACGCGGCTAGCGTGCGAACAGAAGGCCAAGTGACAACCTACTGCCATACGCCTCCCCGGGAGGCGCGCCGGCCGAACATACCTAAACTGCGGAGTGAACCGCCCCTGGTACTGGTGCACTGGGGTATGTATTACAATACCGAAGTACGAAAGACCGAATGCATTAAAACATCGAATGGGTCAAAAGACCGACACGATTTTTTTCTGAAACCGTAAACATCTCAGAATTTATTAAAACGGCATCATACAGAACCCATTAGGTTAGATTAGGTTTGTTTTATAACAATCTTAAAATGTTAACGGTTTCAGAATAAAATCGTGTCGGTCTTTTGACCCATTCGATGTTTTAATACATTCGGTCTTTCGTACTTCGGTATTGTAATACATACCCGGTGCACTGATTTGGTGTCAAATACCTCGGTATTAGACGACGGTCTCTCCAGGATCCACAGCGAGGCTTCGTCCTGGAACACGAGCGCGTCGCGCGCCGCGTGCGCCGACGCGGCGACCACGGCCGACTGCCGCCGATACCAATCCGCCGGCAGCGACGTCTGCGGCCACTCCTCGAACCTCTTGTCTGCCAAATGGTATTCCATTAACTGCGGAAAATAAGAGACTGTAAGTATAGACCGATCAACTAACCGATGTGGCACTTGTAGAGCTAGCAAGAGAAATGCTATCGGAAACTTATTAGATTTAACAAGGACTTAAAAATACTAACTGACAATAACGGCATAATATGTATATTATAGCGATTCACTATCGTGTCCGAAGTTAGGTAGGTGACATCACAAAAGAAAACTGATGTGTACGTTTGTGCCAATCGTATCGTACTTATCAAAATAAAGGGTTTATAAAGTTGATCACAAATATTAAATACTTATAGCTGTTTAGTGGCTCTTTGAGCTAGAGATCTCCCGAGTCCGTCTTTTACGTTTTGAACCCATATAGCTCCGCCGAATTGAGATTTTTTTAATATAACTACTGAACCTGCTCACAAAATCAAGACTGACATTCGTATGCGATTTTGCCCAAGCTGAAATAGAAACGTTTCGCTCGCCTCTTGCGCTCTCTCGTTCCATAAAAAAAACCCCGACTGCATTAAGATTTAACCTTTTCAACGCTATGTCAAATACAACAGCTCTCACTCCTACGCCATGACATCGGAATGTGAAACGCAAAGTTGAACCCTACAGAAATGCTTGTAGGCAGATATCGCTCTGCACGCCTTGACTGATATATTAGTCGTTGGCGTAAAACCTGCGGTGCGGATAAATGTGTCGTTTGCGTCGAAAAGGTTAAATACATGTAGTAAATATAATAATTATGCATTTGTCTATCAGGTCAGTAATTTAGTGAACATTTTCTATGTAGTGGAGGTCATATTAAAGAAAAACAATATGTTAACATGAAGTGTCGTTCTCCATTGAAAATGTTTTCAAGAAATTTACTAACTTCATTGAAGCACCATACATAAATCTATGTAGGAGCACATTATATCTTATAGGATTTTTTTTACTTTTACTATTTCAGTAATAAAGCCTTACCTTTTGGTCCACATAAACAATGACAAGAGTCTCGTGGCGATTGTCAATGGTAACAGCAGAGGGCACGCACTGGTATTTCGGTAACGTCGCGTGGAGCTCGAACTTGCTAGAAGAGTGCGCCCACACGGCTATCGCACCCTCCGTGTCCGCTGCCACCAAGTATATCCTATTCGATGCAGTCTTTTTAGACACTAGCAAGTGCAATATCGCCTTTGATTTCAGATCTGTAAATAAAAATATATGTTGTATTCATGAATTAGACTTCCATAATTGACAACATTTCATATTTCTAAGACTATAATTTGATTCGTTCTCTGTATACTGTTTGGAAAGAGAAAGACGCTGATAGTTTTAAATTTTCACTAGGATTATTAATTAATTTATTACAATTTTTTAAAGATGTGCTTATTCTAAAAGAGCGTAACGATAGAATAGATCCATTACTTTTGTCTAGTCTCTATTAAAAAAAAGTGATGACGTAAATTTGACGTTAAGGTTGCAATCAAATTTAAAATTATGACAGCTCTTTTTTCTAGTGAAAAGTGTAAAGGAAACATATCTATTCTGTGGCAATATTTGTAAGTACATATACATATGTTTTTTAAATTTGTTGTATTTTTTTAAATATGGAGAAATAAATTATCATAAATATTTTTCCGTGTTCAGGAGGCGAAATTCTTTCGATTCCTGTAGTAATTTTCAGGTGTTAAAAAATTAAAGGTTGTCAATTCGTGTAGTAATTTTGTTACTCGATAGTAAACCTATTTGGCACGTCGCTCACTCAGTACAGTTTACATTTTTTTTTCTAACAAGCTGTTGCCCGCGACTCCGTCTAGTCTGTGAAGAATTCGTCTATCGCTATTCCGCCGGAACTATGCAATTTTCCAGGCGAAAAAAATAATTCTATGTCCTTCCTAAGGTCTCAAACTAAAAATCTTAATATCTAATTTCATCTAAATCAGATCCGCGGTCAAAGCGTGAAGTAGTAACAGACTGACAGACAGACTTACTTTCGCATTTATAATATTAGTAAGGACAGTGGCACCAAAATTGTAAATTTTGTCCGTGTTTTGAGTCACAGACATAGGTACATTTGTGTCTCATATTTCAACTGGATTGGTCAAATGGGCTGTGACAAGAGTGATGTTACAAACAATGGTACCATTTCCCTACAAATGGTACAATACGTTTACTTTTAATTTACCACTGACAGATGGCTTGCCTTCATTTCATTTCCAACTTTAACATCATACAAATAAAGTAGCTATTACAAAATCTGCAAACGTGGGTAACAGTATTCTAAAATTGGCTTTATTTGTAGGTCGTTAAAGTTGAATATGAAATGAAGGCAAACCATCTGTCAGTGGTAAAATTTATGCAATTTTACTGTAAGCAGTTTCAACTAATTACAAAAAGTACACACAAATTACAAATTAATTAAAACAAAAAAAAAACATACGTCCCATCACCATAACTTAAAATAGACTAAAACTACCCGCTACAAGGCAAACACGTCATCGAAGGAAGTCACTGGCATCGTCCCCAAAACGCTGGCCGCATTTCCTCTTTGGACCGCTATCCCCAACCTCTGAGCAAGATAAACACCAGCCCTAGGGTCACCCGAAGCCAGGACCAACCTCCTGGACAAGTCTCAAGTTTCAACTTACATTTGTCAGTTTTGATAGTCTGGACAACCGTGGCGCCTGCATCGGGGTCTACTTGCAACACCTGCAACACTCCTGGACTGTGCACCACCATGGTCCGAGAGTCCTCGGTGAATGCGACTCTGTTAGCAGGCATTGATACCCCGCTCACCACCATTTTTGATAGAGACGTGCTCGAATCGTCGTCATCCTCCTGTAGAGAAGACGAAGTATTGAATTTGGAAAGGAAGTTGATTTAAAATAAAATGTAAAGCTGCATGAAGTGCTGTTAAACATTTTTATTTAAGTTGTACACTCAATGTGGTTCAACTAGATAAAATGCGTTATCTATACTTCTATACTAATATAATATTATAAAGAGGAAAGATTTGATTGTTTGTTTATTTGTTTGCATTGAATAGGCTCCGAAACTACTGGACCGATTTCAAAAATTCTTTTGCCGTTAGAGAGCTACATTATCACAGAGTGACACAGGCTACTTTTTACCGCGGGAAAATACCTTTTCATACGGGAAAATTAATTTATCGCGGGCGAAGCTGCGGACGGAAGGCTAGTAAGGTTATAAATATAAACCAGTAAGATTATTTTGTTGGGCCCGTGTGGGAACTACGGCCCAAGCCATCTCATTCTGAGAGGAGGCCTGTGCCCTGCAGTGGGACGTATATAGGCTGGGATGATGATAATGAAGATTATTTTTTTACCAAGGAATAAACAAATACAGTTATTAATGAGTCACCATTAATTACATTAAACACCTTATTATTTGCTGCCGCATGTAAAACGTGATTGAGCTCAATGAGCTCCCGATATTTTGACGCATCTACCAATCATCAACATCATCATGACCCTGGCAGATGCGTCAAAATATCAGGAGCCTATTAAAGTTCAATCACAATCTACATGCGGTAGTAAATATATCTAAGGGTTGAATAGTTTATCTGAATTTTCAATTCATGACTGCTTTGTGGCAACTACATGAGAAATGTATTTTTCATTGAAATAAAATGTATTTTTGGTACTATTCAGTCACTCAAACAACTTACAATACGTTTACTTTTAGTTTACCACTGACAGATGGCTTGCCTTCATTTCATTTCCAACTTTAACACCATACAAATAAAGTAGCTATTACAAAATCTGCAAACGAGGGTAGCAGTATTCTAAAATTGGCTTTATTTGTAGGTTGTTAAAGTTGAATATGAAATGAAGGCAAACCATCTATCAGTGGTAAACTTTATGTAATTTTACTGTAAACCAATACTTACAGTATCCAATTTCAACATCCTAATATCAGTTTCTGTGGCATACACAATGAACTCTCCTGATGGCGAGATTTCGCAGCATCTCATTTGTTTCTTCTTTTTAGTCTGAATAGACACCAACTTGGCTGGGCTGTTAGCTATTTTCAGAGTTGTATTTTCTTTGGTACTGATTACTGGTAATGTGTTATCTATTGCCTCGGAGTCTGATTCAAGGTGGTTTTTTCCGTTGGGTGCAGAAATCTGATCATCGTTGATGTTCGAAAATACGAATTGGCCATTGTCATTGACTACTGGAGAACCTAACTTCCACACTTGCAAGTGGTTACTGTACCTGTAAGTAATAAATAAGAATGAAGTTAAATTTAATGATAGAGCAAAAATTTAAACTAATGAAGTTTTTCTGACAGATGTCCAAGTTTTCAAACGGACCTCACAATAGCACCAACTATACAAAAACACTTTTGAAAAATAAGTGACACCAGATAATAGAACAGTTCGCAAGGACATGTGGTAATTTACATTGTTTTGGTTTCACAGGTAATAGTTACTATTTTTTTACAAGCGTTTTTCAATAAAAAGACTCTTCAAGATTGTTTACCCTTTTTCTAACGCTAAAAAAAACGAAGCATAGCCAGGCACAGAAACCCTCTTTCCATGAAAGGACAACATGGTTAAAAAGTAAGTTATTTAGCTACTTTTTACCAGCAAAGAGGAGAGGTTGATTGGCCAAATACATAAGATGACTTGTAGCTATGTGAAAATTAGCAAAGTCAAATCTTAAACCTTAAACTTTAATTTAACATAAGTTATCATAAGTTATCTGCCTACTTTATGTGAATCACTTGACAGTTAAATTTAAGAATTTATATTTGCAGAACTTGACAATTTAGATCTCAATTTATCGGCTAAGTCCAAAAAAAAGCATATTTTAAAATTTAAACTTGACTAACATTTTTCACATAAATGTTTTTGGTGGGACAAATTATTATCTTAAATTGTTGCAATAATATTAAAGTCACAATGTTTTCTTTGGCAAATATATATATATGGAATGTCAACTCATGTTGACCTTTACAGCAAAAAGGTTCCACCCAGGTACGTGATTCAGTTTATGGACTGTACAATATAATGTTTAGATTCTGCCTGAATAAAAATGGCAGAACAAGAGTCTTTATTCAGCTACTACCTAAGCTACAAATTTATGAACATTTCCATTTTACCTTAAAAGCAGTAGCCTTTTTTTGACAGAAACAGATGAGCGCGGGCCTGGTATCATGGGCGGAATTCTTTTGACCCACTTCGGAGGAAAACTTGAAAGTGACAAGTAGCCATCATTGCCAACCGAAATTAGTGTTTCCCCATGCATTACAAGAGCTCTGAGAAAAGAACAATAAGTATTATACATTTTGCTTTATTAAACCCAACTTAGGCCTGCAGGAAAAATCGTGCAAGTTGTGCTATATTGCGAGGCCGTAAGGCGAACGAGTTTGAAGTGGTTAATCGAGTACCGCAATATAATGCAACTTGCCCAATTTTTTCTTGCTTTTTAATCTACTATTTTAACGAGGCTTGAGTACTAATGTGACTATGTCAGTCTCATGGGAAGCCACAGAAAACTACAACTCACTAAACGCTGCCTTGCACAAAGATGGAGTCTCTGTATATAAAAGCATGTACATCAGTATTGCATCATCTCACAATGGCTTACTTAGAATCATATTTACACCACCATTATACATATTCAAATGATCCAAAAAATTTTTCATAATGTCTTTAATCTGGTCACATTCCAGAAGGAAGTGTGAGAGGTCCTCAGTTCTGTTACAACCCACACATAAGGGTGACTGTATGACTCTCATCAAATTAAAAAAACCGGTTGTCTGTAAAGTCTGTTTACGGATAATAGTTTAACATGACAATGTCATAACAAGCATTGAGCAACACTTAAACAGATTTAAGAACTGTACACTTCAATAATATCAGTCATTACTTTGCAGAGGACCATATATTAATGAACTGAAACAATTATTTTGCACACCCGCAACCAAAGTGAAAGACGGGTGAGCATTATTATTTATTAATCATTTACTGTACCTGACGTCATGTTCATGTATATGACGCTGAACATGCTTCACCCACTGAAGGGACCCTGAATCTGAACTCTTATCAACCCTCCGATATGATAGGATGACAGGGTCTACCCCACTGCAGTAGATTTTCTGCTCATCATCGGAAACAGCTATTGCTAATATATCAGCTTTGTGTGTTGTGTATGATTCAATCTGAAAATGTCATTATAACAATTAACAGTTTTATAACAATATACTTTTAGCTAGATTATTTTCAGATCATTTATAATTATTACAGTTACCCAATGCAACTGAGTAACACATTACACAAACTTAACTAATTACAAATTACATTGATAACATAAGACATGAAGTAAAAGAAATTATTAAGTAACAATGTTGCAATATTTTTGTATTATTTATCATAATACCTGTTGATATAAAACTTTTTCTAAATGAAGTTGGTTCAAAAAATATTTTTGTTCTTTTCTTAACACCTTCGCTGCAGTATTGGGTTGATATGACCCGATACAAATATGGTTAATTGCAAGTTAAACTAATTGCCGCAGCAAACGTGTTAATCATAAAACTATTCAACAAGGAAAGAAAAAAGAACAAAATTTTACCTGATCACCAAGAGTACCATCCCAGAAGGATAGTCTGCCATGACTGTCCCCAGACACAATAATATTGTCAGACAAAACTGCAAGGCACCAAACTATGGTTTCCTGGTCACGCTTGGTAACTGACATGCGGGTAATGGCATGACCCGTTTTTGTATTCCACACTCTGATTGAGTTGGGTGATCCTGTCATTTTATGATAAAGTATATAAGATCATTTATAAATAAATGATTTTTTTATTATGAACATGCATAGATACTTGGCCTGTGATATTCTAAGTTCAAATAAAATAACTTAAAAGAAGAGACCAAAGCATTAAAAGAAATTTAATAGTTACCTGTAACTAGGATACTTCCAGTCTTATCAAATTTGCAACACATGACCCTCCCTTCTTGCTTATCAAAGAGCTTTGAGTAAACAATATCATTATGCTCCACATTAAATAGATTTATATACCCTTGTTCTGTACCCACTGCTGCCAAAGTGTTATCAGAGTTGACGTCCAGGCACCAAGCTGCATAGCCCGTTAGCAAAACGGTGTTTTTAACTGAAAGCTTCTCCAGGTCCCATTCCACCAGAGAACCAATAAATCCTGTAGACAACAGTCTATCGTCAACCCAACTCAAAGCTTCAACAGATCCATTTTCAATTCCAGGAATAAACTTCACCAGATATGGGGCATGAGACAAGTTCCACAGTTCTATAGACGCATCCACCCTGTAAAATTTATAATAAATATCATGAAAAAAAAGGAAATTATTATTTTCTCCGGTTAAAAGTTTAAAGCTCTATTTACCTAGCTAATGCGAGTAGTTTACTTGTCTTGTTGAAAGAAACACAATTGATAACTTCAGGTTTAGGGTTATAATATCGAACTCTGTGCACCCGGCTTGCCATTTTATTTCCGAAAATAATTTAATTTATAACCACAGTAAGATTGCATGTAATTCACATGCCTACAACCCACAAAACATAAACGTGCATTACATGAAGAACACGCTGCTTTGACATTTTAGTTTTTATTTGTCATTTTTGACAGCTGTCACTGGTGTCAGCTAACCACATAAGAGGCATTTTTTTTTTATTTTATTTTATTTATTTGGGGCATCAACAGCAGTACAATTTGAAAACTAACTACTTAAGCATCACATAAAATTGGGCACATCGGCTTCTCACACATAGTCATCGAATAAATTGAATTCAACAAAACATTTCATTTTTATCTTGAGAAAAATAAAATGAATAAGACCAATCAAGGAAGCAAAAAAAACTGAACAGGTTACAGGCGTTACGGTATACACAATGAGTTTTTCCCATTTTCCCCATTTGTCCATTTCTTGTGTCAACTGGCAATACCGGCATCAACACCATTAAAAAAAATTGATTTCTCCATTGTTGAAATCGTAGGATTCGTAGGTGATCTTACAGAATATTGGAAGAAATAGTATCATCTGGATCATAACGGTGGTGTTAAATTTGTAGTGAAGAAAATGGGTGACGGGCAAAGTGAAAATCAACCCCTCCTAGGGGATGGTAAGCAGATGATTGATTTTGTTGTTTTGACAGCTGATGATTCAACCAAAACCAATTTGTTTTTTTGTTGCTAAACAATGCAATAAGCTTATTTCCAAGCGGTAGGATCGCATAAATGATTACCTGAAGTCTGAACATTGTGTAACTACTATTCCTGTTATTGGTTGAGCCGGTTGGTTGAGTGCGGTTACGTATTTGTTGTACCTGACGTAAGTTTGTAATTGCTTGACAGAAGAAGAGGTGAATGTCGTGAGCACGATATCACCTATTGGTCCCGACGAGCTGCCTCCGCCTTACCAACAAGCGGGAATGCCGTTGGTAACATGTCGCGTGTGCCAGGCCTTGATCGATATATCGGGGAAGCGGGAACAACACGTCGTGAAATGCGTCATGTGCAACGAAGCCACGGTACGTACGATAGTCATTGTAACACCTTTTATTATTTTATGCATAGGCAGAGTCTGCAAAGTTATAAGAACTGCACAGGTCAGCTAATTTTTTGTTGTTAGCTGGAAAACATCAATTTTGGGCATAAGCTTTCCTGAAAGAATGCCACAACAAACTGTTGTTAGCCATTCACATTCAACCAACAGCAACAACAGCAGCTCTTGCATCCGAATAATATTATTTGAATTTTTACTGTACCATACTATATTAACCATACATAGTAATGCATTTTTTGGCTTTGTAATGTCAATTAATTCTTACAGTTACTTCAAGTTTATGTTGGTATCTAAACACATGATTCTGGCAGTAATTATGTCCAATGGCCTAAAAACCCACTAAATAACTATAACCCCTAAAGATTGTGGGTCTTCATTATCTAATCCTATTAAGCAGTGAGTAAACAAAGCTGTCTCTGTGTCTAATTAGGTATTTTTATGCATATACAGTAAATACAGTAGTATTTTCTGATGTGTGATCCATTTTTAAAAATGTAATTGGCATGCATTTCTAATGACTGTAGATGTAAATTATAAGAAATAAATAATGAAAAAAAAAATATTTTTCTTATTTTTTTATTGAAATGATTTCAGGTCTTAGTATTATTAAAAAATAAAGCAACAATGCTCTTACAAACATTATGGTTTAATCATAGGCAAACTGTAGCTCTATTTATAATAGAATGAATATGTTCTACTTAAATGTTGTCATATCAATAAATTCCTATTCCTATCAGTGATAGTAGCAATAATTTCTAAGATAAAGAAAAAAAGTAAATTTAAGAAAGAAGTTCTTTCGGTCTTTCTAAGGGAAAACTAACAAGTGTAACGTCTAGTGTGGGCACTGTGTGCTGGCTTATGTTACGTCTAGATTATAACTGTTATTGTTTCCTTTTTAAATTTGTACGTAGGTAAATTCAGCTCTAATTTCGTTTTGATTTACATACGATTATTGGTATTTAGTACATTGTGAGTGGTTTGCAAATTTTATATACTTATAAATTTTGGCAGTATTTATCGACTATTTATTGACTGTAAGACTAATATTGAAGAACCCATACCCATAGGTACTGATTGAGGCAACTTAACGATAAACATTAAATATTAGAATATTATTGTTGTAGTTACTGTTTAGCATTACACCTCTTACATTACTCATGAACTCATGAAATACAATTTCATATAACTATATAACGCTCTAGACATTAGCATGAGTTGGTGTATCTGGTGTTGCAGACATTTTCTACTATGATGACTTAGATTAAGACTCTTAATGGATAGCTGTTATTGGCCTCATATGATGTAACCTTTTGTATGTTTCTTTTATTAATTTAAGGCTGTTGTTATCCTGAATAAATAAATAAATAAATAAAGAGTCAATACTTTCTTATATGCACAATTAAACAATATCAAGTCATAAATTTGTTTTGCAGCCAATAAGGAATGCTCCGCCAGGCAAGAAATATGTGCGGTGCCCTTGCAATTGCCTGCTGATCTGCAAATCATCATCGCAACGCATTGCTTGCCCGCGAGCTGACTGCAAGAGGATCATCAACTTGGCACCCTCTCCAGTGACTCCACCTGTACCCACACTGCCTGGCATGTGCAGGGTGGTGTGCGCCCATTGCCAGGATACATTCCTGGTAATTTAATATTTGACTTTAGGACAAACTTGGAGTGGGATACATGGGTTACCACTATAACCCTTGTGTTACGAAAATCAATTTGCAATTCAGCAACCACAGACCAACTGCATGGTGGTGGTCACTAGGATCTTTAGTTGATGGACATACTATTAGTCAATTTTGTAACACACGGGACATGGTGGTTGAAACACTTCAGGTCCCCACTAACTTAAGTAGTGTACCATTGGCTGGCAAACATACATTTACCATTAAAAACCTTGCTTATGGCTGGCAGTACAAGGAAAATGAAGATTCAAATTTAGATTTCCTGTGAACTTACAAATATGCAAATGTCAATTTTGATGATGCACTAATATGTAAATAATTACATTCTAAATGGCTATTTAAGATTTTTCAGCTCAAGATTAGCTATATAGTTCCACAGACAGCCTTATATCTTTATTAAATTAGTAATAGGTTTTGCCCTAAAATCTCACTGCCCTCCTTCCTTAAGAACATGTCTTAGAGTGGGTGGTTAAATTTGCCAGTGAGTATACATTAGGATGCTTCAAATGTAAAATATAATATGTTGCCAAAAAATAATTTATGTTACATAAGGTATTATATACCTACCTATATGAATAAAATAAATAAGGTATTTACACCAAAATTAAGGTTATATGTACTTGTCATTGATACAAAAGGTAAGGATAATGAATTTACCCACTTTATTATTAGGTAATGGATTTACCCACTTCATTATTAGTATTATTTTTGTGTTATACTACGTAAATACTCTTTGATAACAATGATAACTGCATTTATTGCCTTTAAAAAGTAAAATTGACGCCAGCAAATGCAACGGAAAAGGCAGCGACTTGTATTTACAGCACAAATAAGCAGTAAAAACTACATATTATTATTATTTAAAATAATACACTAGCATATTATATTGAGCTGATACGTGCATATCACTACACTTGTGTTTTAAGTCTTGTTATATAAATACATACTGCTTTTATTCTATATATACTAGAATTCACAACACGAGAAAGTTCCTTAGAATAAAGGCAGTTATAGGTTTTATTTTTGAACTTAAATGTGAATTTTCAAGCGTGTAACATATGACATTTGCACCCAATCCTTATAAATAGTATCAAAAACTTAAGACGCATTTTTCTCTGTTTCGGTATATCAACGATTACTGCAGCGGTTCTTAACCTTTTTGGCTGGCGACCCAAATTATAAATATTTTAGAAGTCCGCAACCCAAATTTTTTAAAAAAAATAAAATTTCGGGAGAATTTCGATTATTTAAAACTCCTTCCGGGAGCCGGGAGATTCCAGGAGAGTGTGGAGCCGTACCCGCGACCCATCCCAAAAGCGCCCGCGACCCAAATTTGGGTCGCGACCCGAGGTTAAGAAACGCTGGATTACTGCTTCCGCATTTTGGACGGCAGTGTAGTTTTTTATATAAACTTCCGTAAAGTTACGCCTGAATCAATCTATTGTTTGCCTTATGTTATGACATAATTATAATATTTTGTTTTTGTATATTACAAATGACTATGCCAAGCAATTGTTCATGATCATGGGTATGTCTACTTATCACTGGGGATATTATCATGTCATGATACATATTAATAACTAGTTGTTACCCCCGACTCAGTCTGTCCAGAATAAATTTATCGCTATCCTGCGGGAACTATGCAATTTTCTGGGATATAATCTATTCTAAGTCCTTCCCAGGGTCTCACACTATCTCCATACCTTTCATCTAAATTGGTTGTGCGCTTTAAACGTGAAGAGGTGACAGACACATAGATAGTTACTTTCGCATTTATAATATTAGTAAGGATGTTACCATAACAAAAAATCTTAAATAATACGACACTACACCGCCCAACTGATCTGATTTACTTGTTATTTTTCAGTATCAACTACTGAAGAATGCTCCGGTGCGGTGTCCCCACTGCCGCAAAGTGTCGTCCGTCGGGCCGCGCATGGCGCGCGTCCGCGGCGCCATCTTTGCTGTGCTATCGGTGATATTCCTGGCCATCGCGCTCGGCGTCACTCTCGGCACGCTGGCCGCCGCGCAAAGCCACGGCACCGGCGTCTACGTCGCCTACGTCGGAGCCTTTCTACTCGCCTTTGTGCTCTTCAGTCGAGCCGTTTACTACTTCGCTATGAAGGTCAGTACCATCGAGGGACCCATGTAAACTTGCACTAAGCTTGCAAACGAATTTGTGATAACCTATGACTAGGATTTTTTATAAGAATTTGTTAATTCCATATAGCATTCTTATTATTTGTTTACGACGATGAGTCTATGGTCGCTTGAATGTTATTGAAATGGTACGAACTGGTCTCATGCGCGTAAAGAAATCTCTACGAAAGGCACAGAAAAATTCGAAATCGGTTTATAGTGTAAAAAAGAATTAATAGAGCAATTAATGAGATTACTTACCTAAATAAATGAATTGGTCAACATTGGCGATTAGGAAAATTTAGTTTTTTTTTTATGTTCATTTCATGCGTCTTCACAACAGGTTAAATTGTCCCGTCTTTAAAAATAATTATTGGCACTTAAAACAGTTGCAATAAAGCTAAATTCACGAAAACCAAAAATGTTTCATATTTCAATCATCTTAAGCCACTTTGTATTCAATTATTTACAGACGCCATATGCATTTTCGTAATTCGACCTCTATAAATTCTAGAACATTTAGATGAATGTATTGTATAATCTCAATTACATATTATTAGGATTTGTAATATTTGAGTCAGACGTTTTTGTACATATGTAACTTATAGACTGAATCAGCCTGTTTTTTATTTACTACGCGCATATTGATATTAAATGTTATAACCAGTCTAGCCTTACATTCAGCTTATGTGGTAAATGTGTCTGACTATAATACTGTTTTGTAAGAAGTAAGTAGTACCTAACCTATCAGTGATGAGATGATGCATGTATCTTGTCTCGAACATTTTGAAACATGAATTCAAAGGTCACTATTTGTCTGGTCGTGACATTAGGGTAGATACCAAAACGATCAACCTATAATGCTTCAGGATAGTGTCCCGTTGTACTCTACGAATGTGTGACAGCCGGATATTATGAATTTATTATCAATTCAGCAACTGTAGCTTCATTACTTCACTAGTCATATTACTTTATCTCCGTCACTGAAAGTGAACTATCTAATGGTGAACCAAATTAGATTCATTATTTAAGCATCTATACTATTTTCTTGATTTCTTCTGTACTAGTTTTGAATTAGTACACATATATAAAAATATTACATTCACACAATTTTAATATTTTCTGTATATGTCTGATACCAGTACCCATTCAAATTATCAGGATAGAGAAAGGCTAGCTGATATTTTATATTCTTTGTGTTATTGACTAATAAATTAGTAATAGATAAACATTTAACATTCTGTACAATTTATTTAAATTTACTTAGACTTATTACATACTTGTATTCAACATTTAAAATTATCTTGTAGGAATCATTTATGTGTTTATTTAGTTCCAAAACGATTTGGCACACCAAGTACACGAAGTTTGCAGTCACATCAGCAAAACTTACATGTCAAGAAATGGATACATACCTACCAATCGACTTTGCTCTAAATTTGAAAAAGGCATTCTCTCTTTCTTGCCATATATATGAAGGTAAAAGACGCAAGTCAACTCAAATAAAATACTCAATGTAAATATAAGTTTTTGACACAAAAAAAAAGTAAAAAAACTATTGCATTGCCCTAATAACTTTTAATGCCATTTTTATTGTCATTGGATACTACATATATTTGCCAGATTTCAACTCTATAAGTTTGACAGAAGTTGCTCAAATTCAACTTCTGAGATTGGATAAACATTATTACTTAGTTATTATCAACACCTGCAAGGAATGTCATTGTAAATCATTTTCACTAACTTTACAGGGTGGCACATTAAAGGTCTACTTTTTTACAAAAAAAAAAGTTAAGTCTTGATACAAAACGATAGGTACATTAATAATATTAATAATAATATTAGGGGACAATCTCACACAAATCGACCTAGTCCCAAACTAAGCAAAGCTTGTACTATGGGTACTAGACGACGATAGACGTACTTATATAGATAAATAAATACTTAAATACATAGAAAACATCCATAACTGGTTCGATTTCAGAGCGTTTTGACCGCCGCGTTTTTTTTCATTAGTGTCGACGTAAATATCGCAGAGAGGGATGATGATCAGAGTTAACTTTTTATACAAATGTGTGGCGGTACCGAGGCTTAGTCTGATTTTATCCAAAGTTGTCGCGATTTATCATTATTTTACAGCAATAATCGAGTGACACTAATGAAATTTAAAAAACGCTGACAAAACGCTCTGAAATCGACCCAACTCAGGAACAAATATTCGTGCTCATCACACACTTACCGGGATTTGAACCCAGGACCTCTTGCTTCGTAACATTCCATAACATTACGTTGTAGAATTGTGTTGTAACTCAACATACAATTCTTTTATATAAGTATACAATTATATCTAAAGCTGAAATAATTGTACATCTGAGATACCTACAACATTTAAAACTACTCTTTGAATGTTACTATAATAAAGAGTTAATGTTGAGGAGTAAAAATGTAATTAGTGATACAACTTTTTTCATGTCATTGCGATAAAGGTAGTTTGAAAGGACCATGCGTAACTAAACATGGTATTTTATTCACCCCAATGCACCTTTCCTCACAATGTTTTTCCAGGTCCTAACTTTTAAACGCAAAGGAGTTGAGATACAATGATAAGAGCAAATTAAACTTGATTTCATTTCATGATTGTAACTCAAAATTGACAAAAAGTGAGTTTCAATGATATTCCTTGCAGGTGTCGTTATTACCTACAGGGTCTTAAACGCTACAATTTATTGTTGAAATTACCTCGAATAACGAATTGGGTGAAATAATAACTATAAGTGAAAATCACGAAAGTTTAAAACAATTTATATTTTTACTTAGTTACAAGCGAAACTAATAAAAACGTATTAAAAAAGGCTGTAATTAGTTAGCCGCCCGGCGCGACACTACTTTTCCAGTCCTTTCACGTCACTGACACAATTAGACAAATTTGAGGCAAAATTCCCATCACTTTTGCTAGGTTTAAGTTAAGAATAACTCCAATTCGTTGACTTGTGCGCTCGAGGTGCCGAATCGGTTACTGAACCAATCATGAACATATATAATTGTAACTATTTTCATGAAATGCTAAGGCTATACATGTATTTGTAGTTTAAGCCGAATAAATGGTATATATGGAAATCATTTTTTATTGTTTCTGTTAAAATATTGTAAAATAATTGGGATTGGGTGAAAGAAAACTCTGTATTAAATTAAATAATCTGTATTACGATATATTATTATAATAGGTACAATTTATTTTTACCTTGCGTTTCATTATTGGTAGTTAATCTTAACCTGGCAAAACATTATAAATTGCATACTATTAATTCACATTTTTTCTATTAGTGCTTCGAACCAGCTGTTGGTATGATAGCAGCATTAGGTGAAGATGTACTCGTACATGTGAGTATTAATAGTATGTGTATTTCAATTAATTTGTGCCAGGTGACATGAAACAACCTCTAGGCAAATTTTCGAAGGTTGTTTCTGGTTGGTATACTGTAGAAACCTATAGTGTCCAAACATACTATAGAAAAACAATAGATAAATTAGACAAGGTACCTTTTAATTTGAAAAAATATAAAAAAGATTTATAAACTTGTCGCTATGTTAGGTATATTTAGAAGCACGGGCAAATGATTTGCTCTTGACTTATTTGTGCGCTGGTTATGAAAGACACATTCCTGCTACTTGTTTATTTAGTTGATAGCTATATCGATATAATTTAGGAAATAAGCAATAAATATTGATATTAGAGAGTATCAGCTTTATACACAGGTACACGCGTTATGAGGAATTTAAGTGATTGCCTGTATATTCTTAATAAGAATATAACAAAAATATGATTAAATTTATGTAGATCGATTGAATCTAAACTCTACTTACGACTAGACATCAAAAAGTACAATCAAACCATACACAAAAATATAACAATTACAATCATGCTCACATAAAAATAGTATTGTAAGATTTGTATTCTTTCCGTAATATTCATAAATCTAGACTGAATTAAAAGGAATGTTGTCGCTACAGTCTACACACACGAAGCGCCATCAATGAATGCGTAAATAGGTTAAACTTACAGCAGCAATGTACAGTCAACATTGGATACCAAAGCTATAAAGAAGTGTTCAAAAACATGTGAACACGATTCTATTGTCAAAGGATTAAGATCATTTTCCAATTACGAGCACAAGATAATTCATCCACTATCAATTTAATAAAATATACTTACCCCTTATTTTACGTTTGTTCAGATATTTTTGAACATATTTGCTCTTTCGTGCTGCTGACTGCACAAACTGTTAGGATATATTATTGTAAGATTCGTTATCAAACATTTAAATAACAATGTAATGGTTAGTAAACTAATGGCTCTTGTCGTAGGTATCTTTGTGCTGGTATCCGCTTACGTAGCCAGATCCGTCGACTACGTCCTTCCTGCCGGAGATACCTTTGCCTTTCCCGGTTTCGTCAAACCGTTGTTTATGAGAGCCCGTGTATTTGCTAGCGTCAGTTAGGCGGTCTACTGCCGCCGCGGCCGCTGGCGACTTCGTTACCTGGAACCAGAAATCTTCATTTCAACTTAGACTGTTGTACATAATTTCTTCCTCAAACAATTAATTTAACATTCGTCTCATCCACCAGTTACGTACGATAAACTAAGAAGGAAAGGTATCCAAATGATTTATTTTGATATATGTTAGAGAGTAATCTAAAATAACAGACTCATATTTATTTTTAGCTGCTCAAAACTTGGACGAAGTCGCGGGCACCAGCTAGTTTATGATTACGAATAAGAGAATGCTTACGTGTGATGTTAGCCCTGGCTGGCCGCAAGTGGTCATCTTTTTCTTTAAATCATCGACTTCGACCTTCTTGTTCTTTGCTAAATCTTCGAGGAACTTCTGGTAGTCCTCAGCTGTCAGCTTCATTATCTTCATCTTCTTGAAGTGGATGGCGGTGTCTGTGGTAGTTATTTTCTTTCCATCTATCACCTTTGCTTGCTTCATCCATTTGTCACTCTGAGACAAGGTTATGTGTTTGCCGTCTGATTTCGGATCGCCAAATTTCGAGAATGCTTTGAATGCGTCCTGTAATTAGGAATAGTTATCGTTATTATTTTTATTAAGTAGGTCGAATACAAGTTATGTTTTGTATGTTCCAGCAAATTTCAAAGTTACAGGTAAAGACAAACGAATGTTATGTTCTATAAACAAGCACAAGGCCAGTCAAACAGTAGGTATACTAGAAATTGCTAAAATTGTAAACTAACGGCTAGTTCTGACTTTTTAACTTGTTGTTAGGACTTCTTCGGAGCAAAAAGCACAAAACGCAAAATGTACCTACTACACTAGGTACACGCAAAATTTAACCAATGGCAAAATCTACAATACGCAAAATGTATACAACGCATATTGTGAAACACGCGGAACGTACAAAAATCAGACAATAAATAAATAAATAGATAAATTCTCCTTCCTCCTCCTTCTTTTGCTCCGAAGCGGTTAGGATCACTACCACTGCCGGCAGTATTCAATATTGCAGCGTCACAAGACCTGTGTTAACCGTGTAACATGTCCTGACAGATTCATCATCATCCAGCTGAAACTTACTTAGAGCCAGAGCCTAGAGGCAGGCATACCTATTCCTTAACATAAGTACATAGAGGTGCACTACGAAGGGATTTTACGATTTCAATGTACTATATGACTGGCCTAAAAAGAGCGGGTTACATAAAAAAAAATTGGTGAGCCTTTTTAGCCTCTTATTAGTCTCAAAACTCTAAAGGTCGATTCAAATCTACAAACACCGAGCGTGTCAGACACGTGCCGTGGCAGACAAAATAATATTCTACTAGATACAGTTGGGTCAATCAACTTTTTTTTGTCAACGATTTTCTGCTACTTTCTATGAAAACAGAAATAATTAAAAAACTGATTATTTTTCCTTATTTGAAGTATACTTTTCAAAACCCTAGATTGTTGTAGTCAATAATGGTATAATTGCCATATTTATTTTATTTTGTTTAGCTTCTATTTCGTGGGTGACCCAGGGGACAATGATGTCCCCGAAATTTGTATGAAAATAGTGGTATGTCCCCTGGGTGACCGGATTTTTTCATAGAAATACTTATTTTTTTTGGTTTTCACATACGCACTATGATAAACAGTTTATTTAATTACTACAAAATCATGGTTTCACTAACCAGAGATTACAGAGTTACTTGTAAAGGAGTAAATAGAAATTTACAAGAAAAAGTTGATTGACCCAGTTACTATTAACGAATTCATATCTATCGTAACACGGCCGCGCAGACACAGGCCGTGCCCGGCCAGTCTGCGCAAAGAATAAGTATTTTGTCGGTGTCTGTATAAGTATGAATCGACTGACGTAAAGAAATTCAATTCAATGGTGTATATGAAGTTTCAAACTCGCACTGGCCCGCGTAGGAGCTACAACCTAAGTCCTCTCAATCTGAGAGGAGGCCTGTGCCATGCAGTGGGACTTGCATATAAGCTGGGATGATGATGATGATGATGAAATAACATTTTTTGCGTCCCTACAATAAGACGCCGCGTGTGACCCTACAGTTTTTCATAGCCAACTTTTCTAAATCGTACGAGTCAGTTGACCCATTTGCATAACAAACAAAGTACAACTTTTATACAAGCGGAACTCCACAGAAGCGAGAGTTTCGCTTGTAATATTAGTTGTACTTTGTTATGCAACAGGCCCCAGAATGTCTGTCTATTATCCCTCAAAACAATGCGTTCCCGTCACCTTAAACGAAACGGCATTGTCCTCCGGCTTGGTTCCGTTGGCCGCGCCGGGCGCCGCGCCGTTTTCCAACTTGACGGCCTTCACGTCCTGCGTCACCTGCTCCACGGCGTCCGGAGTGCTCGCTGCTTCAGACATTGTCACTGAAAAAGAATGGAAAAGTTATTTGGGTATTATTAGATCATCCGGGGATCGTTGACAAAAAGTACCTACGTAGTTTTGAGCTATCGTAGACATGTGTCCTGGGGAGCTACTACGAAATTCGAAGTTCTTTCTTATTGTGCCGTCCCTTTCACTCTTCCGTTTAATACTAGGTATTAGCGTGAACGGAACGGCACGATACGAAGTTCGAAAATCGAATTTCGTAGTATAAAGGCCAGTTCGGCCATTCGTCAAAATATAGTGCCACTTTATAATTAAACACCTGGCTGAAACGATTATTCGCCCCCAAAAACCCAAATACATATAGCAAATATGTACTATCATTGAAATCGTCAGGGCCGTTTTCGAAATTTCAAAACATACCTACATTACTTATTGTTTGGTTAGTGGTATACCTAAGGATAATCAAATTACCTTACTACTCCGCGACCCACGTACAAGATAGCTACGTCTGTGCGACACATGGAAGTTTTCATGCAACGTACGTTTCCACTTAAGTCAAAATATACTACACAGGTCCAACTACCCTAATACCATGTAAAACGCTAACGCTATCGTTCTCCTAGCTTAAAAACACTGAGCACGAGCACTCTTTGTCCCAACATTTGACGTAAGAGGTCTGTACTACACCAATCGTACTTATTACCTACGTCAATTATTTAAAGTCAATTTCTAGAACGCTAAAATCAAGGTGTTTATATGAGTTTCCAGTTTATTATCTTTCATTCCCAAGATAACCTCTTTAAAACTGAGTTACCTACTAGATATCTCGAAAATGAAATTAAAGCACAAGCTCAAAGTAAACTTAAAACTAAGCTAATCGCACCAAATCACGATACTTTCCAACAAACAATAACGTTTAGAACTCGTTAACTTTACTTTTGTTTTTATTAGGGTTCCGTACCCAAAGGGTAAAAACGGGGCCCATTACTGAGGCTCCGCTGTCCGTCCGTCCGTCTGTCACCAGGCTGTAGCTGTATTGTCATGAACCGTGATAGCTAGACAGTTGAAATTTTAAATAATTTATTGAATCAGGCGTTACTTTGCGGAGGTCCATATTACTGAACTAAAACAATTACTTTGCTCACCCGCGACCTTCGAAAGTCGCGGGTGAGCAAAGTAATTGTTTTAGTTCATTAGTTGAAATTTTTACAGATGATGTATTTCGGTTGCCGCTTTAACAACAAATATACTAAAAACAGAATAAAATAAATATTTAAGGAGGCCCCCATACAACAAATGTGATTTTTTTTGCTCGTTTTTGCTCGATATTGATAACTGCAACAGGTAGACCCTTGAATACACAAATTATATTCACTTTAAAAATAAATTATTAAATTAAAATAAAACAAATATTTAAGGGGGGCTCCCATACAACAAACGTGTTTTTTTTTGCCGTTTTTATAGATAATGTGGTACGGAACCCTTCGTGCGCGAGTCCGACTCGCACTTGGCCGGTTTTTTTAGAACATAGAGTTTGATATATGATAAGATACCCGCCGTTATCAATACAAACACGCTTCTGTTTTTACAAGAAAGTGCAAGGATTCTTGCTTATGTATGAACATAAAATGATATAGACAAACCATTACCACGTCAAGGTAAGAATGTAAGTATTTAAAAACCACGGGTCGGGGGTGATGTCATGCTTATAGTCCAACGAACGGTTTTGTTTCTATCCACCCATCGCAATAGGAACGAGAGTCGCAGATCGCGGCAACCGCTAAAAACGGCAATTACATCACCGACCTTGCCGACGAAATGTTTTGCAAACTTGTTGATAATGCTCACGTTAGCTGAGACTCCATAGGTCACGGAATTAATACAGGATGTGCACACGACACGCTGAAATCAGTTCCATACCATCAACCAACGTCCGTAAAACTCGCTTATGGGTGAGGGTTGATATGAGTCACGTATACGTTACGATATGCATGTTACCTAGTAAGTATTTTATGCAAGTATTTATGTGCTAATATGAAACTGAACCCTAGGATTTTACTAAGATCAACGCCCCTTTCTTGCCATGAACAGGCGACCCTAATAAATTCAGTAAAGTAAAATATATTTATTAACTAAGTAATATTGTACCTACAGGAGTAGGTAACAATTAGAGGAATAGAAATATCACGCGAGCTAAAAACGTGACCGCGCATAAAATTAGACTAAAAAGCCACATAAGTACATATTTATTTTCCCAGCTCAGCTTCTCGAAAATTCTCAAAATCTCGAATCTTGAATCTTAAAGAATTAGCTGGTTAAAAAAATTGGTTTAAAAAGGATTAAGTACATTTATTTGGTAAGAAAGAATCATACTACATATCTACCTAATGTTTTTAAACAAGCAATTCTTGTACATTAATTTATTTCGGGGATCTCGGTAACGGCTCTTACAATTTCGATGTTTGTTATGTGGGGGTTTTCGAGAACGAACAATCGATCTAATTTCGTCTTAACATTGTGAAGATGCGTGCTATCAGGTTTTAACTTGAGCGAAGCTCGGTCGACCACTACCTATGAAAACACGAAAAACGAGTGCTAATTGACAGCAGGGTAAGTAAAAAGGTGGTGACGTCGATTGTAGAAGGAAATACCTACACATGACATTTCTATTGCTCATATTGTTAAGTCTGTGATTGCCCCTATGATTGTTAATGTCGAGAATTTTTGGGATAGAAATACCTTTGTAGGTATAGTCGACCAAGAATAGTACATTGTGCATCTAGGGCCGTAAGTAGGGGATTACTAACGAGGGTCTATTAGAAGCCCGACGCCGAAGGCGGAGGGCTTTTAATGACTCGAGTTTGTAATCCCCTTACTGCCCGTGATACACACAATGATTTTCATCACATTGCGAGAAAAAAATCCAAAAATAAAATTATTTTGTCTCTAAACACTTAAATTGAATAAAATAATGGCTACCCGCCAATACAGATTGTCACTTTTTCGAGTCATCTACCATAGATAATGTAAACTGTGTTTAGTTTAGAATTCGAAAGGTCATACGGCCAGATTCTACCAACATTTTAAAAAAATATTACTATAATTATTGCAAAACTATTTGTAATAAATTTAAAATATAAAAATAACGAATTTTCATGAAGCGTAGATAAGTTTTGTGTTGTAAAATTTGGGTTATAGCTAAGTTTTAAAGATAATTCATAAAACGTTGGCTGACTTGAAACCTCCTTAGTCTGAAATTACTTGTTTGCAAATTTTAAAACTAAAGTTAGAACTCCCTTGGGTAGAAAAATTGTACGTAAATCCATAACTCCCTTAAGAACAATTTAGGCCATTGACATTTAGTATACAGACATGGAATAACACCATTGACGAGCAAGTGTGATGAAAATACCTTTACCACCCTAAGGTTCAATGTCAGCTCTACGCCTAAAACCATCAAAGACCATTTCTACTTACAAGTCATTGTGACAATTAGCCTTATTGTTTTTATTCTGATGTAAGAACTGTCAATAAAAATGGTAAAGCACTTACTTGGTCGAACTTGGTCTTACGTTTAGGTAGATAACCATTTCCTTATCATAGTTGTGACTTCTTCGATCCGAACAACCATGCCATGAAATGCGCTTCACATTGGTATGTACAATGTGCTACTTCTAACTGCGACTGCTGACCCATATTCAGACGTGCCGTTTATTGAATTTAAAAAAGTTACGAAATACTACCTACTCGCATGAACTCATATAGTGGATTCAATGAGCACAAAAATTATGAGCACTTTATTCGTAAAACCGGAAAAATGACATCAACTACTGTATTTCGGCGTCATGAAACAAAAACAAATTCATAGGTTCAAATGGACTTGATTTACGCGCGGGGGCCGTAACAATATGCTATTACACCTCCACAGGATCTGTGGGTGAACTGCCTATTAATAGCTATAAAATCTAGACTAAATGATCTGACCTTAGATATCAAGGTAGCAAGAACCCATTTACGCATTTTGTTATTGCTACCTGCGTAGAGACTACCCGTAAACTCTACATTTGTTTGTTCATAAGTATTAGGGCTCTATGTAGGCAAGATGGAGGCAGGTGAGTCATTCGGTGATCTAAATAACCATCTTTGACGCTGAGACATTAATTGTTTGCGTCCACTGATAGCAAATCTTTGCTTAAATTCCCATTACATTATAAAGTAAATATAACGATGGCACCCCAAGAAGTTATTAGTCTGCTATGCCTGGTATATGTGGGCGAATGAACAAATCGGTTGACTATTCGCAATTTCTTTTTCCTTATAAAAGCCAGTCGTTTTGGCTAGACATGGTTTACTCGGCTTCCCCTGTTGCCACCTACGATAATTTAAAGAAAGAAGCATACCTACTCAATAAGTTTAAAGGTTGCTTTGTAGCACCTTACCAAGCCAAGGCTTTGCCGCTTATAAGTTTCTTTTGTTACGTTTTCAAAGAAATGTCGCATTGCGTAGCCTATTCTAGCACCATGGAAGGTCAAGTGTGTGTTTATCAACTTTTTCAAGCAGGACAGTGTCTCTATTTGACAGTGAAACTACTTTGGTGCTAGGAGCTAGGTACATAACGTACGTATTATGAGGCTTGCGTGACGAGAGGTAGATTAGCTGTGGCACCTTCTCCGACCTACTTCGGCTCGGCCCATATTTATGCGATTCCGGCCATCGCTCTCGACGCGGGTCGCGACACCGCACTCGTTCTCACGTGCCGGACGAATTATTAATTGCAGGGCTCTGTAAAGACTGCATCTGCACGACCATTCATTTTGACTTTATTATGTACTTGCGACTATTTTAATAGACCAATAACCCAAAAAATTATGAATTTAATACGGGCAGTATGAGTTCTCAGGATCTTTTAATATCAAGTACAACATAGATCTATTTATGATAATAATGTTACTCCACGCGTGACCCACTCAACTGGTTGACGTCACCCCAAGCGATTCGCTATTTATTTCGACCATGACTCATACTGCCGAAATAGGGCCCCGTGAAGAGCCTAACTCAAGGGTGCAAAAATAGCCTCCACTTTCTTTAATAAATGTACAGTAAGCGGAACATAGACAAACATTTTAAAATCTCCACATCCACGTTGATTCAGGTTACACAAGTACATCCCTCACAGTCTATTTTAGGGCAAAATCTGCTCAAAACAAAAATATTTAGGTAATACGTATCTACATACTAAAGTGTGACTTATCACTTAAGTCATTCAAGGTCAAAAACATAACTAGATACTTGTTTATTTTGTATGGTTACGTACAAGGATAAATAAACTGACAGAGACGACTTCATTTTGTATGCAAGAGTTATTGCTAAGGTTAATAGAAAAACGAACCATTGAATACGTGTTAAATTATGTAACTAGTCAAAAGATGTATACATAGCAAGTTTATCTACCATGATTCGTATGTTTTTTTCTATTTGCAGAAAAATTTGCTATACGAGTTCGGTAACTAGGCCTTGCGTGTTATTTCTATAACCATAATACGATTTTACATTGTTTTAAAAATGCATCCATCCATTTGAGCAAGAACAGTAGGTACCTACAATGTCATTATTAGGCGGAGGAAAAACTTTCACCTAGAGCAAATCCCTTGCTTACGTAGCTGCCTAATTACCTACATGTAACCGGCCCATGTTGATTTATGAGATTCACCTATGCTGTCTTTGTTTGATTTATAACAACTTCCAAGAAAGGTTATAAAACCCCCGACATTACCATTTCAAAGTGCAATAGGTAGGTAGGTACGTCATAAACAGCAAATCCGATTTGTATGAAACTTTAAGAACCGCGGATTACCTATAATATGATATGAGTGCTTACATGCTTAGATGTGTGATATCCTAAGCTATTAATACATACATAATCTAAATATTACGTGACATTAATAAATTAAACATATAAGTATCTACTTAATCTTCTTACCTAAAATATAAAATCTCGTGTCACGGTGTTTGCACTTCTCCGAAACGGCTCGACCGATTTATATATTTTTTTTTTGATATTTAGTAGATATGAGATAAGAATAGGTCGTCGTAAAGTATTTTTCACTCTTCTACTTCCACCCCCCATTTTTTTATTGTTTGTAATTTATACGACAGTACAACGTTTGCCGGGTCAGCTAGTAGAGATATGAGTGGTTCTAGGTACTCGCAAGGGAATTTTCCGCGGCTCACCTTATTTTGTATAGTTTTTGTAAGCAAATCTAATACCTACCTTTAATCATATTGATTTACGATCGAAACTGTACAACTAAATGTTTTTTAATGTGATACTAAAAATTAGCTCACTCCTAAATATAAATTCAAAAATTGTACTTTAAAGTGTCAAATTCTCAGTTTCCTGGCATGACTCTCGGACAAACTTAAAGCTTAAAGGCTGCATCATAACTTTATTTTGTGTATGTATGTAATATCTGTTCGGGTAAGGACACTTTAGGCCGGGTGTGAGACAATAGCGTAGTGTAGATAGAGTCACCTTCGACGTGAGCTGCGTCGGAGATTCAATTAATTTAAGACAGATTATGCAGACGGCCGCAGTCGAGGTAGCATCGCCGTTATGTAATCAATATTTTATTTTATTTACTTAAAACCTTCAACCCGTACCTAACGTATTCATACCCATTAAAAATACTTCTTTTTTTCAACAAGAAACTTGTTTTTTTCTTGCGTTATTTGCCAGATCACAAGAATGGTATTACATAATAGATAATACCTACATACAAGCATCAAACTGATGTAACCAATGTATACTCTTAATAAAACAAGCAATACAAATACTGTATAGTGGTTTATCATCATCTCCTGAGCTGTGCGGATTCGAAACTTTGTAGGTACACACCATTGAATGGTTTTGGAGATCTAGGCAGGGCAGGCTGGCTGGCTTCCTATGATGTTTTCCTTCAGCGAGAAGCTGATGGTAAATTTACATTATGTACGGTGGGCTGCAATAGTACATAAATTCCGAAAAACACAGTGATACGAGCCCGGGCTCGAACCCCCGATTCTCTGCTTGAGAGACCGTAGGTCAAACCACTAGGGTACTCCTGTTGTTCTTTCAGCTTGACCAATTGTTTTTCAATAGTTACCACATCTAACGAGCCACTTCATCAAAATTCAAAACACGTAAGCTTTTGATAGAGCTCCGGGGAACGTAAGTTAACTTCGTACAGTTTGCGCCAATACCAATTCTAACAACGTTTTAACTTGAACGTACACTAATCTAGTTTGTACTTAACTTACTACAAATGGAGGGAAATCTGGAAAGTGAGAATATCGTGCGAAAAAGCCGACAGAATGTAAACGGCCTTGCTAGTTTCTATATCGGAGTTTATAGCTTACGGCTCTACGTAAACTTTCTCTGTCCGTATCAGCTTAGAGATAGACTGCTAATTCGGAAAATTATTACATGCGTCAGGTGCAGTTGCTGAATAGATAACGACGTTATTTTATTTATTACACATATAAATTGAATAAAAATTTAGAAGAATCGTATTAAATTCAGCTATTTTGTATAGCTAGGTGCGAATTAAAAACCTTCAACATAGTACGCGTACAGTCGAAAGCATAAATATGTATGTAATCGCACCGCGTAAGAATATGTAGGTAAACATCAAACTTATGGTTAATGACATAGCGTTGTATGGATTTTTTTTAAACCTTATTAACGTATATATATTTTTGCACTTGGCCGTACCTAACTAGTAACTTTGTATCCAATTGTCTTATGGATAGGCGCAAAAGATATTTTTAAGTGGTATTGTTAATTATTCACATATTTCAATGGGTACATATAAGTCAAGAGCCTAAATTATTAAGGAATCTACTTACTTTGTTATTGTAAAAGTAAATCTGTGCAATTCTCAACAGCTCGTTAAATAGTGCACTAGGTCGTCAAAACGAAGCTAAGTATGCTCAGGCCAATAGGGTATTCCGCACATACATATATTGAATGGCAAACACATACTGTATGACATCATAGTATTGCCTGGGGATCGCGTTATAGCAAACTAGAAATATCAAGGTTTTCCACTATTTAGTGGCTATGGCATAAATTCTGAAATTTCCGATGCAAACGTTACAATGCTACAAGATTTTATGAGACCGAAATTAGGGGTTGAGTGGTTAGAGAACCTGACTACAAAGCTTCAGGTCTCGGTTTCGGGATTGGGGCAGATATTACGTATGAAAAATACGAATGTGTGTACTCGAGTCTTGGGTGTTTTAATATGTACTATGCATCTATCTATTTAAGTATTTTTATTCGTTGCCTAGTATTTATAACATAGGTACCTAAGCTTTGCTTACTTAGGAACTAGGCAAATAGGTGTCAACTGTCCGTCCCGTGGTATTTATTTACATACTAGCTGTGCCCGCGACTTCGTCCGCGTGGAATAGTGACTTTGGGTGGGAAGGTTAAAAAGTAGCCTATGTCCTTTCTCAGGCTCTAGACTACCTGTGTACCAAATTTCATTTAAATCGGTTCAGTAGTTTTGGCGTGAAAGCGCGACAGACAGACAGAGTTACTTTCGCATTTATAATATTAGTAAGGATTATTTTTATTTACCTATCTAGTTACCTACAATTTCATTGAAGGGAGTACATTAAAAGTAGTGAAGTTAGTTCCCATGTTAATGTTTATATTGGCCGTATTACTTATTATGAGTAACCATCGCAGCGATCTACGAAGACAATCATTCTGCGGTTGTATCTAAAGCTAAGTGTCTACCATGTGCCTACCCTTCTATTGTGCAAGAGCTACTTATTAGATATTGTTGTAGTTGAGTGTTATGTTTGGTGAAGTGCATCCGCCGTGACAGTGTACTCCAGCGTTAAACTTATCAATAAATTGCAAGATTAATGACGGTTTGGTAACGCTGATAATGATATGATATGATAATCTATAGGAAATATTGAAATATTACGTACTATTAAATCGTGTTCTCTATTTATAACCATTTTATAAATAACAATCGACTATTGATGTTATGATCTGATTTGTAAACTTAAATAATCAACCGAAGTTAAGAAGTAAATGCTCAATAATATTTTAATTTTAATTTCAAAAGTATTGGTAAATGTAAATAAATTGTAAAAAATCCAATATTTACTCTAAGTTAAGTACCTATGCCCGGTGTTTTTGCGTAGTTATGCCAACACCGAGCTGTTACGAGTATATTTCATCCCCTAACGCTTCCTTTGTTTTTGTTAACAGGAATAAAGGAGGGGTGAAATCCTCACTGTACCATCGAAATCATAATAACTAATCTACTTTAAAACAACGAATTAAATAAGAGGCTGGTCCCATTTCGCATCAACGCGGATATAATTAAAAACTAATTGATTAAGGGAAGATCCGCAATTTGATCGCGCGTCTATCCCGGAATTGAAAGAATCGTGCAGTTCCTCTTGAAATATCTCAAACGATGAAAGCACGCACAGTAATAAATATTTAAAAATATAAATAGACTCACATGAATCGGGATGTGATAGGGAATGAGATCACATAGGCCGTGCCGTGCGTGCGGCGTACGTGCGGCGGGCTTGCGCGGCTGCACTGATACTGCCGCCATCGCGCTATTGTTGACAAGCGCGCGGGAGCTGGGCGCGGCGAGATCGCGCATGCGCCCAAGAGATATAGCTATTTTTTTTTGTTTAGCACTTCTCGCTTCCTGAAAGTATTAGAGGGGTAAAGCCGTAAAGCGTTTCAACCGTCGTATCTTTCGCGTACATAAAACTAACAATTATGTCTCTGAATCAAAACCAATTGTACCTATGTGGTCGTCTTCGTAGTAAGGTCATTGGTTTTACTTCATGGATACATTCGTCGCTTTTGGTAGCGCAGAAGATATGGCGGTTGAACCGCTTCGCAGCCTTCCTTTAAGTCAGAGAGCGTAATAAAGATCATCGATAAGTACTCGTTGGGAAATCCCAACATTTTCAAAAAAACAGTCAAGTGCCTCCGTACTTCTTCTTCTTCTTCTTTTTCAATCTTTCACCACCCAATGCTGAGTGTAGGTCTCTTCTAATGCACGCCATTCTTCCCGGTTTTGCGCACCTCATTAACATTATAGAGAGCTCATTAGAGAGATAAACGCCATTTTTACAAATCCTGGGCTCTTGGTTGTTTGGGTCATTCTATATGCGAAAAATCAAGTTAAAAATCATAAATCGTGGTCATTTTAGAGCTCGAAACTTAATTTCTTATCTGCAAAGTAAACGAAAAAACCTGAAGGAGAGGAGGCAGTCAATTTTTATGCTCTACTAGCCTTCCGTCCGCAGGTATTTTCCCGCGGTAAAAAGTAGCCTATGTCACTCAGTGATAATGTAGCATACTAACGGCAAAAGAATTTTTGAAATCGGTCCAGTACTTTCGGAGCCTATTCAATGCAAACAAACAAACAAACAAACAAATCTTTCCTCTTTATAATATTAGTATAAGGTAAATGCACCCTAGTTCGTGCTAGTACGTTATTTCGTGAGTTTTTTTTCTAGCGCAAAAAATAAGCAATTGTGATATTTTTTATTTAAATTACACATAAATATAACATCTCTGACTTTTAATCTATTTAAAAAACCAAGTACTTATATTTTATCGTCTAAACTGAAATTACTACGACGCTCGAAACTGTCAGCCGGCCACAATCAGCTGTGCGGTGTGCGCACACTCCTTGTCGTCGTAAGGTTTACTCTCCGACTTCATAAGCATATGGAAAGGCAAAGGTTAGTCCATTTGAATAAAACTTTTGACAGTGTTTGTATGGGTTCCTATACAATTAATTTGACATAGGAAAAGGTCATATATAAGCATAGAAATAACTTAAAACTGCAATAAATCGACTCACGAAATAGCGGACATTTTATTTTTCGTGTGTCCCTTGTTTCGTGTCACTACCGAATCAAGGATTTTATTGATACATTTAGGTTACTTATACATTTATATAAAAAACTAAGATAATTTAAATGTGCATTAGAAAACATATAACGTGGTTAATGAAGTTTCGTATGAGCTAAATTCGTTATATGTTTTGTTCACTAGAATTCTCATAAATCGAGTTGGAACGTGACCTAAGTTTACATTTTTAAGGTAAATGCGCATATGTACCCTCCGAACAATTTTATTTATAATTAAGTTAATTTTAATTATTTTTCGGTATATTTGTGACGTAAAGGATAGTTATTGATTAATTTATATACTTTAAGCTTCATCTGCAAAATTAAGGACGGGAATTCAAAATAAAACAGTGACACGAAATAAGGGACCGGTTTTTGACACTTTTTCCCAAGTTCGTGATAGATAGTGGTAGGTAAAACAATATGCAATAGATGTGAAATACCTAAATAGGTACATTTATTTTGATTTTATTAAGTAGGTAAGAATCTTAAGTTGTTAAGAATTTACTCTAACATTGATTCCATTGGTTCTTATTTTTGCGACGTACAAAATTCCATACAATACAATAATGCCATTCAACAAGATGGAGCGATGACCTGGTTAAGCTTGCGGGATCGCGTTGGATGCGGATGGCACGGGACCGATCTGTTTGGCGAGCCTTGGGGGAGGCCTATGTTGAGCAGTGGACGGCTTTCGGCTGAAATGATGATGATGAAAAAAGATTTTGTTTTGTTTGTGAAAAGGAGGTTCATTATTTTTATTTTTTGAATGGTAAAGTTATATTAAGTTTTATTTTTTCATTTTAATGATAAAGAACCTACTTATAAGCTATAAGTAGCAATAAAAGCTCGATCTCACTCTCAAGTGAATCTTTTTTTATTTAAATAGTTACTTACTTTTTAAATCTGTAATAACTCGGTAAATATTTGTTTTTTATTTTATCAAGAAATTATCATAATTTACTATGCAAAACTTTATACCGAACCAGGGGCCACGAATTCACGAACTTAAGAGCAGAGCCAAATTTTATCACGAAATAGGAGCCAAATAAGAGGTCCACAAATAAATTTATATAAAAAAAAGTTCAAACTAAAATTATATAATTCATGCATTAAATTACTGCCAAAATATCAATATTCATCACTGAAAAACTTTCAGAGTACTATCATGTTTAGTAATATTCAGAAAACAGAACTAGTTCTGAAGAGCCTTAACATGCCGAAATATGGGACATTTACCTTAGATGTACAGTTTGGCACGGTATTTACAGAGAAAAATTACTTTGAAATTCGACTGTCATTATTATCTGTATTTGGTTGAAAAGTTTTCCTTTTTATTTGATAAACCAAAAATTTGGACTCTGATATCCATATTCAGTTAAATAAATCAACTTTATATTCATATTTTAACTTTGAAAATGCCATGATAACACGGTGCATCATTGCGCCGTAGCGTACTGCCAATCACAGTGGATGGTATTCTAGAGCATAGAACCATCTGTTTTTATATTTTTAAAATAATTCATAGGTATAATCATTAAATATGTATTTTAGCGAAAAGTGTAGGTAAATAGCAGAAGGAAATAGGGTTGTTGAGTAGCTGTTGGCCGCGACTCCGTCTGCGAAGAATTCGTTAATCGCTATCCCGCCTAAACTACGCATTTTACCGGGATAAAAAGTATCCTATATTTGTTAAACCTGGTAATAAACTATTTTTGTGTCAAGTTTCATCATAATCCGTGAAAGAGTAACAAACATCTAGGTACACATCCATCCATACAAACTTTCACGTTTATAATATTAGTAAGTTTAACCAAATTAAGATTTTTTTAAAGTAGCAGCGGTACAATAAGTAGGGATATTATGCGGTGCAGTATAAACTTTACTCAACTTTTCAATCTCATCATGTTGCGTATTGTTATTCAAGTCTGTGTTAAACCTATTCGGCTACCTGGCTTTACCACGGTCCCGTGACCCTGGTATACCGTTAGACTCCTAAGTGCAAGCGAGAGGTCCACTAAAAGGGTTTTACCCACTGACCCACTCGGCTGATGTCTGTGTGTCTTGTGACACTACGTTCATCCATATGACTCCCTAAGTGCGAGCGAGAGGTCCGAGTAAAAGTTTTATGCCCCTTGTGGCTACTTACAATAGTAGCACAAATGCGATAATTATTGATAAGTCTTTCAGACGAAAATCGACCAATCACGAGCATTGCTGACCTGAGCCTGAACAAAGGGCGGGCTATCTTAGTGTCTTTACATTTATTTTGTTCCTGGTTACAGTCTTAGTTTGTGCCTGTGAGTGAGCGTTTTGTCTCGTTGCGTAGCGTTGTAATTGTGAATCTTTACTGACCCGGCTATCCGAATAATCTTGGTACAATCGACCCGGCTAAACGCCCAGTCTTTCGCCAATAATCATACTCATGTACATATTTACCGGATTATCGGTATTTTTTGTACTTATATATTTTACTAGCTGATGCCCGCGGCTTCGCCCCCGTTATATTTTTTTTTAATTTATTTCATAAGAACCTTCTCCTGACAATAACAAACGCAATAAAAAAAGAATTATCCAATTTGGTGCAGTCGATCGGAAGTTATGCGCTTAGCAACACATTCAGCGATTCATTTTTATATTATAGATGTAGGTATTCCAATCTGTACAATTTTATATACTAGTTGTTACCCGCGACTCCGTCTGCGAAGAATAGGGGAATAAAAAATAGCCAACGACCTATTCTCAGACCTACCGAATATAGAGAAAAAAATATATAAAAATCGGTCAAACCGTTTCGGAGAAGTTCGATATACTTATATTGAAGTATGTTAAAATATTGTTTTTTATTTCACCCGCAAATAAACATTTGGTGTTTGGTTATTATAAATAGCGCATGACGCCATCCATTCCCTTGCCGTTCGAGGCCAGAAAGTGCGTGCGGTCCCACCGCGCGCAATGATGCACAGGGTGCATCATGGGTATTTAGTACGGGAAAAAATGTACTGCGCGCGGGCGCATTGCATCGCTTCGTCGGGCCTGCGCGCAGGGCCATTGCAGCGCGCTAGAAGGCGCTCGCGCCGAAAGGGTTAAGTGTGTCAACGGCTAACACACTGTGCAACACCAGATTTAAGTTAGACCTTTAGGGAGCTTTTCTACGCTGCTGTGGATTCTTTAGATATCCACAAATCAAATTCATTGGTCCACTTGTCATAGCACTGATGGAGACGGGTTCAACTAACAAGGAAAGGTACTATCGGGCTCTGATTTTATTTAACTTTGATATATGTTAGAGAGCAGTCTAAAATAACAGTCCCATATTTTTTTTTAGCTGCCCAAACTCAACCTATTTGGAGAAATTGTCCTCCAAAGTACTGAAAAGTGACTAAATTCCTATACTTAACACGTTCACGGACAGTACGTCGAGAGACGTAAACTAAAACCCTCGTAATATGGCACTACGTCTGTAGACGGGAATTTAATTTTCATTAAAAGTGGCGCTCCGTCCACAGCCGAATATTTGTCATAGTATTTATAGGGAGTTTATGACTCTGTGCCGTTTTTGGATGTAACACAAACCCGCCAGTGCCACAGCAAGCACTCATAATGGTGCACACAAGTTTGTGTCCGTCACACATACAAAAAAAGACCTCGCGTTGTGGCACTACGTCTGTAGGCGGATAATGTCCATACAAGGTCATCGTCTGTGGCCGTTACTGCCGCAACATTTACTTCCAAAACTGTTCAATGTGACAATCCGTCCCCAGACGTAATATCAATTTGTATGGAAAAAATCTGTGCCACAGCACAAATAATTATTGGATGAGGTCTTGTGTCCGTGAACGTGTTAATTTCTGTAGAAAAATTTTTACAAACTTGTTGCAAATTATTACTGTTTTGATTATATGTTTGAGAACATGAAAATATAATGAGCACGTGTTTTGTTATATCGACTCAAGTTCATATTTTCCTAAAAAAAAACACCAACGAAAAATATAAAACCTTGAGGATTCTTTTTTATGAAAATATGGAAAACTTAAGCCATGCCCTACGATATTACTTTGCTGCCACATATCCTCTAGAGGCAACCTCGGTCGAACGATAGCCTCGCCCCGTGACGACGCTGCCTCAACCTGACAGTCCGGCCACGAAATCGCGCGAACGGCGGCAGCGGCGAGCGTTTTATCAGTTCATTGCGTGTGCCGCTAGATAATCACTGTGCGGCGAGCGTCTCGGCCGCGCAATGAACCGAGAAACGCTCGCCGCTGTCGCCGTTCGCGCGAGGTCGTGTCCGGGCCATGAGGAACACCGCGCCATGAGGCAAATTCGTCGCCGCGGGCCGAGCCAGATTCTGTCGCTTTTTTGCCGCGATCAAAGGAGCCTCAGTCCACTCAAAGGAGCTTGATCCACGACGTGCCTCGACTCCCAGAGTGAGCAGCCTCAGTTTGTTTTTAAGTCGAGACTGCTCGGCCTGAGGATACGCGGCTTTATACTAATATAATATGTTGGTCTGGTCTCTGATATATTTTTGTTCGCCAAATTAACAAAAGAGGCGCACTCATTCTGTTCATCATCATCACTCATTGGATGTTTATTGCTGTCACGAAATAAATAAAGTGTGTTAATGAAAACAACGAGTAGTAGGTAGATTTAAAAACCTAAGAAAAACTGGCAGGATGTGATTCCTGGTTTTCTAACAGCTCGCCACTATTATTTATGTAGACAAATAGCCTCCATACGATGTTTCTATAAATACGAACTGATGGAACTGGCATTTTTTTTATATCAAAGCTAAAAAACGGGCATGCGTTTCATCAGATGTTAAGTGATCACCCCCGCCCGTGGACACCTACATTAGTATTGGGACTGCTGGTGCGAAGGCTTAAGCTGTGCCCGGATCACAACGAGCCCTATAAGTCTAGGCATTCATTTGCATTGCTCTGATTAATTTATTTTTCTTTTTGTAAGTTTAAAGGCGACATTATTTTAAGTCGACTCAGACAGAACCTACCACACTAGACTACTGCTGAATCGTCAATATTCCGTCAACATTTTAGATTGAAATTTGGATTCTTAATAAATTAAGCTCTGGTTAGATGAACAAAAAAATCACAGTACTTATAAAGAGCAGTAGACTCTATAGTTTTAAAACTAATTTCAAAAAAGTTAGGACATGGCAAGTAGTGATTATCTTAAGTGCTTTTAAAAAATATTGCCCATGCGCAATTGACTAGCAATCAAACTTGACGCTAATCTTGGCCGAAGAGGTAACGCTAATATGGACCTGAATGTAAGTTTATTTCAAATCGTGACTATACGCTGTGACGGGTGTACTTTGTAGTCATTTTAAAAGTTGATTGAGTTGATTAAGGCCGGCGCAGACCAGATGCGTGTGCGTGTCACGCACCAGTTGAAATGAATGAGTGAGTGTGTCTGTAAGAAAGAGTGCACACATGTGGCTTCTGTCTTACAGTGTCATCTAGTGTTGCAGGTGTCCATGGGCGGCGGTGATTGCTTCCCATCAGGTGACCCTCATGCTCGTTTTCCCCCTTTCATATAAAAAACAAGTTTCATTCATTATATGCGTGATTTGACACGCACGCGCATTTGCTCTGCGCCGGCTTTTAAGCTCCAAACGTACAGACAGCGGAGGCGTGGCGGAGCTGCGGAGCGGTGGCGGTGACGGTTGTATTATTCTAACTTGTATGAACGGTTGTGCGGTACCGTATCGCGAACTCGTTCATACAAGATAGAATATTACAACCGTCATCGCCACCGCACCACCCCAAGTCTCCGCTGTTTGTGCATTTGGAGCTTTACCCCCTGTTTACATCAATTGATCAAATTTATTTGACGGATAAATGTGATGCCGTCTCTGTTTGTTTTGTTCGAATAGACGGAGACGGCATCACATTTGTCCGTCAGTTAAAATTAATCAATGGGTGGTGAAACAGCCCCTTAATGTCGTGACTATTAAGTGACAGTCTGGCTATCATTTCGGCGCCTAAAATACTGAGCCGATTTAAATTCAAATGCGGTAAGTAACTGTCTTCGCTAATTGGCACCGAGCCAGCATAATCCAACGGTCGATGCCGCACCCATGGCACGATAAATCATTACTAATGCCAATACACTACTACCCATTTCATAGACGGGTTATTCATCACATCCCCCGTTAATAAAGATCTCCCTGCACTACACGTTGTTTCCACGCACCCTCATCAGGTTCATTACAAACACTGCCAATTTATTAAAAGCATTTTCACTATTACAGATATTAACACAGTACATAATACGTAACAATGTTATATGTAGGTATGTGCGTATTCCCAATTTTACAGTCATGTTATTGCTAATATTTTATAAATATTGCGTTTAGAATTAATGTCTAATTAAGTTTTTAACTTAATACGTTGATACCATATTGTTTTATTGATAAAACTTAACTTAGTCATAATATAATAGAACTAAGTTTTGGGGCGATATAATGTAAGTAGATTACGGACCACAATCAACAAGAACTAGATGAACATAAAGCATGCAATAAAGATCAACTATGTATATAAATAATATATTATTATCACATTTTACATAATACCTATGAAAAAGTAAGACAAAACAGCTATCCTGATCTTGCGTTAAGCTTTCAGTGGAAATAACGAAATCAATGTTATTGGGATCCTAATCCTATTGTAATACTGTTTTACATCTCTTCAAATTAAAATATTCCTATGGAGGTAGAAGCTTATTTAATAAGTTAATATCACACGTTATCTATTGATGTAACTTGTTTTTTTAACAGACTTCAAAAAAGGAGGAGGTTCTCAATTCGGTTGTATGTTCTTTTTTTTTTCAATTACAAATTTAATTTGTTAAAAAATTACCGTACAATATAAAATTGACTTTGCTTCAAATTTATGTTTAAATGTTTGCGCAAGTCAAATGTCTAAAGCGGATTCATTAATTGAATAGTCCCTATCGGACCTTGATTCTACAATCATCCATCACTATAGAAACCTCTACGTATTTTCTTAACATAAGCATATCAGATTCTACGGTAATAATTATCATTTCATTTCGAATAAGCGTGAACTAAACAGTGCGCCTTGATTATCGTAAGGGTCAGTGGTAGGACGACAACGTTATGTACTAAAAAGACCGCAGTGTAAAACGGCATAGGAGTAGGCACGATGACATTAAAATGTCAGGAAGTCACTTCAATCGATTCATCATCATCCCAGCCCATATAAGTCCCTCTGCAGGCCACAGGCCTTCTCTCAGAATGGCTTGGGCCATAGTTCCCACACGAGCCCAGTGATGATTGGGAACTTTACACACACCACTGAAAATTCGTCGCAAGTGTGTACAGGTAAATTTCATGTAATTCGCACGGCCCTCGCAGCCACGATCCTCTGTTTGAGAAGCCATAGGTCAAACCACTTAGCTACCACGGCCTTCACTTGACTAAATTAATTGCAGTAAGCACAAATATCAATGATCCTATAATGATCGCATAATTGGGGATGTCTATTTTTTTGCAATGTATAGTAAATCGAAAACCATTTCGAGATAAATGCTTTTTAACTCGTTTTCTGTAGTTATTTAATTTTAATATTATGTAATGAATTTATTATATAACAAATAAGCAATGACCTTCATTTGACATTGGTGTAAATTGCGTGACCGGTTCAAGTCGTACTTTATTCTATGTGGTTAGAATTCTTCACAATTTACGCGTGGATTATACTACGGAGTTTGATTTGGACCCGCTGTCTGACATCTAGCACTTTGACAGTGCCAGTAAAGTGACACAGTGTATAGTGTACCACTACGCAAAAAATAATTAAAGGGGTTGCCTTATCGTACGCATTTAGATAGATTTAGAAATTTGGCATTGTGGGAGCCCTCAATTATAATCTGACGTCATCAACTAAAATAGTTTCAATAATTAATTTTGAAAAAAGTAGAGAACTAAATGACAAAATATTGAAATTAGTTCCTTATAATTGACTTTTCTATACAAAAAAAAAATATAAAAACCACTGGTAATTTTTTTTAGACATTCCCAATTCAGTTTTCCCATTCCACGCAAGTTTATCCCGGCAGGCTTATTGTCTAACGCTTCTGACGCTTGCCTTCTCAATCACTTTCTTTTTGTCAAACGGTAGAAAATGATGACAGAAAGAGATGGTGAAAGCGAAGGCAAGCGTCAGAAGCGTTAGACAATACGGCCTCTGGTCTGATACGGTCACAAATCAAATTTGGATTGACAGAAATCAGGTTTCAAAGTATTTCCAAACCATTTCTACTGCGTTCATTTTAGTACAAAAGGTAGTGTGTGGTGGATAAATATCTACAAAAGTTAAAAATTTTAAAGCACCATCACATCAGACCCTAAAGACACATTCACATTATTGTCTACGGCAAATAAAATCTCACTAACAAATACTCAAACATAATATTATTATTATTGCTTATCACAATGTAACAAAAATTGACCTATTTGCACTAGTATTTGTCTAAAAAAGTGTGCCATGGTACTACGAAGGCAGTAGGGAAAGCAAATCTCCCAGTTTAGGCAAGACCACGTCAGGCAGGGGCGGCGTTTTTTCGTTTTGGATCTTTAGTAGGTCCTTGTTGGAAGTGACTCCAGACAAAACTAACAGAGTCTGAAAACCGCAGCGCACACCCAGCTCTATGTCTGTGTTGCACCTGAAACATAATATATATAATATTAGAATTAATAATATTAGAATTAACTTTTAAAAACCATGGTGTAAAATTATATTTAGTAACTGACACACGCGTGAATCATATCTGAGGTGACTTTGAAATGATAAGAAAAGTCGCGCGCAAGCTGATGTTATTTTATGTCGTAAAATTAGAACCATTCACGTTTTTGTTTTTGGACCTGGTGTCTGAGCCCAATGTTATAGGAGAGACCAAGGCGTCCAGACTCCGGCGGCTCGAACACGTAGAAAGGTTGGGAGAGGATCGAGCCGTGAAGAGAGCGTACTTGGGACGACCGAGTGGACGTAGGCCGGTTGGTCGTCCCAGGTACCGCTGGAGGGACGAGGTCCTGAAAGACCTTTTGGATCTCGGGGTCGAAGACTGGCAAGAGCTGGCTCAAGATCGCAAAGCGTGGCGTAATCTGGTGTTGGAGGCCAAGACCCACTTTGGGTCACTGCGCCCTGGTTAAGTAAGTACGTTTTTGTAATCTTCGTGAAAATCGCAGAGTTGGCGAAGTTGTGGGCACAACACGACAGATAAAGATAAAAACTTTGTTAACCATGTGTAGCAGGCAACTCTGGAACTTCTGAATAAATTAAAAATCTCCGTGTAATAAAAAGCTACACTATTCCAGATTAAGATACCCTACTTTTTATCTTGAGGATGTGGAAAACTCCCGTGGCACACAGACGAAATTTTGTGGAATGCCTTCTATTTTTTCCGCCACTCGCTTCCGTTATAAACATGATTATGTTATCTTCCCAATTTTCTCCATACATCATCCCATGGTAGTGACTTGGGGTTTAGAGGTTTTATAAGTCATCAAACAGTTAATACCTGTCTCCGATCATGAGAGTTCTCGCGGGGTCTAGGCCGCAGGATTCGAGGAACTTGCGAACGTAGGCGTGCGGCTTGCCGAGAACTAGCGCCTTGCGTTCAGAACACGTTTCCACGGCGCGCACGATAGTACCCGTTCCTGGCACCACAATAGAACCACCTGGAACAGTCAAAGGTACCAGTAAGTACAAAAGCATGGTCCATAAAAATAGCAGGAAGCAGTTTTACTATACCAAATATTAAGTACATAAAATAATCTATATAAATAAAAATGAATCACCGAAATGTATGTACGCGACTACGCGCATAACTTCCGATCGACGGCACCAAATTGGATAATTCTTTTTTTCTTGCGTTTGTTATTGTCAAGAGAAGGTTCTTATGAATGAAATTTTAGAAAACTTACAACGGGGGCGAAGCCGCGGGCATCAGCTAGTGTTTTAATAAAATCCGTGATTTTTATGGCCAAGTTGTTTTAAGAAAGCTTGCTGTTGATAACCTTGGTGGTGACATCATTTCCAAGAATCAAATCACAGCCATAGTATATTTATTTAGACCAGTGCTGCCAAAGCAAAGCCAACACTTTTGGGCATATTTCTCTGTAACTACCAGACAGAGTGATGCTAATTAACTGTAATGGATGGATTCTAAACTCATGTTTCATAAAAACATTTACATTTACATTTTTGTTTCATAAAATTGGATCAAATGTTAATTGACATCTAGCAGTATGGCAGTTAGTCTAACATGCATCTACTACATGTCATTATCATCATCATCCCAGCCTACAGATATATCCCACTGCAGGACACAGGCCTCCTCTCAGAATGAGAGCCGTATTACATATGTATTTACACCTATTGATATACATCACTGCCAACAGGTTAATCAGTAACATACCTTTTGGAAACCTCTCATCAGTATTTGTGGCGATAAATAGGCAATCCTCAGATGCCAGATATGAGGCTGCCTTCATGAACTTGGGGTAGCTCACATGTTCATCAAATCCGACCACCACTGCCCCCACCTCTGGATCCAGCTCTGATGGCTTCATTGACTTGAAATCGGGTTTGACATGATCTGGCTGGAAATAGTTTTTTTTTTATAATTGCCTCAATATTTGTGCAGTGAGTAGTTTGTGTCATGCATGATTAGAGCTTGGAAAGGGTGAGGTGTTGTCAGAGTTTGCATAACATGACATACCTTATCATTTAATGGTAGATGTCATTTATTTACTAATGAAATTATTTTATTTAGGCTGCTTTTCTGCTATGAGCTTAGCTTAGTACTCATTTTGTAATGCATTGTAATTTTAGTTTAATCATAATTAATAGTTTTGTTTTCTTTTAATAAATTATATTTATCTCATTCACATTCAATTTCAGTCAGGGTGTATCCATATTCATATCTACACATGACATTAATGATGTAAGAATAGCTCACCCTTTCCAAGTTCTGGTCATGATTCAACCAGTCCTATCTTCTGAAGTTCCATTGCCCTTGCTATTTTTGAGAATGCACACTATAATCTATATCCCTTATTTATTAGTTACAAACCAGATTTAACTGATTATCTTTCATCTTTATCTATCTGTCACACATTTGTATTTATAAATTTTAAATGAAATTAATTACAAATAAATAGCTTTCTTTCAAAAGACTTATTGTCATATACATGCATGGTCACAATTACAATCAACAAGAGATGGCCCCTGATTATTAACATAATTTATGTTTAAAACTTACTCCAATTCCAGAATGCCTAATGCCAACAGCCTTCAACTCTTCTCCGATGCCATTAGAGCCAACTAGATATACTTTTTTCGTAAACCCAATACCTTTTAGGTAATGTGCTACCAAGTATGCTGTTGAAAGGATTTCATCCTGTGAATGGATAAAATATGTTTTAATTAAATTTATAACAAACTATAGGTTTATACTCATAAAGTAAAACAACTTTTTATAGCGACCATAAACTTTTATTAGGTTCTTTTATGATCCTGCTGCTAATTATTAAATTATATTGTATAAAACTTATAGATATTTGTTTACTTTCATTTAAAAAATAAATTATATATATTACCTGACTAGCAATAAATCCCAACTGCTGAGCCTTAGCTGCAAAATCGCTACGAATTTTAGTAGAGTTATTAGTCACATAAAATATTTTCTTTCCAATTTTTCTAAAGTAATTCATAGTGTCAGCCGCACCTTGAATTGCATTATTATCAATCCACAGAACACCTGCAATATATAACAGTAGAAATTCAGATTAAATATAAACAACTAGTAAAAACAAATCCGAAATGTAGAATAGTTCAAATTCATCATTATAACAAGGAAGGGCCTAAGGAAAGATTCATACTTTGAGAGTAAATTACTTCAAATTTATAAACTAGTTGGTTGCCTATCCACAAAAAAATCGAGAAAGATTGTAAGCAATATTTCTTACCATCGCAATCTGTTAGAACTGTGTCAAAAGAATTTAAAAACTCCTGAACTTGATCCTTCGTTCCTTCTTGAAGATTAAAAACAGCGGATTTAAACATTGTTTTGGAGGTACTAAAGCTTTTGGACTGAACTAAAGCAGGGGCCGAGGAAAGGGGAAAAGAAAGGCTTGTTATGTAACACACATTTGTTTTTAACAAATGTAGCAATTTCACCATTACTTGTGGTTATTACTAAGATAGAGTAGAGCGGTCCGGTCTAACACGGTAAAACCACACCATCTAAGCAGTCTTCAAGGACACAACTGTCATCAATGACATTAAAATGACATTAACACTGAGCTACGTTTTTAAACGCTGCTTTTTTATTATGAGACAGAGGAAAACGAGCAAGCGGGTCCACTGATGGGAAATGATTACCACCATGAATGTCAACAACTCTACGAGGGTCACTGTTTTAAACAGGGTAGAGTAAACTGTTGGCATAAGATATGTGATAAATTGGATGAGAATGTTCCGATAGCAAAATAGAAATGAACTAATGTTTCGCTGATTTTCTGAGTGATTGAATTAACGTTCGTAAAAATATAACAAGTTTTGTTGTATAGACACTTACACCTTTGTCTCATTTGACGTTTCATTACTCTCTTGGATTTCTGTATTTCTCATTTCTCTTCCTTCTCCTTTTCCATTTGAAAAGTAAACCTTATATTTATTACGTAAAGGCGGGATTTAGTTTATTTAAATCTAATATTGATAATAATATTGTCATCTTCGCCGATTAGAAGTAAACAAAAAAATACTTTTGCTGGCTTTGAAAGCGTGATAAGCTGGAAGAAAATAAAAAAAGTGTTGTTTAAAGTCCAAAGTACAGCAGATAAAGTATTTGATTAATAATAATAAAACAGCACTAGCCCACCATTGCAAGGCAAAGTCGACACTGAAATGTGCACCTGAACTTAATCATACAGTTTTCATTGATTGTGAACAACGTGTTTATAGTTGTTATTTTTTTTTCATAATGGATAGCACGGATACAATAATCGAAACCGTGCAGGGGAATATTAAAACAGTGAGGTACAACAAGCCAAGGAGAAAGAATGCCATTGACTCGGAAATGTACCAGAGGGTGACTAGAATACTCAATAATGCAGCTAAAGATGACAGTGTATCTGTGATGGTGTTCACGGGTACTGGGGACTACTTTAGCAGTGGAAATGATCTGGTTGCAGCGCGGGATGTCCATGGCCCCACATTTTTTAATATCCTTCATGATTTTATTGAAGCTTTCATTAAATTTCCCAAGTTACTGGTTGCTATAGTCAATGGCCCGGCAGTGGGAATTGCAGTAACAACTTTGCCACTCTGCGATGTAATATTTGCTTCAGAAAATGTAAGTTAAACCAATACCTGAGCACATAATTTAAGTGACTGTAATTAAAAACTTTCCCAGCTTGTTTCACAATTTGTTTCCTACTGTTATCCAAATTGGGATTGTTCATTTTTTCTAACCCCCATTTTTATTTTTTTTATCGAAAATATAGAGCATTTTATGAAACTAATTTGAATATTTCAGCAAGTCATCACTCCAATATTTTTTTATAATTTATTGAAAATTTGAGATACAACTTCTCGTAAATTACATGCCGCGGCTGAATCTGTGTATAAACCACAGACATGATGACAAAAAAAAATGTGTCACAATCGATGGTTAGTTGTCATCTGACAATGTCACTTTACATTACAATAACAATAACACTAAAGTTGCCGATTCTTCCAAGAGAATAGGTAAAAAAACGATTTACGGCTATAGTATTTTTGTTTGTATAAAATAAAATGGTCAGAAGTGTTCCCTTGAAAGTTCTTTGGCGGATTTAATCCATACTTACATTAAAATGATCCTCGCAAAAATAAGTACATCTTGTAAACTTTGAATTAACTTTGCGGCACCACTTCCCTTGTAAATCTTCTCTAATACGAACAATTAATTTGTTTGGGCTATTAACAGAATCATTTCCACAAGTAGGAATGAAACAAAATCCATTAATAAAATATAAAAAACGCGAAGAATGTTTTTCAAAATAGTATCCTTAAACTGACAGATGATAACTACGTTGAAGTGACAGAGAATAGTAGGTATAGAGAAACTAGACGGACGGCTTTTTTTTTCTTGTTACAAAGAATTTCAAAGTTAATGCCCACAGAAAGATCAAACAAAGGTCAAACATTATTTTGCAAAAATACACACGATCATTTAATATTTTTTTACTACAATGTTATAAAACGATTTAATAAACCTATTCCTCGAAATGGTTTTGGAATTAGACCACATTGTAAAAAAGTGATCAATGCCAATTGGTAGCAATAGCAAAAAATTAAAAATTTCAACTGGAAAATATTTAAGCTATTTCTGCTATTGAGATTGCAGTGCATTTTTAGCTTCTATCCATAGAGCTCAAGTTGATATAAAGTATTAGCACATAAATAACATAAATTTATTATCTTTAGCTTGCCATTTATTTAGCATTTAACTAATTTTGATTTATTCATTATATTTGATCATTTTTTTTTTACTTTCAGGCTTTCTTTTACACTCCATTTGGTAAATTGGGAATCACTGCAGAAGGATGCTCAACTTACACTTTTCCCAGAATAATTGGGTATAGAAAGGTAAAAACATTAAATTATTTTTAAAATACTTTAAAGCATATTGCTGGTAACTTTTTTTTAATTTTTATTTTTTTATTTATTTTAGGCCTTAGAACTGTTATTGTTCAATCAGAAAATGAATGCCCAGGAAGCTCTGGACTATGGTTTTGTGAATTATCTATACAAACCTGAAGATGTACAAAGCAAAGTGTGGGACAAACTCACTGAAATATCAAATGTGTCAGACTATTTGCTGACTACCACAAAAAGATTGATGAGAGAATCAATTCAGGACAAATTGATTAAAGTAAATGATGAGGAAATTGCTTTGCTGAGCAAAGCTTGGGCTGCTCAACAGGAGAATCGAGAAAATGTAAAGTCCAGTCGAAAAAATAGTAAATTATAAACATACCCACAGCTTTAGCCAAATATTTTGTTGGCCTTCACTGTATGTTTAATTTGAAACATTTAATGGTAACATTTAAAACATTTATGATGTAATATAATGGAGTAGCAGTATTGCATTTAATTAGATTTCAGTATTGTTTAGAAAAAGTAAAACACCATTTGTTTTTAGTATTTTAATACCTAGAGGATATTATTGTCTAACACTCTGAATCATTATCATTTTCAACACTTCTTTCCATCTAACAATATAGTGAAGGTGGAAAGAGGTGGTGGCCTTAGGTCTAATTATTGTAAAAATATTTAGCTGTCATCAACTTAAACATTTAGTTTGTCTAAAATGTAATTTGGAATTCTGGTTGGCCTGGTTTTTGGTTTGGTTTTGGAGTTCATAATTATTTAGTATACATACTGTACTACCAGTGAAAGATGTGTTGATTAAAAGTGGATTGTTGAAATACTTTGGCCTAAATAAAAACAGGTTTGATTGACCTATAAGTATTTTTTACTTAAAATGAACAGGTTCAAAGGACAAAAATGGTTTTAAAGCTAAGACATATAAATGTACTACATGAAAGCTTTTTGTAAATGTACAATGTCTATTATTAACAAGGGCGTAGCTGGGATTTTGTTACAGGGGGGGGGGGGGGGGGGGGCAGGCATAGACAAACCAAAACCAATTGTTAATTCTTATTACTGTTATATATTCTGCAATCAAATCAAAACAGATTGTTGACACAATAAATATTGCCAATGGATCTAAACCATGATTTAATTTGAGCCTTTATTTCCTGAGAGTAGATTAGATACGTATTGTAACTTCTGGTAAGTAACTAGATAATTGGCTAAGTAAAGTTTTTTGAAGAGGTGCTAATTATATTTTTTTTCGACAGTCGGCGTTCTGGAGATCGAGAAACTGCGGCTGTTTTATTTTTATCTCCTGTTGTTAACTGGAAATATTTTTTTAAGTGTTCGAGATGACATTTGTGAGATTTTACGGCTGACAAGCGGTTCGTGCTCAGTACTAAGAAGAAATAGAAAAAAAAACGAAGTCAACTGTCAGTTCTGTCAATGTCAAATCGTTTGCGTTTCGTTTGCTTTGCGTTTTGGTGTGCTCAGTGTGATTTTTGGACTATTTTTATCGACCTCTGCATAAAATCCGGACTTTCAATTTTACCGCATTTCTCCACGACCTATGCACGTTAATTGGATCACGATTGAATACTTTCGATCACTATTTTGGAACTGCTTCTTGGACAACGCAAAGCAAACGAAACGCAAACGGTTATATTTCATTTGACATTGACAGAAGCGACAGTTGACTTCGTTTTTTTTCTATTTCTTCTTAGTACTGAGCACGAACCGCTTGTCAGCCGTAAAATCTCACAAATGTCATCTCGAACACTTAAAAAAATATTTCCAATAAATAAAAGGAGATAAAAATAAAACACCTGCAGTTTCTTAGTGTTGAAGTCGACCACTGTCGAAAAAAAATATAATTAGCACCTCTTCAAAAAACTTTACTTAGCCAATTATAATAGACACATCAATTAATTTTGTATAAAGTTGTGAAAACTTTCATATTGCCATTTATAAATACTTTCTACACTATGTCAGCCAACTAGATTGTGGCGGTAATTCACTTGGGCTGATATTTATGTATACAATAACGTAAACTATCTGTATAATTATTAGCTAAGACCATGCGACCTAGGACGGGAAGTTTCCCGTCTATAACAGATCTTTTTCGCCCGAATAATCCGAGAGGCTTGAGGTCTAGAGATCTAAGTAGCACTCGTTTGAATCTGCTTAAACAAGAAATACAGACAGAGGCACATCTTATTCCGTTACGTAAGTGTTCTTTTTACCGCAAGTGTTCTTTTTTTGGTACAACTGGCGAATAGGGATGATGACATTTTAAAACAATAATTCCAAAACGCGACTACTTAGTAAAAAAACCAAACGAGTGTGCTTTAGACCACACGACTGAAGTAAAACTTCTTTAGCTCCATTTATATGATGTATTAGCTCCTAAGAGCATTTTCGCGTAGCAGCTAGGGATCTAGTAGCTGCCCTTGCTGCCCCATCTCAACTTTCCACCCTGTATATGTTTATATAATTGTGATACCAAAGTTATCACTCAAAAAGTTAGTAAAGGTCTCCTAAGAGCATTTTCGCGTAGCAGCAAGGGATCTAGTAGCTGCCCTTGCTGCCCCATCTCAACTTTCCACCCTGTATATGTTTATATAATTGTGATACCAAAGTTATCACTCAAAAAGTTAGTAAAGGTCTCCTAAGAGCATTTTCGCGTAGCAGCAAGGGATCTAGTAGCTGCCCTTGCTGCCCCATCTCAACTTTCCACCCTGTATATGTTTATATAATTGTGATACCAAAGTTATCACTCAAAAAGTTAGTAAAGGTCTCCTAAGAGCATTTTCGCGTAGCAGCAAGGGATCTAGTAGCTGCCCTTGCTGCCCCATCTCAACTTTCCACCCTGTATATGTTTATATAATTGTGATACCAAACGTAACTCTCTCTCTCTCTTTCTATCTTCACTAACTTATATCTCCATCTCAACTTCCGTTCGCCTCGCCCGATCAAACTTTTTGTAACGCGTAACGCATTCACCAGCTTACTCCCCAAGTCAAGCGTGCGTAAAGAAGTTTTACTTCAAAAAACACTTTATTTTAGCTCTGAAAACCAGATTATTTTTTAATTAACTGCAAAATTAGATTTTTAGCTCTTTTAAAACAAACAAATGGTCAGTCAGTTGAGCTGGCATGGAAATGACATCATAGCTAACCTAGCAAAGCCATGCAAAATATAGATTCTATGGGAGAATCGTGTTTTGAAAGCTCATAAAAAGTAGGGTATATCAGAACTTCTTTTGTCAGTATTTTTACGATAAGATACCTACTTACATGTTGTTGTAACGGAAAATAGAACTACAGGATGTTTAGCTGTGCTAGTAGAAACCCCATCGCCACTTTTAATTGATAGTCCACATCGAATAAATTTCTACGGATTTATGCTATGGCTTATGACACCTTGCTTAAGTACCTAGTAAAACTTTTCGTGAATTAAAAATCCTTATTGTTCGATGCCACTTACAGACGATTTTTATGATTTGTTTGATACGGACCCTTTAAATGGGCTGTCGAGTGAAAGAGCGGCAGAGATTTTAGATTACTATGGTCACAACACCCTCACGCCGGCGACGCAAAACGGGTGGTTGAAAATTCTGTTCAAGTCTATGTGCACAGGTAGATATGCTTCTTACTCTAGTATTCAGCGCCTATCACTAAATAATAGCCTTATTACTCTGGAAAATAGCTCTAAGGCCCATACTACACGGGCGGTTCTCCCGCCGCGGGAAACCGTTTCTGAACCGCCACTAGACACAATTTTATATGGAAGTTGTATGGTGCATTCTACACTGCGCAGCTCCGTCGAGCGGTTTCCCGCGGCGGGAAACCGCCCATGTAGTATGGGCCTAAGAAGTTATGTTTGACGTACTAGAGTATGTATGATTAGTAAATCACTAATTTTAGAGTGTATCATTAGTAGGTAACTACTTAAGTAATGAGTCGACTGCCTGCACTACATTAGTAGGCAAAATGGATCTCGTTTTGCCCTACTAATGTATAGGTAACGCCACCAGAGTTTGAGGCCACGCACACAACCACATCTCATGTAATGACAGCGGGATTTTGACGTTGTGTTGACGTTTAACGACAACACAACGTCAAAATCCCGCTGTCATTACATGAGATGTGGTTGTGTGCGTGGCCTCAACTCTAGTGGCGTTACCTATACCTAGTAGCGGGCAGGGGCAGGCGACCCGCGTAGGTACAGAGGTGGTTTCTCGTAGGTACCTATTAATTTACGCGTAATACACCATTATCATGTCGAAAGAAAGCGACAGGCAGCATTGTAGCGAAGCTTTTATTGTGGTTCTAATGTTATTTATTCCTTTTATAGGTTTTTCCATACTGATTTGGCTGGGGGCTTTGCTGTGTGTAGTCGCATACCTTATTGAAGCGTCAGCTAAACCAAATCCGAGCAAAGACAACTTATTTCTTGGATGTGTGCTCATAGCAGTTGACGTGATCTGCGGCCTGTTTAGTTTTTTTCAAAACTACAAAAGCTCTAAGGTAAAGATTGACATTTAAGTAGGTCCCTACCTACATTCAAACATCATCAACTCGGCTTCTGTAGGTGAGTAGGTACCTACTCGTAGTGTAGAATTTAACCTTATCACAATAAGCTATCACTGCATCTGTCAGAAAAGTTCGTAGGTACAATATGGGTAGGTATTTGTAAAAAGTTTTGTGTAGATAGGTACTTACCTAAGGGACATTCGAGCGAGACTATAGGTATCACGCTAATTACCTCATCGCTTTTTCTTAGATAATGAAAACATTCAAAAACATGATTCCAACTTACGCACAATGTATTAGAGATGGTATTCTTAATCCAGAAACTGACGTGAAAGATTTGGTGAAAGGAGATCTCATTCGCGTGCAAGCCGGAAATATTGTGCCAGCGGATATTCGTATCATAGACAGCAAGGGATTTAAAGTAAGTGAAAGTCTAATTTTAAAAGATACCTAATAGGTACTCATTTAAAAATCTCATGTGGCTTCCTGTGACGAACTAGGTGTAGGTTAATATTACTATTAAATTATTGTAGGTTGATAATTCATCTTTGACCGGAGAGTCCGTCGCGGTGCCTCGATGTAATACTGAGGGTACAGCTAACATGTTGGAGTCACCTAACGTAGCATTCTTTTCGACGCAATGCGTGGAGGGCTGGGCTTTAGGTAAGGAACGAGTACCTAATTTAAATACCTTTGAATTGCTTATTGTGAAGTAATAATCCAATTTTGATCATCAATTTATAACATTAGGTATAGTATTCACAAAGACTCGTGGCAGAAGGTGCAATAAAACTTTCAAATGAGACAGCACACGTGCTTTCTCTCGCACTTACACTGTTTAGGGGGGACGTCACAAAGACTGCGCGCATTATTTGGCTACTTATATATTACTTATCGCTAACAATGAGTTTTATCTGGGGGTATTTTTAATGCGACAAATGTATGTTCATTATATAGTAGTAGGTACTTATTTAATATTTTATTCTCTCAAAACAATATTCGAGGCTAATCAAGATCGTCGTTATCGTCGTCTGTGTCGCATTCGTTGTCGACCACATTTATAATTAGCTGTTCGCATAAATGCGAGTTCTTTAAGGTCGTGGTCTTGCAGAGTTTCAGCTTGACGAACATATTTATTTTCGCCAATTTTCTATAGGTAGTTACATTTTCGATAGCCTCAATTGTTAATATTGCCACATCAGCTATTAGTGCAGCGATGAGCTACGCATCTCTGGTAGGTACAAAGTGATTTATGGCAGTCTGCCGCGAGCCTTTGTGAATAGTATAATTAAATATCGTTATGGTCTTTCAATAATTTATGGCACAGTCTAGCGCGAGTCTTTGTGAATAGTATAATTAAATATCGTTTTGGTCTTTCAAACCGGGTTAATATGGTCCTTTGAACCCGATTTTACGATTCATTCTCTTTTTAAGGCATTGTTATTTGTTGTGGAGACTTGACTGCCCTCGGCCGTGTAGCTGGGTTGGCGACCAGACTACAGCCAGAACCTTCGCCGCTCTCTCGGGAAATATCACGTTTTATGCGATGTATGTCCATTTTTGCGCTCTGCCTCGGCGCGTTTATCGCAGCCGCTTCACTAGCGCTAGGTTACCCGTTTATACAGACAACTATTTTCGTAATTGGAATTATTGTTGCCAATATTCCTGAAGGTGAGATTTATTGAGTGTATTTTTAAAATGACTTGAGTGATCGGTAAAAAAACTTAACTGCGGGGTTGATTGAGAGATATGACCATTTTTTACTCGAGGTCAATATAATCCAAAGAATAAACAACTAAGATCGTTACTTTTGCCTAAGGATTGCAACCGACAGTAACAGCGTCACTGACGTTAACCGCACAACGAATGGTCAAAAAGAATTGTCTGGTTAAAAACCTAGACGCCATCGAAGCCCTGGGAGCTTGCACGACTATCTGCTCTGACAAAACAGGGACTCTCACTGAGAACAAGATGTGCGTATACAATCTGTGGACGTGGAACAAAATTTACTCAAAAACTCAACCAGAATTTGAAGGTGAATAAATCTGTATGTGGTTTAAAATAGCGTGTATGCCTAACTCGACGAAAAGGCGATTATATTGTATTTTATTTTTCAGGTGTTTTACATAGTAATCAAGGTGCGTAAATTAACTAGCTTTCAAATCAACATTGTGCTAGCCACTCAACATATAAAAGCAATCACTAAGCGAAACCTTCGGCAAGGCAGCCCTAGACGCATATGTTAGACTTTTGAAAGAAATCTTTCTGAAAACAATCTGAGGTAGGGCAACGATGGTTTATAAATACATCGACAGCACCTCTGGGCGTCTAATGTTGGACTTGTTGCAAGGAAATTATTCCGGCAACAACCTCAGCTAGGGGCTGTAATCTTTAACCCTTAAATCAATACCGGCAATATACTTATTTGCCGTCAAACAGAAATCAAAGCAGATTCAGATTAGCAACATTTACGGTCCTAAATTGAAAGTCTTGACAGGGTTGTCAAATGGTTTAAGGGTTAATTTTCACGAAAATGGTCGGAACTGACCGGTTATTGCAAGAAACCGTTCGTTAGACATAAAGTAAAGTGTCTTGTCAATGCGCAAAACAGAAAAAAATCCCCACTCTACGCGTCGCTCAGCGATTCCACTTGAATGAGCTTAGACTAGCCTTTCTGATCTTCTAAACAAAAACATTAGGAAGTAGGTATAATACAGCCTCTGGGCACACGCGCGCGTAGTCGAGGTGCGAGTCAAAAACCGACATCAAACGGAAACGAGGCGCGAACGCGACGCGAAGCCGCACAGCATATGCGAATCTGACCCACTACGCGGCGCGGGTAGTTCGTGGCTTCGCGCATGAATCGCGCGCGAGTGTGGAGAGGCTATAAGAACGACTGTTGCTCAGCGTTTGCCGCTCTAATGCGATGTGGAGCCCTATGCAGCACGGCGACGGTGAATGCCGACGGCAGCGTCCGCGGCGATGCCTCCGAGACCGCTATACTGAACTTTATCAGCGAATACGACGATGTTGGCACCATGCGGGGCGATTTCCCAAAGGTTGCTGAGATACCGTTTAACTCTGTCATAAAATATCAAGTTAGTACCTACAATATTGAGAAACATGGATCATTGACCAGAATAGGTTTTGATCACAGAACAATAATAAGAGGAATAGAACGTTATCGTGCACATAGCTTATCCATTCTTTGAGCAATTTACTTCTTAGTGAAAAAATACGGATTATTCACATCTTTAAACGAGTTTAACTCTACATGTTTCGGGCCAATTCGTAGTCCTTCTTCCCAAAGCACTCGCCACAGCGGCTGCTGCCAAACGCGCACTACGCGCCACTGCTGACACCGCTCTGCTCCTTGGCCATTAAGGCCAAGATAATAAGACCAATTTCGATCAATTTGGACCCCTCCCACCCTGCCATTGTCACACTTATTATTATGAAAATCGCAATTATTTTGTTCTTGTGTCACAGACACAAATGTATGACGTAATTTATGAACGGCTCCTATGGCTTTTTAACCTTATGCGCGGTCGTATTTTTAACTCGTTTGACCTTTCTATTCCTTTTATTAGTTTTGTGGTTTTGGTCAACTGAGATTTGTAGCGCAATGACTTCTAGAATTTCAAACGACTAAATTATCCATTTCAGGCAAGTGTTCACCTAGACACTAAATCGTCAAGATTCATTGTAATGCTGAAAGGAGCACCTGAAAATATAATATCTCGCTGTGATACAGTTGCTGTCGACAAGAAGACAATAGTATTAACCAAAGAAATGAAGGAAGCTGTTGATAAAGCTGTAGTTAATATGGCTAAATCTGGTAAAAATCCAGCCTTCATTATAAATCCATTTCTCTGGCTACAATCATTGCTAAGGTGCTTGACGGTTTGCTTGACATTCGTCTCGGTAAATACTTAAACCTGCATGATGCCCAGTTTGGGTTCAGGCAGGGGGTGTCGACCGAGACTGCAATACTGAGTTTGAAGCATACCGTCAAGTACAGTCGTTGCCCTCACTTAAGTATCCACTCAGATACGTGGATTTGAATGCGCACTGGAGTTGAATGAATATTATAAACATAAATGTGGGTAAATGTTTGTATGGTATAAGATCAATGCATGCCTAGTTGAATAAACTACCGTTTCTAATACCAATAGGTGCTTATTTTTGCTCATGCTATTAACATACTTCGTGGCTTTTCGGTCCAGTGCTGGCTTACAAAACGTGAGGCCTAGGGTTCGAGTCTCAAAGATGATTTCTGCAGTTAATTTCTTTTTGCGTTTTTTTTTATTTGCTTTTCGAATTAAGTAGGTTGTTTAATAAGTTTACAAGTTTTATTTCAATTTGAATCTAATACAGAATTAGTGTAAATGAAAAAATAAAATAGGTTTTAAAAAAAGATTTTTATTTTCTTACAGAAAAACACATTTTGTTTAATTCGATTAACATTATTTATTCTGACAAAACCTGTAAACAAACTATAACATTTCGTAATTTAAAACTACTAATGAGTTAGGAAAGTGAGTGTTAAACATAATTGCTACTTATAATTTAACTTATTTTATAAAAGCAGATAGGCACATAGTGAATCATCATGTAAATATTTAGACAGAAACATGCGTTATGTTTTATCTAAACTACAATACCATCACTTGGCCATCTTACTTAAATATTTACAAAAATAAGCTTAGCAGTTTCAAGCGGGCAGAAGAAACTTAGTTATTTAATTTTCAATACCTCAAGGATCTACCTTCATTGCTGATTATTTGTTGAAGGCGGCTTCTCATACTATTTACTAGTGTTAAACTTAAGTCACTACCTCGCATATCTATGCGAAAATTCAAAGAAAAAGGAAGATTCCCAAGTTGAATAAACTAGTTCCCTGAGGTATTGCGTTATCTTTACGTTTGATGGATACGTTAGACCCCATAAATATTCGATAACGTTTAGATCTGGAATTTTTGACGGCCAGTTAATAATAATAATAAAATCGCCCAAAACATCCAAATATTTTGCGACCACCAACTTCCACAATTTCACCAGGCCCCATAGTTGACATCTATCCCCAATAAGCTAAGGTTTTTCTGCCGCTAGTTCTGGTTAGTAACCCACAAGTCCCACAACATTAATTAAACATAATCTGCGTGTTTCCGCCATATTTAGTATCTTGCGATCATCTATGTCAGACATAAACGACTTTTCGTCAGTGAATACATATAATTATATTGTCACACCAAACAAAATTTAAATATTCTTCAGCAAGACGAACCCTTTGTTTTCGGTGAACGTAGGACAGTGCGATTTATTTTCTGGTCAGTATTTTTTAAACCCAGCAGAGTGTGTTTCAGCACTGTCTTTACTGCTTTACCGTGAGCAGTTGCTAGGTTGATAGCAAAGGGTTTGCAGTATGTCTTGCATCAATGTCTTGATAACGTGCAGATTGAGGTGTAAACATAATAGGTTGAAAAACTGGCCGCTTCCTTTCTATGTCGCCAGAATCTCCATACCGTTTTACCCACAGCTTGAAGGTTTCTCTCTGTAAAAGAAAATTATACTAAGTCTAATGTTTATTTTATTACCTATCTACTTTTTTATCATAATGCAAATTTATACAAACAACATAACGAAACTATTATACAACGGTTAAAGGTTTAAACTTTACAAGATTTGCATAATATTTTAACTTACCGTATTAAATTGAGCTGACGAGCTATTTCACCAATAGAAGTGTTATGCTCAAATAACACGACTATTTTTTCCTTCATATAAGTAGTAAAATGAATGGATGACATCGTAGAAATAAATTAGGTTGGTATGTATTTATTTAGCGTAGTGACACTGTGGTTGGTCCGATGGCAAAAAACGAATCGCTTAAGAAAAATCTATATTGCGGTAGAAAATTGACGAGTAAATAATCTTAATTGCGGGTAAATCGTTTTAAGTTGAGAACGAATGATGATGAAACATTTCTAATGACGTCAGTTTGCAACAACCAGTTTTAATTTTCGTAGTGTAAATTAAGCTATCGTTTGGTCCAGTGGTCTGGATGCCGGCTTTGACGCACGAGGTTGACGGATCGATTCCCAGCATACTAATTGAAGTTTTTTGATTTTCCAGCTTCTAAAATTTCAAGAAGCGAGGAATAAACTAGCACACAAAATCTTATACGAGTGTGACAACAGGAATAAATAATAATAAAGTGAATTGATTCTGACGTTAAGTAGCGCAGTGCTGCCATCTAGTAGTGGCAATAAATGAAAGCAAAAAAACTGACACGAACGGAATAATAAGCCGAGTTTAGACCTAAGACTAAGACCTGCGAGAAAAAACGCGCAAGTTGCATACATTGCGAGGCAGCAAAGCGAACGAGATTGAAGTTGCCAATCCAGCGCTGCTATGTAATGCAACTTTCACATTCTTGCAAGTCTACACTTTGATTTAACTATTTGAATGGTGATAGTGACCAACTGTGCTGTGCCATCTATGTATGTATGTATGTAGGTAAGAAGGGCGGTTAATAATATCGCCACTACTTTATAAAAATCTCGTATCTCAATTCAATACGTAAACCAAACTGAACTTTATTGCACACTCAGTAAAGTTCAATTAGCCAGATTATTGATTTTGAGATACGAGCTTTTTTCAAAGTAGTGACTATATTCACAGTAGGTTGCGCAATGATTTTAATTTTGAGTAATACTATTAAAAATAAAACAATTGTTTTCTTTTTAATAGTGAAAATCGTCACTACTTTGAAAAAAGCTAATATTATCGATTTACAAAAAAATTAAAATAGGAACGAAAATACAGAACTACAAAATTTTATCAAATTACATATACCTATTAATTTGTTTAAATTCCATAACAACATTCATACATATTATTTTTAACATTCAAAGTAAACAAAAAAAAATACACTGCAACAAAAAAGACAATTCGTCCTGAGTCTCGAATGCAAGGTATTTCATGAATGAAATCGTCACTGCTGTGAAAAAAGCTCGTATCTCAATTCAATATGTAAACCAAACTGAACCTTGATGCACACTAAGTAAAGTTCACTTCGCCAGATTATCGAATTTGAGATACGAGCTTTTTTAAAAGTATTGACGAAATGCTGTTTGTAGAACTACTTTTTAGCGAAATAAAGTAGGGTAATAGTAGTAATAGTAGTAGTGCGCGTTCAATACCTCTTATTCAACGTGGTTACTTAAGTGAGGCAATCGTGTGTACTATACCGACCGGAGCACGCCAGTATATGCGTGCTACCTGGATCTCTCAAAAGCCTTTGACTTGGTGTCCTATAGGATCCTGTGGAATAAGATGAAGGAAAGAAACGTCCCTCCTGACCTTTTAAGTATCTTTGAGTATTGGTACAGCAATCAGTCCAATTATGTCAGATGGAGCGACGCGCAATCTGAGGCTTACACATTGGAATGTGGTGTGAGGCAGGGTGGTATTACCTCTCCTAAACTTTTTAACATATATGTTAATGACCTGATCGAGGAGCTCAGTGGTATGCATGTAGGTTGCCACGTGGATGGTGTTAGTATCAACAACATCAGCTATGCTGATGATATGGTGCTCCTGAGCCCCTCGGTTAGTGGCATGAGAAAAATGCTAAAAGTGTGTGAGACATACGCTTCACGTCACGGCCTTATATATAACGCTAAGAAGAGCGAATACATGGTGTTTAGTGCGAGGAAAATGAATCCCGGTAGTGTGCCTCCTATATCGCTAAACGGTAAAGTGCTGGACAGAGTTGCGCAGTTTAAATATCTCGGGCACATCGTTACCGAGGACCTACGAGATGACCTGGACATAGAACGTGAGCGGAGGGCGTTAGCAGTGCGGGGTAATATGTTGGCTCGTAGATTTGCTCGTTGTTCAAAACAAGTTAAAATCACCCTTTTCAAGGCGTACTGTCAGGTATTCTACACGAGCAGTCTATGGGTCAATTACACTCAAAAAGCCTATAATGTTCAGTATAACAACGCCTTCAGGATGTTGCTGGGGTTGCCGCGGTTTTGTAGCGCGACAGGGATGTTCGCCGAAGAACGAACCGATGACTTCTATGCTATCCGACGGAAACGGATCGCATCCCTGTTGGGCCGAGTGCGCGCTAGCTCCAACAGCATCCTGAAGGTCATCGCTGATAAGCCGGACTGTTCTATCCTGAAGACATGGGTGGGAATATTAAATAGGTGATTGACATTCCAGTTAGACAATTAAGTAAATAAAGTGACATAAAATTACAATTCAGTTCCATTTAATAACTACCAATTCATTCAGTTCAATTCACTCATTACAATGATTCAATTTAGTTTAATTCAATTCAATTATAAGTTATAGATAAGTATATTGACATTTATTAATTTTTTATTTTTGATATTATTTATTTATTTGTTTGACTGATGTGTTGGAGCCTAATTACTACCTTTATTAATTTACATATAATTTATAAATACTAACATAGGTGATAAGAATAATTGATACTAACACATTATCCCTTTATATAAATTTTTCTTTTTATCATCATAATTATTGTGTGCCTATGGATGGAAACGTCTGACAATAAATGATTTTTATTTTATTTATTTATAAAGTTCCGGAGCCAAAATGGCAAACACAGAACCCTTATAGTTTTGCTATATCTGTCCTTCCGCCCATCCACAGCTTAGCTTCGAGGCTATTGCATGGATATATAGCAACTATCCCGACAAGGTGGTAATACAAAACGTAAAAAAAAAAAATTTTTAGGTACTTGTTTAGGGCTTTTAAAATCTTTATGGGGTTGTGAAGACTCTCTTTTTCGATACAGTGATTCTACTGAAATTAACAAGGAAAACTATTACGTCTAAGTTTGCTTGAGAATTATATTAGTAGTTTAAGATCAAATAGCCTAAAAATATAATACCTTAAAATTAATTAATATTAAAATTACGGGAAAATAAAATAGTAGCAATCATAAAAAAGTAGAGAGAGTTGAAGTAGGTTTGCAAGGAATTTTTCGTAACGGGTGCGAAACCCTATCCTGGACGTGTCCGACACGCTCTTTGCCGGTTTTTTGTTCTAACTTTCAAATGGAACAGTCCAATGCCGCCAGAACCCCGTACAAACCCGTCCCGTGTTTTGGTTACAGGTCAAAGGATTCTTGCTTTTGCCGACCTCGTCCTCGACCAGCGCACATTTCCACTGAACTACGAATTCAATGCAGACGATGTTAATTTTCCGTTAGACAAATTACGACTACTCGGGGCCATGGGTCTGATAGATCCACCTAGGAGAGAGGTGAGTGAAACGTAAGCATTATTTAATGGCTTAGGTACAATCACCATCACTTCGTTATATTGTCGTGCGTGGCCAATCATGTGATCAAATCTACTTACTAGATTACTATTTAACTAATTTTGTTATGTCTCCAATAGTATAAATTCACTAGTTTACAGGTCTCCCTCGGTAACCAGCCGTTGAAGAATTCACTATCACGTGAGAATCTCACTAAATCCGTCCTTATTATTTATCCGATATAAAGGAAACTTCTACTTATTTGTGAAAAGAAAACCTATGTTCTTATTTAAATAAATTATTATTATTATTATTAGGTATGCAAAATTTCACTTTTCTAAGTCAAAAGATCAAAGCACTATTGGTCATCTGTTAGATAATGGGTTTATACTTACTTTAAAGGCCGGCAACAGATTGGCGACTTTCTTTGAGTTGTTGATGTTTATGGGCGGTGGTGTTCTTTTTCCATCAGATGACCCGCTTGCTCGTTTGCCTAAATAAAAAAAAAATAAAAAAAAATAATGCCTTTAGGTTCACTCGGCGATACATCGCGTTCGCGAAGCCGGCGTGCGCGTGATGATGGTGACGGGCGACCATCCGGCGACGGCGCTCGCGGTGGCCGGTGCGGTTGGCATCGCCACCTCGCCGCGCTGCCACGTCATTACCGGAGACGAACTAAGGAACATGACGCCAGACCTGCTCGACTGGACACTCGATAAATACTACGAGATTGGTAAGGTATTTTAACCATTACGACTTAAATACCTGTCGACACCAACGCACCGAACAATGCTGGGCATAGGTATAGATTGCGGCTAAACCAACAAAATGTGGACGATTTTACAACTGGTCAGAGCCGACTAGGCAGAGCGAGTGGCGTGGACGCTTCAGGCTCTAGGTGGCGAGAGGCGAGAAAATCTGAAGAGTTAAGTGAGCTTAAAGCGATGTTTGGGCTGGGGACAGACTTGCAGATCGTAGGTCAAAGGGCGCCAAAACACAGCCTCGCTGTATCGCAACCAAAACAGCGCTGGCGCTGACATCCGTGCAAAGGAAACATTCCAGTGGTCTCCGAGCCGCATGTTGGAAGTATGTAGGTAGTCAGCGCTCGCTATTTGTGTAATAAGTCGGAAGTTTATACGCAAGCGTATCAATTGAAAAGATAGGTAACAATTTTTACGTTTTGATCAGATTAAGTACCTACATTAAGGGGCTCTCTCCGTCTATTCGAACAAAACAAACAGAGACGGCATCACATTTATCCGTCAAATAAATTTGATCAATGGATGGTGAAACAGGGGGTAAGTAGTAAAAGCGAACCTTCGACTTTGACCAGAAATTTATCTTCGATCGGCCATTTTTAAGACAGGTAGGTAGGTACTAGATTAAATATTGCGTGTGTCAACATGGTATAAACACGTCGTGCCATCTATTAGTGGCGTTGTGTGTGTGGGAGGTAAAAAGGGGAGTCTCCGAACCGGTAGACATCGAGCTGGTTTTTTTTAATGGCTTTGACCTTTGCTGTTTAAGCAAGGCGTATTTTACCAATGTCAACGCAGAAACATGACACTCATGAGGAGACTTTTCGGTTTGCGAAATTTTGATGTTGGGGGAGGAACAGACCGAGGAGGAGGAGACCTAAAACAAATATCGTATGTTCTGAACGGTACACAGGCAAGATAATTGGATGTATGGATTAATTGGATGGAAATGACAAACGGTTTAGCACGCTAAGCTGACATAAAAAGAAAAAATGGAAAAGGAAACAGAATGTGCTTTGTGAATGTCTTGGGTTACGTGATCGCTCCGCGCAATAGTAAGTACCTAATGCACGCTACACAACTGCCTTTGCTAATTTGATCTATGTTTTGTTTGACAAGTGTTCGCAAGAACCTCACCGACACAGAAGCTGCAGATAGTGGAGGCGTGCCAGCGCAGCGGAGGCGTGGTGGCGGTGACGGGAGACGGCGTCAATGACGCCCCCGCACTGCGCCGCGCTGATATAGGCATCTCCATGGGCATCACTGGCTCACAGGTTGGCTTACAGACAATCTTCTCATAAATAGGCGATATAGTATCCGCAATAAGTAGGTAGCTACGAACGGACGATTGGGATTGTGAATAACATCAGGATGGCCTTTACCAAACGTTTAAATGGCACATCTAAGTAGTCAGCACCTGCCTTAGCTTTCGACCGGGGTAGAGCGAGGATATCTTTTGCCACCACATTTTGGCGAAGCTCGCGATCTAACGCAGCCGCTCCTCTCTCTACTCCATCTAGTAAATACATGTAGGTACATAATATACTTACATATACAACTCTGCGAAAAAATAAACACCTGAACGACTTTTCTGAGACCAGAGTTATTCAATCGTTCTGCAGATACCTACTATAACAGTCTGACTTCGCAGAAGGTTTTTTTTAATAGTTAATTATTAAGTACATGCATCATAAAGCATGGTTGGCTCACCTAATGATAAACAACTACCTCACAACAGCATCAAAGGCAGCAAACTCTATACATACAATCTTGTAAGTTATATCTATGACAAGCGTGTGGTTCACCCTGCAGGATAAGCAATTGTTTGTTACTCCAAAGTTCCAGACTATAGACAGCACAAATGAATCCCTTTTGTTCCCTGTACAATAACCCAGTCATGAGTTTTGAACGTAGGGTGCAAAAGTGTAGGTATCATCGCAATTTGGAATTGGCCTTGCCAAAGTCAGTGTTAGCTTAATATAACCTATTCTATTTGTTTAATAATTATTCCAGGTGTCAAAACAAACAGCGGATATAATTTTAATGGACGATAATTTCGCCACGATCGTGACGGGAATAGAGGAAGGCAGGAAGATATTCGATAATCTCAAGAAATCCATATGCTATATACTCATTTCCAATGTGCCAGAAATCGTTCCAGTGTTAATATTTATTTTGTTCTCAATACCATTACCGTTGGGTGCGTAATTCGTTGCCATACCATTTAACTATTCACTCTACGAGTGTGTACTCTAATCGGTTTTAAAGTACAATTATAAAATAAAAGTGATAAGTAATAATTTCAGGCGTTATGACCATACTGTGCGTCGACTTAGGCACAGATATGTGGCCAGCAGTGTCTTTGGCGTACGAGAAAGCGGAATCCAACGTGATGGCGCGTCGACCGCGAGGCAAGGACCCATTGGTTTCCGCGCGGATGGTTCGACTTGCCTACGGACATTTGGGGCTTGTGGAAGTTGCCGCTGGTCTGACCGCCTACTTCATAGTTATGGCTGAACATGGCTTCTATCCGCCTATTTTGTTCGGTAATTTTATTTCGTAATTAACAACTGTTTTTAGTTACAAGCGGTTATTTAACTACACACCTGTTAATTTATGTAAGTATGTTGGGTCAAATGGTGCATGACAATTTTCACCTTCTACTTGGGTAAGTAGTTACTGGTGTGATTGAATTGTTGATTGTTTTCAAAGTGGATGGCGAAACAATTAACAGCTATTAAAAAGCGGCAAGAAGTTTGTATTAAAACGAAATGGTTAGCAAAATTCTTTTTAGGTAAGCTATTGCTTCTCCCCATTTGGTATCGGGTTTAGAATTAGGAACAAATCTCCATTTCTTTCGTGGATGTCGTAAGAAACGACTAAGGAAATAGGTTAAGGTATATTGTAGGCGATAGGCTAGCAACCTGTCACTATTGTACCACATTTATTTCATTTTAAACGTAAAATTGCTAAAAGTAGCCCCGAAACGTAAATGTAGCGTTTCGTGTGTTCTGGTTCTGCCTGCCCCCTTTGGAGATACAGCCGTGATGTGTGTGTGCGTGCGTGCGTGTGTGTGTGTTTGTGTGTGTGTGTGTGTGTGTGTGTGTGTGTATTGCTTCTATTGCCGAGCTTCTCCAAGTACAAAAGTTTGGCATAACAATTATACTTATTGGGTAAAAACTCAACTGGGTTGGGGACGATTTGGTGAAGGCCGCAGGTTCAGGGTGGATGCTAGTCGCTTCCAACCGTAATGATTGGGCGTCAATGAGGGAGGCCAGACCAGCAGTGGACGTCCTACGGCTGAAATGATGATGATGGGTAAAAACCACTCTTTTTTTTTTATTAGCCTGGCATAGTGTCCCACTGCTGAGCAAAGGCCTCTCTTCTAGACTTCCACAACTCCCGTTCTGGCGCAATATCAGGCCAGTCCTTTGCATACACGGCCAAGTCGTCCCGCCATCCCTTCTTGGTCTGCCTCGTCGTCGCTGGCCGTTCTCCGGCACCCACCAAGTAACTGTGTGAGCCCATCTTTGTGGGTGCATGCGACAGACGTGTCCAGCCCAGTCCCATTTTAGCTTAGCAGTCTTTTTCCCAACGTCGACCATGCGTGTTTTTGAGCGCAGCGTGGTGTTCCGGATTCTATCTATCCTCTTCACGCCTAATATGCTGCGCTCGATCGCTCGTTGGCAAGCCTTAAGTGTGGACCTAAACCACTCGTACGTATCTAATATTACTAACACTAAAGTCGCCCACTGTCAGTTTGCATACAGTATATTGCGCACGACTAAGACATTGTTTATCCCTTTTACTTACTACCTACTACAAAATTAACCATAGTTTACTGTTTACTTATGCAGGATTAATTCAAAAGCAAAGCATATATTTTTAAACACATTCAAGTGATTTTCTATCTTATTGTAAAGGTAGTAAGGTCGAATCTTTGTTAGATTTATGTTGTGGTTATAAGACTATGCCTCGAAAAGAGTTATTTAATGACTGAGGTTTGTGGTCAAAATGGCCAGATTCAATCGTCCGTAATAAATACATGTTCCTTTATAGGAATAAGGGAGCGATGGGACAACGCAGCGGTAAGCGACCTGCAAGATTCGCTGGGCCAGGAGTGGACGTATACGGAACGCAAGGAAGTGCTCCGCGCGAGCCAGGCCGCATACTTCGTGGCAGTGGTCATCACGCAGATGATGAATGGCGTCATTTGCAAGACTAGATACAACTCGCTATACCATGTTGGTATGTATTTGGTCAAAAAAATAATTTCAATACTAGATGAAAAACTGTGATGAAAAAAAACCCGTCTGTATAATTCCCGTTCGCATGGGAATTCCGGGAAAATATATACCCTATGTCACTCACGGAACTGAGACGAATCTATAATGACACCTCACACTTCAAAATCCATTGAGCAGTTAAGGCTGCAGGGCGTGCCAAAGAATGATACATACATACATATATGTACATAAATACATACGCTCGAAAAACATAACCCTCCTTCGACAGTCGGGTGATAAAACTGTATTGACACTGTTTTTTTTAAGTTTGATTGTAGGTACAGTCAGCTGCAGGGAAAAGGTGGCCCTCTGTATCGGCGGTAACCATACCATTTCTCTGCATCTGACCGTACTATCGAATACAAAAATAAATATACTTAAAGGATCCCGCACAGAATGTATGGATAAAAAATCGGGAAACTTTAATAAAAATAATATGTTACGCGTTTTACCTAATGAAAATGTAGAAATATTTACGTAGCTCAAAGGGCAATCAAATAATATACTGAATTTCAAAAATTTAAGAAAAAAAAATTTGATTATTTTGTTGAAAATAAAAGGTTTTAGAACCTATTTAAACGATGTAATCGTGTAGGTGGATAGTATTAGGTAGCTCTGTAGCTAGTAAAAGCTGGTTGATTCATGTAATCTTTTCAGGAATGAAAAACAAAGTTCTTAACTTGGGACTGGTGTTTGAAATAATCATAGCGTGCATAGTATGTTACTGTCCCGGAATAAACAGTTTCTTTCGGGCCTACCCCTTACGTATACAATGGTAAGTACAATCAATGCACTATGATTTTCGACTAACCAATTTTTTAACGATGACAAATAAAAACTTTATCGTCAATTGAGGTCATAAAAAACTTTTTAACGAACAACTTTATTCGTTTATAATTTAATTTCTAGTTTAAACGTTTTTATGCCTCGTTAGCTTATTTTAAATTTCAACAGGTGGTTTCTGGCTCTACCCTTTGTGGTCTTCATGTTTTTGTTTGACGAGTTCCGAAAGTATTGTATAAGAAGAGAGTTATTTGGAGGGTTTTATAACATACTTACATACTACTGAAACAACTTTTCAACACTGCAATCGTGTAGTAAGTAAAACGACAAATATTATCAATAATAATTTCGTAGAAAAATAAAACAAAATATTCAAGACATGAGCTATTTTATTTGCCACGAATTTTGATCCCGCACATGATAGGTACTCAGTTCACCTTAAGTCATAACATAAGTAACTACTAATTAAATGAGCAATAATTAAAACGCTTTGCTTCACTCAGATCTCTGAATAGAAATAAGTCAGAGGGTACAATAATAACAATGTTCATCTAACTACGTACCTGCCTGTTTAAGTAAGGCACAAATAAGATTAAGTCATTTAAGTAAGACTTTCCGTCATTTAAATAAGTTTCGACGTTCCTTACAGTAAGTGGCTAAGTATATTAGTATCAGAAAATAGTACAACATCAATAAATTGCTTTAATAGTTTCGAAGTTAAGTAAATAAGTTCATTATACTTCAGTTCATTCATGATAATTGTAAAGTAACATTACACATCGATTTTATTTATCTAAATAGTATTTATGTTTCTACGCTACCTATGGAAAAACAATTGTACGATGATCCCTTGATACTTGCAATGATAGCTCTTATAGAGGGATATCAAAAAGTCGATGATTTTTTTGACGAAATTTGAGGATCATCGTAAAATGACTCTACCACACCAATACATTAAAATTATATTTTAAAGGGCGATTTGCGACTGGCCTCAAATTATTTAAATTAAAATTACCATAACCAAATTATTCTAACTAACAGAAATGAGCGTGAACATGACATCTAATGCGTAATTTTATCAATTAGCATTACTTATTTTTTTAAATCACAATTTTATTGCACATAAAATACATTATTTATATTACTATGTCAAAATCAGGAATCAAATTTAAACAGACACAGCCAAAAGATCTAAGTATGTGTATAAAATTAAGTTTACGTGTACATGGCATGAAAGTCATTTCAAATAACGGTACCTAACATAATCAGGTAATTAAAAATGCATAAGTATGAGAAATTTTATGGAGATTCATTATCCAGGGGCCGTATTGTCTAACGCTTCTGACGCTTGCCTTCGCTTTCACCATCTCTTTCTGTCATCATCTTATACCGTTTGACAGAAAGAAATAGTGATTGCGAAGGCAAGCGTCAGAAGCGTTAGACAATAAGCCTGCAGGTCAGTATTGTAACTATTGATAGCTAAACCTATTTTATTTTAAACAAATATAGTTTTATAAGCTTCCTTCACGTCATACCTACCTTTAAGTTTTACAACAAAATTGGTGGAACTCAGCAAAATAATACCTATACATTATTTAACTTACAATAACACAACATACTTGTCAAATAAATTAAAAGGGGCATAAATAAATTAATCAAAAACAAACATTATGTAAGCATACCGTCGGAAAAACACATTCAAGAATGTTGAATAACGTAAAGCCTCTCACGAGTTACCTAGTTAGCAGATAAAATTTCCGTTCAAATGTATACTGTCGAGTAATATTTTCAGTGGCTTTCTTTTTAGTGATAGATTAAAATTTTGCCAACGGTAAACTAATAAAATTGAATACCTATTTGATAAAATTGGCACTCGGTTAAATATTTCAACAAATCCGCATCAATTAACCTAAAATGATAAAATACAGTAAAATATTAAGATCTATATTTTATCCAATCTACTAAACCACTAATGGCGGTATGTAGTTTTTAATATAATACGATTTTTTGTACGATGTATTACAATAAATCTCTAGTATTCTTATACCGAGGCAAGTATTATGCGAAACATTTTAAGTAATTACTAAGTAAAGTTAAGGTCGAAATAGTTGACTTTTAAGTTATAGTTAATACATAAGTAATTAAAACACTAAGTACTACACTGGTGCAAAATGTCAGACTGTTAAATATGATTCTATTCGATAAGCAGAAAGCAGAATTCTTTCGGCAAACATACGCCTTCATTACCAACATTCTGTAATACCTCCATTGTATTTAATTAAAAGGCATAGATTTTAGTTTGATGATGAAATAACAAAGGTATCCGGTGAGTCTTGTTAATTTGCTTTTAAATATTATCTGCCACGAGAATTCTAGTTTCTGTACTAAGCTCACAATTATAATTTTTGTCTCTCTTTGTTTCACTGTCTCACAGAACTTGACCCTGTAGTTCTATAAACTCTTTTCTTTTACTAAAAATGTAAAGATAAACTACCTACTGTTTGTTAAATTAAATCTACCTACTTTGTAAAGTATTTACGTTCACTTCAAAGTTGGAAAAATCTAAAAACTTTCAAAAACATGTAAAATTAATTACTGATTTTACGTCTTTACATTACGAAATGTAGGTTTACCTTTTCAAAGCAAAATCGGATACAAGCAACAGCGCTAAAAAATCTAAGGTATATCAACTCGCTCTACTTCTAAACCAGATGTGGCGTTGAAATTATCACAATCTGAATCAATTCTCAAAGAATATAAATAAATGTTTATTGAAGCAAGATAATTATACGATATGCTTTTAAATCTGGACGATTTGTGAGACGTCACATTTCCGGCTAAAGCCAGGTCTTGATTTTAACAGTATGGTCACAGACTTTAATTAATGAGCCATTTGCGACTGTTCGTATTTTAGCCGTGTAATGCAAATCAGGATAGACAAGTATAAGCGACTAAACCCGATTTGCACTACACGTGGCTCATCATCATCATCATCATCAATAAAAGTCCGTGACCATACCAATCTACTATTATTCATTATCATCGTCTTTACTAAATTTAAGTGCGAAATCCCACTCCAAAGTACTGCTCTAGCAAATAGAGACAGTCCTGTTGTAATTTTTACAGAGTTTGCCGCAGTTTTGTTTTCTGAGACGGTCTAAGATCCTAAGTAGGGTAACCTTATGCTGGCACTTCACTTGGCGTATTTGACGAAATAGTTGCATGTGCGAGAGAGGAGCACTATGCCGATTCTAGCGTGAAAGACGGAGATGGCAATAGCGCAACGCGAACACGCAACGCCAAGTGAAGTGCCACCATAACTTGATCTGTTTCCCGGATAAAAACTATACCACTAACAGATACCATGTTTCTAAATACTAATAATTCGTTTGGCAACCAAGTCGCCAAGTCGGTGAAATATTCAAATCATTAATCATTTTCAATATATTTAGAAACACATTACCTATCTTATCTATTTCATTCATTAAAGAGATTAGAGAAGGTCGCGGATCTTACTTTGTACCAACTTTTTCATTTAAGTTATAATGATATTTCCCTGTTTTACCTCTGTTCAAATTATTAGGATGCCTGCGAGACTTTTGAAAAATAGGTATTTTAATTAAATGTTGCTGTCTCGCTGCAACCCCTCTGTATAACTAAAGCAAGAACGGGACAGCTGCAGTTCAGACCGTTAATAGGTACATAAATTGAGTCCCCTATTTTCTCCTCAAAAACTTGATTAATAAGAATTATTACAAAATTTGATTAATAAGAATAAATTAGAGGGAGGTTTTAGCTAGGGCTTTACATTCGCCAACGACATTTAAACGTTTAACACGGAAACTTTGGTGTTGCAAGATATCGTGATTGCCCACAATTGATTACTCTAAAAATGATGTCCGGTTAAACATAAATTACCACTATATTACGAAATGTTGTTCAACAACGTTTTTTACTGTACAGACTTCCCACACTATTTATATTCGAGAGGGACTTTTGAGGCGAGAAATACAGCTAGCTAGGTCTCATGGTTTGATAAATACAACTTCGGATCCAATTGAAGCTTGTTCAATCAACTTCAGCCATAGTAGCGACAAGCTAGTTGAGGCGCTGGCGCGCCGCGACGATGTGTGCTGCTAAAGGACTCCGCATGTCGGCGATAGAGTGCCGAGCCTTCATCATAGCCTCCTCTCGGCACACATCGTCTTGCAGGATACAGTCCATAATCTTAGCTACAATTGTCGACGGTGGAACATGCGGATTCCCTGAAATTAGGTACATTATGACTGTACATTGTCGCAATATTGATTACACGGGAATGTCACAGAAACATACATCCAAGATAAGTTATCTATGTGTACGCATATAAGGACTATCCCAATATTTTTTCTGTATACAGGGTTATTTTTAATTCACTGACATCCTCTTAACCCTGAATTCCTATCACTCAAACAAATGATTTTAGTTTTACGACTTTTTAAAATGAAGCACTTTTTTTCCCATACAAATACACAGAGTAACGTAAAAATAAGAGGAAATCTCAAATTTTCAAAACGTTATTACACCAAAAATATTAAGTTATGACAAAAGCCGTAAAACAAAAAAACATTTGTTTAAGTGGTAGGAGTTTAGGGTTAAAAGGATGCTAGTGAATTACAAATAACCCTGTATAATAATTATTAGAAACTGAAGTGAATGGAGTGAATGGTGAAAGCTTATTATAGTAAGAATTGTGATAGGTTAATATTATGTAAATACATTTATTATACTTACTGCACAGCTATTTCAGGTACTTGATGCGATATATGACTGGTTGAAGGAATTACCTTCATGAAACGGCAAACTGGTGTGCAGTGTTCTGTTAGTAAATTTATTACACAGCATTGTTAGTAGCATTAGTCATTGTTATGTTTCCAGCACCAAAATAATATTACGATAAATATTTAATATTCATTATGTAAATAAGTATTTTCATTTAGTTGTTATTCCTACACCAACTTTGTTAGATTTTGTTATAGCCCAAAGCCCATTCATTGCATTAAATTCTAATAATATTATTTTAACTGTTTCTCTCGAAGTTAAGCAAATGAATAACTTGTTTATTTACATCAGCTAATTCAGCTACCATTAACTCTGTGGGTACATTTATTTACTAATTAAACAAGTTACCCATTAACTCTTAGATAAAGACCATGGATAAATTGTTATTGTGCCAGAGTTTAGTTTTACACCATAGATTTAGCAAATACAACCCTACATACATATAGCATATACAATTACTTTAGTACATATGCTAAATCTATGTAGTAATGGGCAGCCAAGAAAGTGGTCTACCAGTTTTGACAAAAGTTTCTGTGAGATATAAATATTGCTAAGGTTGACTTTTATTACTGAGTGAGTGAAGTCATTGTCATTATTCACTGTCATCATATTATTCCAAGAATCAACCTCATAGTATCATGATAATTATGTAAATGAACTTCAACCGTAGGGTGGTCGACCATATTTTGGCCGTCTGTACAGTGTGATAGATAAGAGTTTATGGATCCATGGGAATCAGTGCAAAATTATCTAAGTTAATATAATTAATTATTTCAAAAAATACACACTCAATGATGTATGGCTGTATTACAATTTAATACTAGTTAATTATGGTTAGTCAAACACCACTAATAATTAGTAATTGGTAATTAGTTGCTAATGAAAATGATAAAAATGTAAACTTTCCAACTTAATTAAAGACTCACCAGTCAATCCTCTATACCCGAACACACCACAATCATGCATACGCATAGAATGTTGCTCATCTTTAATAAACTTATCAGTACTTATGCCTTTTAGCTGAAAATGAAATAAGCAAGTACCCATAAATATTAAGTAACAAAGTAAGACACAATCAGACAAGTCACTAATAACATTAACTTAAGTACATAATAAAATAATCTTATTATTGGCTTAAATTTCATGTCAAACAATTTAAGTAGGAATTTGGTTATTTGTGCAGGTATATTTACTTTTGAAGGGACTAAAAATCTATCAGGTATCCTTTGTAGTTTCTGCTGCCTTTCACTGGGACCAAACCCAAGTGCTATCAACACCGACTCTGCATCCACTTTCCTTGCGCCCAGCACATTTAGTACAGAGCTACCACTGGATCCACTTGCATCTGACTGAATGTGAAAAAAAAAACATTAAAGCATAATTGTCATATATCAAATAAAAAGTGTTAATTTTTTATTACATACCTGAAGGGAATAGTCTCTTAGAAGAGGATTTTTGAGCTTAGGAGAGTATCCCTCAGACTGTACAGAATGATCTCTCTGTAACCGTTTCCTTATATTGCTCTGTGGGGCACTTGTGAGAACTCCACTCTCCAAGGATTTCCTCTTCCATTCTTTAGGGCTAGGAACATCTAAGTTTTGTTCTTCTTGTACTTCATCAGTGGCTTCCACAACTGTGTTCTCAGTGAGGGATTCCTCTGCTTTGCTGTCATCTGATTTCACATCACATGTTTTAGTATCATCTGGTTTCTCAGGAGTATTCTCAGCATTTTCAGCAGGCAGTGAGTCTAACCACTGCTGCACAGGACTGCTGCGTCGCATGTCGTCAATAACTCCACTAAGCCACCCTCTAACCTTCCGTTCTAATATTGTAGATACTGATTCATTAAATGTGTCTGCAAAAATATATATGGGTTTCAAGTTGCACAACAATCAATGCATAGGCCTTGAATTAACATATACTTAGTTATAACAATTTTTGGTCACATAAATTTACATCAAAATGATTTCAAAACCAGAACTAAGCTACCGTAATTAAACAAGTATGAAATGTTTGATCAAAAGTATTGTATTTAAATATTAAACTACTGGTAATTTATGCAAGAGCTTCACAATACAAACATTAGCGTCAATAATCAACAACAATTGTGTAACTAAACAGTCTAAACAAATGGAATGAACCATTGCGAGACAACTTAAAGAGCTCATTATTTCGGTCACGAACAGGATTTTACCAGGACGATTTATGTACGCTGATTCTGATTAGACCAACCTTGCTTTGAATCCATCCTTTAGCAGATTCAAGGTAACGCAGCATGCAATATGAGAGGATACTGGTGTGAAACAGACGTGCAAGATAACGAAGCTCACAAATACTTGTATGCTTTTTAATTAGAGTGGACAAGGCTTACCTTTAAGTATTTATTTAATTCAAAATAATAATTGCCATTGTTGTTTTGGGATTGCTGAAAATAGAACTTTTCTCACTAGGTAAATAGGTGTGTCTACTTATAGCAACTTGTTAATAAACACTGACAGAAACGTCTGAAACATGAAGATAGATGCGAAATTAATTTGGTTGGTTGATCAGTCAGTTTGATACACTAGGTAATAGGTATTACTAGAGATTTGGTGGGTGAGTGAGCACAGACTACCACAGACAGACAGTGACAGTGGTGAGTGGAGTGGTGAGAAAATAACACGTTAAAATGATTAATGTTGCCATATACACCGCTAAAATAAACCCTGAATGCTGTTTATTCTAAGCATAGACCTATACCAATGGACCTGTGATACCTACAAATCATGCGTGTATACCTAAAGTTGTCACAAACAATGGCGCTCAAGGGTTGTGACATCGAAACCAAAATAGTCGATATCGATACTTGAACGGTTAGCGGACATTTCAAGAAGCAATGGTAATATTCGAGTTTCTTAGTGGAAAAGTTAGTTTGAAATTAGCTTTGTTCATAATTACTTCGGTTATGACATATTCGTTACACAGGAAAATTTATAATGTTATATTCCTTTGGAAATTATAAGGGGTAAAGGTATCTCAAAATTAATAGTTCAAAAGGTATGTAAAAAAAAAATTAAAAACCAACATACAAGTTTGCAATGTCTATTCACAAAGTCTTTTAGGTATGGTCAAAATACCAAATCATAAAAAAAATTGTGAAAATCAACTGCAAAATGTACAATAAAACCGAACGCGCTTATTTCAAAAACTTGCAGGAATGAAGTAGTGTGTGATAACTTTGTGCTGACTAAATAAAATAACAAGTATAACAAAGTATGAAATGCCCTTTATTTGTAAAACAACAAAAATAACACAAGAATTTTTCACAATTGCAGTTTGGATTGTAAGTAATGTAAGTGTGTCATTAACTTTTTTTAACAGGAGAAAAAGTTGGGGTCTATTTATTCAAAATCACAAGTACATACTATTCATTTTCATAAAGAAAATCCGGCCAAGTGCGAGTTGGACTCGCGCACGAAGGATTCCGTGATACCTACAAAAACGGAAAAAAATCATGTCTGTTGTACGGAGCCCCCTTAAATATTTGTTTTATTTTAATTTTATTTTTAAAGCGAATATATAACTAAATATTCTGTAAATATTTCAAGCGTCTACCTGTTGCCGTTATCAATATCGAGCATTAAAAAAACACGTTTTTTGTATGGAGCTCCCTTACCTTTTGACCGCCACGCATCGTTTTTGTTTGGAACAAAATTGATTCTTATGCGGATGCGGGTAGGTTTAATTTTGTATTACCGTACTGTCGTCTATAGCCGACGCTGGCGGTCAAAAGGTTAAATTTTTATTTTACTCTGTTTTTTAGTATTTGTTGTTATAGCGGCAACTGAAATACATCATCTGTGAAAATTTCAACCGTCTAGCTATCACGGTTTATGAGATACAGCCTGGTGACAGACGGACAGATGGACGGACAGCGAAGTCTCAGTAATAGGGTCCCGTTTTTAGCCTTTGGGTACGAAACCCTAAAAAAGTGTACCGTACAGTTATTTTTGTGTATTTTTTTCGTACAGTTTATAAGGCTCGACACAAATATGAAACCAAAAAAAAAGGAATGGAAAATTGGGGACATTTTTTTTAGTCATCAAAGTCAAAAGCACTCTTGATTCTGAGCAAGAAAATTCTAGGGAATCTGTCAAATCAGAACAGACATCGATCAAAAAACATGGGAGTTATTTCAGTTCTACTTATGTCGATATTCAGCACAACACTACTGAAGAATGACAATTGTACTGAATTCAACAAAATCAAAAATACAACGATAAATGGAGAAAAATCTGCATTTCTATGATGGCAGCGACAAAAGCTTACCAAAATTAACTATCACTGAGTAAATATTACAATCTAATGACACTATTTGATGAAAAAACTGTTACTAACCTATGAGAAGTTAAATTCGGTTGATTTTTCGTTTTTCGTGAAGCACACCCTTTTATGGAACACGGAGCCATATTGCGTTTTTATTAATAGATATCCACAACACAAAACCAAATGGAATAGTATTTAAAAATCGCTTTAAAACACTAAAAACTGCGCAGTTATCGTTCACTTGACAGCTCAAGTACCTAGAGCCTCTGTCACAAGCGGCAGACGGAAATGCTGTCTACTCGTTTTGTCAAAATATTTCCGAGCATAGAACAAACAAATGTCATGCTATCTCTTTCTTCATATGCCAAGTCACCTTAGAAAGAAAGAGACCATATGTGTTTTTTGGTTTTTATGTCGATTTCACACATATTTGTATAACAAATGTATCTATAGTAGAATACCGCATTTCCATTTGTTTCCTATTTCTGTGATTCTAAGGAGAAAACGGAGATTTTATTGGTTTTAACAACTTGGTACTATAATTTTTTAAGTCACTTTACTTCGAAATCAATATCGCCTATATTATAGCTATATTTTTCGGCAGCCTGCCTGCCTGGCCTTATACTACAAAGTGCAAAATTCGAACTTCGTATCGTGCCATTCCTCTCACGCTAATAGTATTTAATACAAGAGCGAACAAGACGATGTGATACGAACTTCGAATTTCGGAGTAGCCCCCCTGGCCTTATACTACGAAATCCGTTTTTCGAACTTCGTATCCTGCCGTTCCGTTCAAGCTAATAGTACTAAACATAAGAGTGAAAGGAATGGCACGATACGAACTTCGAATTTCGTAGTAGTCCCCCTGACTGTCAGCTGTCAGTGACAGTGACAGTGACATTTTCATTTAACTTGTAACCCTAAAAAAGTAGAGGCGTTTTTCGCTATTTAAATTTGTAATTTTATTATGTATCTTTTTTTAAATCTTTCCCGTATTAACTCTACGAGAGTTTTTGATTGAGTATCGTGCAAGATGCATTTAATCAAAAATTTTGTGTTGTGTGTGTAGTTGGGTAGAGTAATTGACCTAGGAAACTAAGAGTATGCGCGCACGAGCAACTTTGTCTCCGCGTCTAATTTATCAAGTCTATGGGTTAGTATGGAAGTGCGCACACGTAGCGCCGCGACTCCCAGGGTACAAATACACAGACTTGATAAAATAGTCGCGGAGTCAAAGTTGCTCGTGCACGCATACTCTAAGGGGAAAGGTAGAGTTGCTACATGTAATGGACTGAATGGTACTCTGAACTTTATAATTTACACTTTTAATTTGCCTTGAGATCAAATTAATCACCCCACTAAATAAAATTTCAAATCTTTTTAATCCAATTAGCTTTAACTAGTTTCAGTTGTTGATTCAAACAACATAAACAGATTTTTTTAACATCTATCGTAAAGTAGCAGAACTATTTATAATTCAGCTACTGAACGATAGATGGTAGCACGTTGTATGCAATTTTTATTTACATACCTAGACAATAATTACACTCTCACTCAATTATACCGTTATTTAAAGTAAAGTTTTAATTATGTTACCGGATTTAAAATTTATTACATTTTTAAAATGGAACTACGACTAATAATTGCCAAGATTTCAAAGTGAGCAAGAATGAGCATGTAAATTTTTTTTCACCTCACTAGCTCGGAAAGCCCTTTTTGTTTGTTTGACATCTATTGAGAAAATCGCTTTTTATCCACATGTGAAGAAAGAGTTTTGACATTTGAGGGCAGCTTAAGTGATATTTGACAGCTAACAAAACGTAAAACGTTAAAAGTGCTGAATTTTTAAAATCACAATTAATGAATTGAATCGAGTAAAAAACACTAAATACAGTCTTACAACTTTATTTTAATTCATAAATATCAGCATTCAACATTAACCTTCATTCTTGTTGTAAAAAAGGATAAAATGTTATGACAGTCCAAGTAAGTCAATGTGCGAACAAAACGCATCCGAAATAATAAAAAAAAAACGGGTGCGCCAAAGTTGAACTAATTTTTCAATGTCGATTATCGGAAGTCCGAAAATGTTGTTCCTAAAAATTTACATCATAATAATCACTACTCATAACTACTCTGTTCCTAACGTTCTGAATTCCTAATCATTCAACTTCATAATGTCCGTTGCAATAAACATCTATCATACTACTATTTGTTTTCCTATATTTTCTCAACATAACCATCTTTTACACTATTATTCATCATCATATCTTTTTTATGTAGATTTGTTTTTATTCATAAAATTGAACATTATTATACATTAAACTTCATAATGTCCGTTGCAATAAACCGAGTTGCTTCCGCCCTGATAGGTCTTGCTCGCTCGCTCGCTGACTCCAATGATAGCGATTGAAGCCAGCGAGCGAGCGAAGCGAGCGAGCAAGACCTTGCGGAGTGGAAGCGACTTGGTATGGTTAGGTTCAAAGGCTAATGCGGGAGCGTAGCGCAGCGCAGCTCCCGCATTAGCCTTTGGTGTTAGTAATTTTTTTTATGACCACCCGGATAATCTAATTTGTTTGATAAATTTCAACAGTGAAGTTATTACTTAAAATTTTCGGAAAACTGAGTGTTATGGACTAAGTTAATAGTAAAATAAATTGTAGGAACGAAAACTTTAGGAAACAAAATTTTAGGAACAGTGATAATTAGGAGTACAAATCAATAGGAAAATCAATTTTCGGAAAACTGAGTGTTATAGACTACGTTAATAGTAAAATAAATTGTAGGAACGAAAACTTTAGGAAACAAAATTTTAGGAACAGTGATCATTAGGAGTACAAATCGTTAGGAAAATCAATTTCGGGTGATGAAATTTAGCGAACCCAATATGGACCCAAAAAAAACTTAAGTCAAAACTTTTCAATGAAATATTCGCAAGTTTTTCTAATTATTTTCCTCGCTGTAGTGAGGTGAAAAGTTTTGTGTTATACACGGGTGAAAAGTTATTTTTCGTCTCGTGTGTTGAAACACTCACTATCGAAAGGACTCTATTTTTGAACCACTCGCTTCGCTCGTGGTCAATCATAGAATCCTTTCGATAGCTCTTGTTTCAAATGAACACTCGCTGGTAAAATACAACTTTCCCCCCTTGTATAACAAATAACTATTGCCACACTTTTCGATTCAAAATGAGACTCATGCATGACACTTCCACTTCTATTCCGTTATTCAAGTGCTTTGTTTCATGAGACTCAATTTTTTGTCAATTGTCGTTCTTGTTATTTATTTTAGCTGCTATAAATAATTGAAGCTAAACAAAAGAAATCAATCGATCAGTAATTATTCGAAAACTTTTTTTTTTCAGGAAGAAGTAGCTAATTTTTATTTAGGTAAATACTTACTTCTTGATGCGATGAAGCAGCCTAGTTTTTCAGATGTTTGTTTCCATATTTTGGGAGCTGCACACTACCTTTTGAGAGCTGCTTTTATACTTCGCCATTCATGTATCTAACGGTGACCGTCGCGGCGTTAAAGTATAAACGGAAAAATAAAGTAACCTATATAAAACCGGTTTTGTGGTTATTATCGTGCGCAAACTATGTATTTTTTTAAAGTCGATCAGTCATGTACGAGTATACCTGCTGTCATATTCTTTCATAAATTATTTAATTACTGTTTACCTAATATTATAGACAGGGGTGGCCTCCGTGGCCTCTACCGGTCGTTCGCAATAATTTGCCCATCGCGGCTAAAGGTAAGTACCTACAGATCGTGGCTGGAGGGTATGTATTACAATACCGAAGTACGAAAGACCGAATGTATTAAAACATCGAATGGGTCAAAACACCGACGCGAGTTTTTTCTGAAACCGTTAACTTTTTAAGATTGTTATAAAACAAACCTAACCTAACCTAATGGGTTCTGTATGATGCCGTGTTAATAAATTCTGAGAAGTTTACGGTTTCAGAAAAAAATCGTGTCGGTGTCTTTTGACCCATTCGATGTTTTAATACATTCGGTCTTTCGTACTTCGGTATTGTAATACATACCCGGCAAGACAGAAAAAGAAGTAAGTATCTCCATGTTTATACCGAAATAATATTTAAGTAGGTATATTTGTTGTTTTTCTTTCTTTCTTCCTTTTATATGAAAAATATGGATTATGCAATCAGTAGATCGCACAGGTCTAGTAGTAAACAACAGACATTTCTTGGGTCTAATAATGTTAGCCGCCGCTTCTGTTATAGTTAGTCACGACCTTTTCACAATCAATTTCATAATTAATTCTTTGACAGATGTATGGTCAGGGCCGGATTAACCATTAAGCAGTGTCCTTGAGGAGGGCCACCGAACCACATATTCTTTAACTGCCCCAATATCCCTATTTCCTTGTACGATCATCTCCCTGACTTTATTCCCCGTCCAGCAAGTTTTAGGACCACGCTTTCCTTTGTGAACACTTACTTTGTTGATGTCTTAACAAGATTTATTACGATTTTAACATCAAGCTACAACCCCTTTTATCATCCCACTAAGTATATGTTCTTTTTGTCCAAACCGGTATAACTAACCCTACCGGTCATTTGATACAGCGCCTGACAACTTGAGTAACCTATAAACATCTGTAGCTCTCTTGGTAGCTCTCAACCTTGACGTTGGCAAAATTGTCCCATTAGGACAGACATCTTTAAAAAAAAAAACATTAGGCAGAGTAGGCAACTGGCTAGGGGACCCGTATCGCCAAAGGGCGCGCGCGCAACAAAGAAATTAAAAAACTTTTTAACAAAAAATTAAACCGCCGATAAACCGGTATTATTATTGTCACTATTATTTTATTATAAACATGTAGTATTATTTTGGTTGACATTGAATTTGATTTATTTATTTTTGTTTTAATATTATAATTGTTTTAATTAAAATTTAATTGTATTTCTCTTAATTTATTATTATTATTATTATCCTTTTGGACATTAAATTTAATTTTAACTATGATTTTAAATTTTAAATTGTGATTTTAATGATAATTTTTGCCATATTTTATATAATAAAATAGTTAATTTGTGACACTAACGTAGCTTGTAAGTTTTGTATACTAACAAAAATTTGGATCTAGTTATCTGATTAAATGAATAATTATTAATTATTATTATTAAAACTGAAAAGCAAAAAATAATACCTTTTTTGTTTGACCTTAATCTAGGTACCAGTTTGAAGTCGGTGCCTCAGCACTTAGCCAGGAGGAGTGGACCTATAATCGTCTACCTGATTGGCTTCTATCACTCCTCCTGGCTCGTGCTGAGGCACCGACTTCAAACTGGTACCTAGACTAAGGTCAAACAAAAAAGGTATTATTTTTTGCTTTTCAGTTTTTTCGGCGGTTTAATTTTTTGTTAAAAAGTTTTTATTTTATACTTTTTTCCATCCTTGGGGTAATATTTTTCCAAATTTATAATACCAACTTCAAGGTATACCCTATCTATCCAATAAAAAAGAATTATGAAAATCAGACTACTCTGTAAAAAGTTAGTCAATCATCCCCTGTTTTCCTACCCTTAGGGTTGGAATATTATTTCCAAATTTAAATGAGACCACCCTTGGGGTATACGCTATCCAATAAAAAAAAGAATCATCAAAATCCGACTACTCTGTAATAAGTCATGCGTGGTCATATAGTACAATCAGTAACTGAACAATCAATCATCCCCTGTTTTTCTACCCTTAGGGTAGGAATATTGTTTCCAAATTTGAATGGGACCACCCTCGGGGTATACGCTTTCCAATAAAAAAAGAATCATCAAAATCGGACTACTCTGTAAAAAGTTATGCGTGATCATACATAAAAAAAAACGGTATTCGTCGGTTGAAAAGGTTTTAGAGTGAAAATTGAATTGGAAAATTTGTATCCTCGATGACAATAAGTATCTATTTTTCGATTACCAGTTGATTTGATTTGACTTCTTGAAACGTATGGTTGATATTTATAGCTGAAAGAGGGCCTCGAAACTTGCATTGCCTGGGGGCTCCAACATTGTTAATCCATCGATTGTTAACATCTGTTGACATACCTGGAAGGGGTCCAGTGTCTTCGATTGTACTAATATCCATCTAAGTATCTATATGTATAAAAAGTCGGAGCTGCAGTGATGGTATTCAAAAATAACTAAGAGAGCTGAGATGCCTGTTATTAAGCGCGTAACGATTCTAAATGTGTCAGGGAGGATATGCGTGCAGTGTATATGACGCAGTAACGTAACGGGTTGGACCCGCACTCTAGGTAGCTATGAACCATGCTAAAGTTACAATTTGTAATTTAATTAGACACATCATTTTATTTCTAATTTTACCTAATAATAACTTACCTAATGTAATATTTTAGTCAACTTTTTAAAATTTTAATTAATTTTATATTTTTTATGTATTATAAGGCAGTCAATCGTACTGTCAAACAAAAATACCCATGAATAATAGATAATTTCGTTACGATACGGATACGAAATAAATAATCGCCACAATTATAAATAAAGAATATTTATTTTTCTATAAACACATTACTTATTTCTTTAATATTTCCGTACTGGCTCACATCATATAAATCGCGGATCGCATTGGGCTTTCGTCAACGAAGTCGTGTGCGTGGATGGAGAAGAGTTCTGCGGGCCGCGGGCGAGGCGACGCTGACGAAGCGCCCAGCGCGCGCGGCTCCTTAGGTAAACTTTTGTGCATCAGGTATTATTTAAAGGTCATTATTTTAATCGCTAAATCACATTTGGACACTAATATACATGTATAACTACGGTCAACAAGTGTCAATATTGAGCAGTACGAGGGGGGCCGCGGGTGTGCGCGGCGCGCAGCCTGCGTCACGCGGGTCCGTAGACGCAGTCGCCGCGGCGCGCGGCGGGCGGCGCCTCCTCGCCGGGCAGCACGGCGGCGCGGCGCCACTGGTCGCGCACGCGCTCCACGTGCCGCAGCACGCGCACCACGTTCAGGCCGGCCAGCTGGCGCACGTCCTGCTCGCTCCAGGCGGGGTCGCGCAGCAGCTCGGCCAGCAGGTGCGGGTAGCGCGACACGTCCTCCAGCCCGGCCGGCGGCGCGTCGATGCCGTCGTAGCCCGCGCCCAGCCCCACGTGCTCCACGCCCGCCACCTTGCGCACGTGGTTTATGTGCGCCACCACGTCCTCCACGGTCGCCTGCTCCCCGCACGTCACCAGTTTTGCGTAGAAATTGATCATGACCACTCCGCCGTTCGCGGCGATCTTGCGCAGCAGGTCGTCCGGGACGTTTCTCGTCGAGTTGCAGAGCGCCGCTGCACCCGAATGAGAGAACACGACGGGCGCCTGCGATGTGTCTAAAGCGTCCCGCGCGGTCTCCTCGCCCGCGTGGGACAGGTCGACGATCATGCCGAGTCGGTTCATCTCGCGTACGACGGCCCGCCCGAACTCGGTGAGCCCGCCGGACGTGCCTGCCGCCCTGGCCCACCGGGTATCGCACGTGTGAGTTACGGTTAGATATCGGGCACCCAGTTGATAAAAGGCTCGAAGCACTGCCAGAGAATCGCCAAGAGCGTGTCCGCCTTCCACGCCGATCAAAGATGCTATGCGGCCTTCTCGGTGAGCTTCTAACAGCTCTGTTGCGTCTGTCACCAAAGCTAAATGTGCGGCGTTCATTTCCACGATGCGTTTAATGACGTCCATCTGCTCGAGTGCCAGCTGCACCGCGTCTCGATCCCGCGCACCGCACGGCACGTACGCCGACCAGAACTGAGCGCCGACCTGCCCGAGCCTCAGGCGCGGGATATCCGTGTGCGACCAGCGCGACCGCGCCCACGGCTCCAGGCCCTCGAGGCCGGCGCTCAGGTTGAATTCGCCGATCTTATTGTGTAAGAATTTTCGAACATTCCACGCTAAATCGTTGTGACCGTCGACGAGGGGAGAATCACGCAGCATGCGACGTATGGTAGTGAGCCGTTGTTCAGGCGTGGCGCGGCCGCCGCCGCCCAGCGCCAGCGGCAACGCGAGCGCGGCGCCGAGCGCGGCCAGCACGACGAGCGCCGCCAGCGCGATGCGCCAACGCGGCCGCCGCGGCGTCGGCTTCTCGTCCGAGCTGCCGGACGCCGACGCCGACAGCGAGTCCGGCGCCCAGCGCCCGCAGCGCTCCGCCACGTCCGGCAGCGGCCCCGGAAACGTCATCCCCTCCGGAACTGCTGCCTGAAACAACAAACGATGACATTCTTTAAATATATCCTGTGTGTTACATAAGTAAATGATTTATTTAATTTGTGAGAATTAAGCAGACAGGAACGCTATTATTTTCTAACCTTGTATAATTTATCTTCATCAAGTCTTACAAATTGCTTAATTCTGAAGGCAGCTTTGTTAACATATTATTATTTTACATACAGGACTCATTATGGTTCATGTGCCTTCATTCTGCGACGCGTTTCCTGATTAAATGTAATCTCGCTGCCGCGCCGTAACAATGGATTTAAATGACTGACACAAGTGATGATATGAGTCGAGATACTGATATAGTACGCCATATATTATTTTACGTTCTTGTTACTCATGTGTATCTTTATGTATGCCGCTTCACTACCAAAAAGGACGAGTGAGAAAATAATAATTCATGAAAAAGCAATATCGGCCTTGTCTCGCTTAGCATAGTCCGTGAAAGGGGAGCTTTACAAGAACAACAAATAAAGCAGCCGAGCTAATTTATCGTTCTTATATTCGCGTTCGAACACAGAAGGAATTCAAAAGTGGCAATTCTTATCAGGCGTGACAATAATTTACCGCGTGTTCAATTATGCAGGAGGCACAGCACGGGGTAAGGTGGCGCATGGCGGGGGCGGGCGCGGGCGCGCGGCCCGAATAGCCTCTGACCCATTTACAGAGGGAACTGGCTCACTCACTGGGACTTCGGTATCCCATTAGGCCCTCATTACACTGCTCATATTTTGTACGCAGTGCCCATTTAATTATTCTCAGCGAAAATGTCAACGAAAGTGCGAGGTTGAGGAGTGCCTATCATTTTTAATTAGACACATTAATAAATAATGAAGGTCCACACTTCTTTCAGTATCCTAATTAAAACTGAGTAATTAAAATTGCAATAGATGCGATAAAACGAGTTTCAAGTTTGAAATATCTTTTTACCAAAAAATAATGAAATCGTTGTATTAAAAAACCATCTGCAACATGCCGCTGTGTAACCACTTTCATCCTTCTGCCAGATTTGGCAGAGTTCCCTAGATTTGATAATAGTGCTTATTTAAAGTCCATTTAAATGCACTCTTCGGTTCTGTTATGTTCAGCAAAAAAAGCTTGAAATTTTACAATAAGGTGTAGCAGTTTACTTTAAAATAGGTTTAAAACGTAGCAAGTTGCTTTGGCAATATTGACTCGGGCAAGGCGGAGCGTATAACGGGTCTAAGTTGATTGCGCTAGCGCCCCCTGCCAGCATAGCAATGCCTTGACCTATATAATGCTGCAAGGGAAATTGTTGTCAGAAACATTTCGCATGAAAAATTGCTTTGCATCAAGTTTACATCTTATTGATGTTGGACAATAATCTGCGCGCGGGCGTTAACTAGAGCAGTCTTTAGTAGGACAGGGAGTTTTGCTTGTTTTAACAATTCTAGTTGATAAAGAAAACAAGTGTAAAGCAGTTTTGATTTTATACTTTTATATTTAGGTAAATACTAAATAGTTACAATCTATAAGTACTCTTAATTATATAGAAAAAAAAATCGAACCGTATGTAGGTAAGTACCTATGTAATAAAATAAGTATAATATCAAAGTAACAGCGCTTGTAACTATACCTACTCATCAAAAGTGCATAGGGGTATGTTTTATTCCTATAGGTAGACAGTTTTGACCATTTTAATATAGGCATATTAGTACTGAGTCAAAACATCAAATTTTTCTAGGGATACGACATATCCCTAGGGCCAGGCGCTTTTGATGAATGAATATGAAAGTATATGCGTCACAGCAATTGTTAGAATTTTTGTCTGTTTGTTGTGGCAAATCTTCGTAACGGCTGTTAGCTACTGATTTTGACGAAATTTTCACTAGTAGATGGCTGATATCATTAGGCTACTTTTTACTTGCTTCCCCATCCCATACCGCTTGTCCCTCCCGCATCGCCTACAAAGGTTGATTTGACTGAATCTTTTGTTAACTAACTATATAATGGTTTTGGTAAATTTAAAACAAAAATAATACTATCCATACTAATACTTATAATAGATTTTTTTATGTTAGATAGGCCAGACAAACGAAATAGTGGGTCACCTGATGTTAAATGAACGCCACTGTCCATAGACACCCGCAGCGCTTTACACGATGCCAATGCATTGTCGGCCCTAAAGGAGTAATCCTGCTTGCGTTTCGCACGGTCAGTGAGAGTGCCGGGGGCCCAATACCTCACCCCTTCCCTCTCCCCCTTCCTCTATTTCCTCTCCTTTAGGGCCGACAACGCACTGGCATCGTGTAAAGCGCTGCGGGTGTCTATGGACAGTGGTGTTCATTTAACATCAGGTGACCCACTAGTTCGTTTGTCTGGCCAATCTAACATAAAAAAAAGAGGGAATAGGGGAAGGGGGAGAGGGAAGGGGTGAGGTATTGGGCCCCCGGCACTCTCACTGACCGTACGAAACGCAAGCAGGATTACTGCTGCTTCACGCCGGTGTTCTGTGAGAGGATGGTACTGCCCCGGACGAGCCTGCCCATTCGTGATGCAGCGGCTAGCTACAACATGGCTCTACCACTACAACTACTACTATACTAACTAATACTAAGCTATAAGTTAAAGTGTATCTGTTCTGTTTGTCTGCCTGTTACCTCTTCACGCTTGTACAAATGAACTGATTAAGGTGTGGTAGTTAAGTGTGTTGTAGTTTTCTGTGGCTTCCCATGAGGCTGACATAGTCACATTAGGTGTACTCAAGCCTCGTTAAAATATTAGATTTAAAAAAAAAAGATGTGGTAGATATAGAGATAGCTTGAGTCCCGAGAAAGGACGTAGGATAGTTTTAATCCCGGAAATTTGCATAGCTCCTGCGGGATAGTGATAAACGAATTCTTCGCAGACGGAATCGCGGGCAACAGCTAGTTTGTAGATACATAAAAACCAATGTATTTAAGTTGAGCTCAATCAATACGGCCAAGGATAATACGAGTAGATCTTTTCTTAGGTTGAGCATCACCAGGCCTATATGAAATAGCTTAAAAGGTGAAAACAGAACCAAAATTTCAGTCTGCCTTCCTGTCCTTCTGCGTATCACGTACAGTCACGTGCACAAAACAAAACGTTAACATGCAAACTGTAAATTATGATTTATGAATTAAAAAAAAAATCATCAAAATAATCGAGATATTTGTAGTAAAATTAAGTAAACAACCTCGATCACTATATTCGAATCGGACTGGCGCTCTGTAAGCACTCAAAAGGTTTTGATTGTTACGGGTTTTAGACTTTCCGATTTTTCCCACAATGTTTTTTGTAAACATTATCCACATATCTTCTTCTTCTAATCTAATCTAATAAAAATCTCGTGTCACGGTGTTTGTTATCAAACTCCTCGGAAACGGTTTGACCGATTTTTATCAAATTTTTTCTCTATATTCGGTAGGTCTGAGAATAGGTCGTAGGCTAATTTTCTTCGCAGATGGAGTCGCAGGCAAGCTAGTTTATGTATATAAATAAATACTACATTCCCGTAACCGGTTAAGTCCAGGAAATGTGTAGAAATAAGTGGGAGCCCCTTTTCTCCCATAATCTTTTTTATCCGAATTTTGAAAGTCAGAAATCGATGTCCATAATATTCTTGCTCATAAATATCGATGGTCATAATTTTTTTAAAGCATATCGCTTAATAGTTCTAACTGCAATGATCCATAATCCTATTGATCATAACTTTAAAAAGTCATAATATTGATATCAATAAAATTTAACGGAATATCGTTGATTATTCAGAAACATTGTAAGGCATATATCTTAAAGTAATAATTGTTTTCAGTCATAATTTTGCATTACCTAAAATGCACTAAGCATATACATCGAAATCTATAACATCTAAAGGAATATCGATAATTATTCAGAAACATTGTAAGGCATATCGCTGACAGCGAGCGAGCGAAGCGAGCGAGCAAGACCTTTCAGGGCAGAAGCGACTCGGACAGGTTAGGTTCAGTATGCTTAGTATAAGTTTTCCTTCACTTCAATACTTCTCGATCGCGTTTACGTAAAAAAATCAATTACTAGGGAAACATGGACAGCGTCTCCGCGCGCGCGCGTCCATGTTTCCATAGAATTGATTTTTTTACGTAAACGCGATCGAGAAGTATTGAAGTGAAGGAAAACTTATACTAAGCGTACAGAAGGCTAAGGCGGGAGCGAAGCGTAGCGTAGCTCCCGCCTTAGCCTTCGATGTTAGGTATTTTTTTTATGACAGCACAGAAAAGGATTATTACCTTTTATATTATGAAATGTCATACAACCATGACACAAAGTAATATTATGCCTAAAAATAATTATGACCTGCGAAAAAAGACCATGCAATAATTATTTTTAATTTTTTTTTTTTTTTTAATTTTTTTTTTATTGTTTAATATTATGACTTCCTATAATATGACGAAGAAAAATTATGACAGAAAACGTTATGGGCTTGAAAATTCGGAACAAAAATTTTATGGGAGTCATTATAGACCCAGAAATAAGTAGTTGGTAAAATCGCGAAAGTTTAAAACTTTACCTATTAAGTAGATTGGTTATTTTAAGGGTCCGTAAAATACATAATTAATTATTTAAAATAGCTTGGGTATTAACACTTTTTGAACTTTTCCCAAGTACATAGAGGTAGGTTTAAAGAAGGTGATAGGCGGCAAATAATGACCTTAACTTATGTTTCCTATTTTTAAGTTCTTATTCCAGTGTATTAGTACTTATATATTCTTCTATATTGTTACTGCAAATTCAAATTCAAATTCGTTTATTTGTTCAACACAGGTAAGTTACATGAGGTCTTATGAATATCTTGTATCACTATGTTGAGCCGTGAGGCATACAAATTGTAGGGTCAGTTAACTAAGCACATGCAGTTCTTATTATTTAATTAATACTATTCATATATTCGTTTATTGTATAAAACGACTTTTAAGCAAGAAATTTATATAATTCTTTTTTAAACTCTATCAAGTTACAGACAGTAGTATTTATTACAAAAAATAACAACGTAAAACGACGTGAAGATAGTGGGTCGAGCATAATAGCAGTAAACTAAGTAGTTAAGTACTGTATAGCGATACTTATAGCGGCGAGAACGTGCCGCGGGTGTAACGCGCCCACTAACTTTTGATTTGGATTCCCTGAGGGGCAACTGGACGTTTGAAGTTAATAACCGGGCTAACATAGGAAGTTGCTTACTACCTACATACGAATTGAACAAAAAATAATTTATAGGAGGGCCCTATTCACGTCACGTTTCCAGCGTATATCTCGCTGCCCCTCGCACGGACGGGAACTTTCTAAAGATATTGTTAAAAACCGTTACTGACTCAAATAAGCGTTCGAATCAATTACAGTATCTACCTACTTTACATTTTTGCGCAGATATTTTGAAAGAGTACTTGAATCAATTTATTGTTTGTTTGACGCATTGATGATTAATTAAACCATTATGCTGCGTACGGACTGCGCGCGCGTACCCGGGTACGCGTAGTCGGTTACGCGTGTCCTGAGGCCCTACCACGAAGTGCATAATTCGAACTTCGTTTCGTGCCGTCCCGCTCACGCTAATATGATTTGACACGAGAGTGAGAGGGATAATACGATACGAACTTCGATTTTCGAATTTCGTAGTAGCGCCTCTGGAACGCCATGTCCGTACGCCATGTACGCGTAGCTGCAAGTACGGACATGGCATGACCTATAACACAAAATTTGCTTAGCTTACTTTAGCTAGTCCCAAAGTCAATTGGTGTGAATTGTCCCGTGATATTTATTATAATTTATTTATTATTATTAGTTCTAAACTAAACAAACGCGCCACTTCTTGCGTAACTGTTACATTTTTATCACTAAATGCTTGAACAACAACTTTCATGGCAATAATATTGTATAAACAAATTTCATTCGGTTTATCACTCTTTATTGTCTAGACTTATTCGTGCCGCTCCGGAATAAAACAAAAGCAAAATAGGCTCGCATACAGGAACCAGATTTCCTACAGTAAGTACTTACAGTACCTAGTTGCGTCATCGACAGTATTAACTAGTTCACCGTATCCGCATGCCTGTGCCTCGGTTGACACAGTCGCGGATGTTCCTGTCAGAATTAACCATCGCTGCACACGACACGACGGGTATGCGCCGCTGACTTTAATCGACGTATGGATTGACTGAGTATGGTAATTTAGTCTTTGATCAACTGGTTTGCCAAGCACGGCGAGTGATTGCGTATATCGTTGGTTGCTGACGATCTGCTTTCAACATTAGGTATGATAAATTGTTGAACGAAGATCAGAATCCTTTGAAAATCATATAGGTACTGTTAAATGAAAAAATCCGTTTATACCTACTCGGCCAATTGCAACGAAAATCTAGGGCTAAGGAATTTTGTTCTTCAAATTTGTTGAAGTCTTATCTTCAGAAAATTTTATTTTCTTACGTGATGTTTGACATCGAATACAATGCTTTATTTATTTATTTATTTATACTCGGATTTATTATGTTTTATTTTAATTGCTTGCAATATCGTCGTATAATTCATTGGTTCCGACCCTTTCGTCAATATAAAACTAAATCTATCTTGCTATGCATACGCGATTCTACACATAGTTCTATAGGTATTTATTATAAGTTTTTGTTAAAAAAATATTTAAATGCAAGGTTTTTTTGCTGACTGTGCTTTTTAATAACTGTACTTTAAGTCACTTAAACCATTAACCGTTCACCGCGTTAAAGAGTTCTGTCCTTCGGAGATGATCTTCGCAGGACCATCTGAATTTCACTACCAGATTTTTATATGTCACCAAACTTACATAAGTATGCCAAACTTCAGCTCAATCGCACGAAAAACGGTTTACAATTTTTGAAACCGCGACAAACTTACGTACAAAAGCGCTGCAAGTTAATAAATAAAAGGTTGTAATACGAAAATGCGGTGTTTAAAACGTCTCACAGTAAGTTTTATAGATCATGACAATTACTACTTTTATTTACTACTTACGCCTCTCCTGCTATACCTACGCACACGTTATTTTGTGTCTTCATAGCTTTTAATAAAATACGGTACCTACTCACCATTGAAATTTTTTTAAGTGCCATCTCTGCAATAAACCGCTTTTTGAACAATTAACTTCCGCAACAGACCAGATCAGTTACAGAGTGCGCTGGGAAAATAGATTTATAGCTTTTTTGGCAATAAGAGTAGCGCGCGCTTTATGCTCACGTGATGTTTCTGCTACTTTTATTATTGGGTCTGCGGTTAGGTTGGTCTGGTTTGTCACGAGCGAAACTAGAACAATTGATGCGGCGTGCTCGATCGATGTTAATGCCGTTGTTTATACTCAGACAGCTGCCTCCTGGAGCAGCCCGGTGACATAAATTCAACCTCTGCTGTCAGACCCGGGAAGCAGCTGTCAAGTACGCTCAATAGTTATGAGATTATCTTAGTTAATGCACGAAGACTACTCCAAATTTTATGGCACCTATATGAAGGTATATTGATTTCAAAAGTGTAGGAGCTAAGCAGTGTTCGCTACGCTTTGAAACGCTTAGGCAATATTGCACTCAGGTGCTTAAGGCCGTGTTTTTGGCGCATTTATTGCATTCATTTAATATCGTGCTGTATCTTTACTAGGCAAAGCTATAGTCCTGAAATTCATGAGTATAAGATATTTGAGGATTCACTCTAGTGACAAGTGTTTATCGAAACAAGATTACTTGTAGTTCGTTCGATAGAAAAAAAATCCAAGGTCGTCTCTAAAAAATAAAATAAATTCGTAGTACGACGTAAATACAGCACGGCAGGTCATGACTTTTTGAATGTTAATAAAACAAGATGTTTCTAGGGCGTACATTTTTAAAATATGTATTTGTTTTAGTAATACGATGAAAATACCTAAATACACGCGCAGTCTAACCAACCTATCTTGAGCCATCGTGCTTCCCCCATACCAAAATCTCTTACCTAAAATCGATTAGCGCGAAAAGCTCGGTAGGGCCTTAAGTTTTAGCATTTAAGTATGTCAATAAAAAAATATCTAATACCTTATACGAGCAATTCAATATTTAATATGAGCAATTCTTGTATCAGAATCTCAGAAACGGCTCCAACGATTTCGATGATTGTGGGGGTTTTCGGGGATGAAAAATTAATCTAGCTTGGTCTTATCTCTAGGAAAACGCTTGGTACCGAGTTTCAGCCCAAGCGGAGCTCGGCCTCCCATAAGTCCCATTCGCGACCGGCTAATTAGGTATCGAAAGTAGTGACACTGAAACTCACCTCTGGCTGGCGTCAATGGCTTATGTGTGGCAAGCAAGTTCCCATTTAAATAGTACAAATTTACGTTAAGCTAAGCCGAAAATTTTGCAACAGAAACGTTCAGTGCTACTCGTGTTACAGAGTTAAACCTTGGTTGTAAAACAATATCCTAATAGCCGGATTGGCGAACAAAGCGAATGCGGTATTACGGAGTTTACAATAGCCATACCGGTCCCATAAAGAGCGAGTTAAAGTGGTTCGGGCGCGGAGCCGTAGTCCCGGGCTTCCCAGGGCTGAGGAAAGTTGTGAAAACATTGCGGCCGGGCGCGCGGGCGGGGCTGCATCGATTCGCTGCACGCCAGACACGGGCCACGGTGTTGCTGCCCCCACGGCCGGCATAATGTTGCGTGAAATTTGCGCCCCCATTGTTACCTTACAACTAGCCATCCGACCGCAGACGAGCGCTTTTATAGAACGCGGGCCTCGCTCGATGCTCCGTCGAGCGGACTCCTATTGATGTTGTGAATCACGCGGCACATAAAGGCCCTTAATTTGTGTTATTTTTCTAAATACGGCACTGCTTGGATTGGATAGTTAATAGTTGCCAATTTTTACCCCCGACACAAAAAAGGGGTGTTATAAGTTTGACCGTTATGTTTGTGTCTGTCTGTGGCATCATAGCTCTTAAAGGGGTGAACCGATTTGGATGCGGTTCTTTTTTAGCAGAAAGCAGGTTTCTTGGCGATGGTTCTTAGTATGTTTCATCAAAATCGGTTTAGCTGTTTCAAATCTGTTATCAGCTCTTTTGTAAGCTGCGGAAGAGATCTTAGACGCATAATGGGCATTTACTTTATTTTCAAACTTACATATATTATGTGTGACCAAATTGCGTTGCGGGGTTCTAAATTTTTTAATTTATACATAGTTATTAATTTGATCACACTAGCTAAAGACGTCAAACCTATTGAGCAAACATTGTGACTTTTATTACTTTAAATGTATGTATGTATTCATGTAAAACCCTTTGCTGTACAAAAATATAGTAAAAAACACTATTTAAATAAATAAAAAAATTTAAAAAAATTATCTGTTAAGTATTATTTTACAAAAATAATAATCATACTATTTTATTTGAAGTAGCGACCTATTGCGTTTAAGCGCTATTTTTTACCAACATTTTAATAACCAAGTTAAAGTAGGTAAGATGCTTGATAATTTATTTACACCTTGTACCTAATCTTAGTAGATATGATAGTTTACCGTCTTTTAAACAGTAACCAAGACATTGCTTTATTAAATGTGTTTACTTTTACAAAAACTGAAAATTTCACCAAGAAGAGTCTGACGTGCAAACGACATTGAGCGTTAGGCCGATGACTCTACTCTTCTCGCAAGGCTACTGGACTCTGGCGCCACGCTCTAATAATAAATCACATTAAATACCGCCACACATAATCAGTACCCGACCGTAGGTGCCGATACAACCGAAACAACAACAAGTCCCGGCCACCCGACCCGAATTAAAAGTTTGCGAAGTATGTGATAATTCCTTGCTTCGATATAGTATATTAGTCCATTTTTGAGGTAACGCTTGTCTAATTTAAAATGACGCGCCCAACCACCGCATTTGGCATACAGGATTTCAAATCCTGTATGTCAAATGCGGTGGTGGGGCGCGTCATTTTAAATTAGACAAGCTATAACTAGTGTAAACCAATGTTTTAACCGAAAAATAGGAGGAGGTGCCCAATTCGACTGTGTTTTTTTTGTATGTATGTATGTCCGTCGATATCTCAGTGGTTAAATAAAAAAATATCAAAATCGATTCTCATCATCATCATCTCAGCCTGTTATATGTCCCATTACTGGGCACAGGCCTCCGCTCAGAATGAAATGGCTCAGGTTGTACCTACCTAGTTCACACGCGGATTAAATCACATCAGATTTTAAAGAAACTGTATTTATTTATTTTTCATCACACTTGCTCGTCAATGGTGTTATTCCATGCTTGTATACTAAATGACAATGGCCTAAATTGTTCTTAAGGGAGTTATAGATTTACGTACAGTTTTTCTACCCAAGGGAGTTCTAACTTTAGTTTTAAAATTTGCAAACAAGTAATTTCAGACTAAGGAGGTTTCAAGTCAGCCAACGTTTTATTTAAATTATCTTTAAAACTTAGCCCAAATTTTAAATCACAAAACTTATCTACGCTTCATGAAAATTCGTTATTTTTATATTTTAAATTTATATCAAATAGTTTTGCAATAATTTTAGTAAAAATATTTTTTTAAACATGTTGGCAGAATCTGGCCGTATGACCTTTCGAATTCTAAACTAAACACAGTTTACATTATCTATGGTAGGTGACTCGAAAAAAGTGACAATCTGTATTGGCGGGTAGCCATTATTTTATTCAATTTAAGTGTTTAGAGACAAATTAATTTTATTTTTGGATTTATTTTCTCGCAATGTGATGAAAATCATTGTGTGTATCACGGGCAGTAAGGGGGATTACAAACTCGGGTCATTAAAAGTTCATTCAGTCATTTTTAATAGACTCTCATTAGTAATCCTCTACTTACGGCCCGGTTAGGTGCACAATGTACTATTAAAAAATGTACCTATATTTTTAATAGGTAAGTAGATCACACAAACTTTACTGTATTTATGTACAGTTACAATAAAGAATTGCACAAACACTCGATATACTTTTCCTACGCTTCCTAGTTAACTCTAAGAATTGATTGATCTCGAGTGTTAACTTCGTTTTGTATCTGTCTAAATTGTTTTTGATCTAAGTACAGTTAAGCTCAAATTTAACTTAACCCCTTATTAGCTTATCGCGTTAAACAGTAATACTGGAACGGTTTGAAATGTTTTAAATTAATGACAGTGAGAAAGTTCTAAGGTGTAAGCTACTTTTCAGCTTGGCTGTATAGTCAAACCATTTGATTTCTGACCCATCGTAGAATGTTTTTACAGTAAGCATCATACAATACAACAATATAATACAATGACTCTTCATCATAATGATTTTCCTTGTCAAGCAATGCGATATCACAGAATAACTAATAGTACTAACGCGATGTTCACAGTGGGTCACGATTCAGTTGGTTCCACCGTACGTGTACGGTAAATTTTCAAACGATTTGTAACTTACGAAATCGTTGAGATCTAGAAAAGTATCAAATAAAATATCCTAAAGAGTTGGCGTTGAATTGGAATCGAAGAAAATCCTGTTCCGTCAACGGTTCCCGACGAGCTGCAGGCTTACTGTCGCCGACAAGGAAATTTAAACCGGGAGATCATTCTTTAACTCTTAACTAAATTGTAACTTCGAAATAAAGTCATAGGTAAAGCGCAGCTTAAGCTACGAGTTAGCTAAAATTATTGTTATATGTTAGTATAAACATATAAATTAAAATGTATTGCCGATACATACGTAAGCGAATCACTTTAGAACGACTGCATTAATTTGGCTAATTTTTTTTGTTGCGTTTGTTATTGTTAGGACAAGGTTTTTATGACTGACAATGTTTAAAAAACCGGCCAAGTGCGAGTCGGAGTCGCTGGCTAAGTAAAGTTTTTTGAAGAGGTGCTAATTATATTTTTTTCCGACAGTCGGCGTTCTGGTGATTGAGAAACTGCAGCTGTTTTATTTTTATCTCCTATTGTTTACAGGAAATATTTTTTTAAGTGTTCGAGATGACATTTGTGAGATTTTACGGCTGACAAGCCGTTCGTGCTCAGTACTAAGAAGAAATAGAAAAAAAAACGAAGTCAACTGTCACTTCTGTCAATGTCAAATCATTTGCGTTTCGTTTGCTTTGCGTTTTGGTGTGCTCAGTATGATTTTTGGACTATTTTTATCGACCTCCGCATAAAATCCGGACTTTCAATTTTATCGCATTTCTCCACGACCTATGCACGTTAACTGGATCACTATTTTGGAACTGCTTCTTGGACAACGCAAAGCAAACGAAACGCAAACGGTTAGATTTCATTTGACATTGACAGAAGCGACAGTTGACTTCGTTTTTTTTTTCTATTTCTTCTTAGTACTGAGCACGAACCGCTTGTCAGCCGTAAAATCTCACAAATGTCATCTCGAACACTTAAAAAAATATACTTAAAAATATACTTAGAAATATACTTTGGGTACGGAACCCTAAAAAATAAGTATAGCGAAGCCAGGGTGAACAGCTAGTATTAAATATACCTGATTAGACCCACCTATACCTTGACAAGCTCGTGCGCGGCGCTCTGCGGAACCTTGTCGCAGGGATCCTCTGCTGTCCTTAAAACGAGATTGTTTTTAATAAGTGCGGCAAATGCTGACTGCGACAGGGTTCCGCGGATAGCCGCGCATGAGCTTGTCGGACTATAATAAGACAGCACCCGAAACGAATAATGGAGCCGTTTTTATTATGCCGGCAAATTATAGGTATACTGAATTATAATAGCAACGATCTAGAAGTAAATAGTTAATTCGTTAATTTTTTTATATTAATGATAGGCTTTTAATGGATCATATACAGCGTAAGAAACAAAAGCTGTCTCTACTGTGGACATAACATTAGCGACTCCGAGTCAGCAAACTTACGATTTTTAGGGTTCCGTAGTCAACTAGGAACCCTTATAGTTTCGCCATGTCTGTCCGTCTGTCTGTCCGCGGCTAAGCTCAGAGAGAGTACTAGAAAACTGTAATTTGGCATGAATATATATATATTAGTCACGCCGACAAAGTGGTTAAATAAAAAAAACTAAAAAATTTTTTTTTAGGGTACCTCCCATAGACGTAAAGTGGGGGTGATTTTTTTTTCCTCGACTAACCCTATAGTGTGAGGTATCGTTGGATAGGTCTTTTAAAACCATTGGGGGATTGCTTACATGATTTTTGTATTCAGTGATTTGTTTGCGAAATATTCAACTTTAAAGTGAAAATTTTCATTAAAATCGACCGTCCCCCCCCCCCCTCTAAAATCTTAACTGTTGGGTGGAAAAATTTTAAAAAATTCAAAATGGTAGTAAATATATTAAATTTACAAAGAACATTATAGCGGCTAAGATTGCTTGGGAATTATTTGTAGTTTAAGAGTAAATAGTAGCCTAAGGTATTAAACATACCGTCACTACTTTGAAAAACTCGTATCTCAAATCAGCATGTAAACAAAACTGAACCTTGATACGCGCGTAATAAAGTTCACTTTGCCAGATTAACGATTTTGAGATACGAGCTTTTTTCAAAGTATTGACGATACCTAACTTGAAAGATTCCGTACACATACGAAATCCTTAGAAAAATATTACTTTATTTTTTCGTAATGGCTACGGAACCCTATCTTGGGCGTGTCCGACACGCTCTTGGCCGGTTTTTTTTTAAATGGGTCGAAAGTTGGGCAGGCGTCCTACACGCCAATGTACACTTGACTAAAAAATATTGGCTATAGACCCTTAGCTTTTGCCATGTCCACTATTGTCCACAGGAGACACGCGAACTAAAAAAATATGTATGACCCTGATATTATTTAATATCATCCAGCCAATGAAATGACGTAATAATTTGGCCGTGTGGGGAGGATTACCTGTAGCAGTAAACCGCTTAAGTCTGCGGCGTCCCCGGGGCCCGTTTCATAAAGAATGTATCGTAATAGTAGTCCCTTTGTGGAAGGAGCACCTTAACATTGAAATACTGGTGACGCAAGGGATTAGATAACCTCGTGTTTCTGCTGAATACTGTTGATGTATTCCCCGGAGACAAGAGCTTAACTGGCTATTAACGAGTTCAAAGTAATGTAAACAAATAGGTACGTTTTATTTTAGGTACTTGTTATTTAAAAGTTATTTCTCTATCTCCTATGTATAGTGCATACTTAATTGTAACAGTTGGCTTTAAAAAAATGAGTAAATCCATGGGAATCGTGTTGTTACGGTCCCACGCCATTAGGTATGTAAAGTAGTTATATTAGAATATAAATTATATAAGTTTTTCAAGCTAGATATTAGTTATTTTCATCGTTTCTACGTTTTAGTCTTAATTGCAACAGAAATTTGTCTTTTGGTTTTTGTGACAACAGTGTGTGTGTACACTGTATTATTTGAGAGAAATTTTGATTTCCTACTGTACTAAAAAATCACTTTTGTTTATTTAATAAACAGTCACAACTCAAATTCTAAAATATTTGAGAATTATGTTCATTTTATGGCCACTTGCTGGAAAACCAATATAATTTAGAATTAGGCGTTAAATCTGGTTTTAGCTAGACATTGCCATACCTATATTTTGACAATACCTACTAAACTGTCCTTACCACTAACTCGATACCTTTTTTTTCCTGCAAATAGTTAGGTACGAAGGTGCTTTCACTAAGATAGTAAGTAAATAGGTTAACGTAGTAGGTAATTCAATGACCTAATAAGTTAACTCAGGTTATTTTAAAACATTAAAACGGTACATACACGGCTTTTAGGGAGACCTTTTTAGATGACCGATTTTTTCAACTAGGTCATCCCTTAAAATTAGATGGTCCACGCCGCGTCACTGATGAGCACACGGTTGCTTTAATGTTCAACAAAGATAGCACCGATCAATATCTCGACCACCCAACATCTGAAAATGGCAGGCTGACAACGAAAAGAGAAAATTCCCATGTCAAGGACCGCTTCAGACGAACACAAACAGACATGGCGATATTTTGACGTCGAGTTTCCCGTAATATCTAAGTACCTACATCTAAAGAAACTCATAAAAAGCGCCGAGGAAAATATTTGTTAAAGGAGGCGAGCAGCGAGCGCCGTTTACCCGCCATGATTAAGGAAGAGATATCTAATGTTTTCCTTCCTTACGTACCTACGAGAGTGCTTAAACTTTCCTCTACACTAACTAAATTGATAGCGCTCGTAAAAAGGCCTCTTGCTAGTACGCTGTCATTAGCAGAAAGGTTCGCAACGCGATGTCACATCAATGTTAACTGGCTATGTGTTATGGTTCCAAGTAAATACTACTTATTTTCCGCGACTTCCTCTACCAGAATTTGTTTATCAGTTTTATCCGACAGTTAACAGTTTTAACCTAGTTTGTTAGGGTTCCGTATCCCACATGGCCTTTATAGTTTCGCCATGTTCGTCCATCTGCGGTTTAGTTCAGTTACTGTTAGAGCTAGAAATTTGTAATTTTGCTAATATTAATAATGCGCACAATGTCGCAAAATAAAATTAAAAAAAGTTAGGTACCGTATAATGTATCTACAGTGGGCTTAACTTTTTATCGCCTCTAAACCCATGATGTGGAGTATCGTTGAATAGGGCTGTATTCAGATAACAGATTTACTTAGCATCTGATAAGTATAACCTGGGCCTCTTTTAACAACAACAAATATCGCTGCAGTGCATTAATTTGGCTTGAATCTACCCTATGTGTCTTGCGCATTGCGTTTTGCGTCACGTGCGCGCCACCCACCACAATATTTTTTTAATAATTACGTGTACAGGTGACAAGGAAAGGCCCTGGGAGCCAGCCCGGACAATAGCCTAATAATTATCTTTGTATTCTATCTAGCACAGTGGTTCCCAACCAGTGGTCCGTGGACCACCAGTGGTCCGCAGAAGCCAAAATATGGTCCGTGAATGATTTTAAATTTCTTTTTATGTAATTTCCTATTGAGTTTTTTATTAAAGTTCAGTTTGATTATTACAGTTTTTTTTTATTAAGTATACTTACACCTTCAATAGTGGTCCCTGCTAACAAGAATAATATAAAAGTGGTCCCTGACCAAGAAAAGGTTGGGAATCCCTGCTGTATAAATAAACAGACAGATAAGGCGAAATCGATTCATTTTTGCCTGTTGCCTACAGTACCCTAAAAATGAACCGTGTAATAAGACTTTGAGTAATGGCTTACTTTTATCATTTTATCCCGAATAAAGCAATGTTCCCTATTGAAACTCATTCGAAGCTGCGGCCCCCATAAAAGGCAATATCTTTTAAGTCATCATTTGAAATAAGTTTATGATTGAGGGACCTCTACATGAGATATGAAATGAATGAACTCTGGCTACCAAGAATGATAATTAAAGTTTTTTTTCACAGTCTCATACATATGTATAATTAAGAAAAACACTCGATTGGAACTCGCACACAGTACCCTTTAAAAAAACACGTTTAAACACGTTTAAGTATTGTTCAGGAACCTCCTTGAATTTTTACCATTGTATATTTTTTTGTTTGTTATTCTTGTTATTTTTAACGGAATTAGTTATACACACTGTCTAAAAATTCCAAGTGTGTACCACTACAAGAGATACAGCCCCTTGACAGACGAACGGACAGCGGAGGCTTAGTAATAGGGTCCATATGGCACCCTATGGAAACAGAAGCCAAAAAAGCTAAGCTTTGCTCCACTAATTTAGTTTAACTTGAGTTAAGTTAGTTCAAGTCTTTGTTAATGTTAGATAAGTACATAAGTACTTAATTAAACATGAGTCAAAGAAGGCTCCAACGTACCTATACCTATCTACGTGGAATTCTTATCCAGAACAAGGTCAAAACCAACTTTTTTTATCTGTTGGCCCCCAGACCCAGCACTAAATAAACGGAAATTCGATTCATTTAACAGTTACCTGAAAGTTTTATCTTGCCATAAGGTAGATTACGAAATGTCTTATGCCTTAACTTGGAGGTAAAGCAGCTGAACAAAAAGAAGCTATAAGTACTTACTTAATGTATAAAACATTCGCTTACACAACTTTTAAATGACTTTAACTTATATACGCAAAAGTTGATTGAATTCAATAAATTTTACTATTTAAGCATTATTTAAATTTTTTTTTTAAATACTCGTGGGCCCTAACTTTCATAGATTAACTACTACTCAAATTAGATAGGTACTACTTAAATAAGATTTTTCTGAAATATTAATGTAAATACCTATTTTACGTGTAAAATCCCTAAGCTAGCACAGCTAACAATAATTCCGTTTTAAATGCAGAAAAATCCTTACATCATTTTGAAAAAAATTTGGATTTTAAATTTGTCATAGTATACAGGGTGGAAATTTGTAATGCCACCTCCAGGGAAAGTACTCTAATCTAAATACTGAAAATAGGAAAATTTACTCAAAGGAAACATTCCTTTATTTTTGAAAAGAAAGAAAACTGCATTCAAAGATTTTCGAAACTTCGCTTGTCGCACCCGGAAATCGAACCAGCTAAAATTTGAAAAAAATAGCACTCTGTATTTTTATTTTTATGCGTCGGGGGTTAAAAAAAAAAAACAAGCCAAGAGCGAGTCGGACTCGCGCACGAAGGGTTCCGTACAATTATCTATAAAAATCACGTTTGTTGTATGGGAGCCCCCTTAAATATTTTTTTTATTTTAATTTAATGATTTATTTTTAAAGTCAATATATAATTAAATATTCTGTGAATATTTCAAGTGCCTACCTGTACCTGTTGCCGTTATCAATATCGAGCAAAAACGAGCAAAAAAATCATGTTTGTTGTATGGGAGCCCCCTTAAATATTTATTTAATTCCATTTTTTAGTATTTGTTTGTTGTTATAGCGGCAACCGAAATACATTATGTGTGAAAATTTCAACTCTCTAGCTATCACGGTTCCCGAGATACAGCCTGGTGACAGATGGACGGACGGACGGATGGACGGACAGCGGAGCCTCAGTAATAGGGTTTGCGTTTTTACCCTTTGGGTACGGAACCCTAAAAACAGCAAAAAACGAACAAGAGCTAGGATAGGGTTCCGCAGCCATTACGCCGTGTACTATCTGTATTCAACAAGTAATATTATTCTAAGGATTTTGTATTAACGGAAATTCCCAAGTAGATATATTTTCTGGTCAGGCTGCTATTTACTCTTAAACTATTAATAATTCTCAAGCAAACTTAGCGTTATAGTTTTCCTTGTTAATTTGAGATATTTCCTCCAATCCTGATTTTATACAAAATATTTATACCCACAGTTTAGCTTTTAGAGGGGGGGACGCTCGATTTAAAAAAAAAACACTTTAAAGTTGAATATTTCACAAAAGAATCACTGTATCGAAAAATCGTCTTCACAAACCTGTAATAATTTTAAAATACCTATCCAACGATATCCCACACTATAAAGTTAGACGAGAAAAAAAAATTACCCCCACTTTACGTCTATGGGAGGAAACCTAAAAAAAATATTAACTACATTTTATTTTATCACTTTCTCGGGGTCATTGCTATATGAAAATATATATCCATGAAAAATTTCAGCTTTCTAGCACTAATAGCCACTGCGCTAAGCCGCGGACAGACAGACAGACAGACGGACGGAGAGACAGATATTATGACGAAACTATAAGGGTTCCGTTTTGCCATTTTGGCTCCGGAACCCTAAAAAAACGTGTACCTATCAAGACCCAAAATCCAAAATTCCAGGGAACAACGATGTAATTTCCGAAATGTATTTTTACAAATAAGGGTTATTTTTATTATTAATAGAACTACCTAGTCTTTTTGTGTCCTCCTTGCGCTAAAAAGATTTTAAAAAGACTGAACGAGAACCAAATAAGACCTTAATAAAGGTTATTTAAAACAATCCTTTTCAACCGCAGCCCCTTACGCGTCTGGAATTTCTTGTGGGATGTAAGTAAATTGATATATAATGAAATTGTACCAATTGAGGAAGTAAATTGAAAAGATTGGGAAAGACCTCAAAAAGTGAATTTGAATTGATTAACTTGGAGATTTCCAATTTCTTTTTGGAGACAGTTAAGTTCAAGTATCCAATCACTAGATACCCACTCAGTTGCTCGCGTGAAAAAAAAACCGGCCATGAATTGCTCCAACCTTGCATTGCAAACAGCGACGCAGTGTCGAATTACGTTTAAAAATCGATTTTTTTAATATTTCTCAAATATGTGTTACATAAATTATTACACAATAAAGCCAAAGAAACAGAGAATATGTTTCTAGTAGTCGTTTGGTGGGTTATTGGATTGAAATAATTATAAAAAATGCACAAAAAGCAAAACATTGCTTACGTACCTACGGAAATTTGGGGCACTTTTTCGAGTCGATTTCAAACACTACAAACCACTTATAACACTTGAACTTATAAAAACAAACACTACAATCCTTGCAAATAACAACCGTATGCGTAACACTGTGTTTACTAAACACGATATAATTTATTTCATCACAAATCTAAACAGCTGATACGTGACCGTTACGACTCGAACTTTACTTGTCTCGTCGGAATATTTTTTTTCCTTAGAATTTTGTTCCATAGACCTTCGGTTTTATTTTTTTTAATGTTGCCAGTTTATCGCTCTGTATGAGTGATACTTTTAAGGTCTCAATACACGTTGACCAACATAAGGAGAACAAAAAAACTGTGAGACCGTTGACTGGCAACCACAGTTGCCAGAAGCATTTTGCTAAAATATATTTGGCAACCGTAGTTGCTCAAAGCTCGTGAGTGGATACTAAATTAACGATTTCTCAAATGTATTTTATCATGATCAATCAGACTGCATTTGTCTTCGCAAAATAAAAATAAAGTAGTATTTCCGTACCGTTAAATATGTACCGAGACATGAACTATAAATATTTAGGTCATCATTTCGGTCTATATACGTTCCACTGCTGGGCATAGGTCTTCATTCAGAATGATAGGACTTGGCTGTTGTTCCCACGCAGTCCCGGTGCATATTATTGGAACTTCACATGCATCATTGAATTGCGTCGCTGGTAAGTGCACCTTTCCTTTCCTCATCATATTTAAGTAAAGCTAGAGACAAAATAAATGACAAATGTAATTTCGCACTCAAATTCTGAAAAACTCTGAGGTTTAAACCCACGATCAAACCAATATGCTACCAAGAGCTTTCAGGTATTCAGGTAGGTATCTAGGTTCAACAATTTAATTAAATTTATGATATATAAATGACAGTATTTAGAAGCTAGAGTTATACAGGATTCGTATGAAACCAAAATAAAGCAAGTGTTTAGATTTATGTACCATTATTTATTGATGCGTGAAATTCAACGAATGAGCAAAGATTCTCGAAGAGTACGGTCTTCACTCGACATCTGAAGCTGTTAAGATAAAGTGCACCGATAAAATAAAATGGCGTCAGAAATAGTGAATAGCGCGAATAAATGCGGGCAGGCATGTAAGGATGTATCAATTTTTGACGAGAGGCACGTGTCGACAGCAGGATATCGAATCGCGGTGAACGACGTACGGCACGGGGTACGGCCCGGCAACTGATAGAAAGTACTGCGGGAAAACGGGAAATACACGAAAGATGCTCGATAACATCAGCTAACAGCTACATTTTCAAGCGACAAAATTATAACTGCGCTTTCAACGCTTCGCTCGTTTTAGGGTGTCGTTCTTTAACGTAAAATTAAGTGTCGAAGTCTATATATTTTTTTGTCAGTGTTATATAATACGTTACTGTTATATTATAAGATTTTTTCTAATAAGGAAGCTAAGATTATATTATGATAAGAAGTTAGGTATAGCATTGTTTGATATGATAATAGATAGTGATAGATAATAGTGAATTCCATTCAAGTGCCTATTGTTTAACGTCCAGATTGTCGAATGGTTAGAAAACCTGACTAAAAAGTTTAAGGTGTTGGGTTCGATCCCAAGTCGGGGCAGATATTATGTATGAAAAATACAAATGTTTGATCTCGAGTCTTGCGTGCTTAATATTTATTTAAGTATGTATCTACATACCTATATGGTACCCATAACACAAGTTTTGCTTAATTTTGGGCTAGGCCAATTGGTGTCAATTGTCCCTTGATATTTATTTATTTTTATTTGTATTTATTTATTTTATCTTATAATGAAAAGTAAGTTACACAGTCTAATCATTTGAATCGTAATTCACCGATGAACCAGCGCACAGTACATGACATAATGGTTATATTTTTGTCCGACAACACGATGTCAATAGGCTATTCATTTGAAACCAACTACACTATACCACAGTAGGTTCTATGACTCATTTGGTTCATTAATATAAACATTATATAGAAGTTATCAAGCATAAAAAATATACAACCTGTTTATAAAATAATTGTAAACGTTTAATAGTCCAAAATTAATACCCAATACGATCAAAATCTAGTTACATCTCCTATTTTAAAATCAAAAAGAAAAAATACTTAGTTATTCAGCCAGTACTTCATTTGCACGAAAACCGTTACCAAATGCTTGCAACGCAACCTACGAGTAAACCGTTTACGGCACACAACTCGCCACCTTGTCACATTAGTTGTGCAGCGCGTTATTATCACACAGGAATTTCCGTCACACCACGAAAATGTGTTGAAAATGCTTTTAGCACTATAAAATTGAGTGCCGACTGAATTGAGATGTAAAGATGCGCGTATCATGAAATGAGTTCACATGTGAGAAATTTTATTGCTGCTCGACCCAACAATTTCAAATAAAATGCCAGGTTACTGGCTTTTGGTCTTTGTTTTGTAAAATACTTTCTTCGGGTTGTTAGAGCTACTTATGACAGATTTGTATTGTATTTAGTAACGAAATGTGGAATAAAAAGTAAAATGGGGGTGGTCAGGTCAGGCCAACCTTTTTTGTATTTTGACAAAGCATTAAATGTGTGGATAATTTCAACTAAAGTTATTAGTTAGTTTATGTTAGATACATCTAAAATGTGTGTTTTCGTAGTTAGGAGGTGGTAATAACTAGGTAGATCATCATGATTTTATAATGCCCAGTAGATAGTCTGTAGGTAATGTAGTAATGTAGATGACTAAGTCGACTACTGCTGGCTCGTGCTGAAGTACCGATTAAAAACAGACCATTAGAAAGTTTCATTTGTGGTTTTTTTGTATTCGTTTAATTTTTTATTTTTCGCTTTTAGTGACAGTAATCTAAACTGAACTCAACTGCTCATTATCTTTTCTTTTGCATGCATTGCAACGAGCGTAAAATGTTTAGAAACTGTATTAAAGTGATCGAATCGCAACCCGTGAAATACTTGTTATTAAGTAGTTCCGGTGGCCAAAACTATGGGTTTCGTCATCAAATGCACCAGTTATTACAAAATATAGCCAAACCATTATAAGTGTGGCTACAATGTATGAAGAGTTCCCTCGATTTCACCGGGATCCACTCAGCATATCCTGACTTGATGACAATAGAACCTTATTTTAAGAATTCCTTATTTAAAAAAAAAAAAAATTTTAAGTCGTTTTATAAATAACTGTGTTCTAAGATACTTAACAAAGATAAAAAAACTGAATTGATAATCTCATCCTTATATTAAAGTCGGTTAAAATAAACTTAAGAGGTATGCTCTAATTACGTGGGCCTAAACGTTAAACTTTTTTACACTTGCAGTTGTTTTTTACAGCTCTTAGTATTTGATATTTAATTTAGCAATATTCTCACTTGTTTCCGAAAAAACAGCGGTGACATACAGACACTCATAGGTATTTTTTCCTTATGAGGTAGGAAACGCTAAAAAAAACTCGATGTACAAAAAGGCATACGGACACGTGAAGGATCCTATCAAAGATTCAGTTTATCTCTCGAACCCCAAGAAAGTTTGGCACTCCTGCCTACAATAAATGCAGCAGGTTATTGAATCTCACCGAAACGTGAATTCTTTTATTGCGTAAAAGAATATTACTTTCGCCCTCCAGTGAATTTGGGACAAATCAATGGTTTCTATTTGTGCATTAAGCGAGCCGGTCATGGGGGAAATGTGACACAGAGGTTGATTGATGTATGTCCGTGTGTACTAGCCTAATGTACCCACCTACTCGCTTGGTTTTGTTTTGCTTGTGGGGCTTGTGGAGAGTTATGATTTTGAATAGTTATATTTGATTTATTTACTGTGGTGATTATTTGCGGGGGTGTACGATAATATCCTAGTGAGTCCCGACTTTTTTTAACTGATATAGTGCTTAAGCCTAGAAGAGAGGTGTAAATTATTTCAGCATATAAAGTTCTTTATTCATTGCATATACTATGTATATGTACATACATCTGGCAGTTATTCTTACAACCGATTTGTTCTTTATAAAGTAAGCTATGATTCACAAAAAGAATAGGTAAGTAGATTGTTATAGCTTATCTAATTTAAAATGATTAGGATTTCAAATCCTGTATGTCAAATGCGGTGGTGGGGCGCTTCTTTTTAAATTAGACAAACACTATTAAATTTCGATCCAAAAGAAATATATTTTATTAAAATTTTAGTTTTGAAAACAAGCATTTTCGTTAATTTTAATTTGTGCTGAACTATACTTGCACTGTCATCAAACATCGTCTAATTTTTATGTAAAATCATTTCACTCCTGGAATTGGGAGATATGATTTTCAATTTACAATTTACTCTCAGAATGAGAGGGCTCCGGCCGTAGTTCCCACGCGGGCCCAGTGCGGATCAGGAACTTTACAGACACTATTGAATTTCTTTGCAGGTTTCCCCGCGATGTTTGCCTTCACCGTGAAGCTCATGGTAAATTTAAAATGTAATTTCGAACATAAATTTCGAAAAAACCATTACTACCTAGGCTAGGCGCAAGAACTTTAGTCACCGACATAGTTCTAAGAATCGACAGACTCAAGTAGCAGTGGGCAGAGTACACCCGCACGTAGAACTGATCGCCGATGGAGCCAAAAGGCTCTCGAATGGCATCCACGGACTGAAAGATGCGGTGTAGGTAGAGGTAGGCCGCCAACAAGATGGACCGACGACCTGGTTAAGGTTGCTGGGTCGATCTGTTTGACGAACCTCGGGGAGTCCTATGTTCAGCAGTGGTCGTCTTTTAACTGAAATGGTGATGATGATGATGATGATGACTACCACGACTTCGTACATTGCATATCAAAAGTGCAAACAAACGTACTTTGCCAATCAAGAATCTTTAAAAGTCAATAATCATAGAAATGCAAGTTGACTTGTCGTAGCGGGTCAACGGCGTAGCGATGTCGTAGCACTTCCCGACAGTACATGAAAGTTCGTAGCACTCGCGTCGAGGACCCGCTGAACTCGAAATGCGGTTTACATGCTTTTAGCAGTTGCGAACTGTGAGATGTGGCCGCATTAGTCAATGAGCTATTTTAACCTTCGCGCTATGCGAAAGCTTTCTGGATTCCTAAACTTAGAACTTCGTCATTAAATAATAGTTATTTGCTACGCAAAACTGGAAATTTATTGTTTGGTGCGAGTGCGTGTATTGGAATTGGAACCCAAGTAAGCGAAGAATTTTAGGTGTTCAGTTTAGGGTTAGGTGTGCTCATTAATACTAAGAGAGCCGAAGAAGTGGCGACATTGGTTTATTGTCTAGGTCAGTGTTTCCCAACCTGTGGTCCGCGGACCCCTAGGGGGTCCGCGAGTATATGTATGGGGGTCCGCGGTGTCATCTCTGGACCATAGATAAATGCTAATAAGTCTCGTAATCCGATTTTTTTTGCTGTTTATTTTATTAAGGGGGTCCGTGAAAACTGTGAACTTGATTTCCTAGGGGTCCGTGGTTGAAAAAGGTTGGGAAACGCTGGTCTAGGTGTTAAGAAATATCTGAACACGACCTTATTGATTATTTAGATATTTTCAGCATTTGATAGGTCCGAAGTCCGATGTCTATGACGGCGATTGTACAACGTTTCTACTTATCGATACGTAGTATTCAATATCATCGAATATAGTGCAAATTCGCTTAACTGTGCTTGAATAATTCCACGTATCTGACAGGCAATTTCCAATTTTTTATCCAAATTCATTAATATAGAAAAATATGAAATTAAAACGATCCCCTGTAAATCTATATGTAGTGCAGGTAGCTTCGCGGTATTCACGTACGGTAGATAAGCGGATTTGCACTATCTCCAATTCTATGTTATATGAAGTACGCCTGTTTGTGTTTACGCATATATTGCAATTCTCGAGGTTATGTCTCAGTCTACAAAGTTTACAGTAAAATAAATCTTTCATCCCGTCGCACGTCGAAAATTTTTCGGGTCGAGCCTAATTGGGTAAAAAATGTGTTCACAATCGTGGTGACTGTACTCTGTTAATATTCAGTTCAGTTTCAGGATTATTAGTCATGTTATTGCATAGCACATAAGGTAAAACTTTAAAAAGCAAGGCATGCAATTAAAATTGTGTGTTGGTAACACTAGTTCACCCACCATAAAATCAGCAGTCAAAGGTTGGATTCGCGCCAGATCCAGATACTTGTCATAGTTAGATGTATAACTACATATATCTCAGCGCTGGTTGTTTGTATGTCAAAAGAGAAACATAAGTTTGCTGTCAACAATTTAAAACTTAAATTACTTTGAAAGGCAAGAAAACAATTTCAATATTGTGCCGATGAATAAGCACCCACGTTTTAAACCTGCCAACGCACCGGTTTTAAACGCTGAAGCTATTACCAAAACTCTTAAGCAAGCTTCCTATTAACTTTAAGTATACCTGTTTATTTAATTACACACAAGACAGACAAGTTGAAATGAGTAACGGGCGAAACGGGAAAACGTTTTCGGCTCATTTATTATGTGGTGTCATTAACTCGGCGGCCAGGGAGCCGGCCTAATCGGAGAATTATTGTAAGTAGCCATACTAACATAACTGATGGCGGTAGGTAATGCCGCAACGTTGCGGAATATACATGATGTAATCAACATCTTCTAACAATATTAAAGTGAGATGAATAAATTTGAGTGGAGGCGGAGTGCAAATTACATGGAAACACGTGCCTGCTATGATTATGGTTAAGTAGAGCAGACTTTACGTTAAGTAGAGCAGACTTTACGATCATTAGGTGCTTTAAATTTTATTATTTTAGGGGCATTCTTAGTTGTTCTTGTCCATCACAGAGTTCGAATAAAAAAAACTTTAATTTCCGGTGTTGAGAAAATAATTCTATGTGGTAGTGTACGCCCCACATACGCACATAGGTACTTTTGACCTGATCATATCAAAACACGAACATCGCGATCATTCATAGTATGTAATTAACTTTCTGAAATAAGGAAGGGCAGAATTAAAAATTAACTATTTTAACCAATATATTGCAATTACGTCCCAGGGTACTGTATTATAATAAAAAGGTTCTAACGGTTCTAAAGGTTGTTTCAATGACTTTTCAAGAATATATTATTAAGTACTTACAGCTCACTGTGACCCGGACAAGGGAAAACCAATCATAATAGTTTGGACATAAATATGGCTAATTTTGTGTATCATTCAGTTATCGTTAAGATTCGTACAGGGACGTGGTTTGAACTTAAGCCATGTAGCAACCATCCACAAATCCAAATGTAAAGCGTCAGTTAATGGTTTTGTTTGGGACATACCGTAATATTGGCTATAGACCTTTAACTTTTGATATGCCCAAGGAGAGACGAGAACAAAAAAATGTGTATGAACCGTAGAAGACGTGAGTGGATGAAGAGGTTATGTACATTTTTGCTAAGTCATAATTTATGACTTAGAACCTTCATTTAAAGCATAAAACCGAAAATCGAAACAACGTACATAACCCCTTCATCGACTCACGTCTTCTATGTAAGAACCATCGAACTATCAACTCTACATCCACAGAGCCTACTACGCATACCTATTGGAGCGTATAGAAACTAAAGTAGGTACTTAAACATTTGCATATTGCTACGAATGAAAAACGACTTAGTCCCTTGAAGCGCTACTTCTTTAATGATTGTAACTTTTAGAACCAATGGTACTTTTGTCTTAATTGGAATTTATTTGTATGTAGAGTCTAAGGTTTAGTCCAGGAAAAAAACGAAGACAGTCTATTTTTCCCATTTAACCCTTTATAAGGCCCCATTTATTGGAGCATACTACCAGAGAATCAAAAGCAGCTATCGAATGTGTACCTGACAAAGGATATTTTTAAAGCTAGTCGTATTTTCAATAATTACAATGGAAATTGTGACGTATAGTGTAATCAATAAGGTTGAAATTCCAACTCATTGCATGTGGTCGCTAAATCGCCTCTGCCTTATAAAAGGGTTAAGTTTTTTGTTTTATATTTAAAGGCCTATTAGTTTTTTAATTGTACTAAAATTTTTGCATATTTTTTTTAGTACGGATGTAATTTTTTTCGAACCCTTTTTAACGCCGACACAAAAAGAGGGGTGTTATAAGGGTACTATAATCAAACTAACAAAGTTAGGTGGGCTGGTTCTTTTTCAAAGGAGTACGGATTGGAGTGCGGGGTAAGGCAGGGGGGGTTGTCCTCGCCTCGGCTCTTTAATCTGTATATGAACGGTCTTCTCGATGGGCTCAGCAGCGCTGGCGTCGGCTGTTCTATAGATGGCAAGTTCGTCAATAATATTAGCTATGCTGACGACATGGTGCTGCTGTGCCCGTCGATAAGAGCTCTGGAGACCCTACTTGGTATATGCGAGGCGTACGCGGTGACTCATGGGCTAAGGTACAATACGAAAAAAAGTGAACTGCTTGTTTTCAAGGCTGGTAGCAAAAAACCTAAAAGCGTTCCACCGGTAAACCTGCTAGGAATTCCTCTAAGAAGGGTCACAGAATTCAAGTACCTTGGCCACTGGGTCACCGAGGACCTCTCGGATGACCTAGATATTGACCGCGAGCGGAGGGCCATGGCAGTGAGAGCCAACATGTTGGTCCGCAGGTTTGCTAGGTGCTCACGTGATGTTAAAATTACTCTTTTTAAGGCATACTGCCAGTCCTTTTACACCTGCAGCCTGGGGACCAACTACTCTCAAAAGTCTATGAACAGGATACGTGTTCAATATAATAATGCGTTCAGGATGCTGTTGGGACTGCCTCGCTGGTGCAGTGCCTCAGGCATGTTTCTAGAGACTAAAACGGATGGTTTTAAGGCTGTGTTGCGGAAACGGGTGGCCTCATTATTAAACAGAGTGCGAGGTAGTGTCAGCAGCCTCCTGAGCGCAGTACTGCTTAAATTTGATTGCCCTGTGGTGAGGCACTGGAACTACATCCACATGGGAGACAGGCCTTTAATTTTTAATATTAAGTAATTTTGTTAATTTTTTATTCTATTCTGACATTTTTTCAATGATTTGTAATAATACCTACTAACCTAATCGTGTGTGTGTCTGTCTGTGGCATCATAGCTCTTTAACGGGTGCACCGATTTGGATGCGGTTTTTTTTTTAATAGAAAGCAGGTTTCTTGGCGATGGTTCTTAGATACATGACTGACTCGGACTCGACGCACTACATTCGTTTTGATAAGGCTTCCGTACTTTCGAGAGAAAAGTTTTTCATTCCGCGGAAGGTGCGTGAAGCCATTGAGATTGGTCGTCATCCGAATTTCAACCGAGACAGTGGTTGGTCAGTAGTGTGGGCCGTATAAACTTTTTTCCGAATTTCGCAACGCAAGACCCCGCAAAAGTTGCAGAAAAAATAGCTCATTGCAGTAAAAATAATACAAAAAATCCCATGAAGTATATTCAGCCCTCTACCGGCGTTTGAATTTTTTTAAAAATACGTTTTTGATTTAAATTTCATTTCATATATTTCATAGAAAAACATTTTTTTTAGAACATATTTAGACTCTCGTTACGGTGTTATATGGTATTATTACTAATAAACAACATTCCAGCAAGATTACACATGTACACAACATATCATCACTACTTGTTCTAACGTGATTTTTGCCTTAAAACCGCTTGTAACGACGCGTCACTTGCTCTAAATCTTTAAACCTAAAAGTACTGTAGGGTGTATTTCGATAAGGTTTCATGTACGAAGAGAATATTTTTAAACTTGATTAGTACTTATAAAATGTGTGACAAACCTTTATTTGGATTCACTGGGGCACGACGAAGTGAAACTGTTGGCCCTATGTTTGAAACGTTAAGCTAAATAATAAACAGCTCTCTACAATAAGTGAAGTTATTAAGTGTATATTACTAAAGAGACACGAATTAAAGGTGAACATAATGGAAAACAACCTTCCCTCTCCGACATTTTTCAATTGGTAAGTGAAAAAATCCACCTTACTTGGAAAAACGCTTCTCTACCGACAGTTTCTCAAGACCGTGTTAGGCAATTACTGAAACTCCATTTTGACAAATACCTTTCGCTAATAAGGTATCCTAATTCGAAAAAGAATAAATCATTCGAACAAAAATGGGATGATTTTAAGTCCTATTGCCTGATTACTTTGTTTGACATAAGTTCTTGCAATGTAAAGATAAATGCAGTTGCCCGAAAGAACGAAAGGTACTCGTGAAAGAAATTGCATTTTTAGTGGATCAAAGATATGAGAGAAAAATGATTATTGGCAGTACAGATAAGAAAGAGACAGAAAATTCAAAATAGGATGTTAAGAAAAGAAAAACAAGCCCAAAGTTCAATCGACAATAATGTATCTTCGCCAACGCCAGTGACTAGTCGAACTCAGCGAAAGGACCCAAAGAACAGTGATGAATCGAACACTGATCCTCATAATGACACTGCAACTGTCCCCGCTGATCTACAGAAGAATTACAACCAGGTCTCACTTCCAACTGTTGCGACTTTATGCGATCGCTACCGCCTGCCATCACGAACAGCTGCAGCTCTGACCACAGCAGTTTTAGTAGACGTTGGATTAGTTACGAACCAAAACAGGAATTTAATAATTGATAAAAATAAAATTCGTAGGAAAATTAGCAAATCAAGATTGGGACACAAGAAGAATCGAGCAGTATTACACCAGAAAGTATTTACTTTGACGGAAGAAAGGATAAAACTTAGTGCTTCCGTCGTGCGAATACCCTTGCCACACTCAAGCGGTTGAAAGAACTGTCAAATTAGTGACTGAAGCCTCTGAAAGTGTTATAGGAGAACTGGCCAGGGATGGATTAATTAAGAATACATTGAAATCTCGTACCCTGATGCCCAAGTTTGATTCAAAAAAGGATTTCAGGGGTCTCCAAAACTAACGAAATTCTGCTAATTATGTTGTTTTATTGCATTCATTTTTGTATTTTTTCTTAAAAAGTATAATAAATTGTACTGTTTTTCTAATAAAACATACTTTTATTTATTTCCTAGCATCAAAAATTATTCTCTTTTGCATCATTAGTCATAGCAGTAACTTACTCAAAACTAGTGCAAAAATCGGTAAAAGTCGATTTATTGAGAGCTGGTAGAGGGCTCAAGACATTAAAATTCTTAAAAACAAATTATATCGTTAATATCAACATTAGAAGCCGCAAATTTTGACAGGTCTTGCGTCGCAGAAATCCGGAAAAAAAAGTTTTTCATACAATAACGGCCCACCCTATTGGTCAGTACCTCCGAGTTGGAAAACAGTGTTGAATGTTCGTACTGCGTCAACGGTGAGTGTGAGAGAACCTTTACTAAGTGATGTTGTTAGTGTGGTGTGTAGCACACCGTGTGCATTTGACAATGACAATAAAAGTGATGATGAAAACGGGGGTAGTTGTTTTTCGCTGTCAGTTGCGTCGAGTAGCCGCGCGACCAGGGCGGTAGCACGCAGTGCGCGTTTGGCAGCCGTCGTGACGGCGGCGACTCCGAGAGGAAGGGCTACGTTTTAGCCCGATGCATGTCGAGTTAAACTCGTTTCAAGACGTGAGTAAAAAAATAAAAAATATAAAATAAATATCACGGGACAATTCACACCAATTGACCTAGTCCCAAAGTAAGCTTAGCAAAGCTTGTGTTATGGGTACTAGGCAAAGGATAAACATACTAATATAGATAGATACATACTTAAATACATATTAAACACCCAAGACCCGAGAACAAACATTCGTATTTTTCATACAAATATCTGCCCCGACACGGGAATCGAACCCGGGACCTCAAGCTTCATAGTCAGGGTCTCTAACCACTAGGCCATCTGGTCGTCTGGTCGATCCGTTTATTTACACTATAATGAAATCACGCCCTGTTACAAGAAAGCATGTCGTGATAAGTTAAGAGGCAATCCTAAAAATCTCAAAATAAGTAATAACATTTTCGGGCAAAATCAAAACCGGTAATTGGAATACCCGACAAACGTGGGATTATATTCTGATAACAGCGTAAGATAAATCATTCGCCATTTCTCTACCCTTTTCTGAGTCAGATTATCCTCGATATATATAAATTGGGGGATAACTCTGCTAATCAGAATTTAAAATATAGTCCTATTAACTGGCAGTTAGCAGGCCTATTAATTATTCATAATTCTGAACAAGAGCTAGTTTTGGTATACGAGTTCATCCGTCCCTTCGTCTCTCTGTCCAAAACACATAATAATTAAAAAACATACCCTCTACAAAATAGCGGAATTGATATTTATATCTCTAATATATAAAAATCTCGTGTCACGGAGTTTATTATCGAACTCCTCCGAAACGGCGTGGCCGATTTTTATAAAACTTTTTTTTCTGTATTCGGTAGGTCTGAGAATAGGTCGTAGGCTATTTTTTATACTCCTATTCTTCGCAGACGGAGTCGCAGGCAACAGCTAGTACAAGTATAAAAAAGGTAAACTTTGTTTGTGTGTCTGTGTAGTTGACTATTGCGAGTATACCCGTAATTAGTAGAACTGCCGGACCGCTTAAAAAAAATGCATTAAAGATACTCCTTTCTTTGTTAATTAATTGCAAGCTCCCGCAACACGCAGACAAAGTTGCGGGCAAAAGCTATTTGAAATAAAATTAGCTGAGAGGTTGAATAATTGCTAACTAGCTGTTGCCCGCGACTTCGTCTACGAATAATTCTATTCTTAATAAACTACTTATACAATTTTTATAAACCATCCTATGTCCGTCCCCAAGACTTAAATTAAGTATTTCATCTTAATCGGGCCAGACGATATTGCGTGATTTAGTAATAAACATCCAAACATCTTCACAAACGTTTTCATTTATATATTAGTAGGAGTAGGATGATGATAATTATTACGATACCGGGATTTTATCGAATACGCTCTTGGCATAGGATTATTTCGTTACCAATTTACCCTTTTTATCAGGAAACTGTAACTTTAAATTAAAATGAAATATGGATATTTTGCAATTGAAAAAATTTGAAGTGAAAATACACTTGAAATTTTTAAAATTGCAAAATATCCATATTTAAAGCCCTTGGAAATCAAAACTTGTTCAAAAAAATAAAAGAAAAATAGTGAATATCATGAAATTACCAAAAAGTTACTTTTATTTTGCATACCAATAGGTACTACATAAAATATGCACAAACCAATTTTTGATCCCTTTTAAATTTGTACAGAACCTCAAGAGCCCGAACATGACTCACACTCGGTCGTTTTTAGGGTTCCGTACCCAAAGGGTAAAAACGGGACCCTATTACTGAGACTTCGCTGTCCGTCCGTCTGTCACCAGATGTATCTCATGAACCGTGATAGCTAGACAGTTGAAATATTCGCAGATGATGTATTTTGGTTGCCGCTATAACAACAAATACTAAAAAATAGAATAAAATAAATATTTAAGGGGGCTCCAATACAACAGTCGTGATTTTTTTGTCGCTTTTGCTCGATATTGATAACTGCAACAGGTAGACGCTTGAAATATTCACAGAATATTTTTTATATTCTAGACCTAAGATTATGTCATGTTTATATTTTGTATCTTATATGAATTTTATGAATAAATAAATAAATATATTCACTTTAAAAATATATAATTCAACTAATTTAAAACAAATATTTAAGGGGAGCCCCATACAACAAACGTGATTTTTTTGCCTTTATAATGTAGATAATGGTACGGAACAATTCGTGCGCGAGTCCGACTTGCAGGCACTTGGCCGGTTTTTATAATAACTACTAGCTATTGCCCGCGACTCCGTCTGGGAAGATAAAATAGCCTACGACCTATTCTCAGACCTACCGAATGTAGAGAAAAAAGTTTCATAAGAATCGGTCAAGCCGTTTCGGAGGAGTTCGATAAAACACCGTGACACGAGATTTTTATATATTAGATTTATGTAGTAACATTTCTCATTATGTTACTGAATCCATCATTACATTAAAACATTTCTACAAATTAGAAATAAATGTATCTCCATTTGTCAACACTAAAATAAAATCCCAGTTTCTGTACCTAATTAATAATCAATCAAAATAATTCGCACCGTTGTGGTAACCGTGTGTACCTATAACAAATTGAAAAATGGGTTAAGGTGTGCAAGTAATGGATTAAATCAGACTTACACAAGTTTAGTTTAGGGTAAGGCCCTACTCATCCCCTCAGTAAAATTATTTATTTACATTGAACAGAATCCCGGCATCCAGAGAATGGGTGCTTACGAGTCCAACCTCAGTTTTGTGGGATAAAAATGAAGTTTAACATTCGTTCGTATTATATTTATATAGTTGAATTTCCTATCATACCGAAGTAGCAAAGATCGAAAATGAAGATAATTAGAGCAGGTAATGATAAACTTTAGAATAAGCTAGACACTTGGTACCTACTTCTAAAAACGTTTGAACTATAGGTACCTGCTTAAATTTTTAATGCTATACTCAATATAAATAATTAACTATAATTATTTAATTACGTTGGAAATCGTTAATTAAAATAGTTTCTTTTTCTAATTTTAGAGGTGTAAACATAAACAACATTAAGAATATGTAACTTGTCAAGTCAACAGATCTCTAGCTTATGTAGTTAATACATAGGTACCTACGAATTAGTTTATTAGAAAACTCAACCGAACATTTTGATTATCACTTTCCAGTTTTCATATTTCAAATTGACCTCCGCTTTCGTATCCTAATGCTTGATTTGACATTTTAATCGATGAATTCGTTGCAAAACCCCGACTTTTTAAGTCAACGGGAATAATGGACGGGTCGCTCGATCAGAACATGAGTTTTTGCTTTGCATTTTATGTTTTGTTTTTTTTTTTTTTTTTTTTTTTTTTTTATGTTATATAGGCCAGACAAACGAACTTGTGGGTCACCTGATGTTAAATGAACACCACTGTCCATAGACACCCGCAGCGCTTTACACGATGCCAGTGCGTTGTCGGCCCTAAAGGAGAGGGAATATGGGAAGGGGGAGAGGGAGGGGGAGAGGGAAGGGGTGATGTATTGGGCCCCCGGCACTCTCACTGACCGTACGAAACGCAAGCAGGATTACTGCTGCTTCACGCCGGTGTTCTGTGAGAGGGTGGTACTGCCCCGGACGAGCCGGCCCATTCGTGATGCAGCGGCTAGCTACAACATGGCTCTACCACTACTAAAACTTATTTATCTTGTTTTACTGTACACGGCTATTTGAATCACAAGACGATCGATCAACGAGGTAAATAAAAGATCCCATATCAAGCAAATTATCAATAGATTTTATATAATACTTAATGAATTTTTAATAAACGCGAAAGAAGTTGCAAATAAATCAATTCAATATGACTAAGTCATGTTTCCCGGCCATTATTACGTTTAATTTATACAAGTAGGATGTACCAAAGCAAAACAATTAAAAAATATATATATTAAATTGCTATATCGTCCAGGCCAACAGATTTCTATTAATATTCTAGAGAATAAGCAGGTAAATTGTAAAAAAACTTTAAACGATGAAATACTGTATTGAAAGAATAATATTTAGATATGTTTCGTTCACTAAAAGTCAATAAAAACTTTAGTCTGTCCGTAGAATAAATGAAAAAAAAAATAGATAAATACCTAAATAAAGATAAATACCTTCATAAATTTTAATTTGAGATGTTGATAAGTGATAACCTCTATATATTGGATCTACACAGGGCATGCCAATCACAAAGAAACATCCTATTGTTAGTGTGTGGGTTATATGAAAACACTAAAAACAAGGCAGCATGGAGGGGTCCCTATCGGACCGTCGTTGCAGGTGTCATGAGCATATGAGAGTGAGGGCTGGCTGGAGACACATACGTGGGCGTGCGGCGAGGTGATCGCGCGGCACAGGCACGCGTGAGCCGCCGGCGCCACCTGGTAGTCCATATAGTTCCCGTAGCCCATGTGGTCGCAGGTGCACGTGCAGTTTTCGATGTGATGGCGCAGCTCCAGTTCTACTTCCCACGGAGGCTCCATGAGCGCGGCGAGGTCTCCGCGCGCCGCGAATGCGGACCCGGGCCGGGCGCGGGCCGCACCTGCGCGGCGGCACCTGCCTCCCCGCCCGCCGCCGGACGCGCTCCACCATACAAGTCGGAGCCTAGCGGAGCTGGTCGCGGGCCGAGGGCGAGCGCCGGGCCCGGCTGGCGGTTGGAGCGGTCGGAGGCGCGGCGCGCGCGGCGCGGCGTGGGACGGCGCGCATAGCGGAGCGGCCGGCTGCCGGCAGGGGAATGCCGCGAGCCCGGCCGCGCGCCCGGGCGGCCCGGCCGCGCCGGCGCCCCGAGCTCCACGTGACAGCCCGCCCTCACACCTCGCGCCGGCCCCGGGCCAGAGGCAATGCCTGCCGCTGCCGTGACACCGTCGCCGTCTTCAGCGCGGACACTTCTGCCACCACTCAACCAACGAACATCAAATTCCAAGATAACTCACAAAAGTACAATTCGAAAACAATAGTTCGATTACAAATAAGTCTTACTTAAATCTAGAAAAATGATTGTTATGTTAGATAACGCACACTTAGCGCATAAAACAAGTTTACTTTTTTTTGTAAATAGCTACGTAGATGTAGCTAAGAAATGACAAACTATCCACGTTCAAACTTTACATAACCAATATTGGTTACCCTCTGGACTACCCACAAACCAAACTTTTTTCTTCTGAAGGGCAGTAAATTTTCATTTCTCTTATGAAAACACACAGATTGATATCTCTGGAGTATTAACTTCCGGGTGGGTAAGATATTATTCATTTATCCTTCGAAGATTTATGTGAATAGGTTGTAATATTGTAACGACATTATATCCTGGTTTATGTTACGGGATGTTCGGAATCCGCATCAGGAGATTTCAGGAAGCGTGGATTTGTTTGTTTATTATGTTTGTTTCTAATGGTGAAAGAGAGTACTTGAGTTATTCGCTGGAGTCACTTTTAGTGCAAGTAATCGTAATAAAATAAATAACGCATGCATCCTAATTATTGAAGTACCTTACAAATATGAGTAAAGGAATACCTATATTGACATGCTGACAGAAATACAAGATTCCAATAACAGTTTAAGTAGGTAGGTTTAAGTAGGTAGGTAGGTAGGTAGGTAGATATAAAAGTAAAAAAACAACTTACGAGTATGCTTTTACTTGAAAGGTATAGGTAGTTAACTAAATGTAAACAAACTTCAGTTTCCAAATTTGGCACATTCAAGGATTCAAAACATTTTATTTATCTATCATTGTAATAAAAACTATGTAGACTAACGTATTTTAATACAGAAATATAAATGTTTAGATAGTTTAATGGGAGAATTACAGTATTTAAGATATCAGTTGACATTGTTTTGTTTACATTTAGTTAATTACCTAAACCTTTCAAGTATAGTGAAGCCCTAAATAATAAATATTTGAATATTTCCATTAATCTTTCTATTTTTTTTATGCGGTAATTGTAAAACTTAACGATGCTTGATCTCTAAAAGAAGTGCTACCTACTCAGATACTTGTTATAAATTGCATCAAAATAACTCTACCCTAGAGATAGATAGCGTATCAGTTGCTTACCTAAGTAATTTAAGTAAATTGAAATTTAATTATTGTGGGAGTGACTGTGAAAGACTTTTTATAATCAAATATTAATTAAATGTTAATCTTACCATGACCTAGATACAATTATTATGTCTAGTAATGAATTAGTTTTGTACTTTATTAGTCTACCTAATACCTATACTAACATTATTTTATTTATGATTTAATACTGGTATTGAGAGTGCTGCTTTTTTAAAGCAATAAACTATTTTTAAGTCAATGTACTTAGTAGGTACGTAATGATCTATATAGTAAATAAGTACATTTCAATTAGTGATATTTTGTCTCCGTTCTGTTATTGTTAGCAGTTCAGTTGAAAATCACTTGTTTCCAGGGCGACGTAAATAATTACCGTGAAAAAATGCTGTCTCATTCAATCTTATATAAATTGCCCTCCGATGGTGCCGTGCCTGTGGAATGGCGTTGAGCGAAATTTAAAAGCGCCCAATCGACTGCACTGCAACCTGCGACTTATAACCCGCGCGGATCCACTACAGTAAAATATGATCAACCATCCATTAGCGACATAAGTGCAACATAAATTAGAACAATGCTCTAGCACAATAATCTCTAAACTGCGTACCTACAGCGTGGATCCACTACTGCAAAATGGTCAACTAATTGAGATCTTAGTACATTAGTGACAACTAGGTACAGCAGTGATTCATTAAAACGAAAAGCATTAACTAAACAAGGCCCTAGCGCAATAATGACTTAGATAGGTTCAGCGCGGATCCACTACAGCACAAATTAGATATCAATCGATTAAAATCCTAGGAGGGCGTCCATAGTTACCTTAGGTCAGGAGATTAATTAAGGGGTCTAGCCGAATCTCATCCATACATTTTTTCCGCAAGACACAGTGCACATTGTGAGAAAAGTAGATTCAATTAAACCCACTAAAATATAGCTGAAATCCTACTCTTGTCCACGACAAAACCTAGCGTACAAGGCTCCCTGTATTTAAAATCAATGTGACCACATTTATGCCACAATTCAAAGTTAAATGTGAATACCGTGCTGCGGTTAAGTTGTGTTCCAAGCCGACGATTTACGCGGACTTAACTAGAGGCGACCTGCCACAAGTTCGGATACTAACAACTTTAGAGTACGTTAGTCCGGGTATTACGTATCGTGTATCTAATGCACTCAAAGCCAATCTTAACCCTCGCAAGAGACGGGCTAAGGCTATCCTATTATTAATTTACATATGTTGACAAATGTATTATGGTCTTACATGTCTTACGGTTGAGTTCTTCCATTAACTACAGTCAAGAGCAATGAAAACGGGTTGGCTTCCTTGCAATAGAATCAGACCCGATTTCATTGCACTTTCGAGTGTATGTACACAGCTCTTTTTGTTAGGTAATTAATAAAAATTAGCGTGTTTAAATATTTATTACTTACGGTTTACTAATTTTTGGACTCTCAGTACACATATCCGTAGGTAGGTACAGTACATTGTATTATTTTATAAGGGTTTAAGGGTCGTTTTTAAAAAAAATAGGTAATTAAGGGCTTACTGAAAACGAAATCACGATCGCTTCCTTTGTGTAACAAAAGGTAGTCATACAAACTCTATGGGTATCTTTCGTTACACGAAAGAATCAATAGGGATTTGTTTTAAACTGACTGACTGATCTAACACACAGCTCAAACCACTTAACGGATTGAGCTTAGATTTAGCATACCTACAGATAGATATTTATTTATGACGTATGCATCCGCTAAGAAAGGTTTTCTCAAAATTTTCACGGGATAGGGAATAAATGGGATTTATATTTTCGCTCCAAACCGGTCCTATCTCCGTAACTATAATTATTAAAGTCCTCAATATAAGAGTGAAAAACTAATTTTAGGATTTTCGGTAAACCCCACTGGATAAGGAAGAAACGGGATTTGTATATTCAATTCAACGGGGCCTTATCTCAGTAACCATTCCTTTAGAATCAAGAGGTGCAGTAAAAGGGATTTTCGGAATTTCCCGCGGGATAGAGATCGGGAGTTGACCATAACTTTTATGGATATAGTCGCATAAAAAGCTATAAATATGGGTCTCGAGGTACTAAAATGATAATTAAATAATGTAATCTTAGAAACCTCGTAGGTATTTCTATTATAACATTTTTGGTTGATCTAAACTTTGATCAATTATAACTAATTGATCAAAGGATCTAAATCCATATCAATTTTTATGACTTACGCCAGTAACTGCATTCTCAAGCTACGAATTAAGCTATAGGTACATTATATACATATTATTATATCCTTAACTGGTGTACTTTGTTAAGGCTCGCGATTTACTCTACTACAACTGTAGGACTGTAGCTTCAAAATATAACTAGAAGATCGCGCTATTTCATATAGTTACGAGTAAAAGCAGATTAGAGTTGTCGTAGCAAAAATTCCAATGCAGGTTGACGCCTGCCTAAAGGTAAAACCTTGTATCTAATTCAAAATTACTACCTTACTTACCAATTAAACTTTTGACGAATATAAATTCACTATATTTGTTAGAAATTTAATTTTTTCAACAAGGTTTGGTGTATACGTTAAAACAAGTTTATTATGATTCGAAGTTTTTGGGGAATAAGGTTACTTATACCTACCGGGTCACCATAAAAATTCTGCTGTAAGAAAAACGATAAATAATGTACTTACCCTAGATTTAGTATTTAGCTTCTAAATAATGATACAATTTGTAATATGTATCGATGCTACACGGACATCTATTCTCGTAGAGCTTCGTAGCATGTTCGTAGAGGGGCTACGAGGGCTACGCTTGATACACGTTCGTGTACAATACCCATATACACAGTTGAAGTTCAGTTGGGGATTTGTATGCATTTGATGCATATTTTCAAGATATTTTTTTATTTAATTTTCTAGGGGATTATATTGACAGCTTCTTTGCTGATCTTTAGGTCTTAGTATATTGTGTAGTTTTGATGCAGGTGTTTTTACGCTTCTGACGCCAGAAAAAAGTGTATTGGAGTCTGTGTATAGATAATTATATTAATGTGACTGACTACCTATGTATTTGGTACCCTATACAGTCCGAAAGAATTTATGGATTTTAATTGTGGAAATGTAAGTAAAAATATAAGTGTTGTTGTGTTTTTGCAGACAAATATTGTTATTCTTTTAGTTAATTATCACTATTTGTTTTATTTCAAGTTAGATACATAGACCGAGTTGTGTAAATAAAAACGTTAAAACCTGAGCCGAATATATTTTTAAATTACAACTTATGAATATTTTTATAAGCATTAATTATGCTTATGTAAGAAATGTACAGATTACATAAAACTACAGAACACTGAATTCTACACTTAAAAGTTCCAAGCAACATATTGAATTTCGACGTAAGCAGAAATCACTAAACTGTCAAATAACATAAGCATGCCAAACAAACATGAGATCGATAGGTACCTATAATTGCCAAATAAATATATGTCAAGTTTGAGAGGTTCGACGGCCCGACTATTCCGCAACGGGGCGATCCCAAAGCGAGAACATTTTGTACAACCCGGGTAGTGCAAATCCCATTCATACACTTTTCCTACTCCTGTACTTTTACCTGTTTTTTACATGGTCGCGAACAAATATATAAGAACATAGATAATATGACTTCAGAAAGTCTATACTTACTCTATTCCCCATAACAGCACTTGTGTCGTAATGTCGTTATTACGATACACCTAGCTGCAACATAATATTAAATGTAGGTTACACTCAACACTAAAGCCCAGTTTAGACCTGCTGAGTTGAGTAGAGCAGAGTAGGGTAGAGTAGGGTACATTAGGGTACAGTAGTGTACAGTAGGGTCCAGTAGGGTACAGTAGGGTCCAGTAAGGTACAGTAGGGTCCAGTAGGGTTCAGTATGATACAGTAAGGTACAGTAGGGTCCAATAGGGTACAGACAGTAGGGTACAAACAGTAGGGTACAGACAGTAGGGTACAGTAGGGTACAGTAGGGTATAGTAGGATATATTAGGGTACAGTAGGGTACAGTACAGTAGAGTCGAGTCGAGTCGAGTCATAGAAAAAATATTGTATGCAACGGTGTATAATTTGGTCTTAACGGCTCGTGCCGTCTTCCATTGCGATACTCGCCTTCGCTCGTATCGCAACTCACGTCACTCGCCTTTTAAGACTTCACTTATACAAACGTTGCATAAAATACTATTAAATAAGCGTTTCTGAATACTACTACATAGTTAGTTTTGTTTCTTATTTATGTTTTAATGTTTATTCTTTAACAATTGCAAGTTATTAACACCTATAAATTAGCTTCGGTTATAAGTAACAAATAATTTAATCAAATCTTACAAGTCGATTTTAATCAATTTCCAATGGTCTCATTGACTTGAAATTTGGAGTGTTAATAGTATTCCGGTGACAATACAGTAATTTAGTATTTTTTTTTGCATTAACCTATTTTTAGTAATTACTGGGATATATATATTCTAGCTTTTGCCCCTAGTTTTAGTAGGAAGAAAATGTGCCCCAGACGGACCAGACGATCAGGTTCATTTTACTTTTATTTTGTTATTATTTCGTTCTAATACTCTTTCTAGTACTTAAATAATAATAAGCTCATGATATTTAGTATTTATTGCGTTACCGCAACATACGGAGGCAATATGGTTAAGATGTCACCAAAATAGATTCTAAAAACCGATAACATTAATTGGATCAAACCGTGTATACTACTCGTTTTCGTTTACGAGCCGTTTAGAGCCTTGTGCAGGCTGTCTCACAGGCTCGATATATCGGATCGTAAATAAGTATTAGGTGCCTAATAAGTTCCATATAATCCTGATAAAGTTGTTCATTCCGAAATACGAAGGTAAGTAAGTATTATTTTTTAGAAGAAGATAAGTAAGCGTATACCAAAAATTTAAGTAAGCGTATAACTTCAGACAACGCACAACCTACCATTGAAGTTAGAGATTTGTAAGTTGCCACACAAATTTCTTGTGAATCGTAGAATAATTATAATAATAACTAGCTGTTGTCCGTGACCCCGTTTGCGAAGAATAGGGGTATAAAAAATAACCTACGACCTTTTCTCAGACCTACCGAATGTGGAGAAAAAAGTTTCTCAAAAATCGGTCAAGCCGTTCCGGAGGAGTTCGCTAACAAACACCGTGACTCGAGATTTTTATATATTAGATTATTTACTGTCCAAAAACTGTTTACAATAATTGTTGTTACTTAAAATAAAAGTTCCAATAGCTTACCCATTGCGGGCGTACAATATTTAGTTAAAATATTCAAATACATTATAAAAAAATTTACATAGCACCCACCCCTTCAACTTTCTCTTAAATTGTGGACCTTCCAATAATTTGATGCAGAAGTGCATTAAAAAGAGATTTTTCTAAATTCACCCAGGATATACTTAGACAGAGCTAGCTATTTTTTTATACCACGGAAGCGAAGAAATAAACCCGCAATGAATAATGTAAACTAAATAGGTTGAACAGGGATAGATGCTTTGCAAACGTTTTTTTAAACCTTTGTTACAACAAAGTCTTTTTTTAGAGTAAATTATTGCATTGTAGCTTATGTAGAACGAGCCGAATAGGTCCGGTGAGCTGGAGCTGAGAGGCTGCATGCGTGCGCAGAGCGGGCGACGCGCGCGGCAGTCGGCATGCGGCGGGCGCGGAGCGTGACGGGGCCGCTGCGGCGCGCCCATCCCGCCTCGGGGGCCACCTGGAACGTCCAGGTACACAAATAACACCATAACAACACATGCTACCCCATAACCAATACATACATCTACCAGTTCTACTACCCCTGATACAACATAACTGACACTTTAATGTCGCTGTGATTTTGATTTACCGAAAGACAATGTTGCAAATGTTGATTTATATTATTTTGCAATTTTATAACTGAATTACTAGATACGTGAAACGATAAGGGTTTGCAGTCGTTAGATGATGGAATGGAAATGTTACGCGAATCCTTTGTTTTCATTTTAATTTAGTTAAGTGAGCATTTCAATGAACGTCCTCTAATTAAAAAGAAAATCGATCTGTCACCAGTTTGTAATATTGAGTGGGAGATAAGAGGATACCTAATTAACAAATAGTTGAAAATGAGAATAAAATCTGGATTTCTTTTTGTTTCTTAGAAATTTGTTCACTAAAAATCAGATCACCGAGTCAAATCAGAATGACGAGCTGCGGCGTTATTCGTAAATTGTATTATATTTCGATGTTAAAGAAAAATATTGTAAACATTACTGAATTATGTACACCTAACAGAATGTATTTAATACCGATGGCATAGATATAATTTGCGTTTCTCTTGTGTTGAAAGGGCCTTTTATGTTTACCTCATTAAGTTAAGTAAGTTATTTGAAGTAGCATTCATTATTAAACCACCTCCTGACTCAACAGTTGTCCTAAAACTTGTTGCGCACGCAGCCTTCTGAATACGTTAAGACATTATCATCTGCTTAAAGGATGAATGAAAATTGCGATCGTTTTCCCTTCGTTAATTGGCCGAATATTGACAATCATTAGGTTCATTAATGATCTGGAAATACCACCAGACAGAGACGAATTCTGAAAGATTATCGCTATGCTTCTAGTAATTGAGGTAATAACATAATACTAAAGTAGTAGAAAATGACCATCATCATGTCCTGAAATTATATTGCAATATTGTCATTGTTAAAAAAATTTGCCATGTGTGGACTTACCATGTAATTTTTGGTTAGTGGTTTTCTTGTAATAAAAATGTTTATTTAAAAAAATTGAGAGCGTTTGTGTCGTCTATTTCTTATGTAAGATAAATCCATTTATTTTAAAGATTACCCACATATTCAAATTTCAAAATGTGTGAAATTTACTGGCAAGTTTCATATAAAATAAATAAATAAAATTCATTTATTCGAGACTATTACGTCCATATTTAGTTAGTACGAAAACTTCTTATAAGGTAGAGTCGTTCAAGTGCAGGTCATTCTCCCAGAAGTTGCCATTTTAATTTTAATCCACTAAGCATCAAGGCATCACTTTCAAAATAGTATGGAAAGGGCACTAGTAGTAAAAATCACTTTTTAAATCACTGCGTAAAAGTAACTTTAAATAAAACTAGTACATCAAATTACATTATTTTTTTATGAAAAACATATTTCAATGTTAATCAAAATTAAATTACAACGATTAAAATGATCTAAGTATCCGTGAGTTAAGATTAGTGGAATCTAAATTGGTGAGTAAAATTTATTTAAAAGAATTTTGTTTTCTTTTTTTTTCAAATATTACTGGCCATTAGTATCGGGTTAGCAAAAATAATAATTTAGAAGAGTTTTGAAATATTTTTCTTTGTCATTCATTGCGTAATTAATTAGAATGAGGCACCTTGTCTCTTTAAATAATAAATTTAATAAAATAAATATTTCAAAATGGTTCTAAATTATTATTTTTTTGCTATTTAACCCGATACTAATGTAATATTTAAAATAAAATGAAAAAAATTTTTTTAAATCAAGTTTTACTCACCAATTTAGATTCCACCATTCTTATCTCGCGGATATTTAGATCATTCTAATTGTTGAATTTTAATTTTGATGAACATTAAAATATGTTTTTCATGAAAAAATAATGTAATTTGATGCACTAGTCTTATTCAAAGTTACTTTTACGCAGCGATTTTAAAAGTGATTTTTACTACTAGTGCCCTTTCCATATTATTTTTTATTATTTTACTGGTTACTGGTTACTGGTTAAATACTACATAAACTAAGGTAGTTTTTAAAGTACTTTGCAGAAAAAAAACTTAAGTGAAAAAATAAAAAAATGACCTTTGAAAATTTATGAAAAATTTTACTGAACTCAAATTATTGAGAGTTTTAGTTTTTGTTGTAAAATGTATGATAACACGAGTTAAAATGGAATTGTTATTGGTTAGATCCGCTATTTCACTACTTCCAAAAAAAAATTCATGGTCGTAGGTCAAATAGTTCAGCTACCACTAAGAAATTATACCTGCAATCCGACATTTCTGAAATTTTCACTAAAATGCTCATAACTCTGAAACAAATGAAAATCGCTGGACATACATGGGGGTCAATTTGGTAGCTCCTGAGGTCCCCTACCTTTGGTCTTCGTTTGATCCACCCCCCCGTATACACCCTGTATAATTTTTTCTTTCTTTTGGATTGTATTTTTATTGCTATAATTAAAATTTATATTATTATTTAGTTCGTACTTATATAATATTAGTTACTAGCTGTTGCCCGCGACTCCGTCCGCGAAGAATAGGGGTAGGTATAAAAACCGGTCAAGTGCGAGTCAGACTCGCGCACGAAGGGTTCCGTACCATTGTGTATAAAAATGGCAAAAAATCACATTTTTTGTATGGGAGCCCCCTTAAATATTTGTTTTATTTTAACGACCGCTTTAGCCTAGTTGGTAGTGACCCTGCCTACGAAGCAAGAGGTCCTGGGTTCAAATCCCGGTAAGGGCATTTATTTGTGTGATGAGCACGAATATTTGTTCCTGAGTTATGGATGTTTTCTATGTATTTAAGTATTTATTTATCTATATAAGTATGTTTATCCGTTGCTTAGTACCCATAACACAAGCTTTGCTAAGCTTACTTTGGGACTAGGTCAATTGGTGTGAATTGTCCCATGATATTTATTTATTTATTTTTATTTATTTTTAATTTAATTATTTATTTTTAAAGTGAATATACAGGGTTATTTGTAATTCACTAGCATCCTTTTAACCCTAAACTCCTACCACGTAGAGCGCGCGCAGACAGAGAGCGGTCTGGAGTTCCGAGTTCCGCGTTCAGAGTTCTGTGTATTGACCGCTCGAGAGTTCCGACCGCCTACTGTGTGCGTTATCGTAAGGGACTCAGTACATTCGATTGAACGCAGATCTCGGAACGCGGAACACCAGACCGCGCTCTGTCTGCAAGCGCTCTTAAACAAATGTTTTTTGTTTTACGGCTTTTGTCATAACTTAATATTTTTGGTGTAATAACGTTTTGAAAATTTGATTCTGCCTCTTATTTTTACGATACTCTGTGTATTTGTATGGGAAAAAAGTGCTTCAATTTAAAAAGTCGTAAAACAAAAAACATTTGTTTGAGTGATAGGAATTCAGGGTTAAGAGGATGTCAGTGAATTAAAAATAACCCTGTATAACTAAATATTCTGTGAATATTTCAAGCGTCTACGTATTGCCGTTATCACAATATCGAGCAAAAAACGAGCAAAAAAAATCACGTTTGCTGTATGAGAGTCCCCTTAAATATTTATTTTATTGTATTTTTTAGTATTTATTGTTATAGCGGCAACGAAAATACATCATCTGTGAAAATTTCAACTGTCTAGCTATCACGGTTTATGAGATACAGCCCTGGTGACAGACGGACAGACGGACGGACGGCGGAACCTCAATAATAGGACCCGTTTTTACCCTTTGGGTAAGCAACCCTAAAAAGCTCGTATTTGAAAGTTGATAATAATTAGAGTTCACTCTAAACTACATTTCAATAGAATCTGACAATCTCGTAGACACTTACATATGGTATAGGTGATATTATTAAAATCTTTTTTTTATTACTTTTATTGATAATCATAATTAATTTTAGGAACCTAAACAATCAGGTGTCCACATCAGTTGGCTAAGTTGGCTTTAGGTACAGTCGAAGAAACTGAATCACGTAGCAGGGTGAACATAGACATAGACATATTTATTCAATAAACAATACAAGATTGTGTTTGAACCCTTTTCATTGCAAATGTCATGTTGACATTTCATACATCTGCCGTAGAAATCATCGTGAAATTGGTTGTGAAAATGTTCCACCCGGGTACACGATTCAGTTTCCTTGGCTGTACCTAAGAAATTGTCAGATTCTATTGAAAGTTTAGTTTACACATCGACAGCTTTTTAGGGTTCCGTAGCCAAAATGGCAAAAACGGAACCCTTATAGATTCGCCATGTCTGTCTGTTTGTCCGTCCGTCCGCGGCTTAGCTTAGAGACTACTAGTGCTATAAAGCTGTAATTTTTGATGGATGTGTGTAGCAATTACCACGACAAAGTGGTAAAATAAAATTTAGAAATAAAATACCTCCCATAGACGTAAAGTGAGGTGATCTTTTTTTTCTCGTCTAACCTTATAGTCTGGGGTATCGTTGAATAGGTCTTTTAAAATCATTTACGGGATTGTGAAGACGACTTACAGTGATTCGTTTGCGAAATATTCAACTTTAACGTGCATTTTTTTTAAATCGATCGTCTCCCCCCTCCCCGTTAAATGCTAAACCTTGAGAATTATTAGTATAGGGTGAGTGGGGGTAAGATGAAAAGCAATGTAAGATGAAAAACACTTGGGTGCTACGAGTAGTTTATCATCTTACACTGTTTTTCATCTTACCCCCACTCACTATAGTTTAAAAGTAAATAGCAGCCTGACCTATAAAATATACCTACTTGTGAAATCCCGTAGCCCCGAAAAAAATTACTTGTTTAGTAGGGATAGTATAATTAATAAGATATGCAAGGGTTTTTTTCGTAACAGCTGCGGAACCCTATCCTGGTCGTGTCCAACATGCTCTTGGCCGGTTTTTCAAAGTAGTGACGATATCCTGTTGACAACGGTTGTCTTGCAGGTGGTCCGTGGCAAGATGAGTTCGCAGTGCCTGTGGCACGCGTGCCGCGCGCTGTCCGCGGGCCTGCTGCTGATGCTGCTCGGCGCAGCCATGGCCGTCATAGGTAAGCATCACCTCTCCTCTAATTATAAGAATAAGAATAAGAATAAGAAATCTTTATTTCGCATAAGTAACAGGTACATGCGAATAAGAAAAATAACAACAATAATTGAAAATAGAAATAAGCTACATATGCGAAAAAGGAGTCCACTCAGCACTCGTTGGGTCACTAAAGGTGGCTCGACGCTGATATTATGTGGATCCTGGTTAGCATCCGATACAGAGCCGCACGGCACACATGCTCCCACAAACTCTCCCAATATGATTATAAATATATCTGTCTCTCTTATAAAACACAATTTCATAGATATACAATAAAGAATTTCACAAACATACGTAAGTTACATAACACAATTTGCTCACACAAATAATAATTGAGTTTATCATGCCAGAGAGAGACCATAGAGAAGAGGGTAGGTATACTTTTAGGTAATTTTTTGAAATGTCCTAAGCTCATTGAAACAAAACAAAATTTAACGAATTAATGAAGAAAATAAATATTTTGTATAGATTTTACAAACTAAACTGAAGGTAAGCATAACTTTTCCAATATTTTTGTTAGATAGGTACTGTGTGCAATAGGTCTGTGAGGCTTGTCCCACACACGTATTTCCGTAAACAATTATTAAGCATTTTTTCAAATTTGATATTGTCTCACGCTTATGAAGTAAAATCATATCACTATACGAATAATACCGGCTAATATCTCATAAATCGTCAATTTTGCCACTAATTTTCCTGTATTCTATAAATATTAATAACCTTTAAAATACTAATAAGTCTTTAGGACTAGAAACAAAGTTGTCGTCGTATTTTCTTGTCCTCTACTTATTTTTTTTTGTTTTTTTTACTAATGAACGATTAAATTTTAATGCAACTCTCTCACGGCCGTTACATTATAAATTTAGTACACACAAATACACTTAGCACGTACTCCGCGCGCCCATTAACCGCGTCCACACGTTCGCAAATTAGATAGACAACCAGAATTGTCGCACTTCGGCGTTCGAGGGGGACGGGTGAGGGAGACATCCGCCAGGGTTCCGGAGCTGACACATCCGGCTTGCAGTTTCCGGTCGGCATGTTGATGGGATGCACACATGTACACGAGCATTTAATTACTGATGCGTCGTGTCGTGTTTATGCAATATTTGCTATTACATACGAGTACCTAAGTAAAGCAGCGCACGTGACTGGAATGTGGCTCTATGTAACTCAAACTGTACATTCGAAATACGGCAACAAGTTTATCAAATGTTACACTCTGCATACAATATGTTTTTTTTTCTGACAGACCATTACCTATACAAACAGTTCTCGTAAATTTTTGCTGAGTAGGCAGCAATGTACCTATAATATTCAAACCCACATTTTCCACGCTTCTCATCGCGTTAATAACCCCTAAGATCATGATCATGTGAGGGGTGTAAAAGTTACCCCGGAGGGTCAAAGCAACCCGCATTACGGTAATTACTTTTTGCCTGTTTGTCTTCGCTCTTCCCTCGCGTGGAAATGGCCGGGTAAGCTCCATAGGAGATTTGTTTACGCGAAATAAACAAAGAAAGTGAATTAAAAGTGTCAAAGCGAGCTGTCTTATAATAACGCCAATTAAATAGGTAACGGTAAATTTTAACTTTACAATGAACGTAATATTAATAGTGTACCTTATTTTAAGTCAAGTAGGAAAATAGTCAGTATTAGAATAAATAATAATAAATATCACGGGACAATTCACACCAATTGACCTAGTATTTTCATACAAATTTCATACAATTCATGCCCCGCCCAACCCGGGACCTCAACCTTCTCAAGCTCAAGGTTCTAACCACTACTAGGTTATTTGGTCGTCAGAGTAGTGACCACTAAAGCAAATATATGTATATGTATTTCGACTCCCGCTTTCATTTGTTGAACGGCCTGCTTAACACATTGTATACAATTTCGTGCTCATGCGGGCGGTACTAGATACATTGCAAATTAATAAAATAAAAACCCTGTAAAATAAGTAAATAAGTACCTAGTCAATCATGTTGGCATATACTTAAACGTATAACGTCACGACTTGTCATTTCATTACTAAAAAAAATCGCGAGAATCGCGTTTTGACCGACAGTTCATAAAAAGTTTGTCAATTTTGGTGCCTTTTGTGTCAAATACTAGAGCAGAGATCTTTCAATTTTAGATAGGTAGACCCCATATTTACCTGATATTGATTTAATCAACTTCAAATGTGGTTTTTTTCTCGCGTAATAAGGCCCCTTGCAGGTCTTCGTCGACCCCTGGGGGTCAATATCGACCGCTTTGCGTATCATGTGTGTTTTCAGGTTCCATACCCAAAGGATGACAAAGGGATCCTATTACTGAGACTCCGCTCTCTGTCTTTCTGTCCGTCCGTCACAGGGCTCTATCTCCTGAAGCGTAACGTAATATCTAGAAATTTTCACCGATTAATTATTACTGTGGCCGTTATGACAAGAAGCACAAAAAATAAAATAAAGTTAAAAATTAAAGGGGGTCGTCATACAATAAACGTGTTTTTTTTTCAGCGAATTTAACTCTATGTTTATAATGGCATTAACTAGATTAGATACTTGAAGTTTTCACCGATTGTGTACCTATTACTATGGCCGTTACTACAATGTAAACAAATTAAACATTAAATGGGGTCTCGACCGACAAATATAAAATGATACCACACCGCGTACATTTTAGAAGGGCTCTGCTATACTAGATTATTATAGTTACGGCTGTTTACGATATACATTTTGACATACCTAAAAATTTGTTCCCCTGTCGTTGCAAGAGTCCGACTCACACGAGGATGGTTTTATTGTCTGTTCACGAACCGGCGTTGTGTTCCAGGGTACTACGCAGACACGCTGTCGGTGGATGAGGAGGTGCGTGGCAACGCGACCGTGTCGGTGAAGGATGAGGCTCGCGGCTTCCACCTCAACAACCTGTCCTACGCCGGCCCCATTGTCATGGGCTTCGGAGGTTACCAACATCAAACTATATAAGAAAATCGGCCATGTGCAAATCCTACTCACGCACGATTCCATACCAATCCAAAAGCCAGAAAAAAATAAGTTTTTGTCTGATATTCCACCACTTCTAAGCCTCCTATTAGAATGAGAAGGCTTGGGTCGTTGTTCCCATGCAGGCCCAGAGCGGATCAGGAACTTTACACATACCATTGAGTTTCTTCATAGGGATGTATAGGTTTCCTTACGATCTTTTCCTTCACCGTAAAGCTTGTGGTAAATTTCAAATGTAATTTCGCACATAAATTCCGAAAAACTCATAGGTGCGGGCCTGGGTATGAACCCACGACCCTTTGCTTGGGAGACCATAGTTCAAACCACTAACTTGAATTAACTGCTTGGATAAATCGGATGATAATGCGAAATTATTATGACATCTAATGATGGAGCTGGAAGGTAGCCATAGATAGGGCAGGGTAGCCATAGGAACTCACTCAGTAATAAAACGTCACGACCGCATCAAATTTGGGCTCGTTTGATTCGTCTTGACGAGTACTTTGATCCTGGATGGTAACCTGGGTCTGACGATGGAACTGGAAGATGGTAATGGGATCTCCGTAATAAAACGTCATAACCCCATCGAGTTTGGTCTCGTTTGATTCGTCTTGACAAGTACTTTGGTCCTAGACGGTAAGCAGGGGATAAAAGTACAGGTAGGAAAAAAACTTTTATTAAAAATGGAATTTTTAACAAAAACTTATTATTCGTTACAGGTTTCATAGTGGTTGCAGCGTGCGTAATGACGTTTGAAGCTCGCGACAGTGCCGCGAAGGTACTGCCTTTGGTACTTACCAATTACCTACTAAAACTAGATAAGTAATGTCATGCGTAAGTAAATAGATATAGGTACCTAGACCTAGTGAACAAAAACCAAGACTTGTATAGATGATTGATTAGTAGTTTCTTGATTGGTAGTAAGATGAATGAGAGTGAGAATGGCATTAAAAGTTTAGACACAGGGTATGAAACCGTGCAAGCCCGTTGACTATACGTATCTCAGTAGTCTATTTGACACCACCAATCAAATAACCACTTTTTAAAATATGTCAATCGCGATTTTCCATAGATTTTGTATGACAATATCGAGCTGCACTGCAATGTCACTTATCTGGGGGCACGGGAGTGCCCCCGCCAAGACGAGCCAAGCGGAGCGCAAGGGCACTTACTACCTACCTTTTCTCGAAACGTTTCGTCGTTTTTTTGAACTCTTATAACTTTGCTTTGGATGATGTTAAATAGTTGAAAATTTCAAGATATAATAACACTAGTATAAACATGAAACATACAAAGTTTGAATGTCGTAGCTCTTATACTTTAGATTTTATCAATATCTAAAAATCCCCGATTTCGTCACTGAATTTGGTATGTAAGCTAATAATAGTATACAAACAACGAAAAAATCTTAAAACTTGAAACTTTTACCCCCCCAACCCCTTAAACTAGGGGGCGAAAGCTTGTATGAGACTTCCGCAACTTTTGATGCTAGAGGTCTGAAAATTGGTATAGAGAAGGACCCACGGAAAGAGTTTAAAAGATTGAATAGATTTTTAAGTTCAAACCCATATGCCGTATTGCAAAAAGTTCGTGCGGCCGACTCGCCAGTTTAGTCCACGGTTTACACGCCCACGAGATTAATTAGTGTAAAATTAGGGCTTATAGATTTAGAGCTGGGCACGTAGGGTTAGAAACTTGGCTCTACAAGAGATCTGATTACTTTTTGACAGTGCGAGCTACATGGTCTCGTCTTGGCAACATTTAACATGAAATGTTTTTGTGGGATTTTTATTTACCAACTCATTCATAAACTGGGTGAATAAACTAAAAAAAAATAGGAGTTCTACATATACTTTCTGCCAACAAACTGCTATCTCCGCTCCTCTTCAGTGGACAGGGAGTTGCAAAAGTAGTTTAAAAATTCATACAAAACCCTGAAACGGAGCGACGACGTGGAGCGAAGAAGAGGAGCAGAGAAGCAGGGCACTCGCGCATCTAGGGTTCCGTACAAATTTGTATGTCAAAATGTACGCCGTAAACAGCCTTATCCTTATATTCAGTGTAAAAAGTTAAAATATACGCAGTGCAGTGTGGGATCATTTTATATTAGTACCTAAGTCGAGACCCCCTTACAAAATTACAAATGTGTAGTTTCAGATTTTTCCCTATATCTGTTGTACAAGACGGTATTACTTGCCAAATTTCATAGTTCTAGTTCAACGGAAAATACCCTATAAATTTTGATTGAGAGTGTGGAACTTTTTTTACGTTAACTTACCTGAGGTACCTATATCGTTTTAATTTCAACTGGATCCTCCACGCATTCGCAAGATAAAAAATATGACAGACAGACGGACGGACAACAAAGTCATTCTACTTATAAGGGTTCCGTTTTTCTTAATGAGGTACGGAACCCTAAAAAACATACTTGAATTCATAGCTCTTCCTTTTTTTTTGAAGCTTTTTTTTTGTTAGGTGACGCCAGCGCGGCCGCAAGCATTGCCGCGGCCGGTGCCGCGCCGCGGGCCCTGCGCGCCCGCGCGGCTCGACCAGCTCGGCGTCTACAGGCTGCCGCACGTCCTGCCGCTGCCGCACTCACTGCCGCTCGCGCCGGTCTTCAGGCACCGCCCCCCACATTCCACTAAGTATGTCTGTAGTTAGAGCGGCGGGTATTTCGATTTACCATTAGTTAAAGGCTGTGGATGAACTACGTGGGACACTGTAAATTTTGTAAATAAAATTCGTAATTAGAAAGCAGATTTGCGCTTTTTTGAGAAAATGAAGTTGTAACTCGCAGCTTGTCCGGTAATTGCGTCGAACTTAACTATTTTTCTTTCAAAATAATTCAATGGTTAACAATATGCCGATAATGGTTAGTAAGCATCTGAAAAAATAAAGATGGCTAGGCTTTGTCTTCGTGCGTTACTTTTGCTGTTGATTATACCTAAATTCGATCCGCTTAGCTGTGATGCCAAAACTTCTACTGTTTAAGCTAGCAATAAAAAAACTGTCACGTAATTTATAAACAGCCAAGTAAAGCTAACAGCCCCTCATGACCAACACCTGTCCCAGTTCTGTTGCTTCCCAGTCCGCGTCCCGTCCTAGAGCATTAAGGCCCATCATAGTAGGGTAGTGTGTGTGGCAGAGCCGGCGAGCGCTTACGCGCGCGGTTCGGCTCCGCGCCCGACCTGCGCGGCGGCGGCGCGCGCGCCGTGCCCGTCACCGCGCTGCGCCGCCCGCTGCGCCGCTACGCGCTCTCCGTGGACGAGCCCCCGCATTCTGCCGTCAGGTACTAGTCAGACTTAATTCTAGAGCTCCTTGACACCTTTCTAACCAAAAAACTATATAATTATACAATACAATATTACTCTTTATTGTACACCAGATCACAAAGAAAACGAACGATACAGAAAAAAAAATTAAATGAAAAAATGTAATATTATATTTATTATACGTGGGGCGTCCATTCAATTCAAATTTAGGAAAAAGTGACTTCATCAGCTTTTTGACGATTCTGCTAATGACGAATTGACTAAAACAGGCATGTAAGTAGCTTGTCTCTGTTTACGTTATTTAGTTACTGCAAGTTTTCGATGAGATAACAAATAGATACCTACCGTCTGCAAAAAAATACACAAGATTTCAAGTAGGGGTACACATTACACGATTGCTATTACGGTGCCTACGGGGGGACTTGAAACCAGTATATTTTCAAAGTTTTCCTCGAGATTGCCAAACTTGTCCTCCAATGGACAGAGCCATATTTTTTAAAAGCTTTTTATTAACTTGCAATGTATGTGTATGTACGGGTCAAATCTTGGAAGTTGAATTTGACCAACTTCCAGTTGTCGGATTTATTTGAAGTTTGGTATACTTATGTAAGTTGGATGACAATGCAAGTAAAGTCAAAAAAAAGTAGTCAGCAAAAAAGCTTGCATTCAAAATTAATTTATAACAAAAACTTTTTAAAAACTAACTGTACGTACGGGGATGACAGCTGTCACAGAGCTCAAGCTAGTGTCTGAAATTATAACACGGGACAGCTTGAACGTTTACACCGATGAAACAGTATACATTCACCAACCAGCATCAAAACCTCTCATACTTATATAAAGTCTTTAAAAACGTCCACCGCGGATTGCTCATCGGAGCCGTCACTATTAGAGTGCTTCCAAGCGTGAGCGACGTGAACGATGAACGTGATGTTCGATGTCTTAGACTAAAATGCGCTTAAGTAAAATCAATTGTACACAGTACGAGAACAAAGAATATAGCGCTGAATACGAAAGAATTTGGACCCGTGCCTTAGAGCACCAGTCGAAATATATTTACCTAAGCCATTAAATAGTTACTTAGTAGTAGGTTTGTGTTTGGAATAGAGCTTCATCGATGGTAAACGATACGTTGCATTGCACTAATTTCCATGTGTCCTGTTGCTATGGCTTTCACATAAGTAGTTAGAAGCTATTATAATAAATTAACAGTAATGCTTATCTGTGTATTTTTACTTAAGCACGTGTGATTAGAAGTAAATCTAGCAATTTTATCGGTAAGTATCCATAAAAGAGTCTTAGATGTTATGACTGGTAGCATGATGATATTGAATTGGAAAATTAAAGGATATTATGAACATAAAGCCAATGCAGATGCATGCCAATTTTTCTTACCAACTTACCAAAGGCAGAAACAAAGTTTATAGTGAAAGGGGAGGCCTTTGCCCAGAAAGGGGTGTGATGTAGTTTAAAAATATATCTGTACCAATAAATCATGTCTGGGAAAAGTCCAGAAGCAGAGAACCCAAGGGGTATCTGAAATCTCTGGGTATGTTCTGCGATTTTTCGTAGTTTAAGAGTTATAGGGTTTTTGAGGGTAAAAAAATGAGGTTAAAGTCATAAAATAGCAAAGTTTTTGTAGATGTTTTTTTGGATTATTGATTCTAACTTTGGACTTTCGCTTGAGACTACTTCCTGGGACATTCAATAGGTACAACGTAACTAACCTTCGTTAAATAAAGTCAGTGGATTCTTTTCAATTCGTCATTTATGGCGAATTCGTCACCGACCCCGAGAAAAACAGGGACGACTACACTACAAAAGTTGCAGTGGAAATGCACGGTTCTTGCAGGGTGATATAAAATCTCGTACAAATGGCTCCCCCATAGAGCCGTGCGTGATGGACGCTCCATGTTCGTCCACAGCGGAACGAACATAAAAGAAGCCACGTAAATAACTAATATTAAGTGGAATAGAAATGCCATGCGGGCTATAGCGCATGCGCGCTAAAAAGCCAGATATTTGTTTCCCAGCTTAATTTGTAACAAAGCGCTCAAAAAATGGATTATTAACTTAGGTATTACAGATATTCTGAGGTAGGTATATTCTGACGTTAAATTTATGAAAACACGAAACAATCTGATAAAATACATTGTGATTCTCTCGTATAATTAAGTTCTTATTGTGAGAAACATTATAAAGAGACTCAATGTCCTTCGCGTCCAATACAACAACAGTTTGAGGATGCTGATGGGACTGCCATGCTTTTGCGGCGCATTATAAATGTTTGCGGAAGTGCGAATCGATTGTTTTCGTAAGGTATCCGCTCCCCTGATGCGCCGCTTGCAAGAAAGTCCCGACAACCTCTTACAGCGGATTTGGGAGAACCAAACCTATGCATCGTGGAGTCAGTATACAAAATTTTTGAAGGCTCTGGACTATTTATTATAATGTAAAATGATTACCTATTCAACTTATATAAATTTAATTTAATTTGATAGAATGACTAAAAATTAATAACAGTTTGTAATTTGCTACTAACCATCAATGGATATATTTGTTTGAAATAAGTTTTATCACTATTAGAAACTTGTGCAGTCAGCAGCAGAAGTGGGTGAGCGGAACGATTGTGAAGCTCAAAATGATCTACATACATCTCTACTGCCAAGGTAATATGAGGGTGTGTAGATCATTTTGAACTCTATAGGTTTAACTACTCACCCATTTCTGCTGTTCACTGTGCGTAGGAATGACGAACGAAAGGAAATAAAAACAAAGGGGTAGCATTTCTATTCTTCTTTTTGTTAGTTGTGTGAAAGAACCCTTTCGTCTTACTTAACAATAATTGCAAGGGGCAAAATTTTCATAGCAAAAAATCAAACGTCAAGAGGGTTTAACCATTGTGTTTTATCGACTATCGATTATTAATTGTCACTTAGCATGGTAATTAAATTAGACCTGGGAATTTTCATAGCAGAAATCAAACATCATGAGGGCTTAACCATGGTGTTTTATGGACTATTGATGATTAATAATTGACGAGATTTCATTTTTTTGACACCTGAAAATTACTACCACAGGAATCGAAAGAGTTTTGCCTCGTGGACACGGAAAAATATTCATTATAATTTATTTCTCCATATTTAAAAAAATACAAGAAATTAAAAAATATATCTGAATTTCCCAATAATACCACAGAATAGATATGTTTCCTTTGCCTTTTTCACCAGAAAAAAGAGCTGTCATAATTTTAAATTTGACATTAACATTGACACTTGACAGATCTATTTTTATTAACCCTTTCGGCGCGAGCGCTTTCTAGCGCGCTGCAATGGTCCTGCGCGCAGGCCCGACGAAGCGATGCAATGCGCCCGCGCGCAGTACATTTTTTCCCGTACTAAATACCCATGATGCACCCTCCCTGTGCATCATTGCGCGCGGTGGGACCGCACGCGCTTTCTCGCCTCGAACGGCAAGGGAATGGATGGCGTAATGCGCTATTTATAATAACCAAACACCGAATATTTATTTGCGGGTGAAATAGAAAACAATATTTTAACATACTTCAATATAAGTATATCGAACTCCTCCGTAACGTCTTGACCGATTTTTATATTTTTTTTTCTGAGTCTGAGAATAGGTCGTAGGCTATTTTTTATACCCCTATTCTTCGCAGACGGAGTCGCGCGTAACAACTAGTTTAAATATAAAATTGTACAGATTAGAATACCTACATAAAATATATAAGTACAAAAAATAACGATAATCCGGTAAATATGCACACGAGTATGATTATTGGCGAAAGACTGGGCGTTTAGCTGGATCGATTGTACCAAGTGCAGTATTCGATTCCATAAAGATAGCCGGGTCAGTAAAGAATTAAACATTCACAATTACAACGCTACGCACAACGCATAATGCTCAGTCACAGGCACAAACCAAGACTGTAACCAGGAGCAAAATAAATGTAAAGACACTAAGATAACCCGCTCTTTGTCTATCAGGCTCAGGTCAGCGATGCTCGTGATTGGTCGATTTTCGTCTGAAAGCCTTAACAATAATTATCGCATTTGTGCTACTATTGTAAGTAGCCACAAGGGGCATAAAACATTTACTCGGACCTCTCGATATGGATGAGCGTAGTGTCACAAGACACACAGACATCAGCCGAGTGGGTCCGTGGGTAAAACCCTTTTTCACTTCTCATGCTCTTAAAATGTTACTTTAGTCTCTGCATATCGGGACTAAAGCTCTTTTTTGATCTCTTGGGATTAAAGTAAATTTTTTTTAATTGACTATGGAAACCCCTATACTGCCAATCACGGTGTTTGTGAATGGAGGATTATCGCCAATTTCAGTAACTGAGTATAGACAATTTTAAAGCTTTCCACAGACCGAAGCGCGCTGCGGACGCACTGTAGCGCCCTGCGCTTCGGTCTGTGGAAGCCTTTATGGCGTGGTAATAACCTCAAAATGACAACTGTATAAAAAATATTTAAAAAATAATAATTTCGTGAAACACATTGAATAATTACGAATATTAATCTATTTAATTATAAAATATTAATGATGAATTCATTTTATTTTGCATGTAAAGAAAGATTTCCTTTAGCTTAGGTGTTTTTTAATTTGTTTTTTTTTTTAAAAAACGCTTTCGGCAAAGCAGTGCTGGAGTCTACGGTAGATAGAGCAGTTACGTTTGAAAGTTAATATGGCGTGACTTCAAAATAATGCGATGTCAGTTGCATTTAATAGTAAATTGAAAGTATAATTAGATATAATTTAACAAAGAATTTGCATATAGAAAATAAACTTAAAAAGTCGTTTCTTTATTCACGGGTAAGTGTTTTAGTTAACAATATATTTTGTGTGTGAACTTAGATCAATTAGGTTAATTTATTTGCCGATTCTAATGAATGAACAATTATCATTCTTACATGCATAGTCCAATTAGTTTTAACATCTTAGTCTTTAAGTTAGAATCGGTTGGCTAATTATGCAAGCATTTAAAGCGTCACTTTACAAAAAAATATAAAAGAAAAGAAAAGACAGCGGTATTTTTTTTTGCTACTTGAATTTTGAACAGATGTCCATTGCTCGTATTGAGCATACGTTGTACAAAAGTAATTTTGTACGTCGTTTTTTTCCTCGCATTCAAAGTGAAAAGTAGAGTGTTTAACGCGGGACTAAACTACCATAATGACAACTCGAATTATAGCCTCCCTCGCTATCGCTCGGGTGGCTAAATATCTCGTGTCATTATGGCTTGTTTTAGTCCCTTGTTGAACAATCTACTATTATCAGACCTCTCGCTCGCACTTAGGAGTCTAACGGTATACCAGGGTCACGGGACACGGTAAAGCCAGGTAGCCGAATAGGTTTAACACTGACTTGAATAATAATACGCAACATGATGAGATTGAAAAGTTTAGTAAAATTTATACTGCACCGCATAATATCCCTACTTAGTGTACCGCTACTACTTTAAAAAATCTTTATTTGGTTAATCTTACTAATATTATAAACGTGAAAGTTTGTATGGATGGATGTGTACCTAGATGTTTGTTACTTTTTCACGGATTATGATGAAACTTGGCAAATAAATAGTTTATAACCTGGTTTAACAAATATTGGATAGGACTTTTTATCCCGGAAAAATTCGTAGTTTAGGCGGCATAGCAATAAACAAATTCTTCAAAGACGGAGTCGCGGCCAACAGCTACTCAACAACCCTATTTCAATCCGCTATTTATCTACATTTTTCGCTAAAATACATATTCAAAGATTATACCTATGAATTATTTTAAAAATATAATAAAAGATGGTTCAATGCTGTAGAATACCATCCACTGTGATTGGCAGTACGCTACGGCGCAATGATGCACCGTGTTGTCATGGCATTTTCAAAGTTAAAATATGAATATTAAGTTGATTTATTTAAATGAATATGGATATCAAAGTCCACATTTCTGCTTTATCAAATAAAAATGAAAACTTTTTAACCAAATACAGATAATAATGACAGTCGAATTTCAAAGTATTTTTTTCTCTGTAAATACCGTGGAACAATAATAATAACAAAATACACTAAATGAATTATAGATCCAGTAGTCCTGATCAACCAAAAACTACATAAATTTTGGGCAAAATAGTATGTTTAGATCAAGATTTGTAATGATGCTCATGCGCACAAGAGACTGCATTCCCATGATGCACATGGTCATCATGCGCGCGCGAGATCCTGCAATCTCATGATGCACGAACGACGTGATATTGATTCAAATATGATTTTAAAGGAGCTCGTAGTTGTGATCGAAAAGCAAGAAAGAACCATACCGCCTATGCAAACCACACGTCACGCACAACAAAATTTCACAACGTCAACGTCAGATTTACGTCATCACTTTTTTTTTAATAGAGACTAGACTAAAGTAATGGATCTATTGTGCGGTAGTTTTGGAGTTATGCCCTTTTCGAATAAGCAAATCTTAAAAAAATTGTAATAAATTAATTAATAATTCTAGTGAAAATTTAAAACTTTCAGCGTCTTTCTTTTTCCAAACAGAATACAGAGAACGAATCAAATTATAGTCTTAGAAATATGAAATCTTGTCAATTGTCAATTAGCACAGCATTTTTTAGGCAATGAAATTAGACCTGTAATGGGGGAGTCCTTTGTTTCATTACTGCTATGCTATGCTATGCTAGCTATGCTGCTATTCCCAGGTCTAATTTAAGAAGGTACCTAAAACATGCCGTGATATAAGTGACAATTTAATCACCTATAGTCGATAAAACTCAATGGTCAATCCCTCTTGACATTTGATTTTTGCTGTGAAAATTCCGTCCCTTGAATTAATTAGTATCGCAGCGCGAGCGCAGCGGAGTCGGAGTGCGGGTCGCAGTCGTCGCTGGCGCTGGACCTGCACGCGAGCGGCGCGTGCGCGGGCGTGACGCTGCGCGTGCGCGACAACACGCGCCGCCGCCCGCTGGCGCGCCAGCAGCGCCTGCGCGACGACACCCTGCACCGTCAGTACATTACACCACACTACTACTATACAGTATTGTAGTACCGTCAATCAGTTACATCATACCACACTACTATAATATAATATGTTTATGTACAATCGCCCCAGACACCAGCTTGCAATTTTCAAAACAAATTTGCTTGCAGCCGTTGAAGTTTATTGGTATGGATTGGTATGGACAGATGTCTGGCCACACTGCACGCAAACTGGGCCTCTAGTTGCAGTAGTTCGGTTGATTTGTCCGGGACCGAGCTGCTGCAACACTTTTTGTCTCAGTAGTTCGGTTAACACGTCAAACCGAACTGTTGGGAAGACTTTAGTTGCAGTAGTTCTGTTGACTGTCCGGGATCGAACTACTGCCACAATTTTAGTCTTATTAGCTCGGTTATGACGTCAAACCGAACTACTGAGAATTGAAACGACTCAAAAGGACGTTTAAGGATTAGATTGTACAACAAGAGCATAAAACGAGCCATTTTACCCGAGACGTTTGGTTGACATTGACGTTGGATTTAATGCTAGAGTTTTAGGTACACTCTTTTTTTTACTTCGATTGCAAGGAAATGAAATAAGTAGCAACATTGGAAATAAAATTAATTAGCTCTTATTTTTCATGGATTGTGTATTTAGCTATATTTTTAATCGCGCTTTTGAGTCGTTTCAATTTTCAGTAGTTCGGTTTGACGTCACAACCGAGCTAATGAGACTAAAAGTGTGGCAGTAGTTTGGTCCCGGACAATCAACCGAACTACTGCAACTAAAGGTTTCCCAGCAGTTCGGTTTGACGTCTTTACCGAACTACTGAGACAAAAAGTGTTGCAGCAGTTCGGTCCTGGACAAATCAACCGAACTACCGCAACTAGAGGAAACTGGGCCATTAAGGTGTCAAGCTGGCGTCTGGGCCGATTGTACCTACTACTTCTACCATTACTTGTATAGTCGACCAAAAAATTCCTTTCCCATTCTAAGGTTCAATGTCAGCTGTATGGGTTAAAACATGAAAGATTATTTATTTCAGTTGTTCTGACAATCAACCTTATGGTTCTCCTCTGATGTAGGAACTTTCATAAAAAACGGTAAATCATCATCCCAGGCTATATACATCCTACTGCAGGGTACAGAGGCATCCCCTTAGAATGTGAGGGCTTGGGTAGTAATTCTCACGCGTTTAGTACTTCACACACACCATTGAATTTCTTCAAAGATGTGTGCAGGTTTCCTGACGGTGTTTTCCTTCATCGTAAAACTCATGGTAAATTTTAAATGTAATTTCGCACTTAATTTCGGAAAACTCAGAAGTGCTAGCCTGGGCTCGATCCCATGACCTTCAGCTTGAGAGGCAAAGATCAAACCCGTAGGCTACCACAACTTTTACTACCTACACACTATTTTCTCACTATCTTCCGACAACCGCTGGTTAGTTTCTATGATACCAAACACTATACGTGTGACGCCAATCGGGATACTTATCTACTTTTTACTACTTACATATTCTTTTGTCTTGTTGGTTGAATATGTCGTATTTTTTACAGCTACACCTGGAGGAAGTACTCTTAATGTCGATGGGGTAGAAGATCCAGTTCCGAAGTGAGTAAAGCTTAAAATGGAGTAATAGTTACGATGTTATCAATCGATGAAACTGAAAGTTCTTAGAATTTGTCGACATATTCCCAAAATCCACCCAAGGCGTTTTCGCTCTTCCTTCATCAACCGCACAGCTAAGGAGTGGAATTCCATGCCTGCGACAGTGTTCCCTGAACACTACAATCTGGCAACTTTCAAGTCTAAGGTGAATGAGCATTTACTAGGCAAACGTGCTCCATCGTAGGCCTCATCTTCGCTTTCCATGAGGTGTTGTGGCCAAACGCAAGCCAATATTGTATTAAAAAAAATTGCCATTTTACACGCTAGATAGAAGTAAAACAACTATTTGTTAATTATAAAACGTTTGTTTATCTTAACGACATTGATATTTTTCGTCTATCATTTGTTTCGCATGTGACTTAAAAGTGCCAAGCTAGCACTCTGTTATTTTGGTTCATGCCGTAAAACCACCACGAACCAGGCGCTTAGAAGAGATAATATAAGAAACTAAGTATAAGAAAGGCGCTTCACATAATGGTTTTTTAACATTCTGAAAACTTTCAGCATCAACAATCTATATTTTTATGCTGATAGAGCGTGTACTTAACTCAAATGAAAGCCATATATTTGAGCTGAAGCAGCAAATAGTCAAGCTTTTACGCTGCATAAGAATCGCATAAAATCCTTTTTTTTTTTTTTTTTATGTTAGAAAGGCCAGACAAACGAACTAGTGGGTCACCTGATGTTAAATGATCACCACTGTCCATAGACACCTGCAGCGCTTTACGCGATGCCAGTGCGTTGTCGGCCCTTAAGGAGAGGGAATAGGGGAAGGGGGAGAGGGAGGGGGAGAGGGAAGGGGTGAGGTATTGGGCCCCCGGCACTCTCACTGACCGTACGAAACGCAAGCAGGATTACTGCTGCTTCACGCCGGTGTTCTGTGAGAGGGTGGTACTGCCCCGGACGAGCCGGCCCATTCGTGATGCAGCGGCTAGCTACAACATGGCTCTACCACTACTAAAAAATCCTCCTTAAATCATTCTGAGAATAGCATTCTTCATAGGTAATTATAATAATGAGCCGTTTCAGGATCAATGCGGAAGAAACGAGTAAACACGTTGGAGATATGCATTTATCGGTGGATCAAGACGCGCGTGCTAGCAGCGCTCCACTGCCGGCGCAGGCGTCGCCTCCGCCGTCACCGCGGCTCCTCGTCACGCCCTGCCCGCTGTCGCCCACCGACCCCGACCCCCCCGACCCCGAGACCCCCGCCCCTGACACCACCATCACCATCGAGGACGCCGAACCCCCGCCCGGCCAATGAGAACGACCTCCGTCTCGGAATTCCGAGACAACCATCGACACTTCCGCGCCCACAACGGACGACCCTTGTTGATCTATTTTCTAAGTGTTAAGTATACAATGTTTAGTTTACCGAAGCTTTATTGACTTGTATTATTTACACGTTTTTCGATATGTCCTCATAAGCGAAGGCAGTTTTCTGTAGTATTCACTATTGTATAGTGAAGTGTGGTTGGGACTGTTTATGACTGTTGCATGTTGGTTGGCGCCGGAAGCTGCGCTGTAGTCGTGTTAGCGTTTTAGATACCGTAGTCACTTTTAGCTATTTTGTAACGCTCCAGGTAATAATGGATATTAAATATGAACCTGACTAACTAATACTTAACCAGAAAAATAAAGTCGTCTAAATGTGCTAAATAATCAATCAATCTGAAAACTAAATAAACTAAATAACAATTCCTACTTAATGTGTTGGCAACTCTACCATTGTTCCACAGATTGCTCTAAACTTGTACCCCGGGATACAAACTCTACCAAAACTCTACTATGTGTGCTGTTTACTTTTGTTTTCCCTTAGATAACTTATTGTAAAATATATTATAAAAGACTGATAAAGCGAATTTCGTAAATATCAAACCTTGTAACTTTCATAATTATTAAAATAATAAATACTAACATACCTAAATAAATAAAATTACCTAACTAAGTAATCTCGATAAATTTCAACATCGTACATAATGTATAGTCGGGGTAAGAAAAGGTTCGTCACTTTTCGACTCTATGTCAACGAATTAAGGTCGAAAAGTGACGAACCTTTTTTTACCCCGACTAGTATTAATTCGAGTTATTTTTCACATGGCTGAACTAACGTCCTCATTTTCTTGGGTAGGTATTTTAGATTCAAATAAATAAAATGGTAAAAAATGTGATAGCATTTTTGGGAGTAGATAGGAGTGAATATTAATATGACGGGATTTGACCTGAAGTTTTAAAAAATATACTGTACTTACATTTACATAATTTACATGAGATTATGTGCTATGTTGAACTAGTCTGAAATGAGAAGGTTGATTCACGAATAACTAGATTTGCAAAGTAGATCCTACAGTTTAAACTTTAAGAACTAGTTGTATCTATAACATAGTACCTATTTTATAGCTCGTCGTTCACATTAGTCAATTGAAAATAATGTATTTACCAAACAAAGACTAGACGCAACTACTCGCCATAAAAATAAAGCAAAGAACGTATTAATTGAACTTATTTTATATAATTTTACGTATTATCTGATAAATAATCTACTTAGTTGAAAAAATAATCTTAAGTTTATCTTAACCAACGTATACGGTATCCACCTGTACATGCAAGTACATTATTATTACGATTCATTTAAATGTTTTTGTATTCTTTCTTACCAAAAAAAAACAATATTTTCTCCCCTCTGTATTAATTTACATGACAGGAAGACTAGTATGATGTATTACAGTTTTACGTACTTAATGTCCTTTCCATAATCTTTCGTCCAATATTTCTAAATTAGACTAGAACATGTAATTTGTGTGGTAGACTTCGAAAATGAAGTTATTTATATGATTAAGAACAAGAGAGGGACAGATGGAAATACTCATGACAGAAACTCGCATATGGCCTAACATGTTAAAACATTGATCGTTTAATAAGGTCATACTAGGTCTATTGTAAGACGAAATGAAATGGCTAACCCTGTATTCGAAGATTTAACGTTAGATTTTTGGTTGAACGGCTAATATATTACGAAGTAGAACAGAGTTAGACCTATTAACCAATAGAGTGGAAATATCATATTACTTGAAAATTGGTCTGACAGCACTGCAACTGTTAAGTCATTGCGTGGTATCAAACTCACTTGTTTTATATGAAAAAAAAAAACTACCTATTGATAATTCTAATAACAAAACAGCTTTGTTACTTGTAGGAAGTAAAGGAAAAGCTGTCGCGAAAACTAGTGCTGATTCTATATAAGTGACAAATCATTAATATGTTGCAGAATTTAATAGCTTGTATTACATAGCACTCTATTGGTTAATTTTTCTATGAAGTAGAGCTACTTAGTTTTAATTAATTCTGTGTTAAATAAATGTTGTCTCCCCGAACGACGGAGTCGTTATCTGACTGATCGCCAATTCGTAAATTGGTCACTTTTATACAACTTAGAAAGTTTTGTATTGATGTGAGTGTACAAAATTCTTACGTAAGTATAGGAAATTAAAACGTGTACTCAATCCAAATGGTTGTTGTGATGTCTATTAAAATTGTTGATGATAATAAAGCTTTTTATTCAGTTTTGTATTCTCAGGTTAAATAATTACTTACACTAAGTAGGTATGTATAGTGTACACCTACCTAAATACCTACCTATATATTACCTACGTATACAGTGTATACGTAGGTAATAAATTATTTAGCCGACTATTATATTTAATTCCATTTTTTAGTATTTCTTGTTATAGCGGCAACCAAAATACATCATCTGTGAAAATTTCAACTCTCTAGCTATCACGGTTCCCGAGATACAGCCTGGTGACGGAACCCTAAAAAGCCCTCGAGTTTTGGTATTACGTCTGTAACCGTACAATTTACATACGCTGTCTTCGTCTATGGCAGTCACTGCCGCAACAATTACTTTCAAACGGAACAATTATGACAATCTGACCCCAGATGTGATGATACTTTGTATGGAAAAATTGTGTGCTACAGCAAAAATTATTGGAAGATGTCTTGTGTCCGTGAACGTGTCAAATAAATTCGAAATAAATATTTCGGGAATCTCGGAAACGACTCTAACGATTTCGATGAAATTCGGTGTGTGTCGCTTAGCTTCAAACTGGGATAAATCCACTCTACCCTCTTGGGAGATTATCTACCTTATTTGCCTTTTCTTTTAATACGTATCATAAAAAAATCAGGATGCATTTATCTGAGTTTGAAATAAAGCGACTCATGTGGGAGTTTTCGGGGATCATGTTTTTGAATTTTAGAACACATGCTATATAGCTTATAGTTAATTTTTGTAATTTTTCTTTATTTACCGGCTGAGTTTTTATTGAAGCTAGCAGAACTTAATGTTAACTCGCAATCACACTATCATATTACCGTAGAAGCAGGGAGAAATGTGGATTGCAAACAAACAATATTTCCCTCCACAATTCCACATCAATGAAAGATCATCCTAAAATGAGACTCCGCCCCGTTTCGTAACTTTTTTAACAATTGCGTAGCAATTAGCAAAGTTCCCTTTATGGTTTCAGTTCACGGCAAAGTTATAAATACGTGTGATTCCAACGAAATCACAGCCCTGAGCAGCGCAATTCTGTGTCAGGAAAACCTGTGCAAATCCTATCAAACGCGTTAAATCGGATAAGCCTGAAATCCATGGAAATCTTGTTAGCATCACAGTAATTTTAATATAAAAGTTAAGAGCGCTTTAAATCGCTAGCAGTCAGTCAGTGGGGTCGGCCGTGGCGTTACCGAGGACTGCTCACAGCATGATCCCAACAATCGCTCCGACGATGGACAACCAAACGGAAAGGAACGAATATGGCGCCTACTTCGCACCTCTCAGGTAAAGAACTACTATTCAACTTAATGCAGAACCTAAAAAGTGTTACAACGCTCAATGCTTACGAAGTTTGTTAGTTCCCAGTCGCAAATCACAGCTAAAATAAAACGGTAAAAAATTAACAACTAGCGTTTTGTATCCCCAACAATAAGAAGACGTCGTTGTTCTTACGTTAGTACCTGCAGCATGTCTTTCAGGTTCTGAATCCAGCCAGTACTTAACAGTTTATTTAACACTCAAATCAATGGTGATCGAACTGTCAATCGTAGCTTTTGTCTAGTCGATCCTGGAAGGCAGAAAGTACATTTTTATGCAGAAATATAGTTACAAATAATACTGATTACGTAACTAGTACAGCATAGCGCAGAGTCGATTTGTCAGTAACAGTATCGTAGTTCTTGGAAAACTGGCCATCCGTTGCCTGTACCGGCACAAACGCTAGACGTAGTATACTGCAGACGACGATGCAAGAAGAGCCGAAGAGGAATTAAGGCTCGCTCGCGACGTTTAGCGTTCACCCTAGCAGGCGCACTGGCTAATAGAACAAACGAGGTAATTTTATACGAATTATTAGCAATTAGTAGGAATACCTACTGGGAATACACCGATCAATCTTTTGGTGTATTTCTAGAGTAGGTAGTGAATGACCCTAGTGCTACCTAGTCATCAAATAAATAAACTGCTACATTCTACATCGCGCCGAAGTTTCTCAACTCGGTTGCAGTAGGTAATTCAACTTCCAACGCTCATCCTTCGTACTTCGGTCCCAGCGAACGAAAAAAAGCATAGAATCACAACAAGCATCGCAAAACGACACCACCTAAACTGTGTCAAAGAAGGTGGGGCATCAAAACTGTGTCAAACGGCTGTTTAGTTTGCACATGGCGGCGCAGCGTAACAGTTGTATGAAGTGGTCAGAAAAATAAAAAAATATGCCTTATTGTGCAGTGAAAGTGAGTTAATCACTCTGGAAAACATAAAAAAAGATGGAATCACTTTTCATATGTAAATAAAGCCGTAAACATACATGTTTCATTTTTTTAATCGTAACAGATTTTGTATAGGTATGGTGTTATGCAACCTTACATCATCAAAATGTTTATAGGTGAATGAAAGGGTACCTAAGATACCTAATAAATATTTAAATCTTTATTTGTTGAGATACATGGTTTCATGCACGCACATAACAATTTGTATACATTGTTCAAAAAGGTAGCGCAATTTCATAAGTTTTCATACAGTTTAGGAATATAGTGCTAACAATGTTTTTTCTATTTATTGTAATTGATCTGGGTCATCCTAACTAGACTATTGATTCTAATTAGACTAATTAACTATACGAGAAAAGTCAGAAATAAATTTATTTTTTAACAAAAACTATAAAAGGGACAAAAACTGCACTAAAAAGTAAGAAAATAACTGTGAAATTTACCTATCCAAATAATACTACAGTGCAACAACTTTTAATAAAAGATAAATTGTAAGTAAATTAAAGAAATGAAATTACTTAGTTATCTTTTTATCGTTTAAGTGCAATTTTTTGGAGTAGGTTTTATACGCATAGTGTTTAAAGGTTAACCTAATTAAGTTAGTTATCTTATGATATTTTAAATCAAAATAAAGCTTAAAATCAAATGTAATTAATTACGACGATTTAGCCCACGAAAATGACTCTTCGTTGTATCCATCAGTTAAGCGTTCTCACTGTCACCGCCATTTTAGACACATAAAATGTCAGAGCTAGGATACAATCCCAGCCATTCATTTTGAAATTGACCAATCACGTTTATTTGTTATGGGTAATAGAAAATCGGCTGATATTTTAGCTATTTCTTATTGGTACTACAAGACGCAGCGTAGTTGGAATAATTGCCCCGTTTAAACTGGAATTTTGCAGGAAGCTCGCGTTCTATGCTTTTTTCGTTCGCTGTTCGGTCCCCAAACATAACATCTCTGGAAATCTCTCTATCTATTGGGGTTTATCCCAACACTAGTAATTGCGAAGAATTGTTTGAAACTAGACATAGGCGACTCGTGGCAATTAGGTGGCACTAGTGATGAGACACGTTTTTTCAAGTGTCTTTTCAGATAAGATAAAATCATTTTTTAAAATTGAAAGGTTACATTTATTACCGAGACTACATCCAAAAGGTAAACTTGTTTATCAAAAGCTAAAAATAGCATTATCAAAAAATCCAGGATACCTTACAATAATAATTTTTAATAGGTTATTATTACAAAATAAAGAAGTTGAAATCAAAGAAAACACCAACAAACTTACGCAAGAATGTTTTTTACAAGCTTTTATTTAACTCGCAATGTATGTATGTACGGGTCCAATTTTGGAAGTCGATTTAGACCCACTTCCAGTGGTCGGATTGGCTTGAAATTTGGTATACTTGTGTAGGTTGGATGACAATGCAAGTACAGCCAACAAAAAAGCTTGCAATAAAAATTAAATTTTTAACAAAAATTTTTTTTTAACCAACACACTCAAATAGGAGACGTAGGATAACTTTTAAAAATTTTGAACAAATATTTATTGTCTATCACGAAAGTCAAATATTAAATGTTTGAAAAGATTTCTTGTAATTGGTTTCTTTGCTCGAGCCGTTCAGAGAAACATAGTCACTTCACTAGTCTGTCAGAAATGTCAAATGCTACCTAAATGCCACAAGTCGCCGATGTATAGAAATAACTATTAACTACCAATTGGCAGTAGGTAATACTGGGAATATACCAATCTTTTCTTGAATGCAGGTCGAACGGCATCGAGGGCGTAGAAATGCTGGGTGCCGGGCTGACAGGCGTGGACCTGGCGGCGGTTCCGGAGCACTGGCTGTCGTACCCCGCGCCGCCCGCCGCCGCGCACACGGCGCTAGCGCTGCTCTACATCTTCTTCACGGCTGCTGCACTCATCGGAAATGGACTCGTTATTTTTATTTTTTCAACGTAAGCATTCATCATCATCATTTCAGCTGAATGATGTCTACTGCCGAACTTAGGCCTCCCTTAAGGTTCGCCGTACAGACCGCTCCTGCACCATTCGCATCCAACGTAAACAATGGAACTGCTGAATTCGTTTTATTTACTTTTTTGTTGGCTTCCTTCTACATCCCTCTATAACCTGCTATTTATTGCGGTCAGTAAAAACCGGCCAAGTGCGAGTTGGACTCGCGCACGAAGGGTTCGTACCATTATCAATAAAAACGACAAAAAATCACATTTGTTGTATGAGAATTACTTATTTTTAAAATAAATATGTAACTAATTATTCTGTGAATATTTCAAGCGTCTCCTGTTGTCGTTATCAAAGTCGAACAAAAACGAGCAAAATAATCACGTTTGTTGTATGGAAGCCCCCTTGAATATTTATTTATTCTGTTTTTTTAGTATTTATTCTTATAGCGGCAACCGAAATACATCATTTGTGAAAATTTCAACTGTCTAGCTATCACGGTTAATGTGATACTTACAGCCTGGTGATAGACGGACACATAGTCAGACAGACAGACGGGCGGACGAACAGCGAAGTCTCAGTAATAGGGTCCCGTTTTTACCCTTTTGGTACGGAATCCTAAAAAATAAAGCATTATGAGAATAAAACATAACTTTTAGTGTTAAACGAGCACTTTGTTCATAACATAACATAGCAGCAGGTAGATAAAGTCCGGCTTTCCTTTCCAGAACCAAAAGTCTTCGGACATCCAGCAACCTTTTGATATTACAACTGGCCATATTCGACTTCATCATGATGGCCAAGGCACCAATTTTTATTTATAATAGCGCCATGAAAGGTTTCGCCGCTGGTGACATCGGATGCCAGATATTTGCCTTGATGGGCGCTTACAGTGGCATCGGCGCGTCGATGACGAACGCTTGCATCGCTTTTGACAGGTAAAATTAATTTTAAAAGATATCAATAATTAATCTGGAATGTTCCAGCTAGTGGTTGTTGCGCTGAATACCATAGCGGTTTTTCGCAGTGTGGCAGAGGTTTCCGATTGAGAAGCATATCTCGCCTGAGTGTCGTTATTATAGCATCTCATGATATCTTCCGCAGGCACTCGACCATCACAAGGCCGCTAGACGGCCGTCTGTCGCGGGGAAAAGTCCTCTTGATGATAGCCTTCGTATGGATTTACGCCACGCCGTGGGCGCTGCTGCCTCTGATGAAGATCTGGGGCCGTTTCGTGCCTGGTACGTCCCTCAACAGATTCTACAACCTGCTAACAAAATAAATGTGAAAGTTTGTGAGTGTGTGTGTATGTATGTGTGTGTTTTTTTTGTTTGTTACTCTTTCACACTAAATTGGCTGAACAACTAAGCTACAATAGAGAAATATTTCTCTAGGCACTGACTGAACGGAACTGGATCTCAGGAATAAATCATAGGCTACTTTTTATCTCGATATTTCCACGAAAAATAGATTTAGAGAGAGAGAGAGTACCTACTTATGTATACAAAATCCCGAAATTTAACCGCTAAGTCTAGAAAGAAACATGAAACGTTTGTGTTCTTCACGCAACGTTCTCGCTTGAGAATGATACCTATGAATATTTACTACCCTCTTACCTATGAGTTTTGAAGTTTAGAATTGACAATGGATTTAGCCGCGTACATCTGCCACGGATAAATACAAAATTACTGTTTATTGTTTTAGACGACCAGATGGCCTAGTGGTTAGAGAACCTGACTTAGCTTGAGGTCCCAGGTTCGATTCCCGTGTCGGGACAGATATTTGTAAGAAAAATACGAATGTTCGTTCTCGGGTCTTGGGTGTTTAATATGTATTTAAGTATGTATCTATCTATACAAGTATGTTTATCCGTTGCTTAGTACCCATAACACAAGCTTTGCTAAGCTTACTTTGGGACTAGGTCAATTGGTGTGAATTGTTCCATGACTTATTTATTTTATTTATTTATTCCAGAGGGCTACCTCACTTCATGCACGTTCGACTACCTCACGAACACGTTCGACACGAAGCTGTTCGTGGCGTGTATATTCACTTGCAGCTATGTCTTCCCAATGTCCATGATCGTCTACTTCTACAGCGGCATCGTCAAGCAGGTTTTCGCTCACGAAGCTGCTTTAAGGTAACCTCCGAATATTAAAGTTATGAAATATTTTGTATTAATATTATCATCATCACATTTATATTATTACTAGCTGTTGCCCGCGACTTCGTCCTTCAAGAATAGGAGTAGGTATAAAAAATAGCCTACGACCTATTCTCAGACCTACCGAATATACTTAGAGAAAAAAGTTTAATAAAAATCGGTCAAGCCGTTAAGGCGGAGTTCGATAACAAACAATTTATATATTAGACTAGAAGATAATTTAGCGTCTCTGACAACGATATGGCTTGCTGATACTCCCACCCCACTCTGACTTCGTAGGTATTTAATGAGGTCGCCTAATCGTGTTTACGAGGTGTAAGCGTGGGCCATTCTCGCAGCTTATTGCTCGTGACCACGCAGTTCGCACTAAAGCCTTAAGGCGACCACTTAATTGATTAGCTGTGGACGTATTTAAATACCCAAGCGTGCGGTAGCTCTTAGATAAAATTTATTTGTTTTTTTTTTCAGAGAGCAAGCTAAAAAAATGAACGTAGAGTCTCTAAGATCCAATCAGCAAGCCAATGCTCAGTCTGCTGAAATAAGAATAGCTAAGGCAGCGCTCACAGTGTGCTTCTTGTTCGTTGCGTCATGGACGCCTTACGGGATCATGTCACTCATCGGAGCGTTTGGCGACCAACAGTTGCTGACGCCTGGGGTAACTACCTACCTACCTAATTGCTATTACCTTAATTACCGAGAGCAGTCGTGCCTATTCGTGACATGTACGTGAAACTGCTAATTCAAGTAATTGACATTACGAGTAGAGTGTGCTGACAATACATTATTTATTAATATTGTAGGTTACGATGATTCCCGCCGTGGCGTGCAAAACAGTAGCATGCATAGACCCTTGGGTTTATGCGATTAGCCATCCAAAATACAGGTTCGTACTAATATGCCTATCAAATTTGTATCATGTAAAGGGTGAGGACCCTTGATAAAAAACCTAAGAAGAACCTTTATCTTTGTTTTATTTTTGTTTAGACAAGAGCTCCAACGTCGAATGCCCTGGCTGCAAATAGACGAGCCCGACGATAATGCTTCGACAGCCACGACTAACACCACTAACGCACCGCCTCCTGCGACAGCCTAAATTCTAATTGTTACTTAAGTTTATTACGTTTTGCTCAGCATTAAAGATATAAATTAAGAAACAGAGATTACCTAACAGTGGACCCTGTACTAGACTCAGCCTGTATATTGGGTCTGACAGCTTGCCGCTATTGACTTTCTGTTGGCACTGTCGTGAAGAAAGGACAGGGAATCACGCCTAAACAAACAACCTTCCACTATTACTTCATGAATAGCTAAACAGCATTTATGTTTGTACAGTCAAGTGCAAAAATACGGATCTTTTCAATCTGCCCAAAAATGTGTACCACGATTTTATTACGTCGGAATAAAAGCGTGTGGTACCTACATATTTTTGAAGCATTGCTCAAATAGGTACATGAGCGAGAAAATAAAAACGTTGTAGGTCATAGGTAGGTATAGTACGAACTTTTTGAGAGGTCCTGATCGCGTTAAGAGCCCACCTTTCGAACAAAGCCATTGTATTCTATTATGTCCTCCAGTGAATAATCCTCAGTTTAAAATGAACGTAAATATAAGATAAAATAGCTCATTGAAATAACGACTTTATTATTTACAGTAGAGAGTTCATTTTAATTGAAACTTTGTTTATTAATGTTGAAACATATTTATCTGCCAACAAAGTTTCATTGAAAATAAACTCTATTTTGTAAATAATAAAGTCGTTATTTCAATGAGCTATTTTATCTTATATTTCTGTTCATTTTAAACTGAGGATTGTGCACTTGAGAACATAATAGAATACAATGGCTTTGTTCGAAATGTGGGCTGCTAACGAGATCGGGACACCTCAAAAAATTCGTACTATAATAGACTGAACTGAAACAATTACTTTGCTGACCCGCGACCTTACGAAAGTTACGATTATGTAAGAAATGCGTGTTCATGCAGTTCCTCCACCTCCACACTGTACGAACACACACAAATCACACAAACCCAACCATACCACCACCAAACTACACTGACGCGTTTCGAACTCAACCAGAGATCATCTTCAGAGTTAGCACCAACCAGAACCACAACCACAAATTGTTTGTGGTGCTAACTCTGAAGATGAGCTCTGGTTGAGTTCGAAACGAGTCAGTGTAGTTTGATGGTGGTGATGGTTGGGTTTGTGTGATTAGTGTGTGTTCGTCGTACAGTGCGGAGGTGGAGGAACTGCATGAACACGCATTTCTTACATAAACGTAACTATCGTAAGGTCGCGGATGAGCAAAGTAATTGTTTCAGTTCATGAATATGGATCTCTGCAAAGTAACGCCTGATTCAATAAATTATATAATAGACTGTTTCTCTGTGATCTCAGTAGGTAGGTACCTTCCGAGTTACTTTACCAACATACCAATGCACACTATCGTGCACAGAGGAAATAGTACAAAGAAAGTAAAATAGTTTACATTTGATTACCCACTATCGAGATTTAGTTGTTGCGGATGCGATAATCGAATGTACTGACGACGACGGCGATTTGTATAAAGGATACGAAATAAATTATCACTATTTTAAGCTTTTCAAATCTTACCTCATTATTGTACCAATATTCTTATATCCTATAATAATAAATATTTAAATGGTACATTGTGGTAGAAAATTGTGTTTTATTTATTGCCTTTAACCTCAAAACGAAGCGTTGTATACCTACAAGTAAGTAAGATGAAACTCTCTTCGAAAGCAACCTAAGTGGCCAAGGGGCCACCGTCAAAGGCAATTATCATTTTCACACTCCCGCCGCATCCCGCTGCGGTGAGCGGTGCTGCGATTTTTAACTTTGATTGTAGTAGGTAGGGTCAACGTCATAAATAAGTGATCACTTTTGTAGGGTCAACAGCATAAATAAGTGGTCATTACTGTGGTTTAGGTAAGTACTAATGTTTCGGCGAAAATTATTTCGCAAATTATTACTTCCCAAACTTTTTATCCCATATTTTTACTAGGCCGAAATTTTACTTACCAACTCAACGGTTCGCACTGATATCATTTCCCAACTAATGCTTTGATAAATTATTATTATGCAAATTATTACCTGGGATTTTTTTAAGACGTCATTTATGATTTTGTCAAATGCATTGATTGGCATACCGTAATTTAGCAACATATTGAATGGCATTATAAAATCTAACCTAGTTTGTCAGAATGCAAGGTTCAAATTGCAGTATGATTTTATTTCATTAAGTGGGTAGGGTGATGCACCATACAGCTAAATTCAGAGGGTATTTACTTTTGTTTACATGCTTCATGGCTCAAAATAGCATTTCATTCTCGAATAATCGTTGATAGTGAATGTTCTGTCAGCCGTTTATTTTGTAGGTGTCGCAGTTCTAATATAACCTAACCTACTGTTCTGTCAGCCGTTTATCTTCTAAGGGGTCGCAGTTCTAACCTAGCCTAACCTACTGTTCTGACAGCCGTTTATCTTTTAAGAGGTCGCAGTTCTAACCTAACCTAAACTACTGTTTTGTCAGCCTTTTATCTTCTAGGGGGTCGCAGTTCTAACATAACCTAACCTACTGTTCTATCAGCTGTTTATTTTGTAAGGGGTCGCAGTTCTAACCTAACCTACTATTCTGTCAGCCGTTTGTCTTCTAAGGGGTTGCAGTTCTAACCTAACCTAACCTACTGTTCTGTCAGCCGTTTATCTTCTAAGGGGTCGCAGTTCTAACATAACCTAACCTACTGTTCTGTCAGCCGTTTATCTTCTAAGGGGTCACAGTTCTAACCTAACCTAACCTACTGTTCTGTCAGTCGTTTATCTTTTAAGAGGTCTCAGTTCTAACCTAACCTACTGTTCTGTCAGCCTTTTATCTTATAAGGGGTCGCAGTTCTAACATTACCTAACCTATTGTTCTATCAGCCGTTTATTTTGTAAGGGGTCTCAGTTCTAAACTAACCTACTATTTTGTCAGCCGTTCGTCTTCTAAGGGGCCGCACTTCTAACCTAACCTACTGTTCTGTCAGCCATTTTTCTTCTCAGGGGTCGCAGTTCTAACCTAACCTAACCTACTGTTTTGTCAGCCTTTTATCTTCTAAGGGGTCGCAGTTCTAACATAACCTAACCTACTGTTCTATCAGCTGTTTATTTTGTAAGGGGTCGCAGTTCTAATCTAACCTAACCTACTATTCTGTCAGCCGTTTGTCTTCTAAGGGGTCGCAGCTCTAACCTAACCTACTGTTCTGTCAGCCGTTTATCTTCTAAGGGGTCGCAGTTCTATCCTAATCTAATATTCTGTCAGCCGTTTGTCTTCTAAGGGGTTGCAGTTCTAACCTAACCTAACCTACTGTTCTGTCAGCCGTTTATCTTCTAAGAGGTCGCAGTTCTAACCTAACCTAACCTACTGTTCTGTCAGTCGTTTATCTTCTAAGGGGTCACAGTTCTAACCTAACCTAACCTACTGTTCTGTCAGTCGTTTATCTTTTAAGAGGTCGCAGTTCTAACCTAACCTACTGTTCTGTCAGCCGTTTATCTTCTAAGGGGTCGCAGTTCTAATCTAACCTAACCTACTATTCTGTCAGCCGTTTGTCTTCTAAGGGGTCGCAGCTCTAACCTAACCTACTGTTCTGTCAGCCGTTTATCTTCTAAGGGGTCGCAGTTCTATCCTAACCTAATATTCTGTCAGCCGTTTGTCTTCTAAGGGGTTGCAGTTCTAACCTAACCTAACCTACTGTTCTGTCGGCCGTTTATCTTCTAAGGGGTCGCAGTTCTAACCTAACCTAACCTACTGTTCTGTCAGTCGTTTATCTTCTAAGGGGTCACAGTTCTAACCTAACCTAACCTACTGTTCTGTCAGCCGTTTATCTTCTAAGGGGTCGCAGTTCTAACCTAACCTAACCTACTGTTCTGTCAGTCGTTTATCTTCTAAGGGGTCACAGTTCTAACCTAACCTAACCTACTGTTCTGTCAGTCGCTTATCTTTTAAGAGGTCGCAGTTCTAACCTAACCTACTGTTCTGTCAGCCGTTTATCTTCTAAGGGGTCGCAGTTCTAACCTAACCTAACCTACTGTTCTGTCAGTCGTTTATCTTCTAAGGGGTCACAGTTCTAACCTAACCTAACCTACTGTTCTGTCAGTCGTTTATCTTCTAAGGGGTCACAGTTCTAACCTAACCTAACCTACTGTTCTGTCAGTCGTTTATCTTTTAAGAGGTCGCAGTTCTAACCTAACCTACTGTTCTGTCAGCCGTTTGTCTTCTAAGGGGTTGCAGTTCTAACCTAACCTAACCTACTGTTCTGTCAGCCGTTTATCTTCTAAGGGGTCGCAGTTCTAACCTAACCTAACCTACTGTTCTGTCAGTCGTTTATCTTCTAAGGGGTCACAGTTCTAACCTAACCTAACCTACTATTCTGTCAGCCGTTTGTCTTCTAAGGGGTCGCAGCTCTAACCTAACCTACTGTTCTGTCAGCCGTTTATCTTCTAAGGGGTCGCAGTTCTATCCTAACCTAATATTCTGTCAGCCGTTTGTCTTCTAAGGGGTTGCAGTTCTAACCTAACCTAACCTACTGTTCTGTCAGCCGTTTATCTTCTAAGGGGTCGCAGTTCTAACCTAACCTAACCTACTGTTCTGTCAGTCGTTTATCTTCTAAGGGGTCACAGTTCTAACCTAACCTAACCTACTGTTCTGTCAGTCGCTTATCTTTTAAGAGGTCGCAGTTCTAACCTAACCTACTGTTCTGTCAGCCGTTTAACTTCTAAGGGGTCGCAGTTCTAATCTAACCTAACCTACTATTCTGTCAGCCGTTTGTCTTCTAAGGGGTCGCAGCTCTAACCTAACCTACTGTTCTGTCAGCCGTTTATCTTCTAAGGGGTCGCAGTTCTATCCTAACGTAATATTCTGTCAGCCGTTTGTCTTCTAAGGGGTTGCAGTTCTAACCTAACCTAACCTACTGTTCTGTCAGCCGTTTATCTTCTAAGGGGTCGCAGTTCTAACATAACCTAACCTACTGTTCTGTCAGCCGTTTATCTTCTAAGGGGTCACAGTTCTAACCTAACCTAACCTACTGTTCTGTCAGTCGTTTATCTTCTAAGGGGTCGCAGCTCTAACCTAACCTACTGTTCTGTCAGCCGTTTATCTTCTAAGGGGTCGCAGTTCTATCCTAACCTAATATTCTGTCAGCCGTTTGTCTTCTAAGGGGTTGCAGTTCTAACCTAACCTAACCTACTGTTCTGTCAGCCGTTTATCTTCTAAGGGGTCGCAGTTCTAACCTAACCTAACCTAACCTACTGTTCTGTCAGTCGTTTATCTTCTAAGGGGTCACAGTTCTAACCTAACCTAACCTATTGTTCTGTCAGTCGTTTATCTTTTAAGAGGTCGCAGTTCTAACCTAACCTACTGTTCTGTCAGCCGTTTGTCTTCTAAGGGGTTGCAGTTCTAACCTAACCTAACCTACTGTTCTGTCAGCCGTTTATCTTCTAAGGGGTCGCAGTTCTAACCTAACCTAACCTACTGTTCTGTCAGTCGTTTATCTTCTAAGGGGTCACAGTTCTAACCTAACCTAACCTACTATTCTGTCAGCCGTTTGTCTTCTAAGGGGTCGCAGCTCTAACCTAACCTACTGTTCTGTCAGCCGTTTATCTTCTAAGGGGACGCAGTTCTATCCTAACCTTATATTCTGTCAGCCGTTTGTCTTCTAAGGGGTTGCAGTTCTAACCTAACCTAACCTACTGTTCTGTCAGCCGTTTATCTTCTAAGGGGTCGCAGTTCTAACCTAACCTAACCTACTGTTCTGTCAGTCGTTTATCTTCTAAGGGGTCACAGTTCTAACCTAACCTAACCTACTGTTCTGTCAGTCGCTTATCTTTTAAGAGGTCGCAGTTCTAACCTAACCTACTGTTCTGTCAGCCGTTTATCTTCTAAGGGGTCGCAGTTCTAATCTAACCTAACCTACTATTCTGTCAGCCGTTTGTCTTCTAAGGGGTCGCAGCTCTAACCTTACCTACTGTTCTGTCAGCCGTTTATCTTCTAAGGGGTCGCAGTTCTATCCTAACGTAATATTCTGTCAGCCGTTTGTCTTCTAAGGGGTTGCAGTTCTAACCTAACCTAACCTACTGTTCTGTCAGCCGTTTATCTTCTAAGGGGTCGCAGTTCTAACATAACCTAACCTACTGTTCTGTCAGCCGTTTATCTTCTAAGGGGTCACAGTTCTAACCTAACCTAACCTACTGTTCTGTCAGTCGTTTATCTTCTAAGGGGTCGCAGCTCTAACCTAACCTACTGTTCTGTCAGCCGTTTATCTTCTAAGGGGTCGCAGTTCCATCCTAACCTAATATTCTGTCAGCCGTTTGTCTTCTAAGGGGTTGCAGTTCTAACCTAACCTAACCTACTGTTCTGTCAGCCGTTTATCTTCTAAGGGGTCGCAGTTCTAACCTAACCTAACCTAACCTACTGTTCTGTCAGTCGTTTATCTTCTAAGGGGTCACAGTTCTAACCTAACCTAACCTACTGTTCTGTCAGTCGTTTATCTTTTAAGAGGTCGCAGTTCTAACCTAACCTACTGTTCTGTCAGCCGTTTATCTTCTAAGGGGTCGCAGTTCTAATCTAACCTAACCTACTATTCTGTCAGCCGTTTGTCTTCTAAGGGGTCGCAGCTCTAACCTAACCTACTGTTCTGTCAGCCGTTTATCTTCTAAGGGGTCGCAGTTCTATCCTAACCTAATATTCTGTCCGCCGTTTGTCTTCTAAGGGGTTGCAGTTCTAACCTAACCTAACCTACTGTTCTGTCAGCCGTTTATCTTCTAAGGGGTCGCAGTTCTAACCTAACCTAACCTACTGTTCTGTCAGTCGTTTATCTTCTAAGGGGTCACAGTTCTAACCTAACCTAACCTACTGTTCTGTCAGTCGTTTATCTTTTAAGAGGTCGCAGTTCTAACCTAACCTACTGTTCTGTCAGCCGTTTATCTTCTAAGGGGTCGCAGTTCTAATCTAACCTAACCTACTATTCTGTCAGCCGTTTGTCTTCTAAGGGGTCGCAGCTCTAACCTAACCTACTGTTCTGTCAGCCGTTTATCTTCTAAGGGGTCGCAGTTCTATCCTAACGTAATATTCTGTCAGCCGTTTGTCTTCTAAGGGGTTGCAGTTCTAACCTAACCTAACCTACTGTTCTGTCAGCCGTTTATTTTCTAAGGGGTCACAGTTCTAACCTAACCTAACCTACTGTTCTGTCAGTCGTTTATCTTTTAAGAGGTCGCAGTTCTAACCTAACCTACTGTTCTGTCAGCCGTTTATCTTCTAAGGGGTCGCAGTTCTAATCTAACCTAACCTACTATTCTGTCAGCCGTTTGTCTTCTAAGGGGTCGCAGCTCTAACCTAACCTACTGTTCTGTCAGCCGTTTATCTTCTAAGGGGTCGCAGTTCTATCCTAACCTAATATTCTGTCCGCCGTTTGTCTTCTAAGGGGTTGCAGTTCTAACCTAACCTAACCTACTGTTCTGTCAGCCGTTTATCTTCTAAGGGGTCGCAGTTCTAACCTAACCTAACCTACTGTTCTGTCAGTCGTTTATCTTCTAAGGGGTCACAGTTCTAACCTAACCTAACCTACTGTTCTGTCAGTCGTTTATCTTTTAAGAGGTCGCAGTTCTAACCTAACCTACTGTTCTGTCAGCCGTTTATCTTCTAAGGGGTCGCAGTTCTAATCTAACCTAACCTACTATTCTGTCAGCCGTTTGTCTTCTAAGGGGTCGCAGCTCTAACCTAACCTACTGTTCTGTCAGCCGTTTATCTTCTAAGGGGTCGCAGTTCTATCCTAACGTAATATTCTGTCAGCCGTTTGTCTTCTAAGGGGTTGCAGTTCTAACCTAACCTAACCTACTGTTCTGTCAGCCGTTTATCTTCTAAGGGGTCGCAGTTCTAACATAACCTAACCTACTGTTCTGTCAGCCGTTTATCTTCTAAGGGGTCACAGTTCTAACTTAACCTAACCTACTGTTCTGTCAGTCGTTTATCTTTTAAGAGGTCGCAGTTCTAACCTAACCTACTGTTCTGTCAGCCGTTTATCTTCTAAGGGGTCGCAGTTCTAACCTTTTAACGGAGTGTAAACTCTTTACGAGTACCACTGGGCCCGGGGAGACCCAGATGGTTATGTGGGGCTCTCTCCCCCGTCCTCTTCCCCGAATGAGAAGGGGAGGGGGGAGCATACCCACTAAAAACACTCCGACGCTGCCCTCTTGCCAAGTTGTAGTAGACGTCCATAAGATTCTACCGCGACGTCTCTTGGCTACCCTAGTTTATACTAGGGCTACCCGCACCAAAGGAGGGAGAGATCGCAGTGTTTCGACCTCTCCCCCGGACGTGTAGACCGTGCAATGCAGGTAGGGATCCCCGTCCCTAACCCGCTGGTCCTACTGGGGGATTTGGCGTGCGGCAAATCGCCTACGCCTCACCCCCCTTCGTCTGCGGCGGAACAGGGGCGCGTCAATCTGATCTTCGCGCTCCCGCTCAGCTTCTTCCTTTTGGGTCATAATGGCCTCGCAAAAGGTGTAAACGGCCTCCCAATTCTCTTCACTTTCTAGCATGGCGCTTATTACGCTTGCCAGCGACAGGTCATTTCGTCTCAGTGCCGAGACTAGGACCTGCCGCTCAGGTTGCCACGCCGGGCACACCTCTAGCGTATGTTGAGCGGTGTCATCATCATAAGCACATTGGTGACATATTGTGCTGTCCTCTTTTCCTATCCGGTGCAGGTAATGCCCGAAGCATCCATGCCCGGTCATCACCTGCGTCATTCTATACGAGAGCGCCCCAAATGCCCTTTCCGTCCACTCCTCAAAGGAAGGGAGGAGTGCCACTATGGTCCTCGTTCCATAGCGGCAGTCCTCCAGGCCATTTTTCCACCTGTCCCTTGTTCGTCTCTTCGTCATTCGACGGGCAAGGGCCAGCTCTCTAGGGGCCAACCTTTCCCCTTGCGCTCGTGCCTCTCGTCGAGACCAATAGGTTTCGGACGTGACTTCGGCGTCAAATTCCCAGGGTGGGGTCCCGGCAAGGGCACAAGCTGCCATGTGTGCCACCGTAACGTATGCCCTTATGAGGCGTATGGCACACATCCTCTGCGGACGTCGGAGCAAGACCCTGTTTCGCTCCGACAGCCTTTCCGCCCAGATTGGCGCACCGTAGAGTGCCATGCTTCGGACTACACCCGCGTATAGTCGCCTGACAGCTCCTCTTGGTCCTCCGACATTAGGCAGTAGTCTTCCCAGAGCCGAGGCAGCCCCCATTAGTCGGGGAACAAGTCTTTTGAAGTGTTCCCCGAAGTCCCACTTTCTGTCCAGGACAAGGCCAAGATATTTTATGTTAGCCTTGACCTGAACAGGTTCTCCCCCTATCGGGATAAAAGTGTCAGCCGGCACACGCCAGCCAGGTCCACCAAAAATTATGGCTTCCGTTTTCGAAACGGCTACCCCCAAGCCGAGCATGCGTATGCGATCTACGACTAGTTCAGCGGCGACCGCGGCTCTTCTTAGTGTTGCCCTCATATCACTTCCCCGGACAGCCACCATTGTATCATCGGCGTAACAAATGGTGGTCATGCGGGGAAGCTGGACCCCCCTTATGGCCCAATCGAAACCAATGTTCCACAAGAGGGGACCGAGCACCGATCCCTGAGGGACTCCACAGGTCATCAGTCTTGCTTTGCGTTGTCCGCGGTGTTCGTAGAGCACCACTCTTTCTTCGAGATAATGCCCCATTATCCTCTGCAAATAGAGAGGCAGGCCGTGGTACCTTAAGGCCTCCTTTATTACCTCGTAGGGGAGAGTTCCGAATGCATTCGCTATGTCCAGCGAGACTGCAATTACTCCCTCTCCCCTACTGGCCGCATAGTCCGAGTAGTCTTTGAGTGACTTGATTGCGTCAATAGTACCACGGCCAGCTCGAAAACCGTATTGGCACTCAGCCACATTTGGTCCGACTTCCTCCATGTGCTGGACGATCCGGCGAGCAATGACGCGCTCTAACATTTTCCCCGATACATCCAGCAAAACTAACGGGCGATGACCTGAAGGCGAATCAGCCGGTCGTCCCTCCTTTCTGAGAAGGCATAGGCGCCCCTCCTTCCACACCCTGGGGAAGCGCTCTGTCTCCAGGCATTCAGACAGGAGGTCGCTAAAGCGCTCCCCCAGATGTTCGAGTGCTAGGGGGATCACCCTAGCCGGTACACCGTCAGGTCCTGGGGCCTTTTTGTTTGATCTAAGGCGGTCAACTAGGGACATCATCTCGTCATCTGTTATTCTTGGCACCGGATGCCGATCGTTTGGTTCCTCCGAGGGGGCCACCATCCTCGGCGGAGCAAAATCCGGTGCCGATGGAAACAAGCCCTCCACTACCCTGTCGAGGAGTTCAGGTTCCAAGGCATCCATGGGGGGGGCGCGCTTCATTTTGTTTCGAACCATTTTGTATGGTCTTCCCCATGGATCCCTGTTCAAGTCGCAGTTCTAACCTAACCTAACCATGGGCTCGGGCCCAAGTACTAATGGTGATGTGTGCTAGAAAGAACTAGTATGCAGAATGCTAGTACGAGCAGTAGCATATGCGGGAACTGGCATGAACGTAGTTGCGAACATAGACTCCTGCATTGTCGGAGGTATAGGAAAAGAAATCTAACCTAACCTACTATTCTGTCAGCCTGTTTGTCTTCTAAGGGGTCGCAGTTCTAACCTATCCTAACCTACTGTTCTGTCAGCCGTTTGTCTTCTAAGGGGTCGCAGTTCTAACCTAACCTAACCTACTGTTCTGTCAACCGTTTATCTTCTAAGGGGTCGCAGTTCTAACCTTATTTGTTTTTGAACATGCTGAAAATGCGCCTTATGCATGTCCCCCGCTCGAGGCAGCGGGTGGGGTCTGTCGGGCTCTCCCCCAAGAGGAGGCATACCGACTAAAAACAACACGACCTTACCCTCTCGGCCCTTATGCGGACGCCGTGGGATCGCGAACATGCCACCGCGACGCCGCAGGCCAGCCTAACCTAACCTAACCTACTGTTCTGTCAGCCGTTTATCTTCTAAGGGATCGCAGTTCTAACCTATCCTACTGTTTTGCCAGCCTTTTATTTTGTAAGGGGTCGCAGTTCTAACCTAACCTAACCTACTATTCTGTCAGCCCTTTGTCTTCTAAGGGGTCGCAACTCTAACCTCACCTACTGTTCTGCCAGCCGTTTATCTTCTAAGAGGACGCAATTCTAACTTTTTTTTTTGAACGTGCTGTAAATGCGCCTTATGCATGTCCCCCGCTCGAGGCAGTGGGTGGGGTCTGTCGGGCTCTCCCCCAAGAGGGGGTATACCGACTAAAAACAACACGACCTTACCCTCTCGGCCCTTATGCGGACGCCGTGGGATCGCGAACATGCCACCGCGACGCCGCAGGCCAGCCCGGGATGGGCTCCCTCTCTGCGCCCCAAGATGGTATTGGAGCTCTGCGCCCCTAGGATTTTAGGGGCACTCGGCCAGGACGGCACGTGCAATATGGGTCTGGGAGTCCTCGCCCTCACCCGCTGTGCCAACACGTCACGTCTTGTCATGTCAAGTCAGTCAAAGTCCTCTCATGTAAGTCAGTCAGTTGTGTCCTCTCATGTCGCGTCGTCGTGTCCGGGCGACCACAAACCCGACAGGGCTTGGGCCGCCCGAGGGCTCCCCCTTACCTTTCCCTATCTAATGAGAACAGGTACTCAGCTCAGGTTCGCCCCCCTCCCATGCTGGAGAGCGAGGAGAACTGGGAAGCGGTTGCCTCCTTTTGCGAGACTACTGTCTCGCAAAAGGAGGCCGTGGAACGGGAGCGCAAGGACGATGCCCTCGCGCCCCTGTTCCGGCGCAGACGGAGGGGGGTAAGCGGAGGCGATTTGCCGCCCGTCATATCCCCCAGTAGAACCAGCGGGCGAGGGACGGGGATCCCTTGTCCGCATTGCTCGGTCCTACATGTCTGGGGGAGGGGTTGAAACGCTGCAACTCCTCCCTCCTTCGGCGCGGGTAGCCCTGGCGTAAGCTGGGGCGGCCGGGAGGCGTCGTTTTGGTGAAATCCTTGAGATCCCACGGCGCCTACCAACCTCGGCAAGAGGGTCAGCGTCGGAGTGGTTTTAGTGGGTATACTCTCGTCCCCTTCTCGCTAGGAGAAAAGGACCGGAGAGAGAGCCCCACATAACCTAAACCGGGTCTCCCCGGGCCCAGAGTACACGTAATGTGTTTCCACTCAGTGAACAAGAAAAAAAAAAAAGTTTCGCCCCCCTCAAACGGCGACCGCCGCCCTCAAAAGGGCTGCGCCACCCCGGTATCATGGGCTTTCGCCCTCCGCTTTCCCTGTCTTATGAGGACAGGTACTCAGCATGGGCTCGCCCCCCTCAAAAAGGCATCGGCCCGAAGGCCAGACGCCGCCTTCGTAAGGCCCGAAGGCCCGTTGGCTGGCAAGGTTCACCCGGCGGCCAGAGGGCATGGCAGAGGCCATGGGGCTCCCCTCACCAGACCAACAGCCCACCCCCTCCCCCCCACCCCAGTCATGTCGACAGTCAGTCGCTTCCGGCGACCACAGCCCTTAAAAGAGCTGCGCCGCACTTGCGCCCTCCGCCCGATCCGCCCATCAATTAAGACAGGCAAAAGTAAGGGCTCGCCTCAGTCTTTAAGGCATCGGCCCCCCGCCAAGCCAACATTCCTCTCCCCCCGGTTGGATATTAGCCACCGGCTAGCAAATCCACGAATGAACTTACTAGCCGTCGTTGCCCAGGATGCACCAGGCCCAGACGCTACACTTTCCCACCCCATGAAGCCGAAGCTTCGGATAGCGGGAAGTTGTAGCGCCCGAGCACGCGAGTAGGAATCCGACATTGCACCCCACTCAGTTCTAACCTAACCTAACCTACAATTATATTATGAAGGAATTAAGAATGTTTTTATGTTTGTTGCAGACAAGTTTAAGCTCATGGTTACGCAAAAAAATATGTAGCTGATATGACTTTCAATAAACAAGTGATATGCTTAGCTTATTAGCGCTCGCTAACATAAAAGTTTGTTGAAGTAAAAATTTGCAATATAAATGTTGGCTAAATGTTATTTGACAATTTGATATTTGCCCAAGCAAAACATTTGCTACATAATTATTTTTCACATAAAACTTCGATGAAGTAAAATTTTGCACTATAAAAATGATGCAAAATAATAAAATTGCGAAGTAAAGTTATGCCAACGATTGGTTTGCCAAATAAAACTTCGGCGAAAAGTTGATTGCCAAGTGAAATTTGGCGAAATATATTTCGCCGAAAAGGCAGTACACCCATTTCTGTATGTACAGTCAACAGCATAAATAAGTGATCATTTATGTACCTTGTCACTTTAACGTCATGTTTGAAATGTCATACGAAATTGTCAAACGATTGAAAACGACAAGGTACAGAAATGACCGCTTATTTATGCTGTTGAGCCTACCTAGCTGCATATTTTATTGCGTAACCGTGAGCTTAAACTTGTCTGTAACAAACATAAACACATTCTTAATTCCTTCATAATATAATTGTAGGTTAGGTTAGGTTAGAACTGCGTTCCCTTAGAAGATAAACGGCTGGCAGAGTAGGTGAGGTTAGAACTGCGACCCCTTAGAAGATAAACGGTTGACAGAACAGTAGGTTAGGTAAGGTTAGAACTGCGACCCCTTAGAAGACAAACGGCAGACAGAACAGTAGGTTAGGTTGGGTTAGAACTGCGACCCCTTAGAAGACAAACGGCTGACAGAATAGTAGGTTAGGTTAGGTTTTTTTTTTTTATATACAATTACAATCTACCCTCGACTCAGGTCAAGGCCTGTACTAATCTATACGACTTCCATTCCAGTTCCATCACTTATGCCTCTCGCACTTTTACTCTTCATACTGTGTCTTTCTTACATTCATCTCCTTTTACGTCTTTTGCGGGTGGGACTCCCGCCTATCTATACTCTACTATACTACTTTTCGTTTTTGTCGTTTATTCAAGGAACAAAACTCAGGGGATCTTTTATTAATGCAAACAGTTAGTTTTTGTTACATTGTTTTTAAACTGAGTAATTTACAAAGCTCTTATTTCTATTTCTTAATACTATTCTCTTATACACAATACATTTAGGTTTATGACAAAAATTTCTTACACTTATATATACTTAATTTTATATATCTATATAATGGAGTTATGCTCTCCTGTACTTTTATTAAATCAGGATATAATGAAACAAAGACGTAATTGCGTTTCTCTGTAAAAACGAAAGTTTATTTACAATAAATATGAACAAACATTTTACTAATATTATAATATTTAAACAAAAGATTCACTCACCTGTAAAAACGAAAGAAACAACATTTAAAGCCCTTATTCCAGGTTTCTTTATATTATTATCTTTAGGGATCTTTTATAATTCAAAATCACGCTTCTTACCCTCTCTCATATTTTATCAAATGTCTAAACTGACAATGTTACCTACCGTCAGTTTTGACATCTGAAAAGCTTGTCTATTTACGCGGCAAATATAAACCTAATTAAAAAAACAACGACAAAAAGGAGTGTTGTGATCTTCTTTACATCTCCCCCGCCAGGGAGAACAATTGCACGCAATTGTTCATTTTCCATCCGACGCTGGAGACAGTTTTGTGATGTGGTAGATGTTTGATTCCGCTTTCTTGTGCCCAGTATCAATTTCATACATTGAATTGGAAATTTTCTTAAGAACTTTGTAGGGTCCTACTCTTAACTCATGCATTTTCTTTCTATTTAGTGGATTTCCATTCTCCACATAGACTTTGTCTCCCACTTCAAAGTTATATTCTTCTCTGTGTAGGTCGAACAATTTTTTATTATAGTTATGTGAATTAATTGTGTTTTTCAAGGCTAATTTTCTATCTCTTCTTAGGTCTTCTGTAGTACACCTCGGTTTCAATTCTAGTGGTAAAATACTCACATTTTCACCTTCTAAAAGGTATTTTGGAGCAAAATTTGTGACAGTGTGTTCTGTTTCGTTATATTTTGCTACGCATTTCTGTGCGATAGTTGTCCATGCAATTTTCTTATCACTTTCATTTATTTTACATCGTATCTTATTAACCAAAGTCTGATTAAGTCTTTCATTAAGCCCATTTGAAAATGGTGCATCCACAGCAGTGAATATTATTTTTATGTTTTTATTTTTCAGATATTCTTTAAAGTCTTTTGAATTTATGCCAGGGTATTGGTCTGTTAACACCATATCTATATTATAACTTCCTGTTACATTATTCATTAGTTTGATAAAATCACTGGAACCTTGGTTTCTGGATGTGAAAATATAAGCATATCTAGTAAAATGATCCACCAAAAGATGTAAGTATTTTTTTGTGGACCGTGATCCTCCAAAGCCACCGACGGTATCAATAGATACAATTTGAAACGGACGTGTTGCTGGACCTAAATGTGACATTAAACCATATTTTGGCTTCCTTCTTGATTTATTTTTTATACAAATTTCACATTCGTCACAAATTTGCTTAATATTCGCCGTGATATTCTTAGCTGTGTAGAATGGTGATATTTTATTTGTCATCTGAGTTTTCCCGATGTGGCAGTAAGAGTCATGTACATCTTTTAATAGAATTTTGCTAAGTTCTTCTGATAGTATGATTTTTTTCCTTTTTTTATTTATTTTGTAATAAATTCCATTTTCGAATATGATTCTAGTTTTGTTATTTTTTTAAGTCTATGTTTGTATATTGGTCATTTTTTATATCTTTTAGGTTTATTAAATTTACTACTTTTATAAAGTCATCAGTATTATCGTAAGGTTCTAGGACTGGGTTCCTGCTTAAGCAGTCTGCTTCTTGATTTGATTTTCCTGGGTTATATTTTATTTTAAAATTATATTGGGATAAGTAAAACATCAAATCACCTAGTTCCTCGTCAGTTCTAGCCTTGATGTTCATATTCTCTAATGGTTTATGATCCGAGTATACAGTAAATTCTTTTCCCATAAGCCAGTGCTGCCAATATTTTACAGCTTCTTTTATTGCCATACATTCTAGATATATCGCCTTCTTCTTTTTATGCGAGTCAGTTTATTTTTTTGAAAAATAAGCAACTGGCCTACTGTTTCCGTTTTTATCTTTTTGTTTTAACACCGCTCCCACTCCTTTGATACTAGCATCCGTGTAAATGTTTATTGGTAGCTCTGGATCAAAGATTTTCAGAATTGGTTCAGTACATAGCAATGTTTTTATATTATCAAATGACTCCTGACATTCTGTTGACCACACGAATTTTACATCTTTCCGTAACAAATTGTGTAACGGGTCTAAAATAATCGCACTGTGTGGTACAAACTTATGATGGAAATTTATTTTTCCTAGAAATTGGCGAACATTTTTTCTTGTTTCGGGAACTGGAAATTTTTTTACTGCCGTTAAATAATCTTTCAGAGGTCTGATTGTGTTATTTTCTATTATGTGACCCAAATATTTGGCACAATTACTTGCAAAAGTACATTTTGTAAATTTAACTCTAAAGCCTTCTTTTAATATTGCCTCTAGTAGTCTTGATAGATGTTCTATATGTTCCTCAAAAGTCTTTGAAAAAATCAAGATGTCGTCTATAAAATTTACTGCGAAACTAGAAAGTGTGTATTTCCTTATGATGTTGCTCAAGATTCTTTGGAAAATAGCGGGAGCAGTCTTTAATCCAAATGGGAGACACGTCCACTGAAAATGGCCTTCTTGTGTTACAAATGCAGTTTTGTACCTATCTTGAATTTTTAGAGGAATTGACCAAAATGCCGAATTTATGTCTAAAGTAGAAAAGTATTTGCAGTTTACAGTTTTTATCATTAAATCCTCAATTAATGGAAAGGGTTGTGATTGAGGAATGATAATCTTGTTCAAATCTCTGAAATCTATACATAGCCTTGTTTTTTTCTCATCTTCTTTTTTGTAAGCTAGAGTTACCGGAGCAGCAAATGGGCTATAAGATTCTTCGATTAGATTCTTCTTTAATAATTCAGATATTTGTTTTTCTATTTCTCTTCTGTCTTCGGCTGTGCATCTGTATGGACGTTTGTAACAGTATTTTTCCATCATTAAGTCAATATGAGCTTCATAATCTCGTACGGTGCCGATGTCATATTTATCTTTTGCAAAGATCGGTTTGTATTTTTCTATTATCTTGTTAATTTCTGACTGTTGATGTAAATCTAAATGGTTTACCGATATTTCAAATTCATTTCTGTTTGTATGTTCATTGAAATTTATTTCACATTTATTTATATTATGTTCAATTTCTTCTTTTAATTCTTCAGAGTATAAAAAAAATTCTCCTTTATATTTGTCACCCAGTACATCAGGAATTTTGACATTTATTTTCGGTGTATTTGAAATATCTGTCTTTGAGGTGTTATTATTTATTAAGTCCTCATTTGATATTGTCTTAGTTTCTTTTGGGTTGGTATACTGTACGATCTTTAACTCCTGATTTTGCATTAATTTGAAATTTTTAATACAATCCAAGCCAATTAAAAATTCGTAATTAAAATTTTCATTATCTATTACGAAAATATCCATATTTTTTTCGATATTTTCGATTTTTATTTTTAGCGTTACCATACCTTCTATTTCTTTCTCACCATTAATAGTCCTCAAGTTTACCTTTTGTATATTACTTGAATCTTTGTTTTGTTGTATCTTCAACAATTTTGCATTAATTAATGACACATTTGAGCCAGAATCATAAATTCCAGAAACTTCTAAAGTGTCATTTATCAGCAACTTAACTTTTATTAATGGTGGTACCTCTAGTTTTTTGGATTCTTCTCATTCAGTTCTATTTCTAACTCCGAATTGTTTACGGTTTTCACAGCATATTTTTGATTTCTTTCTTTAAACCAGCATGTTTCTTCAGGGTGGTAACGTTTCCCTTTTTTCTCATTGATACAGATTTGACATGGTTTTTTTTCCTCCATTTTTTTGGGTTTGCTGTCTGGACATACATTTATTTTTCGCGACTAGATGTTCCAATTTTCCTATTTCATTGCATAGATCTTCCGTGCCTTGCAATATTTCTCTGTCAATTTTGTCAGCTACATAATTAGGTAAGCCGAACGCTATAAGGTCTATAAGTGTCCCAGTATCAATTGATTTTCTTACTTCCAATATCATTTTTTCTTTTTTTAATGCATACTCGAGCAATGAGCCGGCTTGATATTTAAAGGCAAGAGCATATCTAATGGGCGACCATCCCTTGTTTCCAAATCGATACCTCCTACGTATACTGGTATAACTGCATAATGGTGATTTTACAGTAAAGACCGTATCGTTAAACAATATGGTCTTTACTGTAAAATCACCATTATGCAGTTATACCAGTATACGTAGGAGGTATCGAAATGTATCACAAAAATTTTTCTCCCATGTGTTCCATTCTGATTCTACGGAAAATTTCATTAGCATGCTGCTGTACCAGTCTGCAGTGGAATATTCCAAAAAGTTTTTCAAAATTTCAATTTTCTCTTCGTCTTTATCAATCTGAAATCGTTCACATTCCTTGTTAAAGTTTTTAATCCATTGATAAGCATTTAAGTTTCTACAAGTGAATTTCTCTATCATAAAATCCTTTGCGATTTTCCCTAAATTTTGTGTTTCTGTTTTTTTTTCTTTTTCTTGAAGTAATTTCTCCAATAATTTCTCCAATGTTTGATTTGAGCTACTCGGTGTACATTCAGCATTATTTGTTTTCTCCAAAATTTCTTCAAGATAAATATCATTAAATTGCAAGTTTTCTTCTCCATCCAAATATACCTTCGATATATCATCAGTCACAGTTATCCATATTTTCCTTGTTTGGTGCCTTTTGTTTAATGATTTTCTTACCTTGGCATAGTTTGAGGTATTTGTAATTACTTGATGTAGAGTAGCAGGTTGGTGCTCGGCTGGTATTCCAAAAATTTGTCCATTAGGTGTTCCTATTGAGGTTATACATATGATGTTTGATTTTCCATCTGCCGTTGCTTTCACGGTAAAATCAAACCTCAACTTTTCCATGTTTTTTGAAATATTTGCAGAAAATGTTGTTTTATAATGGAGTTATGCTCTCCTGTACTTTTATTAAATCAGGATATAATGAAACAAAGACGTAATTGCGTTTCTCTGTAAAAACGAAAGTTTATTTACAATAAATATGAACAAACATTTTACTAATATTATAATATTTAAACAAAAGATTCACTCACCTGTAAAAACGAAAGAAACAACATTTAAAGCCCTTATTCCAGGTTTCTTTATATTATTATCTTTAGGGATCTTTTATAATTCAAAATCACGCTTCTTACCCTCTCTCATATTTTATCAAATGTCTAAACTGACAATGTTACCTACCGTCAGTTTTGACATCTGAAAAGCTTGTCTATTTACGCGGCAAATATAAACCTAATTAAAAAAACAACGACAAAAAGGAGTGTTGTGATCTTCTTTACATCTATTACATAATTATTACAATTTAGTTACCTATTCTTAATATTTCACTATTTACATTTTTAGAAGCTACTGAATTCTATGCTTTTTAGAAATATGTACAACATACTTTATAAAGCATAGCTTGTATACTAAGTTTTGTTTCTACCTATTACCACTTTAGCTATTTTTTCACCATATTGAAGAAATCTGTCTCTGTTACTGCTTGACATTATATCCTTTATCACCCGTTCCTCTATTTTCATACCCAACTTCGGTTAGGTTAGGTTAGAACTGCGACCCCTTAGAAGACAAACGGCTGACAGAATAGTAGGTTAGGTTAGGTTTGAACTGCGACCCCTTACAAAATAAACGGCTGACAGAACAGTAGGTTAGGTTAGGTTAGAACTGCGACCCCTTAGAAGACAAACGGCTGACAGAACAGTAGGTTAGGTTAGGTTTTTTTTTTCTTTTTTTTTAACTGCGTTCCCTTAGAAGATAAACGGCTGACAAAATAGTAGGTTAGGTTAGAACTGCGACCCCTTACAAAATAAACAGCTGATAGAACAGTAGGTTAGGTTATGTTAGAACTGCGACCCCTTAGAAGATAAAAGGCTGACAAAACAGTAGTTTAGGTTAGGTTAGAACTGCGACCCCTTAAAAGATAAACGGCTGACAGAACAGTAGGTTAGGTTAGGTTAGAACTGCGAAGGACAAAAATCTTCCTTACTTGTGGGTTAATTGACGGATTTAAGCGAATTTCTGAGTATAGGCGTAAACTGACCTCGGCTAACGTTTCCCTGACTTGATTCTTCTCTCATCTGTTGACTTGGCTTAATATTTCGGATTTTATATTTTTCATTTTGATCGGATTTGTCGTAAAATTGGTAAAAAGTCGAAAGTTTCAACAATCACTGCGGCCATACCCGTTTAGCTACCCCTACCAAATTTTAGCTGTGGGTAGTGCTGGGGCGGCCCTAGTGCGCTGCACCATTGAAACTTCTGCCAATTAAGCGGTTTCCTTAAAATTGCTCATCGAAATTTTCAGGCGCCTGATGATATATTTTAATCGGCGCCTAAAATTTTACAACGAGCAACAAACATTTTTGCATTGTTTTCGTGGAAAACTCTGTCCACGGCCCTGGAAGGCTCATCTATTGAGCTAAAAATCTGCTTTTGGTGTCAAAAGAAAGAACTCATTAAGTTCTTTACTTTGGCACCAATTGCGTGTGGGTTGCACTTCCCATTGCCTGGAAAATAATTTTTTAAGTAATTTCCATACAAACTTTCGGTAATTTATGGAAATCGGAGGTTTTTTGGCCCTACTAGGCTGCACTGAAAGTTTCGGGAATCGATTATTTAATGGTACAATAGTGTTTCAAATTTAACCTCTTGTCAACACATTACAGCAGGCAGTTTGAAAAAAAAAAGTAGACACTTTTCAGTAATTGTTTTTTAAAACGGACTTTTTGCCGCCAAAATTGAAGTAACGCGAGAAATTTTAAGAGCTATGAATTTTTATGATTTTAAGAGTGGTTTATCTCAAAAATAATGCCTTGATCGGACGATTTATGCATTTAGGGAGGGAGTTGCATGAAAGACGACTGTGTATCGCTGGTTTTCCGAATTTTATCGCGATCGTGTGAAACTCAGTGATGATTTTCGTGAAGGGCGGCCCAAATCTGGGGTTACTCAAGAAAATGCCGATGCAGTGCGGGACCTGATCAACAAAGATCGTCATGTCACATATCGTGAAATTCAGTCATGTTTAGGGATTGCAATGAGTCAAATCCAAACTACCTTGCAAACAGAACTGATCGTGAGAAAGCTATTTTCCCGTTGGGTCCCACACCAACTTTCTGATGAACAAAAGGGGGCCTGGGTCAATTGGTGCCGAATAAATTTAGAAAGGTTAAGTTAAGTTAAGGAAACACAGGAACTTCCAACGCAGTATATAAAATCGTGTTGGGTGATGAAACGTGGATACATGCTTACGAACTTGAAAATAAAAACCAATCACGAGTTTGGGTGTTCGAAAACGAACTGCGACCGACCAAGATTGTTCGCTCCCGAAACACGGCGAAAAAGATGGTCGCCACTTTTGTCTCGAAATCAGGGCAAGTTGCGACTATTGCACTTGAGGATCGCAAAACGGTTAATGCAGACTGATGTACTACAAATAGTCTGCCTGAAACCGTTGATATACTCAAAATAGAAAACTCCAACCGTTGCATCATTCTCATCACGACAACGCTAGCAACTTCACTGCTCGTCAAACAAATGAGTATTTAGACTATTATAACGCCGGATTAATGAATGACCCATCCACCATACAGCCATGTCTTGTAGTCTTAATGATTTCTATACATACCCTAAAATTAAAGATAAGCTACGCGTTCAGCGATTTCTTTCACTCGAAGCAGCAGTGGACACCTTCATTAGTGCCATTTCGGGGACTACATCTTTGGAGTGGAATAACTGTTTCAATAATTGGTCTAAGTGAATGAAAAATGTATAAATATGCTTGGAGAATACTTTAAAAAACAGTAAATGTACATTGAACTCTTTACGCTGGTCCATTTTTTGTATTCCCGAAACTTTCACGTACAAATCTTATTTCTAGGGCTAAAAATCTGTTCTTAGTCTCATAAAATAGAGCTCAATGAGTGCTAAATAGTTGTACTTACAGCGGGACTTAATCGGCATAAGGCGAATTTTAAAGGTTGAAAAACCCAAAAAAAATGGGTAATCGCAGCTCCGATGAGGCCCAAAAGGGGGTGGCCATGGAAATGGTCTCCAAACCCAACAAGAGAGCTATTGAAGAGGAGGAAACCATAGGGGAGGGCAAGCCCTGCCCTAAAATCAGTTCCGCAGCAAGAGGACGTGCTGCTGCAGCGGCAGGAGCATATGCTGGCATGGCTGCTGCCAAAGCAAAACTGGCCTCGGCGGACGACGATGATTTTGCACCTGAAGCGGAGAAAAACAAGGCTTACCGTCTGGAGTTTCCTCTCCTGCGCCCTGTTACTCGCTCCCGCTCTCAGGGAAGTCAGAAAGAGCCCAAAGACCGGCGTTCACCTACTAAAGATAGGAGCCCCATTAGAACGGTAATCGCTTCCGACGTGTCGGATGAGGACCCGATCGACGAATGTGAAACAAGAATGGCTTGCGGGACAGGCAAGAACCCCCATGACTGTATCACTGAAGATGGTACTCTGACACAAGAGGAGGTGGGGGTAGTAGAAAGTGCGCGCAATGCTGCTAACACCGTATTAGCGGAAGCCGCAAAATCAACTAACCTAAACGGTGTGGTGCGCGGCAACATTAATGCTGCCTGTAGAGAAATAATGGAAGCAATGCAGTATCTAGAAAATAGGAGTGAGAGTGACGAAATTCGGAGACTCAAAGCTGACAACAAGCGCATGCGTGAGCAGCTAGCCCACCTGACAAATGAGACGAAAGCGTTGAGGACGGCCTTCTCCGAAGGGAATGCCAAAGCCTCTCGAAGAATGGTGCAAGGGCTCCCAGATGGCTTGCAAGAGGCTTTGGCAGTCCATTCAAAGGAGCTTTTTGACAGTCTTGGCAACATGATTAACGCCAGACTAGAAGCGGTGGAAAAACGCCTACCTCCGGAACCAATTATGCGTCCTCCGTTGGCGGCGGACAGAGCCAGCAGGCAGCAAAAGGAGACCTCACTGGGGGGACAAAAGAAAGCTCGGGCTGGCAAACGCTCTGCCAGCCAGCCTGAGCTTGTCCAATTTGCAAGGACCCCTGCCCAAGCAAAGGCCCCGCTAAAGGCGCAAAAGGCCCAGCCTAAGGCTCAACAACGCAAGGCACAGCCCAAAATACATCTCAGGGCTGTGCCACAAGAAGAAGCACAACCTTCCACATCGGCGGCACAGCCGGACAATATATCACAACCCACCTGGACTGAGGTAGTAAAACGAAAAACAAAGGCCAAAGCGCAAAAGGCCGCACAAGCTGAAGCGAAAATGACTCCCAAGGCGAAAAAACCAACGGCAATCAAGAAACTGACAGCACCAAAAACTGCTGCTGTCATGATCACCTTGAAGCCGGAAGCCGACACGACGTACCTGGCTGCTATGCAGAAAATCACGTCGCCCCTCAAATTGGCTGACTTAGGGATTGAAAGCGTGAAGGTCCGTAAGTCAGCCACGGGGGCACGCCTTATAGAGGTGCCAGGAGCCAACAGTGGCAGGGCGGCTGATGACCTGGCAACAAACATAAACACAATAATAGGAGATGTGGCCACAGTACAAAGGCCAATTAAAATTGCGGACCTCCGGGTCACCGGCTTCGATGAGTCGGTGACACCGGAGGATTTAAAGACGGCGATAGTCCTCAAGGGAGGCTGCACGATTGAGCAAGTCAAGGTAGGCCCAATCAGGCTCCTGCCGAGTGGCTCTGGATCCGCCCTTGTGCGATGCCCAATCACAACCGCCAATACTCTCCTAACAGCCGGAAAAATTTTGGTAGGATGGTCGGCCGCGCATATTAAGGCATTGGAGCAAAGACCTATGAGGTGTTACAGGTGCCTGGACACAAGTCTAGCGAATATCAGGCGGAGCCCTTTTGCAGTGCATGCCACCAAGCCAAACGCTCAGCGGACACGTGATGTGAGGGCTATCGTGTGCGCCTCCTTCCACGAAAGGCCGGGATAGCTCAACAAGGTCGAACACCCAAAGGGCAATAGAGGGCAACAAAATGGACGCCTAAATGCCAGCACACCACCAGCATCTAGATATTCTGCAGAGTAATTTAAACCACTCTGCCCGTGCTCAGGACTTGCTCATGCAAGTCATGGCGGAGTGGGAATTAGCATTAGCGGTGGTGGCTGAGCCCTACTTTGTTCCTCCTCAGGCTAACTGGGCCGGGGCAACGGATGGCAGGGTGGCGGTTTGTGTGCCTACCATAGGTGACATCCCACCCATAACCAAAATAGAGGATGGGCCGGGCTACGTGGCGGTCAAATGGGGGAAGATAGCAGTAATTGCTACGTACGTCTCCCCTAACCGACCACTTTTCGAGTTCGAGACATATTTGGAGGGATTAGGAAGAGTCGTGGGAAGGTGCACCCCGGCTCAACTATTAGTTATGGGTGACCTGAACGCGAAGAGCGCTGCTTGGGGATCTCCATATACGGATCCCAAGGGAGATGCTCTTCGGGATTGGGTGCTGGCGACTGGTCTCGATATACTAAACCAGGACGACGTCAATACATGTGTGCGTCGGCAGGGGGGATCCATCGTGGACATAACGTTTGCGACCCCTGCCCTAGCCATACGAATCACTGATTGGCACGTCCTGGAGGATGAGGAAACACTATTAGACCATCGCTACATCAGAATGAGGGTCTCAACATTGCAACAACCGCCTCAAATCCAAAATCGAGGACAGAATTCGGGTGGTGTGCGATTCCCGCGGTGGGTCATTTCCCACTTTGACCCAGCCATGGCGGAAGAGGCAGCCATCATTGAGGCTTGAGGTGATCCGCCACTGAAAAATGCTGGAGTGGAGGTCAAAGCAATGCGATTTCGAGAATCACTTACGGCAGTGTGTGATGCTGCCATGCCGAGACTGAGGAAAATGCCGGCTAAAAAAAAGTGTATACTGGTGGTCCGATGAGATTGCAGCTCTTCGAACTGCCAGTAACAGGGCGCACCGAGCATACACCCGTTGTAGGCGTCGGAGGTTACACACCGCCGAAGAAGAAGAGGCTCTATACAGTGAGCTTAAAGAGGCAAAAGAGGCCCTAAAAACTGCCATAATAAAGGCAAAAGACGCTGCCTACGAGGAGTTCATGGGCAGCTTGAACAGGGATCCATGGGGAAGACCATACAAAATGGTTCGAAACAAAATGAAGCGCGCCCCCCCCCCCCCCATGGATGCCTTGGAACCTGAACTCCTTGACAGGTGGAGGGCTTAGTGGAGGGCTTGTTTCCGTCGGCACCGGCTTTTGCTCCCCCGAGGATGGTGGCCCCCTCGGAGGAACCAAACGATCGGCATCCGGTGCCGAGAATAACAGATGATGAGATGATGTCCCTAGTTGACCGCCTTAGATCATACAAAAAGGCCCCAGGACCCGACGGTGTACCGGCTAGGGTGATCCCTCTAGCGCTCGAACATTTGGGGGAGCGCCTTAGGGACCTCCTGTCTGAATGCTTGGAGACAGAGCGCTTCCCCAAGGTGTGGAAGGAGGGGCGCCTGTGCCTTCTTCTTCTCTTCTTCTTAGGAAGGCCGAGTGCCAATACGGTTTTCGAGCTGGCCGTGGTACTATTGACGCAATCAAGTCGCTCAAAGACTACTCGGACTATGCGGCCGGTAGGGGAGAGGGAGTAATTGCAGTCTCGCTGGACATAGCGAATGCATTCGGAACTCTCCCCTACGAGGTTATAAAGGAGGCCTTAAGGTACTACGGCCTGCCTCTCTATTGGCAGAGGATAGTGGGGCACTATCTCGAAGAAAGAGTGGTGCTCTACGAACACCGCGGACAACGCAAAGCAAGACCGATGACCTGTGGAGTCCCTCAGGGATCGGTGCTCGGTCCCTTCTTGTGGAACATTGGTTTCGATTGGGCCATAAGGGGGGTCCAGCTTCCCCGCATGACCACCATTTGTTACGCCGATGATACAATGGTGGCTGTCCGGGGAAGTGATATGAGGGAGACATTAAGAAGAGCCGCGGTCGCCGCTGAACTGGTAGTAGATCGCATACGCATGCTCGGCTTGGAGGTAGCCGTCTCCAAAACGGAAGCCATTGTTTTTGGTGGACCTGGGTGGCGTGTGCCTGCCGAAACTATTATCCCGATAGGGGGTGAACCTGTCCAGGTCAAGGCTAACATCAAATATCTTGGCCTTGTCCTGGACAGGAAGTGGGACTTCGGGGAACACTTCAAAAGACTTGTTCCCCGACTGATGGGGGCCGCCTCGGCTCTGGGAAGATTACTGCCTAATGTTGGAGGACCAAGAGAGTTGGCCCATGCCCGTCGAATGACGGAAAGACGCACAAAGGACAGGTGGAAAAATGGCCTGGAGGACTGCCGCTATGGAACGAGGACCATAGTGGCACTCCTCCCTTCCTTTGAGGAGTGGACGGAAAGGGCATTTGTGGCTCTCTCCTATAGAATGACGCAGGTGATGACCGGGCATGGATGCTTCGGGCATTACCTGCACCGGATAGGTAAAGAGGACAGCACAACATGTCACCAATGTGCTCATGATGACGACACCGCTCAACATACGCTAGAGGTGTGCCCGGCGTGGCAACCTGAGCGGCAGGTCCTAGTCTCGACACTGAGACGAAATGACCTGTCGCTGGCAAGCGTAATAAGCGCCATGCTAGAAAGTGAAGAGGCGTGGGAGGCCGTTTACACCTTTTGCGAGGCCGTAATGACCCAAAAGGAAGAAGCGGAGCGGGAGCGCGAAGACCAGATTGACGCGCCCCTGTTCCGGCGCAGACGAAGGTGGGTGAGGCGTAGGCGATTTGCCGCACGCCAAATCCCCCAGTAGGACCAGCAGGTGAGGGACGGGGATCCCTACCTGCATTGCACGGTCTACACGTCTGGGGGAGAGGTCGAAACGCTGCGATCTCTCCTCCTTTGGCGCGGGTAGCCCTAGTATAAGCTAGGGCAGCCGAGAGGCGTCGCGGTAGAATCTTATGGATCCCGTGACGTCAACTACAACTTGGCAAGAGGGCAGCGTCGGAGCGTTTTTAGTGGGTATGCTCCCCCCTCCCCTTCCCATTCGGGGAAGAGGACGGGGGAGAGAGCCCCACATAACCATCTGGGTCTCCCCGGGCCCAGTGGTACTCGTAAAGAGTTTTCACTCCGTTAAAAAAAAAAAAAAAGGTTAGAACTGCGACCCCTTAGAAGATAAACGGCTGACAGAACAGTAGGTAAGGTTATATTAGAACTGCGACCCCTTACAAAATAAACGGCTGACAGAACATTCACTATCAACGATTACTCGAGATTGAAATGCTATTTTGAGCCATAAAGCATGTAAACAAAAGTAAATCTTTCATTTATTACAATCGAATTTGAATAAACTTAACTTATTAGACTTATTAGACTTTTAAGTAAAAGTTTGTAGGTGAAGTACATGCATTAAGACCAAATAAGACAACGAAAAATATTAGGATAGCGGTGATGATGATGATGATATTGTTTCCACGACGTATCCGCTCGTCGACGACGATCCCTTTACAATTAGACACGTATGTTTCGGTTATGTTCGTATTGTATATTACTGTCCGTCGCCACTGTAATGTGACGAAACCCGGACGACACTCCCCTGTACAAATACCGTATAAATGACGCTTTAGTCTGGTTGAAAGTTTAAATATTGACTGAGTTTTTTACTTTCACTTATTCCCTTTCTTTCGACATTAATAAAAATTTAAAAGGAAAAGAGGAATATTTTCTATACGAAAATAATTAATATTTAATCTACCATGATATGAAATGGATTCACCAATTTTAAACTTAAAACGTATGAATATAAAGTTTAAAATGACCTGCGGTAATTTTCCACAAAAATGTTTCAGTTATTAATAGAAGTTAATTGTGCAAAATTAGAACATTAAACAGCTTGCCGAAGAAATACGGTTTTACTCGAGTCGACCTTATGTCAATAATATTAAAGCTTAAACTTGGTTGAAATAATTTTCGTCCCATAAATGTTGCAAGACGCAAAATTGGATTTTTTGGAGGGAAAGTGCGACTTTGTTTACTTTTGTTTTAAACAGAAATCAGTCATTTTGATCATTATAGCAAGCTTATTATTACAAAAATTCTACCTTTTCTCTTGTCGCCACTTGTAAGAATCGGGCTTCTCCTGTACGGTCACTGGCTCGGCAAAACCCGCGTGCACACCCATACAGCGTCCACACTCGCCCACGGCTCAGGTGACACTGACGCTGTGCACTCACACATGAACACACGAGACAGTGTATGTATGTCTTTGGACATACACTACAGTACCAAAAATAAACATTAATAAGTATTTTCCTTACGCTAAGATTTTTTGCAAAGCAAACTATCCTCAATCAACGAAATATTCACTCAGAAAGAATCGGAATTATTCCGAAAACTTCTGCGCGGGATATGAATCTTTCTCGGGGCGCGAGTGAAAACTTCTCCAGGGGGAGCAGCTACCTGGGGGCTACTACGAAATTTGACTCCCGAAGTTCACACTGCGTCGTCCCTCTCGCTCTTCTGTTTAATAATATTAGTGTGAACGGAACGGCACGATACGAAGTTCGACTTTTTAGTATAAGACCTATCCTACCTTCGTAGTAGAACCCCGAGCGCTACGCGCGCAACCCGAGCTGCGTGTTCTTTTTTCCCGCGTTCGCTCCGCCAATCAGCGCGGCCGGCTCGCGATCAGTCTGACAGCCCGCCATAATTTATTGTCATAAGTGGGTGCGTTCTGATTCCGATGCAAACGGCACCACAACAATCCATTGATTTAAAATACGATAATTTATAAAAAAATTGATAAAAAATTAAAAAGTTATTGCCAATATATATAATATTTGAATAAAATAGAAGTGGTAAAGGTAACGCCACCAGAGTTGAGGCCACGGCGTTTAACGACAACACAACGTCAAAATCCCGCTGTCATTACATGAGATGTGGTTGTGTGCGTGGCCTCAACTCTGGTGGCGTTACCTATACATCATTTCTTACGCATTTCCAACTAATTTGGAACGTAGGAGTCATAGCTTCTAATAGTTGTGATGGATGTTACTACACGCCACTGTTGGCGTATGTAAGCGATTAAGAATTTCGGGGAAGTCGATTGGATGCGACGTGTGTCGCGCGTTTCGCGAAATGTAAATATTTGTACATAGCAACACTAACGTTTCCCGCCATGTTTCCTACAGTCTATGGTGAGTTGAATACCATTCTTGCCGTAACTTTCAATCGAGTAAAAGTCTTAGTTTATTAGTGATCTGAAAATTGTGTTAATGTGCTGCTGCAACTCCTCTGCTGCTTGAAAGCTAAGTGGTTTAAGCCTATGAGGTTAAATGATTACACTCGCTAGTCTTAGTGGTGTTTACTAGACCAGTCACTCACATACCAAATATGAAAAGGGTTCAATTCCTGTCTGAAAGTAAAGATACCGTCCGGTCGAGTTCGGTATGGTACCGTCCCGTCGTGTTCGGTACCGAAGTATACTCCAATCCTGGGAGTTAATGAGCTGAAGGACAGGTACCATGGGACGCCGTGGTATCTGGTCCGAAGGCTGACATGTGATCACCTCTGTCCTCGAAATATTTATGTGTTGAATGTATGTGAGATGTTTGAGTGGTCTAGTCCAGTGGCTCCATGCAGTGGAGTCATACTATGTTTATAATTACAGATGGTGCATTATTTAAATACTTAAGAATATGAAAAGCGAAGCAGATTGATTATCTCATGCATGAGGCTAAGCAGCAGGAGAGTCAGATCAGCGTGGAAGAAATAACAGGTCAGCTATGATGTCCATTAGAATTGCCTAGATTCAGATATATGAATTTTAGTTGCCTTATGCGTAATTCGGCGCGCATCTGGGTCCATTGTACGCTGGCGAGCGTGGATCCGGAGTTGAATTTATCTAACTAAATACACCCCCAAACACTTAGTTAGTTATTTTCCCCAGCGCCCGACAACGTGGTTCAGTTGGTAGAACACCTAGGTTGGGGCGCATACCCAGGAGACGTGGGGTTTTTCGCTTTTAAATCTTAGATTCGGTGAGCAGACGTAACTGCTAATAAAAATAAATAATATTTGAGTTATTGCCAATATTTTTAAATATAATATAATAAATTTAATTTGAATAATTCCTTCTGAATGAAACTTTCGGCGAAGTTTTCTGTAATTATTTCGAATCTTTCGGAAGCTTTGCAACTGTACACGCAATACACGACTCGCTTGACAAACTCTATCTATAGTATTAGTACTAACTATAGTATTATTAGTAGTATAACACGTCATACAATAGTATTGAACGACCGCTTTAGCCTAGTTGGTAGTGACCCTGCCTACGAAGCAAGAGGTCCTGGGTTCAAATCCCGGTAAGGGCATTTATTTGTGTGATGAGCACGAATATTTGTTCCTGAGTTATGGATGTTTTCTATGTATTTAAGTATTTATTTATCTATATAAGTATGTTTATCGTCGACTAGTACCCATAGTACAAGCTTTGCTTAGTTTGGGACTATTTCGATTTGTGTAAGATTGTCCCCTAATATTTATTTATTTATTTATAACCATTGTGTAGTTCTGAGATTTTTATTATCACATTACAAAACAAATAAGTTTTGAATAATTACCCCAGTATTACAATGTTATAAAGCAGTCGGGTAAACAGTAAGTCATGGCTTTAGCCTTTTTTTTTTTTTAAAGACCAGGTAGTATGGTATAAGAATCTTTAGCCATTCCCAGAAGGGTTAAACCAAAAAAAAAATACAACTGTCACTGTCATTGCCGTCAAAGTCCGATTTGATTGAAGTCATAATTTCATAAGATTAAGATAAGAACGAAAACATCTCCGTACCTACCTAATTGAAATAATAACAAATGTTTTTAGTGTCAAAAAATGTGGTGACTAATTCTTAAATAACTTACGTAAAAACAACAGCATTATGGATAAGCTTACAGTAATATCTGGAACCTTGTTCATGGCCGCTGATGTATTTGCAATAGTCAGCCTTGCAATGCCAGATTGGATAATCACAGATGTTGGGGGTAAATATACACAAAGTGCTTTTCACCATTTATTTAAACTGACTGCATGAAGGCGTAATATGTGAAAGCATTTGGCAAATATCGTAACCCGTTTCGATTCGTAGATATCACCTGCTAAATGTCTCTAATTGCAAATTTGATAATGCATTTCATAGTCTACCCTAATATGATTATATTTTGTCTTCAGGGGACACTAGACTTGGACTGATGTGGTCCTGTGTCACTCTCTACAATAGACCTCAAGTGTGCTTTACTCCAGATCTACAACCAGAATGGCTTCTGGCTCTGATTTGCATCTTTATAGGATGTATATGCATCACAACCACTGTGATTTTATTGGCTTCAAGTCATTTTGACCGCAATGTGATCCCATATGCAAGATGGGTTGGATTTGCTGCAAGTAAGTGTAACTATTAACACATACCTTTTATTTGCTGCACACAAACATGTTGAATCTATACCAATCATTGAAGCAAAGAGGACTAGAATGTAGGTTTTTTTTACTTCCAATTTATGAAAAGTTAAAATTGAATTGCTTTACTATAAATTTTAGTTTATCTAATCCTTTTTCAGGTATAATGCATATATCAACAATATAAATCTATACAGACTTGACCTTGCTACTTTACAATAGTATGGTAGAAAGTCTATTCTTATTTTTTCCATTTGTTAAAATAATGGAATTCCTTTTTATTAGTCCTTCATGGTAAACAATATTAAACTATCATTAATTTTGTAGTAGCAAGTAATTGGCAAGGCCTGAAAAAAGATTAAGTACCTACCTAACAGGGTTGCCGCCTTCTTGGAAAAAAAAATTGTGACAATCAGATAGTTATCAGAGACAAGTCGGATTTCAGTTCAATTCAGGTCATTAATAGGACGTCAGGACTGTCCAGCAGAATCGGGACGGGTGGCAACTCTGCTACCTGATGTTAATTAAATATCTTTCCACTTCTAATAAGCTGTTAGTGCCAGCCTGTAACAAATGTGGTGTGTAATTAACAGTAATTATAAGGGTCATACACAGCTAAAAAACAAAAGTTCTCTCCTGTGGAAATAAAATTAGCGACTCTGAGTCAGCAACCTTAAGATTTATTTAAATGGGCCGAAACTTGCCCAGGCGTCCTCCGCGCCGATTGTAGACTCGACTAAAAATATTGGCTTATAGACCCTGAACTTTTGCCAGGAGACATGCAAACAAAAAAATATGTACATGACCCATAATTGTAAAGGGACAAAAAATATCTTAAATAGTTATCATCCATTATTTTCTGTCCATTGAGATCTTCATTGAACTCTTCAAAACCTGCAGTCAGTTAAAACATCTATCTATACCAAGATTAAGTTGTGCAAAGTTACTAGGTAATGCCACGTAATGCTAACTTGGAGATGGAATGGCTGGTTTGGTTAATAGTAACTTGGTACACCTCACTCATACTATTACAAATTGGAATATTATTAACTGATATGAAGATTTGCTGCCTAATTTTGATTTGATGGATGACATAAATGTAATTTGTGGTGTCTAAAGGGTTAACATGCATAAATCCTATACAATGTGGTATGATATGATGGACCATAATTAAAATATATCAAGTGAATATTAGTTGGATCTCAAAAATAGTTTCTTGAAAATGTTTTGTTAAGTTCATGTGAAGTTACTCAAATTAATAATTCAATTTCCAGTGGTTGTTTTCTGCTTGGCTGCCGTAATTTTTCCGATGGGATTCCATGTTGACGAAATTGGAGGCCAGCCATATCAGCTGCCAAACAGCCATCAAGTTGGAATATCATATATACTGTTTGTTCTTTCACTATGGATCACTGTAATATCTGAACTATTCGCTGGTAAAGTTTGCCTACCACATTTTTAATTGACCTCATTGTCTACCCAAGAGATCTGATTTTGATCTGATGACTAGCCATTCCATATTATAATATTCTAACAAGTGTTATTGCACAGATTTAAGTATTTATATTTATTGAATTGTTATTTTTAATTACTGTTAAAGGTAACGCCACCAGAGTTGAGGCCACGCACACAACCACATCTCATGTAATGACAGCGGGATTTTGACGTTGTGTTGTCGTTAAACGTCAACACAACGTCAAAATCCCGCTGTCATTACATGAGATGTGGTTGTGTGCGTGGCCTCAACTCTGGTGGCGTTACCTATACTAAAACAAAGACAGTTTTAGTCTCTGTATGCACATACCATCATAGAGTCAAGGTACCATCAGCCAAATATGTGCTCTACCACCCCTAAAGTTGATAATCGTTTGGATTTCATAAAAAAATAATGCCAATAGATACGTCTGTCAACTTGAAAGTTCGACTGTAGCGACATATTTATTTGATAGGAACTTGTTTAAAAATTGATAGACCACTTATTTGGCTGATGGTACCTTAAAATTGTTCCCTATTTGTGAAAGTGTACTATATACTTTTAAGCTATAAACGATAATTTTTAATCGGTGATCAGAAACCAATTTTACTATATCAGTATTTGGTGGCGACCACGATTAAGTCGCAGTTACATGAAACAAAACTTTTTTTTAAATAATGTATATTTGGAAAATCAATTTTCAATTAAAATCAGTGTCACCCTAGTCTATGAGCCTAAAACCTTGAAGTCAGTTTCAAGCAAACTTTGACGCGAGATCTGTCAAATTCCCGCCAAAGTGATGACACCTGAGGCCGTATTGTCTAACGCTTCTGTCGCTTGCCTTCGCTTTCACCGTCTCTTTCTGTCATCCTTTTATACCGTTTGACAGAAAGAGACAGTGATTGTGAAGGCAAGCGTCGGAAACGTTAGACAATAAGCCTGCTGACTTGACCTGACAAAACTACTTGGCTTCAATAAATGTAGGATTCGATGGATAGAGGAAGTTTTCAAATTATTATTTTTTAACCCTTTCAACGCCAACGACACAGGTGTCACAGAGTACAGTGTCAAAGTGATCTTGACACAATGACATAAGATTCAAAGCAGGTTTACATTTTGTCGAGGCGTGGCGTTGAAAAGGTTAATTCCATTTTGACTAGGGATTAATATTTTTCAAATCCTTATCACCGATTAAAAATCACCATGTATGATACTGATATTGTGTAAGGGTGTTAGAATAAATAAAACTCAAATTAAAACGAATCATGTATTACAAACACATAAATATGACGACAACCAGAGTGCATGCATTGTATTATTAAAAAATTAAAAGTGGAATGGACCATAAAACATTTACAATATTTACAAAAATCGAGGACAAAATAATACAACACATATAGTCCTTTTATCATTAACACGAAAAAGTCTTTTTGCTTTTAAAAGTCACTCAACAGCACTGTATTGTTTGTATTCAGACACCAAAGCCTCCCATTTTGTAGTATTAAACGCCTGCTTGAAACTTCATTTGAATGTAGCATCTTCATCTCCACTGCTATTTTGATTTCATCTCTCTCTCTTCTGCTGAATAACTTAAAGTAGTGTGCTAGTTGTTTTGCCGCCTCATCCTAGTAAAGCTGATCAAAATTAAGGTGAATAACATGATTCAGGATTACATCCGCCGTGTTGACACTTGCGACCAGGTGGGTTACATCACCACGCAAGAATATGCTATCAAAACAGGACGGCTATCAAAAACAAAATGTTATATACTGGCTACTGTTTGGAAGCTAGACTTGCAATCTATCTGAGTCTGATCGCAGTCTGTGTACAAGAGAGGAAATTGATTCAAGAACTCAAAGGCCTTAGAACTCGACTCAAACGCCAGCTCCCGAACGATGAAATCCACAGGAACACTTTGTCTGTAGCTGCACACATAAGAAAATATTATTTTAACACGACCAGCTTAGCTGGGACATTCAGGACAATAAATCATGAAATCTTTTCAACGTTACATCCCGCACTACACCATAACCGTCAATGATGATTATTTCGCATGCTTAATAAAAAACTGACTCAATTCGAATTATTCTCATTTCAAAACTAAACCTTATTTTTTCTACTTCTTTTTAATGAGAACAATTTTCTAATTGAGTCAGTTTTTTATTAAGCGTGCGATTTCTCTCAACGCAAACCTAGTATGCAAAGCCAAGGGCAAAAATACTAAATAGGGTATGTATGTTATTTTTCAAAACTGCATCCACATTATTTTATATCATAACTGTCAAAGTGCCCTCAATGCAACAATAAGTTTAACCCTTTGAACGCCCCATTTCGAGTACCAATGTGTCACCAATACGCCGAGTGTAGACGAAAAGTAACGCAAATTTCAATCGTAATGTCGCGTGTCAAAGTTTCTTTGACAATAAACGTCATGACCACTGTAGGCGTCGGTGGCGTGGTAGGCACGGCAGTACACGACTTCTTTAGGAGTTCTTGGCGTTCAAATGGTTAATTATGCAACAGAAAGACAACATTGCAAATACTGCACTTGTCTGTCAACTTTGTATTACATGTAAAGTTTAAAAGGTAAAAAGACATATTTAGAAGTATTCATGAAAGTTGTCTTTTTACAATTTGTCTTAGCTTGTACCTATGTATTATATAACCAGTTTATTTTGCATATTATGTGGCTAATCTAAATCGTGAGATTTTCATGCTCAAGTCTTAAGTGTAATAACTGTACGCAGTCTATACTCGACCGTGTTCATAAGACTTTGTAAAGTATAAAAAGCTCGCGACGTTATTTCAATTAGTTACAATACATAAGTACCTACCTAACAAACCCGTTTAATTTTGTAACTATTTCATATCCGTATCTTCTCTGTAAATGGATTTACTTAAGAGGGTTTATACCTGCTGAGCTGGCAACGTTGCATTTTTGTTAGTTTTTCTCGATTATTCCATAAAAATTGAATGAAAATTACAAAACATTTTTAATTTTCATTAAATTTTTATGGAATAATCGAGAAAACTAACAAAAATGCAACGTTGCCGGCTCAGCAGGTATAAACTCTCTTAAACACAGACCCTCTGTATCGTCTCTAATTTTTTTCCGATGGCCAATTATTATATCTAATAAACAGTAACCTGCCTGACTGACAAACAACGCATAGCCCTTAAAGTATACATAAGCAAGCTATAGAACGCGCGCATCGCTCTTCGCCCATTGTGCATAGCGTAAGCAGATGTTCTGTACGTAGTCGGTGCGCTGACTAGTGATGTGCAATGATTAACGTCTTTGCGTCAATAAAAACAGACCACAATTACTTAAAAATCGATAAATAAATAAATAAATAAAATAAATAAATATTAGGGGACAATCTTACACAAATCTACCTAGTCCCAAACTAAGCAAAGCTTGTACTATGGGTACTAGACGACGATAAACATACTTATATAGATAAATAAATACTTAAATACATAGAAAACATCCATAACTCGGGAACAAATATTCGTGCTCATCACACAAATAAATGCCCTTACCGGGATTTGAACCCAGGACCTCTTGCTTCGTAAGCAGGGTCACTACCAACTAGGCTAAAGCGGTCGTTAAATAACGGAGAGACGATCAGCGCGTGGGACTGACCGTGACTAATGACGTCGCTCTTGAAATTTTGAGACTGTTCATACTTGTGCTTGATGCTTACAGTTCATACTCGGTAACGCGCGCTCTATAGCTTGCTTATGTATACTCTAAGGCATAGCTCAATTCACTATTATATAGCCAAACTTCAAATTTGGAGACATATTCCTTAAGGATCAGAGGACACACTAAGAACTGATTTTCCGGAAAATAACATTTTTAACACGCTTTTATTAGCTTCAAACGTATGTTAGTATGTAACGGAAACTTTGAACATGATTTTGACCTTGAAAACGTCGGATTAACTCGAAATTTGGCATACTTATCAAGGACCGATATTAATGAGTGTTTTTAGTTTTTTTAAACTATTTAAAAAAATTATTTTTATTATTTCGCGCGAGCAAAACCGCGTGGTTAAGCAAGCGGGCTTAGAAGTGAAAAACGTAACCTAGCCTTAATTAATGTTACCTTTATTTTTCACTTGAGCTATCTCAATCCTGTTACATTTAAACAGATTGTGAGGAATGTGGATGCAATTACATCAAATGCTTGTATTATTGAACGAAAAAAATCCCTTCACTTAAAAAGATAACTCTTGATTGATATGTATGATGAAAACAAGGCATCTTCCGCTCTCAAAGCATTAGCAACTACCTCTTAACCCCATTGTACAATAATTAATAGTATCAGTAGTATAATGAAATAATTTACTAATTCAAAGTAAATATTTTTTAGGTTGAAACATGCACAACATGCAGACAAAATAATAAAGCATTTCTTAATTAGCTTGCTGTAATTAATATTTATCTTATAATGAGTTTGCGGATTAGAATTGCGTTTGAAGATTTTATTTTGTTTTCGTAACTCCTACTTAAACTTTCTAAATTGGAAGTTAAAGAAGAAAACTTCTTCAAAGGCTTTACGTATAAAATTTAAAGGGATATAAAACTGGGGAGTATGAACTATTCTCATGTACAGAGGGTTCCTCCGCAGCATAATATCATTTTTCATCTCTGAAAACCCCCACATACCAAATTTCATGGAAATCGTTGGAGCAGTTTCTGAGATCCTGATTATATATATATATACAAGAATTGCTCGTTTAAAGGTATTAGATAGATTAAAAGAGCAAACTTTTTTATCTTTGAAATAATAATTAGCCAAAGAATTAATCAGATACTACGGTTTGTAACTTTTCAAAACAGATTTTTAGAGCTCTGTGCATTAACATTCATCGTTTAATACTTATATTCACAGCAAATAATAATTTTCTTGAGTTACTTGAAGTGATATAAGATGCGAATACACAACCAGAGCGTTAAGGTAAGTAAAGTGCATAATTAAACTAGCATTATAAGTTCTCATTGGCTACTAAATAAGCGCGATAGATATATTCAATTCATTATGAAAGTATTTTTTTTTTCATTTACCTATAAAGAAATGACGTAACATTTTATTTTCACAGCACAGAAAAGAGTTGTTTATTATTTGTGGAATGGAAACTACAATATACAATAAACTACATAATAAAAAAAGATAAGTAAACAGAAATAAAGTTACCTGCCAATGAGAACAATTTTTGAATGAATAATGTGGTGCTCATCATTTCTAAACTTGTAAGTGAAAATCCATTATTTATAGCAAAAAAAAAAACAATAATTGCAAGCATGCCGCAATTAGACATTCTCAGAGACAGTTTATTCCTGGGTGTATTATGTATGCTGAAATTTTATTTCTGACCACACGAGCCTACCCAAGATATCTGTCCAGAATTTTCTGACTATGAAACAATAGAATTAAGCAAGATTTATAATGCAAGAAATTAAAAATAAAATGTAAAATGGGACATACGACTTGATGATGTATTTGAGATATTGTTTTCTTTCTCTCTCCACAAACCAATCCATCAAATAGCCGGCCATCAAAGGTGCTGTTTTGTAAAGCAAGAAGAACTTGTGTAAATTTCCAGTTGCCCATGCACATCTTGTTTCAAGGGCATGTTTAATACATTCATTTAATCTGTCTTCTTTAGAGAGAAACTGAAATATTGTAGTTAAATCTGAAAAAAGAAAATAAAGCTTGTCATAGGATCACACAGTAGCAAATAATAGTAATAATATATTTAACATACTTACCTAATGTATTTTTAGTAAAAATATAATATAGAATTCGGTAAGCTGTGAACTCTGCTGCATTGTTCCTACTATTTGGTAACTCGCTATATAGCATTTTGAGTTGAGTCTGACATTGATTAAACTCCTCATGGTCACCTTTTTCTAAGGCTATCCGTGCATGTGTTTCATACACTTCTACTGTAAATCCATCTCGTATCCCTTGCACCTGTAAAAAAAATGCAACAAATAATTAGTTTATTGTAATATAAGTACTTGAAAGTAATAAAAGGTAGTTGTAACAACATTATCAGGCTATTCTCAGTTCTCCACGCCCCTTAGTTAGCACTTGCTTAGTCGCAAATAAAGAGTTGGCAGACAATTGGGAATAGCCAAATAATCACTTTAAAATTCTATACTTACTGTTAAATCTTGTCTTATTGATTTAAGCTGATCACATGCATATCTGTAGTCTTGTTTGTCTATCCACCTTTCCTTCACATTTCTCAAAGAAGTCCTTAACACAGACACTGGTCTTACTTCACAAGCCTCAGGGGCCTTTGTTAACCTTAGAAAAGACTTTTCAATGTCCATGCAAGTTCCCACGATGTGCATGTTATTAACTTCATAGTCTCCATCATTATCTTGTATGATGGGTCTGTTAATGCCAGGCTCTGATCTCCTAGAACTTACCTGCACAGAGCTAGCAATAGATGGTACACCAGTGTTACCAAACCTTTCAGCTCTTTTAAGAAGTTTTTCAGCATTTTCTTGAACATCTTCAACAACAAACGGACTGTAAGCAGATTTCTTTTTTTGATTTTTGTTATTTTTATCCTGTTTCTTATGATCAAATGATAACCTATCCTTGACTTTTTGTCTACTTTTCCCTTTAAAATTTCTTTTATCGTCTACTTCATCACTGGATGCAGAAGATGTGCTGTAAACATAGTATTCATGAGACCAACAAAATTAAATACAAAATACAAAGAGAATAACTATAAATTTAAAGACTTACCTGTGTCTTTTCCTAGAAGGACTCCTAGATTTTGACCTACTATGCTGACGACGCCTTCTTTGGGGAGAATTTTTATGCCCCAGAAATCGACCCCCCAAGCTAGATTTTCCTTTGATGTGTTCTGATATATTTTCACATTTTTGATATAATGATAATGTACCACGAACAGGCTTAACAGACAAATTATAACGCTCACTATGAACACTAGGAATGGCTTCGTCATCCCAATTTCTTGTCCAGATTTCGTCTTTATTAGCAGCTGCTGTAATACGACCCTTCAAACAAATATCAATTTGATCACGGTCAAAACCAGTTTTGCATTTCTCATAACACCTTTTTATGTATCGTTCAAGGCTCTCAGGCCATGTTCCAGCGGAAGACGGACAAATAGAAGAAGACTTAAGAAGATCTGATGGTTGATTTTGTTCCTCCTGATCAGAATCTTGCTCCTTGATAGATTGATGATGTTGTTGAGGCTCACCTGGTGGCTCAGGGATGTCATCAGTAAACAGAGGAGGAGGCAGAGGAATGTCTAATGGAGGTGGTGGTGGTTTGGGAGAATCTGGAGGGGGGCAAGGAGGCAGTGGGGGAGGATGGTCGGGCAGAGGAGGTAACATAGAATTTGGAAATTGATCAAGAATATCATCAACCTTGTCGTCCTTTTTCCGTTTTTTCTTTGATGCACCAATATTACCCAAAAGAGGGTTTTCATTTGGAGGGATAGGTGTAGATTTTCGATTACCATTCAGATTAAACCTGATTGGTGATTGATTGAAGAAAGGACGATTTGTATCTAGAGGTGACATACCCAACAAAGGGTTTGGCTGGGGTGGTGGTTTAGGCAAACACTGCTGCCCGCCGAAATCTGATTTCACGCCGTTGTTTTGTTGAAATTGATGAACTGCATTATTAGCGATTCCTGGATTATGACCCATTTGATTGAAGTATTGATTGTAGTAAGGCGGGTACATACCACCATGAAAACCATTGTATTGGTGATACATACCATACATCCAAGGATTATGATTTGGTGGCATGCCACTCAAAGTTTGTAAAGGGGGGTCTTTAGAAGTATTCTCAGACATCTTTATCAACTTATCTAAATCATACGATGAAATCAATATGTGCTAAACTTGAATTATACAATTCTAGTAGCACTGCACAAAATGGCGACAGATGACTAATTATGTACGTACATAGAAACGATCTGGAGTAGTGTGATTTGCAAATTTCCTAATGTCTCACTAACGATTTACAGCGCCGTACCAAATATAGATACCTTGCAACGAATTAAGAGTTCCTTCTATTAGTGGTTTTATAATTAATCCATCACCACGATCAAAGATCACAAATTTCAATTTCACACGTACGTAGCTTCACAATACATAAGAATTAAGATTTCATATGAGTGTGAGTGAGTGAATGAATGAGGTAGTATATAATATAAGTGACGAGAGAGAGGGCGAACGAACGAGCACAGATTAATAAGACGTGATATTCTACTGGGCGACAACCAGAGACAATGACATGAGTACTTTTTTATGTAAGAGGTCTCAGGGCCTTGCTTCTAGGGCTACTGGAAATCATATTGTATAATAAATAATTTATATTATATTTGAGGGCCATGAAATGCTGATTCAAATTCAAGCTGATACATATGAATTTTATCAACACGTTATCAAATTTCACATCTTGCTCTGGCACTCTCTTTTTAAATTATTTAGAGCCCGCTCAAAGCGCTGCATGCTAAGTCGAGGCGCTGCTTGCAGTGCAAACTATACTGCCAAACATATTATTTATTAAGCCCTCCACAAACCAAAAAGTGGGGCGTGTGGGGGTGCGACGGAGCGTGCCCAGCGCGCTCTATAACACTAAAGGCCACCACAAACCAAAGCGCGGGGCTCCGACGGAGCGTGCCCGCCCAGCGAGGTCAATAACACTGAATTATATATATTGCGACACACCGGTAGCGTGTCACACCGTGTCTGATTCAGTGTTATTGACCGCGCTAGGCACGCTCCGTTGGCGGGATGCCAACGCACGCTCCTGGTTTGTTGTGGCCTTTAGACAGAAATGTCAACAAACTTCAAAGGGGGTGCGGTTAATGTAGGCCTGAATTATTCTTACCTCGCCTCGGAAATGTACAATCCGATAATGGATGTTATGATAATTTATACCCTAATGTAATTTGTATTATAGTATACAAATTATTAGGGCGTGCATTATTAGATCGTACATTCCAAGGCAAAATTACTCAGGCGTACATTAACCATACCCTTCAAAGGGGGCGGCGCTTTTGACAAATGATGATTTTTTTTTATTTATTCAAAGCATTGGCAACACGGCCATCAGCTTAAACCAACTTTACAGTACAAAAGTTCTTAAATTATCTAAGACAAAAGAAACAAGTGAAAAAGAAAACAAATTAACAAGTTTTCAACATGGGTTGTTTAAAACTAAAAAAAAAAAAAAAAAGCTTAGCATTAGCTTAAAAAACTTGTACACAAACGGGGGACCTAACAAAAACGAAACCCAATCGACTCCCCCGTGCCACGAAAATTACCCATATAGTTTCTATGACCAACTTTCGCTAAACAAGGGACGCGACAGAGATCTCGTTCCCATCAAGCCCCCAATGTATGTACAAACGACTCATGAATTATTCATTCATAGTCGTCCTATAGTATGAAGTACAAAATTATACACTATTGAGTATAGTTGTGGAAGTTTCAAAATACCTTGAATGGAATTAGGGATAGTTTTTAAGCCTGTATCTTTACATAGAGCAATAAACAATAATCTTTGTAGATTGAATTCAGGACAATTAAAAAAAATATGATCTAGATCACACATGCCAGAGTTACAATATGTACAAGTAGCTGATTCACTTAACTTTAATCTAAAAAGATGCGCAGGAAAATGGCCGTGGCCTATACGTAATCTACAAATAATCGATATAAAGGATCTTCCCGGGAAATTTCTAAAATGTTCAAACCAAGATTTAGTACTAGGTACTGGGACTATTTCAGCTAACCATTTACCTTTTGTATCTCTGGACTTAGACAAGGAATAAGTCCAACGTTTTATCATATTTTGTTTAATTGAATAAACTAAATCAGAATACGGAACTTTAAAATCGGAAATATTTATGTCTTTTGTAGATTTGGCTAATTTATCGACAAGTTCGTTGCCCATAATACCAGAGTGACTTGGCACCCAGCAAAATTCAATAAAAATATTTCTATGATACAAAAAACTCAAACAACTTCGTAACTTATAAATTAAATAATTTACAGATGCACTAATACATTTATTTTTAAGGGATTGCAAGGCGCTCATTGAATCAGATAGAATTAAAATTTTGTCCCCTGCAGAGTAATTGACTCGAATATGCTCTAAAGCATATATAATACCTAGTACTTCAGCCGAAAAAACAGAGAAAAAATTGCTACATTTATAAACTGCCCCTATGTTCATGGACGAATCAAAAAATGCAAAACTAGTTCTATCTTTAGTTTTAGAGCCATCTGTATACACTTTAACAAAATCAGTCTTATCTTCAAGGAACTCCAGAAAATCATATTTAGATTTAAACTTAATTAGATCAACAGCCACATCTCTCAACATGTCATGAAAGTTATATTCGAAACAAGGCAATAGTGTAGACCAAAACACCACATCCTGGAATTCGAAATTCAAGTACGTTAAGGCACTGGATATGGATGAAGAATTAGGAAGCGGAATTAAATTATAGTTTGGAATATTTGCATGCTCCAAATACCTGAAAGTTACTAGATTATCACGGCTAATAAGCTTAAGGCAATAATTATCTATAATAAAACTTCTTCGTATGAATAGTGGAACAATACCAGCTTCAACTTCCAAGGAATTAATTGGAGACGACATCATAGCACCTGTAATTATTCGTAATGCTCTATTTTGCACAATATCTAATTTCCTAAGAATAGAAAAATTCGCGTCCGAAAAGAACATACAGCCATAATCGAAATGGCTTCGGATTGTTGCAATGTAAATCGTTTTTAAAACTTTGGGATCAGCTCCCCATTTTACTCCAGTTAGCGATTTTAATATATTCAAACCTAATTCAGCTCTTTTACAAATAACATCAATATGAGTTTTCCACGAAAGATCAAAATCTAGAGAAAGACCAACATATTTTACGAAAGATTGAGCAGGAATAATGTCAGAATTGTAAAAAACTTTAGGGTAATGCAATCCATTTTGGGAAAATAAAATTGCAGAACTTTTGGAAATATTAACCTCAAGTTTTAGGGAATTTGTAAGTAAATCGTAAATATTACGCAAACAACTATTCATAACCGATTCACCACTTTTGATATCATTACAGTTTACATAGAGAACAAGATCATCAGCAAAAAATAAATGTTTAACAGAATTTGGAATTTTCTTAATGAAACATACTAAACTAAGTATGAATATAAGAGGTGATAAAACGCAACCTTGAGGAGTACCTTTAGTAGAAATTTTAGGACCAAATAAACTAGATTTAATTTTCAAAAACAAAGAGCGCTTGTTCAGAAAATTGAACAGCCAGAACAGAACATGACCTGGAAAGCCTAAAGAATGCAGACTTTCAATAAGGTAGGAATGATCTATATTATCAAAAGCCCCTTTAATGTCCAGAAATACCGCTAATGTAAATTGATTATTATGGAAGTTATTTTTAATATCGCCAATCAAACAGCTTAAGTTATCTATTGTACTTTTACCTTTTCGAAATCCGTATTGAGTACTTGGTAATAAGTTGTTATTTTCAGTAAACCACTCTAACCTATTTTTTAACATAGTTTCGAAAATTTTCGAAAAACAAGAAGTTAAAGAAATGGGTCTGTGGGAATTTATACAGTTGGGATCCTTGTAAAGCTTTAAAATCGGTACTACATATTGAGTCTTCCAAATCAGAGGAATACAGTTGTTTTGCCAAAGATCATTAAATATTTGACATAAAACTTCCTTGGCATATTGGGGAAGATTTTTGATTACTTTATAAGAGATAAAATCAGGACCAGGGGAGGTTTCCTTTTTATTTTCTAACGCAGTCGCAAATTCGCCCATAGAAAATGGGTCTACCATCCATTGAGCCTCCGGTTTTCCACGGCTGTTAAAAAAATCTTGCAACTTAGGTTCGGAAATTTGATTATCAGAACCAGCTATTGAATCTAAAAACAAAGATGCATTAGCGGGATTCTGAAGAAAACTTGAAGATGAAGACATATTATTAAGTTTGGCGTGTTTAAATCTACGAATGTGATCCCAAATAATTTTACTCGAAGTCATTCGATTGAATGATGAACAGAGATTCATCCAGCTTGAACGTTTTATTTCATATAAAGTTCTTTTTTTCAAAGCGTCTAGTTTTTTAAAAATAATATAGTTTTCCATATTTGGATAATGCTTGTACGATAATAAAGCAACTTTGGCTTGTAAAACTACGCGATCACAATCAGCATTCCACCAAGGAACAGATTTGGAACAATTCCGTTTTTTGTGCGAGTAACACTTTTTGGCAAAAGTCATTAATATGTCATGTAAAATACTCAAAAACTTATTATAATTTTCAAGAGGGTTATCAGCAAAGCCAAAACTTGAAAACTCAACTTCACATAACTTATTAAATTTTGACCAGTCAATCTTTTTTAAGTTTACGCTAGCTAGAGAGGCATTATCCAGTGTATCACCTTTATTTATTAAAGAGGTGGTCAGGCCGAATGAAGGAAGAAAAGCATCGTTAAATACTTCAATGAGCAGTGGGAAATGATTACTACTGAGCAAATCATCGAGGACAGAAACTGTGCAACTAGAGCTAATAGCACGGGATGCGAATACTAGATCCAATACATTACCTTGTTGACCAAATGGAGCAAAGGTTGTGATTGTGTCATCATTTAAGCAAACTAACTCGGAACTTTCCACATAATCATGAAGGGCTTTACCTCTTCCATCATTGAATCTCGAACTCCAGGAAGCATGATGTGCATTGAAGTCACCAATTATTAAATAATTATTTGAAACAAATTTGGAACATGAATCTTTCAATAAATTAATAGTGAACTTACCATTTGGTGGTGGAGGAATGTAAACACATAAGATGTCAAAAGAAAAACTATTAATGTAAACTGTAATTAAAATATTTTGAAAATGATATTGAGAAATTGTGTCTATTATTTTAAATTTATACTTGGAGCGTAATGCAATTGCAACCCCACCATGTGGGTGGTCGGAATCTCTTCTTATAACAGTAAATCCAGGCAGTTTGATGATTTTACATGAAGTTAACCAGGTTTCATTGAATAAAATCATATCAACACACTTGTCAAGTTTACTGAGGAAATCTTTAAGTTGATCTAATTTAGGGAATAAACTTCTAGAGTTCCAATGAATGATATTAAACTGACCAACAGAATCATGCAAATAAGATTGAGTAGAACTATCCATAGTTTACAATGTAAAATTTGTTACTAGCATTTCTTTAATTAATTGAGTGGATATAGGTCCAGAAGGGGATTTTGTATCCTTTTTCTTTAACAATTCTATTAAAGTTTTTGTAATGGTACTGATGACAATTTCTGAATTGATAATGTCTGATATTAAGGCCCTACCTTGAGGTGTCTTGGCAGACATAGGTATGTTAGAAGAGATCTTGGGGTTCTTAATAGCGGGATTCTTTAGCATGGCTGCGTATGATGTTTGCTTGCCGATAATCTTATTCTTTACTTCAGCGACCTTGGCCGCCTTTACTGAGCAGGAGTAAGAAACTGCAGAATGTGGCCCGCTGCAGTTGGAGCACTTGAAGATGTTGGGAGTGCCGCACTCCTTGTAAAAATGACTTCCTGAACAAGTAGAGCAAACTTGAGTGGCTTTGCAGGCACCACTACCGTGTCCAAATTTGTAGCATTTAAAGCACTGTAACACAGGTCTAATATATTCAGAAACAGGCATCCAAATATGCTCGTATGTGACATGATCTGGATGGGTAGACGCCAAAAATGTAACCAGAACAGTTTGCAGTGGTTTGTCACTTCCATTTTCTTGTTTTTTGAAAAATCTTTTGACTCCGAGTATTGTGCATGAAGCTTTTAAATTCACTAAAAGAGATTCTTCATCCAATTCCACAGGAGCTCGAATAATTCCTTGACTCTCAATACTGTCATAAGGTATTTTTGATGTCCAATTGTTTAACTCCATAAAGCTTTCATCTAGTAAGAAAGCGTTGGCATCCCGAGCACAGCCAAAGTAAACTTTAGCAAAAAAGTTCCCAGCAGCTTTGACATACTGGACCCCTTGAACATCTTTTAATGCTTTGTTTATTCTTAACAGGTCCATTGGGACTCTGTTATTTGGTTGTGAGAGGCTTGATTGAATAAGCACTGGGTATTCTTTTTTTGTAAGGTCTTCATAGAGAGCATGGTGGTCTTTAAAAAGACCGCGCTTATTTTTGATAAAAGTCATTCTTATTTTGCGGCTTTCGTCATATTCAGATGAGGTCAATCTTCTTTTTCCCTTTATTATGGGAGCGGACGCAGGGGCGGAGCTAAAGCCCTCACCCCCGGCGTCATCGTCCATTATTACGGAACACACTTATAGAATGTAATTTTAAACTCAATTGCAATGAAAAATTAGGAAACAATGGCGTAAAAAAGGGCTAAAACCAAATAAATTAAAATTATATTGAAAAAAGCGCCTTTATAATTTGACGTTCCCGCCCTTTTTTTATGACAAATGATGACAAACCTCCAGTCAGGGCTGCCAGATTGTATATTTGGATACAAAATATGTATAATCGGACGGTGTATTGTATCCATGATCGATCATTTCGTATAATTTGATATGATGTATTAATTTAGTTTTAAGAAATTATGAAGAAAAATCGATTTTTAGAATGGAACTGTATAAGCGATCAAATTTCGTATAATCACAGATACTAAACCGTATAGCCGCGATTTATTTGCTGGCAGCCCTGCCTCCAGTCGATAGCCCAAAGTTTTATTCAATTCAAGTCGCTTAAATCTAATCAAAACAAAGAAGTTGACTTTCAGATAATTTAAGCTTAACGTAAATAATGTTGTAAAATGGATATATGTACCATCACTTGTGTTTGTACTCCTGTGGTTTAACTAAACTTTCTATAATATTCAGAATTTGAATCACTTTAAAAATGGATTTATTAAAAACACCATCTGTACAATCATTATTGGACTCCGATCTGGAATCGGTAGAAAGTCTGCAGTACATGGATTTTGAAGAGGTGACATATGTGTATTGCTTTATGGAATTCCTAGAATACTTTTATTGCTTCTTATTATAAAGTCATGTCTTTTATATAAATAGATTCTTCTGTTTTTATTTACAGCTAGACGAAGTGGAATATGCCCTACCAGCTAGTGATGCGCCCACACTGGCAGAGGTTCTGTCAGCTGAAGATGAAGGTGAAGAAAAAATTCCATTCAAACCAGTCGAAGAGCCTACCAGTTGCTCAGCAGTGCAGGTTGACTTCCTGCAGGCTGTCTCACAACAAATAATACAAGCACAGGTATTTCACCTCACCCCACATTTCAAATCTTAATTATTATCAAGGTTCGGATTTTTAAACTATGGAGTTGATATTTATGTTAAAATTTAAGTTATATTCATACTCATACTCACTTATTTTCTAAGTCTCGTAATACTTTTATCCCTTTATCAGGCTGACAGATCGAAAATGTCAATCGAAAGTTAATCTTACTTAATGTAATTGAAATTAATTTTTGTAGTATGGTGCGGGAAGTCTAGAATATACTAGCAATCAGTATAAAACCTCTTTTATTCTAGAAAATATGAAAAACATTGCCATGATATTATGCTCATTTTATGATTGTTATTTTGAAATGGACAATACACATGCCATACCTACCTTATCACGACGCCCATTCCTGTATCTACATGCCCTATGAATATTACGAAATAGAAGCTTTCTAAATGTTCATTTTTTACTGTGCGGCAGTTCGTTTTTTTATTTAACCCGTCGCATGATCGGGGACTTTTTGGGTATTTTTTTCTAAGTACCCTATGTTAAAAGGTGATCGAAACTAGAAACAAAAATTAGCAAATTTTGACAGTTAGTTTAGGCACCGCCGTGTGTGCCTAAGACGCTCGAGGGGTTAAAATATCATTTAATTGTATTCAAATTGTTTGTTTCATTTAAACTTTACTCTCGGTATTAATTACATGAATGAGTATGAGTATGAATACGAGTTAAATTTTAACTTTAATATTGACTCCATAGTTTTCTTTCATCTGACCGTGCAATGAAAAATCCAAACCTTGATTATTATCCATACTAATATCTGAATTGGGAAATAATTTCTATCTTTTTAACTGTTAATATTTATAAATTTGTACTTACACATGGATAGTTTGTGACTGTTTAATATGTAAGATGAGGGTTGAGGTGATTTTAAAACACTTTTATTTAAATTGTGGTTGAAATGAAAATAAAAATTGACTTTTTAAATATAACCATATCAACCAAAAAGTCCCAGGAGACTTTCCCCAAAATAAACATTAATGCTATGATCATCTGTACAGTTCAGGAATTCACCTGAATTTAAACTTGCAACTGAATCTATTTTTATTGATGGTAGTGATTGATTAATGGAAAGAACTCTTGTTTACATCAAACACCGTTGCTATGCCAATCCGTTTAATATCAAGTACGTACAATTCTTATAGATTCCCTAACAGTCAAACGTTATCTAGTTTTTCATAGGGACAGCGACATCTCTCGGTCAATAAAGTAAAAAGCGTCCAAAACATACTCCCGCCTAAAATGACTGAAGGTCATTTTACTATAAATTTGTGAGAATTGTACTCAATGCTATTCAACTCCTTCACTTTCGCTGCTTGCTGTTTAATGCACATACTTTTCTCAACATAGCTCGATTTTTCTATCAGTGGACTGTATTTTTGTTTATATTCTTTTTGTGTTGTACTCAAATTGTTTTTTGTTCATTCTCCAAATGTATATCATTCTCATCTGGTTTATTTATAATTATGTTACTATGTTCTCTCTTTATTTTGATGCTTTGTCTATTTTTTCATTGCTTAAAAGTAAATTTTGTTTCTTTCAGTTTTTCTGGATTTTTTCCGCCAAGTATCCATTCGTAAATCTTTTGATAAATCGTCCCTCTTGTTTCTCAATATTATCATATGCTCTCCTTTTCGTAAACCAGTTCCTCTCGAATTTAGATTTTGTGTGAATTGTTTCTGAATTTCTGCATCTCTGTTGTCTTTCGTTGCTATCTTCTCTTTATACTGTTCATCTAAATCTGTTGTTACTCTTTTTCCGTATCTATCTTCTCCTTTCTGTTCTTCTGTCTGATTGTTTGCTCTTTTCTCTGTTGGTTCTTGTTTTGTTTCTCGTTGCTGTTTCTCCTCGTCTTGTATCTCTTGGTTTGTGTCTCTGTTCTGTCTCTGTTGGTTTGTTTCTCTGTTTTGTCTCTCTTGTTTTATTTCCTTGTTTCGTCTCTCATGTTTTGTCTCTCTGATTTGTCTCTCGTGGGAATGGCTGGATGTATTACTTCTATGCAACAGTGTATGGTGTCTTTTTCCACAGGTGTGACAGGATGATTTGTTTTTGCAATACCTTGCTGGATGACCAGGCATAAGGCAGTTGAAGCACAGCCTCTCATTCTGTACAACATCTATCTTCTTTTCAAGTTTTAATTGTTGAAACTCTCTGCATTGAAATATGTGATGGTTGAGCTTGCAAAATAGAACCGTTTTTCCCCCGAAGGGTAAAAAACGGATATTTAGGTTTCAGCCGTAGCTTGAACCACTTGTGAGATAACACCCTTGTAACTCAGACCTGTTCCTGCCCTTATTGTGTCAAGTAGCGCCACCTGACACGTGATCTGTGAACTAATGATCGCCCGACACGGTGCGAGCGCGCGCGCCGGCTGCTTGTTCCTCAGTACGTATTCAGAGAGAGCCGGCAAGGCATTAAGGCGTGGTTCAAGCTACGGCTGAAACCTAAATATCCGTTTTTTACCCTTCGGGGGAAAAACGGTTCTATTTAGGTGTTCATGCCTACGCTTGAACCACTTGTGAGACGTGTTTAAACTCTGCCGGCGCAGTGTCGGGCGTACTGTGAATTGAGTGGTGAAAATATAAAATAAATAAGTGTACTGTAGTTATAACATTATATATTATTTTAAATAACCAAAAAGATAACTTAACAATTAACGAACAATCATATGAATTACGATAATCATAATCAGTCTTAATTTGTTTCTTATTTTAATCAGTCTCTAAATAGAATTTCTTAATCACTCAACGGGTGAGAAGCATGTGGTAAGGTTTATATTGTTATTCGTAGTTGTTAAAGCTGATGATTGAACTTCCCGAAAATAATGATTGAAGAAGGTATTTTTTGATCTCCAGTTCCCTCGTTTGAGGACCTCGTCAATATTCATGTTTTTCTGTGTCCAGTTATCTGTGGCTACTCCCGCTCTGATGCTTCCTGCTGATGCGGATATATGAGCCTCTTTGAACAAAGTTCTTATCCAGCCTGCTATGACAGCACGTGATGCCGCTTTGACTGCCCCTCGGGTTGTAATAAATAGACTGTCTAGTTGTTTCGACCCACGGCGTTCTTGGGATAGAGAAATTACTTGTTTGACCCAATAAACAATATTAAATCTTGTTGACTGCATTGCCTTAAAAGACCATCCTGATTGCCTGTATGAGGAGTTGTCCGTTTTGGACCCATATTTCGGCCATAGGATAAGTTCATCATCCTTTTCTTCAAAATTTTCTGGGTTTATGTTTAGAAGTGTCAAATCATGTACTCTTCTACCCGAGGCTAGCAGTAACAGGACGCACGTGTGACGTGAAACTGTGAATAAGCTCTTAATGTCGAAGGTATATGATTCGATGAACTTAATCAGATCTTCCACTTTCCATGATAGAGGAGCTTTGCTTGTAACTTTCTTAGAGAAGATCCCTTTGATCGTGTGGGTAATAATCGGATGGGAACTTAGGTAAGAACTTTTATGTGGGTTGGTAAACGTGGCAACTACCGATTTATGAAGTAATATGGTATTGGGTGCTAATTTCACAACGTTGTAGAGATGACAAAGATATCGTGCCAAATCAGTCGGTCCCGGATCTTCAGATTTTATAGAGTTTTCGGATGCCCATTTGCACCATCTAAGCCACGCAGGTCGGTAAGTCTTCAACGTTGAGGTTCTCCAAGAGGCTTGCAGCAGTTCTATTTCAGCGTTGTTCCAGTTCTTAAGTTCATCTGTCCAGCCCGTACTCTCCAAACCTGCAAATTGAGGTTGTCTACTCCGGGCGGAGGCCTGTTCGTCTGCAAGTCCACGAGATGGTGACGGAGATCTGGGATTTTCCAAGGTCGTTGAATTGCTCGACTTTTCATTTCTGACATCCAAAATGCTTTGTGCCACTCCGGAGTTACTATTAAATAGACTCCTGTCGAGTGTTGTAGGTGATGAAGTACTCTTGGAATCAGTGCCGGAGGGGGAAAGATCCACCCTAGAGTGTATTTCCATGGCCGGCTGAAGGCATCTGTGTACTGGCTTCTTGCATCTGTAGCATCCTCTGATACATAATTTGGCACAATCGCTGAGCGCTTTGACGCAAACAGGTCTATTTCTGGAGTGCCCAAATTGTGAAAAATTTCTCTCACTATCGGAGCTTTCAGATGCCATTCCGGTAGACTTTTTGTCCTGGACAGACTGTCTGCTAAGCCGTTGTATGGTCCTGGGATATAGCGAGCCATAAGAGTGCAGTGGAGCTGACTGCACAGGTGTAGGATACTCGTTGTGGTTTCTAAAAGTCTTTTCGACTTTGTACCTCCCTGTTTTGTTATGTAAGCAGCTGCAGTTCGGTTGTCTGTTTGCCACATTATTGTTTGGCCCTTCAGAGACGGACCTATGGTTTTTATGACTTCGTAAAGCGCCCAGAGCTCTTTTTGGTTGCAGTGCCAATGTTTTTGTGATTCTTGCCAGTTTCCCCACAGTTTTTGGTCGTTCGCTATTGCACCCCAACCCGAGTCTGCGGCGTCGGTTGCGATGTACATTGATGGGTTGGACTGATGTATCACTGTGTTGGTGTTTGCATTTTCCATCCACCACTCCAGTTCGGCCAGTGCTGTGTCCGTCATAGGGAAGCGCGTGTGGCGTCGTGATTTTGGCAGCCTGTTGGACTCTATCTGTAACACACGACAATGGAGTCTCCCTAGAGGAACGGTAAACGTTGCAAAGTTCAGTTTTCCTAGTAATATTTTTGCTTCTAGCCAGCTCCATTGTCTTGCCTCTATAAATTTTTGTGTCAATAATTTGACCTGTATGGTTTTCGCTTCTGAAAGCATCTTTCGATTTTCGTTCGTGTTCCAAATTATGCCCAAGTATTCTAGGCATTGTGAAGGTTCTATTTGGGACTTTGATTTGTTTACTGTCCATCCCAATTCTTCTAATTTTTGAACCACAAACTTTGCTTGTTTTTCTAGGACTTTTGGGTCTTGGTTTATTACGAGGAAATCGTCCAGGTAGATTACCATCTTTATGTTTGCTATATGTCTGAACCAGTGTGCTAACCAGTTTGTCACTTTCGAAAAAGCGTGTGGTGCACTTGAGAGGCCGAATGGCAGGCACGTCATCTCGTAAGCCTGTCCCTCGTATACTAGAGACAAAAATCTGCGATGTGTTGGTGTTATTGGTACATGATAGTAAGCCTGCGAGATGTCTATTTTTACCATAAAATCGTTTGGATTGAGAACTGAGGGTATCCGGTAGTGATTTAATAGTTTGAATTTCGGAGCGTGGACGTAATAGTTTAATCTCTTTAGGTTGAAGATTGGTCTGTTTGTTCCATCGGACTTTGCTTTTAGAAACATGGTCGAGAAAAACCCTGTTCGGTGCTTGCTTTGACAGATTGCACCGTTGTTTAACATTTTTCGTATTTCGGCTTTCATCCCCTTGGATTGTCGAATTTCGAATGATTTTTGATGGTTTCTTAATCCAACCAATGGGGGTTTCATTCGAAAAGGGATTCTGTAGCCCGATAATATTTTTAATACTATTGGTGGTGCTCCTATTTCCCGCCACTTTTTCTGATGGAACTTTAACTGACCCGCCTTGAAGTCATGCTCGTTTGGGCCCCCTCCACTTGTTTTGGCCCCCTGCATTTCTGCCACCCTTGTCATTATATGGCTGACTTCTTTTAGTGGTCGGCGTAGGGTTGAAGAAGGGTCTATTAGCCTGTTTCGGTCCTCTTTTGAATTGTTGCCTTCTCTCCTTGTAGTCACTTCTTTGAGTGGTCTTGTTTTCAAATCTGTTCGATCGATGGTACGTCTTTTTGAATGGAAAAAACTTGTGTATACCCCCTTGATCTTTTACTGTTTGAGACAGGTCAGGTTCTTTGAATAAGTGTGAGCTGGAAGGGGGTATGCTATGTATCACTTCATGTTCTCTGTTATTTTTAATTTTGTATGTGGCTCTCCTCTGTCGTATCACTTCTGCTCTGCGTCCACAGACATATTGAAGAAGAGCATCGGAACTTTTCCGAAATTTGGAATTGTTTGCCAAGAATTCTTGACCAACTTTGAGTTTTAACTCTTGTGGCATATTTTCGCATAGGTCTTCGAAAATTTGTCTTTGTTGTAAAAGACCGTTTATGATTGCGCCTAGCGTCAGGTCTGTATTTTCTAATAGCGATACTGAAGACCAGTTTGGCGTGATCCCTGCGAATTGATTGTTGACCCTCAAGGCTGAAAACATTGGTGTGGCCTGAAACTGTTTTTGTACGTCCGTATAGCGTATATTTTTCCAACCGTCGGTATCCAATCTTTGGCATTCCGTAGCTTGCTCAACGAGGACTGGATCCGCTTTTGAAATTTTCGCCTCCGACTCTATTGTTTGAGGTTTAAAATCAAACATTAGTGAGACCGGCGGTTCAGTGGAGTGTCTAGACGTTTTATTGGTGGATTTAGCAGACTGAAAATCTTTCAAGCGCCGTTCAGCATTGGCGACTTTTTCTCTCAGTGCCAATTCCTCGTCATCTGGGCTGTCTGATTCATCGTCTTGGTCGTTATAATATTCATGGTTGCCTTCACGTGAGCTTGGTGACTGCTGGGGGGTTATATCGTGAGTGCTATCGGGTACTGACTCGTACGACTCATTCAGAGCGGACGTTTTTGTTGCTGGCAACAACAGATTATCAAATTTTTTGTTTTGCTCAGTCTGTAATTCGACGAGCTTGTTAAAGAGTAGCATTTGCTGTTGTAAGACGGCAGCCATGGTTGCTTGGTCTGACGAGCTTCGCTTAGGAGGAGGGGGAGAGTTCTCTCTGACCTCAGCCTCCTCCTCTCGCTGACGCTTGGTACCTCTTCCCCGGGATTGCACTGAAGATGGAGTGCTACAAGCTTGCCGACGATGTCCCTCTTCGTTAGCCAGAATTCTAGAAGTTCTTTCTCTATTCGTCAGTTTGCCTTGTGCTTTAAGCTCGCGAATGTTATCCATGAAGGGTCTGTATGACGGAGCATGTAGTTTTTCAACCACGCTGTGCGGCGAGTATATGAGGGCTCTTCCTAACGGCCACGTTATTAGTATTTTACGAATGTGTCTGTACGCCCTCTCTGTCAGATCCTTGGCGTCAGGATAGAAGGCTCTTACTAAATCAGTGGTTGGTAGCCCGAATCTTAATTTACTGTCTGTCGCTGGTGACAGCTCAGTTCCGAATAAATCCTCGAAGGTGTGCGCGAGGACTTTCCACTGGTCCCAGCCAACAGGAAAACTGTTGTGAATTGCAGCGAGGACTGCTGAGAAGGCCTCTTTCTCGTCTTCGTCTTCGGGAGCCTGCTGGGCTAAATCACCCATCGTTAGCGTCGGCCTACTCGCCATGATCTGCAAGCAATAAGTAGCCGCTGTTAAGCAAATCGAGACGTATAAGTCACATAAGTCGTCGATCCCTAAGACGTCAACGTGTCGTATTGTGAGACGACGTGCTCTCGTTAAGTACCTAGGCATTAGCGTCGGCCCACTAGGGGGCATGGGCATAGATGTCGCCTCGTGAGGGGGCGGCTGATTTGTTCAGACAAGTAGATAATGACGGTGCCTATGGAGGCAACTGCGTCTCGTCGCTGGGCCGTAGGCTCCGAGCGGTATTACTTCTTGTTAGACGACGTCGTCGTCCTGTGAGACGACGCGCTGTAATGGCGGCTGCCAATGAGACAGCGATCGACGCCCCGTAGGGCGACTGACGACTTGTACAGACGTGTACAATATGACGGTGCCATAGTGGCAACTGCGTCTCGTCGCTGGGCCAGGAGCACCAAGCGGTATTAAATGTCGTCTATAACCTTTAAAAAAGTTTAATTTGAGTACTTACAGAAATTTTATTTTTCCACTTTTAATTCGTACGTGTTGATCGTCTGAGTTACAAAAGCGTACTGAGGAACAAGCAGCCGGCGCGCGCGCTCGCACCGTGTCGGGCGATCATTAGTTCACAGATCACGTGTCAGGTGGCGCTACTTGACACAATAAGGGCAGGAACAGGTCTGAGTTACAAGGGTGTTATCTCACAAGTGGTTCAAGCGTAGGCATGAACACCTAAATGTACATTTAATTTCTATGGCTACTAAGAATGATTTCAATTCTATTGCATCGTAAGGCACTCTCTGGACGTTTCTATTAGAGTTTGCGTTCGTACTCTGTGTTGGTTGCATCATCTCTAAAACGCGGAACCGTTTCTCGAGGAACTTCTCAAATTTAAACCACGAAGGCAACTCATTGTTTTTCATGTCGCTTACCTCTTTTTCCCACTCTTTGTGAGTTTCGGTGTCAAGTTTGGAAACAGTGATGAAAATGATGATTGTATCCCATGAATTAGTGTTTACCCCTTGAGCTTTCAATTTGTTCAGACATTCAATGGTAGTATCTAGAAGCTCTCGAATCGATTTGGCAGTTGCTGTACTTATTTTCTTCTGATTGATTATCCTGTTCAGGATCGAATTGATAATGATGCGTTTGTTGTTGTATCTGCCTTGTAACATATTCCATGCTAAGTCGTAGTTGTTGTCAGTGATTGGAAAATGTTTCAGAAGATGTTCTGGTTCCCCTGACAAACAACTCTTCAAGTAATGCAGTTTCTGAACATTTCCTAGACTTGACTTCTTGTGGATGAGTGATACAAATAGATCATGAAATGATGTCCAGTCTTGGTAATTGCCGGTAAATTGTGGAATGTTAATTTCTGGTAGTTTTATCTCTTCACTCTGACTCCTCCCGCTCGAAATTTGTGCAGTGTCGTCTAACATGTCTGTCATCTCCGCTTTTAGGTTAATGTAAAATTCCTCGTATGCAGAATAATAATCATTCGTAAAATACGCCAGGTTTTCCATATCTTCTTTATTGATAGTTTTGATTATGGTTCGGTTGGTCTCTACAAAATTCTTCCAGTATTGTTCTAAAATTTCTTTTCTCGTTTTGACGTATCCACTTGTCAACCTAGCTTTTCCCGTTTTCTTGAAATTTATTTTCATTTTTTGAATAATCCCCATTGCCTGTTCTTGTTCTGCTATAAGTCCCAATAGTTCTTTCGTCATCTTGAACACTTTAGTTTCGAAAATTATTACAAGTCCATATAATAAATCTCGAAAAAATTACAAGTCCATAGAAATAATTTTGAAAATTTTACAAGTGTTTGAATTTTGTGCTCTGAATTTGGCCAAGTCCATAGAATAAGATTTTGAAATTTTACAAGTCTTTGACAGCTACGATTTTCCCGCTAAGTTTGTTTCACTAATTCTGACACCTCACTTCACAGTACTTACGGTTTTAAGGTCCACTTTTGCACTTACACTTCACTCACTACTCACTGTCACTGTCACTTATCCGCTCGTAAGGACCACTTTGATTACATCAAACACCGTTGCTATGCCAATCCGTTTAATATCAAGTACGTACAATTCTTATAGATTCCCTAACAGTCAAACGTTATCTAGTTTTTCATAGGGACAGCGACATCTCTCGGTCAATAAAGTAAAAAGCGTCCAAAACACTCTACACACCTAAAATGGCTCATCAACATGTAATGCATATAAACATAATAGGTGATATACCAATATGTTCTATGGTTTTTGCATGTGAAACAATTTGACCGCCGAAAATGTTGAAGACTTGAACATGTAGAGCTTTAAATAATATTATACAGCCAACAAATATTTAAAACTAAATGTTGCCTTTGACTGTGTTTGTGAAGAATTAGTTTATCTCTATTCAGTGGGAACTATTAAATTTTCCAGGACAAAAACTATCCTATGTCCTTTCCTTGGATTCAAACTGTGTCTGTATTCCACTTGTTCCCAGTGAATACTATTGAAGCATTTAGTGAAATATAGAAACCTTCTACTGGGGCCCTAAAGTGTATTTTTTGCCAGTAAAAGTATTTAATAATAATTTTCTTTTATTATAGGAAAGGTCATCAGCAGGTGCTGCTACTGCTCTTATTGTTGGTAGCAATGGGAAGACAACTATAGGTACAGCCCATGGCCACATACTATCATTCCATGAACAGACTTTGAGATGGGTTTGTGATTCGAACATAGATTGTGGTGCTGTATCATGTTTAGCATACAATCAAGATAGCACACGCCTTCTCGCTGGATACGCGAGGGGACTGATCTGTCAGTATGACAGCATACGGGGTTTAGTATTAAGACGCGTAACATTGGGAGGTGAAATTTGGGGTACTCTGCGAGTTACTTGGGCTGGAATGTCTGGACTCGCCTTGGATACCGGTGGGTCTGTGTGGTTGATCAAGTTTTCGCGGCCTTTAGGCGTGCGGTCGGCGCGGTCATCCTGTTTATTCTCGGGCGCCCGCGGGGAGGTGGTCGCTATGGCAGCTCGCGACGCTCGCGTCCTGGCGTTAGCGACTCTGTCACGTGTCATTATAGTGGCAGGCGGTCGCGCGGCGGGCGTTCGTCTAGGCGGCCCACCGGATACTTTACCCGTTCTAGCATGGAGTGACACTGATGAACGAATTTTAGTATGTGGTCGAGCGAAAACTTTACAATGGTTGGCTGTCAGCGTTACTGGATCGTCTATTTTACTCCGACCAGTGCACCGGGTCGAGTTAAAGAGCTCGCCGCTCTGGCTTGGTTGGCTCGGCGGAAATCTAGCAATCTTTGACGCAGATGAAAACCTGCGCCTCTGGGGTGATGACTATGAGAAACCATTGGATCTATCCCACATTGAACCGGTCTACGCATCTGCTTTCTTTAAGGTTTGTTTTAATACCTACCATCAATAATTATCACCAGTAATTAGTACCTGACTAAAGGTTTGACTTTGACCAAACTTCGGCGAATGCCCATCAATAAGCCGAATATTTGTCTTAAGTCAAATCTTTGCATAGACGGCCATGGCAGCCACTGACTGAAAACACCTTCTAATAATAATGTTGAGCTTTTAAAAAAAAAGTTTACATACCTAACGTTAAAAGCTGATTAATCAAGTTCCGATTAATCCAAAAACTGGTCTTCAATCAGTCTCTGCTAGTTATAAATTTATATTACGAGAACAAAAGCGAATAATACTAGTATTGTATAGATACAGTCACTGGCTTTGTCTTTCGGTAATGGAATAAGCTTATAAAGCTTAGTTCCATTAGTAAAGACTATTCAAATAAACTTTAAAATTAAAAATCAAGTCAAAGATTGCCATATTTTTCCCTAGGGTCTCTGGACGGATGGCCGGGTCTCACGCGCGATGTGCATGGCTGGAGGAAGCGCCTTGGGCGGTGCCTGCGTAGCGGAAGGGGCCCTGTCATTGCTCGGTAGACGCGGTGTGGTGCGAGTGCGACCGCGGGACTTGCTCGCGAGGGCACAAGCCTCCATGTCCTCTGGCCGGCACGCCCAAGCTCTGAGACTGCTCTGTTCAGCGCAGGGATCCGACGCTAAATCGCTTGCTAATTCATTCATCATCAACATTTCCGAAAGGCCACACTTATTAGGCAACAAAGTGCTGGCGGACTTGGCCATAAAGTTATGCTTAAAATTCAATTTAAAGTAAGGAGCTTTTTCGTTCTCTTAAAATACCTAGTTGTAATGTTTCATTTTGGTATTAATTTTGTTTGTTTTATTGCAGTGAAGAGTTGTGGGCTTGTCTGTGGGAACAATGTGCTGGTGAGAAAATATTCGTGGAAGCGTTGGGTGAAGCGGCCGTTCGTGGGGAGTTGTACGAAGCGGCGCCTTCGCCAGACTGCTCGCAGGAGCTGATCGAGCGGCTCGCGAGCGTCGACCCGGGCTTGGTGGAGCGCGTGGTCGCCTCGCTGCCGCTGACGTCGCTGGATCCGCACCGCGCGAGCGTCTTCACCAGGAATAAGGGCTTGTGGCGCGGAGTCGGCGCGATCGCAGCGGCTTTAGGTATAAATAACAATATTGCTGTAAAGTATGGCATTAAAGTGTAGAAAATGGATGAAAAGGGAATTAATACGTACGTAAAAGGTAGCGGCGAGAGGTAGGTAATGCCGAGTAGTCGTAGCGAAATGCTGGTAACCGAAACTCGAGCGCAGAGTCTTTTTCCCAAGAGACCACAGGAGGCAGTAATGTGATTACTTATTAGAACTTGGAACACGAATTATTATTGATATGCGATATGACCAAGGAGATCGGCTGACATGTGACTGTGCGCTATCTAAATAAAATCGCGCGTACTACGCCAGGTCTTCCCTGTTCTAGTATTATAAACTACCTACTTATTTGAAATTAAAACCATTACACTTCCTTTTGGCATTGCCGTAGTCGTGTAAAAGTGGCAAGAAATGAGTTTGTCTAGTAGATAAGCGATAAACACCTGAAAATGTTACAATTGACGAAACAATGCGATATATATTAGCTAAATCCCGGATCCCGATGTGTGTACGTGTGTGCGTATGTGCGTGTGTGCATGCAGATATAAAAAATAGAGTGGATCGTTCAACAGCAAATGTTTTTTTCTCAAGGATGCAATGAAATGTAGATGAGTGCTATGTAATGGATTTTCATACAGAATTGCAGACCTAGGCCGGGAAAGCGATCGTTTATTGTTTCATGTGAATGTGACACAGCATCATGACGTTTATAGGTTTATGGCATCATGGCATACGGCCTTAAAACAATACATAAGCAATAGTTGCTTTCTTTGCAATTTTAATTTCTTGAAGTTTTTTATTTATTTCATTGCATGTTTGAGAAAAGCACTATACAAGCCTCGGCCGGAACAGGGGTTGTCAAACTTACTCGCCCGGCAACCGCTTACTTCCTTCCCGGCCTCTTGTAGTAATGTACTATTCCTGGGGCGGTGCGCTCAGGATTCTAATCTAGAATCATACACTCCCCTCCTGATTCAAAACATCGTTCTCGCCGTAAAAATATGTATAATATTGTTCCTTTGTAACGTAGTATTTGATATGTGGTGTCTTGTTATCAGGTGGATCAAGCGGGGCGATGCGCGAGCTGGTACTGTACGTGGACGAGGCGTGCCGCGGCGGCACGGAGTGCGCATGCGCCGGCAGCGCGCTGCTGCTGGCCGCCGCCGACGCGCTGGCGGGCCGCGGCGCCGGCGGCCGCCCGCTGCCGGCGCACGCGCAGCCCTCCGCGCGCCACGACGCGCTGCACGCGCTGCTCGCGCCCGCGGTGAGTGTCCGCGCGCTGGCGGGCCGCGGCGCCGGCGGCCGCCCGCTGCCGGCGCACGCGCAGCCCTCCGCGCGCCACGACGCGCTGCACGCGCTGCTCGCGCCCGCGGTGAGTGTCCGCGCGCTGGCGGGCCGCGGCGCCGGCGGCCGCCCGCTGCCGGCGCACGCGCAGCCCTCCGCGCGCCACGACGCGCTGCACGCGCTGCTCGCGCCCGCGGTGAGTGTCCGCGCGCTGGCGGGCCGCGGCGCCGGCGGCCGCCCGCTGCCGGCGCACGCGCAGCCCTCCGCGCGCCACGACGCGCTGCACGCGCTGCTCGCGCCCGCGGTGAGTGTCCGCGCGCTGGCGGGCCGCGGCGCCGGCGGCCGCCCGCTGCCGGCGCACGCGCAGCCCTCCGCGCGCCACGACGCGCTGCACGCGCTGCTCGCGCCCGCGGTGAGTGTCCGCGCGCTGGCGGGCCGCGGCGCCGGCGGCCGCCCGCTGCCGGCGCACGCGCAGCCCTCCGCGCGCCACGACGCGCTGCACGCGCTGCTCGCGCCCGCGGTGAGTGTCCGCGCGCCGTCGCAGCCGGCTAGCCGCCGCCGATGGACCAGGCGCAGCGCGATGTATAACACTGAGTTTTTTATAGGGCGTCCCAAGTTTATGCGACATGAAGGGAAAGTACCTACCTTAAATATTGTAGATAGGATATTTTGCTGAAAGGATACTTTATTTTATTTTTAAAACTTAGTAATACTGCATTCAAAGATTTTCTAAAAATTTCTTGCTTCGTCTGGGAATTGAATCGAATCCAATGTGAAAAAAAACAACCCATATTTTTATGATGGTAATCGAAAGAATGGATAATAAAGCTGTAGTGTGGTGTTGCAGGGCGGCGCTGCCCAGCGCTCCCCGCTGCTGGCGCTGGCGGCGCACGACGCGCGCGCGTGCGTGCGGCTGCTGGAGCAGAGCGCGCGCGAGCCGCCCTTCGCCGGCCCGCTCGGCAAGCAGAACCGGCTGCGCGTCGCGCGCGCGCTGCTGCACCTCGCGCCCGCCCTGCAGGTACCTACCTACCCTCGCCTCGCCTGTCCGGAATACAGCGTGCACCGAATTAACGAGGGTCCGGATTAGCGAGGCCCTACTGTACCTACTTAATTTTGTTGTCATAAAACTGTTTCAGGAATGCCACTGGCAAAATGACAGAAATGCAACTAAAAAAAGGTCAAATGTTAATTAAAATAATATCCGCTTTAGATACTTAATCATATTCTTAGGTACACTATTACGACTCAATTGAATCTTGTCCTATAAATAGGACGTATTTACGTATTTGTTTTTTGGATGACCTTTCCGAGCTATGGTCATACATAAGTCATAATAGGTATATCTAGCATGAACCTATTATCGTAATGGCGTGATGGTTTTCACGATCGTGACAGCAGAATATTTTTCATGAATGAATGACAATGACGTGAGCAAGACCACATGTCATCAGGGGCTTTACCGTTACGCAGGCTTCCCCGCCTCCCTGCTTATGGCAGCATGCACAACGCAACCACCGTTTTATCTATTCGTGAAAACGTATTTCAGTCAGTGGCTTATCTCATGTACATCGTTATCGGATTTTACAGGAATCGGAGGAGCGCGCCGAAATTTTAGAATTTATCTCCGGCCAGCTGAGTGCGGGCGCGCTGCCGGGAGACCGCGAGCTGCTGGCCGGCGCGGAGCAGCTGGCGGCCGCCACGCCCGGGGAGCGCGCCGACCGCGCCTGGCTCGCGCTGCTGCTGCGCGCGCCCGCCACGCCCGCCGTCTCGCTCGCGCCCGCGCCCGCCGCGCCCGCCGTCCCGCTCGCGCCCGCGCCCGCCGCCCCGCCCGCGCCCGCGCCGCGCGACCGCCTCGCCGCGCACCGCGACGCCGCCGCCGCCGCCACGCGCCCGCGCGTGCTCTGGAGACTCGACGTCCTCCTCGACAACCACAACGAAGCCCTCGCACAATTTTTCCAAATAGAGAACCCCTCGGACGCTGACATCGACGAACTGTTCCAATACCTGCGTTCCAGAACTGAAGCGGACGGCTCCAGCGCGAGGAAGCAGATCGAGAGCCATCTGCCGGCGCTCGTCGAGCTGCGGCCGCGCGCGGCGGCGGCGCTCCTGGACGACCAGCTCTCGGAGCGGGTCGCCGCGCTGCTGCGCGACAGCGACAGCCGGCGCGCTCTCGAATTCGCCGAGTGCCTTCTCGAAGCGGGGAAACTGCGAGGGGAAGCGGCGACGGCCTACTTTCGAAATCTCTGCGTTTCGCGACCGACCGACGCGAGCGACTTTCTAGAAAAAAATCCAGGAATCCTGCGGCCGGAGGAAGCTCTCGCGATAGTCAGGGAGACGGGCGCCCGCGAGGCGGAGCCGGCGTGCCTGGAGGCGACGGGCGACCCCTCGGCGGCGCTGGAGGCGCTGCTGGCGCTGGCGGCGGAGGGCGGCCCCGCGGCGGCGCGGCTGGTGCGGCGCGCGTGCGGGCTGTGCGCGCGCGTGGCGCCCGGCTTGCCGGCGGCCGCGGCGGCCGGCATGTGGGCGCGGCTGCTGCAGCGCGCCGCGCCCGCCGCGCCGCCGGCCGCGCTGCTGCTGGAGGCGGCCGCGTACCTGCCCAGCGCGCAGCTGGCGGCGCGCGTGTGCGGCGCGCCGCGCGAGGCGCTGGGCGTGCTGGGCGCGGCGCGCGGGCGGCGCGGCGCGTGGGCGAGCGCGGCGCGCGTGGCGGCGCAAGAGGCGCACGAGGCGCTGGCGCGCGCGCTGCACGCGGCGCGCAAGGGGCTGCCGGTGCGCGGGCGCTGCGCGCGCTGCGACGCGGCGCTGGCGGCGCGCGGCGGCGCGTGCCGCACGACGCACTGCGCGCGCGCCGTGCACGCCGAGTGCGACGCGGGCGCGGCCTGCGCGCTGTGCGGCGCGCGGCTGCCCGACGCGGTGCTGTCGCTGCCGCCGCGCGCGCCGCGCTCGGCGCACGCCTCCTCGCAGGACCATGTGCTGCAACTGGTGGCCCCTCCTAGACCCGATTTAGAAGGCATCGTTTGAATAAATGGAGATTGAGTATTTACAAAAGACACACAAAACTTTGGAAACTGACGAAATAGCAGAAAATTCCGCGCCACATTGCTCAAAAGCTAAAAATAATAGCTTGTTTTAAAAACGCGTAGCGTATGGTGCGAGAGTGCCTACGTTATTTAATGATTCCTACACGTAACAAACATGTAAGAACAATGCGTGTTTTTAATAAATTATTACGATAAATTATCTAGGTTTAAGAATAATCCCCGTGAGAAGCGCTAAATAAATGTATCAAATTATATGAGAAAATACGGGTTTGTGAAATTTTTATAATACTTACCTACTCCGGAAGAGCAAGCAGGTTTCTTGGCGATGGTTCTTAGACATTTTTCCTCAAAATTGGTCCAGCCATTTCAAAGTTATCAGCTCTTTTGTATGCTGCGGAAGGGATCTTAGACTTAATTGCGTTGGGGGTTTTTAAAATTTTTAATTTAGGGGAGGTAGGGGAGCATTGGGTAGTCGGGAGGTTCGGGCACCACCTTATAAGTTGGGTCGTATGGAAGCTACTTAATTTTGAATACTGTGGTAGGCTAGCTTCGTAACCACCAACACCGCTCAGGCTAATGTCATCTGCCATTTAGATTAGTTCGCAGTGTCACATGCCGTCGACCGTTTCGTGCGTGCAAAAGTAAATGTTTTGATGTGATTTCGAAGGAAATAACAAAGTGATCTGTGAAAAGGCGTAAGTTTCTGTATTGTCATGTGTTTGCGAAAGCTATATTACCGCATAAATTAAGGTAAAACAATAGACTACAAAAAACATATTTGAATTTATTTGTGAAATGAGGGGGTGGAGAGCATTGAGCACTAATTTTAGAGGGAGGTTTGGGCATGCCCAACGCTCCCGCCACTATTGTTTGTTTCGGTTGTTGTATTGGTTTTAAGACCAAAGATTATGTGCTAGTGAAATTTGACACTAAAAAAATTGTCTATCACTATGTTGGCCAAATTGAAGAAGTTCGTCACTCTATGGCAACTATTAAATTTATGCGTATGAGTAAGATACGTAATACAGAGATATCCAGAGATCGAAGATATATCAAGTGTCCCATTGAAAGACATCAAAACCAAATTGCCAAACCCAAAAATATGGGTCAAGCGTGGCAGCTCTAAGTATACTTTTGATAAGCCCATCTGGGTTATACCGAATATTAGATAAATTTTATGACTGAATTAAGTATACTGAGTATTGAGTACTAAATCTTTAGTATTTGAGTACTTATACTTTAAAACAGTTGATTGTTTGTCGAGTTACATTATTTAATATTCAAGTAATTTACCATTAAGTGGCGTATTTAATATAGTGCCCAAACCTCCCATTGAGGTGCCCAAACCACCCGACCATTGGGAGGTTTGGGCACTTTTGACAGTGTTTAGAAAAACTCTTGCAATTTTGAGACTGATTATAATTGTATAAGCGTTCTTCGTGATAATTGAAGCCAAATATATGTGCTACTATAACAAGAGTAAAAAGTTGATTTTATTAAAAAATAGCATTTTTATTACGACTTAAGTAAAAAAGTGCCCAATGCTCCCCTATCTCCCCTATTGTATTCATGACAGTTCCTCAGTTCCTATATCAGATTAAAAACAATAAGGCTGATTGTCACATTGACTTGTAAGTGAAAGTAGACTTTGATGTTTTAAGGGCCTACCGAGCTTTTCGCGCTAATCGATTTCGGGCGTGGGGGAGGCACGATGGCTCAAGATAGGTTGGTTGGACTGCGCGTGTTTTTGGGTATTTTTATCTTATTACTAAAACAAATACATATTTAAAAAAATACCATTTTTATTAAGACTTAAGTAAAAAAGTGCCCAATGCTCCCCTATCTCCCCTATTGTATTCATGACAGTTCCTCAGTTCCTATATCAGATTAAAAACAATAAGGCTGATTGTCACATTGACTTGTAAGTGAAAATAGACTTTGATGTTTTAAGGGCCTACCGAGCTTTTCGCGCTAATCGATTTCGGGCGTGGGGGAGGCACGATGGCTCAAGATAGGTTGGTTGGACTGCGCGTGTTTTTGGGTATTTTTATCTTATCACTAAAACAAATACATATTTTAAAAATGTATCAACTCTACATCCTAGAATATTAACATTCAAAAAGTCATGACCTGCCGTGCAGTATTAGCGTCGTACTACGAATTTATTTTATTTTTTAAAGACTACTTTGGAGTTTTTTTCTATCGAGCGAACTATAAGTAATCGTGTTTCGATAAACACTTGTCATTAGAGTGAATCCTCAAATATCTTACACATGAATTTCAAGACTATAGCTTTACTTGTAATGATACAGCACGAGATTAAATGAACAACTGACGTTAAGCCTTAGTGGTAAAGGAGTTTCTTGATAGACTATACAGTAAAATTACATAAAGTTTACCACTGACAGATAGTTTGCCTTCATTTCATATTCAACTTTAACGACCTACAAATAAAGCCAGTTTTAGAATACTGTTACCCACGTTTGCAGATTTTGTAATAGCTACTTTATTTGTATTGTGTTAAAGTTGGAAATTAAATTAAGGCAAGCCATCTGTCAGTGGTAAACTAAAAGTAAACGTATTCTACATACTTTGTTGCGTGTGACAGAATAGTAAGTTTTTTTTTCAGAACTACGTAGATTTGCAATATGTCAGGATTTACTTCTTTTGCCTTCGAACCAAAGGATCTGATCGCATATCTATACAAAATATATAAACTACGATTTTTAATTTCGTGGAATTCTGACAAATGCCAGATTTTGACGTTTCAGAGGCAACAAACCTTTTTTTCATTTTAAATCTATTATTTTAGAAACAATAAAATAGGCACATTACTAATTATAAACATAGTGAAGGAGAGCTTTTACTATAAGAAGTTCATTTATTAGTCTATATTTATTTCATAGGTTTTTAAGAGATTCGTGTATTCATGGTTCGTGTGACACAGTTCATAATGATATTAGTCCTCTTTAGAAAACATAACACATAGCAAGAAACAAAAACTTTTCAAGGAAATAATAATATCAATCAACGAAAACGACAAAAATAATACGGAAACAGTACCTCTACCATGAGTTACACTAGTTTACAGTGACCGTATTCGCTAGAGACGGCGTAAATGATTTGTATGGAGAATTGCGTACAGCGCCTCTAGCGGTCACTTACGGAAGTACAATTCTCCATACAACTCATTTACGCCGTCGCTAGCGAGTACGCTCACTGTAAACTAGTGTAAGTCATGGTAGAGGTACAGGACAGCGAGCACATTCGAACATTCAAGACAGAAGCCGAATGACTTTCTTTAATATTGTTTTGACAGAAGAATGATAATTGATGGTTTTTAGGGTTCCGTAGTCAACTAGGAACCCTTATAGTTTCGCCATGTCTGTCCGTCTGTCTGTCTGTCCGCGGCTAAGCTCAGAGACTGTTAGTACTAGAAAGCTGTAATTTGGCATGAATATATATATCAATCACGCCGACAAAGTGGTTAAATAAAAAAAACAAAAAAAATTTTTTTTTGGGTTACCTCCCATAGACGTAAAGTGGGGGTGATTTTTTTTTCTCGACTAACCCTATAGTGTGGGGTATCATTGGATAGGTATTTGAAAATTAATAGGGGTTTTCTAAGACCATTTTTTGATAAAGTGAATGTTTTCGGAGATATTTACTCCGAAAGTTCAAAATAATGTGTCCCCCCCCCCCCTCTAACTTTAGAACCGCATGTCTAAAAAATATGAAAAAAATCACGTAAGTTAAACTTAATAAAAACTTTCTAGGAAAATTATTTTCAACTTAATCAGTTGAGCACTTTTTAAGTTTTTGTAAAAAAATATTTCTAAACTAAGATTGTAATTTAACCGCCTTTGCAAGCATTTTCTTTCTGTAAGTAGCTATAAGATCACGCTAACAGTATCTTCTTTCAAATAAAAAATAATAAATTGAAATTGGTTCATAATAATAAACAATTACATTAGATTAGTTACCCAATTCGCCGATAGATGGCGCTGTATCGCCGAACGTTGAAATTCTGCGCGCGGTGGGAATTGGGACCAAAACAACCACATTATAAAGTATGAAAAGATTTTTTCGTACCTGCTACGGAACCCTATCTTGGGCGTGTCCGAGACGCTCTTGGCCGGTTTTATTATTTAAGTATGTACCTTGTCTATGAAATTTTAAATTACTAGACGACGATTGAAACTTAATACATAACTATTAATTATAATTTAAGTCCGAAAGTTTGCGATATATGTCAATCATCGCAATGATACCCGAGACAATTTATTTTTTACTCATAAAAGGGTTAAATATTTTATTACGTCTGAACAGTTAGATTAAAAAATATTCCAACTACGTATTAATCAAGGATATTAAAAAAAAACTGGATGTTGCCAGCCGAACTATGAGTTGAAGCCAGGTTCATTCACCTTTGCTCCTATGTTCTATCTCTTTTCAACACTGTGATATATTGCCAGGTTATTTATAAAAAAACCTTATTTTTTTTAGAAATACGAATTATCTGGCTTCACCTAATTAATTTACTTTAAGCTAATTTCAACAGAAATTTATATAATTTATTGAATCAGGCGTTACTTTGCGGAGGTCCATATTAATGAACTAAAACAATTACTTTGCTCACCCGCGACCTTACAATAGTTACGTTTATGCAAGAAATGTGTGTTCATGCAGTTCCTCCACCTCCACACTGTACGAACACACACAAATCACATAAACCCAACCATCACCACCACCAAGCTACACTGACGCGTTTCGAACTCAACCAGAGCTCATCTTCGGAGTTCAAACAACCGTATGCTATTACTTATTTACTTATTATTATTAGCAGAAGCATGTTTCGGCATATAGGAATGAGCATCCAGATAGATCGAATTTTGCAAAACATTTGTTGGAATCAAATCATTCATTGTCAGATTCAGATTCTTATGAAGTGTTACATTATTGCGGCAAGGGGTTGCGTCTGGATGCTCTGGAATGCATGGAAATAATTAGGAACAACACTATGGGGTCTACTATTAATGAACAGGTAAATTTAGTTTCTTCTCTTTTACTGCGGCTTGGGTCTATTTTGAACAGTTAGTATTAATAAAAAAATGTCTTATATAAATAAACAAAACTTCAAGGTAGTTTTATAATATGTCAATAAAAGTTAATTTTTGTGGGGTAGTTTGAGAGTAAGAAAAATAAAGTGGGTACTTGTGAAGTTACAGTAACAAGTTAAAACATTTGTTTTGGTTTGTTAGTTTAACATTTGGTAGCATAGCATACGGTTGTTTTAACTCCGAAGATGAGCTCTGGTTGAGTTCGAAACGCGTCAGTGTAGCTTGGTGGCGGTGATGGTTGGGTTTATGTGATTTGTGTGTGTTCGTACAGTGTGGAGGTGGAGGAACTGCATGAGCACACATTTCTTGCATAAACGTAACTATTGTAAGGTCGCGGGTGAGCAAAGTAATTGTTTTAGTTCAGAAATTTATATTTTTGTTATAAAACTTTCTGCAATAAAATTTACTTAGTTTTCTTTGTATTATACAAAAAAAAAGAACCCAGTCAAAATCCTCATTTCACCGGTATGCACCTCCTGCGTACTATGGCAACACTAAATGGCCGATATGTCAGAATCACGTCAGAATTGTCAGAAGTCATTCACTCATTTCAGAGGATTTTTACGTTAAATAAACGTTTTTCGTCGATTTACTTGGGTTATGCGCTATGTATTGCATAGTAAAGCATTGTAGGAGTAATTGGAGGCCGAAATCCGACATAAAACTTCACAGGTGAGTACTTATTTTACGAAAATGTTCATAAATCTTAGTGGCAATCAATTTTCCTATATTTTGCTTCTAAGCTTTGTTAGTTTTTATTCAAAAACCCCACGATTAGGTTTATAATGTTAAGTTAGAAGTATATTTTGTTTATTTGGATTTAAACATGACCTTAAATGAAAAATTTAAGAATGTGTGGTTTTTACTACTAGGGTGACCAATCCTTTTTCATGCATGGTATTTATTCGTATTGAATGGAGCTAAATCTATCAACTTGGTACGGTTTCAATCTTCATAATTCATATCACAGTATATAATAACATGTTTATTGTTTGTGTCTTTACAATTTACATGAATAATATTTTACATTGCAGTTTTCCAAAAGATGAAAGAAGGAGGCAAAATTGGCTGTCGATTGTACCGATAAAGGGAAAGGTGTAGACCGTTTGACAATTTGCAGCTTGCATTTTAAGCCTGAAGATAATGACTATGACCCAGAAAGGCCGGGACGCCTACTCAGTACAAAACAATATTATTCTCACATGTGTAGAAAATAAAGAAACTGTTATAATGTCCTAGTATTTAATTATTTTTTTCCATTGACAAATACTTCCCTTATGTTTTGCAGTAAGTATTTGTAGCGTTCTCAGGTAAAAGGTAACCTTTTGCCGGATATCAGTAAGGCCGAGTAACTGCAGAGTGGCATAGAAATGCAATCAGAAATGGACCTTATATTGACGACTGACAAAAAAATTGGTAGGTAACTTTTACTTGAGTTTGTGAGGATGGATGTTCACTTTCATGATAAAACGGTTGGATAAAAATTTAATAACAAAACCGGCCAAGTGCGAGTCGGACTTGCGCACCGAGGGTTCCGTACAAATAAATATGTATCTATGAACATCCAGTCTTAGCAGACCCCTGTTCCTAAGCAAAATGTGCGCAGTGTGGGATCATTGTAGATTGGTTACTGATATAGACAGACAGACAAAAAAAAATTATGCTTTCTGCTTGCAATTTATGCTTGCAATTTTTCCTTTATCTGTGCTATAAGACCTTGCTTCGTACCAAATGTCAAGATCCTAAGTTCACGGGAAATATCCCTTGCGTGCGAGTGTCGAAAATTTGCGGCAAATGGCTGTAGATATCTTTTGATTGCGTTAGGTTAGAAGTTTGATTTTTCACAGCTCCAAGGGACAGTACAGTAGACTTGAGTATTTGATTTAAATTTCAGCTTGACACCTCCACGCGTTCCTGAGAAAAAGGGTCTTGACAGACGGACGAACGGACAACAAAGTGATCCTATAAGGGTTCCGTTTTTTCTTTTTGAGGTACGGAACCCTAAAAAGTGAATTGAATTGAAATTGGTTGAATTTAATAAATTACAAAATCAATCTGTTGTATAAAAGTATGTCAAATTCCGCGGGATATTCCTAATGTATGCTTAATTATGGACACCCTAAAGAAAGAGATGCAAGATCGGCGTGACGTAATTCAAGGTCATTTTTTCTGGCTTCAAAGGAATGAACGTCATGCAGAATCCATTTTTTTTAATATTCTTGGTATTAATTAATGATTTATTACATTATATCCAATTTTAATGTGTATACTAAGGAATTTGTGCTCTGTATTTCCTAGTATTTGTTTTATCTCGTTTAAATTTTCGGGAAATATTTTTTGCCCAGTAGAAATGTCAGAATTCCACGAAATTAAAAATCATAGTTTTAAAGACAGACAACGCAGAACGCATCCAGTGTGGCAAATCCTTAAGTCTGATAGACTGCCCAATGCGGGCAACTCTTTATATGGACCTAAATAAAATTAAAAGCCGTGTTCAAGGTAAACTAGACACGACAGAAGGTTGAAAATAAAACTACAAACTAGTCGTTATTATTTATTATTAGAACTATTCCGAATTGAAACATCAATTACATCGGACATGCCACAAGTACCAAGTAAACAATAGCACTCGAAAATAAAACCACAAAATAGCGAAATTCAAAGAACGCTCGTGACCTACTCGGATAAAGTAAGATCAAATACAGCGAAAGTAGTCTAAAGGAAATCTTACTCTTTGAATGGAGTCTACTATTCAATTCATTAATTGTCATAGACTAGACACCTTTTGAACGCCAGCGTCGGCTATAGACGACAATACAGTAACACAAAAATTTACCTACCCAGATATGCATAAGAATCAATTTTGTTCGTAACAAAAACGATGTGTGGCGTTCAAAAGGTTTACAAGTAGTAGTTATGACGGATGATGAAAAAGGTGTGTACGGTTAGGTTTTTAAAATGGGGCGCGGTTAAAACACGACTCCGTATTTATTAGTCGACACGACACGGAATGAACGACAATTAATTAATACACCACCTGATAATTAATACACCACCTGATAATTCAGACGAAATAACACGAGTCTGAATTATCAGTTCGCGTTTTAACAGCATCCTTTAAATGTACCCCACGAATTATGTAAAGAATATTTGACTTCCTTGTATAATTGGTTCTACATCTGTACGCTGATTTATAAAAGACTTTCAAGAATATTTATACGCTTTTGAGTGCGGTTAGTGTACGACCCCGCATTCTTCGACCCGGAATGAACGACAAATGCACGACCTGGTAATTCAAACCCTTAGGGCATTAACACGAGGGGTTTGAATTATCAGTTCGTACATTATTGCCGTTCATTCCGGGTCGACCATTACAGTTCGTGTTTTAACTACACCCTTTTTCATATTGCATTACCCGGACCTAGAAAACTGGAACGGTTACTTTGCATTTCTACTGGAATTACAATATTAGGGTTTAGATGATCTTTCTATTCGTAAATCTATTACAACGAAATATATCCAAAGAAAGCCACTTTATATTTACAGGTGACGGGCACAGCAATATACAGGCAAAAATACTTCAGAGTAGTATGGATTTTAGTAACATAACAACTTTTTGCACTAACATCACATCACTTAATATAGTTGACTCAATAATTACATCAAGTCCTCCACAAAGGTAAGAAATTATTAGTTGCACTACACAATGCAACACTATTCAAGAAGTATAGATAATTTCGATCATGTACCTCAATACCATAGAACAAACACACGAATACATGTAATTGTCAACTCTTACAATACATATTTTCCTTAAACGCATCAGTAAGCCGTCGTAATAACCACATCCCATTATCTTTTGTCACACAATACCAACTACTTGCAACTGAAATTAAGCCAACTGGATTATATTTGGTTTCGTGATTTGATAATTTGAACATTGGCAAAGCTGTGTAAAACATTAAAATCGCCGTAAACCACAAAATAAATTTTTAGGTCATAAATAATCGTGTTAAAGTCGATTAGGGATAGTTTCACTTTCAAAACGACGTTGACGCAAGCAACTCCTTCCCTTCGCTACACTACACTACACATAGCGGCCCGCGGGCGAAACTCTACATCTCTCTTGTGCGTATCGTATGCCTAACGCGTAGAACCGGGGCCATTATTAATCGTGTCGTTTTGTATGCGGGCAGAGATAAACCGGAGCTAATAAGGTGCTCAAAAATAATCGAAATAAATTTTTGAGCACAGTCCAATGGTATTAGCCGTTATTAACTAAGTTTTTTTGGCGCTCCTTATACCAACTCCTACATCAGTGAGTGTCCTTGAAACTTGATCCTCCAGCTCTTCGCAGATACGTCGGTCGGTTGTCTTTGCGTTTCTTACAGGACGTGCTCCGATGAACTGTTTGTGCTTGTTCCAGGTGCCTAGTTCCCCGTACTACACGACGTAAGAGTAGTTTCCATCAACACCACACTGATGTACCTCCACTGCACGGCTTTCTTTTTTTGCCACGTACCATTGTTATTGCTTTTCTTTTACGTGCGAACTTTGGAATGAATCGGCTGAAGTTTTTCCAAAATGCTACATGTGTGCCTTTAACCCTTTTTTAAGTGCGTTACACCAACTACATAAATGAACACTAAGACTCAACATTGCTCGCATAAATAATATGATTCACACTTTTACATCCTCCATTGTGGGTGAACGATATAAAATTCTGATTAATATTGTAGTAGCGTGTCTAAATGGGCGGGGCCTGAAAAAGGATTAAAGGAAGAGTGTACCGTTCTGGCAAGGCCAGCAACTCATCACAGTCCTAATGGCTCTGTAGGAGATCCATGAGGTGAACAGCATGCCCGTTTGCAGACTTTAGTATAGAAAAAAAATATACAGGGTGAAATTTTGAACGTGATACAAAATTAGTGTTTCTAGCTTAGTTAATGCTGGACAACATAATGCACTTAACCAGTTGTTAGAATTAATATTTTTAAATTTGAAGTGTCCATACATTTAGTTCGTAATTTAACTACAACAAAGTATGAAAATCCAAAATTTTGTTAGACGAATTTCAACAATTGAGTAAATGCATTATGTTGTCCAGCATTAACTAAGCTTGAAACATTACTTTTCTATAACGTTCAAAATTTCACCCTGTATAGGTAACTGAATGCATTGTTTATTAGTGTACAGATGTTTTTCCCGCTGTTACTATTAAAATAGACTGCACTTAATTTTAAGGTTTTAGCAGTCTACTAGTATATTGTTGATTAAAACTAGTTTCAGATACAGAGGCAGCATCTCATACCTACATAGTAATGGACTCTAAAAATACAAACATAAAGTATATATCGAAATCTCTTAACCATGAATGAATGTACTTAATCTTGAACTGCTATACAATAAAAACTTAAATCTATAAAATAATGAAACTATACCAAATAAAATCTATATGTATTTTTGTAGAAGCCTCCAACCCCATGACTTTCTATATTTTCGCTAAGCAAAGATACAATTTGATCCCCAAATCTCTAAATTTTACTTTGAACACAAATAAACTAGCGAGCCAAATCTCACGTTACAGTACTTTCATGTTGCCAATAGCCACTGGGAATAATCGTGTTTGGGATGTCGACTTGCCCTTGAAGCCTTGAAGTAATAAAGCTAAATAATATAATATATAATCGATCTGACATTTGTCAGATATTCTAACGATATGGGCTTGAAATACTGACTCCGAGCCAAACACGGAGATTGACAATGGATATTCGAAAAATACAAAAGTATATCAAAGATTTTACGCGAGGAGTAAATGTTGTCATATTTTCAGTGTAAAGGAACTAAGTACCTATATAACAATCGCCTGCCAGCTCTATTTTTAACCGACTTCAAAAAAAGAAGAGGTTCTCAATTTGTCTAATTTTTTTTTTTTTTAGGTTTAACAAGGCTCAAGGATTTTTCTGCTCATAAACTGAAAATTAGACTTTCAAACACAGTATATAAATTTGGCTTAAATTTTAAAGTAACATGTAAATTTATGTCACTGTTACAAGATTTTTATTAATGCTGATAAAAACTAATAAGCGGTACTATAAATATTTTTCAAACAATGTGTGCAATGCCTCGGTAGGTATGTGCACTGTGTGGATGTGGTGTAAGTGTGTAACATTATTTAAGAATTTCTGTCCTACGTGTGTTTCTTAATAAAGCTTTGTAATTGAGGTTTGACAAATGTTACCCAAGCTTGTATATTTTTACATAAATCAACAAACAAAATGCAAGTCCAAGTCAAACAATAATGAAAATACAGTCAAGCACAGTTAAGTGCAGCGAGCACTGCTTCCGACCTATAAAAGTTCTTAAAAAACAGCTTCATTATTCTGCATCGTCGTAGCGAACTCTGAAAACCCAAAATAATTGTTAATTATAATATAATATAAATAATAAGTAATGGGCAAATTGACACACTTATAGCCTGGGCCTAGCGTTTCCCCAAAGACAAGAGCAAGCTATGTAGTCGACTGTTTGTCCCCGAAAATACCCACGTAAAAATTTCAACAAAATCGTTAGAGTAGTTTTGCGTTTCCGAGATCGCCTAAATGTGCAATATTTGCTCGTTTACTGCACGTCGGGGGCCAATTGTCGCGTTGCGTTGCGTGCGGAAGGAAAGGCGGTTTGGTGTATGCTACGTTTATTTATTATAGCTTTTGCCCGCGACTCCGTCCGCGTGGAATTAGTAATTTGGGCAGCTTATTTTTTTTATCCAATTTGCTTTTTCATCAATTATGGCTCTTCTTAGTTCCTCGATATAAAAAATTACCCCCCTCGCATCCCCCGCAACCCCCCCTCCCCCTCACCGAACCCCCCCACGCACACCCGCGTTCACATTCACCACCGTACCTACTCCCAAGTCACTACTTCTAAAAACTATTCTATAAATTCTTAAAATAGACGTATCTTTCTTATTTGTGAACCGATTCAAATGAAACAAACACTAAATGTTAATCCAAGAAAATACCAACATATCAGTGAAAACCGCATCCTTCTAGGTTAAGCCATTTCTGAGATTAGCGCGCACAAACGCACAGACAAACCGATAAACAGATAAACAGACAAACAGACAATAATTCTAAAAAACATTGTTTTGGGTTCTATTGCGCTAGTAAATAGCCCTAGTGACAGTTTTTCTCAAATATCTTCAATGTACAGACACCGACTTGTTACAGATTTATTATATGTATAGATTGAAGGAAGAAGGCACCTAAAATATTAGGTACAAGGTTAGAAAACAATAAAGGAATTAAACAATAGAGAGAGATAGACGATGACACCATAAAACAATCAATCCAAGTTGCGACTGTAGTAAAAAAAAACCCGGCCAAGTGCGATTCGAACTCGCGCACCGAGGGTTCCGTACAAATTTTCAGGTATGTCAAAATATACGCCGTAAACAGCTGTAACTTTAAATATAATTTCCAATGTTAGCAGAGCTCTGCTTCTAAATAAAATGTGCGCAGTGTCGGATCGTTTTATATTGGTTAGTCGGGACCCCCCTTAATGTTTAATTTATTTATATTCTTATTAATTTTTGTTATAGCGGCCACAGTAATACACAGTCCATGAAAATTTCAAGTAACTAGTTAAAGCCATTATAAAAAATGGAGTTAAAAACGCTGAAAAAAAAACACGTTTCTTGTATGACCACCTCCTTTACTGTGACTTTAGCTTAAGTACTGTCGTTGTCGCTATCATAGTTTAGCAGTCATTTGAACGCACATGTACGTCTGTGGCCTGAAGAAGTCTCGAGTCTGGCAGCCGGCAGCGAATGCGTTAAAAATTGCGATATTCACAAAAATTTCAATTCACAGAAACGTTAGAGAAACTTCACTGAATATGTAGATATTAGGTACCTACTTAAATATTATGCGGCCAGAGGCTCATCTTTAATCAATTGGCAGCAAGACTGCGCTCTTAGAGCTGGAGATCGAATGAAATAAAAGCCAAAGCATCGGAAATAAAAAATAAAATTTTGAAAAGAACAAGGCAATTTGCTATTTGGAAAAAAAAAAAATTAAAACATGTTCATGTTTTGCAACAAGCTGTGGTGGCAGCCTCATAAAAAAATTATTACATTAGATAGTATACAATCTTTTACAATGATTAACAAATTATTGAAAATGGAGTGTGATTAGGATCTACTCTATTCATATAATATTAATAACTTAATAAAAATGAGAATAAGAACAATAAAAAATCTGTGAGTAATTCAATGAAAAAACATGAACAAATGGCTGAGTAAAACAAATAGTTGCACAGAACAGTTATTAATTTGACTTAATCTTTGGAAATAAAATATACAAGCATGGGATATTTTTTTTACAATCCCAATTGCTACTAAAGTAAAATTGTAAAAGATTTTAGAAATATGCAACAAAACTGTAAATATTAAGGTTCAGTTTTATTATCATTTATCAATGTTACTATCTGTTGCAGCCAAATAAGCCATGTGATTTAAAAAACAATCTCAGTTTCTTTGTAATTTTGTTATGGCAAATCTATTTGCTATTCACCCGGCTATTACTTTAGATTTCATTTTATTTTTAAAATGCCACACTTACCTCTGACGTTGACCACGCCTCTTGCTAAGTCTGCGACCGGAAGTGGGGTCTTGTAAAGTAAAGCGGTTGGTGGTGCCGGGAGCCACTCGTAGATTACGAGAATCAGTTGAACGGGCAGCATCCACCTGTAGGATAGATTAATCCAGTCTATTAGTCTGCAATTTCCAAACTATGAGATTCCTTAAGCTGCAAACTTAACAACGCCTCGTCCAACTTTTTATTTAAAAATACTGGCCGCAAATCTTTGTGCGCAGCCAAATCAAAATTCTTAATTTAAAAATTGTTATTTATTTTGTTTTGTATAGTTGCTGAATTTAACCAGTGTTCAATTCTAGTCTAGTTAGCACCTCAACTTAGATAGGGTTCTAGTTTATGTATATATTTTTTCCAATAAATTATTTTTTCTACAGAATTTATAATTTTTGAATGTCCATTAAATGGATATGTTTTTAAGAGTGTTTATACCTGCTGAGCTGGCAACATTGCATTTTTGTTAGTTTTTCTCGATTATTCCATGAAAATTAAAAATGTGGTCTATAATAATTGTTCTTATATATAAGTTAATGTGTCACTGCAATAATTATTCATGACTTTTATTTTCTTTAAAAACAAAGAAATTATTACCTCACGGTTTTTAAAGAAAATAAAAGTCTATCACAAATAATTATTGCAGTAGACACATTAACTTATATATTAGAACAATTCTTTTGGACCACATTTTTAATTTTCATTCAATTTTTATGGAATAATCGAGAAAGTAACAAAAATGCAACGTTGCCAGCTCAGCAGGTATAAACGCTCTTAAGTGAGTAAGCAAAACAGTGGTCATATCATTTTTATTCACTGTGATAGATCAAATTTTGAGCTGAGTTCCAAAAGAGGCAAAATTTCAACTGAAAAATAATGCAATACTTTTATTAAATGGTTTCTTGCATCTGATAACACAACTATTCAAGATTATTTTTCAATGGAAATAAATGCTAAAATTAATTTATTCCGAACATCACAACTCAAAATCATAATGCGGGTATACATTGGTGTAATTTTACTCATTAGGTAACATACTTTCGAAAACAGTTTAAAGAGATATCTGTAGCTGTTACTTAATAATCGCCTGTGCACGCGAAATGATTACACTCTGTATATGTTAGTGGTGAGAAAGTACTATTTTGTTTGTAGAGACAAAGCACAGCTTCAGCACTCTTTAAAATTTTATTACAATACAAAGGCCGTAGCAGGATAAGGGAAGAAAAAATGCCCTTTTATGATTAAGAGCTGTTTTTTTTTTCTATAGTTAACCACATCTAGTAGTATAATTGTGCAAAGTTTTGTTGAAAAATTCCCATTGGTTCAGCCGGAAAAAAATAAAATCCGAATTCAAGAAATATGACTTTTCTCAAAAAGTATTAAACTTTATAGTACCATCTTTTTTTCATTTTGGTTAACTAAATAGTATATATGTCCTGAAAGAAAATTGAGTCTCCATCTTTAACATTTCTGTAAAAAACACGTAAGATAAAACTTCAAAAAAATTTTTTTTTTATGTATGAATTAGTGACCACTCTAAGTGACATTTCTAAAAAAGCCTTATTTAATGATCTGACAGTCATATTAGTTTGACGGTTAAAATCAAAAAGCAACAATGTCAAAATTTAAAAAAATATGTTGGTTGGATTTTGTTACATTTTATTCTTATACCATTCCAACACCGCCAAATAACTTAAAAATAAAGGTTTTTGTTTTATAAGTTTAATTTAAAAGGCGACAAATGGCATAAATAAACTTTCAAGCCAATATTAATGTAAATGCCAAAAATTGTTTTTATTGTTATTTTTTTACAAAGAGGATTTATTTTAAGTTATTTGGCGGTGTTGGAATGGTATAAGAATAAAATGTAACAAAACCTAACCAACATATTTTTCAAATTTTGACACTGTTGCTTTTCGATTTTAACCGTCAAACTAATATGACTGACAGATCATTAAATAAGGCTTTTTTAGAAATGTCACTTAGAGTGGTCACTAATTCAGAAATTAATAAAAATTTTTTTTGAAGTTTTATCTTACGTGTTTTTTACAGAAATGTTAAAGATGGAGACTCAATTTTCTTTCAGGACATATATACTATTTAGTTAACCAAAATGAAAAAAGGTGGTACTATAAAGTTTAATACTTTTTGAGAAAAGTCATATTTCATGAATTCGGATTTTATTTTTTTCCGGCTGAACCAATGGGAATTTTTAAACAAAACTTTGCACAATTGTACTACTAGATGTGGGTAACTATAGAAAAATAAAACAGCTCTTAATTATAAAAGGGCATTTTTTCTTCCCTTTTCCTGCTACGGCCTTTAACTAGAAACAAGTCAAAAATAATATTTTAACTTTGAAGTGAAAATCCAAAAAGAAAAACAATTATTTACCTTATCCATAAACTTCTTTATAAGATCAGCGCAATTAAGATTGTTTTCTGGCTCCCAAGAGTCAAATTTATTGGACCACCCTTTCCAGTGAATCAGGAACTCTCTTTTGCCATTCTTCTTATGGTGTACTTCCAAAATTCTGTCAACCTTAAACAGTATTAAGATTACAAAACCTGCACATTTTAGAGTATTAGACAAAAGGAAAAAATAATAAGAAGAAATAGCTTTTTAGCTATTTCTTTTTAGAAAATCATCAAAAACTAGAACAAATGTTTCATTGAAGAATAAACAAAAGTTCAAATAGATATCATAAAAAGTATTATTACACAAGTGTGACGCCGAGCATGCCATGTGTCATGCAACTCTTATTCATACTTTTTACAAAGTATTGTTCTGAAATAACACACAAGTGTGTTAACCTCCAGTTTCTCTTTGTTTTTGAAAATGGTGGCACTTTACCAAACCCAAATTCATTTTCTATAATATCCCACAAGGGATAGGGAGAGCCCTATCTGTAGGTCAAATACAATCCAGTGTAAATTTGCCTAACACCCTGCATATTTATCTACTGTATCTGCATGACAATGTGGCTGGGCTAATGATTATATATTCATAAGCCCAGGCATAAAATGCATTATTTATTACCTCATATTCAGCATTCTCATCAGCATTCTCACCATCCCATTCATTTTTCGTATTCTTAGCTTTCTTAGGGCTAGCTGTTTCTTTCTTTGAAGCTCCTCTTTTCTTGCCTTTTTTCGGAGTAGTTGTTTCCTTATTTTTTGAGTTTTCTTTCTATGGAGCAGAAGAATTATTCAGTCAGTGTAACTCAAAGTACCAAAAAAACAATAGGTTTTAGAATAAATCCCTAAAACAAATAATTAGCTATGCAGTTATTAATTCGCTTTAGCAACCACTAATTTCAGAAAAATTAAAGATGTTACTCACAAAATAAAACAAAAAAAAATATTTCAAGAAAAAACAAAATTAATAAGCAAATAAAAAATGTTATGAAATTGATGGACAATGCACACTCAGAAGCAAGGGAAGCCAAGTTGGAGCTAAATTTAACATGTGAAATATAAATTCATTTAGAAACTCTAACAAACAGATAGTGTCACGGGTAACAGAAAGTACAAATAATAAAAAACACAGTATAAATAATTTCATTTCAAATGTAAGCTTCCATCTGCACTCAAAAACACCATTTTTAGGATAGTGAACATGAAATAAACACATTCAATATGATTCTGTTTGCATTTAGTGGAACTTGGCATCACACCAGTTTATCCCCAGCATCAGTATTGCACTACAAATGTATGTGTAACTGACTGCCTACAGCCAGTTACGCAAAATAGGTGCGTAGAAGACGTTGAGTTGCGGAAATTAGCCCGTTATTACCAATTTATGTGTAACTGAACTGCTACATAATTAACATCACATGTAACGCAACCATTCAACAATATACTCTTAACTTCTTGTATGCCGAAAATAAAAAAAACCTGCTTTCTAGTCTCATTTGTCTCAAATAGTTACTATTCATTGAATAAGCACCTACACTTACTTCATCATGGTACTTGCTGATCAATTCTGGACAGGACAGAGTATTCTCTGGTTCCCAGGTGTCACTGTCTGCGGAGTATCCCTTCCAACGAATTAAGTAATGCAACTTTCCTTTGATCTTCTTAGAGTCAACAACTTTCTCCACCTAGAAATGTTAAAGACAGCTTTAACAATGCAGTTGCGGTTCCTTTGGATGCAATAGATATAAAAATTCATTAACAGTTGCTGCTTTTCTAAAACAACGGACTAATTCAAAATGATATACTGTGTAATTATACACTTTATTTGCAATAATTAAAGTATTAAGTTGCACACCATTATTATTTTGGATTAAGAGTGTTGTTTTAGAAAAGCAGCAAACTGTTGACAAAACTTCTAAAATAATAAATTCAAATGTTTGTTCAATCAGTCTTTTATTTTATTCTTGGTCAAAACAGCACCAACCAATGTATTTGGAACAAACATGTAGAGTAGAATAAGCAACAGCATTATTAGTATTATTATTACTGTAACATAGAAGGATAGCACATTTTCAAACAAGCATGTGTTTATTCATGTCAGATGCGTCCGCAATTACCCGCGTAAACCAGAACACGAATTGTTGGATTTGGAAAAATCAAGCTAAAGGGGAAAGAGTAAGTGAAACTTACTTCGTATTCTTCTTCGGCATCTTTTTTAGTATCCTCTTTCTCAGTTTTCTTTTTTTTCCCTTTTTTAGAAGACTTTCCCTTTTTCACTTCTTTTTCCTCTGCTTCATTTCCACTTGCATTAATATCAGATTCTGGGTCTTTATCATTGCGGTCATCGGATTGTTGTGTTTCCGACTGATCATCATTTACAACCGACCCGTTGGCAGACGAAATCCCATCATCGTCCGTACGACTCTTAGACACTTTACGCATAGTGAATTTCTTGAAATAAACAATTATGACTAAACCGCAACAATTGAGTTGTAAATACTGACGATAAACTCACGTTCTGGCAAAGTAGAAATCGCTAAAAATATACCAAATGCCGGATACGCAGTAGGAGGGAAACCAAAACTCGGCTCGGCTTGGCTTGGCGTTGGCTTTAGTGTTGCCATGCTACTGCTACACTTTTTTTAATAATTTAAAGCGGGCACACACGTACCGCAGGGGTATACTAATTAGGGCTCAAGGCGGTTGCAGCAATATCGGGTTTGTCGTATACAACATGCCTACTATTCAATTTACTGTTCCGTTGTAAATTGATTGAGCTAAATACATGCGTTGAGAAAGGGCTGTAACCAGTATGTATTATCGAAAAATCAAAATAAAAGAAAAAGGATATATTGGGTGAAAAATTGGCAAAATAAAAGCAAAAAAGGCAACTATAGCCCGACAAGCTCGTGCGCGACCTTCCGCGGAATCCTGTCGCAGTCAGTATTTGCCGCACTTATGAAAAACAATCTTGTTAAGGACAGTAGAGGCTCCCTGCGTCAGGATTCCGCTGAGCGCCGCGCACGAGCTTGTCAAGGTATAGTAGCCCCGATCTCGCAGCTAAGAGCGCGCGCAGACAAAGAGCGGTCTGGAGTTCCGAGTTCCGCGTTCAGAGTTCTGTGTATTGACCGCTCGAGAGTTCCGACCGCCTGCTGTGTGCGTTATCGTAAGGGACTCAGTACATTCGAAAGAACGCAGAACTCTGGCCCTATACTACGAAGCGCGAAATTCGAACTTCGTTTCATGCCGTTCCGCTCATGCTAATGGTATTTATTACGAGAGTGAGAGGGACCGCACGATCCGAACTTCGAACTTCGAATTTCGTAGTAACTCCCCTGAACGCGGAACGCGGAACGCCAGTCCGCGCTCTGTTTGTAAGTGCTCTAAGTGCAGGGCGGCAAACACAATTTAGGAAAGGAACCATGGCAAGGATGGTCTCGCGCCCCTGCCGCCAGGGAGGATATTCTCCTGCGCTAGGTTTACGGCAAAGAGTATTGTAATATTATATGAACTGATAGCCCGCAAGTTTTTTCAAATGTACTTCCACAGACTAATAAGAGATACTACGCATGTGTACTTCTTTTGGTATTGGTTGGGTATTGGTGTTTATATCTTTAGTCTGTGAATTCTGCTGTTTATGGTTAACCTAGAGCAGTGAAGTGAGAGTGAAATTAAATGAAGTTTTTCGAAAAATTGAATCATGACAAGTAGAACGAATTATAAAAGTTATACTCGAATGAATTTTAATAGTCAAAATGAATCCCCAGAAACTAAAGGTAGTAAACCTACACCAGAAGCATCTTCTGTCTTTGAGGTTCTCGTTTTAATGATAATGCACATTTGCAAGAAGATACTATTTTTTGACACGAATTTAAAAATAGCTGTTTATTTAGGAGCTCTCTTCTTACTTTCACTGATGGCCGACAGTCTTACATTTCCGAAGTCTTATTTCTCTAGAAGCGATAATATGTTCAACCAATACTTCGTAAAAATTGGATGGTTTTGGACATTATTTATGACTGTCCCTTATGTTTTATTGACATCTTACACCACATGTTGTGGAAAGAGGAGACTCATAGCTACGGGACACTTGTCGAGATTGGCGATTGCTACATTCTTCTGGTATACATGGACAATGATCTTCAATGTTATTGAGACAAAATATGGTCGATGCAACATGAAAAACATTGATAACAAAGTTATTTGTTTGAAAAATGGAGGTTTTTGGAATGGATTTGATGTATCTGGACATTGTTTCATTCTTATATATTCAAGTTTGATAATGATAGAGGAAGCCAAAGCAATAAATGGATGGGAAAGAATTAAAGATTATATTAGAGACGAAAAGTATACAAGAAGTATTAATGATAAGTCTGTTAGCGTTAATCCTTTAAGGAAGATCACCAATGATGAGTTGAATGTTTTACAGAAATCTTATGAAAAATGTACACCCTATGTGAGATCTTTTTTGATAGCTATTACACTGCTTCAAATTCTATGGGATGTGATGCTTGTCTCCACTATTTTATATTACCATATAATGGTAGAAAAATTTATCAGTGGTGTGATTGCAATACTTACATGGTTTGTAACCTACAGAGTTTGGTATACTATACCAAACATTCTGCCCAACTTACCAGGGGACGGATCTTTTAAATACAACAAAGAAAAATTGACATCTACTCCCACATTCAGAAAGAGAAGTACAACCAATGGTAAACATTTTATGGGAATGCCTATCACTAAACTTCCGGATGCTACAGAGGCTCCATCAGATGAAAAAAGATAATCAGTGATATGGTACATACAAATTTTAATGACATCTTAGGTAGTATGGGTATAGCATTTTAAGGGACTTACTTATTTACTTTGTTATGTGAAGTAAAGGATTGTACTGGTACCTGGTTAATAACTAAATCTTTTACATATTTGCTTAGCAAATGGGAAATATATAGGAATGTATAATCTAACACACTTTTCTACTACAATAAAGGGATTTCATTTTAGCTACTAGGTATTTATTGTTTTAAATTAAATTATTTAATAAATAAATTTTTATACAATCTACTAATACTGTTTTCATCACATTAATTAATCATCAATTCATTAATGAATAAGTTTTTTGAATACATACAAAATAGCAATGACAACACCAAGAGAGACTGCTCCAGCGGCCCCTACATAGGCTGGTGGCTGAGATGTGACTATCATTTTAACATGCAAAGGAAGATTTGGCACAGTCTTCTTAAAGGAGTCTCTTTGTTGGACTCTGTTGTAATAATTTTCAATCAATGGACGTTTCCCTCCAGTCCAGAACCTGCCTTCAAGGCCTAGTTCCCACAAACGATGCAAAAGAATTGCCAAATCAACATCAGCTATACTAAAATTTTCACAGCACAACCAATTGTCTGAAACAAAAAATAGATTTACAAAAACACTTTGTAAAATTCATCCCAATCATTTTAAAAATATTATGTTAATTACCTTCACTTTGTTCTTTTAATTGGTTTTCCACCTGTGTCAAGACTTGATCCACAACATTTAGGATTTTTAAATATTCTTCTTCATTTGTAAGTATTTCATGCTTTCTGTCTTGGATTTCAGCTTTGTAGAGCAAGACTCCTTTAGCTTTAGGATTATCTTCAGCTAGTTTTCTTAAATTTTTAGAACTACTTAAGTCTCCACCTGAAATAAGCATATTATTAAAATCAGTGCAATGAATTATTTTGGTAAATATTAATAAAATTCCACTTTAACATCTTACTTTTTAAGACTTCACGGACAGGCAAAATGAAGGGCAGTTTAGGCCTGCCACACAACTGAGGATGGAAGAATGATCCAACAGTTATAACACCTGCTGGCAGTGCATCAATCAAGTCACGGAATTTGTTTATGTTATTTAAAACCTTTCTATCCGTTGACACATTGATCAGGGAAGGAAGTTCTATAACAGAAAAAAAAACAAACAAAACTTATTGAAATACCTAGATACTAAGAAAATAATAATAATAGGCTATTTGTATTACCAGGATCCAAATAGTCTTCCAAATAATCTAGAATTCTTGTAGAATCTGGAATGATCCGATTGTTAACTTTTAGTACAGGAATCTCTCCACGAGGGTTGATATCAAGAAACCAAGATGAATATTGTTCGCCTTTTGTAATATCCAGCACTAATGGTTCAAAATGTACATTCTTTTCATACAATGCCATTAAAACCTAGAAAATAATGCACAAAAACTTAGTATAAACTCTAATATCAGTAACGGAATTACGAAAGTAATTGAATATTTCCACATTATATTTGTGATAATATAAACTATAAATAGAATCAAAATCACATAAGATACTTACCTAACTTGATAATATAAATATTTAATTGAAAGTTATTAATGTGTGACTCATCATAAATAAGAAAGCAGGACTTCATCTGATAAGATGTAATCTTTTTAAGGTCAATGATTAGCGAGTAAGCCACTTACCTTTTGGGAATAAAAACTATAATAGTTGCAGTACAGGAAGATGTTCGTTCCGTTTCCACCGTTAACAGATTTAACACTTCCTTTAGGCATAGGTAACTTTTCAAGATACTTTTGAACATAATGCATGATTAGGCTTTTGTTGATTTATGCGTGCCAGCCAGACTATTTACCTAATTTACGGTACTAATAAAAAGTTAAGAAGAACCCATGTATGAGTATTAAAGTTTTGTTAGGCGGCTTTTTCAGATCAAATACTTGCTACCAACACACAGAAACTAAAATCAGGTGACATTCGGTCATAAAGATAAAAAAATTAGACTTTTTTACGTTTTGTTACATTAGCATTTCTTTTTATATTTAAAATATGAATAGATGAAAATAATATTAATAATTAAAATAGCAACACTTCCTTAGCACCAATTGGTTTCAATTATACAAATATTAAGGATATTAACCAGCTTGTGTAAAATTGACTTAAGTTAATTTCTGTGTTAATTTCATAGAAAGAAAAGATTTAACGCACCTTTTAGGGTATACGCGCACGAGCAACTTGGTCGCAAGACGATTTATTTGTATTTACGTGTGCGCACTTCCATACTAACCCATAGACTTGATGTGAGAGACAAAATAGTCGCGGAGACAAAGTTGCTCGTGCGCGCATACCCTAAGGGTATGCACGCACGAGCAACTTTTGTCTCCGCGACTATTTTATCAAGTCTGTGTATTTGTACTCTGGGAGTCGCGGCGCTAAGTTTGCGCACTTCCATACTAATCCATAGATTTGATAAAATAGTCGCGGAGACAAAGTTGCTCGTGCGCGCATACTCTTATTTTCTCATTTCTATGAGTTATCTATGGTTAAAATTGTTTATGGTTATCTTATTGAGGGAGCTAGTTAGCGAAGCGAAGTGGTGTTTTTATGGATTTATTTCTTTTTCTAACATAGTTAAGAGTGCTAATCGAAATATAATATTGCATGTACATTCCATTCCTTGCTTCGAGTAAAACATTGGTATGACAACCTTTTTATATGTTGTTATAAATTCTTAATCGAAAGTTACATGACCCGCTTGTGAATCAAGCCAACTGAAAATGGAGGCTTCTAATAACACCGACTCCGTTAATCTTGGCGTCGGTGAAGTTGAAGCGGAAATAGGAGAAGAATTGAAACAGTTAGAAGAAGGAAAGGACTATGACACAAGAAGCGAAGTATCGAGTTCGACCTCCAGTGATTCTAGCACGCCCAGTATCAGTTCCACCAGTTCTAAGTCAAAAGAGAGACGCACAAACCGAAAACGTACGAAGTCTGAGAGCCGTTCCCCAATACAAACTAAGCGTGCACGTATTACGACCACCACCAACAAAACAAAAACTTATGATTATATGACAAAACTGAATTACTTGTTCAGAGATACACGATTTTTCTTAATCAAATCAAACAATGCTGAGAATATTACACTGTCTAAAGCCAAGGGTGTATGGTCTACTTTACCTCAAAATGAAGCAAATTTGAACCAGGCTTACAGAGAATCAAGGAATGTACTACTAATATTTTCAGTAAAAGAGAGTGGAAAATTTGCTGGGTTTGCTCGGCTGAGCAGTGAATCACGGCGCGATGTGCCACCCATATCTTGGGTACTGCCTCCCGGTTTGTCAGCTAAAGTTTTGGATGGTGTATTTAAAGTTGACTGGATTTGCCGAAAAGAATTGCCATTCAGCAGCACATTGCACTTATACAACCCTTGGAATGAAGGTAAACCAGTCAAGATTGGAAGAGATGGACAGGAAATTGAGCCTAAAGTTGCTGAAGAATTATGTAGATTATTTCCAGAGGATGAAGGTATTGAAATGACACCAATTCTTCGTAAGTCTAAAGAGGCATCAAAAAAGGCTTACTTAAAAAGTGGTGGCAATTATAGAACATACAGGGCACCATTGTTGACTAGAGGGTCAAATTTCAGAACTCGCTTGAATACATCGACCAGGAGCAGACGCAAGATTTTTATGCCACCCCGGAGTCGTTTGTCCTCTGGTTCATATAAAAGAAGGTCTCCATCGCCCTACATGCGGGAGAGGCTTCCGGTGTGGTTCACCCGTGGACGCGACAGCTATAGCAGCAGCAGCTCTGCTGCGGCAGAGGCATATGTGGCTGAGTACATGCGTTCCATGCATCATCAGCTACCACCACTGCCATATGTGCCACCGCCAGGATTCAGTGGTGCTCTCGCTGCATACGACGGGCTGCCCCCTCCGCCGCCGCCTCCCCCGCCTCGCTACTACGACGCGCCGCTGGGTGATTACCCTCGTTCAGTGCTAGTGTATGATAAAAGGTCCTATGAACGATCAGTAGATGAGTTTCTTTGGCGCACCTCTGATCGCTCCCGAGGCCGTAGCCGCGATCGCGAGTCGCACAGGTCCTACCGTGATCGACGGTAGAGTCTACTTTACCACCGATGTATTGATTAATAATTGATTATCACTAATAAATAAAATGTGTTTGAACTTTGAACTTTATTCGTTTGAAAATATGAAGATAGTGTTTGTGATGAACCTTTTGATGGACAACAATGATGATTAGTTCTGGACAATTTTAGTTCATTTAGCCTGTGATTCAAAGGGACATTGCAATCATGTCTTATAAGGAAACAGCTGTGTTCATGAGCTTTATCTAACTCTTATAATATTTAGAGAACATCAATCTTAATCAAGGAGTTAAGTGCTAGTTTTAAAAGATAAGTAATACTACCAACCATAGTATTAGTGTAAAGTGTAAGTTGGCCACAGATTGTATGCAATGGAATGTCAACATTCTCATCATTTATTTGTATTGTATGTACCTGTTATATATTCATGTGCATCTAAACATATGCCAAAGTACAGACCTAGGATGTAAGTAAAGTCAGTTACATATAATTAGTATAAGCTAAATGTTAGTTGTTAGGTGCTTGTGTTTCTTTGCCACTTTAATATAAGTAAATATGTCTAATAGGTTTCCTATTGGACTTTAACTTTGTTAGTTGATGGCATGTTTCAAACTCAAATGTTATATGGGGGAAATTGGTTAATAATTATTTAAAAAGAGACTTCTGTTAAAAGTTTTATTTTTGTGAATCAACTTTTTAGTGCCACCCATTGCTTTGATTACACAAATTTTGTTCCTTGGACAGCCTAAGCATACAGCCAGGGTCAGAGTAAACAACACTAAAAAGTTGATTCACCCATTCATGGAAAACTAGCTGTTGGCCGTGAATCTGTTGGCAAAAAAAAATTGTTTATCGCTATCCCATACAAACTGAAATTTTTCGGGATGAAAACTATCCTATGTTCTTCCCAGGGTCTCAAATCCCAAAATCTCCATTCCAAATTTCATCTAAATCAGTTCAGTGGTTTAAGCGTGAAGAGGTAACAGACAGACGAAAATACTTTTGCATTTATAATATTAGTAAGGATTTCCGAAAAAAGGTAAAATTGACAATCTGGTGTGTGTTTAAGATTATTGTCCAGTGTGGGGCTAGATCTAAATCTTTATTTTATGTTTGCCTGCAATAATAAATGACAAACTGCCAATCAAGCCAAGTACCGTAAGCACATCACACAAACACGACCAGTCTGTCAGCAACCCCACTACGGTGAGCCCAGCCGGCCGCTTTTAGTACCATTCTGTCATTACTGTCGTTCTAACTTAAGTAGGTTTGTTTTGCTAATTCTTGGTAATAGTACTGTTTTATACTTTCGTGATTTTCACTCATAATTACTAAACTTAACTAACTTAGTTAACACGTGACCACGGTTGCTACAATGTGGCCGTAACGTCGAGGTATATAAATAAATATTTATTGCGTGATAAGTCCCGTTTAGTTTAGTAATTAAGAGGGATTCGATTTGTAGCATTCGAACATGGCGGATGTAGACAGTATCTAATTTTGTATTACTGTTTCTTTGGCTAGTTGAAGTATAATTTTGATAGTGTTTTATGCGGCGATTAACCTTAATTAACAGTGATCACAAAATTCTATATTGCTCTCGTGTCTGACATTTTTTAATGCGCAAGTTGTCTCCACGTGGTTTCTGGAATTTTACTATCAAGTTGCAGAAACTACAATCACCGTACAACGTCGCTCCCAAAGAGAGCTTACTTTGACACTGGCGAAATTGTCCTTAAATAGGACAGAAGCCATATTTTAAATAAATAATAATAATAGTAATTAATAGTTGAACTATTCCGTAGTCGAGAATCGGAAGTAGGCAGGCCTGTATGATGGATAGCTTCGTCTCGACGCTGGTTTTGGCGTAGTATCCTATGATTTAAGGGACAGCATGCCTCTGACTTGTTTCACTTTAGTGAGAACTTTTTGTACATTATTGTTCATGCTCAGGCGTTTGTCAAACTGTACGCCGAGATGTCTTATATCATCTTTGATTTCGAGGGTGGGTCCTTCTATTTTCAGTTTCCTTTCGTGTTTTTGTTTTGACGTAAAACTGGCGCATTCTGTTTTTTCGACGTTGCATTTGAGGCCCCAGTCATTGTAGTATTTTATGATTTCTTCAACTGCCCAGCCAGCTCTTGTGGCAGCGTGTTCTGGGTTTGCTGCGGTGTTTATGATGCAGAGGTCGTCTGCGTATTGGGATAATTTAAGACCGGCAATTGTGCCCTTTGGTGTTATGTCGTGTACGTATAGGTTAAAAATTATCGGCCCTAGTATGGATCCTTGCGGCACGCCGTGTGGGATAGGTGTCCCTTCGCCTATAGTTGGTCGGAACCTGCCTCTGGTTGACCTACCCGTCAGGTAGTTTGCTATTATTTTTATAATGTTGTTGGGAATGTTTGCCTCCAGGAGTTTCCTTGTGAGGCCTCTGTGATTTATCGAGTCGAACGCCTTGGATAGGTCGGTTGATATCATGACCGCAGATTCTCCTTTTTCTAGAGCTTCTGTTAAGATTCTTGTAGTACGCAAGATTTGACCTCTGTTTATTGTAAATCCATGTTGGAAGTGTGGTATGATTTGTTTGCATTTTTCAAGGGTTCTTGTTAGGATAATTCTTTCGCAGACTTTTCCCATGATATTGAGAAGTGTAATTGGTCTATATGATTTTGCTTCTCTGTTATTTTTGCCGGGTTTGTGGAAAAAAAATACATTCTCCCTTTTTCCATCTCTCCGGAAAGTAAACTGTGGTGAGAGTGTAATTAAATTATTCTCAGGAGTGCGCGGATGAATGCTGGGCCGGCCAACTTTAATATGTCTGCTCTTAGCTTGTCCGGTCCGGCAGCTTTTTTATTTTTGCATCTTAAAAGCGCTCTCTTTGTTTCTTTGAATGTAGTCTCTCCGAGTGGTTGGAATGGTGTCATGGATTCGTTGCTTTCTCTTTCAATATTGATAAGAGCTTCTTTGACGATTGCTTGGTCTACCAGTTGGTTAATGATTTCTTCTTCAGTGTTACAGTTGTTCAATAGTGGGAGTTTCTGCGGGGATTTCTTGAGGGATCTTTGAATCGACCAGAGCTTAGCTCTAAAATCGCTTTTGTTTTCTACGATTTCTAGCCATTTCTGCTCTTTGTGTTGTGCGAGGAGTTTAGTGGCCTTTCGTTTGGCTTGGTGGTATTGTGTTTTTGCCCATTGAGCTACTCTCGTATCCTTTACAGTTGTTTTGGCACGGTTTCTTTGTACTATTGCTTCTTGTATTTCCTGTGGTAGGAGTTCTTTGCTGTTTTGTTCTTTTTCTGGAGCAATCTCATCGAGAGCGTTGGTTATTGCCATTTCGAGCATCTCTATGAAGTCTTCGCATTCTTTTTGTGAAGTCAATTTTGTTGTTTACTGTGCGTATGAAGAGTTTGACGGATTCTTTGTCCTCGTATAGATGTTTTTGAGATTTCTAGTCTTACGCTTGGTTGTTTCTATCTTCAAATCTGTTGTGAATAGCCATGGCAGGTGGTCGGATGGTATTGAGTTGAGTTGTGTGCAGTGAGTGTTTATTTCTTCCTTGAGTTGACCGGTGATGATGGCAAAGTCTAATATGCCTTCACCTGCGTGGTTCGGTCTTGATGGTTTATTTGTGTGGGCTAGTCCTTCTTCTATGTGTCGTTTAACTTCATTTCCGCAGCCCGCGTCTTGTGATGTGAGTGTCCTAATCCTAACTGTCTCATCCTTAGGTTCAAGTCTCCAATTATTATCGAGTTGCCTTCGTTTAGTGAGTTTATTTACTTCTGTTATTCTTGCATTGGATGGGATGTTAGTGCCTTTGATGATAATATAACCACTCTTGTTGTGATCGTAGAAAAGTTTTATGGCTACTCCTTCTATTTTTCTCGTGTAGCTTGGGTCGGCGTCTAGCGAGGGAATGAGATCTGTTTGTGTCCATTTGATGCCTCTCTTGATGTATATTGCTGTGGTTAGATGTGGTTTGGTTGAGTCGAAGAGCTTATCGTATTTATTCAGATTAAATTTGACTTTGTCGAAGTCGAGTTTGCATTCGTTGAGTACTACAATGTGTGGATCGTATTTTTCTACTAGGTTCTTTACCTCAGTAAATTTCTTTCTCAAGCCTTGTACGTTGGCGTGTAATATGCGCAGTTTTTTGGTTCGCGTATGTAGCCATTTAATTCAGTAGCATGCGAAATATTTCGAGCTTTTCTTCTCTCTGAATCATATCTTTGAGGAGAGATATGGCTTGTTGACTATTGCTCTTAGTTGTTTGCTGGCCCATGGTTTGATTGGTTATCGACAGTTGCTGTTGTTGATTTATTGCATTCGCATATGAAACGCCTGGTATCACTTGTGAAGTATGTGCTGTGTTCTGGCGAGTTATTGTCCTTTTTTCTTGAAAAACGCGCCGTCGCTCCTTCTGTCGTTGTATTTCCCTTTTGAATTCGGGGCATTTGGCCTGTCTGGCGTCATGACCTGTGTGGCCAGACAGTTGATGCATGCAGGTGTATCGGTATCGGTGTCTGATGTTGATGGTTCTATCGGTTTACGTCCGCAGTGGGCTTTGACGTGGCCAAATTGGAAGCAGTTTTTGCATTGAGTGACTGCGGTGAGTTTCACACTATAATTTTCAATTTTAACGCGTTGATGAAGAATCACGTCGATATTCTTGATGTCTCTCATATCCTCTTTACCGTCGAAGATGAGTGTTAGGGCCGAATTTCTCTTTGGGATCACTTTGGTTGGTGTTATGCCGAAGTTCTCCGAAATGTCATGAATAATGTCTTCTTGTGTGTGGCCGTAGGTCTTCTTTCATATTTTGTTCCGTGTGTGAGTGAAGTATTCGATATCATCGTGTTTGCGTAGTTCGGTGAGGATTTTTAGGGGTAAAAAATATTTTTCCCGAGTTTCTGTCGGTTTTAATTACACTTCCCGTCATATTTGCGTTAAAAATATGACGGGAAGAATAAGATGCGTTTAAATTTATTTGGATCCGTTTCCCAGTTTTATATGTATACGAGACATGTGATTGTTGGCATTCTGTGTTTAGTTTTTTTATACTCGTCCGAGTTGAGTTTTAGCGAAGTCTCGTTGCGTTTCTGAGTACCTGGCGTGCTATTGTTTAAGTTAACTTCGGAGCGTACCCGCTCTCGCCCGCTAACAGTAATTTTGTCATGTGTTAATTCCGGGTGCACGTGCGCCGCACCGGATGGGGTACGACGCTTCAGCCCTTTCACGCTTACGATCAGATTTTGGGAGCTTCGTCGTTTTCTCGACTGAGTCGAGCTTATTGATATTGCGTCACCTTTTTGTTCTGAAGCATTCTCGGTAATATCTATTTCATTTGATTTTGTGTCGTATTCTTCTTGTGTGAGTAACGAGAATCTATTGTACGTTTCTATAGGTTCATGATTTTTATATGGTCAGTCATACGTGTCGGCGATTTTTGGTGCTTTTCTTGCTTTTCTTTTTCTAGGCGTGTTTTCCGTTCAGCGACTGTTTCTATTTTACCTGCGTATGTAGTTATGGCCTCTTTTGAAATAAGAGGGCCGGCGATGTGCAGGTGACTCGTCGTGCCACATGTACATGTGACTGTTTCGTTGTTGTAATATTTATTTTGATTTATAATTCTTGCAAATATTTGATATTCGCAGTTTCTGTTGCTGCATGGTCCGCCTTTACCTTGCTTTGTTGCCGTGATGTTACAGGTAAAAAATTCTATTTTACTTGACGTTGAAGGTGCTCCTTGAGACGGGTCAAATCTTGTTTCGGTTTTCGTAAAGGCTTTGACGGCCGATTGATTTTTGCACTTTTCACATTTTTGTGTCTTCTGTAGGGCACGTCCGTTCGCTGCGGTGGCGCGGCCGAGAAATCTGACAATCTTCACATTGCAATTAGGTCTTTGAGTGATCAGTTACTATTTTTTTTGAATCAACAGAAATTTTTAGTAATCAAAAAATTTTGTTTTGTTGCCTCATGTAATTTTTTTACTACAATTAGTTTTTATCCCGGAACATTTAACGCGGGATAGCGATAGCAAATTCTTCACAGACGGAATCGCGGGCAACACCTTGTAATAAATAATAATAATAATAATAATTGGTTTATTGTACAGGGTTACAAGGATAGCTTTACACATAATCATTATAACTAGATATCGTACAACTGAGTCATAGAAGAGAATACAATTCTAGCCCCCAAACTAGGTAAAGATACCTGTATTTTAGGGGCTCTCCAATGTCGCCTTCGCAATGTTCGCCTTTTGTCAAACCTCTTCTTTCTATTTAGTCACAAAGCTGATGCTACCTATTTAATGCTGTTCTTCTTAACCTATGAACAGACAGAGCCTAATGAGTGATTGGTAGCCTGACTTTTAGAGAATGTGGACTCAGTCTATTGTTGCTATGGACAATTAATAGTATTATTGTATTTTTTTTTAAACTGTAGATTTGATGCCGTCTTTGCAAGTAAAGTTTTAGTTTGAAAAAAGTTAGTTAAACTTAAAACCATATTGTGTTATCCATAATCTGGCGCAATTTTTATCCGCTGTCTGCTACCAGTTCTACCACAATAAGCTTTTGATGCTTAAGAACTACTTTCGTAGTGTCAAAAGCTACTTACCCTCGTAAATTAATTGTTTAATAGTCCAAAATTTTCATCATTTTTCAAGTTGGCATTACAATGTGTACAAAACTCAAGCCCTTGTAATTTAAAAAATCTTGTTGGTTGGTGGTATGTATATATTTATCTTCAGTGAAACAGATGAAAAGTGGTTCCTGCGAGAATTGAAAAACAAGACTGCTAATTTATACAACTTCAGGGTTGTTTGTTGATCTGTGATATATTTCCACCTATTTAACTACATATAAATTATACACAACTCTTTTATTAGTTATTATCTTTAGAAAATAAACCTATTGTTTAAAACAGCTTGAAACAGTCGGCATCGTGGAACGCAAATGTAGCAATTAAGAAATAATGTAGACACGAATATAGTCAAGGAGTTTTAGAACGTGTTTATATAGTTTAAAGCTTATCCGCTCTGTATCTTTGAAACGCTGCAACGCTGACGTGACAATGTACATTATGAATGTACAATAATGTACATTCGAAGGGTACCTATCGCAATCACTGAAAACGTGAATTCGAATTTCATTTGTTCGAAAAAGTGTATTATTATATTTAATCCAATGACAATGTTCGCGTTTTACATATTGGCATTACGTCGATTTACTGTCATTATGAGCGTTTATACCTGCTGAGCTTAGATTATTTATGCACTAGATGGAGCGTCAGTAGCAAACATTGCGATACAAAACGTCCACAAATCCATTTGACAGCTTCATATTACGATCGCGTTACGTCATTCCGGTTGTCACTGTGTGCGTGTTTAATGATACCAGTTAATTTCACATTCCCCAAAATGTGGGAAAGTGAAGCTGATTGGGGAATGTGTGGGGAGAGCTTCAATTCGGGGAAAATGAGGGGATTTTAAGTATGAACACAAATACGCGACATTTGACATCAAGTTTCTGCTAGTCTTGATTAATTTCCTACAATTCATTATTCGCAACAGCTCTAAACTAAGTCACTCTGCCCACAATTTTTCATTCCCCACACAAGGGGAATTTCGACAATGCGTTTGGGGATTTTAGCATATTACTATAGCCAACCCTGCAAATGACGCAAATGACATATAAGCCAACAGTTGGCTTATATTTTTACGGGACGTTTCCATGCCACCAAAGCTCTATCTAGTTCATAAATAATCTAAGCTGCTGAGCTGGCAACGTTGCATTTTTGTTAGGTTTTCTCGATTATTCCATAAAAATTGAATGAAATTATTCCCGTTAAGGGGTTATGGGGGAGGTCATTTGCAATCATTATTGTCCCATAATGCCCTATGCAAAAATGAACCATTTCTGAGATAATTGAAATTTAAGTTTTTTGGAAAAAAAAAACGGAAACGCATCTTCAAAAATTTATTTAAAAAAAAGTTGGCCGTTTAAGCCAACTTTTTTTATTTTCTTATGTACAAGATAAAATAGCAGTTCTTATGCAATATTTAAAGTATAATTATCTGTACACGTTTAAAGGTCTCTGCCCACTACACCGTATGATACCATGACCGTAATAGGTACGTGTCAGGCAAAAAAGTATTCTTTGTATTGAAAAGTATGAGAGCATGCCCACTAGACCGTTCCGTCACCGACCAACACCGTCGCGTGCCGTGCACGGATCGTCAACAATAGTCGTCGAGAATATTTTGCCGGCGCCGATACCGTACGGTCCGCGCACGGCACGCGACGTCGCCAAGCCGGTGCGTGCAGGCGGCGACACATTGAGTGTTCGGTTTTCAACCTTGATAGGAAAATACACCTCTCAGTGTATCCTTCAGAAATACTCTTCTGACCTGTCAAGGTGACAGTTCGAAAGCTCTCGTGGATTCGGTCGGTACGCGCCGAGTGCTTGTGCGCAATATAATTATTAAAAGTACGGTTTTCGGGCTAGTATATACAAAAAAACATACACACACACACACCCATACACCAACCCAAAAGTGGATCGAGCTGAAGAGCGCCGTGGATGCAAGCAGGGCCCTGCGAGAAGCGACGCAGTGGAAGCGAGGTACACTTTTCCCCCCAGTATTATATCTATGTATTTATCCCTGTCCAACTCTGCCTAGCGCAGATCCATACATTTTTGGTAGCAGAGCGTGGTTGTTTCGGCTTTATTTCGGTTTATTTTGGTTATTTCGGTCGGATTGACCTTATTTTATCTTCGAACAAAGGATTTTATACCTACCTTCGAATTTCAATTCGGTTTATATTTTTAATAGTGGGTTGGTAACTTGGGTGTGTTCGGGCTTGTGTTAATAAACGCTGTCATATATGACAGTTCGGATTTCTATGGTGTCACTTGAATTTGACGTTTGACGTTTGACAATTCTTATCAATCACTTGTCTGTGTTATCTACTGGTAATTTGTTATGTTTGTTTTGTTTTGGTTTATTGGTGTTTATTTACGGTTTAAATAAGTGTTCAAGTGAAATAGTGAAGTGAATAAGTGAAATTCGGCTTGCGTAATACGTACAACATTCGGTGTTTTCTGTTTGACAAGTAATATACGGATTTAATTGCTTATTTTCGGTGAGTGGATTGATAAACATTGCGATGTCGTTTAAACATAGTTTCTCGGTATTTAAAGTTAAATTACAATGGTTGATTGATAGTGCGGACCTTATTACGCGATCGGAGCATGCGGGTCGATTGAAAATGCGCCTATTAACGGTAAATACGGAATTTTTAAAATTTGAAGAGGCGTTTCAACGGATTATCGAACTAGCGGATTTGGACGTGCAAGCCCAGGCGGAAATTCTTGCTGCATGTCGCCTTGAGTATACGCGCGGTTTAGAGGCTTTCGATAAGCTAATGGAGGCGAATTTCCAATATAAACAAACTATCGATAGGTTGGATAGTAAGTCGGATTCAAGTCGGTCGGAGTCAGACGGACTATTATCTCGGTTGCCTACATTACAATTACCGTCCTTTGCTGGGGCAATGGACCAATGGGTGGGATTCATTAATCTGTTTGATAGTTTAGTGGATTCACGTTCGGACTTATCGGGGGCTCAAAAGTTGGCCTATCTCATGTCGTGCCTCTCCGGTGAAGCTCGGGGTTTGATCCAACATTTGCGGATACAGGATGAGGGTTACCAAATTGCAAGGGAACTTTTAATGAAAAGGTACCAAAATACCCGTCGGCTGGCAGACGTGCATGTGGACCAAATCCTTAACCTGCCGTCTGTGTCTCCCAAACTTATCGGTCTGCGGGCACAGTTTCTCAATCCAATCATTATGGCTGTCAACTCACTGGAGCGTCTTGGTTTTCCTGTCATGGAGTGGTCGTTCCTACTTCTCCATATTTGCCTGGCAAAATTGCCTACCAATTTGAAGACTCGGTTTGAGCAAAAGTGTGGGAATGAAGCGGAGACCATTCCAACATTTTCGGATTTACAGGAATTTCTCGAGGTAGAATGTCGGTTATTGGAATGTGCCAGGGCTGACCCTGTGCATCCTGTTCAGGAGCCTGTTGCGAGTCCATCTAGGCCACGTCGTAGGGCACCGCAGTTCACAGGAGTGACACTTATCCAGCCTTGTGGCTTTTGTGGAGATCGGGACCATCGTGATCTTCCACACTGTTCGGAGTTCAAAGCGATGTCCCCATATGCTCGGAAGGATTATGTGCAGAAAAATCGGTTTTGTTTCTTTTGCCTCGGACCACATGGATATAAATATTGTAATCGGGTTCCTAACTGTGCATCGTGTGGGAGTAGGAAACATCATCCCTTATTGTGTTTCAATCGGTCGGGCTCTCATCAGGGCCACCCTAACCAGCGACGTTCGACTGAGCGGTCACCGGCCCGGATTTGGATAAGGGCATTGAAGTTCGGGCGTTACTGGATGTAGGCTCTCAGGGGTCTTTAATAACTTCGGATTTAGCTCGCAGGCTAGGATTACGGCTAGAGCCATCGGACAACCATATTCGGGGTATTGGTAATATAAAGGCTATTGGTATTTGTGAGAAGGGTTCGTTGACCTTCTCTCCGGTTACTAAGCGGTTTCCTATGGTTACCACTCCGGTGGTTAGTATGAAAAATATAATCGGTCACATGCCTGCACTTAATTTAAATAATTCGGTTCTTCGGCTTACAGAGGGTTTAACTCTGGCAGATCCACATTTCGGTTTACCGGCACCTATCGATTTATTACTAGGTTCGGATGTTTTCGGCGCACTAGTAGGAGGAGATAAAATAGTATTACAGCCTGACGGGCTGACGGCTTATAATTCGGTTTTCGGTTATGTGTTGTTAGGCCCGGTGCTAGTGCAGCCGGCTGCCTCAACTCTAATAGATGATTCGGAGTTTTTTGGTGCGTCAATTTCGGATACCTTAGAGAAGTTTTGGAAGGTGGAAGAGCCACCCCAAGCGTGCCAGTCTAATCCATTAGACCAGGAGTGTGAGCTTCATTATAAAAATAATACAGTACGGTTGAATGACGGACGGTTTATGACTAAATTGCCATTTATATCATCGCGACCGGTTTTAGGGGATTCCCGCGCCATTGCGGAGAAACGGTTTCTGGCGTTAGAACGTAGGCTTAAGGCGAAGCCTGCCTTACGCGAAAAGTACATCAACTTTATGCGGGAATATTCAAATCTCGGTCATATGTCACTTTCAAAGTTTGACTTTCAATCGGGTCAGGAGTTTTACGTCATTCCTCATCATGCTGTATGTAAAGATGAACAATCGAAACTGCGGGTCGTATTCGACGGGAGCTGCGCTACGTCGTCGGGCGCATCCTTAAATAATTGTCTACATGCGGGTCCTAAACTTCATAGGGACATCACGGAGATTTTGATGCACTTTCGGAAGCATCAGATTGTTTTCGTGACGGATATTAAAATGATGTTTCGTCAAACTTGGATTGATCCTTCGGACAGGCGGTTTCAATTGATTCTATGGCGTGAGTCTCCTCATGAGCCGCTGCTCGTTTACGAATTGAACACAAATACTTATGGTTTAAAATCTAGCCCCTTCGTGGCTATTCGGACTTTACTAGAACTCGCAAATAGAGAACGCGAACGGTTTCCTAAGGCTGCGGCCACACTAGAGCAACATATCTATGTCGATGACATTTTGACAGGAGCGGATACGGAAGAGGAGGCTCTCTTACTCCAACGGGAATTAATCCAAATAATGGATTCGGCAGGATACGAGTTGCGTAAATGGATATCCAATTGTCCTGCACTTCTGAAGGACTTACCAGAAGATCATTTGCAAGTTCCTCATTTGTTTGATAATCCTGAAGTGGATAGTTCGGTTTCGGTCTTAGGTGTTCAATATAATCCGATTTCGGATAATTTCTCATATCGGACGACTTTAACTTCGGATAATTTGATTACGAAAAGACAAATCTTGTCTACCGTTGCTCGGATGTATGATCCTACAGGTTGGATTTGCCCGGTTACCTTCTGGGCAAAGTGTTTACTCCAGCGTTTGTGGCTTGAAAAGTTAACGTGGGACGAAGAAATCGGTGGGAGTCTTGCGAGAGACTGGATTCGGTTTAAAATGGATTTATGTAACCTTAATCGGATCGAGGTTCCGCGATGTATGTTTCCCAAGTCAACGTGCCAAGTTTCGGTTCACGGATTTTGTGACGCGTCGGAATTAGGATACGCAGCAGTGGTCTACTTACGTACCATCACTGAGGACGGTTCTTCTTCGGTTCACCTGATAATGGCAAAGAGTAAGGTCGCTCCCATCAGATCTCGGCTCACCATTCCAAAGTTGGAATTGTGTGGAGCCGTGCTCTTAGCTAAGCTCCTGCATCATGTTTGTCTTTGTTTGCAAAGAACCATGGATGTCTCGGAGGTTTACGGATGGACGGACAGCTCCATTGTCCTGTCGTGGCTTAAAACGCCACCTCATACTCTACAGGTATTTGAAGCGAATCGCGTGTCACAGTTACAGAATTCTGCGGTACACATTTCGTGGCGGCACGTTCCAGGCCAGATGAATCCGGCTGACTGTGCATCCCGAGGTTGTCAGTCATCAGACTTGGTTTCCCATCCTTTATGGTGGGGTCCGAAATGGCTCCAGGGGCCTGAATCCCATTGGCCTGTTTCGGTAGTACAGGCGCCAGCTGTGCTACCTGGTTTGCGTTGCTTAGTAGCAACCAGCGGTCAGGATCAAACGGTTTCGGATTTTGACGTTTTAAATCGGTATAGTTCTCTCGACAAATTAATCGGTGTCGTAGGTTGGATACGGAGATTTTCTCATAATTGTCGGAATAAAGATAACAAAATCAAATCGGAATATTTGTCACCTGAAGAGAGGGAAGAATCTTTGTTGGTTTGTGTAGCTTTAATTCAAAACCAGAACTTCGGCGAGGAAATTGATACTCTGCAGAATAATCGAAGGCTTAAGGGCCACTGGAAACGTCTAACCCCCTTCCTAGACTCTAAGGGGTTGCTTCGGGTAGGTGGTAGACTACAAAATTCGGACTTACCCTATGATTCGCGACATCCGTTAGTGCTTCCTAAATCGGGTCACTTTGTAACTATTTTGATTCGGGATTTACATTTAAAAAATGCACATGTCGGTCCAAATACGTTGTTAGGTATTCTGCAACGCAAATATTGGGTATTATCGGCTCGACGAGCGGTTAATAAGGTCACCACTAACTGCATACCGTGTTACAAACTGAAGGGATCTACCACTCAACCGTTAATGGGTAATTTGCCTCGCGATCGGGTTGTAGCAGCCAGACCTTTTGAAGGTGTTGGCACAGATTTTGCAGGGCCGTTCCTTGTGAAATCACATAAATTGCGGAAACCGAAAATCACAAAGGTCTATCTATGCGTTTTGGTTTGTTTGGCCACTAAGAGTGTCCATCTGGAAGTAGTCTCGGAACTTTCCACAGAAGCTTTTATAGCAGCTCTTTCTCGGTTTGTGTCTAGGCGTGGGCTGCCTACTATCATTCGGTCGGATTGCGGTACCAACTTCAAGGGTGCTAACAATTATTTACGAGAAGTTCAAAGTTTTTTGACTGTGAATCAAAGAACAATCGGTCATGAGTTAGCTTGTCGTGGAATTTCATGGATATTTGACCCCCCAGCATGCCCTTCATGGGGAGGTTTGTTCGAGTCAGCTGTGAAGTCAGCCAAGACTCATCTCAAACGGGTAATCGGAGAGACCATTCTCACTTTCGAGGAGTTAAGTACCGTATTTTGCAAAATAGAGACCGTTTTAAACTCGCGACCTCTGTGTCCCCTTTCTTCGGATCCTAACGACCCAGAGGTTCTAACTCCGGGTCATTTTCTAATCGGTCAGCCTTTAAATGGCGTTCCTGAATTCCCCCTCCAAGAGGAGAAACTGCATCGGTTAACTCGGTTCCAGCTGTTACAGCAAATTTCACAAAGATTTTGGCATCGTTGGCATTTGGAGTATCTCCATACTCTACAGCAGAGAGTCAAGTGGAATGACCCTGCTGCCCCTCCCAAAGTGGGAGATTTGGTTCTATTAAAGGAGGAAAACGCCCCTCCTCTACATTGGCGTCGTGGACGTATCGTCCAGTTGTACCCAGGCAAAGATGGTACGGTTCGGGTTGCTGACGTTAAGTTGGCTCAAGGCACGGTCTTACAACGAGCGATTGCCAAGCTTTCTCGGCTGCCTGTGGATTAGGCTTCGGTTTCTTCTATTCGGATTGTTTCGGGATTAAGCCATTGGAAATGGCTTGGGCGGGGGAATGTTCGGTTTTCAACCTTGATAGGAAAATACACCTCTCAGTGTATCCTTCAGAAATACTCTTCTGACCTGTCAAGGTGACAGTTCGAAAGCTCTCGTGGATTCGGTCGGTACGCGCCGAGTGCTTGTGCGCAATATAATTATTAAAAGTACGGTTTTCGGGCTAGTATATACAAAAAAACATACACACACACACCCATACACCAACCCAAAAGTGGATCGAGCTGAAGAGCGCCGTGGATGCAAGCAGGGCCCTGCGAGAAGCGACGCAGTGGAAGCGAGGTACACTTTTCCCCCCAGTATTATATCTATGTATTTATCCCTGTCCAACTCTGCCTAGCGCAGATCCATACATTGAGCATACGAGGTATAACCACGTACATGATGACCGTTCTAAGCCCGTTGTTAACGCGTTGCCACTTTTATCTTGCTATTTGCTAGTCTGTTACCGACTTACCCTCAGTTCAAAAATATCAGGAAACCGCACGTATGCATTATCTATACTAATATTATAAAGCTGAAGAGTTTGTTTGTTTGTTTGTTTGTTTGAACGCGCTAATCTCAGGAACTACTGCTCCAATTTGAAAAATTCTTTCAGTGTTAGATAGCCCATTTATCGAGGATGGCTATAGGCTATGTATCATCACGCTAACACCAATAGGAGCGGAGCGGAGCGGAAGAATGTTTGAAAATCGGGGGTTTTTGAAGTAAAACTTCTATCTATAGGCGCTAATCTCAGGAACTACTGCTCCGATTTGAAAAATTCTTTCAGTTTTAGATAGCCCATTTATCTAGGAAGGCTATAGACTATATATCATCACGCTAACACCAATAGGAGCGGAGCGGAGCGGAAGAATGTTTCAAAATCGGGGGTTTGTGAAGTAAAACATCTATTCTATAGGCGCTAATCTCAGGAACTACTGCTCCGATTTGAAAAATTCTTTCAGTGTTAGATAGCCCATATATCGAGGAAGGCTATAGGCTATATATCATCACGCTACACACGGGGGTGAGGGTGCGGGGGAGGGGGGCGGGGGCTTCAAAGGGGGTGAAAATTTTATCGATTTTGTCGTAGGATGCACCGTTTTCAAGATATTTGACAAAAACACCAGGGGGGTGAGGGTGCGGGGGCTTCAAAGGGGGGGATGAAAATTACATCGATTTTGCCGTACGATGCACCGTTTTCAAGATATTTGACAAAAACACCGGTGGGTGGGGGTGGGGGGGGGGCGAGGGTGCGGTGGAGGGGGTGTAGAGGTATCTAAGGGGGGATGAAAATTTCATTGTTTTTGCCGTAGGATGCACCGTTTTCAAGATATTTGACAAAAACACCTTTTTGACGGAGAGGAGGTGCGGGGGTTTTTGAAGTAAAACTTCTATAGGCACGCCTGACTTGGGACGAACGCGGGTGTGCGGGGGGTGCTGTGTGGTGGGGTATCAAGCTACAAAGTACCTGGGCGACCGAGCTCTGCTCGGGCAGAAACTCGGTACCAAGCGTTTTCCCAGAGATAAGACCAAGCCAGATCAATTTTTCATCCCCGAAAACCCCCAAATACCAAATTTCATCGAAATCGTTGGAACCATTTCCGAGATCCTGATTATATACACCGGAGGGGTGGGGGGGGGGGGTGAGAGGGGGGAGGGGATGCGGGGGAGGGAGCGCGGGGGTATTAAAGGGGGGATGAAAATTTCATTGATTTTGCCGTAGGATGCACCGTTTTCAAGATATTTGACAAAAACACCGGAGGTTGAGTCACGTTAAACTATCGTCCGTAAACCGACTTTACAGACAACCGGCTTTTCCTGTTCTGTGCTCCCAATAGGGAACGTGCACATAGACGGTGCTGCCAACTGGTGCCATAAGGGTGCCATCAATTTGAATGTTTTACCTTGATAAGTTTGTTTTACTGTCCGCATAGTGTCTCTTCTGTCGCATTAGTGCTGCCGCCTATAGTTACTGCACGTTCCCTATAATACTTTTTCTAACAAAAAAGTAACTTTTTCTCACAAAAGAAGAAACTTGACGTTTTCTCATGAAAAATAAACTTAAAAAAAAAAGCTAAAAATCTTGAAAAAAAACGTGGAATCGAACCGAGGTCGGCTGGATCCGCGACGACCCGATTCCTAATGTGCCATTATGATCTGCTCGAAGTCGGCGAAATTTAGCTTTATATTCTAATGCAAACAAAAATAGCCGGAAAACACGAGTAAAAGCGATTTTCTGAAAATGAAACATAGCTAGATCAGTTTTTCATCCCCGAAAACCTCCACTTACCAAATTTCATCGAAATCGTTGGAGCTTTTTCCGAGATCCTGATTATATATATACATATATATATATATACATATATACAAGAATTGCTCGTTTAAAGGTATTAGATATATATATACATATATACAAGAATTTCTCGTTTAAAGGTATTAGATACTATCATTTTTGTAAATTTTTGCCAGAAAAAAATAATCACAAAGGACGTAGGAAGTAAACCACGTCCGAACATTTTCTCAAAATCAACTCGTCAATCAAAAATTTATTAAAAAAAAAGTTGGCCATTTAAGTCAACTTTTTTTATTTGTTTGTGTACAAGATAAAATAACTGTTCTTATGCAATATTAAAAGTGCAACTATCTGTGCACGTTTATGAATGCGAGACCAAAAAGTAAAAAAAATATGATTTTTTATCAGGCTGTTCAACATTAATGGCGCAAAAACAGAAAATTTTACTAATGCATTTGGCGTGCAGATTATACGTATTTCTAGCTTTCTAAAAAAGCTATAAATACTAGGTTTTTTTTTTAAATTGTTGTTAGAAAAAAAATAGCACAAAGGACGTAGGAAGAAAATCATGTCCGAACATTTCTTAAAATTAGCTCACTAAATCTATCAATAATAACTGTTATAAATACAACTATTGTTATTTACAACAACAATAACTAAGGTAAAATACCAAATTGAAACAAAAAACAATTAAGTTATCCTACGATATTTTTATTTTATTTACATTTGTTACCCATTCATAAATGTTCCTTATTTGTTGCAGTCGCTGACTACGAAATTTGTTTATTGAATCAGGCGTTACTTTGCGGAGGTCCATATTAATGAACTAAAACAATTACTTTGCTCACCCGCGACCTTACAATAGTTACGTTTATGCAAGAAATGTGTGTTCATGCAGTTCCTCCACCTCCACACTGTACGAACACACATAAATCACATAAACACAACTATCACCACCACCAAGCTACACTGACGCGTTTCGAACTCAACCAGAGCTCATCTTCGGAGTTACCACAACCGTATGCTATGCTACCAAATGTTAAAACCAGTTTTACCAAATGTTACTTAATGTTTACTAAATGTTAAAATCAGTTTTAACATTTGGTAGCATAGCATACGGTTGTGGTAACTCCGAAGATGAGCTCTGGTTGAGTTCGAAACGCGTCAGTGTAGCTTGGTGGTGGTGATAGTTGTGTTTATGTGATTTATGTGTGTTCGTACAGTGTGGAGGTGGAGGAACTGCATGAACACACATTTCTTGCATAAACGTAACTATTGTAAGGTCGCGGGTGAGAAAAGTAATTGTTTTAGTTCATTTACGAAATTTGTTGTTTCAAATTATAAGAAATAAAGAACCTATTTGAAAATAGAATACTTTGATAATCTCATAAAAAATAATTAACTGTGTTTATTTTTCGTAATTATTATGATCCCAGACATAGTAATCTGCTTAGTAAATAAAATGTTGTGCATTAAGTAAACGAATTTGCCGCCGATTATCAAATAAAAAAAATCACAATTTTTTTTTTATAAGATTATCAAAGTAAGGAGTTCCATTTTCAAATAGGATCTTTATTTCTTATAATTTGAAAATGGAAGTGCTTCCAAATTTCATAGTCAGCGACTGCAACAAATAAGGAACATTTATGAATGGGTATCAAATGTAAATAAAATAAAAACATCGTATTTTGTTTCAATTTGGTATTTTACATTAGTTATTGTTGTTAGTTGTATTTATAACACTTATTATTGATAGATTTAGTGAGTTAATTTTAAAAAATGTTCGGACGTGATTTTGTTCCTACGTCCTTTGTGCTAATTATTTTCTACCAACCATTAACAAAAATCATAGTATTAATAGCTTTTTAGAAAGCTAGAAATACGAACACGTTTTCCGTATAATCTGCACGCCAAATGCATCAGTAAACTTTTCTGTTTTTGTGCCATTAATGTTGAACAGCCTGATAAAAAATCATATTTTTTTTTACTTTTTGGTCTCGCATTCATAAACGTGTGCAGATAGTTGCACTTTTAATATTGCATAAGAAAACCTATTTTATATTGTACACAAACAAATAAAAAAAGTTGACTTAAATGGCCAACTTTTTTTTTAATAAATTTTTGATTGATGAGTTGATTTTGAGAAATGTTCGGATGTGATTTTCTTCCTACGTCTTTTGTGATTATTTTTTTCTGGCAATAATTTACAAAAATGATAGTATTTGTAGCTTGATAGAAAGCTAGAAATATGTACATGTTTTCCGTACAATCTGCACGCCAAATGTAATAGTAAAATTTTCTGTTATTGTGCCATTCATTTTGAACAACCTTATAAAAAGAACATTTTTTTTTTACTTTTTGATCTTGCGTTCTTAAACGTGTACAGATAATTATACATTTAATATTGCATAAGAACAGCTATTTTATCTTGTACATAAGGAAATAAAAAAAGTTGACTTAAATGGCCAATTTTTTTTTTAATAAAGTTTTGAAGGTTTAGGTTCCGACTTTTTTTGCAAAAAAACTTAAATTTCAATTATCTCAGAAATGGTTCATTTTTGCATAGGGCATTATGGGACAAAAATGATTGCAAATGACCTCCCTTAACGGGAATAGGTCGACTTACCAATAACCCTGTATAAGTTAATGTGTCTACTGCAATAATTATTCGTGATAGACTTTTATTTTATATAATCGAGAAAAAACTAACAAAAATGCAACGTTGCCTGCTCAGCAGGTATAAACGCTCTTAAGTAAAAATGGAAAATTGTCCACTTGAATTGACTGTTTCAAATGTTGACCTAAAATTTAATACTGTTTAAAATTAATTTTGGAAAAATGCAATTATTTTTCAGCGCAATCAAATTTTGTTAAAAATTATTTTGAACAGTATTTCTTAGGTGAAAATTCAAAACAGTCAATTCAAGTGGACGATTTTCCATTTGTACCTAATGACAGTAAATCGTTACGTCAATATATTGTTTCTGAGAACAACTTTTCTCTGCAATGTCGTTAAAAGTCGTGGTGACCTAGCGATTTGACCTCTATGGCCTCTCAAGCAGAGGGTCGTGGGTTCAAATCCCGGGTCGCACCTCAAATCTCTTCCGAATTTACGTCCGAAATTACATTTCAAATTTGTGTGAAGTTCCCAATTCGCATAGGGCCCTCGTGGGAACTACGGTCCAAGCCATCTCATTCTGAAAGGAGGCCTGTGCCCTGCAGTGGGACGTATATAGGCTGGGCTGATGATGATCCTTTCTCGCAACTCTAACATCTCCGTACCATATTTCATCTAAATCGGTTCATAGAAACTTCAACCCCCCTGTTCACTCACTTAAAGCATAATTTGTGGAAAAAAAAACTATCCTATTCCTTTCCCGAAACTCGAACTATTTTCTACACCAAATTTCTCTAAATCGGTTCAGTGGTTATTGATTCCTTATACAAACTTTCACCCACATTTTCATCCCCTTGAAGGGGGATTTCTGGGATTAAAACCGTCCTATATCCTTTTCCCGGACTTTAACTATCTGTATACCAAATTTCATCAAAATCAGTTCGAGGATTCCCCATTCCCCAACGTTCACCCTCGTTTTCACCCCCTTAAATGTTGATTTCCGAGAAAAAACTATCCTATATCCTTTCCCGGGACTCAAACTATCTGTATGTATACCAAATTTCATCTAAATCGGTTCAGTGGTTTGAGCGTGAAGAGGTAACAGACTGACACACTTTCACATTTGTAATATTAGTATGGATAAGATTTTTCACTTGGGGTCTCCCCACATCTATCGAAGCGGAATCGGCTTAAACCGATCAAAAAAGATTTAGCGACCGATCCGTAGTCACACCAATTTACTACACTGGTGTGACTATGGTTAATTTTATTTATCAATAGTCACATTGGTGTGACTACCATTTTATTTTACCCGACCCATGGTCACCCCAATGCACCCCCCAACCATAATTCAGTACAGAAAATAGGTAGGTTAGTTAGGTAGTTTCTTCTGCCCGACGGGCAAACCGTCCAGAAATAGGGGCTCCGTCGAGTTGGTTCAAATTAAATATTTATATTTAGTCAAGTGTGAGTTGGTCTATAGTGGTGTAACTACGGATAAATAAAATGAACCATAGTCACACCAGTGTAGTAAATTGGTGTGAATACGGATAGGTCATGAAAGATTTTATGTCTACTCAATAAAAGCGGAAAATACGTTCATCAGCTGCCTCTGCTTTGTTCCTCAAATGGAAAAACGGAACGGAACCCATAAAGGATAACTTCGCTGTCCGTCTGCCTATCTGTCTGTCTGCCATTACAATATTTTCAGGAAAGGGTAGAGGTATCAAATGGTTTTGGGTTTCTGTTTCGGATTGGACAATTTCATTAAATACGATACGATGTCACTGTCAGTGTATACAGTCAGCAGCAGAAGTGGATGAATGATCACAATGCACACACGACTTTACTGTCAAGGTAATAAGGGGTGTGTAGATCATTTTGAACGCCACAACCGCTCATCCACTACTGCTGCTGACTGTACCTAGCAGATGGACGGACTTGTTGTATTGTATTGTACTTATTCATGTTGCGCCATATGGCCCTAAGTTAAATTGGGTACCGCGTATCTCCTAAGTTTCCCACCGTTCCTGGCCAGGAAAACACGCTCAAAACATTGTTTCGCATGTAAAAACCAACCTATATAGGTATTTATTATAAAGTATCGTTCACTAAGCCAAGCGGAAACCTCTTGTCCCCTATGTTACATTATCCACTCGATTGAATTTCTTACCCGCGCGTAGGTACCCGGCGCGTGCACTGAAGCCTTTGATACTTCGAGTCCAATCGTTTAGAGCTTTCTTCACCAGTCACTAAGAAGCTAGCTGTTTATATGGATTTAATAGAGTTTGAGGGAGCACCATGTAGGTAAGTTGATCATATTACGTCCCAATTTGGTTTATCCGGGGAAGAGCGAGAGATTAATTACTACTTATAAGTTATCTTGGTTTCATCGTTTCAGAATTTGCTCCCTACTTAGATTACTTCTGGTCGTGTGTTTATACAGGGTTATTTGTAATTCACTAGCATCCTTTTAACCCTAAACTCCAACCACTTAAACAAACGCTTTTTGTTTTACGGCTTTTGTCATAACTTAATATTTTTGGTGTAATAACGTTTTGAAAATTTGAGATTTCCTCTTATTTTTACGATACTCTGTGTATTTGTATGGGAAAAAAAGTACTTCATTTTAAAAAGTCGTAAAACAAAAAACATTTGTTTGAGTGATAGGAATTCAGGGTTAAGAGGATGTCAGTGAATTACAAATAACCCTGTATTATGTTCCGTAATTAATAATTATGTACTTTCTGTTCTAAATTTGCTGTATGAAATAGTATTTGCAAAATTGACTTCGACGGAAGAACAAAAACTAGCAAAATGTGGGGTTCCGTACTAACATACGACAAATATTCAATATTAATTTTTAATCGACTACTAATCGATAACTTGTAAAGCCTATTTAAAAGACCTATGAACCACACACAATGAGTTTAGGCGAGAAAAAAAATCACCCCACTTTTCGTGTGAAAAGCCTAATTTTGTTTTTTTTTTTTACTTTAGGTGCCGCTTTGTCTGTTTGGCTATGTGCCGCGGACGGACGTACCTACAGCCAGATGGATGGACATGATGAAACTAGGTATAAGGGTTCCTCGTAGGATCACGGAACCAAACAAATTGCTGGAAAAGCAACACCCTACCGACTATGGAATACCTCCTCGATTATTTATTAGGTTAGAAGGATAAAATAAACCTATGAAAAATCAAAGGCCAAAACAAAAGGAAATTAGATTACTTATTCTCTTCTTACAACAGGACTGGCGAGAGAAATGGAAATATGTTATTATCAAACCGCAATCAGAATGGGACTGTCAGAACTGTCATTTCATACATATTTTGACGTAAGCATATAGAATTACTATCAACTCCGATCCCTTTCTAATCGCGGGCGAATAATAATCTTGTCAGCACAGACGTCGGCAGCAATTAACATTGTCTGAACTACAATTATTTTGTCAATTTTTATTTTATTGCATTAAAAGTCTTGAAATAAATAATGTTTTATACTTACACTAGCTTTTTCCCGCGGCTTCGCTCGCGTGTACCATGAGTATTCCAAGGAACCAAGATATCAAGCAAGCAAGCATACATGCAAGCAAGAAAGCATGCAAGCATACATGCAAGCATGCATGCACGCAAGCAAGCAAGCGTGCAAGGAAGCGTGCAAGTAAGCGTGCAAGCAAGCGTGCAAGCAAGCACGACTAAACTTCAGGTAGATACGGTTCTTTACACTATTTCTTTGTATACAATGTTTTTCACTAATTCGGAAGCGGGCACTAAAAATCTGAATAACCAGAAAGAATACAACTAAAGGTCTACATATACGTGCATATGATATTCAAAGAAACTTCCTATAACTCCTAACCGTTAAGGAGTTTAATCTTCCATCATCAGCTCACCTGGATAACCTGAAAATATACAACTATCGGTCTCTACATACCTATAATATTTGAAAAAATATTCTCAACTCCTAACCGTTATGGAGTTTTACCTTCCATCATCAGCTCATCAACATGAGATGATGTCTACCAGACGCAAACACTTAAATATCTTGAGAAAATATATGAAAAACGTAATGCGTGCCTACAAAATTTGAAGGTTGCCCTCGATTTCCCTGAGATCCCGTCATCAGATCCTGATTTGGTGACAATAGGACCATCTTAGGAGTATATGTATTATATTCTTTCGAAGAAAAGAAGAATTTTTAAAATCGGTCTACAATTGACCGAAAAATCGGTGAACATATGTACCTACATAAAAAAAATACATACAGTGGAATGCATAACCTCCTCCTTTTTTGAAGTCGGTTAAAGAACCCTTTGTGGCCTACTTACAGTATAAACTTTTGAATTTTGAAATTTTATATTTCTACAACCAATAAAACGAAAAATCCCGTTTTTTCTCGTTCCCGTAAGAATTTCGGGAAATGCTTTATTAATGCTCCCCTACACTCCCCAAGGAACCAACTTGCGAAATTTCAGCTTTCTACGACCAGTAAAACGAAAAATCCCGTTTTTTCCCGTTCCCGTGGGAATTTCAGAAAGTCCTCTCTCAATGCTCCTCTACACTCCCCAAGCAACCTACATGCCGAATTTCAGCTTTCTACAACCAGTAAAACGAAAAATCCCGTTTTTTCCTTATCCCGTGGGAATTTCAGAAAATCCTTAAAAATGTTTTTTACTACTATAATTACCTACTTCTACGCCAAATTTGAAAAGTCTAGTAATTATAGTTCATAGGATTCAGTTGAACTGAATATATAAATCCCGTTTTTTCTCGTTCCCGTGGGAACTTTGAAAAGCCCTCAATCCTCCTCTACACTCCCCAAGCAACCTACATGCCGAATTTCAGCTTTCTACGACCAGTAAAACGAAAAATCCCGTTTTTTCCTTATCCCGTGGGAATTTCCGAAAATCCTTAAAACTGTTTTTTACCATTATAATTACATACTTCTATGCAAAATTTAAAGAGTATAATAATTATAGTTCATAGGATCCCGTTGAACTGAATATATAAATCCCGTTTTTCCCTTGTCCCGTAGGAATTTAGAAAACCAAGAACATTTTAACTAATGTAATACCTACTTGTGTATCAAATTTGAAGAGTCTAGTTATTATAATAGTTACTCAGATAGGGTCACTCGGAATCGAATATATAAATCCCGTTTTTTCCCGTTCCCGTGGGGATTCCCAAAAATCCTTCCTTAGTGGACGCCTACATTGTATAAGGTATCTATGTGCAAAATTTCAAGTCTCTAGGTCCAGTGGTTTGGGCAAAACCTTAAAAACGACACCCATATTGATATTTAGACATTTCAACCCCATCGCACCCCATCCAGGGAGATGGTATTTTACGTATGCCACATCTGATTTTAAAACCGTTGTTGTTTTCATAACCAGCGATTCGATAAACCATAGAAACAACACCCATGTTGACTTTGTTACCCCTTTCCCTGTTTTAGGGGTTGAATTCTAAAAAAACCTGAAACACGTGTTTACTCATTTATCATTAGGAGTACTTCTGTGAAGTTTCGAATAAAATAGTCGAACTAATCTTGTTTCCCCATACAAACTTTGAACCCCCTTTTCACCCCCTTAAGGACTGAATTTTGAAAAATCCTTTCTTAGTGCACCCCTGGACCCTATAAGGAACCTACATGCCAAATTTGGAATCTCTAGGCCCAGTGGTTTGGGCTGTGCGTTGATATGTCAGTCAGTCAGTCAGTTTCTTCTTTTATATATATAGACTAGCTTTTGCCCGCGGCTTCGCTGGCGTGTACCATGAGAATTCCAAAGAACCAAGATATCAAGCAAGCAAGCATACAGGCAAGCATGCAAGCAAGATTGCTTGCGTGACAATGGGATCATCTCAGGAGTATATTATATTCTTTCGAATAAAAAAAGAATTTTTAAAATCGGTCCACAATTGACCGAGAAATCGGTGAACATACCTGCATAAAAAAATACATAAAATGGAATGCATAACCTCCTCCTTTTTTTGAAGTCGGTTAAAGAGCCCTTTGCGGCCTACTATAAACTTATGAATTTTGAAATTTTAGCTTACAACCAGTAAAACGCAAAATCCCTTTTTTCCCGTTCCCGTAAGAATTTCGGAAAATACTTTCTTAATACGGGGAAAGTCCTCTCTCTCAATGCTCCTCTACACTCCCCAAGCAACTCATGCCGAATTTCAGCTTTCTACGACCAGTAAAACGAAAAATCCCGTTTTTTCCCGTTCCGGTGGGAATTTTGGAAAGTCCTCTCTCAATGCTCCTCTACACTCCCCAAGCAACCTCATGCCGAATTTCAGCTTTCTACGACCAGTAAAACGAAAAATCCCGTTTTTCCTGTTCCCGTGGGAATTTTGGATAGTCCTCTCTCAATCCTCTTCTACACCCCCCAAGCAACCTACATGCCGAATTTCAGCTTTCTACGATCATAAAACGAAAAATCCCGTTTTTTTCCCGTTCCCGTGGGAATTTTGGAAAGTCCTCTCTCAATGCTCCTCTACACTCCCCAAGCAACCTACATGCCGAATTTCAACTTTCTACGACCAGTAAAACGAAAAATCCCGTTTTTCCCGTTCCCGTGGGAATTTTGGAAAGTCCTCTCTTAATGCTTCTTTAAATTCCCCGAGCAACCTACATGCCGAATTTCAACTTTCTACGACCAGTAAGACTAAAAATGCCGTTTTTTCCCGTTCCTGTGGGAATTTTGGAAAGTCCTCTCTCAAGGTTCCTCTACACTCCTCAAGCAACCTACATGCCGAATTTCAGCTTTCTACGACCAGAAAACGAAAAATCTCGTTTTTTCATTATCCCGTGGGAATTTCCGAAAATTCTTGAAACAGTTTTTTAATATTATAATTACCTACTTCTATGGCAAATTTGAAGAGTCTAATAATTACAGTTCATAGGATTCCGTTGAACTGAATATATAAATCCCGTTTTTTTCCTTATCCCGTGGGAATTTTGAAAAATCCTGAAATTAATGTTTCAACTAATATAATATCTACTTGTGTATCAAACTTGAAGAGTCTAGTTATTATAGTTACAGAGATACGGTCACTCGGAATCGAATATATAAATCCCGTTTTTTCCCGTTCCCGTGGGAATTTTGGAAATTCCTCTCTCAATACTCCTCTACACTCCCCAAGCAACCTACATGCCGAATTTTAGCTTTCTACGACCACTAAAACGAAAAATCCCGTTTTTTTCCTTATCCCGTGGGAATTTCCGAAAATCTTTAATAGTATTTTATGCAACGGTTGTATAAGTGAGGTCTTAAAAGGCGAGTGACGTGAGTTGCGATACGAGCGAATGCGAGTATCGCAATGGAAGACGGCACGAGCCGTTAAGACCAAATTATACACCGTTGCATACAATATTTTTTCTACGACTCGACTGTACTGTACTGTACCCTACTGTAGGGTACAGTAGGGTAAAATAGGGTACAGTAGGGTACAGTCGGGTACAGTAGGGTAAAATGAGGTACAGTCAGGTACCATAGGGTACAGTCGGGTGAAATAGGGCACAGTAGGGTACAGTCGGGTACAGTAGGGTACAGTAGGGTACAGTCGGGTACAGTTGGGTACAGTAGGGTAAAATAGGGTACAGTAGGGTCCAGTCGGGTACAGTCGGGTACAGTAGAGTAAAATAGGGTACAGTAGGGTACAGTAGGGTAAAAAAGGGTACAGTCGGATACAGTAGGGTAAAATAGGGTACAGTAGGGTACAGTGGGGTACAGTAGTACTGTACCCTATTTTACCCTACTATACCCGACTGTACCCTATTTTACCCTACTGTACCCGACTGTACTCTACTGTACCCTATTGTACCCGACTGTACCCAACTGTACTCTATTTTACCCTACTGTACCCGACTGTACCCAACTGTACCCTATTTTACCCTACTGTACCCGACTGTACCCTACTGTACTCTATTTTACCCTACTGTACCCGACTGTACCCTATTTTACCCTACTGTACCCGACTGTACTCTACTGTACCCTATTTTACCCTACTGTACCCGACTGTACCCAACTGTACCCTATTTTACCCTACTGTACCCGACTGTACCCAACTGTACCCTATTTTACCCTACTGTACCCGACTGTACCCTATTTTACCCTACTGTACCCGACTGTACCCTACTGTACCCTATTTTACTCTACTGTACCCGACTGTACCCTATTTTACCCTACTGTACCCGACTGTAACCTACTGTACCCTATTTTACTCTAGTGTACCCGACTGTACCCTATTTTACCCTACTGTACCCGACTGTACCCTACTGTACCCTATTTTACTCTACTGTACCCGACTGTACCCTATTTTACCCTACTGTACCCGACTGTACCCTACTGTACCCTATTTTACTCTACTGTACCCGACTGTACCCTATTTTACCCTACTGTACCCGACTGTACCCTACTGTACCCTATTTTACTCTACTGTACCCGACTGTACCCTATTTTACCCTACTGTACCCGACTGTACCCTATTTTACTCTACTGTACCCGACTGTACCCTATTTTACCCTACTGTACCCGACTGTACCCTACTGTACCCTATTTTACTCTACTGTACCCGACTGTACCCTATTTTACCCTACTGTACCCGACTGTACCCTACTGTACCCTATTTTACTCTACTGTACCCGACTGTACCCTATTTTACCCTACTGTACCCGACTGTACCCTACTGTACCCTATTTTACTCTACTGTACCCGACTGTACCCTATTTTACCCTACTGTACCCGACTGTACCCTACTGTACCCTATTTTACTCTACTGTACCCGACTGTACCCTATTTTACCCTACTGTACCCTACTGTACCCTATTTTACCCTACTGTACCCGACTGTACCCTACTCTACTCAACTCAGCAGGTCTAAACTGGGGCTTTAGTGTTGAGTGTACCCTACATTTAATATTATGTGGCAGCTAGGTGTATCGTAATAACGACTTTACGACACAAGTGCTGTTATGGCGAATAGATTAAGTATAGACTTTCTGAAGTCATATTATCTATGTTCTTATGTATTTGTTCGTGACCATGTAAAAAACAGATAAAAGTACAGGAGTAGGAAAAATTGTTTTTTACTGTCATAATTACCTACTTCTATGCCAAATTTGAAGAGTCTAGTAATTATAGTTCATAGGATTCCGTTGAACTGAATATATAAATCCCGTTTTTTTCCTTATCCCGTAGGAATTTTGAAAAATCCTGAAATAAACTAATGTAATACCTACTTGTGTATCAAATTTGAAGAGTCTAGTTATTATAGTTACAGAGATACGGTCACTCGGAATCGAATATATAAATCCCGTTTTTTCCCGTTTCCGTGGGAATTCCCGAAAATCCTTCCTTAGTGGATGCCTACATTGTATAAGGAATCTATGTGCAAAATTTCAAGTCTCTAGGTCCAGTGATTTGGGCTGTGCGTTGATATATCAACAGTCAGTCAGTCAGTTTAGAATTTTATATATATAGATAGATAGATAGAAAGATTTCTCCAAAATTTTAACGAAAGTAAATAAATCACATACGACAATGTTAATTGCTGCAGTCCAGATGCTTCCGCCGCTAGCTAAAGCTTGAATGCTTAAACAAACAATTCTCGAACTTTTCTGGACTATATTAGCAATTTTTTTTGTAAGTAAAATCTATAAACAATCTCTCTCCCACAACGCATCATACACTTGACAGGACCATTTCTCGCTTCCACCGCAGTTCAACAGTCAACGGTCAATAATTGACGTATTTGAGCTCAGTGACAATTTTCCAAAGGGCGATCGCCGAGGGTCGACACCGGTCCGGCCCCTGATTCGTCCCTGAGCTATAATTTATTTATCAACTAGCTGTTGCCCGCGACTCCGTCTGGAAATAATTTGTTTATCGATGGGCCGCGGGAACTGCAATTTTCCGGGATAAAAATTATGAACAAATTTCATCTAAATCCGTTCAGCGGTTTAAAAAGCGTGAAGAGGTAACAGACAGATACACTTTCGCATTTATAATTATAAATGAATGAATGATAATTTATTCGCTGAATATGGTTACAAAAGGTGGAACATAATATAACTTAGTATCTAGCATATTCTACCGGAAACCGGAGTGCGAATTTAACATTTATGTACACAGTGAATTATGCACAGTCATAAAAATTACATTTAGGTATTACATTACATGTCAAATTTTACAAACAATAAGATAACATTTAAAACAATAATTTAAATTACAAGCATTAGAGTTGTCAAGTTTACAAAACTAAGAATAAAAAGAAAAACTCGGATAAACAATTAAAAAAATGTGGAGTCGAGATCAAAAACCTAACTTAAATAATGAAAATGAAATTATTTAATATCTATTGTATAATTGTACCTACCATACATACCTACCTACATATGACCCCTACCTACCTATGATACCTACTATACATATATATTATATATGGAATAGGTATACTAATGTATGGATTCCTAGATTTTTGCTTGGTTTTTCGAGTCTGCGTTGAGCGCCTGTAGCAAAATTCGGAACTAAACCGGAATCATAATGAAATGGTCTTACTTGACCCATTCATCTTTGACGATACATAAGACAATGTTTTTTTTTTTAAAGATATTTATTATTAAGATCTGCAAAAAAGAAGCGGCTCGTCACTAGAAATCAGATTTGAAATTGCTCGAGCTTATCGGTGAATGAAAACAGCGTGAGGGTGGAGGAAACCATTACACATTATAGGTATGTGAAATAATTGTACTCCAAACTGAATCCACCCACGTGGGAACTAATTGCTCCAAGCCCTCTCATTCTGAAACGACGCTTATCTTATACCCAGACAGAAGGATAGACGGTCGTCCTTCGGTCGGATATGGTATGGTGAAACTTTTAGAGTTTTTTTGTTCTTAGGGAAACCTAAAATTGGCATGGACATAATACCTACCTATACATAATATTTGTAAAAGGAAATATGGATCGGGAAGGGATGATACTGAACAGTAGTAGTATGTATTGGATGTTAAGTAAGCACGGGAGCTAAGATAATAAGTTTGCTGTGAACCCTCCGCGCGGCTATTGTCAGGGATCAGCGAGGCTTCGCCGTAGTTAATTCTTATTATGTAACGGGAGGCGTGGACCGTGGAGCCCGTGGAGGTTGTAAGTGGTAGCGCAGGCGCGGCCCCTGGCGCGCAAGGCAAGGGGTGAGACTAGCAGAGGCGCGTCAGTCGGCGCTCGGCGACTGGAGGTGCATAGCGCTTCGCGCCGCGCCCCATACCGCCAGAGCGTGGCTCGGGGCGTGGCGCTTACGTAAACACGCGTGCCCACGACTCGCGTGCTGGCGGCGCGGCGCCGGCCACCGTCCGTCCGACCACAGCTGCCACGACCACGACTCAATGACGGCCCGCGCCGCCTCCTAGGTTTATGCGGATAGCTGCACGCTCGCCGCGCCGCCGCCGCCACCACCGCCGCCAAATAACGCGCTTATAGGTATTTACTTACACATCTTATATTACAACCAACAACGTGCTGGATGAATGTGATAAAACATATTGTACCTACTAAGCTTACATTAGATACCTACATCAATAATTCTTCGATTCGCCGTTTAGACGACTACGTTTTTAAGATTTCAACTAGAGTCTCAATGTAGATTGCGGTAGGTAGGTACCTAGGTACTTCGGGTTGCAAGTAGGTACATACTTATTATAGTATAATTTGTTGTTTTGACATAATTTCTTTAATCCTCAAAATTTGTAATAGTTCATATTAATGTGTATCTAGTTGATAAGGTGTACACATAATATTATTATACCTACCTATAGGTAATGTTCAAATTTTTTCATTCCATAAACATACCCACTTTACGTCAATATCATAATATATATTTTGCGAGTAGGTATAGTCATATGTCGTTCACTCTTAGCTATGAAGATTCGGTGATCTTGTGATTTGGGTGGAGCTCAAGTGTTGGTACCTACCTCGTTTACGATTGCAGCTGTTTACCTATATGATTAGGAAAATTGAAATGTTAGGTAATTTGTCCGAAGAAATAATTAAGATTGTTTATGTAGAACAAAATTTCTTGACAGTTTCATCAGGCGTTTGGAAGATTTTGTAGTGAAGTTAAATGAGCTCTGAAAGATATTCTTCGGTTTGTTTTTTCGATGCTAGCTAGCTCATTAACAGATAGCGCGATATGAAAATAATTTAGGCAATAATGAAAGACCAACTTTTTGCCCCGCCAAATTTTTTTTTAACTGGTGATCGGGCTATCAAGACTAATTTCTAGAATGACCAGAGCCTTTTAATATTATTTCGAGCACATTAAGTTTATCAAAAATAAAAAACCGGCCAAGTGCGAGTCGGACTCGCGCACCGAGGTTTCCGTACAAATGTATATGTATCTATGAACATCCAGCCTTAGCAGACCCCTGCTCCTAAGCAAAATGTGCGCAGTGTGGGATCATTGTAGATGGTTACTGATTTAGACAGACAGACAAAAAATTATGCTTTTCGCAATTTTTCCTTTATCTGTGCTATAAGACCTTGAAATTTCAAGATTCTGAGTTCACGGGAAGTACATTGTAGGTTTGATTCCCTTGCGAGTGTCGAAAATTTGCGGCATAAATAGATTGGTTGATTGATCTTAGACAGACAGACAAAAAAAATTATGCTTTTCGCAATTTTTCCTTTATCTGTGCTATAAGACCTCGCTTCGTACCAAATTTCAAGATTCTGAGTTCACGGGAAGTACCCTGTAGGTTTTGAATCCCCTATCGAGTGTCGAGCGGCATAAATGGCTGTAAGGGTTCCGTTTTTTCCTTTTGAGGTACGGAACCCTAAAAATAATAAAAAAAAATTTAGGTTAGGTACATTAAAAATACAATAAGTCAAAAATCCAAAATGCTGAATTAAATAAGTAAGAAATAAAAATTCCAAATTAAATCGCTGCTTGTCATGAAAAGTGTCACAATACAAAATGGAATGCAATTCGATTTCAAATCTTACTAGTAAAAGATATTAATATTAAATGCAACAGCATTTAATTTCGTGTTGTGGCACTATTCTCGATACGGCAAGAAGCGTAAATAAGAATAGAAATAATAAATAACGATTAACGATTTTCAAATACATTTCATATTATGCCGAAATTTGATTTTTTTAAATATGTACTTAATCTAAGTATCTAATGTAATGTATGTAATGTAATACCTTTAAACGAGCAATTCTTGTATACAGGGTTATTTGTAATTCACTAGCATCCTTTTAACCCTAAACTCCTACCACTTATACAAATGTTTTTTGTTTTACGGCTTTTCTCATAACTTAATATTTTTGGTGTAATAACGTTTTGAAAATTTGATTCTGCCTCTTATTTTTACGATACTCTGTGTATTTGTATGGGAAAAAAGTGCTTCATTTTAAAAAGTCGTAAAACGAAAAACATTTGTTTGAGTGATAGGAATTCAGGGTTAAGAGGATGTCAGTGAATTAAAAATAACCCTGTATATATAATCAGAATCTCGGAAACGGCTCCAACGATTTCGATGAAATTTGGTATGTGGGGGTTTTCGGGGATGAAAAATTGATCTAGCTTGGTCTTATGTCTGGGAAAACGCTTGGTACTGAGTTTCAGCCCGAGCGGAGCTCGGTCGCCCAGGTACCTGTAATTTATATTCGGTAAAAACACTAATTTACCGAGTTGCTTATCTTATAAAGCGTATCAAACACAGCGCTGTTGCGGTAAGATATCTGTATCTGAACGCATATCTGTCAATGTCGCTCCCTATACATACAATTCAATGGAGGACCCAGTGCAGATAATTTACATATTTTATCGTAAGGTATCTGTGAGCATCAACATATATCGACAGATGTGAAGATTTTATCTGCAGATAAATACAGGTGGTTGCGCAGAGGCACACTTTCATCATCATCCCAGTCTATAGGTATACGTCCCACTGCAGGGCACAGGCTTCCTCTCAGAATAAGAGGGTTTGGGTCGTAGTTCCCACGCGGACCCAGTGCGGATTAGGAACTTCAGTGTATAATAAAATAAATATAAAAATTACGTACTACTTAAGCAAACAACAAGTCTTCTTGCGTAGAAATGCATTTTCGCATTTTTTTAAATTTTAACGTGAAGAAAAATAAAGAAAGTGTAACGCGCTTTTATTGAAAATTCATTGTAGCTATCTATCTCTCAAAGGGCGGCGGTGATTGCTCCCCATCAGGTGACCCGCATGCTCGTTTACCCCCTTTTATATAAAAAAAATATCCTGTATAAACAATCCGCACCACAAAACACGTTTACTCAGCTCCGGAATTTACGAAATACCGCTCGCAAACCGTGTTGGGCCGTTCCTGAATGTAGCCCCTGAAAGCTTGCCAGGCGCTGGCCCTATACTACGAAGCGCGAAATTCGAACATCGTTTCATGCCGTTCCGCTCACGCTAATGATATTTATTACGAGAGTGAGAGGGACCGCACGATCCGAACTTCGAACTTCGAATTTCGTAGTAACCCCCCAGGCGCCAGGCGGCCACACGCCGATGTAGAGTTTACTAAAAATATTGGCTTAACTTTTGCAATGTCCACAGGAGAGACGCGAACAAAAAATACATGACCCAAATAATTCTTTTATGTGTCCTCTGTTTCACTAATCTAATATTTGCTTCATCGATTAAAAATATTGCTGGTTAAATTACTAAGGACGACACTCGTAAACTTGTAAGACGGAATGGAGAGTCGCCGATCGCTCTCTGGATTTGCGATAATTTTCTACAAGCTGCAACTTACAAAGGATTTTTTTTATAAACAAAATCGCGAATGCAAGTGTTAATATATTATAAACTAGCTTTTGCTCGCGACTCCGTCCGCGTGGAATTAGTAATTTGGGCAGCTTATTTTTTTTATCCAATTTGCTTTTTCATCAATTATGGCTCTCCGTAGTTCCTCGATATAAAAAAAATACCCGCACCCCCCCTCACCGACCCCCCCCCCCCCCCCCCGCACACCCGCGTTCACATTCACCACCGTACCTACTCCCAAGTCACTACCAACTAGTCTAAATGTTAATCCAAGAAAATACCAACATATCAGTGAAAACCGCATCCTTCTAGGTTAAGCCGTTTCTGAGATTAGCGCGCACAAACGCACAGACAAACAGACAATAATTCTAAAAAACATTGTTTTGGGTTCTATTGCGCTAGTAAATAAGTAGTGACAGTTTTTCTCAAATATCTTCAATGTACAGACACCGACTTGTTACAGATTTATTATATGTATAGATATATAGATATTATAATCCCGTAAGTAGTACGACAAACTTAAATGGGCAGGTCATCTACTAAATATCAAAAAATTACCTTAAGTAAGAGTCACTGTTTTCGAGACGATTTTTCTGATTTTTTGGAAAATGTATACTTACCCGCACTAAAATTTCGAGTCGTGATATTCGTAATTAATTATTTATTTTGTACATTTATAGCTGACCCCGCAAACGTTGTTTTGCCATATCACCTAGGGGTATAAAAATAGCCTACGACCTATTCTCAGACCTACCGAATATAGAGAAAAAAGTTTCATAAAAATCGGCCAAGCCGTTTCGGAGGAGTTCGGTAACAAACACCGTGACACGAGATTTTTATATATTAGATTTTGATTGAGAATTAATCTTGAATAGTTGTGTCATCAGATGTAAAAAAACATTAAAAAAAACCATTGCAGTTTTTTATTTAGTTTCATTTCAATTTTGCCTCTTCTCCAAAACTTTGGTCAAGATTTAATTTTGATCTATCACAGTGTAAAAAAAATTATATGACCACTGTTTAGCTTACTAGCTGGTGCATTTTTTTATGCGCCCCTGTTTGACAATTAATTTTGTTCATCTTACTCCTAATTCCTTTCCTATTCCTCGTATAAGTAGTTCGAATATACCTACTGAGGAATAAAAAACAACTTAATTTAAATAAATGAGTTTAACTGCGAACTATTTAATACATGCATCCTGCCGGTATTAGTATATGGTAGCGAAACATGGGCTTTAACAAGAAACATAACAGATAAACTTTCCATATGTCAACGCGCGATGGTAAGAAGTATGACCTATCATACTTCTTACCATCGCGCGTTGAAATTGAATACCCTATGCTCTTTGTAGCAAGTTCAACGGGAACCACAGAACAGAAAAAACAAAACACAAAATTAAAACTCTTCTTCTTTCTTTAATTCGGGTGTGGTTAAATAAACAAATGACTAATCAAATTATTTGTAAATTTTGAATTTCTATTTGGAGGCGTTTTAAGTCTGCGGCCAGTATTTTTTTAAATAATAAGTTGGACAAGGCGTTGTTTGTTAAGTTTGCAGCAATCTCGTAGTTTGAAAATAGTTTTCTTTTAGGTCCATCTTGAGCATTAACTTAGATAAGGTGGTTCTGGCTTAACGAGATTTGTAGGGCACTTAACGATTTGTAAACAGATTTTATTTTCCTGTAAATATTTTTTTGATAAGCTATTTATCATTTTTGAATGTGCATTAAATGGACATTTTTTAAGCTAGTAAGCTAAACAGTGGTCATGTATTTTTTTTTCACCAATGTGGTCGAAACGTCGAGGTAAATATTAAATGTTATGTTGTGTTCATGTTTTGATCAAGTAAGCAGCTAAAGTAGGTATTCGGTACGAGTATGTCAGGCTTTAGTCCATCCATCAGGCAACACATTGAGTAGCGCTTATCTAAATAAAGCCTCCCTCGAGAGTAGCGAATGCCGCTAGATATCGGTATGTACGTTGAGAGTGGGAATGAGGAAGAAAGAACAATGTTAAATATATATATTTATTAATATTAATTAATGTGATACCGTTTCTAGTAGGGCCAGAATGAAGAAACTATTTGATGTGGTAGTAAAATAATGTATGTAATTTGTTGACCCAGAATGTACGACTTGATAATTCTTCCCCTGATTTAATTTGCTTATAAGCGGTTTATAAGGCACGAACCATCAAGTCCTATGTTATTGTCACTTGCGTTTCAGGTTGACAATTACCTACAGCCAATTTAAGTAGTTGATTCTACGGATTTCTCCTTCTTTCTTAGAGTGATTAAAGTGATGCGTTTAGGCAGGCATTGAAGATTTTTGTTTAATTAAAAAAATGGTGCTAGGTCTTTCATTACGGGTAAGTATCACTATTAGGCAGTGTAGGATAGATCTAAAAAATATCTAAAGCCCTCATTTACTTACAGAATTAATAGAAAATGATTTTTCCGCATTAGCAAGCTGAAGAACCGATAACCGTTGGGGTAAAAGAGTTCTTGAGTGGAGACCACGGATCGGCAAACATAGCGTGGGACGTCCTCAGACTCGGTGGAGCGATGATCTTCGCAAGGCGGCTGGCAAGAGCTGGATGAGAGTGGCCGAGGATCGTGCTCAGTGGCGTGCCATGGGAGAGGCCTATGTCCAGCAGTGGACGAACATAGGCTGATGATGATGATGATGATGATGATGATGATGAAGATTTTTCTACTTTCAACTACGAGTAACGGGGTTTGGTGAAAGGATCATTTTTATATCCGTGATAAACCGTGACATTGTTAGGACAAACATAGTAATTCTCCTTGAGTAAAATGTGTGTAATAGGAGCAGTTAAAGTGCTATAAAATATCAAATACACTCATGGCGCGCAGCAGGACTGCTATTAGTGGCGGGACGCCGACCGGGACATTAATTAGCAAAGTGGGCTCCAATTTTCAACATTCCTTCTCACGAAACGGCGAGAGCACTATAGTTGCCTACTATATTATGCGATTACTTACAGTGATTATTTCATTGCCTCTGGTATATTGTAAATTAATGTGATGAATTTGCTAGAAATTTAGGTTTACACATTACACTAATTTTCTGGTAAAAATTCTACCTCGGTATAATTACACGCTTTATATTAGCTTCACCTGTATGTTTGTATGTTTGTAACCGACTCCTTAGGGCGCGATTTTGACCCACTTCCCGGTTTCCGATTGAGCTGAAATTTTGAACATATGTGTAAATTGGATGACAATGCAATATTATTGTAACATGGAGCTGATCTGATGATGGAGCTGGATGGTGGCCATAGGAACTATGTAATAAAACAACACAATCCCGTCGAGTTTGGGCTCGTTTGATTCGTCTTGACGAGCACTTTGATCTCAGATGGTAACCAGGGTCTGATGATGGAGCTGGAAGATGGCCAAAGGCACTCCACAATAAAACGACACGAGCCCGTCGAGTTTGGGCTCGTTTGATTCGTCTTGACCAGCACTTTGATCCCATATGGTAACCAGGGTCTGATGATGGAGCTCCACAGGCTCCAAAGGCACTCCACAATAAAACGAAACAACCCCATCGAAAAATCAACCCCAAGTCAAAAGTCTTTGACCAGTGTGTGTTGTCAGTGATGACTTATGGCACTGAGACGTGGCCGCTAACGATGGGTCTTATAAGGAAGCTCAAGGTCACTCAGAGGGCGATGGAGAGGGCTATGCTTGGAGTTTCTCTGCGGGATCGCATTAGAAATGATGAAATCCGCGCGAGAACTAAAGTCACGGACATAGCTCGAAGAATCGCTAGACTTAAGTGGCAGTGGGCAGGGCACATCGCCCGTAGAACTGACGGCCGATGGGGCCGAAAGGTTCTCGAGTGGCGTCCGCGGACCGGAAGACGCAGTGTAGGTAGGCCTCCAACAAGATGGAGCGACGACCTGGTGAAGGTAGCGGGAACGCATTGGATGCGGATGGCACAGGGCCGATCTGTTTGGAGAGCCTTGGGGGAGGCCTATGTTCAGCAGTGGACGTCTTTCGGCTGAAATGATGATGATGAACCCCATCGAGTTTGGGCTCGTTTGATTCGTTTTGACGAGTACTTTGGTCCTAGATGGTAACAAGGGTCTGATGATGGAGCTGGAAGGGGGGTAGGTGGCGGGGTGGGGTGGGGGTAAGGGGGTCGGGGGTTTAGAGGGTTGGGGGTAAGGGAGTGGCGGTTGGGGTTAGGGGGTGGGGGGGTGGGGGGGGTTTGGGGGAAATAGGGTGGGGGTGTTGGGGGGTTCGGGGGTTAGGGATTTTGGGGGGTTGTGGGAAATGGGGAGGGGGTAAGAGGCCTAGATGGTAACAAGGGTTTGATGATGGAGCTGAGCTGGAAGGGGGGTAGGTGGAGGGGTGGGGGGGTGGGGGGAAATGGGAGGGAAAGTGGGTTTAGGGGGTTGGGGTTAAGGGTGTGGGGTGTTCGGAGGTTAGGGAGGTTCGGGGGTTGTGGGAAATGGGGAGGGGGTAAGAGGCCTAGATGGTAACAAGGGTTTGATGATGGAGCTGAGCTGGAAGGGGGGTAGGTGGAGGGGTGGGGGGGGGGGGAATGGGAGGGGAAGTGGGTTTAGGGGGTTGGGGTTAAGGGTGTGGGGTGTTCGGAGGTTAGGGAGGTTGGGGGGTTGTGGGAAATGGGGAGGGGGTAAGGGGGGTTTAGAGGGTTGGGGGTAAGGTTGTGGGCGTTGGGGTTAGGTGTTTGGGGGGGTTGGGGAAATGGGTTGGAGGATGTTGGGGGGTTGGGTTTAGGGGGTTGGGGGGTCTCTTTTTAGCACATGGAAACTCTCACTGTGAAAAAAGTGCAACTAAAAAATAGAAAATAAATAATAGTTTAAAAAAACTAAAAAACACGCTTTAAAAAAATAAATAAAAAAAAATAAAAAAATTCAATTCACTATTCTTATAGTGCAGTAAAAAATCTTAATAAGCAATTATTATATTGTTATATCCAGATCAAAATTTGTAAACAATTCTAAATATTGATAAAATAAATAATAATAGTTTAAAATATTTTATTGTAAAAAAAGCGTGGGGTGCTTTTTAAGATGTTATCAAAATGATAATTCTTGACAATTGACACCATGCACCCCACGCTTTTTTTACAATAAAATATTTTAAACTATTATTATTTATTTTATCAATATTTAGAATTGTTTACAAATTTTGATCTGGATATAACAATATAATAATTGCTTATTAAGATTTTTTACTGCACTATAAGAATAGTGAATTGAAATTTATTATTTTTTTTTTTTAAGCGTGTTTTTTTTTTAGGGTTCCGTACCCAAAGGGTAAAAACGGGACCCTATTACTGAGGCTCCGCTGTCCGTCCGTCTGTCACCAGGCTGTACCTATCTCATGAACCGTGATAGCTTAGACAGTTGAAATTTTCACAGATGATATGATATATTTCGGTTGCCGCTATAACAACAAATACTAAAAACCAGAATAAAATAAATATTTAAGGGGGCTCCCATACAACAAACGTGATTTTTTTGCTCGTTTTTGCTCGATATTGATAACGGCTACAGGTAGACGCTTGAAATATTCACAGAATATTTAGTTTAGTTTATATTCACATTAAAAATAAATAATTAAATTAAAATAAAACAAATATTTAAGGGGGGCTCCAATACAAAAAAACGGCCAAGTGCGAGTCGAACTCGCGCACGAAGGGTTCCGTGTCATTATCTATAAAAACGGCAAAAATCACATTTGTTGTATGGGAACGCCCCTTAAATATTTGTTTTATTTTAATTTAATCGTTTATTTTTAAAGTGAATATATAACTAAATATTCTGTGAATATTTCAAGCGTCTACCTGTTGCCGTCATCAATATCGAGCAAAAAAATCACGTTTTTTGTATGAGAGCCCCCTAAATATTTATTTTATTCTGTTTTTTAATTAATGGCAATTGTTTTGTAATTGTTGTTATAGCGGATACCGAAATACTTACATCATCTGTGAAAATTTCAACTGTCTAGCTATCACGGGTTCATGAGATACAGTCTGGTGACAGACGGACGGACAGTGGAGCCTCAGTGATAGGGTCCCATTTATACCCTTGGGTACGGAACCCTAAAAACGTGATTTTTTGCCGTCTTCATAGATAATGGTACGGAAGCCATCGTGCGCGAGTCCGAGTCGCACTTGGCCGGTTTTTTTGAATAAGTAAAGCTAACTTCGTAAACGCCACTGACGTTTTGTTAGGACTTCCTTTTGGTATAAGTATTTTCTTACTCCTTTGCTCTATGGTTTGGACGCTTTCTCTGGGGCATCCCCGGATTTAAAGCCAGAAGACATACACGTATGTATTTTTGTTTTGAGAGTTTTGCAGTGAGTGGCCCTTGTGTTGTGAAACTAACACGATAAGTTTTTTACGGACATGCAGCTTTTAACCTGGGGCTTATAGGATTTAATTCAAAATATTTCACAATATTTTTTCACTTGCTACACTATTAAGGGCCGACAACACACCCGTGACACCCTTAATTTTGCAATATTTTCACTATTTTCGTTTTATTTCAGTACTTAAATAAAACGAATAATAAAATAAGTAAAAAAAAAAAAAAGTTACTGATAAGACAGAAATTCCTAAGTTTTCTATTTGTACTTCAAATACAAGAAGGGTTTCTTTGGAATCTGCCAAATTCTGCCACTTTTTCAAATCGTCAGCTTATTCTGCCCGAGTTAAAATTTAAGGGCTAAATCTGCCAAAATGGCAGAAATCTGCCACAAACGGTCACCCTGGATAAGTATAGAGATAGTTTGAGTCCCGGGACTTAGGATAGTTTTTATTCCGGAAAATTGCATAGTTCCCGCGGAATAACAACAGATAGGTACCTACTTAGTTGTTTATACATATTATAAAGAAATTGAGTGCATCGTTTGGTTTGTTTTTGTAGCATCAAGGGTGGCGATGCAGGCGCATATAGTGATGACGCTAGCGGCGCTGAGCGCGCTTCTTCCGGCGGCGGCGGCGGCGGCGGCGGCGGCGGCGGAGCGCGGCGGCGGCATCAAGGTGGGCGGCGGCGCCGCGGGCGGCGCGCGCGGCGAGGGCGCCCGCGGCGGCGGCGTGCGCGTCGGCGGCGAGGGGCTGCGGCGCGCGCGCACCTCCCCCGCGCCGCCCCCGCCCCGCGCGCCCTCCTCCATCACCGCCGCGCTCGTCGTGCCGCACAAGGCCTTCGGCGCACGAGACTACACCAAAGCCGAGAAGGCAGCGCTCGCCAAGTTACCGCGCAAACTCAAACTCTTCTCGCACGTGCGCCTAAACATTACGCTTTCCATGCAAGGCCTCACGCCTAGTCCTATGTGTAAGTGCACCACCGGAGACTTCCGTAAGCTATCTGTTTACAGACCTATTTGATATGTTTCAAAATTATATTTTAACACCTTTCAGCTATCCTGGACTCGCTATGTAAAGAATTCCTAGCAGTCAACGTGTCTGCTATACTTTATCTTATGAATCATGAACAATACGGGCGCTCTACTGCCTCTGCACAGTATTTTCTACAACTCGCCGGATATCTTGGCATACCGGTAATGCTTTTTATTGTTACGTTGCATAGCTATGTAGCTAATTCTCACTGTATTAGTTTTAGTAAAATAGTAGTCATACTTAAGTATATGAAAAATGGACTATCGATCGTAACATGATGTGTTCACGGCAGGTAATTTCGTGGAATGCAGATAATAGCGGCCTAGAGAAGCGGGCGTCGCACGCGGCTTTGCGTCTTCAGCTGGCCCCGTCCATAGAACATCAAACAGCTGCCATGCTATCAATACTAGAACGATACAAGTGGCATCAATTCAGCGTAGTAACTTCAGCTATTGCTGGTCACGACGATTTTATTCAAGCCGTCCGCGAGAGAGTCACTGCATTGCAAGTAAGCATACCTACCTACCGCTAACTTTGACTCTTAACCTTGATAAGAATGAGTGCTACTAGGGTTTTATCTTTACAGGACCGCTTCAAGTTTACAATATTAAACGCTGTAGTGGTGAAGAAGCCAGCGGACCTGAACGAGTTAGTGACGAGTGAGGCGCGCGTCATGCTGCTGTACGCGACGCGCGAGGAGGCTGCCGACATACTGTCCACTGCCGGCGACCTCCACCTCACCAGCGAAAACTTCGTCTGGATTGTCACACAAAGTGTGCTAGGCTCGATGCAGCAACCAAATAAATTTCCCGTAGGAATGCTAGGTGAGTAACTGTTGACTACCTAAACCTTACCTACTGTCCTATACCTTACCAAAAAACTTAAGTCAATCGCTCCATAGCACAGAAACATACAATCACCCAACTGATCAAGATAGGTTGTACTTGTACACGAGCCACTAATTTGTAAGTCTATGCCTATTACCTAAGATCGGTTACACCACTCTTAAATATTAATATAATATTATTTTCCGAACAAGTTATCTGTCCCTTTTGTCCTACTAGTAGGGTAACTAACTGGTGATAGAAACCTGGGTGGTATGCCGTCGAACCCATGTCAAATAAGTCGAGGTGTTTGTTAATTGGGTAAATAAACTTTCTTCTATTTCGTGGGTACCTACTAAGTACACTTCCCATAGCACAAAATGACTGCGACTAGCTTTATCATTAATAAGTATGGAACCCCTTTCAACTAGGTAGTCGGGACTACGTTGTCCCGTCCATTAGGTACATAAGACGCATACAGATCGGCATATTCGGCATACGCGTAACAACATGAGCCCTTAAGCTGCAAACATTGCAGCAGACTTAAAAACATATACCTATCCAGGTGTACATTTCGACACATCAAGTTCATCGCTGATAGCCGAGATAGCAACGGCGGTGAAGGTGTTCGCGTACGGCGTGGACTCTTACGTGTCGGAGCCAGAGAACGCGCGGCACCCTCTCGGCACGCGGCTGTCGTGCAGCGGCGCGGGCGCCGGCGAGGCGCGCTGGGCCACCGGCGAGCGCTTCTACCGCCATCTGCGTAACGTCAGCGTGGACAGCGAGGCCGGCCGCCCGAGCATAGAGTTCACGCCCGACGGCGAACTGCGGGCGGCCGAACTTAAGATTATGAACCTGAGACCGGCTATTGGAGAACAGGTAAGGCCCTTCATACATTAGACTACGTAAATCTTCGATAACCGACGATTTTAGTGTCTAAGCGGCTTTCGCAATACAAATTTGCGTGTTGGCGACGCGTGTCTGTGTTCGAACCTCTATGAATTTGTATTGCGATAGATACTTAGTCGCTTAGAGACTTTAAATCGTCGGTTATCGAAGATTTGCCTAGCCTAATATACGAAGGGCCTAAGCTAAGGCTTATACTATTCTTAGTTGACCTAAGGTAAGGACATAAGAGTCTTTTGTGCATTCTCGTATAATAGTTATGTTACTGATATTTCATGTGACAGATAGCCTATGTTTATGCCGTCTCTGTTTATTCGATAAATCTAAACCTTCACAGAAATCTGTTGCATGAAATATCAGGAATTTATAATAACTTAAAGTACTGACGAAACAGGAACGAAGAGGAAAAAACATCTACACAGGACCAAGATTTAAATCGGTTTATGAAGTCCGTAGCTGAATATGTATTACTTATCTCAATATATACAATATATACCTAGCAATCACCTGATTCCAATACACTGCTTTAGTGAAATTGACATCTTGCATCTTCAAAAAAAATAAAACTAAAAATTAGACCGACCGACCCAAAAATGATGATGATGTGTTTGAAGTCAGCAGTGCCTCGGCACAAGCCAGCAGGAGTGCTAGGAGCCCAACACTTAGATACATAATTAATGTAAGCCAATAGAAGTACCGGTTCTGAAGAAAGTACCAAACATAAAAAAATAACCGAATTGATATTGCACCTTAATTATTTTAAATCGGTTAAAATGTAAGAAGCTGACTATTCATATAGATTACTTATATCAAATCGAAACCAATAAAATTTTAAAAGTACAGTCAAGTGTAAAAAAATATGGGTGCACACAACTTGCTCATAAATATAATGTCCCATAGCTCTTATGTCGTCGAATTAAGGTATAGGTATGTAACGATGGGAGGATTAAATCGATACTTATTTTTGCACTTGACCGTACATTAGGTACAGTCAAGTGTAAAAATATGGGTGCACACAACTTGCTCATAAATATGTCCCACAGCTCTTATGTCGTCGAATTAAGGTAATAAATAGGTATACAGTGTGGTTTTGGAGTTAAGGCGAATCTTAACACAGCGTTAAGTTTAGGTCCGAAAGAGTTAATTAAGGTACCTCTTGTTAAAAAATAAGACGAAAATAAAAACCATACAAAATTATTCAGCACACAATGTACTGTACAGTAAACAATGCAGTTACTTAAGTGTTAAGATAATGACATTTTAACGTCGATTGTTTCTTATCCTTTTTCTTAGAGTTTGTGAAAGTAATTTATTACTTGATTAACTAATAATCGATTAATAATTATAAGCAAATACTGAAGATCGTAGTTTATTTACAGGCGTAGTACTTACACGAAAACACACTTAAAATAAAATAAAAAACTTATTTAATCTCATCACTGTACACATCGCAGGTAACCGTTTTCTACATGCCAGTCTTCCTTCCACGTCTTCCACGGTTTCCGTTCTGCCAGTCACGGGCTTCGATCAACAATACTGTTGATCGAAGGTCACGGGTAACTCTTCGCGAACTCGCTGTACTGCGTTCACAATTACTCGAGCGTTTCGTGGCACTACAAGAGTTGCAAACCGCTCTCTCAATTATACAGAGAAAATGCTAATGCTCTTAGACCATTTTGTTGGGCTTCACCATAGGCTAAAATCATATCTACCAATTCTGCTGCACTGAAATTGCTAGTACGAGGCATTTTGATATTTTAATATTTTATTCTAGTATTTTGCTAAATGACTGTTCACGTCAAAACCATAAAAAACTACATAAGTCAATACCAAAGAGTTTACTCAATAGGTTTTATAAGCGGTCTCGATGCATTTTAGTTACGACCTGATAAAATTCGTGGTTTGAAAAAGGATAAACTGAAGCAGTTTTCTTTATGGTCAGCATAAAGTAGTTATTATTGTCCCGACTCTTTCCAGACTGCTTGAAATTGTCATTAGAGTATGTTGATTGACATTACAACACAAACACACCACAAAACACACATTGATTGCATTGTAACGAAACTGGTGTAATAATAAACTTAATGTAACAATAAGCTTGGCCTATACCAGTATCATGTTGTGATGTTCAGTGTTCAGTATCAGGATGGATGATGAATTGATAAGAAACCGTCAAACCTATTGTTTTCATAACGATTCATAATGCAGGTAATAACTTTATCAATAAGAAATGCAAAAAATAATGAAACGTTGGTAGCAAATCATACAAATAACTAAACTACGATTGCTGGTTCGGCTTTATTGCACGTATAGGCGCATGTTCTCTTCAAACGATGCATTTACGATAATGTGACAACCAAAATAAATTTGTGTTACATTGATGCTCGACAACATCTTTAAAAATTAATTACGTCGAGTTAATTAGAGGAAATTAAAACATTATGATTGCATATCGTTTGTACCGCTAAAGCCTATGTCTAGTTAAAGGATTCACCCGTACCTATTCCACATCCTCACTGTATGACGATGGGAGGATTAAATCGATACTTATTTTTGCACTTGACCGTACTTACGCTTATTCATCTTCTCTTACATAATTTATCCTAAAATAATTTGTTTTTGACAGCTGGTATGGGAAGAAATAGGAACGTGGAATTCATTTCCAAAAGAACGTCTTGACATCAAAGACATAGTGTGGCCCGGAGGCTTACACACGCCGCCGCAAGGAGTGCCTGAGAAGTTCCACATGCGGATAACATTCTTGGAAGAGCCTCCTTACATAAACCTAGCACCGCCAGATCCGATAAGTGGACGCTGTTCTTTAGATCGAGGAGTCATATGCAGAGTCGCCCCGGAGGTCGACGTAGCAGGGTAATTTTGACAGACTTTTTTTTTAAGAATTGGCTTTTGGCCTAATTGTAAACCACTATTTGCGTGGAGCGAAGTAAACAAATCCAATGCTGAATGTTTGTAGCGCTAGCTCCAGCATTTATTGGTGTGGGTTTAATTATCTACCTACTAAATTATTAAATTAATTTGATCGTTCGATCGGAATAACAAACCCTTTCAAGAAAAGGGTTTACACTTCCTTTAAAGGCTGGCAACAGATTAGTGACACTCTTTTAGTTGTTGATTTTTATGGGCGGTGGTGAATTTTCCATCAGATGACCCGCTTGCTCGTTTGCCTCCCTCTCATAGTAAAAAAAAAACAAATCAACCAGATAATGTACCTAATTTAAACTACATTCCAGTCAATGCCAAACTATACCAACGTGATAATGATAATATACCATTTCATTTCCATACTCTTTTGAGACTTTCGTGCAAGTATAGGCTTTGTATAATGTCTTGAGATTAAGTTTTCCATAAAGACCACGTCATCTACACTCCTAGGTTGGAGGCGGGAACGGCCCACAGGAACAGCTCGCTCTATCAATGCTGCAGCGGATTTTGCATCGATCTGTTGCAACAGTTAGCGGAGCAGCTCGGCTTCACGTACGAGCTCTCGCGCGTCGAGGACGGCCGCTGGGGAACACTGCACAATAGCAAGTGGAACGGACTCATCGCTGACCTGGTCAACAAAAGGACTGACATGGTAACATACCTTCACTACGTTGTCTAAGTACGTTTTTTGTTATTGCTTCAATATTTCAAAGCCCTAAGCTTCTATCAATGGAAAGCTCGAAACTTTATTAGACTTTCTGTAAAGTGTCCCGGTATTTTTCACAGGTCTTAACATCTTTAATAATAAACTCCGACCGAGAAGCCGTCGTGGACTTCAGCGTGCCTTTCATGGAAACCGGCGTGGCTATCGTGGTAGCCAAAAGAACCGGCATCATCTCGCCCACAGCCTTCCTGGAGCCTTTCGACACCGCATCTTGGATGCTCGTGGGCGCTGTTGCCATTCAGGCCGCAACTTTCTCCATTTTCTTTTTTGAATGGCTATCTCCGAGTGGGTTCGATTGCTCAACAGGCCAAAATTCAAAACGAGTGCCTCAGAACCGGTTCTCGCTCTGTCGAACCTATTGGATTGTTTGGGCTGTTCTTTTCCAGGCAAGTGTATAATGTCCCATAGGACCTTCTGTACTGGATTTTATTTTAAGACCAACATCTATGTGTATGTTTTTTTTGTCACAGGCATCGGTCCACGTGGATTCGCCTCGCGGATTCACAGCTCGTTTCATGACGAATATGTGGGCTATGTTTGCAGTGGTGTTTCTTGCTATATACACTGCCAATCTAGCAGCGTTCATGATCACCCGAGAAGAGTTTCATGAGCTGAGTGGGCTAGATGATCCCCGTATATCAAGGCCACTGGCAATTCGCCCTCCACTTAAGTTCGGAACAGTGCCGTGGTCACACACGGACGCTACTCTGGCAAAGTATTTTCGAGAACCACACGCCTACATGGCGCAGTAAGTATGATTTTACAATTTGATTCATATCATAAACATGAAAGTTGATCAAATAGATTATATTTAAATATATTTTTAACAGATATAATCGCAGCACAGTAAGTGCAGGAGTCTCGGGAGTGTTAACAGCAGAACTCGACGCCTTCATATATGACGGCACCGTGCTCGATTATTTGGTATCCCAAGTAAGTAGTAAAGTAGGCAAATAAATCATATGCAATAAATACAACATAACGTCAACCGACAAAAATAAAAGTACATTCAGATACAGACGAAATCGAGTCTCTTTCTTTTATGAAGTCGTTGAAAAACTAATTATTGATTGGCCTTTTAATTTATTACAGGATGAAGACTGCCGGCTTTTGACGGTCGGCTCATGGTACGCCATGTCTGGCTACGGATTAGCATTTACGCGTAATTCAAAATATCTTAGTATGTTTAACAAGAGATTACTCGATTTGCGTTCTAACGGAGACCTTGAAAGATTACGCAGGTAATTATGACTAACAAATGCTTAATAATCCGGTTCGAAGGACCATTGAATAAATTTCACTAAATTTAAATAATTTAAACCTACATCCGAGTTGACATATCGGGCGTGCGCTGAAATATTTTTCAAGTCCTGATCACCGATTAAAAATCACCGTGTAGATACTGGATGACCGGCACGTGCAAGCCCAACAAGCAGGAACACAAGTCGTCGGACCCGCTGGCGCTGGAGCAGTTCCTGTCGGCGTTCCTGCTGCTGATGGCCGGCATCCTGCTGGCGGCGCTGCTGCTGCTGCTCGAGCACGTGTACTTCCGCTACATGCGGGCACACCTCGCCGCCTCCACCGTGGGCCCTTGCTGCGCCCTCGTCTCGCTATCTATGGGTAAGCAGGAGCACAAGTCGTCTGACCCACTTGCGCTGGATTAGTTCCTGTCCTGCTGGTACTGCTCGAGCGTCCACCGTGGGCACTTGCTGCGCTTTCGGCTCGCTATTGGGCAAGAAGCAAGAGCACAAGTTGTCTGTCCCACTCATACAAAAGTAGTTCCGGTCCTGCTGTTTACTAAAGCACGTGTACTTACGCTATGTGCGGGCGCACCTCGTCACCTTCACCGTGAGTCCTTGCTGCGCCTTCGTTTCGCTTTCTAGGGGTAAGAAGCAAGACCACAAGTCGTGTGACCCACTCGCACTGGAGCAGTTCCTGGTGCTGGTGATCTTCGGGCATGCTGCTAGGTAATGTATTTATAATAAGGAATGACAGCAAAACTTAAAGCAAATTACCTAAAATACACACAGTATATACTGAAGCTGTTCAGGTACTCAGGGATCGTGCCGTGGTAAGGATCCTCAGTTTGATCCGCCTTTTCGGCATTTTGAATCCATCGCGCAATTCCGCACGCCGACTAGCCCGATGTTTCGATAAATCTTCCAAGCCGTGTAACCGACTGCAGCTAGGGTATAGTTAATGGCTTATGTCTGGCCGCTACACATTAGATAGACATTTTTAGATTAGCCATTACAGACAATGTAAAATTTTTTGTACAATAGCCAGATGGTTTCAAAATTATATTAAAAAAAAACTATAAAATGTATTCAAGGCATGTTAAGATTTAGAAATGAAAGACTTAAATAAATATTACCAATTAAAAAAGTTAGCTTATTTAAGTGAGTCATAAATGTCATACTTACTTAATGTCATATCGTAATGCCTGATTGGAGTGATAGGTTTAGTTGAATAGGTACTCAAAGCTGCTAGGTGATCAAAAAATGTAAAGGATCGGTTTAGCTCCACTACCCTTCGGCACTGGTCAGGCCCACCGCCGGCGAGTGAGATATGAACTATCGACTTTTTTCTAGCCCAAAAAACGAACAAAAGATAATCGCTTCCGTGTAAATAAAAAAGAGAGATATATATTTACTTACTCGCCGGGCGTTGGGAGAGTGTCCTCGCCGGCAGTGTGAACAGCGAGCGATGAACTATAAATATATATCTCTCTCTTTTATTTACACGGAAGCGATTATCTTTTGTTCGTTTCTTGGGCTAGAAAAAAGTCGATAGTTCATATCTCACTCGCCGGCGGTGGGACCAGTGCCTTCAGCCGGGTCAGTGCCAATGCATACCCTGCAATATTTATCCGAGAAGAAAGCCTAAATTGATATGAAGCCGTTTACAACTACGATTTACACCAATATGTGTTGAAAAGAGTTGCTATCGTTTTCAACCATTCGTTGTGTGCCTGCATTTTCGAATGCTTCAAATAAATAAATAAATATCACGGGACAATTCACACCAATTGACCTAGTCCCAAAGTAAGCTAAGCATAGCTTGTGTTATGGGTACAAGGCAACGGATAAACATAATTATATAGATAGATACATACTTCAATACATATTAAGAGGGTACGATGGCTGAGAGACTTTTGAGAAATAGGTATTTTAATGAAATGTCGCTGTCTCGCCCGAACCCCTCCGTGTCAGTACAGCGAGAGCGGGACAACTGCAGCTCAGACCGTTAATAGGCGCGTAAAATTGATCAAAACAGCATATCGTAATCCCCTGTTTTCTTCTCGAAAACTGGACCAATAAAATTATTTTTTTCAAATATAATTAGAGGATAGATTTAGCTATGCCCCTATGTTTTCCTTTTTTTGTTTATATCAGGGATTCTTTTCTGATGAGTGTCTGAAAATGACGTTGAAATCGGGCAATTTTTTCAGTTTTTGAAAGCTCATATTTCTTATGTTAATTGAAATATGGAAAAAAACGAAACCTAGGGGCATAGCTGTGGTAGATACAGATTACACAGTAAAAAAAATTTGGCTCTTAAGCCATAATCCAGGTAGGAAACAGGGGATTACGTTTGTATGGAGAAATGGTGCGCATCGTATCCTCTTAAACACCCAAGACCCGAGAGCAAATATTCGTATTATCAAGGATGATATAGACTGGATTGGCAGTCGCCATAGTACTTATCGGCCGCGGTTTTTGTAGTTCGATTATTAAATCTAGATGGCGCTGAAATATAGCCAGAGGCTTTGAAGGCAAAACAATAAAACTACAGATGTTTCATATTACTACAAATGTATTATTTTTCAAAAATATTGCATAATAATACATTTGCAGTGATATGAAATATATGTAGTCTTATTGTTTTGCCTTCAAAGCCTCTGGCTATATTTCAGCGCCATCTAGATTTAATAATCGAACTACAAAAACCGCGGCCGATCCGTTCTATGGCGACTGACAATCCAGTCTATATCATCCTTGGTATTATTCATACAAATATCTGCCCCGACGCGGGAATCAAACCCGGGACGTCAAGCTTCGTAGTCAGCTTCTCTAACCACTAGGGGATCGTCTAATAAATAAAAGTCAATTTAGTACTTATACGTCCCACTGCATGGCACAGGCCTCCTCTCAAAATGACAGGGCTTCGGCCTTAGTTCCCACGCGGGCCCAGTGCGGATTGGGAACTTCACACACATCATTGAATTTCTTCGCAGGTACTGACATGCAGGTTTCCTGACGATGTTTTCCTTCGCCGTAAATCTCATGATAAATATCAAATGTAATTTCGCACATACCTATTAAAATATGTGGTCCCAAAAATCTACGAGTTACCAAATGGGCAAGTGATAAAAGAATATTTCCCAGACGGAGTCGACGGCAACAGCTAGTTATTAATAAACGCCAGTACGTAAGCTGAAAAGGGTCGTTTTAGAGCTGCGATCAGTTTTTAACCATTTTCTCTGCTGAATTATCCGTTGAGCTGGAATACGAGTCGGGAACATATTAACCAATTACGTTCTCCCCCACAAGCAGGAAGGTTACTACGAAATTCGAAGTTCGGATCGTGCGGTCCCTCTCACTCTCGTAATAAATACCATTAGCGTGAGCGGAACGGCATGAAACAAAGTTCGAATTTCGCGCTTCGTAGTATAGGGCCAGCCTTCACGTGCCGCCGCAATGTGATCATGTGACAGCCGTCACCGCACCCTCACATTGGCGAACAGACGAACTCTGAATAATATATGGCTGCTTAGCACAGGAAACGTATACCTACTGTGTATTGTGGTTAGGTTACCTACCAATATCAACCACCCAAGTTATTAACAAATACAAGCTGTTGTTCGTGACTTCGTCTGCGAATAACTCGGCTATCGCTATATCGGTGAAAATACGCTATTTTCCGTGATAAAGTGAATTCTATAGTTATATCAGCTTATAAACTATCTGTGCGCCAAATTTCGTTCAAATCTGTTTTAAGCCACTTTTTGTCATAGAGTATCTTATCATTCAAACTTTCTCATTGATAATATTAAGTGATTAAGATTTTTGCTTAGTAGGTTAATACGATAACTTACGTATGCTTAATGAGACCATACGTCCCGTTTTGAACGGGACTGTCCTGCTCTCAGGTACCTATATACTCTGTCCCGGTGTTCCAAAAAACAAGTCGGAGACGCGAAAATGTCCCGTTTTCATAAGATTTAAAATAACGATACGTAAGCGGTAGTCAAACAAGTTGCGGGCAGAAAACAAACCTCAATAGGGATGTTGATGTTGACACGACTAATCAACTGACGTTCTTTTTATGAGCTGTCAAAACACAATTCATTCACCCATAGAGTTTGAAAGGCAATAGCAACTTATGACGTCACTTGTCAATCAACTAACTATTTATATTTGTTTTAAAGCAACATCTAATTTTGCAGTTAATAGAAAATTAATCTGGTTTTCAGGGCTAAAATTAAGCGACTCCAGTAAAAAGCATTTTTTACTGAAGTCGTGTCTTCGAATAATTTTTTAATGGCTTCACCATTTTTTTATTATTATGTAGATGTCCAAGTAGTTTTAACTATATGTTAATTGGTATTAATTGTTAAAGATAATATTTCAAAAATCTTGCCAAGAGTTGTACACATTTTGGAAGTACTAAAGTATATAAATTTGCGCATCAGAAAAAAATTAAATACAAAATTGGGTAGTAAGGCGTTTTTTATTGTAAAAAACAAGGTTATTTCTGCCCAAAATCTCCTTAAAAAGTCGTTGTACCGTTTTAAAGTTAGAAATAAATGGTCACGCTACGTATGCTCTATGCAAGTAACTATCACATAGTATATCACGTTTGTGCCGTAGCGTGAAAATTTTCGGTGAAAACCCCGAAGCAAAAAACCTACCTATCCGTGCTTGGGTATACTGGTACAGGTAAGGTGCTCGCTCTTGGTAAACTATTTCAAGTGTAGATAATTTTTATTTTGTTGCGCAGGACAATCCCTGTCGTTTCACGGGGCCGTGGTGGAGGCGGCAGCGCGAGGATTCGGAGCGGGAGGCCGCGGCCACTGCCGCTCTGCTGTTTGTGCGGCACAGGTCTGGTCATTTTACATTATTCGTATACAAAACACAAAATTATGCATACTTATGTATTTAAAGCCGTCAAACAAAAGAGAGTAACCGAATCCCACGAATCAGCAGCCGACATTAAAGAACCATTAGTAAATTTGTATAGGCACTGTCCCCACCCTTAACTTGGAATTTGGTACGGATATGTAGTGATCACCTTCGATCATATCATAGGTGATGACAATGCAAGTCCAGTCAATTCCTAAAATATATAATAAGTACCCCTTTTTACTAGAGGAGGAAAAATAAAAAATAGGGAGTTTAAAAATTAAATTGAAAAAGATACTAAATGATAATGATACTTAACTAAATGTACTCGTATCTAATTAATTTGGTTTTGCATCTAAAAAAATATCATTGTGCACCTGTAATATTTAGGTTAGTAATAGGGTTGTACCAGCGAAGACTTCAGTCACTATCGAATGGTAAATACAGTTGTGGCCATATAATTAAGAACGATTATTTATTGAGATGATTTTTTCAAAGTAACAAGTATAACTAATTGCCCGTATTTTTTTTATTTCTCTCGGTATTGCAAAACTTTTCCGTACTACCGGTACATTCATTTATGCAACATTGTTGGCTAAAAAATTAATAGAGAAACTTTATACATTCGATCTGAACCTAGTATTAGTACTTACTGGCTGGTCACGTAATTAAGAACGCTGAATAGTTTATTATTTTTTCAAATTTAAATAGAGAACACTGTGTGGCTCTGTGGTTGTAGATTATTATTCGTATAATTTTGGCGCCATTTCGTGCTGTTAAAGTCTTAAAAGTGATTACTTCGTATAAAAACAATGGGGAAAAATAATAGTTGTGATAAATCTACAAGAGAAGTAATAATAAAACTTCGCGAGAAGAATTGGTCGTATAAAAAGATAGCCGACCATCTGCAATGTTCAAAAACAATGGTTTTCCATGCCGTAAAGCATTTTTCCATGTATCAAACTACTTCAAACGTTCCGCGTGGACCTAGACAGAGAAAGTCATCTCGTCGAGATGATCGAAATATCGTTCGTTTGGCAAAACAAAATCCTTTTAAAGGGTCTAATGAGTTGAGAAAAGAATATTTTGGCGAAAACAACCCTTCAGCAATCTCTGCACGCACTATTCGAAGGCGTTTGGTAGAAAATAAGTTGAACGGAAGGATAGCAAGAAAGGTGCCTATGTTGAAACGATGTCATAGGCAAGCCCGACTTGCATTTGCAAGAAGGTATGAAAACTGGACAGTCAGACAGTGGAAAAACGTTCTTTTTTCTGACGAGACAAAAATAAATAGGGTATGTTCTGATGGAAAACGATATGTACGACGCCCTCCGAATAAAGCATTCGACCCAAAGTACACAAAAGTGACATTAAAGCATGGCGGGGGAAATGTGAAAATTTGGGGGTGCTTTTCTGGACATGGCGTTGGACCTGTTAGGCTGATAGAAGGAAACATGGATCAATTCCAATACAAAAATATACTGCAAGAAACAATGTTACCATATGCCGAAGACGTGCTTCCGGTTATTTGGACATTCCAGCACGACAATGATCCAAAGCATACTGCACGCACCGTTAAGGAATTCCTCACATCACAATCAGTTTCAGTCTTAGATTGGCCAGCCAACAGCCCAGATCTTAACCCAATAGATCATCTTTGGTGCGAAGTCAAGAAAAAGGTTTCAAATCGACAGTGTGGCAATTTGAGAGAGCTGTACGACGTTTTCTTAGAAGAATGGAACTCTATTTCTCTTGCGAAATGTCAAAAATTGATAGATTCAATGCCTCGCCGGTGTAAAGCCATAATTAAAAGCCGTGGACATGCTACTAACTATTAATTTTAGTTCAAATGTATTAAATTGCTTTTTTTTCTATACCAACTTCACATTAATATGATTTATTTAATCTAAGTTTCATATAAAACAACTCTCGAGCAGTTTAATAAATCGTTCTTAATTATTTGTCCAGCTTCATTACTATTTGAATTTATTAGTATAGAGAACAAATAAAATTTGTAAAAAAAAATGTTAGCAATTATACACTATTATTATTAATCCTGTTTGCTCTATCCATGTGGCTATTTTATAACATAACTTGTTACTTCTAAGAAGGAACACAACTAGACATATGACATGATTTAGATAAAAAAAAATCGGAAACTTCAAATCGTTCTTAATTGTATGACCACCACTGTATAAACCTTATGGTGACTGAGTCTTCGTTTGTATATTTTTATCTTTAGTAAAGTTATGTAGTTAGTAATCATCACTTTGCACAAGAATCTAACTGTCAGAACGTGACGCCAACAAACTGTTTCATAGTTTGGCGTACTTAAATATATTGTTATGTATGTGCTAATATTAAAAAATAAATCAAAAAAAATAAAATATAAAGTATACTCACTGTCAGCAAAAAGCTGTTATTCATTTTTATTTCACAAAAACTTAAGGGCCGTGTTTTTGGCGCATTTATTACATTCATTTAATCTCGTGCTGTATTTATCGTTACAAGTAGGTAAAGCAGTCTTGAAATTCTTGTGTAAGATATTTGAGGATTCACTCTAATGACAAGTGTTTACACGATTACTTATATAGTTCGCTCGATAGAAAAAAATCCGAAGTCGTCTCTAAAAAATAAAATGAATTCGAAGTGCGACGCTAATAGGTACCCACTGCACGGCAGGTCATGACTTTTTGAATGTTAATAAAACAAGATGTTGTCTAGGGCGTAGTGTTGCTATATTTTTAAAATATGTATTTGTTTTAGTAATAAGATGAAAATACCCAAAAACACGCGCAGTCCAACCAACCTATCTTGAGCCATCGTGTCTCCCCCACGCCCGAAATCGCCCAATCAAAATCGATTAGCGCGAAAAGCTCGGTAGGCCCTTAAGTAAGTATTTATGTTTGGTTAGGTGTGGCGAGCGCGACACGAGCGCGACGCAGCGATGGCGCGCGCGCGGCAGCTGGCGGCGACGCTGGCGGCGCACGGGCTGCAGCCGCCGCCGCGCCGGCTGGCCTCGGCCGCCGCGCTGCTGGGCGAGGCCCACGACGCCACGCGCCCGCGCACGCTGCACGCGCCCGCCGACCTGCTGCCCGACCTCGACCGCCCGCTCTCGTGCGGCGACTTGCGCGCTAAGTACGACCGCAACCGCTGCACAGCGTAGGGCGCAAGCCACACAGGGGGAACCTATCGATGTTTAGAAAATTTTACCTCCGAAGGTTTAGAATCCCGAAAACTTCATTTATCCATGCATTTTTTTCTGAAACTTTAAATATTTCAGGATTTATTTCAGGACCATCGTTTAGAACCCTTTAGGTTAGGTTAGGGTTGTTTTATAAAAATCCTGAAATATTTACAGTTTCAGAAAAAAACGCATTCGGGATTTTAAATATTCGGAAAAAAATAATCTAAATTTTGATAGGTAACCATAGAAGCGTCGCAAAGCAGACCGAAGAGACGGGGCGGAGACGCTGCTGCGAACAAACGACGCGGACTGCGAGTCTGCGACGCGCCCCCGTCCCGCGTCTCTTCTGTGTGGCTTGTCTTGGGCTGCCTCGGCGGCCGGGCTGCTCGGCTAGGCGCACGACGCCACGCGCCCGCGCACCTTAAGTGTTATTTCATCGAGACGGCGGCAGAACCAGACGCCGCTACCAGATAAATCTATATACATACTTATTTTATTATCTGTCTATGACATTGTATCTTATGGAAATTGACTCTTCAGCAACATAATCACTACTACTATATTATGTGGCGTGGCAATGTGCCATAATAGAACTGGCAAAAGAACTCTGGATATGTACCTACTCTACTAGGTGTCCCGCCCGATAAATGGATAGCTGCCTAATTTTTTTCCTCGTTAGATTGTCTCATTAGACGACCGGATAGTCTACTTAAATTACTAGTTAGAGGACCGAGGGGGAGCCTACTACGAAATTCGTACTTCGAAGTAATCGAAGTTCGTACCGTCGCTTTCACTCTTCTCTTTAACGAAATGGCACAATACTTAGGCTGTGTTCAGACCAAACCGACTGTCAGCCGCCGAATGTGAGCAGGCTCACTGTGAGCCCCAGTGTGAACGTTATTTGTACGGTATTTTATGACGGCGACTACGCATAGCGTAATAGCGTATTATCGGTTGTGTGAACGAAACAGTGAATATGTATGGAAATACAATAAGTAAACTGCGTACAAAAAAATAGTTTTTTTTTTTTGTAACGCGCGCTCACTTTAGGCGGCTGACAGTCGGTTTGGTCTGAACACAGCCGTAGTTCGAAAATTGAATTGCGTAGTGTACTTACCTAAAGCCTGACTACGAAACTTGAGGTCCCGGGTTCGATTTCCGGTCCGGGCAGATATTTGTATGAAAAATACGAATTTATGTGCTCAAGTATTAGATGTTTAATATGTCCTTAAGTTTGTATTTATCATCCCTTAGTTGGGACTGAGTCAGTTGGTGTCAATTAATTTAATCTATCCCATAAACCCATGGATCAAAGAAACCAGTTTGTTGCATAGAGGTTCCCTTTATGCTGTAGGTACGAAAACCTTCGTCAGTTTGTTTTATCAAGTCCATCAATACCTTATGAAAAATGGGAAACATTACTGCGATATTCTGTTTCGTTTAAAATAAAATGTTGACAGGACTGACAATTGCCCTGGTGCAAGCAAATGTCAACTTTAAGGCGACGAACCTTTTCTTAACCCGACTGTACCTATGTAAGCAGGGAATTTGATCAGATTTTATAAAATTTTCATGGTACAGGTATTCGTACTTCGAAAGGCAACGAAGCCGCAGACGCAAGCTTCCTAAATATTCGTTAAATATGAACGAGCTTGCGGCGAGACACGAGGGTCTTTTATTTTACTACCCTACCTAGCATATAAAGCCGATATAATATACAAATGTGTATGTGCCGTAACAGTTATAGTATAAATAATAAAGTACGACATTTTTATTGTTGCAGAGAGCGAACGCGAGTCGAAATGGAAACAGTGCTGTGAGGCGTGTATTGCGCCACCCTATTTCAATTCCTGAAGGCTGTTCTTACACCAAGTTATACAAGACGAAGTTAGTTATACCTAATGTTAAAAATATGGACAGATAAAAAAGCGTTGTAATTATTAAATAAATTATTCCAATTATTAAAACTGAGAGCTGGACGTAGATAGCGAAGCGTTGTTGAGGGACGCGCGCGCGGCGCAGGCTGGGCACCGGGCGCGCGCCTCGTGTTGTCTACTACAATAAAATATATTTTTTGGACAATATCATGCTCTTTTATCTCAATCCCAAGTTGGTCGCAGAACCCTAATCCTTGAAGTATATCCACTCATTTGTTTAGGTACCTACCTCTTTAGGGTGTCTTTCCACCAGTCGAGATTTGCTATGCAGCTTAGGTTGCGAAGATGTGAAAGCTACGTGTGGTGTACCTATACAGGGACAGTTTGCAGTAATACTAAGCTATGCGTACACACTCGAAGAAGCTCCAGAGCACGTATCTTTTCGTTTAAAAAAAACATAAAACCCGTTGCCACCAGTGTTACTTATGCTATGTCACGCCATGTGCATCAATGAATACGATTGGCGGATACCTAAATATCAAACGCATCTACTTTGCTATAAGTAGAATAGCACATCTCTGGTGGAAAGGCACCCTAAAAAACCTTAGATATAGGTAACGCCATCAGAGTTAAGGCCACGCACACAACAACACGTCATGTAATGATAGCGGGATTTTGACATTTATTCGTACCGATAGCAAGTTCAACAGACTCGAGATAGAATTACAAGATTGACTAAAAATTTCTTCAACCTATTTCTCTAAGAATAATTTAGGAAAATACATCTAGTTCAAAAAAAAAACAAAAAATTAAATATTTTGATCTATTTTATATAAATCAGACAAGCATATTTTTCGCTATTTATAAAATACCGATTTTTTTCCTGCGAATATTTCTTATCAGTTTCAAATTGTTTTATTTCAAAAATAGGTTAAGTATATGAAAAAAGAAAAATTGTAATATGCATAGTATTGCGTAAGTATTTCATCATAAGATCTTATAACTTACATTTTTCATTCACTCAGTCATTTCATTCATTCAGTGGCGTAGCGTGCCTTGGCGGGGCCCCGTATAAAAATTTGTTTGGGGGCCCCTTATGAAGGGTAAAGATTCCTCACAATCACAAAAGAAAAAAAAATGTTTGCATAAAATTAAAAAAAATATTTATTCATCATAATTATCTATCTGTCACTTTTGCTTTTTTGACTTTTGTAATTTCTGAAATAAAAAAAAAATTTGGGAAGTTTTTAAGTATTCATTTTTGCTTAAGCACGTCGGGGGCGCCCGTGGCCCGGGGGCCCAGTACTATAATTGATACGGCATATACGGCGGTAGCTACGCCCCTGCATTCATTCACTATCTTTTTTGCAATCAGTACTTTATGTAGCTGTGTGTGTAATCATTCGCCTGAACTCTGATGGCGTTACCTATACACTGCCCGGAATATCTCGAGTCTCATTTTGAATGGTAAGTATTCTGTCTTAAAGTCCTGAAGGCGCTTTTACGTGAATTTTATTAGAACGACACGGTTCCAACTTGCAACGCACAAACAGTAAGTCCCTAATTATAATTAAGTAAGTTAGCGGGTGAGCTTGTATAAAATCTTTATTTATTGTGCACAGCCACAGAAATTCCGATTTCCCGAGGAAAGCCTTTTCCTAAAAATGGAGAATTATGATTCTCAACAGCTAATGGACGCTCATTAGCTCTTTAGAATGTTTATGTTCGTGGAGAAATGGGAGGTTGTGGGAGTTGCTATCAAAGTTGGGCAAAATTTATCTAATAAGGAATAACCGTAATGAGAACTAAATTATTCGTTATTTGAAATAACTAAATAATCAGTCATTCATTTGATATTTTGAATTTATCTTCTACGCTAATATTATAAAGAGGAAAGATTTGATTGTTTGTTTGTTTGTTTGCATTGAATAGGCTCCGAAAGTTCCGAAACTACTGAACCGATTTCAAAAATTCTTTTGCCGTTAGAAAGCTAGATTATCACCGAGTGACACAGGTTACTTTTTACCGCGGGAAAATACCTTTTCCTACGGGAAAATTAATTTATCGCGGGCGAAGCTGCGGACGGAAGGCTAGTATCTAGATAAATTAGTTGGGCCTTTAACCCGTCGCACGATCGGCGACTTTTTTGGGTATTTTTTTCTAAGTACCCCTATGTTATAAGGTGATCGAAACTAGAAACAAAAATTAGCAAATTATGACAGTTAGTTTAGGCAGACACGTGTGCGCCTAAATCGTTCGACGGGTTAAATAAAAGATGAATGTCATTGTGACGGTTTGACCCGACGTGACATTCTATTATAAACTTCATTGTCCACAGACTGGGGGTGTTTCACCACCTTATTGTCAAACTACTGGCTACGTAACCGATGAATAAACTAAGTACTGGACAAATCTGTCGGCTAGAGTTTTTTCAGTTTCACCACTCCGGTCCTGTACAAACTAAGTACCACTTAACTAATCGTCGGTTTGACAAAAAGTCGGAATGGCAACGTCGCATTTCGCAACCACGCGTTCCTGTTCGCACACTTTCGTTCAAAGAGTGGCTCATTATTAACGCAAAAGAAATCATTAACGATGTAATTTTTAAATAAATCTATTTTTTGTATAAACAAATATATAACATTATAATTAATCCAAAAACGGTATTTATTTACGATACTTTGTTAACAATAACAAAGAAAAATAAAATCACGTAAAACGAATCCAAAAGTGGCGCCAAACCATATGACAGATTAACTTTTTTTTAATGGCGATGTACAAGTTCAGGTAGAACAAACGAATGTGCCACTGAAGAAAAGTCTATAATTAAAAAATATTACGAAATTTTGGATTTATTTTTACATATTTTTTGATTTTGAGGATTTTGAGGGTAGGCAACTGATACACATGTTTATAAATAAGCTCATTTTAATTTAAATTTGGAAAATATTTAATTAGTGTATTACATGGTGATTTTTACTTACATGTAATAACACATACATTGCCGCCACAGTCAGTTGTTATCCACCTCTTTAATCTACTTGTCTGGCCACTGAAGCAGGTTCAAAGGTCACTGCACTACTTCAACAGTGAATAAATATTTTAACTCCACACATCGGTTTTATTGCTACTATGGACCACTTGACGCAGCTTCAGAAGAGCCTGGATGACATGAAGGAGCTCTTTTCATCACGTATGACTGCATTTGAGGGTGCCTCTTCAACATCACAGACTATGGACTCGAATTTGATGGAGGAGTACCGCGCATTCAAGATGTTCATTTGGAGTGCAGTGGAGGGTCTGCAGGTTCAGATGGGACTAGTGCACAAGACACTGGAGCAGTTGGAGATGAGATCTCGGTCTGCTGTTCTTCTCCTACATGGTGTCCCAGAGGCTGACACTGAGGATGCCGCTGCCACTGTGCTCCGGATCTGTCAGGACAAGGTTGGAGTACAGGACATCTCTGACAGATCATTTTATGCATGCCATCGTCTGGGTGGGTCTCGTCGAGGTGGCAGACGGAGGCCTATTTTAATTAGATTTGCCTGTCAAAGAACCCGGGATGCAGTGTGGGCAAACAAGAAATGCCTCAAGGGCTCCGGTTACACCCTGTCCGAGTTCCTGACCAGCGCTCGGCATGCAGTTTTTGTGGAGGCTCGCCGTGTGTATGGTGTGGGGAGGAGCTGGACGAGTGACGGTCGAATTGTCATACTGGGCCAGGATAAAACTCGGTACAGGGTCACCACCTTGGATGAGCTTCGTGCTATCCCTCCTGACCCAGCCTCCATAGAGAGTCAATCGACGCCGAAGGTAGGGGGCGCAGGCGCGGTTAATGCCACCTCCAGCGGGGCTCCGAACGCGCTTGCGGCGCCGGCAGGGGCTGCCGCGGCGGCTGCGATACGAAGGGAGCCAGGCCCGGCTGCCACTGCGCCTGCGCTGCGCTCTCGTACACAAAGGCAGAAGAGCCCATCTAGGATGCGGAAATAGTGTTTTGTGTTTTATTATGATTTAAGTATTTATTTTTCGTTGATTAAGTTTCTTTTTGTTTTGTTTTCGGGCACACTATTTTTTTGTTTTTTACATGGGTGGGTAATCGCCGTTCTCTGCGCACTTCTAATCTGTAATTAAGGTACATTTTCACAATAGCTTAAATATTATATTTATGTAACGATGTGTTTTTGGTAGAAACTCGTGCGTGGAACGTCGGCTGTCACTGTCACTTTCATTTAAGTTTGATTGTGATTTGTGGTTGTCAAAACTGACGTTACATTTGCGTTTCGTTTCACCTAGTGCGCGGGTGAGCGCGATGTACTTACTCATGATGTCATGAAGCTTTGTTTTGTTTTGATTTTTTTTTTTTTTCTCTCTTTTGCTTTTGGTGTGCATTCTAACTATGTATATTGTAGTTTTTTTATTATTATTTTTTTTTTTGCTCTCCACTTGTAACTGGCTGCTGGCGAGCGATGGAAGGAGTGTTCGCTTATAGTGAAAGTATATATTTTATTTGATTAATAGTTAACTGTAGTTACACATAGGTAGTATTTTATTTTATTTATAAGTTTTATATATATATATATATTTTCTTAACGACATGACTGATGTTTTTGACACTAGTCATGATGGTGAATTATTTTCAGTGTCTTCTTCTAGTTTTTGTGAGTCCTTGAACGATCTCTCGGATACGCCGGATCTTGGGGATCGGTTGCACAGCACTTTTTCGATGGCCAGTAGGGGAAAGTGGTCACCATTCGTACGCTTTTTATACTTTATTTTTTTAATTTATGATGGATTGTTGAATTTATCTAGTTTATATACCTAAGCGTAACAAATATATTGTAGTTTGTTACCAAAAAATCCGAAACTATTATGTCAAAAGGTTAAAGAGTTATAGTAATTTTTCTACGATAAGATATTTGTACGAACGTACCCCACGTACGGGGTACGTTCGTACAGTAGGTGGGGTACTTTCATACGCCATGGGGTAGATTCATACAGGGTAATTAAAAAGCCTATTAAAGTCGTTAAATTTTTATTGATTATTACAAAAATATTTATTTATTAAAGAACTAACTTAAAATATTTGATTTGACTCATAGTCGATAAATGTTTCTTTAGAAACATAACAAAAAATTAAATCGTTTATCCACAGTTTACTTATTGATAATTCTTAGCTTAACAATCAGTCTTAATGATTTCTTTGCAATCATTTTTTATGAGTATATTGCACAGTCTTTGACAATCTAACCTTAAAGTCAATAATCATACATATTTGGTTGCTACTTTAGAAGTTATTGCACATTATAATTATTTAAATTAACTGCAAAAGTAAAAAGTCTAGCCATTCTAGCTGTACAGCCCGCTCGTGGTTGTGGATCAGGTAGGATCATGACGACATCGCTGATATACAAAGTGTGTATGTCTTCTATATCAGGAAAAAAGAATGACCATGATGATCCCGGTTTCTTCCGAAGATAAGATACTTTCAGCTCCGTACCCGAATAATGACCAAGAACTTTTCCGACGTAGTAAACAACAGAAGTCTTTTTTTCAAACTTTACCAAAACAAAACAATTATCTTTGATTTTATTTGGTGTCACATTTAAATTATTATCGCTACTGCAATCATTAGTCTCTTCGTCCGTTTCGAAACCGATTGGAGATGTTGAACTCTCCCGCAAGCTAAATTCCGATCCTTCAGATGCCTCTGAATCTTCATCACTTTTTATTTGCTTAGCTTTCTTTTTCTTTTGTCTTGAACTAAGTTCTTTCAAACCTGTAGACTAGTGAACTTGGAATGAAATGTTCGTGAGGGTTCATCGGTGTTAGAGCCATCTTTGAATTTCTTGACGCTGCTTTCCAACGTCGATGTCTTGATGTTATATTGCAACGCGGCTTTTCTATATGACAGCCGTCCTTGAATTACGTCATCAATTGCTAATTTCATGGACTCTTCATCCACCTCTTGGGTACGCGTACTCTTTTTTTTAAATTTTCGTACCATGATTCTGCAATAAAATATTAGTTATAAGGCTTACTTTATAAAATATATCGATTTGTTAGAATTAGAATACTTTATAAAAAGAAAAATGTTATTGTGATGTTCTGGTGGTTAATAAAATCTAAAGGGGAGCATTCGTACGCGTACGAATGTGCCCCCTGTTTTGCTGTCCGAATGCACCCCATGCCTTGCACAAAATTAAAATACTACTTTACACAAATTCTAATTTAATTTGAGAAATATAACAATTAAAGCTCAAAATAATCAATGTTAACATTAATATTAATCAACACTATTTTGTCAAAAACATAATAATTCTACTTACAATTGCGAATTGAATTTACGTAAAAAATTTACTCACCGCGCGCGAAAACACGTTACATCTTGTCAGCCGATGCACCGTGGTGTAGTGATGAGTCCCTCACTCGTGAGGTACCTCGTTTGAGTTCCTCATCGCGACAAAATGAGGGAGTACTCGAATTGCAACTTTGAACCACCTCATTTAGCTCCTCATTTTCTATCACGAGGCGCGAGCACAGAGTACGAGGCGCGAGGTGCGAGCACAGATAACGAGGCGCGAGGCGCGAGCACAGATAACTCACTATACGAAGCGGCAACGATGCGCGCGCCTCGCTGCTCACTTACTCATTCAACTCATTGCGAATTGCGATCGTTTTAATTCCTCACACCTCACCTCACCTCAAATGAGGGGTACCTCGTGAGTACCTCGCGAGGCAAAACGAGTTACTCCCTCATCCTCATTTAAAAAGCAAGAGTTACACAACGCTACCGTGGTGCGACTGGCGCGACACTCTGCTTAGCAACATGGCGGCCGGTATGTCTATGCACACAAGCAAACGCGCGCTTGTGTGCCGTTTAGTTTGTCTGTTATACTAACTGTATGAATGTGCCCCGCGTACGAATGGTGACCACTCTCCCCTAAGACTTTTAATATTGCACATATTAATGCGCAGAGCATTCCTGCACATTTTACTGACTTACTCACTACATTCTCTGGCAGGAATATTCACGCCATTCTCATTTCTGAGACATGGCTGAAACCCTCTCTTAACTCTTCCCTGTACCCGTTACCTGGGTATCGCTTGATACGCAATGACAGAACGGGTTGTCGTGACGGTGGGTCTAACACTGTTCGTGGTGGTGGTGTTGCCATTTATTTGCGCTGTGAGATTGCTTGTCAAGTGGCCGCACAGTCGACGTCTCTCCCCTCTTACTCCAGGTCAGCAGAGTATCTATTCCTTGACATCTCCCTTCATCATACGAAGGTCCTTCTCGGAGTGTACTATAGTCCATCATCCAATATAAGTTATTTTGAATCCTTCGAGAGGACCTTGGTTGATCTTCGTCCACAATTTGAACATGTTTTTATCATGGGTGACTTTAATACGTGCTTATTGAAAAATGACCAACGTTCCCTAGCTTTGCAGTCCCTGGTAGATTCTTTTAATCTTAGTATTTTGCCACTCTGTCCGACTCATTTTCCCCATAATGGCCCCCCTTCACTTCTAGATCTAATGATCACCTCTTCACCTAACTCTGTTGCTTTTCATGGTCAATTTAACGCGGCTGCTTTTTCAAATCATGATTTGATTTACGCTTCTTTTAAAATTCGTCCTCCGAAACGGAAGCATAAAATGGAAATGCGGAGAAACCTCCGGGATGTTGATATGCAAGCCCTTCATAGTGATCTGAGCGGTGTCGACTGGCACGCCATTGAAGCTCTTCCTGATGTTGACCTGAAGCTTGAAGCCTTTTATAGCGCATTTCTTGCGATCTTTGATATGCATGCTCCTCTTAAGCCAACGCGTGTCAAGCACAACCCGGCGCCGTGGCTTACGCCTGAGATCAGGGGTATGATGGCGAGGAGGGATAGAGCTCGCGTTAAACTGCGCAGTGACACTTCGGAGGAGAATCGTCAAAAATATATACTCTTGCGTAATCGATGCAATAAGGTGTGTAGGGATGCAAAGAGGCGTTACATTTATCAGTCAATTGATAACTGCCCCCCTTTTGCATTATGGAAGTTCCTAAAATCTCTTGGGGTGGGCAAATCTTACCAAAACTCTTCTACCTTGACTGACCTCAATGGCCTTAATAGCTATTTCAGCACGTCACCAGTTCAATTGGATCCTTCAGTAAAGCAACACACCCTGTCTTTTCTTGCCAGCATTAAACACCCCGACGTTCCATCTTTTGACCTCGGTAGCATAACGCCGCGAGAGGTTCTTAATATCCTTAAATCGATTCGAACGAAGGCCGTTGGTGTAGACGACTTGAGCTTGGACATGGTTGTGCTCGGGGCGGAAGTTATCGCACCTACCCTTTCCCATATCATAAATTTTTCCTTTTCTTCCGGTTGTTTCCCTTCGCTGTGGAAACGTGCACATATAATACCTCTTCCCAAAACGTCGAATCCTAAATCCTTTTCTGAGCATCGTCCTATTTCAATTCTCCCAGTTCTTTCAAAAATTGTTGAACAGTTCGTAAATCGACGTCTTTCCACCCATCTCAACGCACATAATCTTTTAAATCCTTTCCAGTCTGGTTTCCGCCCTGGGCATAGCACTGTCACTGCTCTTGTCAAGATCACTGATGACATTCGCCTCAATATTGAGAACAGGCAGCTGACGGTTTTGGTTCTACTTGATTTCAGTAGTGCATTTAATACCGTTGACTTCGACATACTTCTCGGTATCCTCAACTCCCTGAATATATCTTCAACTGCTTTATCCTGGTTCCGTTCTTATGTTAGTGGGAGGCAACAGCGAGTCAAGGTCGAGGACGCTTTTTCAAGCTGGTGCGATCTGGCCGCTGGTGTCCCTCAGGGGGGTGTTCTTTCCCCTCTCCTTTTCTCTATTTTTATCAACGGTATTACCTCCTCATTGCACTCTTCTTACCACCTGTATGCCGATGATTTGCAAATATATGCTGCTGGTAGTCTTGACGATTTTCCTCTACTGATTGATCGCATCAACGCAGACCTGATCACGATTCGCGACTGGGCTGCGAGTTTCGGCCTCAAAGTAAATGCGAAAAAGACGCAAGCGATCGTTATTGGCAGTCCATATTTTATTTCCCAGTTGTCTGATATGGTAGTTCAAAATTTGTATTTTGATGGTACAATTATTCCTTTCTCGTCTACCGTCAGAAATCTGGGGATTATCATGGACCAAACGCTTTCTTGGTCGGCCCAGGTAGCTGAAGTTAGCCGTAAACTTTTTGCCTCGCTTCACTCGCTCAGACGCTTGCAAAATTTCCTGCCTCTCCAAACCAAAATTACCCTAGCTTAGTCTCTTTTACTTCCTTTGCTCGACTATGGTGATGTTGGTTATTTGGACCTTACTGAGGGGTTGCTTGACAAGCTTGACCGCCTTCAAAACGTGTGCATCCGGTATATCTTTGGTCTCCGTAAATACGACCACGTATCTCACTTTCGCGCACAGCTGAGGTGGTTGCCCATCAGGGAGCGTAGGAACATCCACGTTCTGTCATTGCTTTTCAACACTCTTTTTAATCCTTCCGCCCCTTTATACCTTTCCGAGCGTTTCAGCTACTTGGCTGAAGGAAGCCAGCATCGTTTGCGGTCGAGTACCAATCTCCTTTTGGCCTGTCCTTCTACTTCTTCCAAAATTTACTCAAAATCTTTTACTGTGCAATCTGCTAGACTGTGGAATCGATTACCCACCTCCATTAGGCTATCTCCCTCCGTGGTGTCGTTCAGGGAAGCTTTGAAGAAGATGTGGCTCACACCATCTCTTTAATATATTGAGAACACTGCTTATTTATTGTATGTATTTTGCATATATATGTTGTATATGGTAGTATATTTTTATTAGGTTTCTTTATATTATGAGTTTATGTATTGTATTTACTAAAAGTTGTATTGTAGCCTTTGCTTTGTCCGACTGTCTTATTTTTACTTACTCTTTGTCGGTCCCTTACTAAATGCTCCTTTCATCCACTCAAAGGTTGACTGGTAGAGATCCCTTAAAGGGATAAGTTCGCCTTTGTACATGCATTTCAACGGTTGTCAATAATGTATTTCTTTTTTTCCCTTATTTTTGTACAATAAAGAGTTTACATACATACATTTACATACATACATACTAAAAGCGTACCTATATTTTTTTATTCAAATCTTGACGTTTTTATTCTTGTTTGCAATTTAGCATGACTTCTTTCTTTAAAAAATAAAAAAATACTTTTATTTGTTTTTCTGGAACTGGCTGAAGGGCTCTCCAACCATGGCCACAAAAAAATTAACTGTCTAATTAAAAAGTTATGTGACGGTTAAAAATGCTAAATGCCACCTGATCTGATGGTCAAATTAAAAAACAGTTTGTCCGTCACTTAGCGCTAATCAAGACTGGTGAAACAGAAATTTTTATTCCATGTGACAAATAAGGTTATGATCAAGCTAATCCGAACTTTAAAAAAAGTGGTGAAACAGCCCCTAGTCTGTGTAATTATCTAAGCTTACTTCAATAACAAAAGAGGTCTTTATCTTCATCTAGATAATTATTTAAATAAAAGAGTTTGACAACACATTATTTGTGATTGACGTTATTTTCGAATAATTTATGATTTTATTTAAAATAATTAACTAGATAAGAAATTATTTAAATAACGCCTAACACTGTGCTAGCTATGCACAAATAGCCTCAGGAAAACTGTACCAAGGCAAAATTTTGCTTCTTTTAAATGCAACATGAATAGGTAGTAAAACCATAGCGTTACATTGGATACTAAAAATTAATTAAGTAGGTATAGCTAAAAATTCAAAACTAATTATACTACCTACTTACACGCAACTCTTGCGCATCCTGCATTCTGAGTTTTCCATCTAGCTCGCTCTTCCATACCAAAATGTCATAGGAACAGAGGGCTGCGGCCAATTTTCATCATCATCATCATCATCCCAGCCTATAAGTATACGTCCCACTGCAGGGCATAGGCCTCCTCTCAGAATGAGATGGCTTGGGCCTTAGTTCCCACGCGGACCCAGTGCGGATAGGGAACTTCACATAAACCACTGAATTTCTTCGCAGGTGTATGCAGGTTTCCTTACGATGTTTTCCTTCACCGTACGCTCGTGGTAAATTTCAAATGTAATTTCGCACATAAATTCCGAAAAACTCAGAGGTGTGAGTCGGGATTTGAACCCACTACCCTCTACTTGAGAGGCCATTGGTCAAACCGCTAGGCCACCACGGCTATGTTGCCGTAACTAAAATATACTCGTAATGCTTGCGTCCACCCTACGCGATATGTACGACGAGATGCATGGGGAGTGGCAAGGAAAGGACAGGCGTAGTACAGTCGCATCAAAAGTAGCTGGTCACTTTTGTACGTTGTCGCTCTACAGGCTAGGTTTGGGCTAGGTGCAAAATGTCATACTTGATTGACAATTGTGTTATTACGACAAAGTACAAAAGTGACCAGCTACTTTTGATGCTGACCGTACAGTCACCAGTCACGAGTACCTATGTACACAGGTGAAATTTAAATCGTAATACAAAATTAGTACTTAATTCTAACTCAGTTAAAGCTGGGCAACATAATGCATTAAGGCTGGATTTCACCAAACTTTTATTCCGCAAATAACGCTTACTCTCAGATAGTAATGTCAAACCGCCATAGTAATTTGACATTACTATCTGGTAAGCGTTATTCTCGGAATAAAAGTTTGGTAAAATCCAGCCTAATTCAATTGTTAAAATTAGTCTGATAAAATGTAGGCTGTTCATACTTTGTTGAAATGAAATCACAAATTCGAAGTATGGACACTTCAAATTAAATAAAAATAAGACTAATTAAAAAATTATACAGGGTGACACAGAAGACGTAATAAAAAACAAACATATCCGACTCAGTTGTTAAAAAATAATATAAGTGCAATTAGTGAATTATTAACATTCGCCTTGTTTAACTTTTACTAATTTTCTAACAAAAAAAAAAAATCTTGAATTGTGGACACCTTACAGCAAGTACTTAGCTGTCATATCAACTTGTAAAATAATTATCTTATCTCTGTACTCAATCGCAGGTTAATATAATAATAATTCATATATCAATACTTTCAGCAACCTCTAATACATTCAATCGAATAATAAGCCAAGTTGAATTATTTTTTAACTACTTAATTGTGTAAAGTCCCTAAACGTATTTTAAGAAGTGTTCGAAGTGGTCACCACCTTCTCGGCAACACAGCACGTCGTCTCAAATTCGCCCTCAGTCTACCGAGTAAAAACTCGTTGGTTATGACGACATCGAAAGCATGTATTATTTTTTCACGGAGTTCTGAGACAATACTCGATTCTCGCTTGTAAACACGCCTTTTGATGTCACCCCACAAATAAAAAAAACCGGCAAAGTGCGAGTTGGACTCGCGCACCGAGGGTTCCGTAGAAATTTATATGTATCTATGAACATCCAGACTTAGCAGACCCCTGCTCCTAAGCAAAATGTGCGCAGTGTGGGATCATTGTAGATTGCATGGTTACTGATATAGACAGACAGACAAAAAAAAATATGCTTTTCGCAATCTGTGCTATAAGACCTTGCTTCGTACCAAATTTCAAGATTCTGAGTTCACGGGAAGTACCCTGTACGTTTTGATTCCCTTGAGAGTTTCGAAAATTTGCGGCATAAACGGCTGTATAGACTGGCGAAAAAGAGTAGAAATTAAAAAGTGGCAACACTGTAGTGTCGTCCCTCTTTTCTTGTGTACGAAAAAAGAGGGACGACACTACAGTGTTGCCACTTTTTAATTTCTACTCTTTTTTGCCACACTATATCTTTTGATTGAGTTGGCTTAGAAGTTTGATGTTTTCACAGCTCCAAGGGACAGTAGACCTGAGTATTTGATATAAATTTCAGCTTGATACCTCCACGCGTTCCTGAGAAAAAGGGTCTTGACAGACGGACAACAGTGATCCTATAGGGGTTCCGTTTTTCCTTTTGAGGTACGGAACCCTAAAAAACAATTCATTTAATAAGTTTAACAACACAGGACATAGCAGGATATTTAAGTATTAGTAAAACGTCTATAAATAAGTGGTTTTGTATAGGTAACGCCATCAGAGTTAAGGCCACGCACACAACAACACGTCATGTAATGACAGCGGGATTTTGACATTTATTCGTACCGATAGCAAGTTCAACAGACTCGAGATAGAATTACAAGATTGACTAAAAATTTCTTCAACCTATTTCTCTAAGAATAATTTAGGAAAAAAACATCTAGTTCAAACAAAACAAAAAATTAAATATTTTGATCTATTTTATATAAATCAGATAAGCATATTTTTCGCTATTTATAAAATACCGATTTTTTCCTGCGAATATTTCTTATCAGTTTCAAATTGTTTTATTTCAAAAATAGGTTAAGTATATGAAAATAGGTTAAGTGTATTGCGAAAGTATCTCATCATAAGATATTATAACTTACATTTTCATTCACTCAGTCATTTCATTCATTCACTATTTTTTTTGCAATCAGTACTTTTATGTAGCCGTGTGTGTAATCATTCGCCTCAACTCTGATAGCGTTACCTATATTACGTCTTATGTGTTACCCTGTATTGTCCAGCATCAACTAAGATCAAGAACACTATTTTTTTTACTTATTATGATTTAGTAAATTTCGACCTGTATACAGCTGCATTACTCATCAATCATCATGTCCTCATGCCCAGTTCATGAGGGGCGCGATGGGGCCCCAAATTTCAGGGAACGATCGGTGGGGGTGGGATGCTTCCTCGCCAAACTGGCACTCGACTTTGATTTCCTTAAGTGGGCGCCACGATATTCATGCCCGAGGTGTCAGTGGTTACGTCGGCACTGTTCAAGTGATCATGCACATCAAGAGACAGGGAAAAGTTGCGCAAGAGAGCAGCGTGCTTTTGCTACATCGTGGCAGCGCGATTAGCAGAGCGAGAAACATAATATTGCACTAGCAAGAGTAAGGGGTGGTTTCGAGACATTATATTTTTGGTTGAAGCAGGGGGTTTCACTCCGCAGTTCAGGTATTTTCGGCCGGCGCTCCTCCCGGGGAGGCGTATGGCAGTAGGTTATCGCTCGGCCTTCAGTTCGCACGCTAGCCGCGTCGCGCGTAATTAAGCTTCTTTTTTTCTGTGCTTTTTGCAACGAACAAGGACTTCTAAACGATCTTATAAATAACTACTTACTTACTAAAGGTAGTTTACTGAATTAATACACATTGTTATCTTTCTTGATATAAATACCTACTTAATATCGGCGAGTGGGAACCCTGTACCCTTGGTTTCGGATCAGCGGTGCCCAACGGAATATGAACGCTCGTATCACACGATAAGTTTCAATTTCGCGTGCAAGCAGTAAGAGTAGGAAAGTTTTTATACCTAAAGTTGACTTTTGTTCGAGAGTGATCCTTCTGTACGTTAGTACTATTACTTATTCTGTGGTTGAAGTCACAGCAGTATCTCTGCTGGGTATACGCCTCCTCTCAAATTCCAAGGCATTAGGCTGCAGTACCCACCAGCTATGACTACCACAATACGAAAAAATTTAAATCGCACTTGGAAGTCAATGTAATCTTTATTCAAAATAATTTTTCCATAACAACACACAGCGTGTTTCGAGAAATACGTTCAATACATCTTTTTTGATCTTGCATTGCATTTGATATTGCAATACAAAACACGAAGTGACGATACCTTCTACAACAAGCACTGATGACTGCCATAAAATCTACCACCAGTTCGGAAAAATCTTTGTTGCCAAGCTGGCGAGAAGCTCAAATGAAATATCAGTACACATAGAAACCAAGAATGATATATTTAATTCTTCTTCTTCACCATCATCGTCATTTAAATTATAAAAATAAGAGTCATCTTCTTCTTGATGGTGGAGTAATTGCCACTTATCCCTTTCTTCCGCCAGCCTTATTACTTTCTGATGACCAAAGACCATATTGTCTAACGCTTCTGACGCTTGCCTTCGATTTCACCGTCTCTTTCTGTCATTATCTTATACCGTTTGACAGAAAGAAATAGTGATTGTGAAGGCAAGCGTCAGAAGTGTTAGACAATAACCCTTCTGGGGCCTACTTTCTTCTTAACTTGGTTGAAATAATTCAATCTCGGTCTCCCGCTTGCTTTCCTCCCGTCAATTTCTTCCTCCAAAACAATTGTAAATAAAACTATCCTGTCGAATTAGGTGTCATCTTTTCTCTTCCAATCCCAATAGGTTTTAACAAGGATCTCCTTCCCCCAACCAATCTCAATACATCTTCATTAGTTTTCCTTTCAGTTCCAACTTATTTTCTCCATCTTCTCCAGCACCACGTCTCAAAAGCTTTCAGTCTATCTCTATATCTTAGTATCAGTATCTGACTCTCATTTTCATATAATGCTATGGTCCAGAGATACCTTAAAGTTTGTCGCACACATAACCGCTCGGCACCGGATTGGCACCACCTCAACTCGAGCCGTTCAGTATTCTTTGTATGAAAGACCATACTGTAAGTTGAGGCCTGATTCCACGCGGTCCGATGAGGGCAGTCAGCGCCGAGCGGTTATGTGTGCGTCAACTTTAACTAAGCGGATTCTAGCTTTCTTTGATATTTTGACTTTAAATAGATGCTTCTTGTTATTGAACGCCTTCTTAGCCAAAACTATCCTCCGTACAATATCTGCAAAGCATCTAGACAATTCGTAAAATTATTTATTTGTTCAGGTTATATATATTCTGAACTGGAGTAAGTCAGGATTTTTTTAACAATCGTAAAAGAAATCACGGAACATTTCGTGAGTGTCAGTGTCCACTGCCTTTGCCTCGTTGTCGCTGTAGAGGGGGATGGTGTCTGCCTCATTAAATTCCTCTTCAGATTCAATCTCTTCTAGTTGCCATTGTTTGTTCTTGATTCCTGCAATACCTGAAAGTAGAAAAAAATTTGGTACCACTTAAGGGAGATCTTCATACAAAAATCATGACTGTTACATCATTTTATTTAAAAAGTAGCTATACGGCAGTATCTGTGACTTCAGTACATATAGAATCAGAAAATAAAATCAACAGGAAGACCATTAATTTAAACTAAAAATCTGAAAGAATAAAAATTTAATCCAAGCTTTTTTTTGCTGGCTGTCATTCAATCCACATATGCATATCAAATTTCAAGTCCATGACCACTGGAATTGGGTGAAACTTGACTTTCAATATTTGACCTAAATAAATCACAGAAGTAGGTACATAATAATCATCATCATCATCCCAGCCTAAATACGTCGCACTGCAGGGCACAGGCCTCCTCTCAGAATGAATAGTTCCCACGCGGGCCCAGTGCGGATTGGGAACTGCACACACACCATTGAATTTCTTCGCAGGTTTATGCAGGTTTCCTCACGATATTTTCCTTCACCGAAAAGCTCATGGTAAATTTCAAATGTAATTTCGCACATAAATTCGGAAAAACTCAGAGGTGCGAGCCGGGATTTGAACCCACGACCCTCTGCTTGAGAGGCCATAGGTCAAACAACTAGGCCACCACGGCTTATGCATGTTTTAAAACGTAGATCTATGAATTTATTTTTGATTTCTAGGAAGAAATGTCACGCGAGTTTAAAGCCCGAGGTGCCTAATGCTTTTTACCCGACTGCGAAGAAGGAAGGGTTGTGTTTGACCCGTATGTATGTATGTATGTATGTATGTTATGTGTTTGACCCGTATGTACAGTTGTGGCCATATAATTAAGAACGATTATTTATTGAGATGATTTTTTCAAAGTAACAAGTATAACTAATTGCCCGTATTTTTTTTATTTCTCTCGGTATTGCGAAACTTTTCCGTACTACCGGTACATCCATTTATGCAACATAGTTGGTTAAAAAATTAATAGAGAAACTTTATACATTCGATCTGAACCTAGTATTAGTACTTACTGGCTGGTCACGTAATTAAGAACGCTGAATAGTTTATTATTTTTTCAAATTTAAATAGAGAACACTGTGTGGCTCTGTGGTTGTAGATTATTATTCGTATAATTTTGGCGCCATTTCGTGCTGTTAAAGTCTTAAAAGTGATTACTTCGTATAAAAACAATGGGGAAAAATAAAAGTTGTGATAAATCTACAAGAGAAGTAATAATAAAACTTCGCGAGAAGAATTGGTCGTATAAAAAAATAGCCGACTATCTGCAATGTTCAAAAACAATGGTTTTCCATGCCGTAAAGCATTTTTCCACGTATCAAACTACTTCAAACGTTCCACGTGGACCTAGACAGAGAAAGTCATCTCGTCGAGATGATCGAAATATCGTTCGTTTGGCAAAACAAAATCCTTTTAAAGGGTCTAATGAGTTGAGAAAAGAATATTTTGGCGAAAACAACCCTTCAGCAATCTCTGCACGCACTATTCGAAGGCGTTTGGTAGAAAATAAGTTGAACGGAAGGATAGCAAGGAAGGTGCCTATGTTGAAACGATGTCATAGGCAAGCCCGACTTGCATTTGCAAGAAGGTATGAAAACTGGACAGTCAGACAGTGGAAAAACGTTCGTTTTTCTGACGAGACAAAAATAAATAGGGTATGTTCTGATGGAAAACGATATGTACGACGCCCTCCGAATAAAGCATTCGACCCAAAGTACACAAAAGCGACATTAAAGCATGGCGGGGGAAATGTGAAAATTTGGGGGTGCTTTTCTGGACATGGCGTTGGACCTGTTAGGCTGATAGAAGGAAACATGGATCAATTCCAATACAAAAATATACTGCAAGAAACAATGTTACCATATGCCGAAGACGTGCTTCCGGTTATTTGGACATTCCAGCACGACAATGATCCAAAGCATACTGCACGCACCGTTAAGGAATTCCTCACATCACAATCAGTTTCTGTCTTAGATTGGCCAGCCAACAGCCCAGATCTTAACCCAATAGAGCATCTTTGGTGCGAAGTCAAGAAAAAGGTTTCATATCGACAGTGTGGCAATTTGAGAGAGCTGTACGACGTTTTCTTAGAAGAATGGAACTCTATTTCTCTTGCGAAATGTCAAAAATTGATAGATTCAATGCCTCGCCGGTGTAAAGCCGTAATTAAAAGCCGTGGACATGCTACTAACTATTAATTTTAATTCAAATGTATTAAATTGCTTTTTTTTTCTATACCAACTTCACATTAATATGATTTATTTAATCTAAGTTTCATATAAAACAACTCTCGAGCAGTTTAATAAATCGATCTTAATTATTTGTCCAGCTTCATTACTATTTGAATTTATTAGTATAGAGAACAAATAAAATTTGTAAAAAAAATGTTAGCAATTATACACTATTATTCTTAATCCCGTTTGCTCTATCCATGTGGCTATTTTATAACATAACTTGTTACTTCTAAGAAGGAACACAACTAGACATATGACATGATTTAGATAAAAAAAAATCGGAAACTTCAAATCGTTCTTAATTGTATGACCACCACTGTATGTAAGTATGTATGTATGTATGTATGTCCATTCCTATGTCCTCTCGTAACTACACAACGGCTGAACCGATTTTGATAAATGATACGTCATTGGATTCGTCTTGATAACGCGAGTAACACTGGATACATGAAATTATTGAAAAATTAAAATGGCGGATTTTCGGCGCCAAATTGTGAGTCTTCAAAAATTTTTTTTATTCAAACCTATCGAGTAGGGTATCTAAATAAAGGGATTTTAAAAGACATTACAAAAATATATACAAGTTATGTGTTTAAATTTAATTTGGAATAGTAAATTGACAATCAATGCATTAAAACGACGACGTACCTACTTACTAAGATATCTTTGAGCAATAATTTTCTCTATGAAACCCTTCGAATTGTTGATCGAAGATGAAACCCATGTGGAAAATTAAGTACCTACATATTTCAAAATTGGTTTTGAACTTTAACTAAATAGCAACGGATTCCTAATTCAAATACTCAATAATTTATCTGGGTCTCAGGAGGTTACACTAAAAAGCAAGAAATAAAATGTAATTAAAAAAACTAAAAACCCGCCTGCGGTGTAAATAAAATAATAAATTAAAAAATCAAAAAACCCGCCTGCAGATATACTGAAAAGGTGGAAACAAGATAAAATGTTCAATAACAATAAAATTTATAACACGTCGATGGCAGTCTTTCAAAATTTAATGCAACGATAAAATGCAGTCGGAGACATGGGAGTCAGTGGCTGCATGGGATTTAATGTAACTTCATGCATGCCTCCGACTGCATTTCATCGTTGCATTAAATTTTGAAAGACTGCCATCGACGTGTTATAAATTTTATTGTTATTGAACATTTTATCTTGTTTCCACTTTTTCAGTATATCTGCAGGCGGGTTTTTTGATTTTTTAATTTATTATTTTTAGCCATATATTTAATCCCCTATTTAATTTTTCAAACAATGGGTTGTATTATTATAATAATAATAATTTATTTCAGAAAACATATCCATATTGTGCATATAAAAAGTCTATATTTAACTAAAACCTATGAAACACAAAAAAAATGCCTGCACAACCAGCAAGTGAGACAAAAAAGTGGCAACATCAGTTCTGAAAGGAAATACAAGCCGTAACATTTGGAACATTTATATTATTTTCACGACACTGCTCGAAAATGTGGCCATAGATAACCTAAATCCAGTACACAAAACTGCCTATATATGTACATTTAACAGCTGATTCATTTATGGCGCGCAAACACGACAACAATGTTACACTAATCGAAAACAGGTCGTATCAGTATATGTATTTCATAATACGATACGAGTTTTTCAAAGATAATTTTTGAATTTCATTCCCGGCGTGCTGAAACGACCAATCAAAAGTAATCGTCTGCTGCATGTGAAATTCAATTGACCAATGAGAATGCGTCATTCATGACTTTAATGAGGTGTTTTTTTTCCTTAAACGCATAATATGCACAAAATGCTTTAATTTTTTTAAGTATGAAAAACGCCACAGCATTATTCTGTTTAAGCCCTGCAAGGTTAAGGTTTTTATTTTTTAATTATGTGGTTTTTGATACTGGCCACTAGGCCGGTAAGGCGACCGGCGACGCGTCGTGACGGCGACTAAATCAAACATAGTTCGAGTTATGTGAGCGGCCGTAGCGGCCGCAACGGCCGCTCACATTAACTCTAACTATGTTTGATTAAGTTCCCGACCGACTGAAATGACGCAGAACACTAAAATCAGCTTTCCAGGGAAAAACATCACAATGAGTTTTAACAACTGCCCCCATGCAAACATTAACATAAACTTTAATTAAATATTTATTTTTATTATAAAAAACGTTTTTTATTTCCTCGCATTAGTCGTGAAAAGCACAATGTTTAGTCTCGGCCAAAAGTGCAATAGATGGACTCGTACTTTCGAGGGCCTCCGCTACGCGTCGGCCCTCAAACAAACTCGTCCATCTACTGCTTACTTTCCAGCCTCTACAACAATGTACTATAGTTCAGTGACCTAAACCAATAAAATAAACAAACATTACAATTTAAATTAAATAAAAGCCTGTAGGTAATAGAAAACTTATAAAAGTCACAATGTAATTTAGGTTACCTTTTGCTGGCAATGTGGGAGAGTCTCTCCGCACTTTGCGGCGTTTAGTCCTATCGCCCATTCTCATCTGCACCATAGTTTGGAAGTTAACTATATAATCAGCTCCAGCAAGCCTCAAAGAACATTCCGAAACCCCAAGATTAAATGCATTTTCTAGGTCTAAGTTGCTCCTCTCGTCATATCTCCACCAACCTGGTAAAATAAGAATAAAAATTGAACAAATTAATTTGAATAACTAAAAGGTTAGCTAGATTAGATTCATTACTTACTAGTTATATTTGTACTGATGGACAAAGGTACAATACAGCAAAGTTAGGTTGGAGCTGCAGTACTTTATTATCAATATTAAAATCTGTACTAAAGTCTTAGTTGGAACTATCTGCCAGACAGAAACCACACACCAGCAGAATTAGTAGTAAAAGTGATATGAAAAATTATTAAGAAGAAAATAATAACCAAAAAGATGGAGAACATACGACCTCTAACGACCTTTAACGACCTCTTTAACCTAGTTGGTAGTGACCCTGCCTACGAAGCAAGAGGTCCTGGGTTCGAATCCCGGTAAGGGCATTTATTTGTGTGATGAACACAAATATTTGTTCCTGAGTTATGGATGTTTTCTATGTATTTAAGTAATTATTTATCTATATAAGTATGTTTCTCGTCGTCTAGTACCCGTAGTACAAGCTTTGCTTAGTTTGGGACTAGGTCGATTTGTGTAAGATTGTCCCCTAATATTTATTTATTTATTTTATATTTTATACCTCCCTCTCCTCTGTAATACCATTGAGAATCTTGCTCATTTTCTTTATTGTTGCCAGATACCTGCTGTAATAGTACTGGACAATCTAAGAATTCAGGTGTGATTTCTGCTCTGCAAAAAGCACAGGTTGGATACCCCTGAAAATATTAAACAATGTTAGTTTATGTTTCTAGGCAGATAGTACACTTATTATAGAGTCCTCATAGTCTGTTTAGGTTAATTTTATTTATTCCACAATAAACTACATTTATTATAACTTACACAGCACAAAACACAAGTAGATTCTTTATTTATTGACAACTAGCGACCCGCCCCGGCTGCGCACGGGTAAAATGCATGTATTATACATACAGGGTGTATACGAGGGGGTGGATCAAACGAAGACCAAAGGTAGGGGACCTCAGGAGCTACCGAATCGACCCCCATGTATGCTCAGCGGCAGGTCCACAATTGACCGAGAAATCGGTGAACATACCTACATAAAAAAATACATAAAGTGGAATGCATAACCTCCTCCTTTTTTAGAAGTCGGTTAAAGAGCCCTTTGCGGCCTATCTACAGTATAAACTTATGCATTTTGAAATTTTAGCTTTTTACAACCAGTAAAACGGAAAATCCCGTTTTTTCCCCTTCCCGTAAGAATTTCGGGAAAAGTTTTCTTAATACTCCCCTACACTCCCCAAGGAACCCACATGCCAAATTTCAGCTTTCTATGACCAGTAAAACGAAAGATCCCGTTTTTCCCGTTCCCGTGGGAATTTTGGAAAGTCCTCTCTCAATGCTCCTCTACACTCCCCAAGCAACCTACATGCCGAATTTCAGCTTTCTACGACCAGTAAAACGAAAAATCCTGTTTTTCCCGTTCCCGTGGGAATTTTGGAAAGTCCTCTCTCAATCCTGCTCTACACTCCCCAAGCAACCTACATACCGAATTTCACGACCAGTAAAACGAAAAATCCCGTTTTTTCCTTATCCCGTGGGAATTTCCGAAAATCCTTAAAACGGTTTTTTACTATTATAATTACCTACTTCTATGCCAAATTTTAAGAGTCTAGTAATTATAGTTCATAGGATCCCGTTGAACTGAAGATATAAATCCCGTTTTTTCCTTATCTCGTGGGAATTATGAAAAATCCTGTAATTAATGTTTTAACTAATGTAATACCTACTTGTGTATCAAGTTTGAAGAGTCTAGTTACTATAGTTACTGAGATAGGGTCACTCGGAATCGAATATATAAATCCCTTTTTTTCCCGTCCCCGTGGGAATTTCCAAAAATCCTTCCTTAGTGGATGCCTACATTGTATAAGGTATCTATCTATGTGCAAAATTTTAAGTCTCTAGGTCCAGTGGTTTGGGCTGTGCGTTGATATATCAACAGTCATTTAGTTTATTTAGACATTTCAACCCCATCGCACCCCATCCAGGGAGATGGTATTTTACGTCCGCCACGTCTGATTTTAAAACCGTTGTTGTTTTCATAACCAGCGACCCGATAAACCATAGAAACAACACCCTTGTTGATTTTCAGACTTTGTTACCCCTTTTCCCCCTTTTAGGGGTTGAATTCTCAAAAAACCTGAAACACGTGTTTACTCATTTATCATTAGGAGTACTTCTGTGAAGTTTCGAATAAAATAGTCGAGCGAATCTTGTTTCCCCATACAAAGTTTGGACCCCCGTTTCACCCCCTTAGGGAGTGAATTTTGAAAAATCCTTTCTTAGTGCACCCCTAGACCTTATAAGGAACCTACATGCCAAATTTGGAATCTCTAGGCCCAGTGGTTTGGGCTGTGCGTTGATATGTCAGTCAGTCAGTTTCTTCTTTTATATATATAGATAACTAGCTTTTACCCGCGGCTTCGCTCGCGTGTACCATGAGAATTCCAAAGAACCAAGATATCAAGCAAGCAAGCATGCAAGCAAGATTGCTTGCGTGACAATGGGACAATCTCAGGAGCATATTATATTCTTTCGAATAAAAGAATAATTTTTAAAATCGGTCCACAATTGACCGAGAAATCGGTGAACATACCTACATAAAAAAATACATAAAATGGAATGCATAACCTCCTCCTTTTTTGAAGTCGGTTAAAGAGCCCTTTGCGGCCTACTTACAGTATAAACTTATGAATTTTGAAATTTTAGCTTACAACCAGTAAAACGCAAAATCCCGTTTTTTCCCGTTCCCGTAAGAATTTCGGAAAATACTTTCTTAAAGGCCTATTTACATGGCACGAGTTTCTCGCCTCGACCATACGATTATCGTAGCTCGAGAAAAAATATAGTATCATGTAAACTACACATACGATATCGCACGAGAAGGGGCGATAATCGCCTCGCCTTTAATGATTGAATGTCTCCGTGTAAACAAAATTTGAATACGAGAATCGTATTTCGAGTTCGTGTACTTTTCAGTCGCCGTCATGTCATGATCATGAGTGCATCGCATGATATCGCATGCGTACCTATATAAAAAAAAACAAGCTCAATACTAAGTGCAAGGCTAGTTTTCCTCCCAAAAAATGCAAAAATCCCACGGGATAGAAATAAGTGAATTAAATTTCGGCCTAATTTTAAAAATTATTTCACCAATATAAAGCTTCACTATCCGTGATTGACATAGGCTGTTTTTTCCCTGGTAAAAATTCAAAATTCCCGCGGGATAGAATTAAGTGATCCCAACTTCAGGACTGATTTAAAAAATTCTTTCACTAATAGATAGCAACACTGTTTCTGATTAACATATGCTGCTTTTATACCGAGAAAGTGTAAAGTTCCCACGGGATAGAAATATCCGTTTTGATCTATCTTAATATCTTCTTTGGTGGTGATGATGGTGATGATGATGGTGGGTGATGGTGATGGTGATGGTGATGATGATGACGATGACGACGACGACGACGACGATGATGACGATGATGATGATGGTGATGATGATGATGGTGATGGTGGGTGATGATGATGATGACAACGACGACGACGATGATGATGATGTTGATGATGCTGTTGATGATGCTGATGGTGATGAAGATGATGATGATGATGATGATGATGATGGTGGTGATGATGACGACGACGACGACGACGCCGACGACGATGATGATGATGATGATGGTGGTGATGGTGGTGATGATGATGATGATGATGATGATGATGATGATGATGATGATGATGATGATGCATGTTTGAGAAAAGCTCTATACAAGCCTTAATACGGGGAAAATTCTCTCTCAATGCTCCTCTACACTGCCCAAGCAACTCATGCAGAATTTCAGCTTTCTACGACCAGTAAAACGAAAAATCCCGTTTTTTCCCGTTCCCGTGGGAATTTCGGAAAGTCCTCTCTCAATGCTCCTCTACACTCCCCAAGCAACCTCATGCCGAATTTCAGCTTTCTACGACCAGTAAAACGAAAAATCCCGTTTTTCCCGTTCCCGTGGGTATTTTGGATAGTCCTATCTTAATGCTCTTCTACACTCCCCAAGGAACCTACCTACTTGCCAAATTTCAGCTTTCTACGACCAGTAAAACGAAAAATCCCGTTTTTTCCCGTTCCCGTGGGAAATTTGGAAAGTCCTCTCTCAATGCTCCTCTACACTCCCCAAGCAACCTCATGCCGAATTTCAGCTTTCTACGACCAGAAAAACGAAAAATCCCGTTTTTCCCGTTCCAGTGGGAATTTTGGATAGTCCTTTCGTAATGCTCTTCTACACTCCCCAAGGAACCCACTTGCCAAATTTCAGCTTTCTACGACCAGTAAAACGAAAAATCCCGTTTATTCCCGTTCCCGTGGGAATTTTGGAAAGTCCTCTCTCAATTCTCCTCTACACGCCCCAAGCAACCTCATGCCGAATTTCAGCTTTCTACGACCAGTAAAACGAAAAATCCCGTTTTTTCCCGTTCCCGTGGGAATTTTGGATAGTCCTCTCTTAATGCTCTTCTATACTTCCCAAGCAACCTACATGCCGAATTTCAGCTTTCTACGACCAGTAAAACGAAAAATCCCGTTTTTTCACGTTCCCGTGGGAATTTTGGAAAGTCCTCTCTCAATGCTCCTCTGCACTCCCCAAGCAACCTATATGCTGAATTTCAGCTTTCTACGACCAGTAAAACGATAAATCCCGTTTTTTCTTTATCCCGTGGGAATTTCTGAAAATCCTTAAAACTGTTTTTTACTATTATGATTATCTACTTCTCTGCTAAATTTGAAGAGTCTAGTAATTATAGTTCATAGGATTCCGTTGAACTGAATATATAAATCCGGTTTTTTTCTTATCCCGTGGGAATTTTAAAAAATCCTGAAATTGATGTTTTCATTATTGTAATACCTACTTGTGTATTAAATTTGAAGAGTCTAGTTATTATAGTTACTGAGATACGGTCACTCGGAATCGAATCTATAAATCCCGTTTTTTCCCATTCCCGTGGGAATTCCCAAAAATCCTTCCTTAGTGGATGCCTACATTGTATAAGGTATCTATGTGCAAAATTTCAAGTCTCTAGGTCCAGTGGTTTGGGCTGTGCGTTGATATATCAACAGTCAGTCAGTTTAGAATTTTATATATATAGATAGCTTTTGCCCGCGGCTTCGCTCGCGTGTACCATGAGAATTCCAAAGAACCAAGATATCAAGCAAGCAAGCATACAGGCAAGCAAGCAAGCATGCAAGCAAGATTGCTTGCGTGACAATGGGATCATCTCAGGAGTATATTATATTACTAGCTTTTGCCCGCGGCTTCGCTCGCGTGTACCACGAGTATTCCAAAGAACCAAGATATCAAGCAAGCAAGCATACAGGCAAGCAAGCAAGCAGGTCCACAATTGACCAAGAAATCGGTGAACATACCTACATAAAAAAATACATAAGGTGGAATGCATAACCTCCTCCTTTTTTAGAAGTCGGTTAAAGAGCCCTTTGCGGCCTATTTACAGTATAAACTTATGCATTTTGAAATTTTAGCTTTTTACAACCAGTAAAACGCAAAATCCCGTTTTTTCCCGTTCCCGTAAGAATTTCGGGAAATGTTTTCTTAATGCTCCCCTACACTCCCCAAGGAACTCACCTGCCAAATTTCAGCTTTCTATGACCAGTAAAACGAAAGATCCCGTTTTTCCCGTTCCCGTGGGAATTTTGGAAAGTCCTCTCTCAATGCTACTCTACACTCCCCAAACAACCTACATGCCGAATTTCAGCTTTCTACGGCCAGTAAAACATAAAGTCCCGTTTTTTCCCGTTCCAGTGGGAATTTTGGAAATCCCTCTCTTAATCCTCCTCAACACTCCCCAAGGAACCCACTTGCCAAATTTCAGCTTTCTATGACCAGTAAAACGAAAAATCCCGTTTTTCCCTTTCCCGTGGGAACTTTGAAAAGTCCTCTCTCAATGCTCCTCTACACTCCCCAAAAAACCTACATGCCGAGTTTCAGCTTTCTACGACCAGTAAAACAAAAAGTCCCGTTTTTTCCCGTTCCCGTGGGAATTTTGGAAAGCCCTCTCTCAATCCTCCTCTACACTCCCTAAGCAACCTATATGCCGAATTTTAGCTTTCTACAACCAGTAAAACGAAAAATCCCGTTTTTTCCCGTACCCGTGGGAATTTTGGAAAACCCTCTCTTATTTCTCCTCTACACTCTCCATGCAACCTACATGCCAAATTTCAGCTTTCTATGACCAGTAAAACGAAAAGTCCCGTTTTTTCCCGTTCCCGTGGGAATTTTGGAAAGTCCTCTCTCAATGCTCCTCTACACTCCCCAAGCAACCTACATGCCGACTTTCAACTTTCTACGACCAGTTAAACGAAAAATCCCGTTTTTCCCGTTCCCGTGGGAATTTTGGAAAGTCCTCTCTTAATGCTCCTCTAAACTCCCCGAGCAACCTACATGCCGAATTTCAACTTTCTACGACCAGTAAGACGAAAAATCCCGTTTTTTCCCGTTCCCGTGGGAATTTTGAAAAGTCCTCTCTCAATGCTCCTCTACACTCCCCAAGCAACCTACATGCCGAATTTCAACTTTCTACGACCAGTAAAACGAAAAATCCCGTTTTTTCCCGTTCCCGTAGGAATTTTGGAAAGTCTTCTCTCGAGGCTCCTCTACACTTCCCAAGCAACCTACATGCCGAATTTCAGCTTTCTACGACCAGAAAACGAAAAATCTCGTTTTTTCCTTATCCCGTGGGAATTTCCGAAAATCCTTGAAACAGTTTTTTACTATTATAATTACCTACTTCTATGCCAAATTTGAAGAGTCTTAATAATTACAGTTCATAGGATTCCGTTGAACTGAATATATAAATCCCGTTTTTTTCCTTATCCCGTGGGAATTTTAAAAATACTGAAATTAATGTTTTAACTAATATAATACCTACTTGTGTATCAAATTTGCAGAGTCTAGTTATTATAGTTACAGAGATACGGTCACTCGGAATCGAATATATAAATCCCGTTTTTTCCCGTTCCCGTGGGAATTTTGGAAATTCCTCTTTCAATGCTCCTCTACACTCCCCAAGCAACCTACATGCCGAATTTCAGCTTTCTACGACCAGTAAAACGATAAATCCCGTTTTTTCTTTATCCCGTGGGAATTTCTGAAAATCCTTAAAACTGTTTTTCACTATTATAATTACCTACTTCTATGCCAAATTTGAAGAGTATAGTAATTATGGTTCATAGGATTCCGTTGAACTGAATATATAAATCCGGTTTTTTTCTTATCCCGTGGGAATTTTGAAAAATCCTGATTTTAATATTTTAACTAATGTAATACCTATTTGTATATCAAATTTGAAGAGTCTAGTTATTATAGTTACTGAGATAGGGTCACTCGGAATCGAATATATAAATCCCGTTTTTTCCCGTTCCCGTGGGAATTTTGGAAATTCCTCTCTCAATGCTCCTCTACACTCCCCAAGCAACCTACATGCCGAATTTCAGCTTTCTACGACCAGTAAAACGATAAATCCCGTTTTTTTTATCCCGTGGGAATTTCCAAAAATCCTTAAAACTGTTTTTTACTATCACAATTACCTACTTCTATGCCAAATTTGAAGAGTCTAGTAATTATAGTTCATAGGATTCCGTTGAACTGAATATATAAATCCCGTTTATTCCTTATCCCGTGAGAATTTTGAAAAATCCTGAAATCGATGTTTTCATTATTGTAATACCTACTTGTGTATCAAATTTGAAGAGTCTAGTTATTATAGTTACTGAGATACGGTCACTCGGAATCGAATCTATAAATCCCGTTTTTTCCCGTTCCCGTGGGAATTCCCGAAAATCCTTCCTTAGTGGATGCCTACATTGTATAAGGAATCTATGTGCAAAATTTCAAGTCTCTAGGTCCAGTGGTTTGGGCTGTGCGTTGATATATCAACAGTCAGTCAGTCAGTCAGTCAGTCAGTCAGTTTAGAATTTTATATATATAGATTACGCAATGAATGACAAAGAAAAATATGTAACGTGAAAAATTGATATCAGCGCCCTCTCGCGGCGAACTGTAACATCGTGCTTAAACTGTCGGTAACAACTGTCAGCTCATTCATCCGTCAAATGACTCGAATGAAATAGTTCCCTAAATCGCCGCATAAATACAGCGCCACCACACAATTTGGTCATTTCAAGAGCGGCCGTTAAGAACAAAAAAGTTTAGAATACCATCTACTTACCGATTTAATTAAAAATAGAAATTAGTAATATTTCTTAGGGCAAACAGTAGCCCATGTTTAAATAAGTATTAAAAATAACCGGATGGCAGGTATTTAGTGAAATTCCTCAAACCCAGCAAATGTAAGTAGCTCTTTGTCTTAATATGGTATGTGTCCGTTTGGCACACCATGGCTTTTGGTATCTTCAACCGATTCTTTATTGTTTTCTTAGGGGTCGCACCGTATCGCACCGTATCGCACCGTATCGCATCGTATCGCATCGTATCGCATCGTATCGCATCGTACCGCGTAGCATTGCATCGTATCGTATAGCATCGCATTAAAAAGGCGGGTCCTCAAGCTCGGTGCTGGCTTGTCTCTTTGGCTTCATTAACCTGAACTGCAGAGGGTAACTCGGGTGGAAAGTGACTCCAGGACAAGACACCTGAAGTAGGCTGCTTCCTCAACAGTCTCGCGGATTGCTGCTACAAATTCAGTGTAAGAGTGTGATTTAAAAGTGAAAAAGGTCAGTCCCGAACTTTATTCTAGTGTTAACCTTGAAAGACTTAATTTTAATAAAGTGTTTGCCATCTAGTAATTTTTTTTTTACTATAATCAGCAACAGGCGCCCTGAGGTTCAAAAATAGTCTTTTGCCACCGTTGTGCGAAGCCGGTGAGTAACAGCTGATTTTTATCTGTTACAAAGTGGCGCCCAACGTGGGGCCTTAAGTTGCTGTTTTATGGTAAATAAAATACCTAGCTTAATAGTGTTCTTTAAAATATTTTAACTGTTTAAAATTTAATAATTGTGAAACTTAAAATTTGTTTTTTTCTACGAGGGTAGAATAATTTCTTAAGTACGAAGAAATTTCTCGAAAATTTCTTAACCGATTTCTGGGGTTTCATTTACAACTGTTGATCCTATACTTAAATTGCAAATTTAATTAACCTTCTACTTAACCAATTTTTAATTTAGGTACGCGTTGTAACTGGAATCGCAGTTTTGGTATATTTCTCGACTGTAAATATTGTTATACTTAACGAACATTTCACTTAGTTTTATATAAATTTACCGTATGGTGTCGATACCCGTGGGGTGTCGGGTTAAGAATTTCACCTCTCCATTTCGTCCGTGGATGTCGTAAAAGCCGACTAAGGAAATATATAGTTTAAGGTATACCTGTCACTATTAAGTATACCACCTTTATTCAACATCAAACTTAAAATTGTTAATTTGTTAATTGTTAAAAGTAGCACCAGTACCTAATTTTTTCTTTTTCTAAATTTGTATCACATCATCACCCTAACTTTAGCTTTAAAAATGTCGGTCCAAAAGTATTTAATGTATTTGCATAAAGACGAAATATTAGATGAACTTAAATTTCTTGGAATTTCAACAGATGAGAATGTTACCGTGGAAGTGTTGAGGAAGCAGATACGACAGGTGCACAAACTTACACGCCGTGGGAGTCTGAAATGTGAGCCACTCAAGTCACCCAAAGCAGAGTCAGAGGTCGCCATCTGTAGTCCAAAAGTCACACTTCTTGAGAACCAATTGCAATCCGGTAACGTGAGTGATAATAATCTTGTTCTTAGACTTTCTGGTCGTGCCAATTATTTGATTGACAGGCTTGCTCGTATCGTTGAGAGTAATACTCAGATCTCTGATTTACGTTGTCGTTTGGTTTCGATTTTAGGTACCTTAGATAAAGAAAATAGCGACTCAGATAGCGAATATGATGATCCCCAGGCACAAAGTACTTGTCATAAAAGTGAAAATAGGGTAGTCTATGTAAAAGATAAGCCAACCAACTTGAATTCTTTAAATTTAAAATTCGACGGAACTACGTGTGTCCGAGTATTTATAGAACGGTTAGAAGAACTTAGACAGGCCCGTAATATACCACAAAGTCAATTACTTGTAGCTTTCTCCGATTTACTTGAAGGTTCAGTCTTAAATTGGTTTAGAAACAATAAGAATAATTTTCATGATTATTCCGAGCTATTAAAATGCTTAAGAGAGGATTTTGACATCCCTGATTTAGATTACAAGCTGAGAAACGAGATTAATCAGCGCACCCAATCTAAGACCGAGACGATAGTCAATTATTTATCAACTATGCAGGGTATGTTCTCTAGGCTCACGCGTCCATTGTCGGGTAGTGAACAGTTAGAAATATTAATGCATAATATAAGACCCGAGTACATGAACTGCGTAGCTCTTCAAAATATAACTTCAATAGAAGAGTTAAAGTCGTGTTGTAAACAACTTGAGCTTGCGCAATCGCGAGCCGACAATTTTAAAGAACCAAATTTTAATAATTTTAAAGTCACTTCAGACATGCATAAAAACATGAATATGACAGCTCGATCTTCTCAGAAACAAATCTCAGCGTTTAGTGTCTCTCAACAACCACAAAGTTCAGTTAAAAAGTGCTTTAGGTGCGGTAAGAATACGCATTTCACTAACCAATGTAAATCGAGGGAGGTAGTGTGTTTTAAGTGTGGAAACAGGGGTGTTAAGCGCACAGATTGTGTCAACTGTTTAAATTCAAAAAACTAGTTAATCAAGATGTCCCGGGGAAATCCGTCGGCAACGGGTCACTCTCGTCGATTGATGGGAATGTCTTGTTTAAGAAAAAACAGAGTGACATTAGACCATATTTAAAAGTTAAAATTTTAAATTTAGAAGCATTTGGATTATTAGATTCAGGAGCGTATTGTTCGATTCTCGGTAATAACTCGCATTTAATTTTTATTGAACACGGATTTAAACTTAATAATCTGAGCAGCGAACGTTACGTAAGAACAGCTGACGGAACGAGTTTGCGTTGTGCAGGGTATATGACACTACCAATTGAATTTAAAAATGTTCTTAAAGTAATAAATTTTTATGTAGTACCACAGATAACCACACCAATTATATTTGGAATAAATTTCTGGCATCAATTTAACTTGGGTAAAGGATTTATTTCAGGCTTAGATACCGACTTAACTTGTGATTTATTATCTGATAGGTATATTAACTCGGTTACACTTAATAATGGCCTTGAAGATTACGATTGTCTAAATAGTGAGCAAAAATTGATAATCGACAAATTAGTTAAACAGTTCGATTCGATTAACACAAAAAAAGTCGGTTTAGGCAAAACGACTTTGGCACATCATATAATCGACACAGGCGATCATAAACCTATTAAACAAAGGTACTATCCATTATCACCTGTTAAACAGCAGGCTTTAGAAAAGGAATTAGATAAAATGATTAGTTTGGGGGTAGTTTCACCTTCACAATCACCTTGGAATTCGCCGGTAGTTATGGTCACTAAACCGAATGGAGACTTACGGTTATGCCTTGATTGTAGAAAACTTAACTCTGTGTCGAAACCAGATGCTTACCCTTTGCCCTATATTAATAGCATATTAGATCAACTTAGAGATGCAAAATACCTTACATCAATAGACTTGTCGGCTGCGTATTGGCAAATTCCATACGACAGCGAGCTTTCAGCTGAAAAAACCGCATTCACAGTGCCACGCAGAGGTCTATTCCAATTTAATGTAATGTGTTTTGGCTTGGTTGCAGCCTCCGCTACGATGCAAAGACTTATGGATAAACTATTTGGAGCAGAGTTTGATAATAAGGTGTTTTGTTTTCAAGACGATATTATCGTAATTTCAAGTACTTTCCCCGAACACGTTAATTTATTACAAAAAGTATATACAAAACTTAAAAACGCGAATCTAACAATCAATATGGAAAAGTCTGTATTTTGCCGAAAAGAATTAAAGTACTTAGGATATTTAGTTGACAAACATGGACTTAGAACTGATCCCGGTAAAGTTGATATTATCTTGAATTACCCAACTCCAAAGTCCGCTAAGGAGGTTAAGAGATTCCTGGGCATGTCCGGCTGGTATCGGAGATTTATTAACAATTTTTCTAAAATCTGTAAACCCTTAAGTAAATTAACATGTAAAAATATTCCGTTCGAATGGACCGAGGAAGCTGAAGAATCTTTTAACCACTTAAAAACAGCGCTCGTTTCAGCACCTATACTTAAATGCCCGAACTTCGACATGCCGTTCACTATTCATAGTGATGCATCGTCGATGGCAATCGGTGCCGTTTTGACTCAAACTCACGATAATGTAGAACACCCAATCGCTTACTGTAGCCGCTCGCTTAATAAAAATGAGATTAACTATAGTACTACGGAGCGCGAACTGTTAGCTGTCATATATTCGTTAGAACAATTTAGGACGTACGTTGAAGGTCAAAAATGTAAAATCGTTACTGACCACGCGTCGTTACTATGGTTCTATAAACTCAAAAACCCATCAGGTCGATTAGCTAGATGGAGTATGAGGTTGAGTCAATTTGATTTTGATATCGAGCACCGCAAGGGAAAAGAAAACGTCATACCCGACGCGTTAAGTAGAATTAAAATAGATGCAGTAGGGCTAGCACAACATACTGATGATGCCTGGTATAATAATTTATTTAAGAACTGCAACTCTAATCCCCGGAGGTACCCGAATTATCTGGTCAAAGACGATAAACTATTTAGGTATTCCAAGAATAAATATGATTTAACGAACGATTTTGATTGGAAATTAGTAGTGCCAAAGGAGGATAGATTAAGTGTCCTGCAAAAATGTCATGATGAACCTACAAGTGCTCACTTAGGTATTTTTAAGACCCATAAGCGGTTAAGTTTACATTATTATTGGCCTAGCATGTATCAAGATGTAAAAACTTACATAAGAAAATGTGAGGTATGTAAACAATACAAACCAGTTAATACGGCTAGACCCGGACTTATGGGAAATCCTAAAGAAGTCAGTAAACCATTCGAGGCACTTTGTTGCGACCTACTTGGACCTTTCCCCGCTTCCAGGAACAGGAATGTCCACTTGATAGTATGTACAGACTACTTTAGTAAATACGTCATGTTGCATCCTATAAGGACTGCAACAGGCGCAGCTGTAGCCAAGTTTCTGGAAGATCGAGTTTTCTTAGTTCATGGAGCCTGCAAATCTATATATATAGATAACGGTCCGCAATTCATAAGTTCTCATTTTAGGCAATTAATGCATAAATATAATGTTCCAAACGTTTATTACAACCCACGCTATCATGCACAAGTGAACGCAGCCGAACGCGCAATTCGTAATGTAGTTAACGCTATCGCCTGTTATGTAGGTACAGAACACAAAAAATGGGATGAAAACCTACCTAAATTGCAGTATGCACTTAATACCGCTGTGAACGAAACTACTAAGTACACGCCTCATTTCTTGGTTCATGCTAGGGAGTGCGTGCTAGACAGAACATTACATAGCTTAAATTCAGACCAGCCAGTTCAAAGATCACAAGTAACTGTAGGCGAACCACACGTATATGGTCAAAGATTGGCTGAACTTAATACTATCTTTAAAAAGGTGCAAAAGCATTTAAAAGCGTCTCATGAAAAGAACGAAAAATACTACAACTTAAGAAAACGTCACCACGAATTTAAAGTAGGTCAAGTAGTATACAAACGAACTCATTACTTATCAAATGCTTCAAAGAAATTTACGGCAAAACTTGCCCCTAAATTTCAAAAATGCGTTATTACAGCTAAATTATCTCCATTAGTGTATACCCTAACCAGTATGGATGGTAAACCACTTGGTAATTATCACATCAAAGACATTCTCAAACAAGATGAAGAATGATAGGTTGATTAGAAGAAGAAGGTATGGAATTTCTGAATGAGTGATGTATGAATGTTTTTTTCTAAATTTTTACGCGTAAACCTTCTGCAATTAAATAAGCTGTGACAGAGTGATAACGAATGCATAACCGGTTAGTAGTGAATGTTTTTTGTTCGAGAATTGTAAACAACTATTAACACCGATGGTAGGATTCATGCACAGATATGAATATAGCTATAGCTGTATGTTTTCTATGGATACGTTTCGCCACAGGTACTGGGCGCGTATTGGTAATGATAATACGTCTTAATGCCTACAGTACACTGTGAGACGAACGTTACTATAGGAAAATTAAGAATGCTTAAACTTAAAACTTAAATTTCTTAATCACAGAACTTAAATGTACATGTACTTAATTACTTAATTATTTAAAATAGAAAACCGGAATACACCGCAGAACCAATGGTGATATTCCAAACACATACATAGGTGTACTTAGTATTAGTTAGTATTGCCCAGTCAGTAGAGGATTAGGCACTTAACCGTTTAATACTTAAATAGTGTATTAAAAGTACTTTACCTAGTATTATGTCCTTAATTAGAATCATAGTATAGTTATAATAAACAAATGAGCTGTGAGCATGTCTTAGCCATTTTTAATATTATAGGTAGGAAGATACTAGCCTAGGGGCGTATCAATTCGCTATCTGTAGGATTGCATGTTAATTTTAGGTCTGTTTAATTTGGTCTTTTGATATTTGAATTGTAGGTACCTATCACAATTCAAAAGTATATCTTTGTTTTTTCTTGCTCCATCAAGGAGATTCTGTTATTCCATCAGGGGTCTTCTAAAAAGTATCTTCTGTGCGAAGAACTTTTTAACCCAAGGAGGAAGGATGTGTAACGTGAAAAATTGATATCAGCGCCCTCTCGCGGCGAACTGTAACATCGTGCTTAAACTGTCGGTAACAACTGTCAGCTCATTCATCCGTCAAATGACTCGAATGAAATAGTTCCCTAAATCGCCGCATAAATACAGCGCCACCACACAATTTGGTCATTTCAAGAGCGGCCGTTAAGAACAAAAAAGTTTAGAATACCATCTACTTACCGATTTAATTAAAAATAGAAATTAGTAATATTTCTTAGGGCAAACAGTAGCCCATGTTTAAATAAGTATTAAAAATAACCGGATGGCAGGTATTTAGTGAAATTCCTCAAACCCAGCAAATGTAAGTAGCTCTTTGTCTTAATATGGTATGTGTCCGTTTGGCACACCATGGCTTTTGGTATCTTCAACCGATTCTTTATTGTTTTCTTAGGGGTCGCACCGTATCGCACCGTATCGCACCGTATCGCATCGTATCGCATCGTATCGCATCGTACCGCGTAGCATTGCATCGTATCGTATAGCATCGCATTAAAAAGGCGGGTCCTCAAGCTCGGTGCTGGCTTGTCTCTTTGGCTTCATTAACCTGAACTGCAGAGGGTAACTCGGGTGGAAAGTGACTCCAGGACAAGACACCTGAAGTAGGCTGCTTCCTCAACAGTCTCGCGGATTGCTGCTACAAATTCAGTGTAAGAGTGTGATTTAAAAGTGAAAAAGGTCAGTCCCGAACTTTATTCTAGTGTTAACCTTGAAAGACTTAATTTTAATAAAGTGTTTGCCATCTAGTAATTTTTTTTTTACTATAATCAGCAACAGGCGCCCTGAGGTTCTTCAAAAATAGTCTTTTGCCACCGTTGTGCGAAGCCGGTGAGTAACAGCTGATTTTTATCTGTTACAAATATTTCAAAACTGTTCTAAATTATTATTTTTTTGCTAACCTGATACTAATGGCCAGTGATATTTGAAAAAAAAAAAAAAAAATCTTTTTTAAATCAAGTTTTACTCACCAATTTAGATTCCACCATTCTTAACTCGCGGATATTATGATCATTTTAAGTGTTGTAATTTAATTTTGATCCACATTGAAATGCGTTTTTCATAAAAAATGATGTAATTTGATGCACTAGTCTTATTTAAAGTTACTTTTCGGTAGCGATTTATAAAGTGTTTTTTACTACTAGTGCCCTATCCATATTATTTTTAAAGTGATGCCTTGGGACTATCTGAAAAAAAAATTGCTTTGGGCTTAAAACAACTAAATTTCATAATACCTTATTCACTAATACCCCTAATTTTCAAATTACCATGGGCTCATAATACCTAAAAATACCTAAAATTTAAAATTTTAAGATAAGACAATTTGAAATTTTAGGTATTTTTAGGTATTATGAGCCCATGGTAATTTATAAATTAGGGGTATTAGTGAATAAGGCATTATGAAATTTAGTTTAATTAAATTAATTTTTTTTTTTATATTTTTTTTTATTTAATTAATTAATTAGTTTAGGGTTTTAGCCCAAAGTACTTTGCAGAAAAAAAAACCTATGTCAAAAAAATAAAAAAATTACCTTTGAAAATTTATGAAAAATTTTAATACTCAAATTATTGAGTTTTTTTTTGTTGTAAAATTTATGATGGCACGGGTTAAATTGTTAGACCCGCTATCTCACTACTTCCAAAAAAAATTCACGGTCGTAGGTCGAATAGTTTAGCTACCACTAAGAAATTGCCTGAAATCCGACATTTCTGAAATTTTCACTATAACTCTAAAACAAATGAAAATCGCTGAATATACATGGGGATCGATTCAGTAGCTCCTGAGGTCCCCTACCTTTGGTCTTCATTTGATCCACCCCCCCCCCCCCCCCCACCGTATAAACCTTCCTCTTGAATCACTCTATCTACTAAAAAAAACCGCATCAAAATCCGTTGCGTAGTTTTAAAGATCTAAACATACATAGGGACAGACAGACAGCGGGAAGCGACTTTGATTTATACTATGTAGTGAAGTTACCTTTCAAAATTGTAACATTTAAAAATTATCTCAAAGAATTTATTAACCACAAAACTTATTATTAGACCACTTTGGCCCATTTTTTACAATCTACACATTTTTCATTGTATTATTATTACTTTCCAATCTCACCAATAAAGGCTCAGTGTACTAATTAACTCACCTTGACACACAAGTAACAAAAGATGTGACCACATGGTAGTATTGCAGGCTGATTGAATTTTTCTCTGCAAATGCTGCAGTCTTGAGCTGAAATTATAGAATGTCTGTGTCTAATTTACTGCACAGACATAACTGTCTTGCACGTGGTTTCGGAATATTATGATACTAGCTTTTGCCCGCGACTCCGTCCGCGTGGAATTAGTAATTTGGCAGCTTATTTTTTTATCCAATTTGCTTTTTCATCAATTATGGCTGTCCTTAGTTCCTCGATATAAAATTACCCGCCCCCGCACCCCCCCCCCCCCCACAACCACCTCCCCCAGACCCCCACCACCGCACCCGCACACCCGCGTTCACATTCACCACCGTACTCCCAAGTCAAGCGTGCCTATAGAAGTTTTACTTCAAAAACAGACTGACTATGAAACATTCTTCCGCCCTGCCCCGCTCCTATTGGTGTTAGCGTGAAGATATATCGCACGTTTATAACGATACAGACTGTTCAATCGTGTCAATCGTATTTTAAATCTAGCTGTCAAATTGAATGTCATTATGACATTGAGTTAGTTTTTGATTTTGACAGTTAACGATATTTCATTCGAACCACCGACTTTGTAGTAGTAAGTAGTAAGTTGTCGGTCTAAGAACTCTCTCGAAGACAGTCGCTTGTTATTCTCGCTTCGACGGAACCCTCAACCAAGGTGTTCACAAATTGCTTTCAAAGTGTCTAAAGTACTATTTAATACCATCCAAGTTAAAGAACGATTAAGATTGCGTTTGTGCTGTATGTGGAGTGTGCTTATGGAGTTTAGCAGTAAGGGAAAGATCTACACTGGGCCCAGCTCTGGATTTAACCCTACGGGGCTGCTCGGACCACCGCCGCTTCAGGAGATCAGGTGAGCGCGATTGCAATCGAATATTTCATATTAACTGTGTCTAATTTAAATCCGGGATCATGGAACACACATAATAAATCACCATCATAGAAATACAGTCCACTCATAATTCGTCTTTCGCTACATTTCTCGGGCATCGTGCCACACCAACACTATACGAAACCATTTTCTTTTCAAAAATAAACCTGATTTTCTTTTAACACAAAGTTAATTTTTGAAATGAGAATAATTTCGTATAGTGTCAGTATCAATATAAACGTGCGATATAGCCTATAGCCTTCCTCGATAAATGGGCTATCTAACACTGAAAGAATTTTTCAAATCGGAGCAGTAGTTCCTGAGATTAGTGCCTATAGAAGTTTTACTTCAAAAACCCCTGATTTTTAAACATTCTTCCGCTCCACTCCTATGGGCGTTAGCATGATGATATATATAGCATATAGCCTTCCTTGATAAATGGGCTATCTAACACTGAAAGAATTTTTCAAATCGGAGCAGTAGTTCCTGAGATTAGCACGTTCAACCAAACAAACAAACAAACTATATTACTAGTATAGATATAGATAACAGGTTTCAGTTCAAAGAATTTTCATATAGAAAAAAGTAGTTATTAAGCCACTAGTCCACTACAGCATTTCCGAAACTAAGTTCAAAAACTCGGCCAAGAGCGTGTTGGACACGCAACAATAACGAAACATTCCTTACATACCAATATTTTGTACAGTAAAATACAGTAATAAATTACAGCTTTCTAGCACTAATAGTCTCTAAACTAATACGCGGACAGACAGACGGGCAGACAAACAAACATATCAAAAATCAAAATGTTTATTCTGCTAGGGCTCTTGGGAGAAGTTTCTAGAAACGACTGAATTCTTTTCCCGTGTACCGGAATAATACCTAAATATTTACTGACGTATTTTGTCTGATTATTATTAATTTTACTAAAACCCTTTCACTTGTTTTAAGTCTATATTTAATAAAAAAAAAGTTATACCAAAAATTTTAATACCTTTCCAATCGCCCTCGTCCATCATAGAACTTGATAGAGAATTAAGACTATTATCTGACATATTGTAGATTCAATACCACATGTACAGTCGCGAACCGGGATTGTTGAGCCACTTACCTATGTTCGTAACTTAGCCGTGTAATGCAAATCGAATAGCTGTCAGCTAGTCCGTAACATCGGTCATTGATTACACAGCTAAATTGCGAACTATGGCAAGTGGCTCAATAATCCCGGTTCGCGACTGTACAAATTCTTTCTTCGTACTTGACAATCGTATAATCTATTTCTACAGTTAAAATGCGAATTATATTTTACAACTTTTGTTAGTAAAATGACATGTTCACGACGCGAACAAACGTGAAACCACAAAAACCAACTACCTAACACTGACTGTGCGTGCTATGCTGTGACTGACTGACTGGACTGGACTGACGGACTGACCTGACTGACACTGACAGACTGATGGACGGGCATGGACTTAATCGGACGGGCCATGGACTTAATACTTAGACTAAGAATATGGCTAGACCAGTTCTATTTAAGACGAACAAAAAACCGTCATGTGTCTCTTTCTAGCACATGCAAAATCTCACTGTGAAAAAAAGAGTGAAGCATAGACAAACACCGCCATCTTAAACGTCAGTGTGTCAAATTCTGAGTCGTCGTGGTAGCCAGCTGGATACCAAACGTTGTTATCAGTTTTCCCTTGTTTTTATGTGTTTTATGCCATTTTGAAGAGTGAAATTTAGTTAATTTCATATCACTATAACCATGGATTGTGTGGCTATCGGTTGGAAGAGTAGAATGGGTGTATTAACAGAAAGTGACCAAAGAATATCTTTCCATCGGTAAGTTATCGACTATCATTATGAACTTATTGCGCAATGTTTAGATTATATGATCTGTTCTCAATAAATAAATTGCCGTTCTAAATATTGTGAAGTCATAAAGATCACGTCAGGCCAAAGATTTATTAAAATAATGAACAACAAAACATCTGTTCAGGCCGTTATGACAGTTCATGTACGTAAAATTTGATAATAGGGATGTGGTTAAATAAATCGATATTGTATGTCATCATCATTGTATTTCAGGTTCAGCTTTTGTCACTTTTATTTAAAATTAATATATATTTTAGTTAAACTTTTTATAGGCTCTGAGAAGCACTACAAGAAAAACTAATTAAGTTGTATTATGGCTAATATAATGCTAATTGTTGATGTGTATTGTTCTCAGGTTACCTAAAGATCCTGATTTATGAAAGTTTGGCAGAAAAATAATCAAAAATGTATTCTGTTTTTTTGAGAAATAAAAAAAATGGTTTTATTTAGTGGTCAATAAATAATAAAACTACGTAAAATAAAATCATAATTACTATTTCATAATTGTCGTTTTACTTTTCCCCTTATATCCATCACATTTCCTTCGTCCAGAATTGTATAATTAAGTATATAAATGTATTTGTTTTTAGTCAGCAGACTGTTTTTCGGCTCATATTTTCCCGTTTGTTTGTTCATACGTATAATTGTATTAATATCTGGTGGCAGCTTCATTGGTTAATGTGAATTGTAACTATGTATAAGTTTAAGAATAATGTACCGTTTGTGCCCCAATAAACATTAAAACATTAAAACATAAAGCATCCATTATACTACTCGTACATAAATATACAAATAAATATAAATAACTAGCTGTTGCCCGCGACTCCGTCTGCGGACAATAGGGGTATAAAAAATAGCCTACGACCTATTCTCAGACCTGCCGAATATAGAGCAAAAGTTTCATAAAGATTGGTCAAGCCGTTTCGGAGGAGTTCGATAACAAACACCGTGACACGAGATTTTTATATATTAGATTGAAGATTGATACGCTTTATCGGGACCTAAGTATGGTCTCGTTAAAAAAATTGTACGTTGCACGTATTATTTGGGTAATTTTAGGCGATCGGCAGATGGCTGGCGGTTAAGGCTCGGGGAGGTTAATTTGCGTTTTGTTTTTGTTGTTGTTTTTGTTAATAATTCTGTATCGTTTTTCAAGTTTGTCGTTATTAGATTTGACTAGTCCACACCGCCCCGCCACCAGCCAAGAGCGCCTCTGTATGCTTATTTTTAAACTCGCAGACTCTTATTTTACAACTTACAACTACTACTACTCATTCCAATATCAAACTGCTTTTCGTAATTTTAGAACTAAAGGAAAAGAGTATAAAAAGAATCATTAAAATGCTGAATAGTATGCTTGTGAGTAATTTTTCGAATCCAATTTGTGTTGGAAGGTCGTGATGCTGTCCACGTATACTTGTCTATGATGCATTTAATTTGAATTTGTATTATGTTCTTTTACTTTTGATGTACGGTGTCATTATATATTTTCTCCTATACAAGTAAACACAATGTTTTAAGTATTTTACGTTTTATTTAAATGCTATAGCCGCTAGTCCACCCTATCAGTGGTAGCAGAGCGTGGTTGGATGAATATCTAGTGGCAAATGGAAAAAGCATAGTTAAAATCGTAAGTAAATGAGAAAATAAAAATTTTAAAATGAGCTCGAGTATTAGAAGCATAGAACCGTTGACAAAATCGAATTACGATACCTGGTGCTTACAAGCACAGGCGATTCTCATAAAATACGATTTGTGGGAATACGCTAGTGGTGAAAAAACGTTAGCGGCAACCGCGACTGCCGATGAAAAGAGTGCATTCCTAAAGGAAGACTTAAAGGCAAGGTCAGAGCTACTTTTACTTATATCTCCGCCAGAACTTAAACAAATAAAAGGGTGTAATACATCCAAGGAGGTATGGGACAAACTAAAGTCTGTACATCAAAGTTCAGGACCGGCAAGAAAGGCTACGCTATTAAAGCAACTAGTATTGAAGAAAATGACTCCACAAGAAGATGTGAGAGACCATCTCAGTAATTTTATGGACGTAGTAGGTAAATTAGAAGACATGGATGTCAAAATTCATCCAGAGTTATTAAGCATAATGATGTTATACAGTTTACCTACAAATTTCGATAGCTTCCGAACGGCTATAGAGTCGAGAGATGTCCTGCCAAGTCCTGACAATTTAAAAGTAAAAATCGTAGAAGAATACGAAGCAAGAAGGCAAACCGAAGCGAGTGAACCTCAGACTTCAGAAGCATTCTACGCAAAGACGAAGAAAAAGGTACAATTTTGCAAGAATTGTAATAAGAAAGGGCATTCCACAGAAGCTTGTTGGTTTAAGAAGAGACCCAATAACCCCAATAAAACTAAAGGTCAAGAAAAGACATGTAACATCTGTTTAACAACAGGAACGTCGAAATCAAATGGCAATTTATGGTGTCTTGATAGTGGCTGTACGTCACATATGACGGGTGATAAAAGTATACTCCATAACTTAATCCCCGCGACTGACACTCTAAGGCTAGCTTCAGAAAAGCATACGACCGAAGTTAAAGGGAAAGGAAAAGCCGAACTGTATACAAAGGATCGACTCTATAAAATTAGTCTTTCTGACACATTATATGTACCTGATTTGTCGAATAATCTAATATCTGCAAGCAAAATTACGGATCATGGCTATAAAGTTCTATTTGAAAAGGAACAAGCCAGTGTCACAAAAGACGGAAAAACTGTATTAAAAGCTAACAGAAGCAATGGATTATACTATCTTGAATTTGATAAACCGGAAGAGACAGCAAACTTCACGCCTAGTGACGAAAGCGAAATTATGAAATGGCACAAGAAATTAGGTCATGTCAATGAAAGAGACCTAAAAGAAATGGTTAAAAATAAAATGATGCGAGGACTCGACTTTAAAGAAAAAACTTTGGGTACCTGTGAGACTTGTATCAAAGGAAAATTTTCCACTCTACCATTCCAAAGCCATGGACAAATAATCTCTACCGAAGTGCTCCAGATAATTCACAGTGACGTATGTGGCCCATTTGAGAATGAATCAATGGCCGGATCAAAGTATTTCGTAACATTTATTGACGATTATACAAGATATTGCTGTGTATATTTCTTAAAAGAAAAAAGCGAAGTAATCGACAAATTCAAGGAATATAAAAACTATGTTGAACTGTTTCATAAGAAGAAAATTCAAAATCTTCAATCTGATAATGGAGGCGAATACAGGTCTAAAGCGTTTGACAAATTCCTCAAAGATAACGGTATAAGCCGAAGACTATCTGCACCTTACACGCCTCAGCAAAATGGCATGAGTGAACGAAAAAATCGATCGCTGATGGATAAAGCAAGATGTCTGATGCTAGATTCCAATATCCCTGCAAAATTTTGGGCAGAAGCAGTAAATACTGCAAACTACTTGATAAACAGAAGCCCAGCAAGAGCTCTGAAAGGTAATTCCCCATATGAGAAATGGGTACGTCGAACACCATCAGGAAATCACCTACACGTGTTCGGAAATAGAGCGTTTGTGATGAACAAAAACCGAAGAGGAAAATTCACAGCCAAAGCCACAGAAGGAGTATTCTTGGGATATGCGGAATATACAAAAGGTTTTAGAATCTATATACCCGAAAGGAATGATGTTGTTATCAGCAGAGATGTAAAAGTAATCGAAAAGATGCATTATGGCGGTACTCCTGCTGAGAAACGCGAAGATGTCAATCCAGAACCTGAAACAGAACAAATTGAAATTGAAATACCAGAAATAAGAAACAAAATTAATAATAACTTACCTTTTCAGGAGCTTAACCCTCTTCCTTCCAGATCTAGTCAAAATCCTGTTGATGATGAACCATCTCCCTCAAGTGGAAGACCACAAAGAGACGTGAGACCACCAGCATGGACCAAAGATTACGAGTTAAGTCGCTGCGTGACCATGTTTACGTCAGAAAACAATGACGACTATGACTGCTCTTTACTGACATATAAAGAAGCTGTGACTGGCACCGACAGACGAAATTGGGAGAAGGCAATACAGTCTGAAATGGAATCACTACAAAAAATAACACCTGGGTATTAGTTGACAAGTCAGAAGCCAAAGGACACAAAATACTGTCGAACAAATGGGTATTTCGAATTAAAGATGACGGTACGTACAAGGCCAGATTAGTCGTACGTGGATGCGAGCAGAAAGGAAACCTAGATTTCGAAGACATTTATAGCCCAGTAGTAAGTCAATCTGCATTAAAAACTTTATTAGCCATTGCCGCATCTAAATCTTACTACTTCATGACATTTGACGTCAAGACAGCTTTCTTATACGGAGAGTTAACAGATGAAGTTTATATGAAATTACCTGTTGGCTATGAGACTAACTGCAATACTACTGACGTAGTTTGTCGATTAAAAAAATCGTTGTACGGTTTAAAACAAGCTCCATTTACATGGAACAAAACTTTTACCCAAGCAATGTTTGATTTGGGCTTCAAGACAATCAAAACCGATCGATGCGTTTTCATAAACGAAGATAAGTCAATAATAATCGGACTATTCGTTGATGACGGACTTGTCATAGGAAAAGACAAGAAAAAGATCGAAGTTATTTTGAAGAAACTTGAAACCAAATTTGAAATGAAAAAGTATGAAAATCCAAGTACTTATCTGGGTATGGAAATAAAAAACTCAAAAGAAGGAATAATTCTTACTCAGAGATCCTACATAAATGACGTACTGGAAAAATACAACATGAAAAATGCCAAACCTTGTGACACGCCCGCAAGTAGCGATTCAAAGTCGATACAGGAAACTGCCCAGGAGAAGGAATATCCCTATAGGGAAGCAGTGGGAAGTTTACTGTACCTGTCTACCAGAACCAGACCAGATATCGCACAAGCGGTCAATCAAGTTAGCAGGAAGGTCGAAAACCCCACTAGAGAAGACGTCACAAAAGTCAAGAAAATATTCAAATATTTAGTGGGAACCAAAGAGAAAGGCATTTTGTTCAAACGGAACAAACCGATAGAGAACATCGATGCTTACAGCGACTCGGATTATGCTGGAGACCCATTGACGCGAAGAAGCACTTCTGGCTCCGTGCTAATGATAGCTGATGGACCAATATCATGGGCATCCAAGAGGCAGCCTATAGTAGCGCTATCGTCGACTGAAGCCGAGTACATAGCCGCAGCAGACTGTTGCAAAGAGGCATTGCATCTCAAATCTCTATTACAAGAAATAACCGGTTTGGACATAAAAATAAATTTGCATGTTGATAATCAAAGTTCGATTCAACTTGTGAAGTCTGGATCCTTCAATAAAAGGTCGAAGCACATAGACGTGCGGTACCATTTTATACATGAACACTTCGTGCATGGTTTAATAAATATCAGCTACTGTCCCACAGAAATTCAGTTAGCTGACGTAATGACAAAACCATTGTCAAAAGTAAAGTTTGAAAGACACTGTGCAAGATTAATGCATGTATAGAAACGTGTCTCGGCAACATGAGTGGACATCAGGAGAAGGTGTTGGAAGGTCGTGATGCTGTCCACGTATACTTGTCTATGATGCATTTAATTTGAATTTGTATTATGTTCTTTTACTTTTGATGTACGGTGTCATTATATATTTTCTCCTATACAAGTAAACACAATGTTTTAAGTATTTTACGTTTTATTTAAATGCTATAGCCGCTAGTCCACCCTATCAATTTGGTCCTTCAAATTATGACACGATAATTATTTTTGACAGCTAAAGTTTATCGATATAAAAGTAGCACATCTCTAGGATATATATATATCGATTTATAAATACACTATAGTAAACTGGCTTCATTGAATTGAAAGCCAATACAGACAAACGTATATCTGTCTCTATTTGCAGATGATGTTTTCTTTTAGAACGAGAGAGAATACCGATGGTTATATTTCGTCTTAAATATGACGCGTCTAGCCATATCCTTAGTCTAAGACTTAATATAGTATTTTTTTTGGCTACGAGGACATTAGCCAATGTCAAAATTAGGGCTATATCTCACCGGGACACCACGGCGGCGCAACCAAACTAGCTATAGTATACATTTTGTTGGTGGCTGAAACTGGTTGCGCCGCCGTGGGGTCCAGGTGAGATATAGCCCTAAATTAGTGGTGGCGCGACCAACGTGGCGGCGCGGCCAGTAATGTTGTATGCACGCGTCTATGCTGGTTGCGCCGCCAAATCCGTTGCGCAACCAAGTGGACGCCAGGTGAGATACCCTCCATAGAGCTGTATACATTTTGTTGGTGGCAGAGACTGATTTGGTTGCGCCGCCGTGGAGTCCCGGTGAGATATAGCCCTTAGGGAAACTCATAGAACAGCTGACTATTTTTTTTTTATTTTTTGTGGCCTGGATGCCAAGGTCTTCAAGGTCAAACACAACTGACACTACTACAACATTTAGTGACATTTAGGGTGAAATCGTAAACGACAACACAACGTCAAAATCCCGCTGTCATTAGTAATGACAGCGGGATTTTGACGTTGTGTTCATTACATTAGATGTGGTTGTGTGCATGGCCTCAACTCTGGTGGCGTTACCTCTACTAATCCAATCTATACTTTTACGGTAATTTGAACTTTTAGAGTTGGCAATACAGTTTGATTTGACAGTGACAATTAAGATACTAACGTGCGAGTTATGTTATAACGAAACAAGATTTTCAGTACTAATTATCTTGAAAATTATGTTTTATTTTGTAGCAATAAAAATAAAATTCGTTTGACATACTTGACAATTTCAAGTTAATTTCAACTCTTTTTGACCACTTCATTCATTTCAACTCAACGGTACTTCCATATTATATAGCTCCCCGGATGATAATCAAGTTTTTGTATTTTGATTCAAAATAAAAAAATTCGACACGAATATTTATTTGAAAGTTTCAGAAATATGTCCAAAGATATTCTTGTTTTAACGCCGAATGGAAGAAGGCAGAAGGTTCACTGCACTCCAGATACTAGCATTTTACAGGTTGTTATTTTTCTGATGTACCAAACCGGAGTAAATAATATAATGTAGTATATTTTTATTTTTACAAGGTCTTTTTCTTTCAAGGTTTTAGAAGATGTTTGCGCTAAGCAAGGTTTCCGGCCTACTGAGTACGACTTGAAGCATCATAACCATGTTCTTGACCCAACAACCACAATTCGTTGGTCGAATTTACCAAATAGAGCTACATTGGAAATGGTAGAAGCCGAGAGGACGCGGCAAGAAACGAATGTCGTTATAGGATTGTTATTACAGGATGGTATGTTATTTCTATATCTGTTCCATAGAGCCTGTTATTTAAATTCACCTGTTGAGTACCTAAGTGTATTCCTGTAAGACAATTTCCACCTACATGCTATGCAGACAGATTTGAAATGTGGTTTGTGCAAGTTAACACATTCGCTGCCACGTATTGCTACGCGCTACGCTCGTAGCCCGTAGCAGCGTTTTCCCGCTTTGTAGCGAAAAGTGCCTACGAACGGAGAACTCCACTGTGGCGTTCCCGGCACTGAATGTGTTAAAGTCAAATGGAAATGATCTTGTTATTATTTGATAATTTTGTGACCATAGAAGTGGATCTCATGCATAAGTATGTAATGTAACAGCACATTAGTCTTAAATATATGTATACAATCTGTTTGTCACCAGTATTTGAATTACGAGGATATACACAATCCCACAAATATAACAAATGGCCTAGTGCAGGGATGGGGAAACTTTCCTTTGCATGCCAAATAACGAAATGATGGCGGGCCAAGTTGTTGCATTTTTGGCTATGTTATTTACTGAATTGATGATTTTATAACAACACATAATCTTCTTTTGATTTTTCTTTGATGGTTGCGGGCCGGATTTCAAGCCTTTGCAGGCCGCAGTTTCCCCATCTGGCCTAGTGGTTAGAGAACCTGACTATGAAGCTTGACGTCCTGGGTTTGATTTGCATCAGGGCAAATATTTGTATGAAAATAAGAATGTTTGCTGTTGAGTCTTGGATGTTTATTATGTATTTAAGTAATTACAGAAAATAGGCACACATAGACGTTGAGTTATGGAAAATATTCCGCTATTATCTATGTATTTAAGTATGTATCTTATCTACTTAAGTATGTTTATCCATTGCCTAGTACCCATAACACAAGGTTTGCTTACTTTGGGACTAGGTCAATTAGTGTGAATTGTACCATGATATTTATTTATTTATTTATATATTTCAAACTAAATACAAACTGAAATATAGATGCACAGAAAAAAGACCCAGGTCCTCAGCATTCCGTGCTGCGTGCTTACCCCTACACCATCACTGTTTAGAGTTGCACAGTAGCGCCATCTCTTGGTCCAGGTGAGCGGTTAGTTCCGAAGGAGTGGTAATAGGTAATAACGGGCTAATTTCCGCAACTCGACGTCTTTTACGCGCCTATTTTGCGTAACAGGCTGTAGGCACTATTCATGCCAGCCCAACTCCATAAGGAAGCCTAGCAGACCCTTCACGTTGCCGACGACTTCCTGGAGCGACCTCGGTGTCCCGAGGTGTAGTGCCCTGTAGCTCGCCACACTAACACACTCCAGCAGGACGTGTGAGGCCGTTTCTTCCGCCTCCATGCACGCTCTGCATAGGGGGCTGTCTGTAACACCTAAATTGTGTAAGTGTTTGTTAAGTAAGGCATGTCCAGTTAGAGCCCCAACCAATAGTCGGAGCTGAGTTCTTCCATAACCGCGAAGTTTGCGGGATAATCCGGGGTTGATCTTCGGAAGAGCTTCTCTGGTCTGCCTGCAGGTTACTAGGTTTGTCCAATATTCTTGGTGCATTACCTTGGTGTTGTGGCGCAACTGGCCGCGCAACCATCCGAAAGGCAGGGGCAGAATGGGTTCAGGTCCATAGACCCTCAACTCCGATCCCTCCCTCGCCAGTCGATCGGCCGCGTCGTTGCCTCGCGAACCACTGTGACCCTTTATCCATTGAAGGGTAATGGTGTTTGTCTCACTTACCTTCGTCAGAGCTCGATGGCACTCGTATATTAGCCCCGATGTCATAGTGTTGCTCTGCAGGGCTTGCAAGACCGATCTACTATCAGACAGTATACGGATTGGAAAACCCTGTACCTCTCTGGAGTTAATCGCTGTTATTGCCATTATGATACCCATGCATTCCGCCTGAAAGACGGTATTATGGATCCCCAATGGCGATGAGATGTTGATATTCAGGTCCTCTGAATGTACTCCAGAGCCTGTACCTGTTGACGTTTTCGATCCATCCGTGAAGATCCTCAACTCCTTGAGGTTGAGGCCCTCCCCTGGGTCTTCGTGTAATTGTATCCTATATTTTTTGTCGAATACGTACTGTTTAGGTATCCTGTCGGTGACCGCTTCGATGAGCGGCTCCCTATTTACCAGTACACCCAGTATTCCTGTGTGTGTTACATTCACGTTCCTCCATAGGTTCAGCTTCCTGAGCCTTACCGCAGCCGCTCCCGCTTCCTGTTGGATAAACAGATGCAGCGGCGGCAAGTTCAGTAGGGCTTCCAGGGCCGCAGTCGGAGTAGTCCTCATGCAGCCCGTAGTCGCCATGCAAGCCAGCCTTTGAAGTCGTTGCAACTTCGCTTCAACGGTGATCAGCTTGGTTCTCGGCCACCACACCACTGCACCGTAGCTGATAATGGGCCTGATGACGGACTGGTACAGCCACAGAGTGATTTTCGGGGATAGTCCCCACCTTTTACCTATCATTCTGCGGCACTGCCAGAAGGCTATTGTAGCCTTGTCGATCTTGCTGTTGAGATGGTTGCTCCAGTTCAGTTTACTATCAAGAATGATTCCCAGATACTTTACCTCCGAGCTGAACTGTAGCTCCGTACCAAACAGTCTAGTGGGGTTGTAGCTGCCCAATAGACGTTTGTTAGTAAATTCCGAAGGAGTGTTAAAGTCTCTCGGTAGAGGGCATAACATAGATGCGCGCTTTATCACTGCATAAGGTGATTATAACAGACTGGAATGTACGATGTATGGGAAAAATTCGTCGCCAACCTCTAGACCAGTGATGGTGTAGGGGTAAGCACGCAGCACGGAACGCTGAGGACCTGGGTTCGATTCCCAGCATTGGTCTTTTTTCTGGGGTTTTTTCTGTGCATCTATATTTCAGTTTGTATTTAGTTTGAAATATATGGTTTTCACGGGATGACCGTAAAAGTAATAAAAATGAAGTTGTAAAATAAATACAGAAAAAAAGATACTTCATACCTAACTTGTTTATTTATTTATATTTATATGCTTCTGTTAAATGGCAACCTTGGTCACCTCTGTGTGGCAACATGAATGACTGCCAGGTTTAATTGAATTTAGGATGTATGTACAACAAAACTTGACCAGCATCATCCACATAAATACAGGTTTGCTTATAATATCTGTGAGCATTTCTTCAAGTGTTTAATATAATTTGTAATTATTATAGGTGAGAGAAGGACTGGAGAGTTTCCCCCTAACACGTCGTTATTTGAATTAGCCAATACATTGGCACCTGCTGAGTTGAGTTCATTGACTCACCCCACAATATTGTACATGAGGCAGGAAGTTACTGGCGAGCATGCTCTGAGAGACAAGACTCTGAGGCAGCTGGGCCTGATAGGGGGACGTGCTGTTCTGAGACTGCTGAATAAAGCAGAAGAAGGAATGTGAGTATTTTATTGGACATCCAGCATCTTGCCTAGAACTTCACTTTTATAACAGTCTTGTTATTCTTATTAATAAATCCTTTCTTAGGAACCCAACTTAAGTTTCAGATCAAAGAAGCTACAATTAAAATAAAAACTTTTTTCATACATTTAGTATGGAAGTTAATGAAATGTTTTAAGGGCAACAAATATTGTTTTATAATATTCAAATCTAATATTACTAGCATTCAGTTTTATTTTTTTTTGTGGCAATTCCCATTTAGCACTAACACATCATTACAAAAAAAAATAGTTTTGCTGTGTTTGTTGTTCATTGTTTTGCTCAATAGAGAACACTGATTTATGACTTTCTTTAGTAACACTTTTCCAGGCCATAATCATAGTTTTATATACTGTTTGTAAACGTGGTATTGTAAAGGTAGCAAATGTAGATTTATGTGGTTGCTATATGCATTGTACCTGGAAAAGGGTTAAACCTAAGTGGGTGGTGACAAAAGTTTTTGTTGCACCTAGGAAACAAAAGACTATATTACTGTTATATGTTATGTTATTTTGTTGCTAGGCAAGCAAATGTGTCAGCTGTTTACCGAAGACCATTCCCAGCAAGAGATGACAAAGTGTTAAAAAGCAGCCAAACAAGGGAACCTACACATACTATTGAAGAAACAACAAGTTCTGGAGCTCCTGAAAAGCATGAGGTCCAGAAAAAAGTTCATCCTGAAACATTTGATCCCATTGATTTGATTAAAAATGAGAAAGGTAGAAAGGCGCCAGCTAAACAGGATGAAAAGAAAACAGTTAATATCCGGGATAGTGATGATAATGTGCCAACTCAAGATGTGCCAATGGAAGTGGACAATCTTGAGGCAAATGTAAAGAGCTCTTCATCCAATACATCATGCATGTCTCAAGAAAACTTAGAGAGAAGGTTGAAAATAGAAGAAGAAGTTACATTTGTAAGAAATATGATAAGTTTGTAATTTTGTTTCAAGTTACTCATCATAGCATTTATGATGAATAAGTTTGTGTTAAAATTGTTTTTTTAGTACAGTCAAGAGCTTAAATATATGTATGTTACCAAGGAGTCAACAATATCTATATATACAGCTCTATGCCACTAACCATAAGGTTGGTGTTTGCATATATTTGACATAATGGCTGTTAAATCGCTGTCAATTGAAATTGCAAACAATGTAAATAAACCATTTAATGAAATATCCATATTCTAGCACTTGTTTATTGTTTTAATGGTTTAGGATAGTGTTGTGGTACAAATTGATTAAATAACACACGGATTTAGCAGTATTTGATGAGGGAAAATGGAAATTAAAGACATTTTAAATACAAGGTTTGTTTACATTGTTTGCAATTTCAAATGACTGACAGTTTATTAGATATTTATGCCTTTGACTGTACAAGGTTTTTTGCTGACTCCAGCCAGGGACTTCCAAAGTACAGTGTCTGGGGTCAAACTTCTTCATATAAATATTCTTACGCTTTGCTCTCTCTAATAATTCACACCCTTTAGGCCTTTAACTGGTAAATTGGTAAACTGGGAAATTGATGCAGGTCTATACTCAGTCTATTTAACAGAGTTAGTACTAGAAAACAGAGAATGCACGTAATTGGTCAGCGATAAAGACGATGCACCGGCACATACGTCCCACTGCAGGGCACATATTTAAATATTATTATCTACTACTTTAAATTACATAATTATGATTAATAGATAAATAAACATGACATGTAATTATTTGAGGTGCCACGAGAAAAATCAAAAAATCACGAGAAATATTACGAATATTCCAACAAACGGCATTGTAAGCCGAGCCCGCCATCGACGTGCGATTGTTGAAGCCCACTGACAGTTTCTTGTCCCTTTCATTTGCTTACAAAAGTGCAACAGAGAGAACGCCTTGCTAACTCTGTTAAATAGACAGGATATAGTCCCCCCCCCCCCCCGCATTATTTCCAGCCCATCTGCCCCTGACTTCCGCGGCCGCAGTTTGACTACACTTGCGTTGTCATACAATACGTTTACTTTTAGTTTACTTTACCACTGACAGGTGGCTTGCCTTCATTTCATTTCCAACTTTAACACCATACAAATAAAGTAGCTATTACAAAATCCGCAAACGTGGGTAATAGTATTCTAAAATTGGCTTTATTTGTAGGTCGTTAAAGTTGAATATGAAATGAAGGCAAACCATATGTCAGTGGTAAATGAATCTCGCCACTGAAGTGGGTGAAATTTAACTTTTAAAATTGACCTACACAATCATACATTGCAAGTAAAATAAAGGCTAGTAAAAATACCTTACATAAGTAAACTTGGTCCAATTGAAGCTGAACTATAACCATCATTGAATTTCAGTTGGGCGCGCAGAAAGCCATTGCTTTCATACCGGAAGGTTCAGATGAGGAAATGGAGGACCTTCCTGATGCTTTTTATGAATTAACAGTTGAAGAAGTGCGAAGATTATATTCTGACTTACAGAATCAAAGATTAGACTTAGAAAATACACCTCTGGTCACTGCTTCAAAAAAAGAAGAACTTGCAAAACAGGTTTTTATATTTTATTTTATTTATTGAATCAGGCGTTACTTTGCGGAGGTCCATATTAATGAACTGACCCGCGACCTTACGATAGTTACGTTTATGTAAGAAATGCGTTTTCATGCAGTTCCTCCACCTCCACACTGTACGAACACACACAAACCCAACCATCTCCACCACCAAACTACACTGACGCGTTTCGAACTCAACCAGAGCTCATCTCTGTGGAGCCTACTCTGAAGATGAGCTCTGGTTGAGTTCGAAACGCGGCAGTGTAGTCTGGTGGTGATGATGGTTGGGTTTGTGTGATTTGTGTGTGTTCGTACATTGTGGAGGTGGAGGAACTGCATGAACACGCATTTCTTGCATAAACGTAAAGAACTATCGTAAGGTCGCGGGTGAGCAAAGTAATTGTTTCAGTTCATTAGGTTTTTATATTATTTGTACTGTAGCTGTTCCACGCAACTTCATCTATATTCTGTGGGAAGTTTACACATTCCCAGGACAAAATATAGCCTATGTTATGTGCTTCCAATATAGCTTTTTTCTTTATTAGCTGTAATGGCCAGGTGCTTTGACCTATGGCCTCTCAAGCAGAGGGTGTTGTGTTGTCCGAGATTTTCGGAATTTTTGTGCCAAAGTAAATTTACCTCAAGCTTTACGGTGAAGGAAACCAACATGAGGAAATCTTCATACACCTGCGGGGAAATTCAATGGTGTGTGTAAAGTTCCCAATCCACAACTGGGCCCGTTTGGGAACTACAGCCCAAGCTATCTCATACTGAGAGGAGGCCTATGCCCTGCAGTGGGAAGCATATAGGCTGAGATAAGATATAGGTTTGTAAAAATTTAACAATTTCTTAATAATTGTTTCCAAAGTTTTTAAGTTTATCCACAACAAATGAACAAACAATCACATTTTTGGCTTTGTAATATTTTAGGAAAGAAAATATATACCTGATTGATGAATATAATATACCTCCGGTAGTTAAAAAAAAACTAGATTATTTAGTTTTCCCTTTCTGCTTTACCATCCATGCGCTTCATAATAATTGTTCATAGTTTCCCGAAAGTCGCGAGATTGATACCTCGTGATTTTATTCTCATTGGCAGTTGTCACTCAATTGCTACGTAGACTGTCGGCGGTAGGTAACCCGGGTAGGTGATTATAGCGGCTGTCAAACACGAGTGTCGAATCAGTTACTTGGCAACTCGACTATTAGGCTAAGAATTCACGAAGCGGTTTTCACGGAGGAACGGCTGTTTTATTTCCAAACTTTCGAGACCGGTACCACTACCATGAGTTCACAGTGACGGCATAGACCGCAGTGACCTCATGAGTTCACAGTGATCTCCATACAAATCATTTACGCAGTCGCTATCGAGCACGGTCACTGCAAACTCATGGTAGCGGTACGGAGCTCTGTGCGGTTACGCAGCCGTCGCGGTTGAGATTATCGCTCGCAATGCGCATGATAAAGGTCTTCCCAAATCTGACGATGTGGACTCGGCTTCACCCGTTCGGAAAAATCTTTGTCAACGCAATAAGAGCGAAAAAGACGTTGATAGGCTCCTCTAAGCGGGCCGAATTGAGGCAAGCCGATCGACGTCTTTTTCGCTCTTATTGCGTTGACATAAAGGTTTTTCCGATCGGCTGAAGCCGATTTCTCGTCGATAAACGTGGGGAGACGTTAATGCGACCGGCCGAGACTGCGGGTGACCCGCGCGATTCAACAAGTTGCCCGTCGGCAGGGCTGGGTAGTATTTGAATTATTTGTACCTACCTAATTGAAATACAAACTTGTATTACAACTACGTATTTCAATGTCAAGTAATTCAAATACTGCCCAGACCTGCCCGTCGGTGTAGCGGGACCAGCTAATAATCGCGCTGTCGCCAAATGCGAATTGTAGTATAAAAAATATTAGATTAAAATTACGTTTTATATTTTCATTAAAAGTGATCTCACTGTGGATCAGCCAGCCTGGACGAGCCATGGAGCGAAGCAGACATGTACCTGTTGTGAACAACTAAATCCAATTAGTTACCTACCTGTCTAATAGTACCTAATATCGAAATCGGTAGAAAAAAATTGAGCCTATAATAAAAGTTGATCGTAATCATGAGTGGATCTAGAAAATATAATTTTGTATTACGTCTTAGATGTCACCCTGTATGTATACGTTATAATAATATCTGCATCCTACAGAAGCTGCGTGCGCTGTGAAAACCACTTTGTAAGTTCTAGCCTTAGTTCACACAGATGTGTTACGGTACTCAATCATCATCATCATCATCATCATTTCAGCCGAAAGACTTCCACTGCTGTACATAGGCCTCCCTCAAGGCTCTCCAAACAGAACAGTCCTGCGCTAGCCGCATCCAACGGTACATACTCAATGTATTTTTCATCATCTTATACTCGGAAAGTGAGGCACATCATATCCAACATACGGGAGCAAAACTATACTTTCTTCCCAAGGGTAGAAATGAATTAAAAAAAATAATGTCAGTGGAACATATACACATTCAGCCAAGCATTACGGCATACATATACTTATACGGTATAATTAAATATTGAGTTTTTTTTTTCTTAATTAGAGTCATATTACAAATTTTATAATGCCAGTGAAATATTATTAAATTAAATTATTAATTTACATTAGTTTCTTATTTAGTGTCTTAAACCAGAAAAGTTAAAAATGTTTGTGTTATAGTCCACACAGCCTATCTCTATACAGCTTAACTCCTTGGTTCAATAGAAATAGAATTATTATAGAAATAAGATTGCTTAACAATATACTCTATTGAAATATTTTAAAACGATCATATTGACCAGTTTAGACATTTTTATTTATTTAACCTCCTGAGGCCCACGAAAATTTTGTTTCAATTTGTTTCAACTTTAAACTTCGTCACTTTTGAGTGAGTTCGATATTACTTAGAAAGAAGTAAATCATATATAAAGCACTAATTCTAATGTGACATCGAACTCACTCATAAGTGACATAAAGTTTAAAGTTCATTGAAACAATATTTTCGTGGGCCTCAGGAGGATATACTTATATTTTTTTACTTTCCTTGTAGCCGAAATGAAAAGCAGAGTGTTCAACTCGGGAAAAACACCATTATCACCCTCGAAATATTGGCACCCTCGCTGTGCTCGGGTGCCAAGTAACCTCGTGTGTTGTTGGTTATTTTCCTCCCTTGTTGAACAATCTACTATTGCTTATTATGATATCCCTGAGAGCATTATTTTTCGCTCTATTTCTATACTACTGAGAAGTGTAGAATTCCTAAAAAAGAAGGCTACGCGCATTAAAATTATATTATTGTTTTGTTTACAGACTTCTGAAATGCGACTAAACGCGTATAAACACGTGGTTGTCCGTGTCCAGTTCCCCGATCACATTATACTTCAAGGTATTTTTTCGCCTGACGACACCATAGAGGGTGTCACAAACTTCATTAAGGCTCATTTACAGACGCCTGATAAACCTTTTCATATATGTAAGTACAAATTAAATGTAAAATTAAGTATTTACCTACTCTAAAAATGTGAGATTTATGATAAAATAAAACATGATTTTGATTTATTTATAGTCACAACTCCACTAAAAGAAACGTTGGATCCCAAAATAACATTGCTTGAAGCAAAATTCGTCCCATGCGTTCACGTGCATTTCAAGTGGATCCAGGAAGAAATAAATGCAAAATACCTCAAGGAAGAAATATATTCGAAAACTACATCCTCGGATGCTGCCAGTATTTTAGCTTCTAAATACCGGTATTTTTGTATTTTTATATTTTATCCTTCAAATATTACACGTGCCTTTTTTTCTAGCTTTGCATCACATGCGTGTTGGTTTATATTTATATGTTTTGATGGTGTTATACTACGTAGAATCGAGTATTTTATGCAGGTCATGGTTAAGTAACCATATTTACTTAACCATGACCTGTAGGCTTATTGTCTAACGTTTTTGACGCTTGCCTTCGCAATCGCTATCTCTTTCTGTCAAACGGTATAAAACGTTGACAGAAAGAGATAGTGAAAGCGAAGGCAAGCGCCAAAAGCGTTAGACAATACGGCCTCTGGTGATATCTAATATATAAGAATCTCGTGTTTGTTATCGAACTCCTCCGAAACGGCTTGACCGATTTTTATCAATTTTTTTTTTGTCTATATTTGGTAGATCTGAGAATAGGTCGCAGGCTATTTTTTATACCCATTCTTCGCAGACGGAGTCTCGGGCAACAGCTAGTCTAATTATAAAAATCTCGTGTCACGGTGTTTGTTATTGAACTGCTCCGAAACGGCTTGACCGATTCTTATGAAACTTTTTTTGTCTACATTCAGTGGGTCTGAGAATAGGTCGTAGGCTATTTTTTATTCTTCGCAGACGGAGTCGCGGGCAACAGCTAGTTAGTGTATATTACTGATCATCCAACTAATCAAATAGTTCAGAGTATGTACTTCTATTTTAAAACTTGATATTGCGAATTTAAAGCAGCTAAAGCTATTTGTTAGGGTATCGTGCAGTGCCGTTTTCACTTATTGGAGTTTCATGTGACTCTGTGGGTGGCGCCACCGTCTATGTAAAAGAAGCGGAGTACACATTTTTTTTACTAATTAGGTCGTTTTAACTCTCTTAGGCTCCAATTTAAAGCCTCGAAATCCCTTATAGAGCTGAAATAAACTGCTTTTGAAGAGCTTCTATTTAACCTTTTCAACGCTCTGTCAAATACAAAAGCTCTTACTCATACGCCATGACATCGGAATGTCAAACGCGAAGTTGAACCCTACAGAAATGCATGTAGGTAGATATCGCTCTGCACGCCGTGACTGATATATCAGTCGTTGGCGTAGAACCTGCGGTGCTGATATATGTGTCGTTGGCGTCGAAAAGGTTAAATAATCTCGTCTTAGTTTTTTGGTACTAGAACTTTGTTTACTATTTTGGTACTACAAAATAATGTATTGGAGTTTTGGAGTTCATTGAGGCAAAATTACATTGAAACTCAAAAGCGTTTTTTCATCCCTTCCTTCGTTCATAGTATATTGGAACATTAAAAGGCTAGTTATAAATTTGAAACTTAGTAGGCTACAAAAACGAGGCGGGTCTTTTAACTGTTTGTATATTTACAGGGCACCCAGTAGTAGGAAACTGAACGCACCGGAAAATCGACAAATATCCAATGCTGGACCCTCAACATCCAAACATAGCAAAATGCCAAAATGGTTCAAGAAATAATAAAGAATAGGTATTCTGAATGATGTTTGCGATCGAATTTTGAAGAAAGGAGCAGAAGAGAGAATGTTTACTGTTATGTTACTGTTTTATATTACCAGGGATAAAATAATAAAAAACAATATTTAATGTCTTTCACAGTCTTTATTTTCAAAATATAATGAATTAAACATAAAATATTGCCATGTTTACCACAAAAACTTGGTTAACCGTTGAACGGATGCTTAACACAAAATATCATTTTATAGAAAACTGCTATTTTGGGCATGTCTTAGACACGTACAAGTTTTTGCAGCAAGGCTATATGTATAGGTACCTATCTAACTAACATTATCGCTGGCACTAATTTGTTATTCGTGTTCAAGTTTCTTGAAGTGACCAGAGGTAATACTTACTCCGAAATTCGTATCGTACCGACGCTCTCACTCTTCTGTTATTAGCGCGAATGAAACCACACGATACGAAGTTCGAAAATCGAATTTCTTAGTATAAGGCCAACTCATCTGTGGTATACCGTTGCACGTTGACGCAAATTTGAATCAATGTGTATTATTTATATTATGCTTTTGGTTCTACTTTTTCCAGGAAAGAAGAAATCTTGTGAAACAGCGAAGTGTAGAATCAGGCCTTCTACTACAAAGTTAGATTTTCGAACTAAGTATCGTGACGTCCCGCTCACGCTAATAGTATTTAAAGTGACAAGACACGATACAATCTTCTAAGTTCGGTGTAGTCTCCCCTCAGCACTTGACTAACATAAAATACGAAATAGGTCCTGTCTCAAAACTGCATTCCGAAAATATGTTTGTCCATGTTTTATTATAGAAAAAAAAAAACCTAAGAAAATATGTAATAAAATAACTAATTTTAGTCGCTTATAAAAGTAACGCGAACTTTCTCATTTCATGTTTTCGCAAAGTTCTTACCCAAAATTGTCACTGTGAGTATGAACTGTGTTTTTAAAAATACCTACGTGTACTTAGCAAAAAATTAAAAATACTTACCCTGTTTTGCAGTACGACGGTAAATTTAGCCTGGAACGAGCTTATTGACCAGTTACAGTTACAAATATATATAGAGCACTTTCTAGAAATTGGACCATGTTTCTAAAGTAAAAAAAAAACTAAGTTCCTTTCGGGTGTGCTACAACTGGATAAAAGACGGTAAGGTCCCTAATTTACACCTAGAAGGTTTAATGACTTCAAAGCTCTCACTGTTTGTAGTTTCTTCTACTGATTCTCTGTAGTACCTACTGCCGGATTCAGTTTTCTCTCGTGAAAACTGGACGTGTAATTCGGTTGTACTTTTTCTAGACTGGGCAAAATTCTTATTATATTTTGATCTATTCTTTTCTACTTTATATTTCATTGATTTTTGAGGAGATTGCTTTCGTATACTATGTCGTCGTTTGCGATCACTATTAGTAGTTTTAGTTATATGTCTATTTAAACATTTATCACCTTTTTCACAGTAGCCTCTAATAAAGTCGGAACAAACCTTTGCTTTTTCGCTTAGTTTTACATGCAAATATGGGCAGCCTTCTTTAGTACACATTCCTTTCAAGTAAAAGTAGCATGTGGGCAATTTCGAATCAGAAAGTTCATGAGACAGAAGGCATAAGCTATCGTGACACACGCCATTTAGGAATTTTCTGCAAATAGAGACGTGTTTTTTGTCGTGTAGAAAATCACATTTTCCTTGCAATTTTCGCAAGCACTTGCCATATTTACGGTATTGTGGACATGGGATGTTATTTTTCTTGTATACTCCAATAGTTTTTATGCGTGTTCGACTGAATACTACTTTTCTGGAGTTATTTGATAGTTGCCTTTTAAATTGTGGCTTATTGACAACATTCACAGACGGTCTGACAAGTCTATATCTATTTATACGAGTATTGGGAGACTTAGTAGGAACATTATTAGATGCTAAAGTTGATAAAATAGAATTATGTTTTGTGGTGACTTTAAGAGTAGTCGATTTTTCTGCATTTAAAGGTTTGACTGTATCAAGAGTCTTCCTCATTTCTGTGATTTTTATGGATTTATATTTATTAATTTTAATAGTCTGTGTCTGTATGTTAGTGGGCACAGTTTGTGGTAGCCCAATTCCTTTTTGTCTTACCAATGAGTAGCGAGAGGTAGTTTGAAAAGATTCATTTGAAGGTGGTTTCATTGGAACTGTGATACTACTTTCATGTGTTTTTATAAGAGGAGCAGAAACAATATTGCTACTGTATATCAATGGAATTGGTTTTCCAAAGGATTGATGTGCATTCATAAATGGGACTTGATTTGTAATAACATTTGGCTTAACAAAGTTAGGATTGATGTAAATTTTTCCTTTTGGCACTGGCTGTGTTTTCTGTGCACGTTGGCAGAAATAGGGATTAACATGCATAGCAGGCACTTGTCTTATGGGTCCATTATTATTTGTCCCTTTGTTGAAGTTAGGGTTGATAAACACTCTATTCCTTCCTTGATCCATATTTTCTTGCATTTCTGTTATCACTGTAACATGAATTGGAAAAATTTGTTACCTATTTTACAATTTACTTTGTTTACTACTATAGTTTTGAGAGACTTTTCAATCTCCTGATAAAGAATATTGTTAAATTTTTCTAAGGCACCAGTTAACTCTGACTTCTTGTTCCCAGTGGCCCACAATATACTCATATGAAGTGATGGATTCTGCAATACACAAAAATAAAAAAAGTTACTCATTGACCAATATAAAACACACATGATATTAATTAACATTACTTACATTATAAAAAGTAGGCAAGTTGAAGTCAGTGAGAATCTCGTCAACTTTCTCCACAATTTTCAGCAGATATCTGTGACTGAAGTGTTCTACTGCAACAGATATGAATGTCCTATTGTTTTCTTCGTTGCAGTATATTTTGACACTTTCAAACCCCAAATCAAAGCTGCATTTGTAAGAAAAAGATTATTATATACAAAGAAAATATGAATATAGAAAATATACACTATTTTTCATAACAAATTTACCTTTCAATGCTGTCTATGGTTGTTTGAAGTGAATTAGCAAATGGAGTTATCAAATGGTACTTCAGGTTCACAGTTCTTGACAAACTTATATGGAAATCATCACATACATGAAAGTCACCAGTGGGACAAGCGGCTAGTAAGTTGTTTATCAAATTCGTCAAATTCTCTTCCTCAGGATCTGTAAATGAACAATTAAAACCAAATCTTTATTTATTTATTTTTTGATATGTAACTTGTGACAAGATAAATGTGGAGACAGTGTGTGCTGTAAAGTTTATTTCAATAGAATCTGATAAGCTCTTAGATACCTATAGCCAATTGACATGGACAGCCGATTATCTAGGTTCCTAAAGGTATGATTATAATAAAAAACCATTAAAAAAAATTATCCTATTGCTAAGGATATGGACAATTTGGTGTCCACGGCAGTTGGCCGAGTTGAGATTGTCAGGTTCTATTGAAACAAAGTTTAAGTAGAGCCATTTAATAAAGCGACAAGGGTTTAATTAAAAGTTCTACTCCTTAGACCAATGTCTTAAACCAGGGGAGACGGCCACTTTTTGGCAGACATGGGCCACATAGTGAAAAAAATAGATAAAGGTGGGCCAGGCACTTGTAAGATAATTTTGTACCTAATAGGTATCTACCTAGTTATCTATTGTAGATTTACAAAACAGTTGCGGGCCGCAAGGAGATAGGTCTCGGCCCGCGCGTTGCCGACCGCTGTCTTAAACACATTCACTGCCCAGACAGATATTGTCGGTGAAACTGCAATACCACATAACTAGCTTTTTTCACTAGGCCTAATTTGTCTAATTTTATTTTATTTCAGGTTGTCAGGTTTTATATTGTTTTTGTGACTTTCGCCCAGTCCTGCTGTTCTAATGTTGCTGTCATTAGAACTAGGGTTTAGTTTTCCATTCCCGTGTAGAGTGAATTATGTTACTAATTGTCTGGTAGCACCTGGAATAGGGAATATAGTTTCCCTTTGACTATTTATCCTCCAAAATTAGAGCTAAATACATTAAATCCATGTTTTTTAGAAACAAATAAATAAAATAGGTGAAAGAAACAAATACAGGTCGAAAAAATAATGGGCCCTAGAAGACAAGGATTTAGGATAATGAAATTATGATTTGAAAGAAATAATATAATTTTTTAATAAGGTTAAACAGTATAATATAATGAATGTATCAACAAGGACCTAGGACATAGTTTTGCAAAAACAATCCAACCTTCAACAAGTCGCTTTTTGATTTTGGATCTACTTTCAGTACCAAAAAAAGCAAAATTAAAGAAGAAAATGTCAGTGGTTTGCATAACTACATCCTATTTATGTACCTATTTATTTATATGTATGTATATTAGAATATGACTTTATTTTATCCTCCTGAGACCCAGTAAAATTATTGTGTATTTGAATTAGGAATCCTGTTGTTATTTAGTTAAAGTTTAACCTTTTGAACACCACACATTGTTTTTGTTAGGAACAAAATTGATTCTTATGCGGATGCGGGTAAGTTTAATGTTGTATTACCGTACTATCATCTATAGCCGATGCTGGTGTTTAAAAGGTTAAAGTCAATTTTGAAATATGTACAAAAAATTGTATGTGGGGTCCTAGGAGGTTAAAATCTCTAATTCCAACCCATAACGGAATCTGTCAATCTGCCAAACAATTCTATCAATCAATAATTTACACCTCTTATTAACTTTCGAAATTGTGTTAAGGTCAGTTCACTAAAAGAACAAGTGATACACAATAATGAGGTAGAGTAGTCTGCAATCATTAAGCAACAACAGGCATTTTTAATACGCACATTTAATATAGACATATGACGCCCAATTTCCTCTCACGTGTTTGAAGGAACGCGAGCGCCCTTTGTGTAGTTCGGGATTGTCTACATGGTCCTCTGAAGGGACCACAGTAACATTCCTCAAATCTGGTGTAGGTAACTTGGATCTGGAAGTAAGAATTATTATGTGTATGAGAGTATAAGTAAAATTAAGGCTAATTTTTCATTTTATATGGATTATTAATACTGAAAGTTTTAATGCGTACTTTTGAATACTCTTTTGATTGATCTCTGTAAGGGAATCGTTGTCTTCTGAACTCGATCCGTAGTCACAAATATAAGACAAACTAGACATCAGATAAATAAAATTTGTAGTACCCCCTTAATAAATCGGGAAGATTAGAAATAAATACAATTTTATTTCTGTCCTATCATTTACCTACTCAGCTTATAACATAACATGACGTTGACTGACAATGACTAATAGCGCTCAGTGTTGCCAACATGAGTAAAATAAAATGAGCTAAAACAACACTAAAAAATAAACCAAAATTAGGCTAAAATATGTCAGTGTCAAATAATAGTATTTTATGCAACTGTATTGTAATAGGGGTCCTTAAAACACGAGTGTGGTTTCATGAAACGAGGCGTAGCCGAGTTTCATAAAGGGTCACGTGAGTGTTTTAAGGCCTAATTACGTACAGTCAAGTGTAAAAATATGTACTTAATGAAAGTTTCAAAAATAAGTACCACAGGCTCTTATTCCGACGCAATAAGGCCGTAGTAACATATTTTTGAGTGGTTCAAATAGATACTTATTTTTGCACTTGACCCTACAGTTGCATACAATATTTTAAAACATCTATATATTAAATTAAATCCTCTATCATGCGTTTAAGAACCATTGAGAAATGACCTACATTAACGAGAACTAGGTATGTCTGCCCCACGACCTACACCCGGTGCGCGCCTCAGGACCTGCGCGACGTGTACGCCGCGCTCCTCCTGCACCGGTACTGTAATGTATTGATGTATGAAATCTCATTACGATACAGATTTCTGTATCGAAATGACCATTACGGTACTGCCGTGTTCATAATAGAATCCAATGTCGTAATGCTGGTCATTATCTATGGTTTTTGAACGCTTAACCTTTCGTATGCCGGAATTTTAAAAAAAAAAAAAAAAGTTGTGCATTCTAGCCTCAACAGTTTCATATAAATCCAAAGATACAGATTTTAAAAAAAATACAAAAAGAAAGCCTTAAATTGGGTACGGATCCGGTACAAGGCATACGAAGGGTTAATGAAGGATTTACCTACTATATGGGTGTAGATAAAAAATTATTTAATTTAAATTGTTTTGACGTGACAACGTCTAATAAATCGATGAACGCCGGCCGCCGGGTGCAAACACGAAAAAGCATGACTCATTGTGACGTTACGTACGTAGAGCGGCGAGGGCTAGTTGCAATAGAGCGGCGAAGGCCAGTTACAATATTACGTAACGTAATACAATCTTAGTTAGCACTAGCTAGCGCTAGTGCGTTCGGGTAATTTTTATTGAATGTTTTGTTATGACAATGTCAGGTTAACGTTAAACTATCGTCCGTAAACCAACTTTTTTAACTAACTAAATTTTGATCATACTTTTGATGAACAGTATTTAGCCGTTTATGTTTTCGACGAAAATGTTGATAATATCCTTTAGCGGTCTTTATCCGCAACTGGGGGCTACTCCGAAATTCGAAAATCGAAGTTCGCATCGCATCGTCTTGCTCGCTCTTGTATTAAATACCATTAGCGTGAGAGGAATGGCACGATACGAAGTTCGAATTTTGCACTTCGTAGTATAAGGCCTGACGTGCTTGCAGAGATCTGCAAGGTTGAGTGTCAAGACCGTAACGCTCCTTGATTGGTACCTATAGAGTGCAGTGCGCTGTCCGAAACTATGTAAGAAAAGCAGCACTTCCCTGTCTTATAATCTGGCATATAAAATGGCGTTTGTTTCATTTTATCACTATAAATTAAAAAAAATGTATACAAAAAAAATTTGCTATATGCTAAATGACATAAAAATATGTTAAATCTAGCGAATATGCTTAATTGGCTACACTGAGTGCTATAGATTAAAACCATTATCATGCAAGAATAAAAAAATATTAATCGATTGGTACTATCGGTAGTTAGCCAACATAAGAAAAAAATATAAGCCTTCAATCAAATGTTCATCTTCACAAAATCGATAATGAAATTGTGTAACTGGCTTTATCACATAGACCTAGGATGGACCTAGGTCACACACACACACACACACACACACACACACACACACACACACACACACACACACACACACACACACACACACACACACACACACACACACACACACACATACATACATATATCATCACTTTTCATGCGACTACAGCGATCTCTGGTGTTTGCCGAAGAACTAAATTAGCGGCCATCTTGGTTGACTTGTCAAACTTGTCAGTTGTCATTCATCGGCCATGGCCAAGGCCATGGCCATGGCGTACCAAATTGTACGGTCAAGGACTTTAATTGATAAGCCACTTGCCAATGTTCGTATTTTAGCCGTATAATGCAAATCGGGTTTAGCCGCTTATACTTCGTATATGCTGATTTGAATTAGACGGCTAAAATACGAATAGTGGCAATTAGCCTATCAATTAAAATCCTTGACTGTACATTGCTATAGGTACGCGTATCTACAGCTGTACATCATTACCAACATATAAATATAGAAAGGTATATATCTATAGATACGTCACATTAGTTCTTGAGCTGCCGTAGGGCGGCAGCACCTTCCATACATGCATTTTTGACCATAGAGTTGCCACTCTTGTTCATATAATATTAAAATACTCTTTGGTCTATGCATAGACCTATACCGCTTTTATCATTAAAAAAAGCTGTCGGCCTGTCATTCATAAATAATTTTAGAATTTTAGGTTATTTTCAATTGTGTTGTTTATTTATAACCATCGACTGAGATTTCGAGGCTTATAAAGAAGCAAATTTAGTTAAGCTCCTGTTCTGAACTTAGATATAAATGGCGAAAAATAGCGGGCCAAAAGTGCAACCGATTCTTGAAGATTCAGTAGAATGTTTATTCTTTTCCTCATGTAATGAAACTGACTATTTGTTTTGGGAAAACTTGTGCCAGCAACTAAACACATCTGTACAAACATTATCAGAGAATTATATCTGGCAAAAAGACGAGTTTAAAGTTCATTTGCCGATTATCCAAGACAGAAAAGAAGGTATACGTTTAAACGTTTCAAAGTCTCTGTTTTCTTATGATTTAAAGGAAATAATGTTACGAACAAGAGGGGTACTTGATGATAAACAGAAGCTCTCATATATATTAATATTTATGGAATAAAAGTAAAAGAGTGTGGGAGTATGCTGACACTTGTGTCAGACAATTGAGCAAAGAAAAGCTTTGATTATTGATTATAATTTTGTGATAAATAGATTTAATTCTGCAAAAAAGTAATCTTGTTACTACTTAATTTCAGAAATACCTAATCATCTTGCAAGTATAACATGCTTTGGGGACAATATTGAAGATGAATGGTTCATAGTATACCTAGCTTTGGAGCTAAGTAAACAATACAAAGATTTGATCATACAAATCAGAGATAATGATGGAGATTTCTTGCTTATTGAAGCAGCAGATTATTTACCTTCATGGGCAAATCCGGAGTCAACAGTTAATAGGGTTAGTTTGTTTTAGTTTTTCACTCATGAATTTATTATAGCATTAACAGATGACCAACCATTGTGGCATAGCACAGGGATGCAGCTGTTTGTTAGAATAAGACAGCAGTACAAATATCCAGATGATTTATATTACCATCTCATTCTAACTGCACTGGCACTGTTTGTATGCAGGTCTGTTTGTTATCTGTATTAAGTTTTTTAGTAGACCAAGATTTGCAATGCTCAGGGTCCATAATCCAGATGCCACACATATTGTCTAAATGTCTAATTAAAGCAGGTCTAAGGACATTTGCGATTGCATTCACCATCACTTTCTACCCACATCTATTAATGGTGAACAGAAAGAAATGGTGAATGTGATTCTGCGTGTGTTGGCCAATATGGTCTCTATTTTGCCAGGTGAATAGCTGCTTGATCAGTACCTAGCTTTTAAGTATTTAACAGTTACTTTATAGTATACTTTTATTTTCAGGTGTTTATACATCAAGACAGCATTCATGTAATACCACCTAGTCTACAAGATGCAGATTCAACATTGGCAATTGAAGATGCAATAAAAATCATAGCAAAATTATCAGAAAAAACAAAAGCATCAAATGAAATTCATCAATCTATTTTGCAAAGAATTGGGAAATATCCAGAGAAAATTGAAGATAGCTTTCATAGGGCTACTGCTTTACTGCCAGTGGATATAGCAACACTCTTAACCCTGAAACCAGCCTTAATAGCTCCCCTGGTCAGCTCCTACTGTAATCATGATGTCATTGATGTCAGAGCTTGTAAAAAAGATGCATTTGAAGATTGTGTGAAGGTGACTGTAAAATTTACTAAATGCTTATATGCCATGTTGATGCATGCAAAACCACTCAAAAATATTAAGTTCAGAGACATAAATGACAAGAAAAGTGTTATTGGCCAAAAATTGACCATTGGTTATCAAATTTTAATGAATAAACCTACACAGGACTTATATTCAACAAAGCAATTCAAGAACTTTATGGGTAAATTAAGTGCAAGTGGTTATTTTAAAAATAATATTATAGGATCTGCTGACTATAAGGAGTTACTGAAGAATGCAAAAGAGTTTTACTCTGTTATGGAATGTCCAATAAATGCACAAGTTTCAAATGATATTTCACATATGTTGCTCTCTAGCAGATTTGCAGAAGCTAAGGGAACTTTGCTGCAAAAGTGCACATCTAATGATGAGCTTGTAGAAGACAAAGAAGACTGGCTTAATATTAATCCTGATCAGTTAAATGACTTACTTAATACTCGTTATGGAAAGAAAGCCAAATTTAACACTGATGATGTACTAACTGCAAATAATGTTACGTCTAAATTGTCTTCTTTCTTAATGCAAACATCAGACTTTGAAGGAGTAGAGACTAAAAAAAATGATCACCTAACATCAAATATTGAATTTGATCCTGATGATTTTTCAAACTCTGTACAGAAAATGTTAGACCTGATCACTTTGGGTGATACAGATAATAAAGATGCTTCTGATAGTGATGATGACTATTATGAAAGTGATGATGAAGATGAAGATGATGAACTTAATGGTATCAAGCAAGAACAACTGCAGGATAGTAAAACAATACTGCAAAATATAGTTCAAAGCATGAAGGAAGAGGGATTATCAGGACCTACTAGTAATATAATGAAGACTGCAGGATTTAATAAAAGAGATTTCTTGGACTCTGATGATGATGAGTAATAAAAGTGGTTCTAAGTATGCTGAAATGTATTTTTAATATTTTTCGCGCTCCTCTATTTGTGGTATAAAATAATACAAGTAATATAGCATAAAATATATTTTTTTATTCTTATCCCTTTTTTATAACATTGTCAGTTTTAGTTACTAAAATATATTTTTTACAATAATTGCAGGATTACAAGTCCTGTATTGAAGCATGTGGTGAAAGTTGACAGATATCTATTGCTCTTGATATCAATTATTTAACCTTTTTTAAAACTCATGATGAGACTCATGGTTTTTAAGGTAAGTTGTACAAAATTACACAATGAAACCTTTCACTAATTATATAATATTATCTGCCAACACTAAACCTGGACTCAGTCAATCCTTTACTTGGAACAACTATAGATATTGATATTATAGATGAGCATAAGCCCCTCCAGCTACAACTACAGTCTCGCCGGTCATGTAGCTGGCATCATCAGATGCTAGGAATGCAACAGCAGCAGCAATTTCTTCCGGTTTACCAAATCTCTTCATTGGTACAATTGATAAGCTTTGTTCTTTTCCTGCTTCAGAACTGGTGATCTGAAAAAAGGATTATATTTCAATCTTTTCAACATAGTCAAAGTCTAAATATATTTATTGCTATAAAAAGCACTTATGAATGTTGAAAAATCTACCACCAGTTTGAAAAACCCTGTTGAGAAGAATCCGGGAAGAAACTCAACAAGGTAAGCCAAGCCAATTTAAGTAGTTGTAGGAGCTGATAAATTGTTACTATCAAAATTAAGTTGATCAATGATAATTTGCCTTTGCCTTTGCCTTTTTGTATCATAGTGGTCTTGGACTAAGCATTAATGTGGGTGTGTAATGATTGATATAACAACATTTGACATATTTTCAAATGGCATAATCACTCATTTGATATAAATAACGTTTGGTATAATTTTAAAATATATAATTTTATATGGTATAACGTTATTATATATTTTGTTTTGTTATACATCCCGTGAGACGCAACCATTTGTTTTGTGTAGGGGGTTGCAGTTCTAACCTAACCTACTTTTCTGGCATTAAATACAACCATAATTAATTATATAACTATCATTATATCTTATGAACGTTATATGAAAAGTTGATTATATCAAATGATAATATATTAAGTGTTGTTATAAGATTCAATAATTATATCAAATGAGCATTATAGCAACTGAAGTTATATCAAAAGTTTTTATAGCCATTGTTGCGCACCCCATTAATGTGCAATAAATATGCACTCTCAATATGATGACCAGCCAAATTTTTAAACTTACCCTACACTTTACACACTACATTATAAACAACACTAGAAAGCCTTAAAAAGTAAAATTAAAAATGTTAATGCTTACAGCTGAAGCAAATTTAGTAGCTACAATCCCAGGAGCTACGCAATTGACTCGAATGTTGTCTGTAACCACCTCATTAGCGATTGCCTTAGTTAGACCTAATAATGTTGTCTTACTGACGCTATAGGGGCCGAGAGGCTGCAAACAAACATATTATAATTATGAGTCAAAATTTATTATCTTAACAACATTTCTTTCATAAACTGATAATGATAAGTTGATAACACACAGTAATAAAGAAATAAATAAATGTGTCCTTACGCTCATAGGTTGGTATCCAGCTATGGAGGCCACAAATACAATATTGCCACCACCCCTCTTGACAAGATTGGGATAAGCTTCTTTAGCTAACAACCAAGAACATTTCACATTGATGTCAAATATTTTATCCCAAATATTTTCTTCAGTCTGAAATACACAAAGATAAGGTTTAAGATTAAGTATTTACGTTTTTTTTTCTTATTATATTGCTACTTGTTTGAATGTGGAAACTCACCTCTAAAATTGGAGCCACACCTGGATTGACAGCAGCATTTGATACCAAAATGTCTACACCACCAAACTTCTCCAGTGCCTATGACATATTAAGATAACATGTTAACCTTGTATAATAGAAACATTATCCTTCTAGCCTAGGAAAGAAGGTTCAAGTTTCATTGAGCTTACGGTGTCAAATAATTTCTTCCTCTGGTCAGCATTACCAACATGGCATGTGATACCCTCAACAGTTATTCCCTCTTTACGAAGATCTTCTACTGCTCTCTGGACATTGTTTTCTTTTCTACTGCATATAACCACTGATGCTCCTTCACCACCCAATCTTTTGGCAATAGCATATCCTATACTGAAAGGAAATAAAACGAAATAGGTACCTATTACTTAGTAATCAAAATATTATTTACCTTTATATGACAAATATTTTCTTACCCCTCTGTAGATGCTGTAACGATAGCCACTTTTCCCTTCAATCTGTTGGACATGTCAGAAGCACTAACGCTATAAGGTTGCACTGAATTTAAAGCTCTGCTTCTCATGGACAGCATTCCCAGTGAACGTAGCATTGAGATTATAAGGTCAGGTATTATGAGAAAAAAAAACCTAAAAATATTTTCTAGAAGTACTTAAATAGCCAGTGAACTGCTTTTGGCGAAATATTATCAAATATCACATATAGTATAGTAGGTATATAGAGGTATAATCTGCGGTTCTTGATAAAAGTTGTACCGTGTAGTAATAAACAAATAAATCCAAATGTTCAAAGGTTGTTTTCCTATTGTACAAATACATAGTAGGGGAGCCGGAAAGGTTAAAACACAGTGATTTTTTATGTACTTACTTATTGTATGTAAAACTTCTTGTACTTACATAAAAACATGAAATTAACAGTTAACAAGAGAAACAGATGTACAAAGGCGAACTTATCCCTTAAGGGATCTCTTTCAGTTAACCTAGATTTCGAAGATTAGTCAAAGTTGTTTATTTATTGCTCATGTGTTAAAAATACCTCGTCATCCCAGCCTAGGTAGGTATATACGTCCCACTTCAGGGCACAAGCCACCTCTCAGAATGAGAGGACTTGGGCCGTAGTTCCCACGCGGGCCCAGTGCGGATTGGGAACTTCACACACACTTCGCTGTTGTGTTCAGGTTTCCTCACGATGTTTTCCTTCACCGTAAAGCTCATGGTAAATTTCAAATGTGATTTCGCACAAAAATTCCGAAAAACTCGGAGAGAGTTAAAAATACCTACATAGATCATAATGTCATGGTGGGAGGAGCGTCTATAAGATTCAAAAATGTATAAAAAACAATCGCATGAAGATACTAGAGCGCGTCAGTTATTGATAGTATTGTATGCCGCACACATCTCTGATGACGGAGACGTGATATTCTGCCGACTTGGGGCCGCGCGGCCGGGGAGCAACCTTACAGAATGGTTCAGTCCAGCAGACATAAAGTGTCGGTACTCGAGCGCGTCAGATATTAAAAAAAGATATTAAATGGACCCAAATGTAACTTCCATTTAAAAGATATCTGATCTGGAGGTGACACCCAAGCTTTAGAACATGCAAAAAAATTGTCACTCTGAAATACTCAAGCGCGCGTCAGATTTTCATTCAAATGGTTCAGCTTGATGTCCACAGACTACTAAGAAATACTTGTTGATGTCCTGGGCCCAATTGCATAATAAAGTACAACTAATATTACAAGCGGAACTCTTGCTTCAGTTATATTAAATAGAAAGGGAGTTCCGCTTGATTACAATCACTTCTCAGTTGCTTGATCAGTTGTACTTTGTTATGCAATTGGGCCCATGTCGTGCTAATTTAATCATGTGCTGATATGGATCATGACATGACTAAGAAAAAAACATCTGTCTGATTGTTTTAAACTCACTAGTTAACTCGTGACCACGGCTGCTGCAATGTGGCCGAAACGTCGAGGTAAATATTATTTGCGTGATAAGGATAAGTCCCGTTTAGCATAGTAATTATCTGTCTGATTGTCACAGGGCTAATAGCAAGACACTATCTGACTCTGTATTTCCAAGTATCATTTTTTTACCATTTTTATCGCATGCGCAGTTCTATATTTATTACAAGAGACTTGGATTTGATAGAGCTGCTCAGCAGGGTGCAAGGTATCCCCCATATGATAATCTGCCGACCTTTAGTAAATAACAAAATCCTCTCGTGGGCTCCTCTACTAACTCAACACACAAACAGGATTGATAAGCCGGTTACATACCTGCTAAAGCCCGCCACTGACCGCAGCGGGGGCGTGCGCGCGACGGAGCATGCCCAGCGCGTTGCATAACACTTAGTCACATACGCTGTGCCGCGCTGCCGGTGTGTGCCACCGTATATATGATTCAGTGTTATAGACCGTGCTGGGCACGCTCCGTCGGCGGCGTCGCGCTCACTCCCCGCGCTGCGGTTTGTGGCCTTTAAACGTCTTTGACGTTAAGGGTATGCGCGAACGAGCAACTTTGTCTCCGCGACAATTTTATCAAGTCTGTGTATTTGTACCCTGGGAGTCGCGGCGCTACGTGTGCGCACTTCCATACTAACCCATAGACTTGATAAAATAGTCGCGGAGACAAAGTTGCTCGTAGCGCATACTCTAATACCTGGTTTACACTCGCGTACGAGTGGCGAAACGAACTACCGGACGAGCCACGAGACGAGAGTGTGAACAGGCGCGCCTCGCGCCTCGTCTCGTGATTTGCCTTGATTTTGACGCTCGCGTCCGGAGCGAGACGACGAGGCGAGGCGCGAGGCGAGGTGACGAGGCGCGAGTGTAAATCAGGTATAATGCTCGCGCTGTCGTTGCGCACTTTCAGATTACCTATTTAACACATATTTAATATGGCAACACAAATGACACAAACGTCAAATTATCCGTCACTCAACTCAACGCAAGGAAGGAAGTAAAGTTCAGTTTAATCAAGGTTTTAGACGTACGGTGTGTAATGTTTTATACTGTAAAATAGTACCTTCCTCTTTCATAAAACGTTAAATCATGTTTTTTATATATATTTTTAAATTAAAATTACAATGAAAGTGTCATATCTACCATGGCTATTTTCTGTAGAAGGATATATTATAAATATGGGAAGTGTTTACTGATAACAGTTTTGATAGCTTTTTTCGTTCAAATTCTAATTGCGATTAATTATTTTCCATCTGTAAATGATAACTTACTTCACAAGAATGGACACAAGACCTCGGCAAGACACGAGGTCGGCGAAGTTTCGGCTAGAAAAATAGGCCCAGGTTTCGACGACGACGAAGATTTCCCGGCAAAAGCTAAGACCCAAAATAAACCTATCGCTCATCTGCACCTGCGGCTAGAAGAGTTAGATTTTAAACCGATCTGTGAAATCAAGAGCCGGGAGGCAATATCAGCCATTCACAGGGCCAAAACGCAAACCTGTAAGGAACAAATTGTTAATAAAACTTGCCTTATACAGTTAGGCAGTTTTTATCCAAAAACATTGCCGAATAAATGTCATGGTAAAGGAATGACTTATGGACGACACTTAGGATGCTATCAAGATGAAAAAAAAATGAGACTTCTTTCCAGTTTTTATGGCAATTATGCTAACACAAATTCAAGGGAAGCTTGTTTAGACATCTGTGTACAGGCTGGATTTCCTTATGCTGGAGTTCAATATGCGTAAGTTAACAAAATCTCTAGATATTATGCTAAAATTTACTTTGGAGGCTTGTCAACTTCTTGACAATGATTGGAATGGTTTCTTTTTCTTTTTATTTAATCAGATTAAGATGTGTGGAAGGCAGTTGTAGCTGTATTGTTATTAAGGCTACATAACTATTGTGTCATTTCAGTTCTGAGTGTTTCTGTGGTGAAATTGAGCCTCCTTCATCAGCTAAAGTTTTGGATGAGTTTTGTGACATGAAATGCCCAGCCGAGCCTTCAAATACCTGTGGGGGCTACTTCACAATGAATGTCTTTGAAACGGGGCTTGCAAGTAAGTAAGAAATTGACATTATAATGGTAATAATTTCCATCATGTTTAATAGATAAAGGATTTACCGCAACCACAGAATGCATCCAGTATGGCAAATCCTTAATTCTTATACTGCTTAGAATTAGAAATGTCTAGGGATCAAAGAAATATAAAAACTTAACAGGGTCATTAATACATAGTAAAAAATATTTATTCAGGGTCAGTTAACCTTTACAGTACAATACATTGATTATTTAATTACATAATATGTGCAGTACTGGGTAACAATTGCTACTTTGCTTGATCAGTGACAATCTTTATACACTGTGTCATCTTTTGGGCACTTTAGGCACTCGGCAAACACACCCAGAATGGTGTTGGAGCTGCCATGCACTATGTTCAGCAAATGCAACTCTATCTTCTGATGTTGTGATAGAATGCATAAAATAGTTTATTATCATATTGAACCATCACCATGGGAGTTCAATTTTTTTTTCAGAATTCACCTCTGTGACTCCGGCCACTTCAAGCAGCATAAAAGAAACAGTCAGGATTGTATTCCTACTGACTTTGAATGGGCGTGCGCTGCGACAAGTACATCGATTGATTAATGCACTGTACAGAACAAATCACTATTTTTATATACATATTGATGCAGTAAGTATGCATATTTAATGAGAAAATTAATACACATTAGTTTAGACTTGTTAGGTTGTTAGCAACTCTATAATGTCTTGTCATCTTTCTCTGACATTCGTTTGTATAATAATACAGGGTATCCCAAACTTAAGGGGGATGTTGCTTAGGAGGCGGGTAGGACACCTACCAAATATAGAAAAGTGACCAAAATAAAAGCTTGTAAAAATTAAGAAGAAAAACTACTAACTAGTTACTTTTGAATTGTTATTAGTAACACTACTACTATTTAATATTGTTGTTCAATAAAAAAAATTAAACCGCCGAAAAAACTGAAAAGCAAAATATAATACCTTTTTGTTTGACCTTAATCTAGGTACCAGTTTGAAGTCTATGCCTCAGCACGAGCCAGGAGGAGTGATAGAAGCCAATCAGGTAGACGATTATAGGTCCACTCCTCCTGGCTAGTGCTGAGGCATCGACTTCAAACTGGTACCTAGATTAAGGTCAAACAAAAAAGGTATTATTTTTTTGCTTTTCAGTTATTTCGACGGTTTAATTTTTTTGTTAAAAAGTTTTTATTTTATACTTTTTTCCAAATTTATATAATACCAACTTCAAAGTATACCCTATCCAATAAAAAAGAATTATGAAAATCAGACTACTCTGTAAAAAGTTAGTCAATCATCCCCTGTTTTACTACCCTTAGGGTAGGAATATTATTTCCAAGTTTAAGTGGGACCACCCTTGGGGTATACGATTTCCAATAAAAAAAGAATCATCAAAATCCGACTACTCTGTAATACTAATAAGTTATGCGTGGTCATATAGTACAATCAGTGACTGAACAATCAATCATCCCCTGTTTTCCTACCCTTAGGGTAAGAATATTATTTCCAAATTTAAATGGGACCACCCTCAGGGTATACGCTTTCCAATAAAAAAAGAATCATCAAAATCGGACTACTCTGTAAAAAGTTATGCGTGATCATACATAAAAAAAAAAATATATATATATACACGTCAACTTGAGAACCTCCTCCTTTTGTTTTCGTCGGTTGAAAAACAAAAATGTTAAAGATAACAATTTCCAAATAACACAACTAAAAAACTTCTGAATGTCTCGAAACTTGTGACACTTTTACCAAAGTAATTTTTCTATATTTTGTAGTTGACCTGCCCACCTACCTCCCCCTTTAAGTTTGTTGGGCAACTTAAGGAGAAAATGGTTCCTCAGAACAAATCTTTGTCTTTCAGTAACAGAGTTACCCGTACTGACCTAGATCTGAATGGAGCACCCTGTATGATTATGTTGACCATTATTAATTTTATTTACATTTTTATCCTTTATGTTACTAACAAAATCTAAAATGTGTTTCAGCGTCAAGATTATCTGCATAGAAAACTATTATTATTGGAGAAACAGTTCAAAAATATCAAATTGGCCACAAAAAGATTTTCTACAATATGGGGTGGTGCCTCTTTACTCACCATGCTTTTAAAATCAATGAAAGATTTTATGGAGCTTGGTTGGCAATGGGATTTTGTAATCAATTTAAGTGAAAGTGATTTCCCAATCAAATCTTTAGAAAATATTGAAAGTTTTCTGTCTGCTAATAAAGGTCTTAACTTTGTTAAATCTCATGGAAGAGAAGTTCAAAGATTTATCAAGAAACAAGGACTAGATAAAACATTTATTGAATGTGAAACTCATATGTGGAGAGTTGGCGAAAGGAAACTACCTCGAGGCATCATAATTGATGGAGGAAGTGATTGGATAGCATTATCACCAGAATTTGTGTCCTATATTATTGGCAAACAAGATAAATTACTGAGTGGTTTGGATATAATATTCCAGCATACCCTACTACCGGCAGAATCTTTCTTCCACACTGTATTAAGGAATTCTCATTTCTGCAATACATATGTAGACAATAACTTGCATGTCACTAATTGGAAAAGAAAGTTGGGATGCAAATGTCAATATAAACATGTGGTGGACTGGTGTGGGTGTTCTCCTAATGATTTCAAAACAGATGACTGGCCCAGAATTCAAAACACACAGGATAGGCAGCTATTTTTTGCGAGGAAATTTGAACCTATTATTAACCAGGAAATAATTACTAGAGTAGAAAATTACATAGGGTTTGATGATCATCACTTGATACCCAATTTGGAAGCATACTGGCAAAGCCTCTATAACACAGATGACTTGACTGCTAGCACTGATGATACATTATTAACACACGCAGAGAGCATCATACGGCAAAATGCAAAAATTTTACTCGACAAGGGGTGCTCCTTAGACTCTGGAGAAATTATTGAAATAAGCACTTACAATTTTGCAGATGTTTATAAAGGAAATCTTATATTACATAGAGCATTTGTGGACAAAAATGTCAGTGTGCTGATGGAAACTTGGTATAAGCCGCAAAAACATTTAGAATTTAATTTCGAAAGCCCTTACACAGACAATATTAAAATATTTAAGGTTAGCTCAAACTATGATCAAAAAGAAATGATTTTCAGAAATCTAGGCAATATTTTAGGACCATTATCGGAACCAAATTTACTATACCAATTTGCACCCAACATTGACAAACAATTTGAAAACTTGACAATTCTTTGGTTGGATCCAGCTGGTGTCATAGCTGATATAAATTACATTCATCTGGATGAAAATAATTTGACAAACTTCATCAAACCTAGCCTCAAGGTGCCTTTGCTGCCAGGAATTTGGAAAGTTGGATTATTTGAAAGTAAATCTAATCTAGTAGCATTAACCAAATTCCTTATAGCTCCTTTGCAATATTTTTCTGGTAAGGAGTTGTCTCACCAAGAGGCAAATATAATACACAGTGGATCTCAGAATGCTTACAAAAACTTTTCTTATATAAAACCAATAAATTTTGTACCTGGTCCTGATGACAGTTTATTATTACAAAAGATATCATATTCAAACACAAAAAGAATACATCAGGACTTAAGAGAGTGGATAGACGGGTTAACTTTCCAATTTTATAATATATTGGGCTCATGTGTGAGTTCAGGGTCTAGTAATAATATGAATAAGAAAGTAGTCTGTGGTAAGCATACTTTTGAATACTGTAAATCGACAGAGTGGAGCTCTCTATCACCTGATCCAAAGGGATCAGTAGGCAAATTAAATAATAGGACTGGTCGCCTTGAAAGAGTATGACAAATAATTCATCAAACAAGTACAGCTCGCGCGATAAGAGTTTGGCTTTGACCTTCGGGTGGAGGGGATTACTGCGCATGGGCTGCGCATACCCCGCACCCCCGTTGATACCCAATTTCTGATTTCTGCGCAATAACGGTCAAAGCCAAACTCTTATCGCGCGAGCTGTATTTTGTAATAAAAAGTATGCCCTGGACAAAGTGTAATAGATCATGCGCTCGCATTCCAGGGAAAAACTGTTTTTTTTTTCATAACCAACTCACGCTTGACTGATTTTTGTTATTTGTTAATATGCAGTAAATTTATCTCTATTATCATTCCAAGGTGGTGTTTTGATGTTTATACGTTAGAGATACAACGAAAATAAAAATAATGTGTTTCTTGTATGGAGACCCCCTCTAATTATTTAAATTTAAATTAATTTTAGTCAAAATTAAATAGTCATTTGTTGTAGCATCAATAAATATATATCATACAATAGATATATACTTAGGTCATACTGAAAGTTTCTGGATTCTAAAAAATAAGACTACGCATTATCGTTATGACACATTTATTGTTTTTCAAAGTATATACCCTCCCTATTTACACACTTTTGCATTCGCTGGAACCATTGTGAAAAGCAGTGGGTCCAGTCTTCCTTAGGGACTTCTTCGATGGCCTCGTGGAAAGCATTCACTGCCATTTCCGGACTTGTAACCTCTAAGTTTATCTTTAATCTTTGGGAACAAAAAGAAATCGCATGGTGCAAGATCAGGGCTGTATGGCGGATGAGTCATTAATTCTACATTTGAAGCCTCCAAATACGCATTCGTTGCTTTAGCGGAATGTGCCGACGCGTTGTCGTGATGAAGGACTATTTTGCTACGGGGACGCTTTTTACGAATTTTTTCAAACACTGGGCAAGCACGTGTTCACATACCAATCTGCAGTTACTGTCTTTTGGTTTTCAAGTGACACAGTGGTGTAATGTCCCGATTTGCCGAAAAACGAAGCAACCATTTTCTTACCTGTGCTTCGACTCTTTTTTACTTTCGTCGGCAAGTCTTAAAAAAAGCAAGTCTTAAGCCGATTGAACTTTTCTTTCCGGTTTGAACTGAACTGCTTTGAAGCAGTATACCCAGATTTCTTCACCTGTCACGATGTTATACCTATACAGCCATTGATTGTCCTCCGTCAAATTTTTTTATCATTTTGCAGCACCACTCTACACGCAGTCGTTTCTGGTCTTCCGATAAATCATGCGGTATCCATCGGGTGCAAAGTTTCCGAACCTTCAGATGCAAATGCAATATCTTTTGGACCTGGCTCATTCCAATTCCTAAGGTAGTACGAATTTGCTGACATGTCATTTTTTTGTCAGTTTCAATTAGTTGTCGTACAGTATTAATATTAATATCGGTAACAGTAGTTGCTGGCCGGCCTTCACGTTCATCGTCATAGAGATGGTCACGTCCTCGTCTAAACTCACTAAACCACGAATAGACAGAGCTACGACATGGGGCTTCATCACCAAATGCTAATAGAAGTCTTTGACAACTCTCTTGCTGACTTAATCCACATTGGAAATCGTAAAAAATCATGGATCGAAAATTTTCACGACTTCAATTCATTGCAACAGCGACACACAAATTTCAATCCAACACCACGATGAAAAAACAAATGACAGTCTCGTAAATTAAGAAGTAATACACTGCCAGAGAGTTATTTTTCCAAATCCTATTATTGCTTTTTTAATTTTCTTTTTATATGTGGCCAGTTCCAGAAACTTTCAGTATGCCCCACGTATCAATACTCATCATCATCATACATTTCAGCTGTATGGCAAAATTAACACGTAATTGTTAGTTTTCATGGCCTTCTGTTATTTGAGAGAGAGAGAGAGAGAGAGAGAGACAGATGTTTATTTACACATATTCGATACAAACACAGAAAAAAAAATACATTTGACAGGAAATATACAAATAAATATCGAATACTTAGTATAAATTGGGCCCCACTCAGCATGATGTTGAGGCAAGCCACAACGCTGTTTTTCAGTGGGACCCATTTAAAACTAAACACAAAAAACATACACACTTGGATTGTGTATGTTATTTAGAGATAAATTTATGAACCTTATCAGTACTTAACCCTTTTGATTTGCATCATAAACTTGTAATAATTTTTGTCGCATTTGACCGGGTCCGAGTACCAATAAGACAAACAAGCGATTTTTCAAAAATCCATTAATGAAGATTTTTTTTTATTTTTCATAATGCATAAAAGAAAGTCTCCTTTACATAAAATGTGCTAAGTATTTTCAATATTTAAGGTAGTTGCTTTCCATGTGCCGTTCGTTTTTTCCACTCTGTAGGTATACTGTATATGCCAATACGGTTTGATAAGCTAAGCCTCAGACAGACGGACGGACATGGTGAATATATAAGGGTTCCTCGTAGGAAGGATCCCTAAAAAAATAGGAGCAGACAAAATGTGAAGGACCGTTGATAAGAATTGCCAAAGTTTAGGTACAACACAATAAAAAAAATGTAAAAAGACCTCAGAAATTACTGTATCATAAAAATTTCTTCAATTTTGGATAATTTGTACTTACCTAAAGGTCTTACCACATCTCTAGAAAAATAAAACGATTAGGTATTCGTTAAAAAAAGGTTTCCGTGTAAAATGCCAGTTGGCTAATTGGCGAGCGGGGTAGTGGTACTTTTCAATATCATGCTATGCTATACGACAGGAATGTTAAATCAAAGGTTTAAAAAAAATTGCCTTACGAACTGGCTTGTAAAGTCTGAATTTGCAGTTAAAATGATAATAGCCACTTTTTAATACTCAACTGTACAGTCAAAGGCATAAATATCTATTCAGCTATCGCGTCAAATACTTAAATATATGCAAACACCAACCTTATGGTTATTGGCATAGAGTTGTATAGATATTTTTGACGCCTTGGTAACGTATGTACATACATATATTTATGACCTTGAATGTACAACTATAATAATAAAATGGAGTGTAATTTTAAAGTTTTTTTGGTTTTTTAGTCTGAATTCATAAATAGTTATCAATCATAGACTGATGTAACGAATACGAATAGTAAATTCACTATTTTGCAAATACAAATATCAATACGAATAGCTTACAATGATCTATCTACGGCAAAAATTAACTTTGTAATAATTAAGTAATGTGTTCATTAACTTGTTCAAATCCCCACGGGAACTCATTGCTGGGATATTAAGTATTCGATGTCTCAATCCAAACTTGTCTATCTGACGCTAAGTTTAGTCCAAATCTTTTCAGCCGTTATTGCGTGATTGATTAGCCGGGTCTCCACTGGGCGAGCCGCCTCGCGAGGCAAGCGCATGAGGTATGATTTTGTTCTACACAAAGCTCAAAATCGCACCGAAAATGGCTGCCTCGCTCAGTGGAGACCTGGCTATTGACTTACAAACATCCGGACGAAAATGTTCACAAACTTTTCATTTATAATATTAGTAAGATATTTATCAGATTTTTTTAATTAAAGGAAAATCTTAAAGAGGTAGCGACTAGGCCATGACAAAAGCAGAAAATTTTCATAATGAATGGCGTCATGGCGACTTAATAATCGTCGTATTCGTGTTCGTTACATCACTAATCAACCATTAATTCATACTCGTTAAGTCATAACATAATGCACTAAAATGTTTCCGATTTAGTGTATAAATATTAGGATATGGATATAATGTTAATTGTTAAAAATAAAATAAATTATTTTATCAAATGTGTTTAATTTTGTTATCTGCATAATTATTTCAAAATCATTATTTAAATGTTTTTCATTTGGATTAATTGTTGTGTTGCCAATTTGACTATTCCGTAGAAATCTTCATGAATATGTGATCTCCAGAATTTACACCTACCCCATACAATAGCAGGAAAGTTTGGTGAAGATATTCCTTGGAATATTCTTGCAATGCTACGGCCATTGAAGACGCAGTCTTTATACGAAGCAATCAATGCTCGCACGTCACTTATTACTCTTTCTTCATCAAGTGGTCGTTCCTGGTACACAATATCATTGGCAAAAATATCTTCTCTTTGGAAGTAGTCACGGATCGTGGATTTTAATTTGTTTGATTTTGAAACAAGAATATCTTGAGATAATTCACTATTTTCCAAAGAATTACTTCCAAGTTTACTAAAAGCAGCGTGGCTTTCTTCTAGCTGATACAACATAGCTTTTTCTTGAGTCATTACCATGCTGTGTAGATCGTCTAACACACTATCAAGTTCCGTTGGTGTGAGATCCCCTAGAGCTTTTATCCTAAATCCAAGAGTATTAAATTCAACTTTTAATTGAGATCGTCTCGATGAAGCGCCTTCCATAGTCCATTCTAAATTTTTCAAATGATACTTTGTCATACCACTTTCCCAACCTATGGTGGCTGCAACCTCTATAACATCAAACTCCAGAACTGTAATTTTCGTGATGTCTGATCCCTTTTTGGATTCCATCAAAACAGCCATTGCTAGAGGAGGGCATGTTTTTGCAGCTTCAACTATCTTTTGGGGGCCACCATATGAGGCAATTTTGCAAACTGTATAAGCATTATTAAGAACTTTTAAATATTTCTTTGGGTGAAGTTCTACGTAACATAACAATGTCGCAATATTCTCTGATGGTAAATCTAGTTCCTCCACTGTGTTGTCTATCGGAACTCCGACCTCATGTCCTTTACATCTTTGTTTGGGTAAAGGTGGCGTTATTGATTCAACATTAGACTTTGTACATTCACAAGGAATGAGCACTCTTTGAAGTAATTTTCTTACCATTGAGCGATCAATCGTATTAGCATGAATATGTTTCAGCAATTCGTTTTTGTCATTACTGCTACTGCTCATAAAAACATGGCAATATGCAGTTTGTCCGTCACGCCCGGCTCTACCGACTTCTTGTACATATGATTCAAAACTGCTTGGCATATTGTAATGTATTATGCATCTGATATCAGATTTGTTAATTCCCATGCCAAAAGCAACAGTAGCTACAATGATTCTCAAGGTGCCATCCATAAATTGCTTTTGAATTTTTTTTCTCTGGGCTCCCGACATCCCAGCATGGTATGCTTCAGCAATATAAGACATTCTCTTCCTTTTCTTGTTTTGTGCCTCCATGCTTACTTTGCCTGGTTCTTGAAGGCAAGATCTAAGAACAGCAGCTACCCTTTCACATTCATCTCTCCTTATACAATAGACTATAATTGAACTAAAAGAGCTAATTCTTTCTGATGTCAAATATGTCACCAAAGCCCTATCTTTGTCTTTTTCAAAGGACACAGATAAATACAGATTATCTGGGAGAGCAGGATTTGTTATGACACCAGTCAATCCATCAGGTATATTAATATGGCTTATAACACTTTTAATAGTGGACTGACTTGCAGTTGCAGTTAAGCCAAGAATACATTTGACATTAAGTTTTTCCCTTAAAACTCTACAAATCATTAAGTAACTTGGTCTGAAATTGTGGCTCCATTGTGAGACACAGTGAGCTTCATCAATGCAGGCAAATGCAATGGGTGGCAGTGATTTAAACAGCCCTGCAAAACCATTGGATGAATCTCCAGATATTAATGCTTCAGGTGAAATAAGAAGAATGTTTATCTCCCCATCTTTCAAGCATTGAATAATTTTACGACGCTGTGTTGGTGGTTGATTTGTGTGCAGACATCCAGCTTTCAGAAAATCTGGCATGCTCAATACTTGATCTTCCATTAGAGACACAAGTGGTGATATTACCAAAGTGATACATTTGTATTGCTTGCTGTAAATGTAAGCTGGAATTTGATAACATAGTGATTTTCCCCCACCAGTTGATAATATTAATAATGTGGACATACCACATAAAATGCGCTTAATTGCATGTTCTTGTCCAGGCCGGAATGATTTATGCCCAAACATTTGGAGAGTTTCTTCTAAAATTTTTGTAGTTTCTTCAGTTAAACTGGAGTAGATAGGCTTTATTTCCCCTGTCTCATTGCTAGAATTATCAGCCAACAGTTTTAGAAAGGATTCTGGGATCACACTGGCTTCAAAGACTGATGTACTCAATTGTTCCGGTAATGAAAGCTTGTTTGTTTCCTTATTTACAATATTCTCTATATCTTCTAATGTAGGAATGTTGTCCTCACTATAGCTTTCTAAAGGCAAAAGTGCATCTCCTCTATGTGCTGTACAGTACCTTGCCATATGCCCTGGCAAATTACACTTAAAACATAACATTTTTCCAGATTCTGGAAATTCCATGCCAGCATGAAGAGCTTTTTTGTCTTTATATTGTTGTTTTTTGTACTTCGAAAAGTTCATACTCTTCTTACCTCGCACAAAGACTTTTTTCTCTATATTAATTTTTACAAAGTTTTCATTTAAAGTACCATTTTTAATTTTGTTTTCTATTGTCTGAATAGCACTGGCTTCACTAGATTTATATTCAGAATTTACAGAGTTTTCTAATGATTTTAAAATATCTGTAGCTTTAGAATGACGAGGCTTCAAATTTTCAATGCCAAAAGGAACATATTCCGCAATATCTGGAGGTTGCTGTTCTGTGCTATCTGGAATTTTAGCACTTTTTTTTACTGTTCTTCGATTTCTTTTGTTTTTTGCAGGTACTTCTGGGCTTTGAGATTTATCTAATTTCATTTCACATGTCTTTACTATATCAATTTTTGGTTTATCTTCACTTTTATTTATTACTTCTTCATGATTTATTGAAGAGTCTACCTTCCTCTTTTTTAGAGCAGGTTTCAACTTAGAAAATGAATTGTCTTCTCCTTCAGACTCACTGTTCTCTACATAGTCACAGAATTTGTCTTCATCTGGCTCAACCCTTGGAATAACAATATTACTCAAACCAAAGGTTTTAGGGCTTACCAATTTTGTGTTCTCATTGGCTAGTGCTGTTAATTTTAAACCGGTTGCTCTTTCTAGCCAAGCCTGATTGAGTTGTCTTACAGACGGAATTATCATACTAGTCTGGGTATTGCCTTTCTTTTGGCAGGTCAGGTCAGGGCAGGGCAGGTCTTTTGAAAGGGTATTATTAGTACTAAATACACTTTGATTGTCAGAATCTAAAAAGGAGTCAGAATGATTGCTTACATTTATTGACATTGATGTTAGTGGAACAGAGCATTCAGTGTTTTGTATCTCATTATTTTGATCAATTTTGTTTTCAATTATTGATTGTGATTTATGTGCTGAAAGTTTTCTTGGATTTCTTAAAGCGAATTTCTTGTTCTGAAACAGCTTCTTAGATAAATTATCAGTAAATGGACTTTTTGGTTGAACATTTTTGAAGGGTTCTTTTTTAGAAGGTGGTGCATTTAACAATAGTTTCTCAAGTTGTGGCCCAGTTGGTAGAGTGGCAACTAATTGTTCAGTTTGTGGGCTCAAAGCTTCAAAGGCATGTTCAAAATCTTGAGCATGGTTTGGAGATCCAAAGGGTTCATCATCCATACAGATTGATAGGGAATTTTCAAGTGCAGAACTTTTAAGTTGAAAATATTTTTTGTACGCATACTTTATCTTTGATGGAGCTTCCTTGATATCGAATTTTGAAGGTGTGCGCGAGTGGCTGGTTTTGAATTCTTTTTCCCAAGTTTTTACAACTAATTTGTACTTGATGTATGCTTTGTCCTTTTTGATAGATTCGATGACATCCATATTAAGTGCAATGTTTACACAACTCTTCTATAATATTTTAAACAAAACCTTGCAGAGGACGTATCCAACAAGTACCTATCCAGGTTCAAGTCCACATTGTATTATAAACTTGATTGTACATTTGCACTTAACCTCAATTTCTTTACAACTGTTAATCACAATATGATATACGGAATTTAGATTGACAGAAATCACTTCTTCGTATTTACTATACAAAATTTAGTTCTTTCTTAGCACTTCACATTTTTGGCGCGATACTATAGGACCAAACGCTATGCTATGATCTATGAATTCTGTCAGTCAAGTCAAGATCAAGAGTGACACTGACATACTGACAATGACAACATGACATAGACAACATGTTTTTTTTGTACTTGTATCGTATTTTTTAAAGGTAGAGGTTTAGAGCTATACTGCCAAGTCTTCATTAAATTCTTTTTGTTCTCCTTAATAGTTTTAGTAAGGACTGACAGAACTTCTTCATAGAAAACAAGTCTTTAGTGAGGCAAGTCTTCAAAAATCATGATGTCTAAAGGCCTTCTGTGGCTTTTTCTGTGGTAATAAAATGACAATGAAATTAAAAATATTATGTGATTGATTACTGATTCGATTTTTGAACTTCGTGTCATGCAATTTCGTTTACATTAATAGTATGAAACAGAAGATTGAAAGGGATGGCACAATACGAACTTCGAATTTCGTAGTATTTCTTTAGTCTGTAGCTCCCGATCAAAAAAATATACTACTTTCATGGACTTAATACCTAACCAGGACCGAGTTCTGCGACAGAAAAGTGAGGCCGAAAAAAACTGGTGCGAGTGGGACACAATTCTCTAGTTGTATGTAATCTCTCGGACCGCTCTGTCTCTAGTTGCCATTATTAAACTCTATGGCTTGGTAATATGGGTCACTTTTGACTGACTAATAAAAGTTAGTACTCAATCTTGGTTAGGTTTAAGTTCATGACTACTTTTAATACCATAGACAAGAATTTATAAGTGCGCACGCAAAATAATAATTAAAAACCGGTTGTCTGTCTGTAAAGTCGGTTTACGGACGATAGTTTAACGTGACAACGTCATAACAAAACATTCAAAAACAAAAACCTATAGTCTGTCAAGCGAGTCGTGTCCATTGAAAACAGGCGACATTTTCAAAAATCTTTCATATTTCAACACTAATAATACTGAAAACTGTGATTGAAACTCGAATTTATGTAGCAGTAATTAGTTAAAAAGGCAGCTACATAAATACAAGTATAAATCATAGTTTTCAAAGTGTTATTAATGTTGAAATATAAAAGATTTTTGAAAATGCCGCCTGTTTTCAATGGACACGACTCGCTTGACAGACTCTATGTAACGGATTTATATACAGAATTGCAGGCCTAGGCCGGGAAAGCGATCGTCTATTGTTTCATGTGATACAGCATCATGACTTTTTCTCAAGCATGCTATGAAATATTGACGTTATGTTCCTTATAATACGCCACGAAGTGTCACAATGCAGGCACAAAATAAAAAGGTAATGCAGGCGCGGCGTGGTGTGCGGCTAGACGAGAGGTCAACAATGGAATTTCATACAACATTGCTGGCCTTGGCCAGCAAAGTGATCGTCTATTGTTTCATACCATGACGTTTATAGGTCTATGGCATCATAGCATTTAGCCATTAAAAAAAACTATAAGCAATATTTGCGTTTTGGTTCATTAAGACATTCTGCCACTACGCTTATTTAAGGTAAGGTAAGATGATGATGATGTTGATGGTGGTGATGGTGTTGATGATGGCGGTGATGATGATGGTGGTGAAGGTGATGATGGTGTGATGATGATGGTGATGTTGATGATGATGATGGTAATGATGAGATGATGTTGATGGTGATGATGGTAATGATGATGATGATGTTGATGATGATGATGGTGATGATGAGATGATGTTGATGATGATGATGGTAATGATGATGATGATGAGATGATGTTGATGGTGATGATGTTGATGATGATGGTAATGATGGTGATGATGACGACGACGATGACGATGCTGATGATGATGATGATGATGCACGTTTGAGAAAAGCTCTATACAAGGATTGCCGTCATCTCTAGGTATCTCTCTATCTCTTGGTATCTCTAGATGGCCTCGTTAACACTCTGCCATCTATAACTACTCGGCCGGCAATCCCCTATTTCGCGGCCGCTGCAGTAATGTACTATTATAGGTCTATGGGATTATGGCATTCAGTCCTAAAAAAAATAAGCAATAGTTGCTTTCTTTGCAATTTTAATTTTTTAAAGTTTTTTTGAAAACCTGCATACACCTGCGAAACAATTAAATGGTGTTTATGTGAAGTTCCTAATCCGCACTGGGCCCGCGTGGGAACTACGGCCCAAGCCCTCTCATTCTGAGAGGAGGCCTGTACCCTGCAGTGGGACGTATATAGGCGGGGATGAATGAAGTTTTTTTATTTATTTCATTGCATGTTTGAGAAAAGCAACAGCTCGGCCGCAACAGGGGTTGCCAGCCTCGTATCATGCCCCTACCCCTTACTTCCCGGCCTCTGTACAACAGTACCCGGCCATAAAGATTGCACATCGGTCTTTGGAAAAAGACTCGTCAAATGTCGGCTTCGTATAGCGTTGTCATACACTACTTATGTGACGTTTGTCACTCGTTGTTCAGGTGCAGTAGGGTACGGACGCGTTCCGGTGAAAATATATAATAGAGTTATTGAAACCCCCAACTTTAAATTGTATGATTGATGGATTACACTGATAGACTAATAATAAATACGGCTGATAATGACAGTTATATACTACGAAGTTCAAATTCGTGGCATTCCGCTCACGCTAATAGTATTTAACACGTGAATTAAGAGGATACGATGCGCACCATTTCTCCATACAAACGTAACCCCCTGTTTCCTCCCTGGATAATGGCTTTAGAGTCAAATTTTTTTTACTGTGTAATCTGTATCTACCACAGCTATGCCCCTAGGTTTCGTTTTTTTCCATATTTCAATTAACATAAGAAATATGAGCTTTCAAAAACTGAAAAAATTGCTTAATTTCAACGTCATTTTCAGACACTCATCAGAAAAGAATCCCTCATATAAATAAAAAAAGGAAAACATAGGGGCATAGCTAAATCTATCCTCTAATTATATTTGAAAAAAAAAAAAAAAAAATTTTATTGGTCCAGTTTTCGAGAAGAAAACAGGGGATTACGAAATGCTGTTTTGATCAATTTTACGCGCCTATTAACGGTCTGAGCTGCAGTTGTCCCGCTCTCGCTGTACTGACACGGAGGGGTTCGGGCGAGACAGCGACATTTCATTAAAATACCTATTTCTCAAAAGTCTCTCAGCCATCGTAACTTCGATTTTTAATTTTGGAATAGCCGCCCCGATGCAAAAAGTTTTAACAATCATATCAGGGCCCAATTGCATAACAAAGTACAACTAATATTACAAGCAGAACTCTCGCTTCAGTTATATTAACTAGAAAGGGAGTTCCGCTTGTAATATAAGTTGTACTTTGTTATGCAATTGGGCCCTGGTCTTTACCTTTACATGAGTCACGTTTTGCACCTCGTGCCTAAAATACCACGTTCTGTATCATATCCTCGTAGACGTAGCGCCACATTATAAAACCAAAGAAGAGATTATTTTGGTGGAATGTCTTATTTTGAACATCTGGTATAATGGTAATGCAATAAATAGGTAAGTAATGTAGTATTTTGGATACGTGGTATTTTAGGTACGAGCGACGGATTGAGTCAGTTTACCATCAAACAGTCAGCCTTGTGAAATTAAATGTTAATATTACTGAGAATATTAGTATCACAAAACAGTTTTTCAGCTTTATTAATTTTAATAAAATACAGAATAAAACAACACTTACTCTTCACAGTAATTGACTTACGATGAATATATATTAAAGTAGTATAATGTACATAAATACACATACATACCTAGATTGCAGCCAAACTTTACATTACGTTATTTCTTTCCAAAACATACTAAAATTTGGTTAAATATATTTTAAATCGGACAACACATAAAATTGGCATCAAATTTAATTAGAACGAAAAATCTCTCTATGAAAGAAAAAGGACAGCTACATTTTAAACATCATATTAGGATAAAATACTTTATGGAAGTTAAACATATCATTGCGACTTCTGTTTTCCGTCTTAACTTTTCTGTTTTCTGTCTTCCTTCTGTTTTCGTATAAAAAGTTTCACTCAAACCTAAATTAGGTCTCAGTCTAATATTATTGGACTAACAAAGAAGTTCATTTGAACACTTTTTACACGGACAGAGAAACGAAACTGTTGTACTGTGCGATGTTGCGCTTCAGTATGTCGGCACAAAGCCCCAACACTCGTTCAAATCTGCAACACAAATGAGAACATTGTGAAGGTTAATGTTCAAGAATAAGTGAAAATGCGCAATCAACGTAATTGAGAAAAGCCGCAACAGAGGGATTCATCCAGACAATACTATAAGAATTAAATATAATAACTATGGTCCAAGCCCTCTCATTCTGAGAGGAGGCCTGTGCCCTGCAGTGGGACGTATATAGGCTAGAATGATGATGATGATAATAACTACTTAAAACACTTTCAGATCGTCAATTTTCAAGACAAATTAATCTTCAAATATATAAAAATCTCGTGTCACGGTTTTTGTTATCGAACTCCTCCGAAACGGCTTGACCGATTTTTATGAAACTTTTTTTCGCTGTATTTGGTTATTTTTTATACCCCTATTATTCTTCGCAAACGGAGCCGCGGGCAACAGCTAGTAAAATATATGATTACGTTCGCAAGTTTTAAATTAATCAGATATGCTTCACATGCACATTGTACATGTTGATTTAATATATTTTTTTATCAATACATTTTTATTAACTGTTTGATTGGTGACTGACTGTCAGACAACGTACAGCCTAAACTACGGGTGCTAGAGACTTGAAATTTGGCATGCATGTAGGTTGAATATTTTATAAAATTTCTTTGTTTCTTTGTTTGTAGCGGAATCTCTGAAACTATTGAGGCGTTTTTAAAATTGGTGAAAAGCATTAGAAAACTACACTATCCTTGATTGACATAGGTTGCTTTTTATCCGGGAAAATGCAAAATCCCCACGGAATAGAAATAAATTAATTCACTTTCGAGGCTGATTATAAAAATTCTTACATATTATGTGACATGACTATCCCTGATTGACATATAGATAGGTACTACTTTTTCTCCGGGAAAATGCAAAATTCCCACGGATAGAAATAAGTGATTTGGACTTAAGGGCTGATTTTTTTAAAATTATTTCACTAATAAAAAGCTACACTGTCTCTGATTTTATAAATAGGTCAAAAACAGTTATTTGGTTTGGGCGCATAACGTCCCACTCGCAAAACGTCCCTCCACCAAAATTACGTACCATTCGCAAAACGTCTTCTCTGCAAACGTCCCTTCTGAGAAAGCCCCTTTCGCTGAAATAGTCAGAGGGCCCGAGGCGGCCCCTCCCGGCCCGCGCCTGCCCGGCCCGGCGCTGCGTGTGGCAGCGTGCATACCTGGCGCGGTCCAGCTTGACGCACTTGAGCGGGCCGGCGGCGCGCACGGTGGCGGCGCGCGGCCGGTCCAGCAGCAGCGCGATCTCGCCGCAGTAGTCAGAGGGCCCGAGGCGGCCCCTCCCGGCCCGCGCCTGCCCGGCCCGGCGCTGCGTGTGGCAGCGTGCATACCTGGCGCGGTCCAGCTTGACGCACTTGAGCGGGCCGGCGGCGCGCACGGTGGCGGCGCGCGGCCGGTCCAGCAGCAGCGCGATCTCGCCGCAGTAGTCAGAGGGCCCGAGGCGGCCCCTCCCGGCCCGCGCCTGCCCGGCCCGGCGCTGCGTGTGGCAGCGTGCATACCTGGCGCGGTCCAGCTTGACGCACTTGAGCGGGCCGGCGGCGCGCACGGTGGCGGCGCGCGGCCGGTCCAGCAGCAGCGCGATCTCGCCGCAGTAGTCAGAGGGCCCGAGGCGGCCCCTCCCGGCCCGCGCCTGCCCGGCCCGGCGCTGCGTGTGGCAGCGTGCATACCTGGCGCGGTCCAGCTTGACGCACTTGAGCGGGCCGGCGGCGCGCACGGTGGCGGCGCGCGGCCGGTCCAGCAGCAGCGCGATCTCGCCGCAGTAGTCAGAGGGCCCGAGGCGGCCCCTCCCGGCCCGCGCCTGCCCGGCCCGGCGCTGCGTGTGGCAGCGTGCATACCTGGCGCGGTCCAGCTTGACGCACTTGAGCGGGCCGGCGGCGCGCACGGTGGCGGCGCGCGGCCGGTCCAGCAGCAGCGCGATCTCGCCGCAGTAGTCAGAGGGCCCGAGGCGGCCCCTCCCGGCCCGCGCCTGCCCGGCCCGGCGCTGCGTGTGGCAGCGTGCATACCTGGCGCGGTCCAGCTTGACGCACTTGAGCGGGCCGGCGGCGCGCACGGTGGCGGCGCGCGGCCGGTCCAGCAGCAGCGCGATCTCGCCGCAGTAGTCAGAGGGCCCGAGGCGGCCCCTCCCGGCCCGCACCTGCCCGGCCCGGCGCTGCGTGTGGCAGCGTGCATACCTGGCGCGGTCCAGCTTGACGCACTTGAGCGGGCCGGCGGCGCGCACGGTGGCGGCGCGCGGCCGGTCCAGCAGCAGCGCGATCTCGCCGCAGTAGTCAGAGGGCCCGAGGCGGCCCCTCCCGGCCCGCACCTGCCCGGCCCGGCGCTGCGTGTGGCAGCGTGCATACCTGGCGCGGTCCAGCTTGACGCACTTGAGCGGGCCGGCGGCGCGCACGGTGGCGGCGCGCGGCCGGTCCAGCAGCAGCGCGATCTCGCCGCAGTAGTCAGAGGGCCCGAGGCGGCCCCTCCCGGCCCGCGCCTGCCCGGCCCGGCGCTGCGTGTGGCAGCGTGCATACCTGGCGCGGTCCAGCTTGACGCACTTGAGCGGGCCGGCGGCGCGCACGGTGGCGGCGCGCGGCCGGTCCAGCAGCAGCGCGATCTCGCCGAAGTAGTCAGAGGGCCCGAGGCGGCCCACTTCCACCCCCGCGCCTTCCGCCTGCCCATTGCGTTGCTGCAGCACCACTGCCGTTCCTAAACACACCACATTCTGTATGTAAGCACAATAAATAAATGTTATGGGTCAATTAGCCTTTCAGCTAAGCAGTCGGCATTATTCTAAAATGCTTCTAGGGTAATTTTCATGCATATTGGCCTGTCAGCGCTGATGATCCACCAGTCTGAAATTTTCGATCGGCGCGTATACCTGATGTCGCGCAGTCATGTAAACTTAGCCTAATTGTAGTTTCCAAGCGCGTTCTCTCATCGCAATATACCTTCAACGATAATGTAGAAGTCGTCTCCGGCCTCGCCCTGACGCACGATGGTCTCGCCGTCCGTGAAGTAGACGGGCTCTAGAGCGTCCGCAACTGTTAAACGCTCCCATTTCTCCAAGCTCTCTGAGAACGCAAAAATAATTCGGATGTTAACACCGACCGGCACCATGAATCAAGATACCCTATCTTTGAAATAAACTAGTGTTTAACACGTTGGCTGCGAAACCATGTCTTTTCCGCACGGTACGCGTCTTACCGCCTGTGCGGGCGGGGCTGTGTGTCGCGTAAGTAACGCACGGTCTGAATGTACGTAAAAATCAGCGCCGCAGCCAACGTTTTAACCAACTTGCGTGTGTTTCACTACACCTACAATAAACACGACATAATAAACTATTCAGAAAAATTGTGCATACATAAAAAAACTAAAAAACTAAACGAAAACTTTAAAGTAAAACCGTTGTCGATATTTGGGCATTTCTATTATTCGTTGTATCATGGTCCATGATGATGATGATACGAAAATAATGAAACAAAGTCTTAAATCAAAGTATATTAATTGACCATATAAAAAAACCTTAATATGAGATTTATTTTTCCGACCCACTGAACTGAGTTTAAGGCGGACTTGCGCCGGGTCCTGGTTAAGTAGTGTCAAACAAAATATATAGAACTTTCATCCTAAGGCCGGGGCACACGGCGGACACGACGCACAAAACACGCGTTCCTGAATCCACACAAGCACGACGACGTCTGTACATGCGTCAATGTGTGCGTAAGATGCACAGGGCTGACTATCGCATAAAGAGATAGAAAGAGATAGTTGCGGAAAGTGAATGCCGCGCCGTTCGTTGAGCGCGAGCAACGTTGTAATGTAAAATAAAATGAGTAGGTAATCTAAATATCGTAGTACTTATAATTAAACTTATCGTTTGTCTAAATTAAGTGTTTAAAAATAAGCGAATGAGTGTATACCTAATTCATTTTGTAAAGACAATTAGAGAATGTAATTGTAGATATTGATAGGAAATAATTAACAAATTAATTTTACTAATACCTACCTACTAATATAAGACGTCTATTTATACATTATAGGTAACAAACTTTTAAACCTACTTTCCCTAGTTACTAATGTTACATGTTGCTAATTAAAGTTGGTTATCTACCTTCTTTCGTCCTTCGGAAATCGAAAAAAACTCCTTTCCTTGTCTTTGGTTGATGCCAAACACCCATACAATGCACAATATATTCCCATTTCGCAAAAGTTTAGTGCCGTGCGGCCACGGACCAGTTGGTCCGTGCGTGCGGCCGACATGCATCGCGTCGCGCACCCGACTGGTGAACAGCGGCTACATGCAACCGGCGCCTTGGGGGGGAGGGGTAACTCGAATCGGTGCGGGGCGGAGCGTTTCCATTCTGTACGTTAGTACTATTATACAGGGTGTTTGGTAGCTACGTGCAAAGCTTTAAGGGGGTGATAGCCGAGGTATTTTTGAACATTTTTAGCCATATATGTCTTAGCCGAAATTTGTTTTTTTTTTTTTAAATTGAAGACTTAGAAATTTTAGGAAAAAACCCAAATTTGATAGTCACGAGTCAATATTGCCCCAATGAGCGTTAATTTGGAAAATTTAAATATGGCACAGAAAAATGACGTAGACTTGTCTTTTTCATATGTTATTTACTAGTAAAATTTCAAGACCAGTGCATTCTTAGCGAGTTCTCCCTGAGTTTGGTTTTTACTTTTTATCTCAGATTTAGCAAGCAATGTCAATGAGTGATACCTTAAAAGAAAGAACAATAAACAGGCATGTTTCTAAAAATGTTTGAACATGTCAAGGATTTTTTTTTATTTTTTTTATGGCACAGAAAAATGACTCTGTTCCAACCTAAGACATTTTTAGTAATTTCGAATGCCTCCATTTTGTTTTTGTGGCAAGAAAGACACTGAAAAATTATTTAATTTGGTCCAATACACATTAAACTATTCGAAATAAAAGATTTGGTTTCCAAATTAACGCTCATTGGGGCAATATTGACTCGTGACTATCAAATTCTGGGTATTTTCCTAAAATTTCGAAGTCTTCAATTTAAAAAAAAAATATCAAATTTCGGCTAAGATATATATGGCTAAAAATGTTCAAAAATACCTCGGCTATCACCCTCTTAAAGCTTTGCACGTAGCTACCAAACACCCTGTATATTCTGTGGCCGGGGTTAACGACTTAATTTTTAACCCTAGACCGTGCAAGTGGCCCTAACTATACTTCGTTTTTTTTAGCATTAGAAATAAGGTACAATACAGTCAAGGGCAAAAATATGTATACACTTTAGTACCTTGTCACTTTAACCACTGTGACAGTTCATATATGGCAGTTCAAATACGACGAAAATAGACAAAGTACTAAAGTGTATACATATTTTTGCCCTTGACTGTACCCGGCCATAAAGATTGCACATCGGTCTTTGGAAAAAGACTCGGCAAATGTCGGTTTCGTATAGCGTTGTCACACACTACTTATGTGACGTTTGTCACTCGTTGTTCAGGTGCAGTAGGGTACGGACGCGTTCCGGTGAAAATATATAATATAGTTATTGAAACCCCCCAACTTTAAATTGTATGATGGATTACACTGATAGACTAATAATAAATACGGCTGATAATGACAGTGATATCCCAGAAAAACATTTCATGTTAAATGTTGCCAAGACGAGACCATGTAGCTCGCACTGTCAAAAAGTAATCAGATCTCTTGTAGAGCCAAGTTTCTAACCCTACGTGCCCAGCTCTAAATCTATAAGTCCTAATTTTACACTAATTAACCTCGCAGGCGTGCAAACCGTGGACTAAACTGGCGAGTCGGCCGCACGGAAAGAGTTTAAAAGATTGAATAGTCTTGCTAAATTTTTAAAATATGTATTTGTTTTAGTAATAAGATGAAAATACCAAAAAACACGCGCAGTCCAACCAACCTATCTTGAGCCATCGTGCCTCCCCCACGCGGCCCCACGCCTGAAATCGCCCATCCAAAATCGATTAGCGCGAAACAAAAATGTGCTCGTACCCAGTATGGAGACGCGCGAGAGGAACTCGTCGTACATGCGCCGCTTGCGGATGGTGGAGCCCATGAGGATGCGGCGGTAGGAGTCGCGGTCGAGCCCCCACAGCTTGAGCGCGCTGCGGGCGCGCACGGTGGCGGCGCGCGGCGTGCCGTAGATCAGCGCCAGCTCGCCGAAGCTGCCGCCCTCGCCGATCGACGTCACCGGCTCGCCGTTTACCAGCACCTGCCACACTTGCTTTTAACCCCCAACAAAAACGACGGGGTGTTATACAGGGTAATTTTTAGGGTTCCGTACCTAAAGGGTAAAAACGGAAACCCTATTACTGAGGCTCCGCTGTCCGTCCGTCCGTCCGTCCGTCTGTCACCAGGCTGTATCTCGGGAACCATGATAGCTAGAGTTGAAATTTTCACAGATGATGTATTTCGGTTGCCGCTATAACAACAAATACTAAAAAATGGAATTAAATAAATATTTAAGGGGGCTCCCATACAAAAAACGTGATTTTTTTTGCCGTTTTTATAGGTAATGGTACGGAACCCTTCATGCGCCAGCATATATGAAAATATGAATGATTGTATTCGAGTTGTGTATAACAATGTAGAAAAATGGAATCTCAAATTCACAACGTGACATTAGGTAGCGAAAACGTTCCACCCTGGCATGCGATTAAGTTTCTTCGACGACTTTACCTTAAAGGAAATTAAATTTTCTATTGAAAATAACGATTTTTTTTTGTATTTTTAAGTGGGAAAAAGTATTTTTTTTTCATACAAATTTGTTTTGGTAATGGTAACTATGTAGGTATATTCTGATTTGCACCTAGCTTTAAAAACCGACTTTCGCGTGGTAATGGTGTTAATTAATCGGCGTAGCAACTCTAAATCAAATAGAATCGATCTTATTTTGGCAGTTAGTTGCAATGGAAGTTGCATGAAGCTTACTTGAAAATTTCTATATTTTCGAACTATTTAAATCCTTGGATTTAGTAGTCAGTAGTCAACGACTGATACGATAGCATGCCGTGTCAGCTGTAATGTATCTATGACGCTTTTATCAGTCATTTGTAAAGTACACACCAAATTTATACAGATCTGGTTTTCTATTTTTTTTACTGAACAGTAGCCAACATATTTTAAAACGGTATTTTTCACTTCTCATGCTCTAAAAGTAGGTCAATATAGCCTTACGAGGCGGGAGTAAAGTGAGCGCTTTAGTCCCTAGGGAGTAAAAGTAATTAATTTTTTAATTCATTTCGAGTGACTTAGATAAACTCAAACAGCCAGTACTTGCTTAGTGGCAAAACAAAATATATATAAAAAAAATAAGATTGCGTAGACTATTTTCATGACGAAAATGTTACGTTCTTAGTCTACGTGGTTTTAGTTCTATACTTTTTCCGCATAGAAGGTGGCGCCATTCTATTTTTCCAGTTTGTGTATGGACCATTTCGCCGATACGATTTTGTTATATCTGTGTCTGGTTGGAAAAAAAAACTTACCGCAAAAACTTTGAAATTGTTGTAAAGCGTAAATCGTAAACGATTAAAATTTAAATTGATTATTCTCACAATGTCGTCAAGTGATAGTAAAAATTATGATGTCTAGCAAAGAGCAAAAGCCATGATTGATAATTTTTTTTTTCTCGCATTCGTAGTGAAAAATAGAGTTTTCACCTGGAGACTAAAAGTCAATATAAACCCTCGGATAAATAGACACCCTCGCTAAAGCTCGGGTGGCTAAGCACCTCGGGTATATATTGGCTTCTTTTAGTCCCTCGATAAAAAATATACTATTACAAAACCCTGGCAAAATAGTCTCACAGAGCAAGCTACTTAAAAAAAAAATACTATACTTATACAGACCTCAACCTCTCCCGAGTGTATGATGTAGAAGTTGTCTCCCTCATCGCCCTGCCGTATGACGGTCTCGCCAGGTAAGCATTGTACAGGGAACATGGCATCAAACATATCTGCCCGCTCCGACTCGTCTAGGTGTGTGAACAGCACATTGGAGGCTATGGCACGGGACAGAGCACCCATTGTTTTGTAGTCTTTTGGCACCACCTGCGTAAAAAAGGATTTATAAGAAAGCCTACAGAACGCTGGGATTGTTACTTCCCCAATCCCATGGTTTCGCCTTATTCATGGTGATTTTTAATCGGTGACAGGAGTTGAAAAATAAGCCCTTCCCTAGCCAAAATGGAATTTAATACACGAGGTCACAAGCAATTATGTCTCTGTTTAACTAAAAAAGATACTTTATTGCTAGAACTTCCTTCATCCACCGAATGCATGGTCATTCTACATTTGTTGAAGTTTTTGTAGTGGTAGAGCCATGTTGTAGCTAGCCGCTGCATCATGAATGGGCCGGCTCGTCCGGGGCAGTACCACCGTCTTACAGAACACCGGCGTGAAGCAGCAGTACTCCCTGCTGTGTTTCGTACGGTCAGTGAGAGCGCCGGGGGCCCAATACCTCTCCCCCTCCCCTATTCCCTCTCTTTTTTCCTTAGGGCCGACAACGCACTGGTATCGCGTAAAGCGCTGCGGGTGTCTATGGACAGTGGTGATTATTTAACACCAGGTGACCCACTAGTTCGTTTGTCTGGCCGCTCTTACATAAAAAAAAAAAAAAAAATTGTTGGTGATAAAAATTCCAGTTTTTTCAAACTAACTATAAATGCACATGTCACAAACATGTATGTAAGCAATAAGCATGTCTATTGATAGCCAATTGATGGCACAATAGATGTTACGTCACCACCCTCGTCATGTCTTCCCAGCATGTTGTTGTGATCAACAATTACACATTGATGCATAGCTATTTGAATAACTAATATAATATAAACTGGCTGGCTGGCTGGCTGGCACTGGCTGGGGCCATGTTGTGATGGTAACTTAAAAATGTTACTTTGTAATTTTTTTCTAGAACATTATTCAGTTGACAACCAACTGCAAACACTTTTTACTGCTCATTTGTAAACTTTGCATAACAAGGTCCACAAAACAATAGTCAGTTAAGTTTAAGAGGGTTTATACCTGCTGAGCTGGCAATGTTGCATTTTTGTTAGTTTTTCTTGATTATTCCATAAAAATTGAATGAAAATTAAAAATGTTTTGTATACAAATTGTTCTAATATATAAGTTAATGTGTCTACTGCAATAATAATTCGTGATAGACTTTTATTTTCTTTAAAAACGAACAAATTATTTAACGGTTTATAAACAAAATAAAAGTCTTATCACAAATTATTATTGCAGTAGACACATTAACTTATATATTAGAACAATTTGTATACAAAACATTTTTAATTTTCATTCAATTTTTATGGAATAATCGAGAAAAACTAACAAAAATGCAATGTTGCCAGCTCAGCAGGTATAAACCCTCTTAAGAGAATATGCGACTGTAGAATGATACTTTGTGAGACTGAGAAGGCACAAGAGTAGCTAGTAAAGTTATGATGGTTGTACTGCACCAGGATAAAACGTTGTTACCTTTTTAACATAACTTGTAGCGTCTTCCTCGGTGACAGGCTCCGCGCTGATGCCCCCGCGGCGGCGCGGCGGCAGCCCGGCCGGCGCCGGCAGCGGCGACAGCTCGCCGTCTGCCTCGCCCTCGGACGCCGCCGCCGCCGCGGCCGCAGCCTTCACCTGCTCCTGTAAATCAAATAAGTCTTGTCAGAACTGAAATTTTCGACATTGACATGTTAAGAGTTCGAGTTAAATGAAAGCATATAAAAATGAAGATAATTACTTTGTACCAAAATAATTCTTAATACCAGAGGCCTTATTGTCTAACGCACTTGGAATCACAACCGTTTTCACTTTTTCATTTTGTGATACAGTAAGTATAGGTATAGTATAAATGTAGAAAGAACTGTGAATACAATCGCAAGCACTCGCGTATTAAACTGCATGGGCTCAGGTTTTATTACAAAAATAAAGTTGTGTTGATGTATACTTAGACTAAAGTTGATTGGCTTTTTTACCCAAATCTCTGAGTAAACTGGCTGGTGTGTCTGATTCTTCACTTTAAGACCAAGCAACCCTATATGTAGATGTCTGTAGCCATCACACATTATCTTTTTCATCACACTTGCACATAGCCAAGTTAGCCTGCTTGTTATGGTGCTATAACAAGCAGGCTAACTTGGCTGCAATGCTTTAAATAAAACCTGTGGGCTTTTTTTCTTGCATTATAGTCTAAGGACCGTAACGATTTTTTTTTGTTTGTGGGATTGTTCCTGCTGTGGTACAGGTTCAAGTTCAAGTACAGGGGTTACTTACCTCAATTGGAACTAAAAATGTTACTGTAAAATCGGTCTCTACATCAATGGACGTTAGAGTAGTATATTCTAGACATCCCACATCATACTACAAAATTAATTTTAGTTAATTTTTTTTTACATTAAGGAAGATTAACTTTCGATTGACATTTTCGTTCTGTCAGCCTGATTAAGGGATAAATGTATTGGGACAAAGAAAATGAGTGAGTATGAGTATGAATATGAGTTAAATTTTAGTTTTAATATCAACAACATAGTTTTCTTTCATCTTACCTTGCAATAAAAAGTCCGAACCTTACTTATAATAATAATATTTTTTCTTTATTTTGGTATAACCCAATCATTACACAATATTATGTATGTAAAAGTCAAATAAATGTAAAAAAAATAAAATAATATGCAAATAATAATACTTATCCTGCTCCATTTTTTTTTATCTGCTTTAGATTGGGAAAGGCAATGGAAGTTGAGTCTATACAGTCTTGTGTCCTCTTCCTTTTGTTTCCATTGCAGGAACAAGGAAGTCTTTCTTCACAAATATGATGATAAAAATTGTAACTTTTGTGGGTGATTTGGATTCTGAAGTTTGGCTCAAAAATGCCTTAGACTTCAGGCTTATAGTAGCCTTATTTGTAATTTGTTACTTACCACCACAACAACAACAATATGCAATGTACTATTGTCATCCACATAAAGCATATATCACCACTCACACACTCACATATTATTATAGCATTTATTACCACTTAGCCTGTTTGTAAAGGACAGACAGGTTGAAATCTTTGACAAAATAATATTAGCGGTTCGATTTCAGAGCATTTTGACCGCCACATTTTTTTTCATTAGTGTCGACGTAAATATTGCAGAGGGGGATGATGATCAGAGTTAACTTTTTATATAAATGTGTGGCGGTACCGTGGCTTAGTTTGAAAGTTGTTGCGATTTATCATTATTTTACAGGAATAATCGAGTGACACTAATGAAATTTAAAAAATGCTGACAAAACACTCTGAAATCGACCGCCTGCCACAGTCTCTGGAAGTGAAATATCTCCATGCTAAGTAGTCAAATGGGACAATGGAAGTAGTGGATACAATCAAGAATGATTATAATGTCAACAGCTGTACCATATAAAGAAAGATGTGCTGATCTTTATAATCTTTTTAAATACTCCAGTTATAGATAAAACAGAAAAATCACAATCAATAAAAATATCTGAGCTGATTGATCCACCAGTCAATCACCAAAATTTGATGAAAATAATTTGAGCTGTATTTTGTATTTAGATCAAGTCTAAATGACCACAAACAATACTATAACAGGCTACTATAGTTCATGTTAACTTGGTATTTGTACTTATTGCAATGCTCTAACTTAATTATCACATTTGATAATAAGTATGGTATGGGCATGTTCAACTCATTGTAAGTACAGCCTCTTCAGTACCTCTTTGTTAACATCTGATAAGGTTATTTCAGGGTTCTCTCATGTGTTATCCTAATCTAGCAATTCTTATCAGAGGACCCTTAACACAAGTACCTGATAAGCTATATCTTGATATAAACAATACTTAAAATATAGATAAAAATTAAGGTAGATACTTTTTTGTAGTTTGGCTACTTAGGGTAGTTACATTGACTTGCTTGTTTCAGCAAAGTTATTGCTGCTACTAATGCACTTTATTTAACATTAAATTTGATCTAAAAGTAATGTTGAACTTACCCGTTCCAATTTCTGAAAATATTGCCTGAGAAAAGTAACAGGGTTTTCTGGTTTATTAACACAAAGCTGTACAATACAGTCTTTTAACAATAATTGAATGTTATGGCTTTGGATGTAACTTTCACATTCATGTAAACAGTGTTCTTCCTCCATTTCTGTAACGAACTCTCCATAAAATATTATTTTTCCGATAAAAATAATTCATAGCATAGTAGTAAGTACGAATATGGTAGAGATAATTCAAACACAACTTGAATTCTTCATTCTTAGCTCTAAAATAAGATTAGGGCTAGATTAGGGAATCACGGAAAGTGAAAAGCAGAAATGTCATAATCATAATGTCAAGTCAAGGAAAGTGTTTTTTTTTAATTTACCCATGTTACGGAAGACAACGGTAACAGAGTCTATACAGCAACAATGTCAAGTATCTGATTGTGAGTTAGTTGTAGTTATTACCTATCAGCTTTTCAAAAACTTCTGCAACGCAATACTATCTTTTACTTTACGACGAGCTTTATTAGGAGCAGGCGTAATTTATTCTATAACTTTTATTATAAACAAAACAATATTATGCATAGAGACAACAAATTGTTTGATAAATGTGATTCACTTTCGTCGATTTCCCGCCAAGCCTATTCAAGCAAGTTTGATTTAAACACAGACAGACCTAATAAGCTTAAGAGATGATTAATTTTTTTGTAGATGTTGGAAGCATTGTATTTTTATCCATTGTTTCCATCCAATGCAGTCTTTCTGTGGTCCAATTTGAAAAAATAGACTAGGGTAGTCTATGCTCTATTTGCTATTTGCTGGTGATTTGCTGTCGTTGCTTGCTTGCTTGGCTGTTGGATTGGATGTTTTGTCATTATCTGTGGTTACATCAAAAATGGAAGCTGCGGGCACTGACGCCGGCGCTGAAAATCATTTACAAAATGTATTATCAGAGACTGAAATCGCAAGTTTGCCCGCAGTTATCACGGATAAAATTAACACGTATATTGACAAGAAGTTTGAAGAATACTTAACTTCGAAGGCACTTCATGAGACCAGTAAAACACAAATAGGTAAGAACCCGGTGTGTTTTGTCATTTTAGTCGTTAGCATTAAATACTAATATAAAAAGGACTGCACAATGTGCTTTAGTTAAATATTCTATCAATATTAGTTCCTATTGTTACTTTAAAACGCACTTATTAATATAAGAGGTGATTAATGTGGGGTAGGGTTAACTTTTTCTTACTCATGTAAGTAACTTTCCCTTTATTTAGTTTTCTTTTCTATGTCTAATATTGAACATTATATTAAAATTCCATAAGCCCCATCCTTTCTCTTTATATACGATAAATCCTTGTATTTATTCAAACGTTTATAATATATTTCTATCTCAGAACAATGTTAAACTATATGATTTATTTATTTCTTTTACACTTCCTGAACTTTTCCAAGCCTAGTTTTGCTAATGCACCAAGAGCGCAAAGCTATATAATATAAAGTAAACCATAAGCTTTACCATCTTAAACAAGATGCATGAGGATGACAGAGTTTCTGACTGCTATACCTGGATAACTCAAACTTATCTGTTTTAACAACAAATCATCTGTGATTAATTTTTTTAAAACTATATTATGAGGCTGTCAGATGAAAAACGGCCTGGCTGACAGTGGCGTGCCTAGGGTATCAGGCTATGGCAAGCCGAGAGATATGTTTTAGTATTTTTTTATAATTTAATGTAGGTAAATCCATCTTGTTGCCGCTTTACTCAGTTTGGGCAAGCTTACCAAAGCACACTTCATTCTATTACTAGACAGAATTTTAAATTTTACAGACTCATTCTCACACACAGCAACGCACTAAAACAAGAATACCTATTTATTTTGTAATTACATAAATTCACGCATTTTACAACGCCTTGCATGGTATGGCCCACGATTCGATTTAAACAATCCTGAAGTTATTCATCTCACCCGCGCACTCGCGTTCTAAACCAAACGCAGCAAACTTCACACCGTAAGCCAGATTCAAAATTGCAAAGAAAGCGCTATATATGCAGCTATACATAGATATTTGCAAAACTAACGTTTTCCTAAGTATGAAGAGAGCGTTTCAAAGCCCCGTAAAAGCCCACAAGAGCGAGCGAGATGTCATGCTATTTATAACGTCGCTACTATCACCTATCGCCGCGTCGGCCGCCGTACAGCGCCGCTGGGCCGCGCAGCGGATTTGTTATGCAATTCTTGGTATTTTACGTAAAATAAAGCGCGTTATTATGAAAGTGATTTTATTAGAACTTTTTTCGTTTGGACGAGGTTTGGCTTTTATTTTTAATCTTGATTTGAGATTTATAAGGCAAGCCCGGCTTTTGGGCTTCTATGTAAGGATCGCCACTGCTGGCTGAATGCCAAAACTTCCACTTAGCTACTTAAATTCTGTTATACTTAAGTATAGTATGGCACAACTGGCAAAGTGACATATTTGACGACCATATGGCCTAGTGGTTAGAGAAACCTGACTATGAAGCTTGAGGTCCAGGGTTTGATTCCCTTTGTATGAAAAATATTAATGTTTTTTCTCGAGTCTTGGGTGTTTAATATGTATTTATGTATGTATCTATCTACCTATTATAAGTATGTTTATCCATTGCCTAGTACCCACAACAAAAGGATTGCTTACTTTGGGACTAGGTGTATTGTCCTGTGATATTTATTTATTTTATATTGCTTTGTACAGAAATATTGAATTTTTAGAAAACTTCACATGGAAATTAGTGATGTAATTGCAAGAGTTGTTTCTGCATGGAACCACTTTCTTACACACTTTCTTTTGTGAGAAAAAGTACTTAAACTGCTCTTTTCACTATCAGTTTTTTGTGATCATGGAATCTAACCATGGGATTATTCATTAAGGAATGGGCCCTTTTGATAGTCAACCTTGATATTTAATTAAACATTGTTATGGGAGACTTTAGAAACTAAGGGCAACTTGCATGATATAGCATTAAAAAATTAAATCATTAACCCTGTCTTATGGACGATAGTTCCATACATTTTGATACTACTTGGGTTAAGACCCAGGATTAGCAGTGAACGTGAAATCAGAGTTATATTGTTAACTGGTCTGTGTAAGTCCACCTTAATATCATAGAAAATATATTATTGTAGCCATTTAGGCTGCAGGGCGTGCCAAAGAATGATACATACATACTTACAGTGAGAAATAAAGAAATAAAAAATTTACCAACTCCAAAAACCACTGAAATAACTTTCTTTTAATCTTTTTGAAGTCAGTGCCTTAGTAAAAGCATAAGAATAAATAATAAGAGAGTAGAAGGGAATCTCTTTTGACCGCGTCCAAAACGCCGCCATTTATATACCTACTTCCCCCTTCACGTCGTTACACCCCACTGTCGTCCAAGCGTGTTGCTAGGGTTGCTTACTGTTAAATATTACTTACGTCTAAAGATAATATCGCTGAAATATAAGTTTTTATTTACTTTGAAATCATTATTTTATTCTAGTTTTACAAAATATGAGAATTATAATTATTCTCTCTCTCTCTACTACATTTGCTAACAAGTCAATTTCAATGAAATACATATAATACTGTGCCGGGTAAATACTGTGTTCATCGACACAGGCCCTTAGGCCTGCTCTAGTTTACCTTTAACCTGTACCTACATAGGTATAGGTACTTAGGTACAGTTACCGTTACCATCGAATTTTACGTCTTTTCAGTAGCGAGTAAAGTACATGCGCAAACTTAGCCCCACCACGTCCCATTTTGTTCAAGATGTTTGTCGGAAACTATAGGTACGTATACGTAGTGTGGGTTTAAATAACTGAATTTGCGCCACTGGCCACTGCGCTGCGCGATCGCGTCGCGAGGCGAGGCGAGCGAGAAAAGGTCAACGACCGATGGCGGGGCTATTGAAGATTTGACGAAAAGCAATAAAATGCTGTAGGTACCTACTCTAAAGTAAATTTTACCATTGGGTGAAAAAAGAACTGCTCATGTCTTTTTGATTAATTAGGTACGAAAACGAAATAATATTTAAAAAATATTACTTATTATTTATTTGGGAAAACTAAAAAAAACTTAAGTGTGGCATCGTTTTTCCATTATTTACACACCCAAATACACCACAATAACTTGACGCCATTATGTTGTTATTTGATTCCAATAAAACGAACGCGCAAACAGTAAACAGCCAAACGCGCGTGCGGCGACGCCGGCCGTGACACCCTGACTGAGTTCTCTCTTAGAGAGTACTCTAATATTGTGACCTTGAGTCCGGCCGGAGCGAGAGTTTCCCTTCTACTCTGTTATTATTTATTCTTATGGTAAAAGTCAGCAGGAGTGGTACAAGCCCAATAAATAGTATAAGTAAGGTAAGGTACCAACTTCATACAGATCAAAAGAAAGTTATTTTAGTGGTTTTTTGAAGTTAGTTCAATTACTTATAAATAAAAAAAAAATACTTGATAACTTAAGACTAGCCTAAGCATCGTCGTAAAGCCCCCCCCCCCCCCCCCCCCCCACGTTGTCCATGGCGCAAAGGTACCCATCACACTGGCCGCGTAACCACCCTGAATGGCAATGGACAACCTTTGCACCAGCTACAAACCCGCTCGGGTGTCAGACCCCCACTCCCTAATTCGATATCCTACTTCACTAATGAAGGCAATAGTTACCCCAACTACCCTGACAACCCCCAGCAACTTATCAACTAATTTATACTATACTAATTTATAAAATAATTATAAATTTTTTATTGTATATTTTTTCATCCAACTTCAAGTTCCAAGCATTTCTTGATCATAATGGCCGCAGACTGTAATTATTTTCATTACATATCAGAACATTTTTCATTATTCTTTACATATCAGAACGTGAAGTGCATAGTTTATGGTCAGTAAAAAAATTAAAAAGTTAAAAACATTGCAGGCTCAATAAACTCGACAACAATGTCGCATACAAATTCCATTATTGTCGAGTCTCAAACTTTTTAAAAGTTAAAACGGCCATGGTAATAATTTGGCACTATTCGTATACAGCCATCTCAAATGACCGGTATCAGTTGCTTTGTTGGAACTTTTTTATTGTGTTTGAAATAGCTTGTGGTGTTTTCGGTAGAAAAATACACATGCAGTTTTTTTTTAATGAAAAAAGGCGGGAAAGGTTTTTATGACATTTAATTTTAAGTGATTTGTAATTATTTGTACCTATTTAATAATAAAAGTTTATTCTATTTTTTTTCCTTCACCATTTTTGAGAAAAGCTTTATATTAGTCTCGGCCGGAATAGCAATTGCTGGCTTCGTATTAGTTAAACGGACTCGCAAGCTCGTCCGTTTAATACTCATACTCAGCCAGCAATTGCCTACTTCCAGGCTACGACAATAATGTACTATTGTCAATAGTCACCATTGTTGTACTTTCCCAATCTACAACTCTACATCAACTACATGCGATTCAGAATAAATTTGAGCTAGCTTTTGTAGCCTAATCCTATCTTATCTACATTCTGGGCTCATAATCTGATCAAAAATTTTTGATTCTTGTAGGAACAAATCATATTAGGTCCTTTGTGGTTTTTACTAATTTCGACCACATTTTTGTAAAAGTTGCAAGAGAGAGATCTCTCTCCAGGCAGATGATATATGCCTTGTTGGAACAACATTTTTTGGAAATTTTTATATTTTACACTAAATTTCTTAAAATAATATTTTGCACATACAACAAAGTTAATTACTGTGGTCCATTTGATCATGCTGCTGCTTAAAATGCTAGTTGTTATAGAAGTAAAGTTGTTGTTTGTCAATGTGTTTGTGGGGATAGGCCACGTTAAAGATATGAAAATGTGATATATTGTATAACCAATATCTCTATGTGTATCTTGGTGTCCCTCGCCATATTTTTTTCTTTTTACATACCTTTTTATCAATACCGTGTTTATTTTTAATTTCTGTTAACGTTAAGGAGACATTCAATAGGTCAAATGAAGACACTAAGTGTCCTAACTTTTATTGTTTTAAAGATAAGAATTGAATGTAATTAATTAGTACCTGGGCGACCGAGCTCTGCTCGGGCAGAAACTCGGTACCAAGCGTTTTCCCAGAGATAAGACCAAGCTAGATCAATTTTTCATCCCTGAAAACCCCCAAATACCAAATTTCATCGAAATCGTTGGAACCGTTTCCGAGATCCTGATTATATACACCGGAGGGGTGGGGGGGTGTGTGTGAGAGGGGGGGAGGTTATGCGGGGGAGGGAGCGCGGGGGTGTTAAAGGGGGGATGAAAATTTCATTGATTTTGCCGTAGGATGCACCGTTTTCAAGATATTTGACAAAAACACCGGAGGGGGTGGGGGGGGGGGGGTAAGTCACGTTAAACTATCGTCCGTAAACCGACTTTACAGACAACCGGCTTTTCCTGTTCTGTGCTCCCAATAGGGAACGTGCACATAGACGGTGCTGCCAACTGGTGCCATAAGGGTGCCATCAATTTGAATGTTTTACCTTGATAAGTTTGTTTTACTGTCCGCACAGTGTCTCTTCTGTCGCATTAGTGCTGCCGCCTATAGTTACTGCACGTTCCCTATAATACTTTTTCTAACAAAAAAGTAACTTTTTCTCACAAAAAAGTAACTTTTTCTCACAAAAGAAGAAACTTGACGTTTTCTCATAAAAAATAAACTTAAAAAAAAAAAACAAAAATCTTGAAAAAAAACGTGGAATCGAACCGAGGTCGGCTGGATCCGCGACCACCCGATTTCTAATGTGCCATTATGATCTGCTCGGAGTCGGCGAAATTTTTGCTTTATATTCTAATGCAAACAAAAATAGCCGGAAAACACGAGTAAAAGCGATTTTCTGAAAATGAAACATAGCTAGATCAGTTTTTCATCCCCGAAAACCCCCACATACCAAATTTCATCGAAATCGTTGGAGCCGTTTCCGAGATCCTGATTATATATATACAAGAATTGCTCGTTTAAAGGTATTAGATAGATAGATTAGATGCGCGATACAACTACGCGCTGGGCTGTACCATTGAATTTAAAACACTGTCATATTTGATCAAAAATTTGGATAGGCAATTAATTATCAGGTAGATTCTATTTGATGTAATAAATAAACCATTTCTCGAAATTAACGGAAATCAAAAAAGAACACTGAAATTGTAGATGAGATAAGTAGTTTTAGCAATAAGATTTAGCATAGCATTTGGTGGGAATAACATACAAACAAACAAAATAGGCATTGATACAAACAAACACGATAAAAAGTAAGTCATGGAATGAAAAACGCGCTGTAAACGCGTGGTCCCAAAATGTTTTAAAAACGTGGTTTGCAAAGGCCCTTAGGATCTTCACCTCAAAATGGGAATAAAGAAGCTGGAAAGTTTGTACAAGCATTTATATTGGTATTTCAAAAGTTTTGTATTGATTTCAAAAGTGGTCTCAAAAGTCTTATACTATCTCATATCCACATCTTAACCCTTATCTGTTCTTTCTTGTGTCTATCTCAAGGTACCAAAAATCGGCTTTTCGCAAATAACTCTTTCTTTTTTATAATTTTTAGTTTTTTTTTTGTAACCATTGCTGAGTTTCAGCACGGAAAACGCATCTTAACCATGATCCGTTTTGCGGTACCCGCAGCCAAAGACTTCACCGCGATCTTTATCAGATCGTTAGTCCATTTTGCAAGAGGCCTGGACTAAGTTCCATCGTTACCGCAAATTCCCGCCAGATTCAATCAGAAAATCTGCTCTCTTGCAACTGGCCTACGCGGCTCATGTTCTTATATTGCGTCATCCTTTTTCGTGTATGCAGCCGGCGTTCATCGATTTATTAGACGTTGTCACGACAAAAATTAAGGGGAGAACCACCCTTAACATTTAGGGGTATGAAAAATAGATGTTGGCCGATTCTCAGACCTACCCGATATGCATACAAAATTTCATGAGAATCGGTCGAGTCATTTCGGAGGAGTTTGGTAACAAACACTGCGACACGAGAATTTTATATATAAGATAACTAGCCTTTACGATGGTATATGACTGGCTAGTATCGATCAGATAAGCATGGAGTATCTAATTTCTTTTGGCATGACCCTCTAAGACTACACAATACCTACTGATAAAAAAATTGTGAATGAAATTTAATTTATGTATTTACTAGTACTAAAACATGCAGACATTATCCTTTTCCAAAGCAAAGCCTATTTTCAATTGCTACATTATTTATGTTCTGTTGCAGGAGACAAAATATCAGAACTAGAAGCTGTTATTACAGAACTAACAGCTAAATATGAAGACGCTGCAAAAAAACTGTTGGTTGCTGATGAGTCTGTTGCGGAATTGGAAAAACAAGTTTCCAGCTTAAATGCCGACCAAGAAAAAGCACGCGATAAAATTGGACGTTTAGAAAATGAAGCTATTTCTCTTAAAAGCGCCCGAGATGCTGCTGTGGATGAGAGAAATGATCTAACACGTATCCTGCAACGACGTGACACGGAAATAGAACGATTAACTGCCAACGAAGTATCTCTTTCACAACAGCTTCGGGCAGCCATCGATGCTAAATGTGAAGCATTAGCACTAAATGACGAGATTCAAAGCAAGGAACTTTCTCTACAATATCGTGAGAAACGGATAGAACAGGAAAGAACACTTTTGAATTCTCAAATTGCTGGCTTGACGGAAGAAGTTAATAGACTTACTTCAGAGCTTCAAACTGTAAGACTTAACAGCACTAGCCGACTGGTAAACGTAGAGACTCAACTTGCCGAAAAGAATGAGGAGCTGAATGCTGCTAATGAAACTATCAATCAATTGAATGAAGTGAAAAAGAATTTAAATAGTCGCGCTGAAAATCTTACTCAGCGGATGATGGAACAGAGAGAAATTGAAAACAAAATGACTGAAAATTATAAAAAGGAATTAGATGCTAAAACTAAACTAGCCGATCTATTCAAGACAATGCATGATGATGCTGAAGCTAAAACCATGGAGCTTACTGAAGGGATTTCTGAATTACAAAAACTTTTAAATGAAGCTACAGAAAAATATGGTGAGTTAGAAACTAAGTACAAACAGGCTGAGTTAGACCATGAAGAGATGATGGAAAAGAAGAATGAAATCATAGCATCATTAAAGAATGAAATTGAACATGCAAATGATCTTTTAAAAGCAGCTAATGCTCAAAATCTGGATATGGCATTGAGTGATTTGGCTCCATCTGCAGCTACTGCTAGTAAACTTCTGAAATCGGGAATGTCTTTAACTCAGATCTATTCGCAGCTTGTCAAAGTTAGCGATGAGTTAGCTCAAGAGAAGGAAGAAAATAGACGACTTAACATAACAATCAATACCATTGTACAAGAATTAGAAGAAAAGGCTCCAATGTTGCAGAAACAAAAAATTGAACATGAGGAAGCAATTGAAAGTAATACAGCGCTATCTCAACAAATAGATTCCTTAGTGATTGAGTGCAACAGGCTAAGAGACGATTATAATGAGTCGTCCAAAATTGCTAATCATTATAGCCGTGAAAATACCAGACTGAAAGGCGAACTAGCTGATCTAGGTAGGCAGGTTTGCTTCTTACTAAAAGAAATTGAACACAGCAGAGGTGGGTTAATGCCGAATGGAGATCATGACTCCTCAAATAATGCATCTAATGCAACCAATTCCTCTGATCATAGCTCGTCGAGAATCATTTCTAAAACCTTAGTGACGTTTAGCGACATTCAAGAGTTGCAAGCAAACAATCAAAAACTATTGCGCATGGTTCGTGATCTGACTGATAAACAGGAAGAATTTGAACGGAACAAAGAACAATTTGAGAGTGGAGAAATGCAAAACAAAATAGAGTCATTGAAGAACAGAGTACTTGAACTCACTGAAGCTCAAGATAGACAGACTAAAATGGTCAATGGACTTATAAGACAGCGGGATATGTTTAAAAAATTGTATCACGATCTCATGAAAGGCAAGCGCCATGAGGTAAGTTCCGTATTAGAAGACATAGAAATGGAGAAAGGGGATTCATTTACAGCGGAAAATACCGAAAAACCTCCAAAACCCGCAGCTGCTCCAGAAGCGTACGAAATAAAGTACAGGGAAACAGTTAAACATTTGGAGCTTTTGAAAGAAGAATATAAGACGTATAAAGAGGAAAAAGTAACTAATGAAAAGATGTTATTTGAACAAATTGATAATATGAGACAGGAAATCTCTAAACTAACTGCAGCGAATAGCAAATGCGCGTCAACATCTGAGTATAACAATGAGCGACTTAAAATTTTGCAAACAAATGTTACTACATACAAAAAACAAATTGCTTCGCTGGAAGAAAAAAACAAAGCATACAATGCTACTATTGCAAAACATGAAGTATCTCTCCAACATCTCCGCGATGAAGCTTTAAACGCACAAGGTAAGCTGGCGGCTGCAGAAATACAACTAGAAAATTTAAAATTGGAGAGTAAATTGCTCAAAGACACAGAATTACGATTGCAAACTGAAAAAGAAATTTTGAACCGCGAGCGACAGGGCCAGTCATTACTGTTGAAGAATTTGGAATTAATTAAGGCTAGCCTGGAACGTGTTGAAGTCGAAAGTCGTGCGAGAATTGAATCAAGATTAGACGAAGCGACAAGGGAGTGCGCGGCATTAAGACGCAGGCTGCAGGAGGAACAAGATAGATTTAGAGAATTAGCAGCACATCTGGAACGACAGACTGAAACAGCTAAATCACGTATGCAGGAAGAAAAAGATGCTGCAGATCAATTGAGAAAAGAAATGACACAACTTCGACAAGATTTAATAGACAAAAATAGAGCTAATGAAGAACTTGCAAAAAAACTTAAAGCTGCATTGGCTCCAAATTCAGATGGTTCTTTCGACTCCATGAAAAAGATTAAAGAACTCGAAAACAGGCTTTCAGATAGAGAAGGAGATATCAAATCTCTCCAAGAGCAATTGAATGTAGCAAAAGAACATATTAAGCAATATTGTGACATATCAGAAAGCGCCGAAAAGGAACTTAAAACTCTACATACCGAATATGAAACGTATAAGTCGGAAACTCAATCCAAACTCTCTGAATATGTTCAAAAGCTTCAACACCTTGAAGAAAAATGCGCGGAGTTAGAAGCCGAACTATCACTACAAGCTACTGGCGAACAGTGTTCTAATAATAATGCTCTGAGACGAGAGTTAGCTGAGGTCAAGGAAGAATTAAAATCAGCTATGGCTAATTATGATAATTCTCAGTCGGAAATACAATCATTGAGAGCAGAGTTAACAAAATTGTCAGAAGCTGTAAATAAAGCTGAAGAGAAGTACAATCATGAAATGATGTTACATTCAAGTGATATTCAAGCTTTGTCACATGTGAAGGAGGAATTATCGCGAGCTCAAAACCAAATCAACGAATTGGTTGCATTGAAAAATAACGCTGTTGAGCAAATGGAATCGGAAAAGATTGCATGGACAGAGAGGGAGAAGATGCTTAATGATGAGAATACGCAATTTTTGGAACGTTTTAAAGATTTAAATGAACAAAATTCTTTGTTGCACAACCAAATTCAAGCTTTAGGTACTCAATTGTCTGTAACTCATGCGTCAAGATCTATGTCGGAAAGTATGAATGAATCTGCTACTGACACATCTATGAATGTGTCAGTTTCAGAGGAGGATGGAAAGTCCTCTGAGCAATTATTCCAAATTGTAAAGTTCCTTCGAAAAGAGAAAGATATTTCTATGGCGAAATCTGATATACTACAAACAGAAAACATGCGTCTTAAATCACAGTTAGAAATTGCGGAGAAACAACTGGACAGCGCTAAACTTACATTAGCTGCCGAAAGAGAGTCATCAGAGGTAAGCATGGTGACAATAAACAAGCAATCTGATATTCTAAGAAAGGTTGAGACATTGAATGCTTTGACTGATAGCAATAGAATTCTTAGAGAAGAACGCGATGCCTTAACAACCCGTGTCGAAGAACTCACTAACTCCACGAGGTTGCTGGAAGAGAAACTGGCTCCCTTACAAGAAAAAATCAATGACATAACATCTAGAAATGAGACTTTGCAATCAGAGAATACATCTTTAAAAGCAGATTCTGCTAGGTGGAGAACCAGAGTTAACGCTTTGGTCGAGCGAGCCAACAAAACAAGCCCTGAAGACTGGAAGAGGCTTCAGAACGAAAGAGAAACATTGGCTAAAATGTTAACAAATGAGAAAGAAAATACCAGAAAAGTAAATGAGGAACTAGGTGTAATTAAAGTTGAAAAGAGCAAGTTGGAAGAACAGTACACAGTATTATCACGACAGCAAAATGCGCTGATAGAAGAGAACAAAAAGCTTAGTGAGGAATTAAATACTCTAAAGGACGATATGGCTAGAGTTACTGAGGAAATGACTAAAGTTAAAGCTGAACTCACTACTGCTCTAGAAACTAACTCTAAGTTAACTGAGGAAGTAACGAGTAAGGATGCTTCTCTTAATGATATCAGAAATAAGGAAATGCAAATCAGAAAGATAGCTAAAAAATATAAATCTCAATATGAAGAATTGATTAAAACAGTTGAGGAAGAGAAGAAAAAGACTGAAGGGGAAGTCGCAGTCGCTGCTGCTTCAGCAGAGACCGCCAAACAGTTGGAATCACAATTAGCCGAAATACAAGCTCAGCTAAATGCCGAAAAAGCTACTAACGAGACGTTGAAACAGGAGCTGGAATCACTGAGGACAGCAAATACCGACAAGGAGGAGAAGGCCAAAGTAGTATTAAAACAAGCTAAGAACAAAATAGTTCAACTGACTGAATTGAAAAACTCATTGAGTCGCGAATTAGAGGAGTCTCGCACTAAAATTAGCACTATAGAGCAAGGCAATCGTGATGAACAAGACGTGAGATTGGCTGCTATAAAGTCGCAGTTTGAGGGTCGCGTGTCTCGACTCGAAAAGGAGCGAGGGGAGGCTCAAGCCGAGAAGACCAGGGAGATCGAGGCGCTGCAGCAGAAGGTTACTATGCTACAGAGACAGCTGGCGAGCCAGGCCTCCGTCTCCAAGCAGCAGGCTACCACCGAGAAGACTACGACTGATCCTCCCACGGCGAACATTAAACCGATGGCTGGTGAGTTCAGTTATGCAATTTACCCACATCATTATGATTATGAATATTTTTCGTTAGAAACGCACTTGTTATTGCTTTTCTTGTATTTGCAAATGTGATATCTCCACTTTGGTTTTGTTAGATGCTTTTTATAGTATACTACCGAAGCTGAGACCACGATGCTATGTGCTACGTTTGGTCTGATCGTAAATTACGATAAGCTTATCAAATTACCAGCTAGTACCTTACATCGTTATTTCGTGTTTCGATCAATTCTTATTGTGTCCGTGTGTGTTCATCTTCTATGTTTGCGTTGGTTGTCGGTCAGGCGTGGCGCAGCCGAGCGCGCACGCGATGTCGCGCGCGCGCGGCGGGGAGACGCCGCTCGCGTCCATCCGGCCTATGGCGCAGGTGGGCCCCACGGCGCCGCACGACGCGCACACCACCGAGTACATGCCGGCGTCGTCGTCGCGCCCGCTGCCGCGCGCCGCGCTCGCCGCTTCCACCGCGCCGCCAGAGTCCACGCAGGTACTTGACACTGTTGATGCTTTTTTTTTCTGATTTAAAACTGACCAGCTATGTTTGACGTCTATCTCAACTGATGGTAAGTGCAAATTGAGGCCAAAGATGTAGCTCACTGGTTCCGGGGCTGGATACTTAGGTCATACTGAAAGTTTCTGGATTCATATAAATAAGACTACGCATTATCGTTATGACACATTTATTGTTTTTCAAAGTATATACACTCCCTATTTACACACTTTTGCATTCGCTGGAACCTTTGTGAAAAGCAGTGGGTCCAGTCTTCCTTAGGGACTTCTTCGATGGCCTTGTGGAAAGCATTCACTGCCATTTCCGTACTTGTAAACCGTAAACCTCTAAGTTTATCTTTAATCTTCGAGAGCAAAAAGAAATCGCATGGTGCAAGATCAGGGCCGTATGGCGGAAGAGTCATTAATTCTACATTTGAAGCCTCCAAATACGCATTCGTTGCTTTAGCGGAATGTGCCGACGCGTTGTCGTGATGAAGGACTATTTTACTACGGGGACGCTTTTCACGAATTTCGTCAAACACTTAGGCAAGCACGTGTTCACATACCAATCTACAGTTACTGTCTTTTGGTTTTCAAGTGACACAGTGGTGTAAAGTCCCGATTTGCCGAAAAATGAAGCCACCATTTTCTTACCTGTGCTTCGACTTTTTTTTACTTTCGTCGGCAAGTCTTCAAAATGAAAGACCCATTCAGCCGATTGACTTTTTCTTTCCGGTTCAAAGTAATATACCCAGGTTTCATCACCTGTCACGATGTTATATACAACAATTGATTGTCCTCCATCAATTTTTTTTATCATTTTGCGGCACCACTCTACACGCAGTCGTTTCTGGTCTTCCGATAAATCATGCGGTATCCATCTAGTGCAAAGTTTCCGAACCTTCAGATGCAAATGCAATATCTTTTGCACCTGGCTCATTCCAATTCCTAAGGTAGTACGAATTTGCTGACATATAATTTTTTTGTCAGTTTCAATTACTTGTCGTACAGTATTAATATTAATATCGGTAACCGCAGTTGCTGGCCGGCCTTCACGTTCATCGTCATGGAGATGGTCACGTCCTCCTCTAAACTCACTAAACCACGAATAGACAGAGCTACGACATGGGGCTTCATCACCAAATGCTAAGAGAAGTCTTTGACAACTCTCTTGCTGACTTAATCCACATTGGAAATCGTAAAAAATCATGGATCGAAAATTTTCACGACTTCAATTCATTGCAACAGCGACACACAAATTTCAATCCAACACCACGATGAAAAAACAAATGACAGTCTCGTAAATTAAGAAGTAATACACTGCCAGAGAGTTATTTTTCCAAATCCTATTATTGCTTTTTTAATTTTCTTTTTATATGTGGCCAGTTCCAGAAACTTTCAGTATGCCCCACGTATCAATACTCATCATCATCATACATTTCAGCTGTATGGCAAAATTAACACGTAATTGTTAGTTTTCATGGCCTTCTGTTATTTGAGAGAGAGAGAGAGAGAGAGAGAGACAGATGTTTATTTACACATATTCGATACAAACACAGAAAAAAAAATACATTTGACAGGAAATATACAAATAAATATCGAATACTTAGTATAAATTGGGCCCCACTCAGCATGATGTTGAGGCAAGCCACAACGCTGTTTTTCAGTGGGACCCATTTAAAACTAAACACAAAAAACATACACACTTGGATTGTGTATGTTATTTAGAGATAAATTTATGAACCTTATCAGTACTTAACCCTTTTGATTTGCATCATAAACTTGTAATAATTTTTGTCGCATTTGACCGCGTCTGAGTATCAATAAGACAGACGAGCGATTTTTCAAAAATCCATTAATGAAGATTTTTTTTATTTTTCATAATGCATAAAAGAAAGTCTCCTTTACATAAAATGTGCTAAGTATTTTCAATATTTAAGGTAGTTGCTTTCCATGTGCCGTTCGTTTTTTCCACTCTGTAGGTATACTGTATATGCCAATACGGTTTGATAAGCTAAGCCTCAGACAGACGGACGGACATGGTGAATCTATAAGGGTTCCTCGTAGGAAGAATCCCTAAAAAAATAGGAGCAGACAAAATGTGAAGGACCGTTGATAAGAAATTGCCAAAGTTTAGGTACAACACAATAAAAAAATGTAAAAAGACCTCAGAAATTACTGTATCATAAAAATTTCTTCAATTTTGGATAATTTGTACTTACCTAAAGGTCTTACCACATCTCTAGAAAAATAAAACGATTAGGTATTCGTTAAAAAAAGGTTTCCGTGTAAAATGCCAGTTGGCTAATTGGCGAGCGGGGTAGTGGTACTTTTCAATATCATGCTATGCTATACGACAGGAATGTTAAATCAAAGGTTTAAAAAAAATTGCCTTACGAACTGGCTTGTAAAGTCTGAATTTGCAGTTAAAATGATAATAGCCACTTTTTAATACTCAACTGTACAGTCAAAGGCATAAATATCTATTCAGCTATCGCGTCAAATACTTAAATATATGCAAACACCAACCTTATGGTTATTGGCATAGAGTTGTATAGATATTTTTGACGCCTTGGTAACGTATGTACATACATATATTTAAGACCTTGAATATACAACTATAATAATAAAATGGAGTGTAATTTTAAAGTTTTTTTGGTTTTTTAGTCTGAATTCATAAATAGTTATCAATCATAGACTGATGTAACGAATAGTAAATTCACTATTTTGCGAATACAAATATCAACACGAATAGCTTACAATGATCTATCTACGGCAAAAATTAACTTTGTAATAATTAAGTAATGTGTTCATTAACTTGTTCAAATCCCCACGGGAACTCATTGCTGGGATATTAAGTATTCGATGTCTCAATCCAAACTTGTCTATCTGACGCTAAGTTTAGTCCAAATCTTTTCAGCCGTTATTGCGTGATTGATTAGCCGGGTCTCCACTGGGCGAGCCAATGACAGTCTCGCAAATTAAAAAGTCATACACTGCCAGAGAGTTACTTTTTCAAATCCTATTATTGCTTTTTTAATTTTCTTTTTATAAGTAGCCAGTTCCAGAAACTTTCAGTATGCCCCACGTATGAAGAAGGCCGATCGACAATTTTTTAATTAATATATACAGTTAGGTGCAAAAGTGTCCCTATGTAAAACGAAGTACCTATGTAAAACGGAAAAAAAATTAGTCAGTGGAACTGGTTTAGAAATGCTTCTCCTAATAATAGTAATGCTACAAACTTACTACAGAACTGCACCCAAATCGTTTACAGTTTATTAAGAATGTTTGATCCAAAAGTGTTAATTTTGGACTTTTTTAATATTTAATTTATTTAAATTTCCGTATAGCTTCCCCCAAAAAATAAAACTATAGTAAATAGGAGATAATAGTGTCTGACGACGGGGTAATTAATAAATTATGTCTGAATTATAGTTACGAAGTTACCATTGAATAAAAGTCAGCTACAAAACAAAATCGAACACAAGTTTCCTTATTAATTTACTTTGATTCACTTTTGCACCAACCTATATATGTGACCCATGATTATGTATATAAATATATCTGACTACATAACTGCCAGCCCATTATTAAAGAGACTGAAATGCCCTGTTTTACACGGTTTTCAGTTTTAAAGTTTTCATCGGAAATATGAAAAAAATGGAATAATAAAAACAAAAATGTGTTGGTTTTGTTTGTTAACAACTAAAAAGCTATAAATGACAAACAATTGATTTATAGGGTACTTTTGTAGTAAATTTCAAGCATAACTATTATTAAACGAATAATTTTAATTTTTTTATATTTTTTTTTGCATTTTACTTAGTTACCTACTGTTATTAGGGCACTTTTGCACCTTACTATAGGGACAAATGATATACGTATTTAAGACGCTTACAACAAGCCCTTTCATTTGATATATATCATATGGTGCAATTCTATTCACTATCTGAATTGCCCATCCATGGTGATCTAGTGACCACAGAATTAATTTATTTACACAACGTGTCCGTGTTTAATCGACTTAGTAGATTTGGACCGAATCGGCTGTGACAAACGGGACAAGCACAAGGTCTATATGGGTTAGGTACACTTTCTTTTTCGCGTATGGAACCCTAAAAACTGGATATATTTTTATAATATTTTTGTTTTCAGGACATGGATACGAGTGAAGCTGGTATGGGCAGTTCAGGATCTAGTGACAACACTGCCCAACCGTCGACACATTCGCAGGCTCCGCAACAGGTATGGAACGGTTTATCTCTGACCTGATAATATTTCTGAACTAATCTTTATAAAAATTTGGTTCATGTGAATTGTTTGTTCCACTTCGCATCCTAGCGATATACATGTAGCAGATGGAAGTGACTCGAAAAGCCGTAACTGTAGAGTTGACTAATTTGTTGTAGGCTGTAGCGCTAGTGATGCCTCGCATCGAGCAGCCGAGCGGCGCTAGTTCGGGCGCGGCCGTATCGGGCAGCTCGGCGGCTGCCAGCGTCACCAGCGTCGCCGCGCCCGCTGTTCCCGCCGTCTCCGCACAAGGTAAGAAAAACTAAAAAGTAAACAGAGATACCGAACGTTGACTCACCGAGCGACGCGATCTTATTTCTAAGGCACAGAACTGTACATACAAATATTCATGATAATATTTACTTCCGTAAATTCTTATAATACTGACAATGTTATGCCGACACCACTAGTGCAACTGAAAATGCCTTAATCCTGTCGCGATTCTAGAAACACGTTATTTCATATTGAATTATGGATTTGTGTAAAGATTTAAAACGCTTTCCGCGTAGCCAAGTACTGACAGCACGGGCTGCCTCGAGCGACATGCTACATTTCGCATCCCCAACCGAATAAAGCGGTAATATGAAATGCCTTAGTTTGTAAATGAAATGCTTTAGTTTGTAAACTAAAGCATTTCATATTACCGCTTTATTCGGTTGGGGGTGCGATTTATTTTGTCCTTTTCTAGTGAAGTGGGTCCACTCAGCACACACATGGCTGGTGTTGTAGAGAGTAATAAATAAGTATTACCGATTGTTGTAAGTTTTAAGTACCAATTTTATAACAGGTACAACAAGCGGCGTACCAACATCCGTAGCAAGCGCGCAACCTTCCGGTGGAGTGAGCACATCCCACGCCCCACCGGGAGTCAGCACTTCCCACGCGCCGCCTGGAGTTAGCACCTCGCACGCCCCGCCCGGAGTTAGCACTTCACACGCCCCGCCCGGCGTCAGCACTTCACACGCTCCGCCCGGCGTCAGCACTTCGCAGACCCCGCCCGGAGTCAGCACGTCACAACCACCTGCGGGCGTCAGCACTTCGCACGCTCCGCCTGACGCGAGGCCGCCTAAACGAAGACTGCAGTCGCGACCTGTGACTGCCAAGAGAACGCGTGTGCAGGTGAATGAGATACTTCATAATCTTAAATTTACTTAACGAATACCCGTACATAACGTCAGTAGGTATTGTAATTAACGGTAGGCTAGGACATGAAAATAAAATTATGCTAAGTAAGGCTGTTTAAAAGTGATTTGACATTATACAATCGTAGTACCGCTCTTGTGTTGCTCCAACACTTTGAAACAAAATAAAAGTTCAATCTTATAGCAAGGTTCTTGTCAAGCAGTTCTTTTGTTTATGACATAGGGCGCAAGTGAGTCTCCTGGTCGTAAGTGTACACCTATGGACACCCGCCATACCAGAGAATTGCAGATGCGTTGCCAATCTTGAGGACCAAGATAGAATACCACCATGTGCTGATAATTCACTGGCTGTCTTACTTTACTCGCCGGAATCCAACAGCACAAGCACCGAGATTGATCTTGCACAAGGTCCTTACCATTCACAAGATTCAGAAAGCCTTTCATGACTATTTATTTTTAGGGTTCCGTAGCCAAATGGCAAAAAACGGAGTCCTTATAGATTCGTCATGTCTGTCTGTCTGTCTGTCTGTCCGTCCGTATGTCACAGCCACTTTTTTCCGAAACTATAAGGACTATGCTGTTGAAACTGATGTATTCTGTGAACCGCATTAAGATTTTCACACAAAAATAGAAAAAAAACAATAAATTTTGGGGGTTCCCCATACTTAGAACTGAAACTCGTAAATTATTTTTCATCGAACCCATACGTGTGGGGTTATCTATGGATAGGTCTTCAAAAATGATATTGAGGTTTGAAATATATTTTTTTTCTAAACTGAATAGTTTGCGCGAGAGACACTTCCAAAGTGGTAAAATGTGTGTCCCCCCCTGTAACTTCTAAAATAAGAGAATGATAAAACTAAAAAAAAAATATGATGTGCATTACCATGTACCTAAACTTCCACCGAAAATTGGTTTGAACGATATCTAGTTTGTCTGTCTGTTTATATCAGTAACCAATCTACACTGCGCACATTTTGCTTAGGAGCAGGGGTCTGCTAAGGCAGGATGTTCCCTGAACAACCCTCGGTGCGCGAGTCCGACTCGCACTTGGCCGGTTTTTATTTCAGGGCTTCGAGCGGTCTGTGGAGGTCGAGTATCAAGTGCCGACGTCCTCGCGCTGCGACCAGGACGACGAGGGAGTGATCGTGGTCGACTCCGAGGAGGACGACGAGCGTTGCTCCGGCACCATGTACCGGGTAATGAGGGCTACCGTTTTAAAAAAGTTTACGTTTAAATCGTATTTAATATCTTAAAACCGTAAAAATATCGAGCATGCCTAAGCATTGCGCAGTCCTGCTTGGGTCGGAAAAAAATGGAGGACATAGGTTTCCGAAAGTTAAACTGTCTCACAGCACTGACGTACCTGTACTCAGATTTGCCATAATTACCCCCTGTTTCACCATCCATTGATTTATTTGACGGATAAAATGTGATGCCGTCTCTGTTTGTTTTGTTCGAATAGACGGAGACGGCATCACATTTATCCGTCAGTGGGTGGTGAAACAGCCCCTTAATCTCGGATATTACGAAATAATCTAAACATCATTCTAATTACCCTACAAAAAATTTTAACATTCGAAATTTCGGAGACATCACGCTACACTAGGAATTCATATGAAATAACCCTCATTGTTCACTAAACTACTGTGGATGCACGTGTCAGTTCATTCATACCGAGACGCACTGCGGCATATTTCATTGGGCAAATTCTTAAAATGTTTAAAATTTATACTTTAAATGTTAACGCATCCTTTCAACAAAATGTATCGCATGAATGTATGAATGTGTGTCTGAATGTATATAATGTATGTTATGTGCATTTCTTTATTAAAACTTTGATATGATAATATGTCTAAAATAATGTGTGTCAAATGCTTATACAATTAGAATTGTTGCAGCAACATTTACACTATCTGAGTAGGCGCTAGAGTTACGTTATCTTTGGCTTAATTTTTAATCACTGCATCTTCTTCTACGGATAGGAAGGCGAAGAAGACGAGGAAGATATGGAGGAGGAGCAGGAGGTAGAAGGAGGGGAGGAGGAGGAAGAAGTTGAGGAAGGCGGTGACGGAGACGCCGCCGCCGCGCACCAGGTAACATGACAGTCCAACTCTGTCCAACACTCTTGCAATAACTGTTAAGCGGGTCACACAACAAACCAAAGCAAACCAAAGCTTGTGTTAAGGGTACTAGGCAACGAATAAAAATACTTAAATAAATAGATACATAAATATTATAAATGCGAGTGTCTGTCCATCGGTCTGTTGCCTCTTCACGCTTAAACTGCTGAACTTGAGAAAAACATAGGATAGTTTTTATCCCTGAAAATTGCATAATCCCGCGGGATAGCGACAAACGAATTTTTCACAGAACTCTTCACTTTTTTGCATGCATGTGTAAACCAGGTGACAATGCAATATTATTGTAACATGGAGCTGATCTGATGATGGAGTTGGAAGGTGGCCATAGGAACTCTGTAATAAAACGACACAACCCCGTCTAGTATTAAAAATACGGTTAAGTATTAGTAGTATAGTTAGGGTAAGGCGAGGTAGATCGGAATTGATTTGATTACTGAATCAATCTGGGACCTCAAACTTTGTAGTAAGGTTCTCTAACCACTATGCTATCTGGTCGTAATAGTATCATATTGAACAAGTTAGCTATGAAGTATCTTTTTGTATATATTTTTTCACGACACTGCTCGAAAATGTGGCCATAGATAACCTAAATCCAGTACACAAAACTGCCTATATTTAACAGCTGATTCATTTATGGCGCGCAAACACGACAACAATGTTACACTAATCGAAAACAGGTCGTATCAGTATATGTATTTCATAATACGATACGACTTTTTTAAAGATAATTTCTGAATTTCATTCCCGGCGTGCTGAAACGACCAATCAAAAGTAATCGTCTGCTGCATGTGAAATTCAATTGACCAATGAGAATGCGTCATTCATGACTTTAATGAGGTGTTTTTTTTCCTTAAACGCATAATATGTACAAAATGCTTTAATTTTTTTAAGTATGAAAAACGCCACAGCATTAAACTTTTTAAGCGCTGCAAGGTTAAGGTTTTTATTTTTTAATTATGTGGTTTTTGATACTGGCCACTAGGCCGGTAAGGCGACCGGCGACGCGTCGTGACGGCGACTAAATCAAACATAGTTCGAGTTATGTGAGCGGCCGTAGCGGCCGCAACGGCCGCTCACATTAACTCTAACTATGTTTGATTAAGTTCCCGACCGACTGAAATGACGCAGAACACTAAAATCAGCTTTCCAGGGAAAAACATCACAATGAGTTTTAACAACTGCCCCCATGCAAACATTAACATAAACTTTAATTAAATATTTATTTTTATTATAAGAAACGTTTTTTATTTCCTCGCATTAGTCGTGAAAAGCACAATGTTTAGTCTCGGCCAAAAGTGCAATAGATGGACTCGTACTTTCGAGGGCCTCCGCTACGCGTCGGCCCTCAAACAAACTCGTCCATCTATTGCTTACTTTCCAGCCTCTACAACAATGTACTATTTTTTCAACTTCATTTTTTTATTACTTTTACGGTCATCCCGTGAAATCATATATTTCATACTAAATACAAACTGAAATATAGATGCACAGAAAAACCCCCGAAAAAAGACCAATGCTGGGAATCGAACCCAGGTCCTCAGCATTCCGTGCTGCGTGTTTTACAAATTGTTTAAAGTTGCACAGTAGCGCCATCTCTTGTCCAGGTGAGCGGTTAGTTCCGAAGGAGTGTTGAAATCTCTCGATAGAGGGTGTAACATAGATGTGTGCTTATCACTGCATAAGGTGATGATTTAGCAGACTGAAATGTATGATGTATAGGAAAGATTCGTGTCTAATCTCTAGACCAGTGGTGGTGTAGGGGTTTAGCACGCAGCAGGGAATGCTGAGGACCTGGGTTCGATTCCCAGCATTGGTCTTTTTTCGGGGGTTTTTTCTGTGCATCTATATTTCAGTTTGTATTTAGTATGAAATATAAGTATCATATTGGGTTATACAGGAATCTCCGGCACAGTCTCCTGAAGCGGGCGGGGAAAGTGAGCTCGGAGAGAGTGGCGAGGGCGGCGGCGAGGCCGACAGCGAGCCCGCGCCCGCCATACAGCAGATAGAGGCAATCAGTAGCGGCACCGAACGTGAGTTACGAGTAGATCGCGTATCCACTAAAGACGTGTGAATGTGAAATCCCGTAGAGGAGCTATGAAACTGTGTGCAGATGGGCAGTGCGGAGATCCATAGCGGACTCTTTTCAGTTAAGTGCGGTGTGTGGGAGTCCTTTTAAGTTTCAAGTCATAAATAGCTAACTGGGTGCCAAATTTCAGCACAATTAGTGTTTTGCGCTGTGCGTTGATAGATCTGTCAATCCGTTTAGTCAAATATCCGTTTTATTTATTTAGAAGTTTACGCTTATAAATGTGTATAAATCAATCAATGTTGGTAACTTGAGTCATAGTGTTATTGTTTACACAGCGAGCGGAGCCCTGTCTCTGGGCGGCAGCGGCGGCGACGACGGAGACGACAGCATCGTGCCCTCCACGCCTACGCTCTACGTGCCCAGGCGCAATGACGGGTACTGACTGTAATATATTATCATCTGAGTCATATACATTTTTTTATTCGCGTCTCTCCTGTGGACGTGGCAAAAGTTAAAGGCCAATATTTTTAGTCAAGTATTTTTTAGCCAACTTTCGGCCCATTTAAATAAATCTTACGTTTGATGACTCGGAGTCGTTAATTTTATGTCCCATCTATACATAACATACCAGATGTAAATATTTGTAAATCGTGTACTGGTCGATTTACTTAACAAATAGATACATCTTCAGGCCGGGGCCGCACTGGTAAGGCGACCGGGGACGCGACGCGACGGCTACTAAATCAAACATATTTGATTTAGTCGCCGTCGCCGCTGCGGCCGCTGTGCCCGCTCACATAACTCGAACTATGTTTGATTTAGTCGCCGTCGCGTCGCCGGTCGCCTTACCAGTGCGGCCCCGGCCTCAGACAGTGGCACGAAGGAAAGCACTACCGTTCTAATTTTAGTTGTCACACGGTAGCTTCCACGTTTTGACACCTTGTTTGATGGCTAGTTTGGCGGAGCGGTGAAGAAGTCCTTTGGCGGTGTTCTAAACCCTTAACGCATTCACTGCCGGGCACCATAATATATGGGTTTTTTCACGACTTTCGCCTAGTGCCGCTGTCGTAGTTCGGTAGTCATGTGAACGCACATGCGCGTTTTTGGCACTTCATATCTTGAATCTTACTACTAGTTAACCTCGATACCTCCTGGAAAGAAATCGTACTAGTAACTATACAGGGAAAATTTCATAAAGTGCACAAATTTTAATGAGTCGTTTTCAAAAAATTTGTACACAATTAAGGGAATAATTAAAAACAAAATTTAATTAATTATTTTTGTGTAACGGAGTTACCCATATACTTTGTATGACTAACTTTCATTACACAAAAATAGCGATCGTGACTTTTGTTCTGATTAAGCCGTTACTATGTACAAATTTTTTGAAAACGATCCTAATATGTGATTCAGTGTCGTTAAAATAACAAATTTCAGTATTTTTCTTTATAATATTAACCATATTTTTTTTATTTTTTTATTTTGTTTTCCATAGTTACTCGACCAATTATTGGATGAATTACTATGAACAACACAAATTTCAAAATTCTATCTGTGATCTAACAACGGTACTGAATCACGTATCAAAATTTGTGCACTGATTAAAAAAAACCGGCCAAGAGCGTGTCGGACACGCCCAAGATAGGGTTCCGTAGCCATTACGAAAAAATCAAGTAATATTTTTCTTGTGTACGGAAATCTTCCAAGTTAGGTATCGTCAATACTTTGAAAAAACCTCGTATCTCAAAATCGTTTATCTGGCAAAGTGAACCTTATTACGCGCGTATCAAGGTTCAGTTTTGTTTACATGCTGATTTGAGATACGAGTTTTTCAAAGTAGTGACGGTATGTTTAATACCTTAGGCTACTATTTACTCTTAAACTACAAATAATTCCCAAGCAATCTTAGCCGCTATAATTTTCCTTGTAAATTTAATATATTTACTACCATTTTGAATTTTTTTAAATTTTTCCACCCAACAGTTTAGATTTTAGAGGGGGGGGGGGGGACGGTCGATTTTAATGAAAATTTTCACTTTAAAGTTGAATATTTCGCAAACAAATCACTGAATACAAAAATCATGTAAGCAACCCCGCAATGTTTTATAGTGTGGGGTATCCAACGATACCCCACACTATAGGGTTAGTCAAGAAAAAAAAATCACCCCCACTTTACGTCTATGGGAGGTACCCTAAAAAAATTTTTTTTAGTTTTTTTTATTTAACCACTTTGTCGGCGTGACTAATATATATATTCATGCCAAATTACAGTTTTCTAGTACTAACAGTCTCTGAGCTTAGCCGCGGACAGACAGACAGACGGACAGACATGGCGAAACTATAAGGGTTCCTAGTTGACTACGGAACCCTAAAAATTACCCTGTATAGGCTATATTAACCTTTTCAACGCCAACGACACATATATGTGTCACAAAATACAGTGTCAAAGTGATCTTGACACAATGACATAAGATTCAAAGCAGGTTTACATTTTGTCGAGGCGTGGCGTTGAAAGGGTTTATATCAAAGTTTGTGTATCAGATTCGGCGAGGCGGTAGTGTCGCCACTGGGCGCGGGAGCGGGAGCGGGCGCGGGCGCGGCGGCGGCGGCGGGCGCGCGCTTCACGTTCGCGGAGGCGGGCGCGGCCTCGCACCACGACACGCACGCCGACCTGGCCGCCGCGCTGCCGCCCGCCGCTGCTCACGCCCACCCACACCCCACCATCTCCGACTCACGTAAGTTCTAAACTAAGTCGTTGCCAGCAGATACGAAACGCTCTGTGCTTATGCCTTGATCACACGTACCGAGTAAACGGGCGAGACAATGCTCTCGGCCGAGTACTCGGTGCGTATAAACATAGCGCCGAGTGCTGGGCCGAGCGCTCGGCCGAACGAAGCGGCGACTAGGCACTAGGCACTGTCTCGCTCGCTCACTCGGCAGGTCTGAACGTGCACTGTCTCGCTACTCGGCCACATGTAGTCTCAATAGAACTGTGGTAATTTCAAAACACGTGTGAACAGGCCCTTGCATATATCACTGTCTCGGCCGAAAAACAAATTACTGTCTCGCCCGTTTACTAGGTACGTGTGATCAAGGCAATACACCTGACAGCCATTACCGCCCGGCCACGACTTCGCGCGTTTAGCGGCGCGGCGAGCGTTTTATCAGTTCTTTGCGTGTGCCGCCAGGTAACCACTATATGCAGATTTTGAACACAGAAAACGCTCGCCGCGCCGCTAAACGCGCGAAGTCATGGCCGGGCGGTTAGGAGTAACTAAACGCGCGCTTTAGTAGACCAGGGATGTTGCGGATGGAGAATTATTGACATCCGCGGATGCGGTTGGAAAATTTGGAACATAAAAAACCAAAAAATATTTTTTGTTCCGATGTTATTATGCGTGTTTTTGTGATGGATGGCCCTGTCCAAATTAAAGTATTGCTGCAAAACTATTATCTATTAGCACCCATTTATTCACGATTACGGTGTTTATTTTTTTTATGAAATCTTGGTGAAAACTGAAACTACACTAGTTTCTTTTGTTATCTTAAACATAAAAAAAAAACATATTCCTCGACCATTACATCGAATCGAAATTGCTTGCTTTATCTAGCTAAGTTTTTCACTTCAATCAAAATCAGCTGAAGGTTCATTCATAGATGCTATTCATATTAGTTGATATACTTAATATTTAGTACAAATGCACTAAACCAACAACAGACTCGGATTAACTACTCAACTCCGAGTTAATGGCTAACCCAGGGTTAAGAAGTGTCAAAATGTGTGGAACCTTTAGTGACTGACGAGTGCTGAACTCCTTTTTCGCATATGTACAGTTGTGGCCATATAATTAAGAACGATTATTTATTGAGATGATTTTTTCAAAGTAACAAGTATAACTAATTGCCCGTATTTTTTTTATTTCTCTCGGTATTGCAAAACTTTTCCGTACTACCGGTACATTCATTTATGCAACATTGTTGGCTAAAAAATTAATAGAGAAACTTTATACATTCGATCTGAACCTAGTATTAGTACTTACTGGCTGGTCACGTAATTAAGAACGCTGAATAGTTTATTATTTTTTCAAATTTAAATAGAGAACACTGTGTGGCTCTGTGGTTGTAGATTATTATTCGTATAATTTTGGCGCCATTTCGTGCTGTTAAAGTCTTAAAAGTGATTACTTCGTATAAAAACAATGGGGAAAAATAAAAGTTGTGATAAATCTACAAGAGAAGTAATAATAAAACTTCGCGAGAAGAATTGGTCGTATAAAATGATAGCCGACCATCTGCAATGTTCAAAAACAATGGTTTTCCATGCCGTAAAGCATTTTTCCACGTATCAAACTACTTCAAACGTTCCGCGTGGACCTAGACAGAGAAAGTCATCTCGTCGAGATGATCGAAATATCGTTCGTTTGGGAAAACAAAATCCTTTTAAAGGGTCTAATGAGTTGAGAAAAGAATATTTTGGCGAAAACAACCCTTCAGCAATCTCTGCACGCACTATTCGAAGGCGTTTGATAGAAAATAAGTTGAACGGAAGGATAGCAAGGAAGGTGCCTATGTTGAAACGATGTCATAGGCAAGCCCGACTTGCATTTGCAAGAAGGTATGAAAACTGGACAGTCAGACAGTGGAAAAACGTTCTTTTTTCTGACGAGACAAAAATAAATAGGGTATGTTCTGATGGAAAACGATATGTACGACGCCCTCCGAATAAAGCATTCGACCCAAAGTACACAAAAGTGACATTAAAGCATGGCGGGGGAAATGTGAAAATTTGGGGGTGCTTTTCTGGACATGGCGTTGGACCTGTTAGGCTGATAGAAGGAAACATGGATCAATTCCAATACAAAAATATACTGCAAGAAACAATGTTACCATATGCCGAAGACGAGCTTCCGGTTATTTGGATATTCCAGCACGACAATGATCCAAAGCATACTGCACGCACCGTTAAGGAATTCCTCACATCACAATCAGTTTCAGTCTTAGATTGGCCAGCCAACAGCCCAGATCTTAACCCAATAGAGCATCTTTGGTGCGAAGTCAAGAAAAAGGTTTCAAATCCACAGTGTGGCAATTTGAGAGAGCTGTACGACGTTTTCTTAGAAGAATGGAACTCTTATTTCTCTTGCGAAATGTCAAAAATTGATAGATTCAATGCCTCGCCGGTGTAAAGCCGTAATTAAAAGCCGTGGACATGCAACTAACTATTAATTTTAGTTCAAATGTATTAATTTGCTTTTTTTTCTATACCAACTTCACATTAATATGATTTATTTAATCTAAGTTTCATATAAAACAACTCTCGAGCAGTTTAATAAATCGTTCTTAATTATTTGTCCAGCTTCATTACTATTTGAATTTATTAGTATAGAGAACAAATAAAATTTGTAAAAAAAAATGTTAGCAATTATACACTATTATTATTAATCCCGTTTGCTCTATCCATGTGGCTATTTTATAACATAACTTGTTACTTCTAAGAAGGAACACAATTAGACATATGACATGATGTAGATAAAAAAAAATCGGAAACTTCAAATCGTTCTTAATTGTATGACCACCACTGTATTTTGTTTGTATTTTTAATTATTATTTTTATTTTTTTTCTTAGCATGTACAGGTCGACTCACAAGAGCTGGCACAAATGGATCGAATGAGTGAATGAAAGTATCTATGTGTTGCTTATTTGAATACACTTCACGCAAATATGACTCAGTCATTTTCCTACAGAAGTGCCAAAATGACATTACTTTCGTTCAATCCATTCGTGCCAGCTCTTGTGAATCGACCTGTACATGTTACTTATGCGAAATAAAGATTTCTTATTCTTAACCCAGAGTTAACGATTTTTTTTTTACCCCGGACTGTGCAAGTGACCCTAATATGTGTAATGCATCTCAGGGTCAGAAGGCAACGAAAGTCGTGAGTGGGAGGAGTCCAGAGTAGAAGAAGAAGCTGCAGCCGTTAGTTCACAAGGCAGCGAACCCTCATCCCCACACCAGGTATGTTTAAAAGTCTCAGTTTAACAGAAAGGCGGCTTTACGTCCAATCCAATCGAAGCCGCAATGATAAATTTTAAGCTTTTTCCAGGCCCCATCTTTTTAGATAAGCTACTACAAAATTAATCATTGTATTTTATAGTTTACCTATTCAGAATTAATTTTAAAAGCAAAGCGTATTTTAAACAAATTGAATTGATTTTCTACCATATTTAAAAAGGAGTAATATAGAATCTTTGAGTTGATTTATGTGGTCGCTGTATGCACTATGCCTGAAAAAGAGTTAATGATGCTGGCGCACTACATCACTGCCGCGCTGGTGAAGCACCAGCATCGGGCGGCCACAGCTAAGGCGCTACTCGCTCCCTCAAATTAAGACTACAACAACCATCTCTTCTTACTCAGCGCGTTATCGCCCACCGTTGGGCATACGCCTCTCCAACCTTTTTCCATCCAGATCGACTATCTCTCTCTCTCTTCCAGACCGGTCCTGCTGTCTCTATAATTTCATCGGACCATCGGGCAGGCGGTCTGCTCACATTTCTTTTGCCTAACCAGGATCTCCACTCCAAAACGCGCTTACTCCACCGTTCGTTGTGTCGTCGGCACACGTGGCCGGCCCAAGCCCATTTCAGCTTCGCGACTCTATGTCCCACATCGACCACTCTGGTGCGTTGTCTAATAAGCTCGTTCCGGACTTGATCGCGTAGCGTTATGCCGAGCATGACTCCAATACAACAACCATACATAGGGTGAATCAACTTTTTCTTGCCACCCGTTGTATTTACTGATACTCATGTTTAAACAAATAAAATATATTTATAACATGTTAGTGACAACCGTAATCTTATGCCTAAGTTAGTAAAAATACAGTCAATCATTATTATAAATAGTAAGTTGGAGTGTGCGTGGGTTCCAGTTCCAGTGACTTACAATAGGCTACTTTCCTAACTAGTCAGTCTTTTAGATTATCAAAAAATATTGGACACGTATTTTTTATTTTGTCAATTAAACAAAAAATTACGAAGATTTGGCGCGTTGAAGTTTCGCGTGACGTCACTTGTTCCTACACTTTGTATGAGCGTTTTAGGAACAAGTGACGTCACGCGGAACTTCAACGCGCCATATCTTCGTCATTTTTTGTTTAATTGTCAAAAGAAAAATTACGTGTCTAATATTTTTTGATAATGTAAAATACGGACTAATAAGAATTATTATTTTTTTACCTAGGAAACATCCCTATTGGGCAGTCCACCCGCTCTAGAGACCATATATTACTATCTATCTCTTTCTGTCTATTTTGTGTATCTCTTTATGTCACAATTTTATACCGTTTGACCGAAAGAAATAGTGAAAGCGATAGCAAGCGCTCGCATGTTATACAAAAAGATGGATATAAATCCATCATTTCATATACGTTTTAACGTAAATATATTATTACTAGCTGTTGCCCGCGACTCCGTCTGCGTGGATAGGGTGTAAAAAATACGACCGACCTACGACCTATTCTCAGACCTACCGAGTATAAAGAACAAAGTTTCATAAAAGTCGGCCAAGCCGTTTCGGAAGAGTTCGATAACAAACACCGTGACACAAGATTTTTATATACAGGGTTATTTGTAATTCACTAGCATCCTTTTAACCCTAAACTCCTACCACTTAAACAAATGTTTTTTGTTATACGACTTTTTAAAATGGAGTACATTTTTTTTCCACACACGGCACAGAGTATCGTAAAAATACAGGTAATCTCAAATTTTCAAAACGTTATTACACCAAAGATATAAAGTTATGACAAAAGTCGTAAAATAAAAAAGATTTGTTTAAGTGGTAGGAGTTTAGGGTTAAAAGGATGCTAGTGAATTAAAAATAACCCTGTATTAGACTAGCTGTTGCCCGCGACTCCGTCCGCGAAGAATAGGGATATAAAACATAGCCTACGACGTATTCTCAGACCTACCGAATAAAGAGAAAAAAAAGTTTCATAAAAATCGCTCATGCCGTTTCGGAGGAGTTCGATAACACACACCGTGACACGAGATTTTTATATATTAGATGGAATAACTGTCAATTCCATTCGTAGTCCCATTGCGGTCTTAAAATAAGTCTTTAAATTGATTATTTCTGTCTAGTACCATTTATTTAAAAAAAAATTATGGAAAATTACACAAAAAATACACACTCGCATAAAAACAGTAAATTACTATTCGTCCACAACAAGACAAGTGTCGATGGTGTCTATTCGACAAGTCCATCTGTCAATGCCGAAGATAGCTTAACTTTTTTTCTTTATTTTTTGTAAAACTTTAATTAATAAAACGGTTTAACAAATCAGGGTTTGACGCTTACACCCGTAAATAAAACTAAATAAAAAAGTTGTCGTAAGTGTTTTGTGTATAACTAGGCCTCAATAATTTGTTTAGTCTTATCAAGATGGATTCTAATGTTATTTGTTAATGACTGCACTATATTGTCTGTCTCATAGTGTAGGTACCATCCATCCAGCGTAAATAGCTCCACTGCAATACATGATGTAAATGGTGCAACAAATTCTTATAAAAGGAGGTTAAATACAAGAAAACACAAATTACCGAAGTTGAATTAAAATAATTGGTCTGTTTCTAATGTATCGAACTCGTTCAGGTTAATGAACTTTTAATGCGTAAGAATTCCAGTTTTCTTGCTGTTTAATTGACTTTTGTTTTTGCTATACCTACTAATAGCGACACTTATCACGTTGATAAAAAGTAATAGCTAATTCTTTGTTTTTATGTTGAAAGATTTTAAGGGATATGAATCATTATCATTAGGTGACCTAAAAAAATTGTGTATTAGGTATAGTAGCGGAATGAAAAGTCAGTCGAAAAGTGACGAACCTTTTCATTCCGCGACTGTACACAAATCTTATTCACATGTCCTATCCTATACATACTAATATTATGAATGCGAAAGTTTATGAGTTTGTGCGTGCGTACGTATGTGCGTACGTGTATCCGTGTAGCTATCCGAGTAGCTGGATCTCAGGAATAACACTTGGACTACTTTTTATTCCGATATCCCTACGGGATCGGGATATAATTTCGAAATATGTACCGCTAGGTTTAGAGGCATGAATTGGTACGGCTGTTTTTTATGCAACGTTAATGAAGATTACGATATAATTTTTGGGAATTTCCACGGGAATTTTTAGCGACATTTTAATTGAAATGCCAGATCTAGCGAGCGAAGCCACGGGTGAATGCTAGTTTGTAATAAAATACAATTAATGTCAATAATATGATTATGATCACCCTGACTCATTGTCACCGCGTGAGTACATTACGAACATGTTTATAATAATTTTTCTACACGTTTAAAAAATTGAGAATTTATTCGAGAAATTCTTACTTATTTATTTCGGGGATCTCGGAAACAGGCCTAACGATTTAGATGAGACTTGCTATATGGGGGTTTTCGGGGCCAAATAATCGATCTAGCTTGGTCTTATCTCTGGGAAAACGAGAGTTTTAGAGCGTATATTTATTTTTATATTTATTTGTATATTTATTGTAAACTAAGTAGTACAATCATATTGCAGAAGTTTTGTAACTTGTAGTTCCATGAAAAAGGCCTTTAACCGTCCCTAATCGTGGTTTCATGTATATGTTAGCTATAAACTCGAGCGCGTTACCTGCAGTACCTACCTACCTGCATATATAATGAGTATTCATTAGCTGATTACTGGCTAAGGTTGAAACGTTTATCAACGTTTGCCTCGTGTCCGCCCGCACTAAGATTTTGAATAACATTCAGTTTAATAATAGCAAAAAAAGAAAAAAAAAGGTTTATACTTCCTTTAAGGCCGACAACAGATTAGTGACTCTCTTTGAGTTGTTGTTATTTATGGGCGGTGGTGATCATTTGCCATCAGGTGACCCGCGTAATCGTTTGCCTCCATCTCACCATAAAAAAAACGATTGCTCCGTGCCTTCGTCTGCGAAGAGTTCGTTTACCGCCATCTCGCAAAAACTGCATTATTCCGGTATAAAAATGTTTTATGTGTTACAGGTTATAATTAATTAATGATTAGGAGTGAATATAGCCTATGTTTCTCAGGGATAACTTAGCATTCTAATGGTGAAAGAATTTTTGAAATCGGTCCAGTAGTCTTTAGGGTTCCGTACCCAAAGGGTAAAAACGGGACCCTATTACTGAGACTTCGCTGTCCGACTGTCACCAGGCTGTATCTCATGAACCGTGATAGCTAGACAGTTGAAATTTTCACAGATGATGTATTTCGGTTGCTGCTATAACAAAGAATACTAAAAAACGAAATAAAATAAATATTTAGGGAGGGCTCCCATACAACAAACGTGCCTTTTTTTCGCCAATTTTATAGAAAGTGGTACAGAACCTTTCGTGCGCGAGTACGACTCGCACTTGGCCGGTTTTAATATATGTATTTTTGTATGTTTATAAAGAATAATCTTTACAAACATACAAATATTTCCTCTTTATAATTTTATCGTAGATAAAAGTGGATGCCCGCGACTCCGTCAGGGTCTCAGACTATCTCCATACCAAATTTCATCTAAATCGGTTTAGCGGTTTAAGCGTGAAAAGGTAACAGACAGACAAACTTTCGCATTTATAATATTAATAAGGATTGAAGTACAATTTTATTGTATGATGTGTTGTTACTAAACCACCGACGCTGCGCTTATCCACTCAAATGCTTTGTGCAACTACGGTTGACAAACCGCTTATTTATTTCAATCAAATGGTCACTTTAGACTTGAGATAAGTAGACCCAACAACACGTTCTGAACTTTCTAAATAATTAATTTTTATCTTATAGTTATTGAATGCAAAGTAAAACAATATTATCAAGCACAAATAATGTATCATAAAAATAATAAGCATTCACATTTAGAACTAAGATTTCAAACATCTGTGCAAACATCGCGTCACACTTAAATAAGATATTATCTTTCAGTAGAATACACAAACAAGGAGTAGGTATATTCGTTCCGCTTGGCTTACTTACCATTGTACTGCACTTTATTGTTCCACTAACACGACCAGGGCCCAATTGCATAACAAATTACAACTAATATTACAAGCGGAACTCTCGCTTCAGTTATATTAACTAGAAAGGGAGTTCCGCTTGTAATATAAGTTGTACTCTTTGTTATGCAATTGGGCCCTGACCGTTTGTACGACTCGGTCACAAAACATGCAGAATCTTTGATACATTAATGCGATGTTATAATTAAATATTATAGTGTTTCTATTCAGTGCACGGCACGATTGCATAGCATCGTCATGTCATGGCAGTATAGTTTTTTGGGCTTTTGGTAGTGATCATTATCTCTCTCTAGCAAAGCATCATGTTAACACGGGATAACCGTCCCGTGCCGCTTCTTAGGCCCATACTACACGGGCGGTTCTCCCGCCGCGGGAAACCGCTTATGAACCGCCACTAGACACAATTTTATATGGAAGTTGTATGGTGCAAACTACACTGCGAAGCTCCGTCGAGCGGTTTCCCGCGGCGGGAAACCGCCCGTGTAGTATGGGCCTTAAGTCGGTTCAACACTTTTCATATAAAAAAAGCATGTCAGTGGGCGTCACCGCTACACTCGCTAATACTAAAACGACATATGTGTATTCGTATTGCCTTAGTCGAGGCATTGGTTTGTATTTAAGCTTTGATACGAACCATCTATGCGCAAGAGTGCTGTGGTTTGGGTTCAATATTTTTATTAGAAGAAATCAAACACAATAAGTACATGACTATTTTAGAAATAATCTTTGGCAATTGATTATCACATGCGAATGTTTTATTATTCAAATAGCTTTTCCCCTGTACTTCGCTGGCATAAACCATTAGATCTGGCAGTTGAAATGCCCCGATTTTACTGAATTGGCATGTCATGGTCTTTAATACCGTCTGTACTAGTGGCGTCGCATGATTCTTCTGAGAACGGGAAAGAAATTGAACTTGTTCGGACAGTAAAACAAAGGAAAGTCGCGTATTTGAGCCATATTTACACCAACAATAACGCCTACTGTAAACCATCATGATGGGTAAAATACCGTCAAAACTTAAGATCGGGAGACGCAAAATGTCATAGTTCCGTAACATAAGAGAGTGGAGCTGGCTATGGACAGGACGAGATTTTAGAAACTGACTGCTCTTCAATAATGAAGTTGCACTATAAGTAGAAAAAGAAGAGAGTACTGGATCGTTTTCAAGAAATTTGTACATAGTTAACGGCTTAAGCAAAACAAAAATCACGATCGCTATTTTTGTGTAACGAAAGTTAGTAATTTTTTTGAAAACGACTCTACTAGTGGCGTGCACTAATGACTTATTGAATTATGATCATGCCCCTTACTATTTGCATCTATTATATCGATACAATGTTTTCGATAATTTAGGTACAATGTTTTTTCTCAAATATTATACGTAAAACTGTCCAGTAAGAACAATACAAATCTCTTAAAATCGCTTAGAACTTCTTGTAAAAATATGTCTTATTTTTAATAGAGTAAAACGCCTCATTTTTCTTTATGTTAGAGAGGCCATACAAACGAACTAGTGGGTCACCTGATGTTAAATGAACACCACTGTCCATAGACACTCATCTTTGGGTCATTAAAAAGGTTGAACAATAAACGTTTAATTGGCATAGATCACTTTTTTACGATGTGGTCTAATTCCAAAACTATTTCGAGGAATAGGTTTATTAAATCATTTTATAAGATTTTAGTTTTTGGTCCATGAAGGAGCTATTGAAGGGTGACCTTCCATTGCCGCTCAAGCGGAAACTCGTCGACTCGTGTATACTGCCCATCCTAACCTACGGTGCTCAAACATGGTCCATGACCGAGATTCAGAAGTCCAAATTGAAGGTCTGCCAAAGAGCTATGGAACGCAGCATTTTAGACGTGAAAAGGACCGAAATGGGACTGGGCTGGCCACGTCCGCCGCATGCACCCAGAAAGGTGGGCGCGGGTTACCACTGAATGTATGCCCCAAGATGGTTATCGGTGCCGCGGTAGACCAAGGCGGAGATGGCGAGATGACCTAGACTCGTTCTTGGGAGACTGGCCAGACATAAGTGCACACAGGGAGAGTTGGAAGTCCAGGGGAAGAGGCCTTTGCCCAGCAGTGGGACATTAATACAGGCTAATAATAATAAACAGATCGATTGAAACGCCAGACAATGCTCATCGACATCACCATCCCCCATGACGAGAGCCTCGTGAAAGCTGAGAAGGACAAAGCCAGTAAGTACCTTGACCTAGCTCACGAGATAACCGCCATGTGGGATGTTGATTCGACGATCATTGTCACGATAGTCGTTTCTGCGAACGGTCTGATAGCGAAGAGTCTCGACCAACACCTCAAGAGACTCTCGCTAGATGGCTGGATCAAGGGTCAGATACAGAAGGCGGTACTCCTGGACACTGCACGGATAGTCAGGAGGTTCCTCTCTCTGCCGCCCTAACCACCGATAGTTTTTTTATATTTTACTTTTTGTATAATTATTGTAAAAATCTAACCTAAGAGAAAAAATATAAATAAAGAGAATAATAATAATAATAAGATTTTAGTAAAAAAATACTAAATTATCGTATATTTTTGCAAAATAATGTTTGACCTTTCTAGTGGCATTAACTTTGAAATTCTTTGCAAGAAGAAAAAAAAGCCGTCCGTCTAGTTTTTACAAGCTTTTATTTAGCTCACCCCGTTGGTTTTATTCTTGGGTCAAATCTTAGAAGTCGAATTTGACCCACTTCCAGTGGTTGGATTCACCTGAAATTTGGTATAGTTATGTAGGTTGGATGACAATGCGAGTACAGTCAACAAAAAGTACAGTCAGCTAAAAAGCTTGCTTTAAAAATTAAATTTTTAACAAAACTTATTCTATACTATTATCTGTCACTTCGACGTAGTTATCTATCATCTGTCAGCCAGTTTAAGGATACTATTTTGAAAAACATTCTTCGCGTCTTTCATACATATTTTAAAATGGATTTATACAGGAAGTGTTTCATTCCTACTTGTGGAAATGATTCTGTCAATACTCCAAACAAATTAATTGTTCGCATTAGAGAAGATTTACGAGAGAAGTGGTGCCGCGAAATTATTGTGGAGAATTTCAAAGTTTACACGATCATTGCGAGGATCATTTTAATGTAAGTATGTATTAAATCTGCCAAAGAACTTTCAAGGGAACACTCCTGATTATTTTATTTTATACGTAGATGCGGTAAAATGTCGCTTGGAACTCAACGCGCCGAACATGACCGATCGCAGCGCGAGAACTCCCGAATGCAGTTTCGGTTTCGGTCGTAGTTTCGGCAGGTTTGGCGCCGAAACTGAAACTAAACCGAAATCCATTTTTAGCCGAAACTCGACCGAAACCGAATTTTCGGTCGGACACAATTACGTACAGTCAGCATCATATAGATAGTGACAGTCAATGTCTCCAAATATACCGTTACATCCGAAATGTCCATTAATACCGACTCATCCAAAGTGATCAAATTGTTCAGGTCATCCACCGTGTTCAAATTCACCGGAGCACACAAAGCGCCAAATACTTGGTAGCTGTCAAGTCGCTGTTGATACCGTAACACCCACAACGCCATTGGTATCCTAGCATCCAAAAATATGGAACACACTACAATTGTGAACTTTATGTTAAACGTAATAGAGCTCAAGCAGAATGTTTTCATATTAACACAACATAATATTGTTAAATATAAAATTGTGGAAAGAAGTCATTACATGATTATAGAAAGAACTGCTTGATGTTAAAAATGTAGCCAAGGTCTAGAGTTTTATTTAAGAAAAAATATAGATATGAAATCATGCGAAGTCAATAAGTACAGAATATTAATTTATTCAACAGTCTAGAGTTTAGTCTTATTTCGTTTATTAGACGCGAGTTATCCGTATTTTTTTAATATGAGTTTGAATATCACTGCAAATGGGTTGCTGTTTTTGGCTGACTAATTTAAAAGGTGACTTTGCTTTGTGCACAACTAGGTATTATATTTTAAACTAATGCATCGCAATAATTTTCAATAAAATGTCAAAGGTATTTGATGAGACCTTGGTACTTAAATAAACCACATTGATGATTGATAATACTTCAGGGATGAAGTAACTTCTTCTATTCATAAAATCAAATTACCTATTAAGTAAAGCGGTAATTTTCTGCCTCGTCTTGCCGGCAGCACTACCATGCACACAGCTATGGTGGAAATACTGAAACTGTTCTTTTTTCAAAGTGGGTTTTTATTACTTTCCAATTGAAATGAAAAAGGTTCTTACAAATCATTCTTAAAATAAAAAATAACTTGATTTTGCCGTCTAACCAACTTATCTGTCAATCAGACCAAGCAATACTACACTTTATGCAGACGGCGTAAATAATACAAAACAAGTATATGTCATTCAGATCCAGATCATGAAAGGGAAAGGGAAAGTTCGGTACTCTTCTCAGTGATTGTCAAAATTCAAGCTTCGAGAAGGTATTAGACCTACAAAATATATTATATATTCCCGTATTAACCATGTTTGAGCTCTATAACATTGAAAATAAAGTTCATACTTGTAATGTGTTCCATATTTTTGGATACTTTGGATGCTAGGATACCAATGGTGTTGTGGGAGTTACGGTGCCAACGGCGACTTGACAGCTACCAAGTATGTGGCGCTTTGTGCGCTCCGGTGAATTTGAACACGGTGGACGACCTGAACAATTTGATCACTTTGGATGAGTCGGTATTAATGGACATTTCGGATGTAGCGATATATTTGGAGACATTGACTGTCACTATCTATATGATGCTAACTGTACAAAAAATACTATAACCGTAAATCGTTTTTTGTAGGTATTCTCTTGGAAGAATCGGCAGCTTTAGTGTTATTGTTAATTGTTATTAAGGATAACGTGTAAAGTGACATTGACAGATGGCAACTAACCATCGATTGTGACACAATTTTTTTTTGTCTTTATTGTGTCTGTGATTTATACACAGATTCAGCCGCGGGATGTAATTTACAAGAAGTCGTATCTCAAATTTTCTTATAAAAAATATAAAAAAATATTGGAGTGATGAATTGCTATATTTTCGATAAAAATAAATAAAAAATTAGAGTTAGAAAAAATGAACAATCCCAATTGATTATACTTAAATGTTATTATATTATACATTTAAATATGACTTTATAAGAATGTCTATTGTTTTAGACAAAAATTTGAATGGATTAGTTGCAAATTAACAGTATACTTCTTGTTTGAGCAACAGAAATGTTATTAGTTATAAGTGAAAACTGTTTGGGCTAATGAATTGTTTAAATTATTTATGTATTTGTGCTATATTTGCCTGTTTGTTTTCCAAATATAAAAAATAAATAAAAAAAAATAAATAAATAATTAAATTTAACACATATTTATTCAAACTCTAAGGGCGCTTGTGCAATTTAATAATTAATTTTACCGTCCGACATTTTATTTTTCCGCATTCCGGGCCGTTTTTTTGCGCTTCAAGATGACAACAATGACAACTTACAATACAATGACTCTTTATTGTACACCACAAATAATACAATACAGTAAAACAAGTACATGAAAAAAAAATAAATAAGGTAAGCAATGGGCGGCCTTAAGGGGTATAGCAAAAAATCATAAATAAATAAGTAGTCCTGCCTCAATTTAATGTGGTTTATGTAAAATGACCCTGTCAGGTACCTTAGGGGATGAACTCAAAACTATTTTTGTCCTCTACGTCTTCGCACGTAGAGTATTTACCTAATAAAGGAAGCAACTGCCGACGTTCCTAGCCTAATTATGCGTGCGCGGCGTGTAGTTTTTAAAGAGAGCAAATCCTTAACTACGCCGTATTTCCGAGAAAAGACGGACAAGTGCACAAACCAATCATCCGTTTTTTGTCATGCCACATCAGACCGGACCGTGAAAAATGGGACTTCCGGACAATAAAATTCCTTATAGATAAGCGCTCTAAGGGACCATCCATAAATTACGTCACACCAATTTCGATCAATTTGGACCCCTCCTCCCCCCCTTGTCACACTTATTACTATGAAAATCGCCAATATTTTGTTCTAGTGTCACAGATTGCTTGACCCCCCCCCCCCCCCCCCCCCCTAAATGTGTGACGTAATTTATGGATGGCCCCTAAGAGTCAGCCAGTGGGTATACGGGATGCTACTATAAAAAAAAACAAGAGCAGCGTCGTTCGTGGAACGAGGTTGCATACGAAAAGAGCGGAAAACTTTTAACATTTTGGGAATAATTCGTTGTCAATTGTTTGTCTTTGTAGTTTGTTTTATTTTTGAGAAAAGCATTATACAAGCTTCGACCAATAACTGCCATACTGGACTAGTAAATAGAAATCCTCTTCCAATATAGCTTACTTACCTATATCTATCTTCCTCTCTTCCTATAGGTATCTTCATATATAACAAGCTAATTATTCGAGCGTTTCTACCGCTATCATTACCAGGACCCATATATCAAAGAAATGAGCTATTGTTTGCATTCATAACTATTTATTACCCAGCTAGGGTGACCATAGGCAAAAGGCGTCATACTTGCCAATAAAGGGCTTATTCAAATCAACAACATCGAACAACGGGGCTTATGTAGTACAAGTAGTTAATTGAATTGTTGTCTATATTGGTAACAGGTTGCTGAAGAAGGGCGCGAAGCCGAGGCCAGCGCGCCGGCGGGTCCGCCGCGCCGGCCGCCGCCCCCGCGCGCACTCTCCCCGCACCAGCGCTGGATGAGGGCTGCTGGTAATTGCTTACTTTATCCTGTCTAATCCCTTCCATCATACAATCCAACATTTTCTGCCAAATTCTTTTAAAACAAGAAGTGTTTAATAGTACATTGTAGTAGAGGCGAGGAAATCATCATCATCATCACAATCATCCATCTCGTCCATTTCGTCCATCCGTCCATCCCGTCCATCCCATCCATCCCGTCCATCCAGTCCATCCCGTCCATTCAGTCCATCAAGTCCATACCGTCCATCCGTCCATCTTTCCATCTGTCCATCCCGTCCATCCTGTCCATCCCGTCCATCCGGTGCATTCCGTTCATCCGTCCACCTCGTCCATCCCGTCCAACCGTCCATCCCGTCCATTCCGTCCATCCCGTCCATCACGTCCATCCGTCCATTCCGTCCATACGTCCATCCCGTCTATCCCGTCCATACCGTCCATCCCGTCGATCCGTCCATCTTTACATCTGTCCATCCCGTCCATCCCGTCCATCCCGTCCATCCTGTCCATCCCGTCCATCCCGTGCATTCCGTCCATCCGTCCATTCCGTCCATCCCGTCCATCCCATCCATTCCGTCCATCCGTCCATCCCGTCCATCCCGTCCATCCGTCCATCCAGTCCATCCAGTCCATTCCGTCCATACGTCCATCCCGTCTATCCCGTCCATCCAGTCAATCCCGTCCCTCCGTCCATCCGTCCATCCAGTCCGTCCGTCCGTCCGTTCGTCCGTCCATCCGTCCATCCATCCATCCATCCATCACATGCAGCAGAAGATTACTTTTGATTGGTCCAATAGTGTCGTTTCAGCACGCCAGGAATGAAATTCAGAAATTATCTTTCAAAAAGTCGTATCGTATTATGAAATACATATACTGATACGTCCTGTTTTCGATTAGTGTAACATTGTTGTCATGTTTGCGCGCCATAAATGAGTCAGCTGTTAAATGTACATATATAGGCAGTTTTGTGTACTGGATTTAGGTTATCTATGGCCACATTTTCGAGCAGTGTCGTTAAAAACTCTTTTATTTACAGACAGCGAGAGCGGACCTCGAGGGCGCGGCTTGAGAAACCGCGGCCGGCCATCCCGGCGCTCTCAAAACTATAGGTTCTAAGATTAAAATGACATATTCAGGTTTCTTCCCACAATATTCATAAGACATTTTCGTAAGATAAGTTTCAATTATACAATATAAATTATAATTGTTGTGTAATAGGAACTAGTAACCATTGTTTGGCGTAACTGTGATCATTCTGCTACCGATAATTGGGGCAGGATGCAGGATGGATAATAGTGAGGCGCGGATGCGAATGAATAGGGTCTGCTGTTTGTTATAGTCACTGCTTTTATAAAGTGAAATTTGTTTATCGTATTATCGTACCGAAGCGTCGCGCTATGAACGTAAAATTCGACAGCAAAGTATTTAAGGAGCCATTCATTAATTAACGTAAGGATTTAGAAAAGGATTCATTGCACTTAAACTTATAATTTGAGGTATACTTACCACTAAAGGATTTTTAAAAGGTAAATAATTAAGTTACATCAGAATGGCTTTTATAACTTAGGAACCCCCTCCACCTTACATAATTATTTAATGAATGGGCGGGTGCGGTTAAAACATGACCTCGAATTTGTCGATCCGGAATGCATGACAAAAATGTATGACCTCTTAGGACCTAATAATGCAAACCCTGGTATTATTGCCATAAGGGTTTGAATTATCAGGTCGTGCATTATTGATGACAAATATAGGTCGAGTTTTAATCGCACCCGAATAGGCCTTAGATAGTTTTTCACACCGGAAATGTATCATTCATTAGCTTTTCAGTGCGTGCGTTACTTATACGTTTTGAGTTGAATCATAATTTTCTATTAGTTTGCATACATAAAGCTATGGTAGTGAGGGTTGTCAAGCATTGTTTTTTTGCTCTAAGTTCGTCATCATCATTGTATTTAGTGTACTTGTCAAAATAATTATAAACATTCTATAAATTATTTCATGTTTTTCTCTAACAGTCGTGTCATTTTATTATTTTAAGAACAAAACCTATATTTTTTTAAATATGCAGTTTTGTTACTGTAATGGGACACATTGGTTATTTTAAGTATGTGACTTCTGTATTCTTACAAGTAATTAATGTATCCAAAATAGCAAGCTTATAATAATAGATAAGTCATTATATTATAGACATTAAGTGAAGCATTTCCATTTGTAATAATTTCCTTATAATTTACAAATAAAACTTTGAAAAAATGGGAATACTTGTTTTATTGTTCACTTAGCCCGCGGCTTCGTCCGCGCAGAATACAAATTAGTGGTAAAACTTCATCTTTTCCGTTGAATAAAGCAAAAATCTGGCAAGGCTACATCCAAAAATCCATCATATCAGTATCAGTTAGTGAATAAATCCCATTTATTCCCTATCCCGTGGGCATTTCAACAAATCATCCTTTATACCTCAACTTCAGCCGTCTAGAGCCAAGGTTTTGAGCTGTGTGTTGATGAGTCAGTCAGGGTTTTTTTTTATATTATATCCTTTCGTCAAAACACGAAAGTATAAAATGATCTATCTTCATTCTTTAGATTCTGAAATTAGCAAAAAGTTAAATGAGCGCTATCACGATTTAATGAAAAAAAATAGTAGTTATCACGCTTGCTCGGTTTCTATTAGTCGACCTTGGTATTATACTCAACCATCTTAAGCGATAACCGACCGTACTATGCCATTTTCATCACGGCCCTTATTTATTGGAAAGCGGTGGTATCTACAGGCATAAAGGCAGGCAGGCAGGCATTTCTATTTTGATTTTTATGTGTAAAATTGGAATTATGTGAGACAGTCGAGAATAGAATGCAGTTTTTATACTTCTCGTATATGAAAGATAAGTTTTTGACTGATGTATTGTACACTATTACACTACTAATTAGTAATTACACCTCTAAATGTAAAAATCCATCAACTCGATTGAGGCTGCAGTGTATCTGTCCAAGAATAGATTATACTCACATTAAGTAAACCGTAAGTAGGTACTTAATTCTTTCTGGCGGCAGTCCCTAAACACTTGAGAATAACCTTGGTTTCAGCCGCGGTAGCCTAGTGGAATGACCTATGGCCTCTCAAGCAGAGAATCGTGGGTTCAAATTCGGGCTCGGATCTCGTGAGTTTTGTAGAAATTATCACGAACTTTACGACGAAGAAAAACATCGTGAGAAAACTTCAACACATCTGCAAAGCATTTTAATGGTGTGTCTGAAGTTGCCAATTGGCATTAGACTCCCGTGCAGCCTACAGCCCAAGCCCTCTTTCTTAGTGGCCAGTGCCCAGGAACGGGAAGTATATAGCCCGAGATATTTAAACTGTCTGAAGGTATAGAATAGCCGAGTTAGATTTAGGTATTATGTTGCAATGCCCTTGCAGGGTGCATGTTTGACACATTATCTATGTATACACCTAGTAATTTTACAACATGTAAGCAATAAATCATTTGAATTTAATGATAACTAATATTACTATTACAGAATAGTCTGCTGACCAAAGACTTGGTAAAAACATAACAGGGCACCCGGTAATTTAAAAGCAAAATCCCAAGTTTTGTTACTATGTTTTCCTTTATCTAAAAATCGTTGGGAAAAAGTCAGAATGAGAATAAGACAAAGGTACATAATTTAAGTCTTCCAGCTAAAAAGTGAGACAATAAAAACAAATTGTGACCCTTGCCTTGTATTGTTCAAACAGCGCACTGAAGTACCATACAACCAGTTTTATAAAATAATGTTACAATACTATACCAACTTGCCCTACATTATAAAAAATATTCCTATGATTACGGCAAAGGTCATTTTTCTGCTATTTGGTATTAACATATCATAATTTGAGAGCAAGTTTGATGTAGCCTACCCAAACATTGTGTAAAGGCTTAGTTTAATTTGTATTATATTATAATAGTGGTATTTTATACACAGAAACAAAATATCTTTATTATAGTATTTTCTACTTTTGACTGATCACATGGGTTAATTATAATATGGATATTGAAATAACAAGTCGTTTTTTTGGATTTTTATTTATACAGAAATAATTACAAATTACTGAACCAAACAAAGAGATTGAAAGAATGCATTATTATTTACTCATATTTAGTGTAATTCTAAAATAGTGCAAAAACACAAAATTGTGTCTGGATTTAGCAAAATAAATCAAATATCACCTTTTAAAACATAATACATGAATATAAAGCTAAGCCTTAAAGCTAAGTTTTACCATATGGTCAAATAATTCTACACACAATGTTTTATAATTAGGTATACATTTAAGAATAAGAAATATGAAATTTAAGCAAAGTGGCCATATACATTTTCATCAGAGAATGCTATGTACAGGAAGAAATCTTCATCGTGATGTTCTTGGTACAGCGAGCCCATGGTCGCTGAGGTGGGGGGGATTACATTGTTGACAAAGAAAAACAGCGCGTCCTCCGGCCGAAGGTGAATGCGTTTTCTGATCAGGAAGTAAAACTGGCCGACAGTTAGGTCAGACGGCACCAAATATTTCTTTTTGTCGAGATCTCCAAGCCTAGCCTTAGGAGCTTTTTCGACGATCACTGGCACACGGTCCGGATATTTCCTGCGTATTTTCTCACCCTCAGTCTTCCTTCTCTCGAAAGAATGTTCTTCCTTGTACTGGAATTTCATTTTGAGATATTAACACTGTAATTTCCAATTTGATCACAACAAAGCCAAATTCGATACTACGACTTGTTTTTTGTTTTTTGCGTTATTGTCTTTACAAGCAATGACGCAATCAGCTGATATGACAACGACGCGTACGAATACGACGCTTGCTTACTCCTCCTCTATTCGATTCGATCTATCATCAACATCAAGTTTGCCATGTTAATATATCGCAAAAAATTTATTTGAGTCGGTTGATTCATCTTGATAATACATATATTTCCTTGATAAAAATGAGAAGAAAGTACGAAAGTAAATTTTTAGTGTTAAATTACGATTTTTAATCCGTTGGGTTTAATCGATCGAACTCTCTCCTCGTTCTGTAAAATCGATTGATTTAGGGCAAGTGCAATGCAAATAATCATTCTGTACAAAATGTAATAAAGTAGATAAATAGTGAATTTTTATCATATAAGGGAAAATTTAATTAATTTTGGTAATTTAGATTATTTTAAACTCTTTTATTACATTTTTTTCTATCAATTCTACATTTTTTTATTATTTGCTGTTGGCGTAACTGTTTTTATTCAATTTTGTGTAGGTTTGTTTAGTCTATGACTACAATAAAGAAAAAAATCTGTGTCTATGGTAAGATAGGAAGCAAGCAAGCGCCAAGCCTTGCCTTGTCGATTACTGGAAAAGCGTTGCTTTTGCTTGTCTACCTTTCATATTATAGAAACGGCGTGGGTTGTGCTTAATAGAGTTTAACGCTATTATTTTACCTTAAACATGCGTAAACGTAAGTCTCTAAAGAAAGGTGACGAAGACTCTGAAGGCTCTGAACCTGCAGCCGAGCCAGAAGAATTCCAAGACTCTGGAGAAGATTGGACGCCGGATGCCGATTCGGTACGTAGAAGTGTATTAGCGTAAATTAGAAGTACTATTCTCCTGAAGTGAAATCACGAAGCTGCTTTTTATTGAAATTTTTTTTAAAATATCGTATTTTATGCCTAATTGACACCATTTTCATGATTTAAGCAGCTATCAAAAATACTGAGGTTATGTTAGATGCGATACAAGTTTTTTCCATATTTCGCTATTGTTTTATCATCGATACTGTTAAACGTTTTACAAATTGAGTACTGTTGAAATCCTACTTATTATTATACCAAAGAAAATGGGTAATTTGCATTGTCATAAATTTTGAGCGTTTTTATGCTTGTATTACAACAACAATTAAAATCGAGGCTTGTTCTGATTCTCTAAATAAAATGTAGTTTATCTAAACTTCTGCTTAGAAAGAGACTAGGAAGAAAATACTTTACCCCACGGGACAGGCCATGTCTAGTGTGGGATTCAGTAAAAATGTAACTGTATTATTATTTTTTGGAAATAAACTATTTGTACTTATTAAAGTTATTTTAATGTAAGATTACTGTTATTATGGCCGACCCACGGCCATGTGTCCTACAAAAAGCGGGAAATAATATTGTTCATATATATCCAGAATGAACAGCCCGGAGCGCGTGTTGGCCGCAAGCGCTCACAACAAAGAGGATCTGCTCTGAACAATTCCAAAAAGAAACGTAAGGATGAGTCTTCTGAAGAGAGCGAAGGGGAGGGTGAGGAGGATGAAGAAGGGGAGGGAGAAGAAGATGAAGGGGAGCTTGACGAAGAGGAGGGTTCTGATGATGAGAAGAATGGCTCTGATGGGAACAAATCTGATTCCAGCCAGTCTAAAGATGTACCAAAGCATTTCCATGTAAGATTATATTATAATGTTAATTTCATATTATTTGTGGAAAACTAAGCTAATAATGCCACTTTATTTTAGCTAATCAGATTTTCAATTATGTGCAGCTATCTTGAAAAAGATAAGTTAAATTTCACACCCAGGCAGCAAGAACTTATTTTCACAACCGTTAACAATATTTTTTATTTTCTAGTCTGGAAACTTTGTCTTGTTGAAATCTGATGTGAAATGGGATGGTGATACTGTTACATCAAAGCTGGATGAGCTCAATTTGTGGAAAATTGATGGGAAAGCACTTCTACAGAAATTTATTCCCATGGAGTCCAGTGGGAAAATATTGCACAAGTGCACTTGTGTTGTAAGTATTTATAAAAAGAAAATAATACCAAGTATTATACACGCTTTCAGCTCTTAATTATTTTTTTCTATTTTACAGTACTCGGGGTGGAATGTGGACAACCGTGAAAACTACTATCCTATTACTGAAATACTGGACAGAAATCCACGCACCGACTCTAAGGAAATATGTGTAGCACTAGATCTTAATGATCTCATCAAAGTAAGGGACAAGTAGATTCATGGTGATTTTTACTTAAATTCAACTACCTAGATAAGTGGAAGTAAATTTATAAGATAAATAAGAATTCTTTGGCACTTCATTCCAGATTACTTTTGTGTAATGCAGACATTTTATAAAAAATGGGGATTAAATGTTCAATAAAGTAAATCTATAAGTCGTATATTATTTCTGTACCTTTAGATAACCCATACCACCAGTCGAAAAAACACAAGTAAAAACACAAGTAAAAAAAAATAGATAGGTATGCAAAGCCCGAAATTAAAGAGGCGATTCTATAAAGTCTGCAAGATTAAACCATAGGTTTTTTTTTCATTTTCTTAAGAATAATCTAAAGGTTTTATTATAAGACTAACTACCTTATTATATTTTGCAAGCAGGATAGAATTGAACTACAATTTGCATGGAGTGTCGAAAATGATACCATAGCGTTAAAAATACAATAAAAATTAAACCTTTACCCTGATTTTTAGGGTTCCGTAGCCAAATGGCAAACAAAAAAACGGAACCCTTATGGATTCGTCATGTCTGTCTGTCCGCCCGTATGTCACAGCCACTTTTTTCCGAAACTATAAGAACTATGCTGTTGAAACTTGGTACGTAGATGTATTCTGTGAACCGCATTAAGATTTTCACACACAAAATAAAAATACAAAAAATTTTGGGGGTTCCCCACTTAAAACTGAAACTCGAATTTTTTTTTCCATCAAACCCATACGTGGGGTATCCTATGGTTAGGTCTTCAAAAATGATATTGAGGTTTCTAATATCATTATATCATTTTTTTCTAAACTGAATAGTTTGCGCGAGAGATACTTCCAAAGTGGTAAAATGTGTCCCTGTAACTTCTAAAATAAGAGAATGATAAAACTAAAAAAAAATGTATGATGTACACCATGTAAACTTCCACCGAAAATTGGTTTGAACGAGATCTGGTAAGTAGTTTTTTTTTAATACGTCATTAATCGTAAACCGCAATTTTTTATAGATAATGGTACGGAACCCTTCGTGCGCCAGTCCGACTCGCACTTGGCCGGTTTTTTTTATAATTTTCTCATTAGAGTAAGGGTGTTTTCTAACAATTTTATTTTCGACGGAAAATATTAAATCATGCATGATTTAAGGGTTATTGGAGCACTTAAGAGTTAGTTTACAAAAGTGCTCAAATGCCATCAAGTTGACTCTGCGGTAAATAGAGGACTGGTTAACCCTTTTTAGGGTTCCGTACCCAAACGGTAAAAACGGGACCCTATTACTGAGGCTCCGCTGTCCGTCTGTCACCAGGCTGTATCTCGGGAACCGTGATAGCTAGAGAGACGAAATTTTCACAGATGATGTATTTCGGTTGCCGCTATAACAAAAAATACTAAAAAATGGAATAAAATAAATATTTAAGGGGGCTCCCATACAACAAACGTGATTTTTTTGCTCGATATTGATAACGGCAACAGGTAGACGCTTGAAATATTCACAGAATATTTAATTATATATTGACTTTAAAAATAAATCATTAAATTAAAATAAAATATTTAAGGGGGCTCCCATACAACAAACGTGATTTTTATAGATAATTGTACGGAACCCTTCGTGCGCGAGTCCGACTCACACTTGGCCGGTTTTTAATACCTTATTACAATTTATGTTAGAAGTTGCCGCAACATTATGCTGAGTGGGGCCCAATTTATACTATTCGATGATTTTTTTAATTTGTATCTTTTTCTGTCTACTGTATTTCCTGTGTATCGAATATGTGTAAATAAACATCTCTCTCTCTCTCTCTCTCTCTCAAGTTAGCTTTATCTATAACTAATAATTAATAATGTAAACAAATTTTGTAATTGAATTTTTACTAGTTCTGTCCAATGAAGTTAAAATTTGGCATGTATGTAATGAAGTACTGTCAACGAATCAAGCGTATATTTTTTTTACCTAAAACTTTCCCTTTCTGCCCAATCTAGCACAAGGAATGTTTCTAAAACTCTGGAGTCTTATTGACACAAGTCGCACCTTGATAGGTCCCTCCCTGTTTATCGTTATTTTATTACAATCGAATGTTGTATACAATATCGATTCGACTGTGGCAATAGAAAGTTGGGTGCTGCTTAGATCAAAATGAAAGGAAATTTAAAAATCGCCCCGACACGCCCCTTTCAAAGTAGGTATACTTTATTAAGGTCAGGCTGCTATTTACTCGACAAACTGAAGCGCGGTCTTTAATGCTGAATCATATATACGGTAACACACGCCGGCGGCGCGGCATAGCGTATATGATTCAATATTATGCAGCGCGCTGGGCACGCTCCGTCTCCGCGCACGCGCTCCCCGCGCTGCGGTCTGTGGGGGACTTTAAACTACTAATAATTCTCAAGCAAACAAGCAAACTTACAACTGCAACTTGTAGCTGTTATAGTTTTCCTTGTTATTTTGAAATATTTACTCACATCATGATTTTTTTCAAATCAACAGGTTTTAGAGGGGGGGGAGCACGCTCGATTTAAAAAAAATGTGCATTTTAAAGTTGAATATCTTGCAAGCGAATCGCTGTATTGAAAAAGCAGATTTTAAAGTACCTATCCAGCAATACCCTACAACATATAAGGTTAGACGACTTTACGTCTATGCAAGGTAGCCTAAAAAAAATTATCTCTGACGGGACGGGGTGTCCCATAAGTAAGTAGTATGACTTTTATTAATTTGTCATTATAACCTGTTATGACCTGGGGGGCTACTCCGAAATTCGAAAATCGAAGTTCGTATCGCACCGTCTTGCTCGCTTTTGTATTAAATACTATTAGCGTGAGAGGAATGGCACGATACGAAGTTCGAATTTTGCACTTCGTAGTATAAGGCCTGCCCACCAATCTCCCATTTAAGTTTGTCGTGCTACTTACGGGACACCCAGTATATCCATGCAAAATTGCAGCTTTTTAGCACTAATTAGTCTCTATGCTAAGCTGCGGATGGACGGACAAACAGACATGACGAAACTATAAGGGTTCCGTTTACCCATTTTGGCTACGGAACCCTAAAAGAATCTATTACGATTTTGAGTGTGACAGTCAGGGTGCGTTCGGAGCCACTATCTACGCTATTAGCGCCATTTAGCGCTAAAATTTTTTCACGAAACTCGACGACAGTGCTAGTGCATTAGTGCATTGAAGGTATTAGGGTATACGCGCACGACAAACTTTTGTCTCCGCGACTATTTTGTCTCTCACATCAAGTCTATGGGTTAGTATGGAAGTGCGCACACGTAGCGCCGCGACTCCCGGGATACAAATACACATAACACAAATAAATCGCCTTGCCACTAAGTTGCTTGTGCGCGCATACCGTAATTAGCTGTTCGAGCACTATTGGCAGCGTTTTGTTTTGGGTTTAGCTGAATCCTCAACTGACTCATAGCACAGTATAAAAAAGGATCCTTTTATATTATACAGGGGGGGCACACTTACATATATCATCACTTTTCATGCGACTACAGCGATCTCTGGTGTTTGCCGAAGAACTAAATTAGCGGCCATCTTGGTTGACTTGTCAAACTTGTCAGTTGTCATTCATCGGCCATGGCCATGGCGTACCAAATTGTACGGTCAAGGACTTTAATTGATAGGCCACTTGCCAATGTTCGTATTTTAGCCGTATAATGCAAATCGAGTTTAGCCGCTTATACTTCGTATATGCTGATTTGAATTAGACGGCTAAAATACGAATAGTGGCAATTAGCCTATCAATTAAAATCCTTGACTATACATTGCTATAGGTACGCGTATCTATAGCTGTACATCACTACCAACATCTTAGACTAAGAATATGGCTAGACCAGTTCTATTTAAGACGAACAAAAAACCGTCATGTGTCTCTTTCTAGCACATGCAAAATCTCACTGTGAAAAAAAGAGTGAAGCATAGACAAACACCGCCATCTTAAACGTCAGTGTGTCAAATTCTGAGTCGTCGTGGTAGCCAGCTGGATACCAAACGTTGTTATCAGTTTTCCCTTGTTTTTATGTGTTTTATGCCATTTTGAAGAGTGAAATTTAGTTAATTTCATATCACTATAACCATGGATTGTGTGGCTATCGGTTGCAAGAGTAGAATGGGTGTATTAACAGAAAGTGACCAAAGAATATCTTTCCATCGGTAAGTTATCGACTATCATTATGAACTTATTGCGCAATGTTTAGATTATATGATCTGTTCTCAATAAATAAATTGCCGTTCTAAATATTGTGAAGTCATAAAGATCACGTCAGGCCAAAGATTTATTAAAATAATGAACAACAAAACATCTGTTCAGGCCGTTATGACAGTGAACGTAAAATTTGATAATAGGGATGTGGTTAAATAAATCGATATTGTATGTCATCATCATTGTATTTCAGGTTCAGCTTTTGTCACTTTTATTTAAAATTAATATATATTTTAGTTAAACTTTTTATAGGCTCTGAGAAGCACTACAAGAAAAACTAATTAAGTTGTATTATGGCTAATATAATGCTAATTGTTGATGTGTATTGTTCTCAGGTTACCTAAAGATCCTGATTTATGAAAGTTTGGCAGAAAAATAATCAAAAATGTATTCTGTTGTTAAATGGTTTTATTTAGTGGTCAATAAATAATAAAACTACGTAAAATAAAATCATAATTATTATTTCATAATTGTCGTTTTACTTTTCCCCTTATATCCATTATACTACAGTCAAGGGCAAAAATATGTATACACTTTAGTACCTTGTCTATTTTCGTCATATTTGAACTGCCATAGATGAACTGTCAGAGTGGTTAAAGTGACAAGGTACTAAAGTGTATACATATTTTTGCCCTTGACTGTACTCGTACATAAATATACAAATAAATATAAATAACTAGCTGTTGCCCGCGACTCCGTCTGCGGACAATAGGGGTATAAAAAATAGCCTACGACCTATTCTCAGACCTGCCGAATATAGAGCAAAAGTTTCATAAAGATCGGTCAAGCCGTTTCGGAGGAGTTCGATAACAAACACCGTGACACGAGATTTTTATATATTAGATTGAAGATTGATACGCTTTATCGGGACCTAAGTATGGTCTCGTTAAAAAAATTGTACGTTGCACGTATTATTTGGGTCATTTTAGGCGATCGGCAGATGGCTGGCGGTAAGGCTCGGGGAGGTTAATTTGCGTTTTGTTTTTGTTAATAATTCTGTATCGTTTTTCGAGTTTGTCGTTATTAGATTTGACTAGTCCATACCGCCCCGCCACCAGCCAAGAACGCCTCTGTATGCTTATTTTTAAACTCGCAGACTCTTATTTTACAACTACTACTACTCATTCCAATATCAAACTGCTTTTCGTAATTTTAGAACTAAAGGAAAAGAGTATAAAATGAATCATTAAAATGCTGAATAGTATGCTTGTGAGTAATTTTTCGAATCCAATTTGGTCCTTCAAATTATGACACGATAATTATTTTTGACAGCTAAAGTTTATCGATATAAAAGTAGCACATCTCTAGGATATATATATATCGATTTATAAATACACTATAGTAAACTGGCTTCATTGAATTGAAAGCCAATACAGACAAACGTATATCTGTCTCTATTTGCAGATGATGTTTTCTTTTAGAACGAGAGAGAATACCGATGGTTATATTTCGTCTTAAATATGACGCGTCTAGCCATTCTTCGTCTTAGACCAACATATACATATAGATAGGTATACATCTATAGAAACGTCACATTAGTTCTTGAGCAGCCGTAGGGCGGCAGCACCTTCCATACATGCATATTTGACCATGGAGTTGCCACTCTTGTTCATATAATATTACAATACTCTTTGATATTATAATATAATTATCTATATATATAAAAGAAGAAACTGACTGACTGACTGACTGACTGACATATCAACGCACAGCCCAAACCACTGGGCCTAGAGATTCAAAATTTGGCACGTAGGTTCCTTATAAGGTCTAGGGGTGCACTAAGAAAGGATTTTTCAAAATTCACTCCCTAAGGGGGTGAAAAGGGGGTCCAAAGTTTGTATGGGGAAACAAGATTAGTTCGACTATTTTATTCGAAACTTCACAGAAGTACTCCTAATGGTAAAAGAGTAAACACGTGTTTCAGGTTTTTTGAGAATTCAACCCCTAAAAGGGGGGAAAGGGGTAACAAAGTCTGAAAATCAACATGGGTGTTGTTTCTATGGTTTATCGGGTCGCTGGTTATGAAAACAACAACGGTTTTAAAATCCGACGTGGCGGACGTAAAATACCATCTCCCTGGATGGGGTGCGATGGGGTTGAAATGTCTAAATAAACTAAATGACTGTTGATATATCAACGCACAGCCCAAACCACTGGATCTAGAGACATGAAATTTTGCACATAGATACCTTATACAATGTAGGCATCCACTAAGGAAGGATTTTTGGGAATTCCTACGGGAACGGGAAAAAACGGGATTTATAAATTCGATTCCGAGTGACCCTATATCAGTAACTATAATAACTAGACTCTTCAAATTTGATACACAAGTAGGTATTATATTAGTAAAAACATTAATTTCAGGATTTTTCAAAATTCCCACGGGATAAGGAAAAAACGGGATTTATATATTCAGTTCAACGGGATCCTATGAACTATAATTACTAGACTCTTCAAGTTTGACATAGAAGTAGATAATTATAATAGTATAAAACTATTTTAAGGATTTTCGGAAATTCCCACGGGATAAGGAAAACACGGGATTTTTCGTTTTACTGGTCGTAGAAAGTTGAAATTCAACATGTAGGTTGTTTGAACAGTGTAGAGGAGCATTGAGAGAGGACTTTCCAAAATTCCCACGGGAACGGGAAAAACGGGATTTTTCGTTTTACTGGTCATAGAAAGCTGAAATTTGGCAAGTGGGTTCCTTGGGGAGTGTAGGGGAGCATTAAGAAAGCATTTCCCGAAATTCTTACGGGAACGGGAAAAAACGGGATTTTGCGTTTTACTGGTTGTAGAAAGCTAAAATTTCAAAATTCATAAGTTTATACTGTGAGTAGGCCGCAAATGGCTCTTTAACCGACTTCAAAAAAAGGAGGAGGTATGTTCACCGATTTCTCGGTCAATTGTGGACCGATTATAAGGCTTGCTTGCATCTTGCTTGCATGCTTGCTGGCATGCTTGCATGCTTGCTTGCTTGCCTGTATGCTTGCTTGCTTGATATCTTGGTTCTTTGGAATACTCTTGGTACACGCGAGCGAAGCCGCGGGAAAAAGCTAGTCATAATATAATTATTTTTATTAGAACGCGCCCTTCGTTGTCGTCATGGACGTACTGCCCCATTCACACTCTCAACGAGGCTACACGAGGGGACGCGAGTACGAGAGTGAGGACGGTGCGCTCGTGTCGCCTCGTCTTCCCTCGCCTCGCCTCGCTGTCGCTCCGCTTTGTGTCGGTTTTGGACGCGAGTAAAAGGACGCGAGGGGGTGAGGCGAGGGAATGAACCACACTCTCGCGATCGCTCACTTGGTTGTAACTGTGGTTGTAACCTATTGAACGCCACGTCACTTTCAAGTTACTGTACTCTGTACGCCACGGAACAAACTGTCTAGTAGATAAATAGGGAGGGATTGCAAGAGTTAATTTCAAAGTTATCGATAACGACAAAGTAATATGCCTGTTACTGCTGTGTTTAAAACACAAGAGTAATGTTTTCGATTGACCTTTTCAAAGCCTTTTCATTTTCCTTTGATTGTCCCTCAACGACGCAACACTATAATAATCGTCGAAGCCATTGCTAATTGACAATAAGTAAGTTAGACTCGATAAGGATTATTTTTTTCGAAACATCATTGATACAACACTATTCATCAAGGCACGCTTATGGCGACTATGGCGTACATTACATGGCAGTGATATTTTCAAAGATATAGAGATGGGCGTGACCTAACTGCTATTGGTAACGCCACCAGAGTTGAGGCCACGCACACAACCACATCTCATGTAATGACAGCGGGATTTTGACGTTGTGTTGACGTTTAACGACAACACAACGTCAAAATTCCGCTGTCATTACATGAGTTGTGGTTGTGTGCATGGCCTCAACTCTGGTGGCGTTACCTCTAGTCCTTAATTTTTTTGATTTATTTTATGATATGACTTTAATTACGGGCCCTAAAAAAGCTGTAAAACATTGTGAAACGTGTTCTGTGATTTATGAAGTATTTAATTTTAAAAAACTATGATATAGGTCTACCAGAATAAAAATATTTCGATGTAAGCAATACTGGGGAAATCAGTTGGGAACTACCTACCTATTTCTCAGAGTAATGTAGGTTAGTAAATAGGTATAAAATATATCTACTTATTCATTAAAATAATTAGGTATTTTTTTCCAATGTTTATTGATCATTCGAATAAAACAAATAAATGGAAACAAAAACAACTAAAATGCATTCTATAAATACTTGTTTGGATTAGCTAACGAAACCTCGTATTTCTGTACCTACGCCGAGTTTTTATTGGCCGAAATAATATTGGGTTTTGGAAAAACGAAAATCAAACATACTTATGTAAAATAAAATATATGGCATTTAAAACTTCTATCTACCGTTTTCGACCAATTGAAATTCGATCAAAAGTGTTCCCAAACATCGGTAGGCTATCCAAAGGCTATCTACCACTGGTTTGTTTGTTCACTGATGAAGATTATTATTATTTGCTCGCCCTCAGTTTCAAGAAGAAAAAATAAAAAATATTCTACACAAAGCAATCACATCACTAGCGGTCATTCTATCATGACACTGGCGTGCAGGGCTATGAAATAATTACGCATTTGCACGATTGTATATTTTAACAATTTAGCATTGCAAATATACTGAGCGGTACCTATAAATCTTTACAAAATAGCGAAGAAAATATTCCTAATACATAAACGATGACGAATCAAATTAAATTTTTGATTTTTTTTCGAGTTGAATGTTAGTCATCTATAGATGACTCTGGCGTGTCAGGCATTTTATTGGCTGTCACGACTGGTTGACTCTGGCGTTCAAAGGGTTACAAGGCGCCTCGCGAGAGTGTGGAGCCGGCATACAGTTGTCGTTGTCGAAACTGAACTGACAGAAGTGACAGATATCGACTGATCTGACAGCTGTACTGCACTTTTCTCTCTATTATTATTATTCTCGTATATAAATAATAATTATTGGATCGTTGGATCTATTTTTTATATTATTATACTTCAAATTGATAATATTAAATATTAAGTTTGATTAGCTCGGTGACTTCATGTTGCACGAAACACCATGATGAATAATGATCCACAAGGTAATAATTTATACGATAGGTAAAAGATGATCTATTTAATATTTTGATTATTGGTATTGAATGCATTTTATATTCTTCAAATTTATTACAGAGCAAGATTGCGCTGTTTGTTTACAAAAATGCCATCACCCTACACAACTACCGTGTGGTCACATATTTTGCTTTTTATGTGTAAAGGTAAGCTTATTTAAGTAGGTATTGCTGATATTTATTTACTTGTTATATGGTGTTTTAAACTTTTCCTATTGTCAGTCGCAATTACAACTGGTCTTAATTCCGTAAAATATATATTTAAAATTACCCATACATTTCGGCCTCATTACATTTGGAAGGTATATTTTACCTGACTCTAGTACTTCTTTCAGCTGAACCAGTATGAAATGTAGTATATGTTTAGTTAAGAAATGAAATGATATCTATGCCAGTTACATGTCCATAGGTGTACACAATCAAACAATAAACTAATATAACAAATTAAATTATGAATTAAATGTAAACAAATCAATTGAACTAAGTTAAACAAATTAAATTGAATAAAGATGAATTAAAGATTGTAGACTGAATGGCAAAAAGATTTTCTTTTAGATTTTATTAGACAGCCAAACAAACAAAATAGGTGCACATCGACATAGAGGCGGAAAAGGCTTGCTATAACCTATAGAGAACCAAACGCAAGCATTTTCTTTTGTTTGAATAAATAGGTATTGTATTTGCCAGTATGCACACCTAGTATAGATATTCAGTCACATTCAATATTTTCGAGAGGATTGTGCTGCCTTCTATAAAACTTTGAATCAATTGAATGCAACTTTTCTTTAATTGTTATTTTTAGGGTGTAGCAATACAGAGCAGAAAGTGTGCTATGTGCAGAGCAGAGATCCCACCTGACTATTTGGATCACCCAGTATTATTGGAGAAGACATCTCGGGACACAGCGGAAGTCAATGCAGGGTACCAATGGTATTATGAAGGAAGGAACGGTATGCACAATCATAATCTAGTTGACTAGCCTATGGTTTGTATGTTTGTATGGTTTGTTTTTATTAAATTGGTTATATTGCATATTAATTTATTACATCTATATTCTATACTGTTTGATCTGATTCCAAAAATTCTTTCCCTATTACAAGTCTTAACTATTCCTGGTTCCTGTAAGCTACTTTTTATCTTGGGAAAATGCTAAGTTCCCACACAAACAAAGGTGCGGGCAACACCTAGTTAGTTATATTTTAAAAAAAGTATTAAGTATCTCTACAGGGTTCAACAAACTTCTTAAGAATTTTGAAATGAAAATTAAGCTGTTTTAAACTTCTCTTTGGTAGTTATTATAACTTACGATTTTGGATGATGAGCACATAAACCATGCAGCAAGAACCAGACAACAGGGGTGCATTGTGGAAGTACAGATGCTAATTTACCCTCACTACATCACTCTGCTTGTGCTCAATAAGTTTCCCATCATCTACTACATATTTATTTAAGTATCATTTAAACAGATTCTAAGTTTAGGAAGCCACAGTAAATTAACCCCTTGTTTGTCTCAAATTATACCAATATTAAACTTTTGAACTCCACAAAGCGTTTTTGCGGATGCGGGTAGCTTAATTTGTGTATTAACATATTGTCGTCTATAGACGACGCTGGCGTTCAAAAGGTTAAAATAAAAATACAAAAAGATAGACTTAAATCTGGCGCAGATTTGCATTACGACATCTAAGAAAATCAGTAATTACTGTTAAATATCAGTTTTAATATTTTGTGAAATTGTTAGGTTGGTGGAAATATGATGAAAGAAGTAATGTCGAGCTAGAAACTGCATTTAATGCCGGGGAGCCAGAATGCACCCTGCTGCTTGCTGGAGCCCTATACAGAATCAACTTTCAAGGTATGGTGCAGATGCGACAGAGCGACAGGACAAGACGCAGAAGAGTTCAGAGAGACACTCCGACATTGCCAGCAAAAGGTTACTAAAATATAACATGATTTGTTTTAACCTTGTAGAAGTATGTGAGATGTTAATCTAAACCTTAAATTTTTATATTTTCAGGTATAGCAGGAATTAAAAATGTTGACAATCAGATAGAAGAGGTTAAAAATGAAAACATTGAAACACATACTATCAACCTCACCAGCAATGAGAGTGAGACAGAGCCTGTAGAGATTATTGATAGTGATGATGAATCACTTGATGAGGCCAACATTACTCAAGATAATGAAGTAAATGAACTAGTTCTTAGGACCAGGTGAATACCTACATTTATTTTATGGACTCAGCTCTCAAGATGTGCATTATTTTATTAATGTTTTTATTTTTAATAGAATATAATTTTTGTTTATTTTCAGCTCAATCAACTTGATGGATCCCACCAGTAACAATAATGAAGACACATGACTGTAGTATTAATAATCATACTAATTTGTTATGTTATGAATGGCACTAACTAAGATTGGATATCTGTATTTAGTGTTAAAAAAAAAACAGTCAATTTGTACCCTCTCTTTCACCTTTTTTTTTATTGGAATAAAGTAAAAATTGGCTACATATTTCTGTAGTCTCTCTTCTCAGAGCAATGTTTTACTTAAAAAATGAAGATTAGTTATTTATTTATGGATGAAGATTTAGATATATATCTTATTGATTCTTTATTTAAGTCTCCTTATTTAGCATTTTAGTATGTTACTTGTTATTTTTTAGATGTATGTTAATTATGTTGATAATTGTCCTTTTTGTTAACATTTTTGTAAATAAGGTTTCAAATTAAATAAATATAGTTTCATGTAGATTTAATTAATGTTGTTTATTTACTAATATCTGCTAAGATAATATAATGAGTCACATTGAACTTCTACTCCGATCATATCACTATAATTAATTCAAAAATGTTATTCACCAAGCTCGCACAGGGCCCTGTGTGGCATGTGTGAGTACCCAGGTGTTGTGAGGCTTTGGCTTCATTGCCATCTGCTTATGCCGAGGAAACTTCGGACAAATCACGTATGATCTTTGATCTCTAACCACTATGTAGCAATCCTTACAACGCCTCCTTACGCGTCCCTTCACTTTAAAGGAACAAACTTGACTAAAGATAGGAGTACTTGATGGCAACAGTTTTTCTTTAAGTATAGACTTCTGAAATGTACTGAAGAACGATGGCATCAGTTTAAAGGTTACACTAGGTATACTTGTTTTAACACTGGATACCGCTTTTACCAATGATAACATTCTCTGCATGTTGCCTGAAAAAAAAAAAAAACAAAATTTGAAAATGTAAATAAAGTTTTTACAATTATTTGACAAGATTTAGCATGAAAAAGCGTAAACTTTAACCTAAAGATTATTCTTTTAAATAACTCACTGAGTATTTTATAAAATTTATTTAACCAATCAAAGGGGTTATGTTTGCTTTGCTCGAAATATTGGGAGCATTTTGACAGTGACAGGAGTAAAAGTAGGTACGTTCGGAATAGTGTGAATTACGTCGTTCGTATATTTGTCAGAGAATGTATTTTTATAAGAGTCTAGTAGTTTAGGGGGACAAATGGGGACAAAACTGAATATTTTTGTAAACGGACAAATATATAAAGGATGGATTTTCATAGAAATAATATAACTTTTTGAACGCAACCAGTATAATTATAAAGAAAAAAAATTTTTTTTCGATTGTGCACCGAGACTTATGCTACGGCTACACACATCGCCGTATGTATGTAGCCATGATGTAGCCGAATATTCGCGAATACTTCGGCACTTCGCCCCGCTGTCGGTAAATTTGCGCACATCAAAGGCTTTTATCGCGATGAAATTCGCTTGCGCGGCCACATTTCACTCGGCTCAACTTCATCGTGCGTATTGGACGTACTGTCAACTGCAAGCGGCGACGTATTGTTTAGGATTTGATGGTTGTTTACGATGGATTGGAGTAATGATAGAATCTTGGAATTTATTTCTAATTACGAGGATGAGCCTGTACTATTTAAGTAAAAAGTATGCCGCCTTTTCTTCACTTTTTTTCTATTTTTTATTTTGCACAAAGTCAAAAATTAATTGTTGTGCGCCATAAAGTACAGAGCGACAGCTTCGTCCATTTTTCCGCGATAAACTCTGCGGCATTGCTCTCTATAGCAGTGTGGCCATACACATTCGCCGTAGGCCGAAGACGAAGTTTTATCGCGATAATTCTATCGCGATGTGTGTAGACCTAGGGTTACGTTACACCCGTACGTACGGAGATAGGGCGTACGCAAAGAGTATTGTAATATTATATGAACGGCGTACGCTAGCTGACGCGGACGCCCGCCGCGTGCACCCGCACGCGGATCTAAAATGTAGAGGTAACGCCACCAGAGTTGAGGCCACGCACACAACCACATCTCATGTAATGACAGCGGGATTTTGACGTTGTGTTGACGTTTAACGACAACACAACGTCAAAATCCCGCTGTCATTACAAGAGATGTGGTTGTGTGCGTGGCCTCAACTCTGGTGGCGTTACCTATACCGAAAATCCGTCGCACGCGCCTGCGCCACTTAGCGCTGTTCATACAATTTCTTATTAGACGCGCGCACGACGGGCGTCCGTTCCGAGTAATCCGCATCAGCTAACGTAGGCCCATAGAGTTGCTTGTTGGTTATGGGCTCCGTAGATCTACAAGGGCTTCGATCAACAATACAAGTACCCTGGTATGAAAAAATATTTCGCGACCCCCGACCCTTCGCTTTTTTATCATGTATGAATGTGTATGTTACAGTTTTACAAATATTCATTCCATACGACCTCCTTTATAATCTTTATTGTTTTTTTACTAAAGTTCTCTCGACCTCTGGCGACACCCCTACAGAAGCTTCGCGACCCGCCAGGGGGTCGCGACCCACAGGTTGAAAAACACTGCTATAAATAAATAAATAAATGACAAAAAATATTAATATCATATCTGACAAATCTGTCACTAATTCACATCATTTTCGCGTTATCAAATTGCCGTAGCTGTTAAAAAATACATATGTATAAAATATGAATCGTGGTAAAGTATTAAACGGTCGGTGCCGAGAAATTATCTGCAATTTGATGTTTTTTCCATGCTTTAGAACTTCATTGTACTAACAATGTAATGTAATGTTATGTAAATAACAATTTCATTTATATGCACACTCTACCACTGACCATGTCGCGCACCTTCAGGACGATACTGCCCAATAGGAATTATTCTCATTACAAAAGTAAACCTGCTGTTCTTTGAGCATTAAGTTTAATTTTGAAACGAGAATAATTCCTATTGGGTCAGTATCGTCCTGAAGGTGCGTACAGTCAAGGGCAAAAATATGTATACACTTTAGTACCTTGTCACTTTAATCACTGTGACAGTTCAAATATGACGAAAATAGACAAGGTACTAAAGTGTATACATATTTTTGCCCTTGACTGTACCTATCATGCATTAGTTCAAAAATTACATATGAACTCAATCCCTTTCTAAGCGCGGTTTGATAATAATACTTAGTCGAACTAACTGAATCGCGTACTGGGGTAGAACCTTTTCGCTGATTCAGTTTCTTCGATTGTATACTGAGCTTCTTCCCTTGCTAAAATGCAAAAAAAAATCATCAAGCAAACTGTCGCGAAAGTAGTCGCGAAATGTAAAATAAAGTAAATACTGTATGTAGCAACACTTAGAACTCTATGGTAAGTTTAGTTCTCTCTGCCTTTTAATCTGTCATTTGTTTTTATGTGATGGCGCGCGTTATGTGAATCTTATCAAGTTATTACAAACTTTATAATCAATAGTATTCAGTATACTAGAATCAGTGTTATGTTCCTGATTGGTTGATCACATTACGAGCGTCGCAGCTACCAAAGCTAAGTACCATAATTTTGATGGTCTTTAGATGTTTTAGTTTTATCGTGAATACTACCCTGTTTAAATTGTTGTATGACTTGTCCATTGGGGACATAAACTTTGAGTCATGGCCTACTTGATTTATACTTGAATTGGTGGCAAAACACCTGGCGCGCCGAGACGTATATTGTCTCAGTGATATCCCATGATTGTCATCTTTCATCATGGTCCCTGTGGATACGTGGAGGGGGGAACCGCTCGAAAGACTGCTTCGGCGGTAAGAGCCCAATGGGTGACTTGCGAGAAGCCCACTGGCGAAAACAGCACGGGTTCCGAGAGTGCACGTTAATGATAGCACTTATCACACTGTAACAGGCCCATCATAATTGATTATATGCACTTGTATTGTTGACTGGCATCACAACCAATGCCAATGTTATTAAGTAAACCTAAGACATCTATAGGGCTCCATACAGTAGGAGTCATGTTGTAATCTAACTCTACAGGTGGTTAGAGTAGAAGATGCGAAGCAGACAAATACACTACATAGCCGAATCACGAGACAGAACCAACTGATGCTCCTTGAGATACCATCACTATATGTACAGGTATGAGTCACAATTATACTAACTTGTAATGAGAGAAAATGGTCACCTAATGCATTGTTCGACTAGGGTTGTTGTCGAGGCCCTCGCCTGAGTTACCTACATTAAATAGTGACAAATATAATCGTCACACCCCATACATAAAGCTAGATATAATTATATTTATTTACCCGTCTCGACATTTGGTGGAGATGCTGGGATATGACTAGGGCATTAAAATAAATAAAGTCGAATAATGCATTAACTTAAAAGAAAAACTCAAAGTAATTATAATTAGTAATTCCTCATTACATGTTTTTGACTCATAGCGACATGTGTTGGTCACTTTCGTAACTAGCAATTTATTACATTGAAATGCAATGCGTTATTATATTGTTAAGAATAAGGAAATATGTTAAGAAATAAGTTCGTAAAATAAGTCAAATAAAAATTTACGTAAAAGGCATTATTTTATCCTGTAAACTATAAAACATGCATTTCCTTAAGTGTCATCTTGAAACTTGACAGGCTGATTTGATTTGCTTGTTGGCTAAACTAATTAGGTCAGTAACACACTTTCTGAAATTGACTTAAAGTTTTAGAAAGGTTAATCTTAGTCACCTAGGAAATATTTTAGAAGTTGAATAAATTTAATGAACTCCTGAGATTGTTTTACTAATCCATATTTTACATTATATCTGTTACTTGTTCGATTAATTCTATTACATCGTACTAATATACTTGTCCGATACAGCAAATCGGAACGTGAACGCAGCCCTTAATTAAAGGTTGTCTTGTCTGTTCCCTACTTTATGTAGTATGGAAACCGGAAATAAGCATTAGCCAATAGCGTGATTCCTTTGCAGCGGATATTAATAAACTTCATATTAATTTTTGTATTTTGATAGACTTGTACAATGAATCAATAAGAAATTGATATTTGTTACGTCATAATAAAATAATTACAAAATTTTAGCAACAATAACTAACTTCAACAATAGCAAATCAATATTAAGATGTAAAATTTAAAATCATCGAAACATCGCGGGTAGCAACGAGCGGCCATATCTTTTTTCACTAAGTAGTTTAGTAGTGTCAATTCAACTACAGAAACCCGCCACCACCATGTCCTTGTGAACTTTTCGCGACAGTGGAAAATAAGTTGTTTATTTACTAAAATTCATTGGAACTGTAAGGAAAATTGTGCCATTTGATACTCAAGTAAGTAAATAATGAAATTTATAACAATTTACTGAGTTTAAAGCTAAAATCATACGTCGTTTACGGCATTAAGTTTGAATGGAAACCGTCTTGATTTTCTTTTGTTTTTCCTTTTAACATAATTACGCGATCTTATAAATCAATTCATAGACATTAAATGACGATCTTTGCATTAAATTATTGGGTTTAATCATTGCACGTACGTAATGATTAATCATTCGTTTGTTTTCAATAGTCTCAATCATTAACCGTACGTATCTTTTCCTTTAACAATCAAAGCAGCCATTTTACGATTGCATAGCTGCAGATCCATGTTGCATCTAGAGTGATGTTTGAATTTATATACTTGTTATAGGAAATACATAACATTACATATCGCAAACAACGACGCCAGCGGCCACCGGCAGTCCGACAAGGGGAAGCCATTTAATATTTAAAATTTGAACAAATCTCATTCGGACATATACAACACAAGGATTAGACAACAAATTTGATCTTTCTACGCAAGCAAAGGTATGTTTTAATGCGAATAGGTATTAATCTTACTATTGAGTATTGATCATTGTGTACCTATTATACATTTGATTTATCTTTCAAAGGAATACCTAACCATATCAAATCTTAACAATGATCTAGCAAAGACAGTTAAGAGATCCACTCAACAAATATGAATGCTTAATTTTCATGATTAAATTAACAAAATTTGTTTCTCAATTTGTTTGGAAACAGCATATATTTGAATAGAAACTTTACTTGTGACAGCTAGCACTTATATAGTGTTACCATACTCAATTGAAGAATATGCTAGTAAAATCTTAATGTGGGTCTCTCTCTGAGACTTGGTGTGTATGTTCAAATAACTTATTTATCTTTATGTTTTGTGCCTTATTACCTCTACATAAATATAGAATTATTTAAAAGTTATTGATAGTTTCCCACTCATTTAACAACTGATAAGGAGAGTAGTCATCTAGTGTGATTTCTAATAAATTTCAATACATTATTCTGTTGAGCATAAATTACTTTAACTATAAGTATTAATTAAAGATGAAACTGGCCAGCAAGTCAATCAAATCACATTCAGCTAATAATATTTTTGTTTTCATTGCATGTCATTATAGTGATAAATTTAATTGCAGATTTATTTCTTAACAAAATGGAAGAAATATATACCAAACGCTTAGCGCTATTCATAAATGAAATAAAAACATTGTCCGAACAAGCTCTCAATCTGTGCAAAACCTTAAATGATGAAACCATAGATACATCTAAAATAGTTACTGCAAAACTTAAGTCCTTTCTTTCTCGTTTTACGTCTGAACTTTACAATTATTTTAACATGTGCAAAAATCCAGATGCGGATGATATATCCCACTTCACCACTTATCAGTTGCAAGGAGAAGAGGTCTTAGCTGAACTCGAAGCCAAGATAAAATTGAAGCTCGAAGAAACTACATCAAGGAAACAAAGTGAAACATCAGCTTATAGCAAACTTCCTGACCTGACTTTACCTGACTTCAGCGGAAACCTATTGGAATGGCACCAATTCTGGGACCAGTTCACGTCTAACATAAACCGTAGAAAACTGAACGATGTTGACAAATTGCTTTATCTGAAAGGTTCCCTAAGAGGAGATGCAGCAAGACTTGTGGATGGATTCAGTACCACTAATAAAAGCTACCAGCTTGCTGTCAATACACTTAAGGAAAGATATGGGAAAGACAATGAAATTATTTACGCTCATCACAAGGCTTTGACAAACATAAAACCAGCCGAAGGAATGGCAGACTGTAGAGCAACCTTTGATGAGATAGAAAGACATTTAAGAGTACTGCAATCCATGGGTGAGAACACAAGCTCTAATCATGTCCGTTTCCTTATCATGGAAAAATTCCCTAGTGAGATAATTTATGAAGTTAAAATGAGACTTGGATCTGATGGAACAGAGTCCGTAGAAGATATCCGGAAACAATTATCCATAATTATCTCAGCTAAGGAAGAAGCTCAAAGAATGACACAAATGAAGAACACAATTGAAGTACCACAATATTCAGTAGAAACTTTACACATCAGAGAAAATACTCACCAGAAGGAAAATAAACCTCATAGAAATAACAAACCTCATAATATGAAGCCTCATAGAAATCAATTAAATAACTTCAAGCCTGGAACTAGCCATTGGAATTCCAGAACAAATAATACATCCATGAAAAGAAAATTCGAGCCTAAGAGAGAAAATAATGGTGGATTTTATAATCAAAAGAGAAAAAAGTGGTCATGCATTTTTTGTGGAGAAAATCATTATAATTTCCTTTGTGAAAGAGTTAAAACAATAGAAGGAAGGAAGGCCAAACTTAGAAATAGATGCTTTAATTGCCTCAAAGAAGGACACTTCATAAAGCAATGCCTGTTGAAAAATTATTGTTACAAATGCAGCACACAGACGGCTCATATTCGTCACCATAGAGCATTGTGTCCCAACAATTTTCAGAAGAAAATTGAATCAAGATCAACATCTACTAGTACCATCTAATCAAAAATTACTGTTATCACTCACTAATGTTAAATGTGTGTAAATACAAATAAGAAATAACTTGTACTTGTCAATTGTCACGTATATTCATGCGTGTGGATATACTGTACCTACATTACTTCCTGCAAAACTACTGTTACAAGACTTATGGAAAATGAAGATAAAATGGGGTACACTGTTGCCCAAGGATGTTATCGACAAATGGAATCACATTAAGGAAAATTTGGATGAAATCAAAGATATAAAGTTAGACAGGCGCTACCTCAAAGTTTTCCATAATGATGATTGCCAGATACATTGTTTCTCGAACGCATCTACAAGAGCATACTCTGCTGTAGTTTATATAGTTGGAAATAATAATAAAAGTTTTGTCATTGGAAAGTCACGTCTTGTTCCAATCAAAGACCAAGAAAATTTGAAAATACTGCGACTAGAACTTTTAGGAGTCCTAATTGGCAGTCGTTTAATACAGTATGTGCTCAAATACATCAAATGTGATATAACACTGCAATTCCTTTGGACAGGCAGTCGAATCGTGATTGACTGGTACAATTCGAACAAACTGTTACCGCCATTTGTTGCCAAAAGAATCGAAGAAATCAAAAGAAATAAGAATCTGACGATCCGACATGTGCCATTTGCTTTGAATCCAGCTGATGTTGCCACCAAACCAGACATGCTCAAGGAAGAGAGAGCCAAATGGTTAGTCGGACCAGATTTTTTTACTGCAAATCCTAGCGTATGGCCGACTGGCACAGTGAGAGTGTCAGATACTTTGCTTCTGGCCGCGGAGGGTCCTACGGAAAATAACGAAATTATCACAACACCTTCAGATGAAAATTCAAACAAATTGGACATTGCAGAATTAATGGATATTGACACAAATAACACCCAAGAATTTGACAACCAAACTATAGGATTAGACATAAATAAAAAACATGAAGTGACTGAGCTACAGAATAGTACGCTAAATGAAATCAAGAAAATACAAGCTGAACATTTCAAGGAAGAAGTCAATGGAAAGGAAACCAATCTAAGTCGGAACTTAGGTTTATTTAAAGACATTGATGGTATTTTGCGATGTAAGGGTAGACTTAAATATGCTGAATGGTCTTTCGATAAGAGATATCCTGTGATAATTCCTAAAGATTGTGATTTCACAAATAAACTTGTTAAAGACACACATGAGAAAAATTATCATGTTGGCACCAACCATACATTGACTTTAATTCGTCAATCTTATTGGATACCGCAAGGTAAACGCTATGTTCAGAAGATCTTGATTAAATGTCCACGTTGCGTGAAACATACAGGTGGACCATTTAAATTACCACCCACTCCAGCATTACTACATGAACGTGTCAATTACAGCAAACCATTTACGTTTACTGGCATAGACTACTTGGGACCTGTATTTATTAGTGAAAACAGAGAAAGGACCAAGTAAAAGATGGATATGCCTGTTTACATGTTTAGCGGTTAGAGCAGTACACTTGGAAGTAGTTCAAGATCTCTCATCAGAAGAAGGTTTACTTGCTCTCAGAAGGATGATTTCTACCTGAGGAGTACCATCACTTATAACCTCAGACAACGCCTTGCACTTCAAATTAATATCTGAAATAGTGTCCAATGGACACTTACAAAACAACTTCTAACCGAGAGTCAGCTATCAACCGTCACCAAAGAGATAGAAGCAGTCATAAACACGCGACCTTTAACATGTGTTGATACTGAACTGGACCATATTTTAACACCAGTAGACTTTCTTCAGGTAGGCGGAAGTATCACACTGGATACAGCAAACATGCCAGCTTTAGTACTATACATCAACAAAAACCAATTTAATTCAAGGTTGGAAAAGGGCTCGCATAATGTTAGATGAATTTAAAGAAATGTTTCAAAATCGATACCTACTTAGCTTACGTGAGAGATACAATCACTCACATCAACAGCCTCGTGTCACTTCAAGAGACATTCCACGAGTAGGACAAATAGTTCAAATAAAGGGAGACAAACATCAAAATCGAGAAACCTGGAAAGTAGGAAAAATAATATCTTTGATCAAAGGCTCTGATAGTTTAGTGAGAATAGCCAAGGTGAAAGTAGGAGATACTATTTTTACACGTTCCATTGCACACCTTTATCCTTTAGAGATGGAAGACAATGAACCACAAAAGTCAGTTGATCATGTTGTTATTCCTAAGGCACCTGAAATTGTACCCAGAGAGTCAGTGATGATTCCTGACATTGAGATGGAAGAAACTAACATAACTTCAGATAAAGAAGTGTTACCAGATGACGAGAAAGAATTGGATTCAGACGAAATGATGACAAGCAATACTACAGATGTTACTACTGCAGATAGTGAGATTGAGAGCACAAACAATGAAAATTTAGTGGATAATACGAATACAATAGAAAAGGATTCTATGACAAAGGACAGTAATGTATCAGAAGAACAAACTGGACAGAAACGAATTGCAGCAGTCCGAGCTCTTGAAAAAATAAGAGAATGGACGCGCAATTTAATGATATACTTACCTTATTTTGTTCCCGGCGGGAATGTCGCGAAAGTAGTCGCGAAATGTAAAATAAAGTAAATACTGTATGTAGCAACACTTAGAACTCTATGGTAAGTTTAGTTCTCTCTGCCTTTTAATCTGTCATTTGTTTTTATGTGATGGCGCGCGTTATGTGAATCTTATCAAGTTATTACAAACTTTATAATCAATAGTATTCAGTATACTAGAATCAGTGTTATGTTCCTGATTGGTTGATCACATTACGAGCGTCGCAGCTACCAAAGCTAAGTACCATAATTTTGATGGTCTTTAGATGTTTTAGTTTTATCGTGAATACTACCCTGTTTAAATTGTTGTATGACTTGTCCATTGGGGACATAAACTTTGAGTCATGGCCTACTTGATTTATACTTGAATTGGTGGCAAAACACCTGGCGCGCCGAGACGTATATTGTCTCAGTGATATCCCATGATTGTCATCTTTCATCATGGTCCCCGTGGATACGTGGAGGGGGGAACCGCTCGAAAGACTGCTTCGGCGGTAAGAGCCCAATGGGTGACTTGCGAGAAGCCCACTGGCGAAAACAGCACGGGTTCCGAGAGTGCACGTTAATGATAGCACTTATCACACTGTAACAGGCCCATCATAATTGATTATATGCACTTGTATTGTTGACTGGCATCACAACCAATGCCAATGTTATTAAGTAAACCTAAGACATCTATAGGGCTCCATACAGTAGGAGTCATGTTGTAATCTAACTCTACAGGTGGTTAGAGTAGAAGATGCGAAGCAGACAAATACACTACATAGCCGAATCACGAGACAGAACCAACTGATGCTCCTTGAGATACCATCACTATATGTACAGGTATGAGTCACAATTATACTAACTTGTAATGAGAGAAAATGGTCACCTAATGCATTGTTCGACTAGGGTTGTTGTCGAGGCCCTCGCCTGAGTTACCTACATTAAATAGTGACAAATATAATCGTCACACCCCATACATAAAGCTAGATATAATTATATTTATTTACCCGTCTCGACACAAACCTTAAGTTACGAGCGTGTACACGCGCTTGAGGCCAGAAGTAGCTTTAGGTACCCTTCTACTCTAACCGCCTCATTTTTTCCAAATCTGAATACTTATGATATCATACCTACGCGATTCCAGGGAGGTGGAGGTCATAGCACGGGGGAGATGGAATCCGATTATTATTATCACTATGGAGAAAGCGCTAGTCACAACTTTGTCCAGCTGACCAAAGGCTGTTTAACTCCCTAAAATCCTGGGTTGCCATAGCGCTTTTCATTGATATGTCGACCTAACTTGGTCCTGCCTCACTTTACTGAGGTTTTGCTAAAAAATTATAGTCTATTGCACTGCCAATGTTAATGAAATGACATAAGTCACAGATTTTTGTCCAACAGTGAATTTTCTTAGCTATTCTTATTAGCGTTTGATAAATAATTTAATACATCAAGTGACTGTCGTTATCAAGTATTGGAGCTGAACTTTTGAACTCCTCCGTAAATAGTAATTTGTATAGAACAATGAGTACGGAAGCAGACGCTATAAAGGCGCAATCGGGAGTGGCCGCTAAAGGTGCTTTGAACATATCAAAGATGAATAACTCTGGTTCTAAAACTAATGTAAACAGGGTGACGAAAACAATCGTCAGTTCGCCACATATTTACAAACCTGTTGGACCGTACAGGTGAGTAGAACTACTAAATTAAGTAGGAGAATGTTTATTGCTTTAGCTTTAGATATACCTTGTAACTTTTTGAGTACCAAGTACATACAAAATTCAATGAAATTTTTTTTTTAAATATAGCTAAATCGATACTATCGATGATTCTGCCAATTTCAAGGTCGAGAAAGACGCTATGGTTGGCCATTGTTCGGTAGCTAATACAATAAGGTACCCTAATATCCCTTCGATCATATAACAATGATCGAAGACCAATCCTGATGCATTTGATTTAAAGATTAGTTTACATTTGCGACGTTCGACTTGAGCTATCAATGTACGATTGTTTGGATTATTAACTTTAATGACAAGTTGAAATTACGTGCGGATAAGAAAATGATGCAATGCAAAGAGATGATGAAAGTACCTATCATGAAATCTTGGTGTTCAAACTAATTATTCTTTCGCAGCTAGGTACCATATCTCTATCAGGGGGGATATGGCGGTAGGGATAGATGGAACAGGGGGGTACGTCCCCTTAGGCCATCCGCGTATTCATAACATGCGTACTTTATGCGGATAGGGAATTATTTAGCATAGAAACTTGTTTAGCAGCTTCCACAATGGCAGCACGGTATAAAACTATAACTATAAAGAATAATTTCTTACATTGCGCCACCAACGCAAGCACAATTGCATTAGGTAGTTTAACCTAGTTACACCAACCGCTACCGGACATTTAAGTTTGTAGTTAGGTAGTCCGGGTTATCGCGTGCCTGGCGAGACGCAAAGGGTGTTGATTGATGGTTTTGATTGCTACCTGCAGACTTAACATCTTATTTTGTCGGAGTTGAACAAAACTTCGGGTCAACCGCGGGCGTAAACCTTACGCATTTGTGGTAAACAATGGCAGTGAGCAGCTATTTCGAGTGTACCAGAAATCCGTAGGTAGAAATTTATCAAAAGCAAATCGTGTTTCGGCTGTCATCATATCATTTAAATTGGATGAAAATAAGTTTTTCACTTCTCATGCTCTTAAAATGTTACTTTAGTCTCTGCATATCGGGACTAAAGCTCTTTTTTGATCTCAAGGGATTAAAGTAAATTTTTTTTAATTGACTATGGAAACCCCTAAACTGCCAATCACGGTGTTTGTGAATGGAGGATTATCGCCATTTTCAGTAACTGGGTATAGACAATTTTAAAGCTTTCCACAGGCCGAAGCGCGCTGCGGACGCACTGTAGCGCCCTGGGGGGTTACTACGAAATTCGAAGTTCGAAGTTCGGATCGTGCGGTCCCTCTCACTCTCGTAATAAATACCATTAGCGTGAGCGGAACGGCATGAAACGAAGTTCGAATTTCGCGCTTCGTAGTATAGGGCCAGCGCTTCGGTCTGTGGAAGCCTTTAGGGCGTGGAAATAACCTCAAAATGACAACTGTATAAAAAATATTTAAAAAATAATAATTTCGTGAAACACATTGAATAATTACGAATATTAATCTATTTAATTATAAAATATTAAAGATGAATTCATTTTATTTTGCACGTAAAGAAAGATTTCCTTTAGCTTAGGTGTTTTTAATTGTTTTTCTTTTTTTTTAAAACGCTGTCGGCAAAGCAGTGCCCTGCTCTGTCGATAAAATAGCAATCCACACTGTCGGCAAAGCAGTGCTGGAGTGTACGGTAGATAGAGCAGTTACGTTTGAATGTTAATATGGCGTGACTTCAAAATAGATAATGCGATGTCAGTTGCATTTAATAGTAAATAGAAAGTATAATCTATACATATAAAATCCTTTGTCCTGACTGACGGATCAACGCACAGCCTAAACCGCTGATCGTAGAGACCTGAAACTTGGAGGGTGTGTTCTTTGTATGACGTAGGCATCCGATAAGAAAGGATTTTCCGTAGTTCTACTTCTAAGGGGGTAAAAAAGGGGGGCAAAGTTTGTATGAGACATCGTGATTCCTTGGTCCAATCTACTTCAAATTTTGCATAAACATTCTTTAACAAAATTAATGGAAGACGTGTTTCGTATTTTATTGAAATTCATCCCTTGACGGGGTCAAAAAGTAGTAGAAAGTTATTTTGGGGGTGATTTGCTTCGAAGTTGATATCAATACTCCTTAGTGCTTTTGATTTAAATTACATTTTATTTTGACACATTGTAAACGAAACGAAACTTCAAATATTGCAAACCATTTTTGTCTACGTTTGTCAACCACGTCTTGATCTGATCTCTGATAATAGCTAATTATATGTATTAAGTATTTGCATTTCACCAAGCTTTTGCTTTTACAAGCGCAGCATGGGACGTTCACCAACGAGATGGACGGACGTTTTGGTGAAGGCCGCAGGTTCAGGGTGGATGCAAGTCGCTTCCAACCGTAATGATTGGACGTCAATGAGGGAGGCCTATGTCCAGCAGTGGACGTCTTACGGCTGAAATGATGATGATGATGAAGCTTTTATGCGAGTGCAACCTTTTTCGAATAAAATCGAATTGAGTATTCAAATATCATTGTTGAACTCGCATAAAAGCTTGGTGCAATGCAAATACATATAAAATGCTTTGTCCTGAAGTCCTAAATGACTGACTGCCGGATTAACGCACAGCCTAAACCGCTGTATGTAGAGACCTAAAACGTGGAGGGTGTGTTCTTTGTATGACGTAGGCATCCGATAAGAAAGGATTTTCCGGAATTTCCACGGGATAAGGAATAATCGGGATTTATATATATTTCATCAAGAGTGACCCTATGCCCATAACGAAGATTACTAAACTGTACAAATTGGGCATGCAATTAGACTATTAGAATATAAAGCGAATATAAAGAATTTTGAAAATTTCCACGGGTTAAAGTTAAATCAGGATTTATATATCGTCGTATCCTACGATAAGAGCCACTATCACCATAGGGGCTTTTAGTTTTTATTGTGAAATTGAATTCTACACCTCAAGATACATATTTATAACTTTATATAATAATTTTAATATTTTTTTATTAAATAGTAAAAAAATATTTTTAATAAGCCACAATTACGTATGTCTCACTTCTAACGCGGAGTAAAGCCACAAGTATGCTGCTGTCCTTATTCGCCGTGCAAAAAGGATCGACGCGGGCGCGAGGAGGGGGCGCAAGCGCCGTTTCTACTGTATTCGGCGGACAGCGGCGGAAGAGTGGCATGCATTCGTAATGGTTATTTAATTTGTAAGATCATCTTTGTTTTCGTTAATTGTTAATGAAAACAACAAAATGAATCGTCGAAGACATAGATTAGTGAAAATAGTTGCAAAAGACGACGCTGAACGAAAGAGGAAAACACCAAGTAAATTACGCTAAATTTATTTATAAAGTTTTTCCATTATTCAGATCCTATTTATTACTTCTTTTAGGTTTACTTTCTTAGTATATATTTTTAAATTCACTTATTTATATATTTACATAGTTTAATGAAGAAATTTAAAGAATTTAATGAAGTGGTTAGTATTGCCGAGAATAAAGCCCGAACGGCAACTGCGGCCTTTTTCCGCGGAATAGCTCAATTTTATTTGTATAGCGAATGTGTGGCCACAATTGCGGTAGTGTCCTTTTTCTATGTACGAATTATATTTTATTGAATTATTGCTTAAATATTCACTTTTTAAAGATATATTTGGTAGGCTTATTAACAATGCGGCTCCATGGAATGAACATAATTGTTTTTTGATAACAATAATTATTTTGAACGTCTGATTTTGCATGTCTCCTTTTTGGGTTCTTATGGCACTTGTGGCCTTTTTCGCCATATACAGGGTGGAATTTTGTAATGCCATCTCCAGGAAAAGTACTCTAAATACTGAAAATAGGAAAATTTACTCAAAGGAAACATTCCTTTATTTTTGAAAAGAAAGAAAACTGCATTCAAATATTTTTGAAAATTCGCTCACCTGACCCGGGAACCGAACCGGGTGCCCGATTTTAGCCGATTCGATTCCCGGGTGCGGCAAGCGGATATCCGAAAATATTTGAATGCAGTTTTCTTTCTTTTCAAAAATTAAGGAATGTTTCCTTTGAGTAAATTTTTTTATTTTCAATATTTTGAGTACTTTCTCTGGAGATCGCATTACAAAATTGGGTACATATTGAAAAAAATCATGTGATTTTGGTATTATTATATCTATTTACCTTCTAATTTGTTGTCAGTCTGACAATAATAGGCATGAATATTATAATTCCTGAAGAATTTCATGAATGACTTATTATTTATTACAATTACAAGCTTTTATCTACCTTCACCTGGGGCACTTCCCGATTGCCGATTAAACTGAAATTTTGCATGCATGTGTAAATCGGATGACAATGCAATATTATTATGACATTATGCTGATCTGATGATGGAGCTGGAAGATTTAATCTCGACTTTTAGAATTTAATACCGTAGAATTTGGACTCGTTAGATTCGTCTTGACGAGTACTTTGATCCTAGATTGTAACCAGGGTGTGATGATGGAGCTGAAAGGTGGCAATAGGCACTCCATAATGAGACGAACCTAAGCATTTGTGGTAAATACTTAGTTATTTATTAGTTTAGTTAAATTAACACTATAATTAAAAGTAAAATAAACTAACTTAACTAAAAAATTGAAAGACGCAACTCCGTCGAGTTTAGGCTCGTTTAATTCATCTTGGTGGGTACGTTGGTCCTAAATAAACTCTAAAAAGTTAAAAATATATTAAAAAGAATAAAATATTTTTTAAAAACAAGCTTTTATTAGGTACCTACATGCTAATAAAAAGAACTAAAAAGTTAAAAACAATTTATGCCACATATCAAATCTTTGCGTTTTTATCACAGTCCCAATTATTTTTAATAAAAGCGTGTTACATTTTATCAATAGAAATAAAAAAAGGTGTAACCTGCTTTTACCAAAAAATAGAGCCTGTGATAAAAACGCAAAAATTTAATACGTGGCATAAATTATTTTCAACTTTGTAGTTCTTTATTATTTAAGTTGTACCTTATAATTTATTTATATCGTTACCGCATGAGGTAGGAGGTGTTGCTACTGCGGGTGATACAGACGTTGAGGATGAATTATGAAAGTTCTCCAATGAATACTGAAGACTGATTAAATAATATGTGCAATTCTATTTATTTATTAAGTTTATGCAAAATTAAGAAGTTTTTAGTTTCACTTGTTTCCATAAAAGAGACTTGTTTTGTGTTAGAAAATTACTGTGGGTACCTACGCTTTATAATTTAAAAAATATTAAAAAATAAAAAAATATTGTTGTTATTTGCCACTTCTTTATGCATTACGAGAAATATACTTTTTGAAATTAAAAATATGTACTTTATTTTAGCCCTCTCATTCTGAGAGGAGGCCTGTGACCTGCAGTGGGACGTTTATAAGCTGGGATGATGATGACTTTATTTTAAAAATAAAAAATTGTTGACACTCAAATATTTTAACAGCTACAATTTTGGTCCTAATGGTAGTTGTGGCCTCGTATTTTTCGACGATAAAAGGCACAATGTAGCTTATGGCCCCTTAAAACTCATTTAGTCCGACGAAAAAGGATTTAAAGGACAAAATCGATATATAATATACCATTTAAAACATAAATTTTATTTTAGCAGAACCCTAGAATACTAATACATATTATTTAATTACAAAATTATAAATTTGTTAGTTATCTTTTAAAAGAAACACAAAAACGCTTCTCCTGAAAAGTAAGCATTTTGTAATTGTGGCTCTTATCGTAGGATACGACGATATGTAGGTACTCAAATCAACTGGACCATATCTCCGTAACTACAATTACTAATCTTTTCAAATACAGTATTAACGAAAATGACCATAACAACAAAAAAACTTATTGCAGGATTTTTGGAAATTCCTGTGGGATAGATAATCTCTGAAACTTCCGAGCCGATCAGTGTTGCCAGGTCTCCTGATTTCTCAGGAGATCTACTGAATTCCAGGTATGGCTACTGATCTACTGAATTTCCACAAGAATCTACTGATTTTCTACTTCGGGAATTTCGGTTAGCGAAATTAATTATTCTATGGAAAAGATACCCGTGACTATTTTTCATTATTGGTAACTGGTCAACTTATTTGAATCAAACAAACGTCAATCAATTCAGAATATCGAATCAATAAATCAATAAAATGTGAAACATAATGTTTATACATATAGTGTGCACTACAGCTAAACCCAAAAAATATACACGGAGGCACCTTATAATCCTTATATAAATATTGTTAATGTTTTGGCGGGAGGGAGCCCGAAATGAATAGATAGCGCACAGGGATAGCGGGTGACGAATCGTCTCACGAGGTGAGGTGCCTCAATGTGTATTTTTTGGGTTTGATCTCTTGTCTCTTGTGATAGGTAACTTTATATTTTTGCAGACAAAATTAATGTAAGTACATTAATTAGTTAAGCAATTAAAAAATATATCGATGAAATAAAAAAAAAGATTAAAATCCTGTAAAGAAAAAACTAAACTGGAAAGCATTAAGAACTTATTATAAGGTATGTATGTACTATGGAAAAACATTCTACTGATTTTTTTTTTCAATCTCCTGATTTTTAGTGTTCATAATATCTTCTGACTTTTTCAAATTGGACCTGGCAACACTGGAGCCGATTAAAAAAAAAACTTTTACCAGTAAAAAGTTACACTATCCTTTATTGACATAGGCTACTTTTTTCCGGGGAAATGCAAAATTCCCAAGGGATAGAAAAAAGAAAATTCAACTTCGGAGCTCATTTTAAAATGTCTTACACCAATAGAAAAGATGCACTGTCCTTGGTTAACATAGGATGCTTTTTTCCGGATAAATGCAAAATTCCCGCGGTATAGAAAATAGTAAAATTAACTTCGGGGCTGAGTTTAAAAAAAAATCACCAATAGAAAGCTTCACTATCCTTTATTGGTATAGGCTACCTACTATTTATTCGGTAAAATGCAAAATTCCCCTGGGATATTAAGAAGTGAATTTCACTTCAGGGCTGATTTGAAAATTTCTTTCACCTTAGTGAGTAGCTACACTAACCCTTACTTACATAGACTATTTTCTCCGTGAAAAATCAAAATTCCCACGGGAAAAAAATAAGTGAACTCAACTACGCGGCTGATTTTAAAAGTTCTTTTATCGGTAGAAAGCTTTAAGGACATAGGCTACTTTTCTCGGGGAAAATGCAAAATACCCGCGGGATAAAAATAAGTGTAATTTTGCAAAGAATAAGGACAAATTTGTTGAAATTCCCGCGGGATAGGGAATAAACGGGATTTATAATATTCACTAACTGATACTCATGATGAAATGATAATAATGATGGATGTTGCCGGTGCCGGATTTTTGTTTTATACAATGAAAGAGATGAAGAAGCTTTACCACAAATTGGAATTCTACGCGGACGAAGTCGCGGGCAAAAGCTAGTTAGATATAATATAACAAAGAATTGGCATATAGAAAATAAACTTAAAAAGTCGTTTCTTTATTCACGGGTTCAGTTAACAATATATTTTGTGTGTGAACTTAGATCAATTAGGTTAATTTATTTGCCGATTCTAATGAATGAACAATTATCATTCTTACATGCATAGTCCAATTAGTTTTAACATAGTCTTTAAGTTAGAATCTGTTGGCTAATTATGCAAGCATTTAAAGCGTCACTTTACAAAAAAATATAAAAGAAAAGAAAAGACAGCGGTATTTTTTTCGCTATTTGAATTTTGAACAGATGTCCATTGCTCGTATTGAGCATACGTTGTAAAAAAGTAATTTTGTACGTCGTATTTTTCCTCGCATTCAAAGTGAAAAGTAGAGTGTTTAACGCGGGACTAAACTACCATAATGACAACTCGACTTATAGCCTCCCTCGCTATCGCTCGGGTGGCTAAATATCTCATGTCATTATGGCTTGTTTTAGTCCCTTGTTGAACAATCTACTATTATGTCATCCATATTGACTTAAGGGCCATTTACATTATACAACCTTAGGTTTAGACTGCAAAGGTTTAGCAATGTTTAAAGTGCAAGAAAGTTGTATAATGTAAATGGGCCTTTACTTTGTATATTCTATCAAAGGGCAATTATTATAAGTTATCTAATATATAAAAATCTCGTGTCACGGTGTTTGTTACCGAACTCCTCCGAAACGGCTTGGCCGATTTTTATGAAACTTTTTTCTCTACACTCGGTAGGTCTGAGAATAGGTCGTAGGCTATTTTTTATCCCCGCCCCCATTCTTCGCGAACGGAGTCGCGGGCAACAGCTAGTAACTTATAAGTTTGGATGTAACTCCTCTGAGTTAGTTGTGTGTTCCTACAAAAGCATTCCTATTTGTCTGATGACTCAACAGTGGCAACCCGGTGGGAATCAAGTTGTTATGTCGCCACGCCACTGCTATGAGGTGCCGTCAAAGATTTTTGACTTAGTGATTGCGTGAACGATTAAACAACAACAAAAATATTAAACTATAAATCAATACATACATTAGATGATTAGTAACATGCCCGAGTTATTTAGTCACGTACCACGTATCTACTAGCCAGGCCCCTCTTTCCCACTAGGCATTATGGGCACGTGCCCAGGGTCCCATGGACGAGGGCCCCCTAGTGGCTATAAAAAATAACAGTTTAATACACGTAGATTTGGGTTTTATCTACTCCATTAATTTGTTGGTCATAGCCCCTGGGGCCCCTTATCCTAAAGTGCTCATGGCCCCTAATAGGTTAAAGACGGCCCTGGTACCCACTAGCTGTGAGTACAGTCGAGGGCATAAATAATATCTACACAGCTATCGCGTCATAATTTCACTTGCAACAACAACGTTTGCCATAAAATACACAGAAGCGTGCATTTTTCAGGATTTTCTGAAATATCATCTTATAGAATACAGTGGGTTAGGTTAGATTTGTTTTATAACAATTCAGAGGAAAATACTGTTTCGGAAATAAATTAAATTATGGCAAACGATAGAGAACCATTTAGGTAGTGACATATCTTTGACGTCTAGTAACGTACATTCACACTTTAAGTCCAGATCAACTGAACAGAGCGTCAACTCAAAATAATTTAATGTAGGCTTAATGTAGGTATGTGTTATTGACCAAATGATAAATCGGGCATTTTTCATAATGACCGGGCACTATGAAAAATGCCCGATATGAGAGGACAATTTGATAATAATTATTCAAGTAATCAAATTGACTGGGCATTATACATAATGTCCATCACCTTTTGGACAGATTAATACAAACATATTTAAGTAATTACCATTTTATTATTATTACAATTATTTAACTTAAAATAAACTAAATGTTAAATAATTTAAATAATCAGACTCATTATTTGGATTGTATATTTATTAATTAATTGTATTTTCCGGGTGGTCAAAAAAAAAAACTAACAAAAGGCCAATGCGGGAGCTTCGCTCCGCTACGCTCCCGCATTAGCCGTTGAAACTTTTTTAACCATGACCGCTTCGCTCGCTCGCACCGCGTCAAGCTTAGCTTTATTATCAAATTGCCCATTTGTCACGTAGCAATATAATAATGACCGGGCAATATGATAAATAATGAAGTTTAGATAGTAACTAGCTTTTGCCCGCGACTTCGTACGCGAAGACAATAACGTTAGTTTTTTGCATGAAATTTGGCACACAGGTAGTTTATTACGTGGATTAACAGATAGGATAATGCCAGGAAAATGCAAAGTTCCCGCGGAATTTTAATATAAGTGAATTCTAAAGCCGGTAAGCCGCGGTGGCCTAGTGGTTTGACCTGAGGTCTCTTAAGCAGAGGGTCATGGGTTTTAGCCCGGCTTGGACCTCTTGAGTTATTCCTAATTCATATTGTGCTAAATTACGTTTGAAGTTTACCATGAGCTTTACAGTGAAGGAAAACGTCGCGAGAAAAGCTGCTTACACCTGAGAAGAAATCCAATGGTACACACCCGCACTGTACAAATCAAATCAAATTTTACAAATCGCACTGGGCCCAAGTGGGAACTACGGCCCAAGTGTTCTCGTTCTGGGAGGAGGCCTGATTGAAACAGGCTTATTTTATCCCGGGAAAGTGTAAAGTACAGCATACCGCGGGATAGAAATAACTGTTTTGACCTATTTTGAAAATTAGAGACTGTAGCTTTTTATTAGTGAAATAATTTAAAAAATCAGCCCCCACGTTCAATTCACTTATTTCTATCCCGTGGGAATTTTGTATTTTTCCGGAAAATAAGTGGTATGTCAATCAGGGATAATGTAGCTTTCAAGTAGTTATTTTTTTTTAAATCAGCCCCAAAGTTGAATTTACTTATTTCGATTCCGCGGGATATTTGCATTTTCCCGTTGAAAAGTAGCCTATGCCAATCAAAGATACTGTAGCTTACTATTGGTGAAAAAATTTTTAAAATCAGCCCTAAAGTTGAATTTACTAATTTCTATCCCGTGGAAATTTTGCATTTTCCCGAGAAAAATGTACCTTGTGTCAAATAAGGATACTGTAGCTTACTAATTAGTGAAAGAATTTTTAAAATCAGCCCCAAAGTAGAAATCAAATTTTTCTATCCCGTGGGAATTTTGTATTTCCCCGAATAAAAAGTAGCCTTTGTCAATCGGGGATAGTCATATCACATAATATGTAAGAATTTATAAAATCAGTCCCGAGATTGAATTTATTTATATCTATCCCGTGGGAATTTTGCATTTTCCCAGATAAAAAGTAACCTATGTCAATCAAGGATAATGTAGCTTTCTAATTATGAAAGAATTTTTAAAATCGGCTCAATAGTTTCAGAGATTCCGCTACAAACAAATAAACAAAGAAAGTTTAGATATTTCCCTATCCCGTGGGAATTTCGAAAAATCCTTCCTTAGTGCACCTCTACAATACTCAAGGTACATGTGTGCCAAATTTCAAGTCTCTAGCTCCAGTAGTTTAAGCTGTGCGTTGTCTGTCAGTCAGTCAGTCACGGTACGGTTTTATAGGTATCGATTAATCACTTTGCCCGATAGACTTAGACATTATTAATAATGCACGGGCATTATTAATAATGCCCGCATTAATCACTTGGTCCATAACATATGTACCATTTTAATTCAGACTTAGTCAATTTCTGAAAGGTCTCAATTAAATTGGTGCGTTGCATTATTTCTTGTTGATGACCTTATTTACCTTATACAATTCTTCTTCATGTTGAGTGTAGTTATAGTTATAGAGCATGGGCATCATGGTCTGTTTATATCGTGTTCCAGCCAAGCGATCCTGGCAGGGCAGACGCTGTACGTGTCGGGCATGTTGGGCATGGACCCCGAGGCGCAGCTGGCGTGCGGCGGCGCGGAGGCGCAGGCGCGGCAGGCGCTCGCGAACCTCAAGCACGTGCTGGAGGCCGGCGGGGCCTCGCTCGAGTCCGTCATCAAGACCACCATACTGCTCAATGATATATCTGACTTCCAGGCGGTCAACCAGGTTTACGCTGAATGTAAGTAGGGGACCACTTAGGGTGCCTCTCCATCAGAGATGTGCTATGCTATGTTGCTATGGATCCGTTTGATATCCACCGCCATTATACCACCCACCCACATAGCATAGCACTGGTGCGGGTTCGGGTAAGCTATTAGGATTCCGGAGCCAAAATGGCAAAACGGAACAGTTTCGTAATGTCCGTCTGTCCGTCCGTCCGCGGCTTAGCTAGAACCTATATATTTAGTGCTAGAAAGCTGTTATTTTGCATAGATATATGTAGTAATTAGCTTTTGCCCGCGACTCCGTCCGCGTGGAATTAGTAATTTGGGCAGCTTATTTTTTTTATCCAGTTTGCTTTTTCATCAACTATGGCTCTCCTTAGTTCCCCGATATAAAAAATTACCCAACCCCCCCCCCCCCCCCCCCCCAACACCCGCGTTCACATTCACCACAGAATATATAATAGTACGCTATGCTGAAGATGTGAAAGTTATGCTACGAAACTGTGTGACCGTTTCCACCAATGCTAAGCTATGTAGCTGTGCGAAGAAAACGCGCTATGTAGATGAGCAGGCGCGAGGCAGCTGTAAACAGCTCGAGCTGTGCGATGTATCGACGGGGGCACGCGGAGCGGCAGCGCGGTGAGGGGGCACATTGCTACACGACTCGATCGCGACCATCCATAGCACGCATCCAGGGCACGCATCTTTCCATATAGAAATCATAGCTTAATCATAGCACATCTCTGGTGGAAAGGCACCCTAATGGCGGCTTTTGACAGGCGCTTAGTTACAAGATGGATGCTATAGTAATCGTCGATGAAAGGGCGCTAAAAGACAACCCGGTCTACCCCGATCAAGGGCTAGGACCGGCGTTTGCTTGCACCCGAGGCTTTGCGTCCGTACGGCCGTGGAAGTTTAAATCATGTAGTTCTTATAGCCGTACTATTAGCGATATAGAAGTTAACTAATACATACTTTTTGCTCGTATTACTGACGAGGTCAATGATAATGTTTACACTTTAGGTACTACTTTGTCGCTGTCACTTCATGTTTGAAGCTTTGTATAAATTCGGGAATGCGTTTCGGGTAGCTTCCTCGTGTGCTCTTCCCTTCCCCCTCCCCACCCCTTTCCCTTTTGCTTTTCCTTTCCCTCTTGGGTCCGTCCGGGGGGAAGACCCAGTGCCTGGGCCGGTACTCCCAGGGCATCGGTCAATGAGTACCCGGGCAATTAAATGCAAATACATTGATCCATGGCTTAATAGCTATGTCCACACCAGTGCGCTTTCACGTTCATCTTGCGTTTTCCTTTGACGCATGCCCGAGCAACCATAGCGCATGAAAAACGCATGCCTCAAAATTAATTGAACAGCAGCGCGTGCCGCTAGCGCATGTCTATCCAACGCCGCCGCCAAAACGTCGGTGGATAGCGCACTGGTGTGGACATAGCTAATAACTAACCCAACACTTGAGGTGTAGGTATAGAATTATTTTACCGAACAACAGCCGAATATGGTATACCTAATATGATTTAAAAGCCACACTAAGTATTTCTAGAAGATATGATCGGGCAAAAATAATCGACAACCTCAAGAAATTCAAGGTTATTGTGGGAACTTACGCAGGTGCTTAAGTATATTTTGCTTTTACGGTTACGACTATAGCGAGCCGCTCCAGCTGCGATAATTAACACGATTTCATTGCTTTATTTCATTAAAAATCTTCGTGACACACATTTTGTGTTCGTGTTAACGGCTTATTAAATGGGCAAGCTTGATAAATTGAATAAATAAATAAATAGTAATTAGGGCAGGCATTTTTAATAGGATTTCCGGTATAGATTAGTTGTATACATGATATTTAAATGATTGAAATGAATAGACCAGACTCCCTATGGTCAAGTTCGTGAACTTATGTGACACACGAGCGAAAAACTTGCCCAGCCCCAAACACGCGAATTTGCTCTTACTTCTGCCAGGTGGCAGTTAACATCTATTGCAAGAGTCACAGGGATAGTCGTAAATGACTATAGTAATTTTAATCGTGCCAGTAAAATAATAGGCACTTGTTGTTCCAGTTTTCCCAAAGGATTTCCCTGCGCGTGCGACGTTCCAGGTGGGCAAGCTGCCAGCGGGGGCGGCGGTCGAGATCGAGGCGATCGCGCTCAGCGGCGACCTCGTCGTGGCCGAGGCCGGCCCTTGCCCCTGCGCAAAGGAATGACTAGCGGACCAACACTCTAAATTATAAAGTAAACTGTTTCGCGGATAACTAAATTTGTTTCATTTTTTTCTTGAATATCTGCCACGTGTCGGACTTCGCTCAGTAGGTAAGTGAAATGCATCTACGCATGACTTTACTTTAACCCAATGCCTTAATGCTCCATAGCGAGTGGTTCAAAATAAAACAGTAGGTAGCTAACGTTCAATTCAAGGCACTGGGTGAAAGTCAGCAAAACACATGTACCTATGCATTTAAGGAACTGAATGCATTAATGCATGTTCAGTGTCTTATGAGACATGCCCTGAATTTTGCTAACAACATCGATTACGTTGGGAAACTGAAATTATAATTATTTATATGTATAGGTACGGTCAACTGTTTACAATATCTACACACAACACACAGCAATACGGCATTTATGTCAGTAGATGGGTACTAATAACAGTCTTCCAGAGTGGTTTCAAATGTAACGTGCAGTAAGCTGTAGGGACTCGAGAAAGAAGAATGCGTGTGAGAGTAGGTAGGTACCAAACATAATATAACGCTATCGCAGTCAGTAGTCGTGTTACTGGAAAAGTAGTTGCTCGCCGGCAGCACAGCACATAATGTAAATTACGATTTACACGTCAGATAAATAAAATTTAAGGTAGGTACTCACGGAGCTTTGCAATTATTTTTTACTGCAGCGTCCTTTTTAACACGCTTTTTAGGGTTCCGGAGTCAAAATGGCAAAACGGAACCCTTATAGTTTCGTCATGTCTGTCTGTCCGTCCGTCCGTCTGTCTGTCTGTCCACGGCTTAGCGCAGTGGCTATTAGTGTTAGAAAGCTGTAATTTTGCATGGATATACAGGGTGTCCCGTAAGTAGTACGAAAAACGGAAATGAGAGATTAGGTGGGCAGGTAATCTACCAAATGGGCAATTCGGCATTCTATTTTTCGTTGTACCAAAAATGAAGAAATTGTTAACAGGGAGTTAAAATAAGTCCGCTTCGTTACGCACTTTTCAAGCCTTACAATAAAAAAAACGTAACAAATCGGGCAAATTTAAGAATGTTTTTACAAGAAGTGAACAATTGTCCGATTTCTTACATTTTTTTATTGTAAAGGCTTGAAAAAGTGCGTAACGAAGCGGACTAATATAAACTCCCTGTTAACAATTTCTTAATTTTTGGTACACCGAAAAATAGAAATGCCCAAATTTCAAATGACCTCAGTAAAAGTCACACCGTTTTCGAGAAATTTAAATTTTTCTGATTTTTTTGAAAAATGTATACCTTCACTATGATTTTGAGTTGTGATGTTCCGATTTAATTATTTTTTGCATTTATTTTTATTGAAAAATAATCTTGTATAAGTAGTTGTGTTATGAGATGCAAAAAACCATTTTTGAAAAACTATTGCAGTTTTTTATTTAGTTTTATTTAAATTTTGCCTCTTCTCCTAAACTTTGGTCAAGATTTGGTCTATCACAGTGAAAAAAAATTACATGATCACTGTTACTAGCTTAAAAACATGTCCATTTAATGGACATAAAAAGTAAATAAAGCTATTTATCAAAAAATATTTACAGGAAAAAAAATCTCCGTACAAAGCATTCAGTACCCTACAAATCTCGTTAACCCAGTATTACCACCCTATCTAAGTTGAGGCTCAAGATGGATCAAAATGCACTCTGGTTAAATTCAGTAGCTACGCGAAGCATACTACTGCAAATGTATTATTATGCAATATTTTCAAAAGTATTGCATAATAATACATTTGCAGTAATATGAAATATCTGCAGTCTTATTGTTTTGCTTTCAAACCCTCGGGCTACATGTCAGCGCCATCTAGATTTAATAATCGAACTATTTTTCTGCGGACGATCTGTACTATGGCGATTGCTAATCCAGTCTATATCATCCTTGATATAGCTAAATTCAGAGGGTATTACTTTTGTTTACTTGCTTCGTGGCTCAAAATAGCATTTCATTCTCGAGTAATCGTTGATAGTGAATGTTCTGTCAGCCGTTTATTTTGTAAGGGGTCACAGTTCTAATATAACCTAACCTACTGTTCTGTCAGCCGTTTATCTTCTAAGGGGTCGCAGTTTTAACCTAACCTAACCTACTGTTCTGTCAGCCATTTGTCTTCTAAGGAGTCGCAGTTCTAACCTAGCCTAACCTACTGTTCTGTCAGCCGTTTATCTTCTAAGGGGTCGCAGTTCTAACCTAACCTACTGTTCTGCCAGCCGTTTATTTTGTAAGGGGTCGCGGTTCTAACCTAACCTAACCTACTGTTCTGTCAGCCGTTTATCTTCTAAGGGGTCGCGGTTCTAACCTTTTTTTTTTTTTTTTTTTTTTTAACGGTGGGAAAATGCGTTACGCATACGACCGCGCCGTGGGGACGGCGCGGAAGTTATGTGGGACTCACCTCCCCCGTAACCTCCTTCCCTAGTGGAAGGAGGGGGGGAGGCATACCCACTAAAAACCCACCGGTATTCCCTCTCTTGCCATTTGCGGATGCCATGGGAGAATTGAGAGCCACCACAACATCCGCTGGCAGCCCCAGCCTATGCCGGGGCTCCCGCGCCAAGAGAGGGGGGACCGGAACACTTGGTCCCCCCCCCTAGACGTGTGGGCTATTACGGCCGACAGGGGATCCCCATCCCCCGCCGGCTAGCACCACTAGGGAAGGTTGGCAGCGAACTGTCGCCGCCTCCTTCCCGTCCGTCTGCGCCGGAGCGGGTTCGCGAGGGGATCATTCTCGCGTTCCCGCTCCCTCTCCTCCTTCTGCGATATCACGTCTTCGCAGAAGGAGGTGACGGCCTCCCAGGACGTCTCGCTCTCCAGCATCGCACGTAAGACGCTGGGGAGCGAGAGGTCGCCGCCAATCGTCGCCGCCAGAGTGCGGCGCCGCTCATTCCATGCGCTGCACACCTCCAAGGTGTGCTGGGCTGTGTCCTCGGCGGCTCCGCACTCGTGGCACGACGCCGTCTCCTCCCTTCCGGCAACCTTGTGCAGGTACCGCCCGAAGCAGCCATGCCCGGACAGCACCTGCACAAGGCGGAAGGTGAGGGACCCATGATCCCTTCCGCACCATTCCTGGAGCACCGGGCGGATGGCTGCGATCGTGCGGAGGCCGTATTCGGCCTGCGCAAGCTCATCCGCCCAGCGCTCCAGCACCTCTTCCTTTTGGGCCTCTTTGGCCCGGGCCAACTCCTGGGGAGCGAGGGTGTCCCCCCGCTCCCTGCGCTCCATTTTGTCCCGGTAGGCCTCGGCGAGCCCGACCGCCTCGATCTCCCACGGAGGGGAGGCTGCGAGGGCTCCAGCCGCCGCCCAGCCCACCGTCCGGTAGGCCCGGGCCATCCTCACTGCCATCACCCTCTGGGGCTTTCTGAGAAGGGCTTTGGTGGTGGCAGTGAGGGAACTCGCCCATATTGGGGCCCCGTACAGGGCCATGCTGCGAATTACCCCTGCGAACAGCCTTCTGCAGGGGGCATTTGGTCCGCCCAGATTGGGCAGGAGCCGGCCCAAAGCTCCCGCCGCGCCCACGAGTCGGGGAGCCAGTCTGCGGAAGTGCTCCCCGAACTCCCACTTGCCGTCGAGGGTAAGGCCCAGATACTTGATGTAGGCCTTCACCTCGACGGTCTCCCCACTGACGCGCAGGGCGGCTCCGCGCGGCAGCCTCCACCGGGGCCCTCGGAAACAGAGGGCCTCCGTCTTCGGGAGGGACACCCTGAGACCCAGCGCTTCTATGCGCTGGATCACCAGGGTGGCTCCCACTTCCGCCCTCCTCGCCACCTCTTCGAAGGTGGCGCCCCGGACGGCGATGAGGGTGTCATCCGCGTAGCAGAACACCGCCATCTGAGGCAGCACCCTTACGCGGATGACCCAGTCGTACCCGACGTTCCATAATAGGGGCCCTAGCACGGACCCCTGCGGAACGCCACTGGTCACCGGCTGGGCCATCCGAATTCCCCCCCTCCCCGTGTAGAGCACTACCCGCCCCGTCAGGTAGTGCCCCACAACCCTCCGGAGGTAGAGAGGCACCCGGTGATACCGGAGTGCCTCCTCTATCACTCCGAAGGGGAGGGACCCGAAGGCGTTGGCGATATCGAGGGATACCGCCACGGCCCCCTGGCCCCTCCTGGCCGCATCTTCGGTGAACTCCTTCAGGGCGGATAGTGCGTCCAACGTGGACCGCCCTACCCGGAACCCGAACTGGTTCCACGCAAGATCCGGCCCTTCGCTCGTCAGGTGGTGGGCGATCCGGGAAGCGATTACTCTCTCGAGGAGCTTCCCGGTCTCGTCCAGCATGACGAGCGGCCGCCACCCGGAAGGAGAGTCCATCGGCCTGCTCTCCTTCCGCAGGAGGACCAGGCGGCCCTCCTTCCAAATTTGGGGAAACTGCCCCGCGCCCAGGCAGTGATCCATTAGGCCGCAGAGCCGGTCCCCCAGGTGCTTCGCCGCAATGGGAAGCACCTTTCCCGGGACGCCATCGGGCCCAGGTGCCTTGCGGCACCCTTTGAGTCGGCCTAACACCCTCGCCATTTCCTCCCCCGTCACTGGGGGGACGTCAGCGGGGACTGCGGGCTCCTCTTCTGGCGGCGCCATCCGCGGTGGATCGAAGGGCGGGCTGGTAGGGAAGAGGCCCTGCACCACCGCGCTGAGGAGCCCCGGCTCGAAGTCCTCCGTGGGGGGGGACACCTTCAGCTTTGCCCGTACCATTCGGTACGGGCGGCCCCACGGGTCCCCATCGAGCGTGGCCAAGAATTCGGCATGCGCCGTATCCTTGGCCTGTGCTATGGCCACCTTGAAGGTGGCCTTCGCCGCCCGCAGCTCAGCGAGGAGCCGTTCCTCTTCACCCGGCACCCGGCTGCGTCGCCTACGGCACCGGGTGAAGGCGCGGCGGGCTGCGTCGCTTGCGGCTCTAAGGTCCGCGAGGTCCTGCGACCACCAGTATGCGCTCGCCCTGGGCGCACATTTGCGCGCCCTAGGCATCGCCGCGTCGCAGATGGCTGTCAGGTCCTCGCGGAACCTGACAGCCCTCTCGTCGATCCCCATGCTGTCGGGGGGGTCGACACACCACGCCTGGACCAGGGCGGCCTCTTCCGCCTTATCCCGATCGAGGCGGGAGATTGCCCATTTGGGGAAATTCCCGCCTCGCCCACCCGCCACCCGGGCTAGGAGCCCGCGGGGCGTTTTGGAGACCCTGAACCGGATGTAGGCATGATCGGACAGGGTCTCCACCTCCTCGAGGACATGCCAATCGCCCACTCGAGCACCGATGGAAGGGGTAGTGAACGTGACATCTACTATCGACCCCCCCTGCCATCGGACGCAGGTGTTGGCGGTCCCTTTGTTCTGCAGAACCAGGCCGGCCATTGCAGCCCAGTCCCGCAGAAGCGCCCCCCTTTGATCTGTGATGGGGCACCCCCATGCCGCGCACTTGGCATTGAGGTCCCCCATCAGGATCACCTGAGCCGGTGATGCCCTCTGCACAACCGGCTCCAGGCCCGCCAGGAAGCGTTCAAACTCCCTGAAGGGCCTGTTTGGGGAGAAGTAGACTCCGATGACGACTACCTCTCCCCAGGTGGCCGCCACGTAGCCGGCTCCCCTTTCCTTAAGGGTTAAGCCTTGGGAGCCGGCAGCCGGCACCACGACAGCCACCAAGCCTTCCGAGTCCCCGACCCAGTTTTGCTGGGGGGAGACGTAATATGGCTCGGCGACCACTGCCACGTCTATGCGCCACTCCGCAAGGACCTGGATGAAAAGGTCCTGTGCGCGCGCGGAGTGGTTAACATTCCCCTGGAGGAGCTCGTAATATGGGTGTACTGGCATTAAAACACCTGCATATTGAGCTCCTCTCTGGCCTTCTGGCCACGTTCAGGGGGGGGCCTGGCCGATGGGACCCTTCCCCTAACCGTTGGGGGGGTACAGTTTGATCCCCCCATTCTGTGGCCGTCTGGACGACCAGCCTTCGCGCAGACGGCGCACTTAGGCACCGCCTCGCAAGTCACTGCCAGGTGGCCCTCAGCGCCGCATCGAAAGCATTTAGAGCGATATTCCGCCTCCGATGGGCAGAGGGCTCTGGTGTGGCCCAGCGCCATGCATTTGAAGCACCGCATGGGCAGGGCCTCCACCGGCTTGACTGTGACCACCGTCCACCCTACCGGGATCTTCCCGGCGGTGACGATGGCCTTCGCGGCCACAGCTGGGCACTTCACCAGGGCTGAGCCCTGGCCCCAGGTGCTCACCCTTACGGCCCCGACCTTTATTTGTTCGGAGGCGCATTTCCCCATCCTTGCCATCGCGGCAGCGAGTTCCTCGGGTCCCACCAACTCGTTTAGACCTGAGATCTTTAGGTCCACGAGCTTTGTGGGCCGCGAGATCTCCGCAAGGTCCCCAATTACCTCCCGCAGCCTTACCACTAGGAGGTCCGCGGATTTTTCAGGCTGCTCTCCGCCCACCTCTAACATTCTGGAGCCAGTCATAGTCGTCCTGACTTTGACTGACTCCAAGCCAAAGTCTGCCAAGCTGATGGCGGCTTTTGCTTTCGCTAAGACCTCAATAATGTTGGTTGCCCCCTCCCGCGGCGATATCACTATCGCTGCAGTGCGGGGGACCACGACTCTGGCCGGCTTCGTCTTCGGCGGGAGTGCCTTAGCACGTGCGGCGGGGGCCTTGGGCGTCTCGGGCAGCTGGGAGGGAGCGTTCCCCTTCCGTTTCTTTCTTCGCCTCTTTCTTCGGAGGACCTGGGACCACGGGGTGGTCTCCTCGTTCTCGGGGGCCATAGGCTCTTGCCTGCTTGGACCAGCCTCTGGTTGTCCCTGGACTTGAGGTCCAGGTTTCGGCGTGGACCTTTCTTGAGGCCCATTCTTCAAAGGTCTCTCGGCCCCCTTTCTCGTTCGGGGCTGGGGGATAGGGACGATCGGCTCTGACCGGGGCTGAGGGTTGTGAGTGGCCCCTGCAGCCGGGTTCGGCTGGGCCCTTGGGCGAGGCGGGGGCTCCTGGCGCCTGTCAGCCGCGAGTGGGGGTCTTAGGACCGGTTCTGGCGGGAGTCGCGACTCCAGCTCCCCTAAGCGGGCGTTTAACATCCCGCCCAGGGATATTTGGAGGTCGCGCCTCATCCCCTCCATTGTCTCCTTGAGAACCTCCTCCAAGGAGCTCAGTTGGGTTTCTCTTGGGACCACAGCCAAGCTCTTCTGGGACTCCGAGTAAGCCTTCTTAAAGGCACGCAACTCCGCGCGTACCAAGTCTAGCTCCCTCAAAAGCCGAGCGTTGTCAGTGCGGAGTCTGCGCTGCTCCTCCTTCGGAGTGATCATGCGAAGCCCTTCCACTGCATCAATCACCCCTTGTGCGGCATGGTTTATTTCACCCCATACAGTGCCCTTTATGTGGCCACACTTTTTGACCTGACCTTGGATTTTGGCCACGTTCAGTAGAGCCTCCGCAGCAAGAGCCTCCACTGTTTTAGCGGGTGGGGCACTGTGGACCTCACTGTCCGACAGCCTCTCGGTCATCTCCGAGACCACCATCTTCCTGTAGGTTGGCTGGTATATAGGGTCAGCATCCACCTCCCCAGTCTCCTCCCCCTCGGTCTCATAGCCCCCAGCCAGCTGTTCCTTTGCAGTCTTGGGGTAACTGTGGGCACCCATCGGGCGCTTACTGCGACCTCTCAGCGCGGAGCCCACCTTAGGGGCTACGGCTGGTACTGTCTCCTCAGCGTAGCTTTCCCTGTGGAGCCGCTTTTTAGAAGTCCCAGAAGGGAATCTAAGGGCGAACCCCGAGCCTAACGGGTTCTTCAGAGATCGCGCGTCTGCCTCTCTTTCTCTGGGGGACTCAGTCAGGTCGACCGAGCCAGAGTGTGACCTCGATAGTGGGGCTTCATCGATGAAAATCTCCGGCAACTCCGTTTCTATTATCATCTGCCCTGCATTGTCCTCTGAGTCGGAACAGTCCGAGCAGTGAACGGAGTAAACCGGACTCCGATCTCGACTGTCGGGGGGACGAACCTCCTCTTTCCCCCCTTTCTTCCTCTCTGTGACTTGTGGTCTGTGAGGCTTGGGATATTCCAGGCAAAGGGCTCCAGCCTGAATCTGAGACCCATAAGGTACAGGGACCTTGAAGTTGGCCTCCACCGTGTCCGCTTCCTTCCGCGGGCTCCCACTCTCAATGTGGGAGCCTCTTCTAGAAGTGACCAGCACTGGGCTGCATCTCCCTTCTTCATCGCCCTTGTTCTCTGGAGCACCACTATCGCCTGCTTCATCTCTTGTATCTGGCAGCTCCGTCTCCAGCGCCATGCTTAGGCTGGACGGCTGCCCTCTCTCCTTCTTTGAGTACGCCGTGTCCGTAGCTCGGACAATGGCCCTCTCCGCCTCTTCCTCCGGTTGCGACATGAGACACGCCGCTTCCCTTGGAAGGCAAAAAGTTTTGTTGTTGGGGGGGGGGGTTTTTTTTTACAACTCATTTTTGTACCCACGAGAATGGAACGAAGGTTTTGCACTACCGGGTGACGTCCATTCCGGTAGTGCGGCTACTTACTGTGGAGGTCGCCAGGTATCCACAGGTTTTAACGACTTCACTGTCGGGTGTTATAGAGTTTCCTTCTCACGGGCCGGCCAATTAAGGCAAGCCCTCCGCTCCGCAGTATCCAAGACATACCCCATTAACGCCACGACTGGGGTCGTTGAATTGGATCTGCAGGCTACGGAAGGAGAAGTGGCGTGGGCTTCTCCACAAGGGCCTTCGGTTAGGAAGGCCATTCCCCAACTGCAGCCAAAGCTGCCCCTCCCTTTAAACCCCACCCTCCCAAATCAGGTGGCTGTCTGACGCGCGCGCCCCCAAAGCAGTCCCAGCCAGGCCCAAATGCCAAGAGTTTTCACGCCTGAAAATAGGGCCCAGCAGAGGCAGCCGCGGAGGAGCGCGCGCCCGACACCCACCCGATTTCCCAGTTCCTCCCCAGTGTTTGGTTCGCGGGAGCTATTGCCCCTACCCACCGCGAGGCAGGCATTCCCCTATCCACCACCCGGGGACGCGCCACGTCGGAGTACACCTCTCCGCCCACTTAGACAACTAAGCAGGTCCGTGGATCGCGGTTCTAACCTAGCCTAACCTACTGTTCTGTCAGCCGTTTATTTTGTAAGGAGTCGCAGTTCTAACCTCACCTAACCTACTGTTCTGTCAGCCGTTTATTTTGTAAGGGGTCGCAGTTCTCACCTAACCTACTATTCTGTCAGCCGTTTGTCCTCTAAGGGGTCGCAGTTCTAACCTAACCTAACCTACTGTTCTGTCAGCCGTTTGTCTTCTAAGGGGTCGCAGTTCTAACATAACCTAACCCACTGTTCTGTCAGCCGTTTATCTTCTAAGGGGTCGCAGGTCTCACCTAACCTACAGTTCTGCCAGCCGTTTATTTTGTAAGGGGTCGCAGTTCTAACCTTTTTTTTTTTACGTGTGGAAAATGCACCTTATGCATGTCCCCCGCTCGAGGCAGCAGGGGGGTCTTTCGGGCTCTCCCACTTTTAAGGTGGGCCTACCGAATAAAAACCACACGAGTTTCCACCTTTGGCCGTTAGTGTAGACGCCACGGGAACATGAGAGTCATCCGCGACGCCTACCGACCACCCCGGGAATGGGGTCCCTCTTGGCAAACACCGTGCAATGTGGGTTCGGGAGTCCTCGCCCTCCCCCACTGGTGCTGCTGGCACCCGAAGGCACCACCCTCCCGCCCCAGTCACGTCGAAGGAGTCAGTCGTCGCGTCCGGCGACCACAGCCCTTTAAAGGGCTGCGCTGCCCCGGCATCACTGGGCTTACGCCCTCCGCCCGATGGGCTCACCCTCGCTTTCCCTGGCCCTAAAGGACAGGTACTTTGCTCAGGCTCGCCTCCGTCGTAAGGCGTCCGCCCAAGCTGCAGGGTTAACAGGGGAGAACCGTAACGGTCGTGCAGCCCAGGCGGTATGATCAGTACCGACCAGGCACATATGGAGATTGCTGACACCCACAGCCCACGCCCGGGCACTCGAGGAGGTTTCCAACTTCGCACCCCAAATTCCGACTTCGCACCCCAAATCCGACTTCGCACCCCTTTCCGACTTCGCACCCCAACCAAGTTCTAAGGTTAGAAGGTTAGGTAATTTAACCTACTATTCTATCAGCCGTTTGTCCTCTAAGGGGTCGCAGTTTGAACCTAACCTAACCTACTGTTCTGCCAGCCGTTTATTTTGTAAGGGGTCGCAGTTCTAACCTAACCTACTGTTCTGTCAGCCGTTTATCTTCTAAGGGGTCGCAGTTCTAATCCAACCTACTGTTCTGCCAGCCGTTTATTTTGTAAGGAGTCGCAGTTCTAACCTCACCTAACCTACTGTTCTGACAGCCGTTTATTTTGTAAGGGGTCGCAGTTCTCACCTAACCTACTATTCTGTCAGCCGTTTGTCCTCTAAGGGGTCGCAGTTCTAACCTAACCTACTGTTCTGTCAGCCGTTTGTCTTCTAAGGGGTCGCAGTTCTAACATAACCTAACCCACTGTTCTGTCAGCCGTTTATCTTCTAAGGGGTCGCAGGTCTAACCTAACCTACTGTTCTGCCAGCCGTTTATTTTGTAAGGGGTCGCAGTTCTAACCTAATTTAACCTACTATTCTGTCAGCCGTTTGTGTTCTAAGGGGTCGCAGTTTGAACCTAACCTAATCTACTGTTCTGCCAGCCGTTTATTTTGTAAGGGGTCGCAGTTCTAACCTAACCTACTGTTCTGTCAGCTGTTTATCTTCTAAGGGGTTGCAGTTCTAACCTAGCCTAACCTACTGTTCTGTCAGCCGTTTATCTTCTAAGGGGTCGCAGTTCTAACCCAACATACTGTTCTGCCAGCCGTTTATTTTGTAAGGAGTCGCAGTTCTAACCTCACCTAACCTACTGTTCTGTCAGCCGTTTATTTTGTAAAGGGTCGCAGTTCTCACCTAACCTACTATTCTGTCAGCCGTTTGTCCTCTAAGGGGTCGCAGTTCTAACCTAACCTAACCTACTGTTCTGTCAGCCGTTTGTCTTCTAAGGGGTCGCAGTTCTAACCTAACCTAACCTACTGTTCTGTCAGCCGTTTGTCTTCTAAGGGGTCGCAGTTCTAACCTAACCTAACCCACTGATGTTAGTGATCAGTGAATACGCGAGAACTGGAATGGCACGGATTTTGTTAACACAGACTCATAGACTTTAGTCAGAGGTAGCCTAGGAAAAAAAAAAAAAAAAAAAACCTATCCCACTGTTCTGTATAGTGGATATATTCGTAGAAAGCATAGCTGACATTAGGTAAATAAATGTTAACTGTCTAGCGGAAAGAATATTTAAGGTAAAAATTGTATGAAAAAGAGATTTGTACAAAATAGGTAGAAAATAAGTATTAGAAGTAAGGAAAACATGTAAGGAAATAAGAGAAGAAGAACTAACCAAATAAAAGAAAGACCTCGACCACTAACCCCTAATTATGTTTAATAAAGAAACCTTTGCCTAAATTAATTTACAATCCCTGTCATATAAATAAAAAAATGAGTAGTAGAGCTGTAGGTGGGAGTCAAACCCACATAAAGAGTAAAAGATATGATGGATGATTGAAAGATATTGTATGAAGAATGAAAGTACAAGAAGTAGTAAATGCGAGAACTGGCGTGAATGAGAACTAGAGTAGAATAGGCCTCGACCCCATGTCGGGGATAGGTTGTAGAAAAAAAAAAAAAATAAAAAAAAAACCCACTGTTCTGTCAGCCGTTTATCTTCTAAGGGGTCGCAGGTCTAACCTAACCTACTGTTCTGCCAGCCGTTTATTTTTGTAAGGGGTCGCAGTTCTAACCTAATTTAACCTACTATTCTGTCAGCCATTTGTCTTCTGAGGAGTCGCAGTTCTAACCTAGCCTAACCTACTGTTCTATCAGCCGTTTATCTTCTAAGAGGTCGCAGTTCTAACCTAACCTACTGTTCTGCCAGCCGTTTATTTTGTAAGGGGTCGCAGTTCTAACCTAACCTACTGTTCTGTCAGCCGTTTATTTTGTAAGGGGTCGCAGTTCTAACCTAACCTAACCTACTGTTCTCTCAGCCGTTTATCTTCTAAGGGGTCGCAGTTCTAACCTAGCCTAACCTTCTGTTCTGTCAGCCGTTTATCTTCTAAGGGATCGCAGTTCTAATCTAACCTACTATTCTGTCAGCCGTTTGTCCTCTTAAGGGGTCGCAGTTTTAACCTAACCTAACCTACTGTTCTGTCAGCCATTTTTCTTCTAAGGAGTTGCAGTTCTAACCTAGCCTAACCTACTGTTCTGTCAGCCGTTTATCTTCTAAAGGGTCGCAGTTCTAACCTAACCTACTATTCTGCCAGCCGTTTATTTTGTAAGGGGTCGCAGTTCTAACCTAGCCTTACCTACTGTTCTGTCAGCCGTTTATCTTCTAAGGGGTCACAGTTCTAGCCCAACTTACTGTTCTGCCAGCCGTTTATTTTGTAAGGAGTTGCAGTTCTAACCTAACCTAACCTACTGTTCTGTCAGCCGTTTATTTTTTAGTGGTCGCAGTTCTCACCAAACCTACTATTCTGTCAGCCGTTTGTCCTCTAAGGGGTCGCAGTTCTAACCTAACCTACTGTTCTGTCAGCCGTTTGTCTTTTAAGGGGCCGCAATTATGTGGGACTCGCCTCCCCCGTAACCTCCTTCCCTAATGGAAGGAGGGGGGAGGTATACCCACTAAAAACCCACCGGTATTCCTTCTCCTGCCATTTGCGGATGCCATGGGAGAATTTGGAGTCACCACAGCATCCGCTGGCCGCCCCAGCCTATGCCAGGGCTCCCGCGCCAAGAGAGAGGGGACCGGAACATTTGGTCCCCCCCTAGACGTGTGGGCTATTACGGCCGACAGGGGATCCCCATCCCCCGCCGGCTAGCACCACTAGGGAAGGTTGGCAGCGAAATGTCGCCGCCTCCTTCCCGTCCGTCTGCGCCGGAGCGGGTTCGCAAGGGGATCATTCTCGCGTTCCCGCTCCATCTCCTCCTTCTGCGATATGACCTCTTCACAGAAGGAGGTGACGGCCTCCCAGGACGTCTCGCTCTCCAGCATCGCACGTACGACGCTGGGGAGCGAGAGATCGCCGCCAACCGTCGCCGCCATGGTGCGGCGCCGCTCAGCCCATGCGCTGCACACCTCCAAGGTGTGCTGGGTTGTGTCCACGGCGGCGCCGCACTCGTGGCACGACGCCGTCTCCTCCCTTCCGGCAACCTTGTGCAGGTACCGCCCGAAGCAGCCATGCCCGGACAGCACCTGCACAAGGCGGAAGGTGAGGGACCCATGATCCCTCCCGCACCATTCCTGGAGCACCGGGCGGATGGCTGCGATCGTGCGGAGGCCGTATTCGGCCTGCGCAAGCTCATCCGCCCAGCGCTCCAGCACCTCTTCCTTTTGGGCCTCTTTGGCCCGAGCCAACTCCTGGGGAGCGAGGGTGTCCCCCCGCTCCCTGCGCTCCATTTTGTCCCGGTAGGCCTCGGCGAGCCCGACCGCCTCGATCTCCCACGGAGGGGAGGCTGCGAGGGCTCCAGCCGCCGCCCAGCCCACCGTCCGGTAGGCCCGGGCCATCCTCACTGCCATCACCCTCTGGGGTTTCTGAGAAGGGCTTTGGTGGTGGCAGTGAGGGAACTCGCCCATATTGGGGCCCCGTACAGGGCCATGCTGCGAATGACCCCTGCGAACAGCCTTCTGCAGGGGGCATTTGGTCCGCCCAGATTGGGCAGGAGCCGGCCCAAAGCTCCCGCCGCGCCCACGAGTCGGGGAGCCAGTCTGCGGAAGTGCTCCCCGAACTCCCACTTGCCGTCGAGGGTAAGGCCCAGATACTTGATGTAGGCCTTCACCTCGACGGTCTCCCCACTGACGCGCAGGGCGGCTCCGCGCGGCAGCCTCCACCGGGGCCCTCGGAAACAGAGGGCCTCCGTCTTCGGGAGGGACACCCTGAGACCCAGCGCTTCTATGCACTGGATCACCAGGGTGGCTCCCACTTCCGCCCTCCTCGCCACCTCTTCGAAGGTGGCGCCCCGGACGGCGATGAGGGTGTCATCCGCGTAGCAGAACACCGCCATCTGAGGCAGCACCCTCACGCGGATGACCCAGTCGTACCCGACGTTCCATAATAGGGGCCCTAGCACGGACCCCTGCGGAACGCCACTGGTCACCAGCTGGGCCATCCGAATTCCCCCCCTCCCCGTGTAGAGCACTACCCGCCCCGTCAGGTAGTGCCCCACAACCCTCCGGAGGTAGAGAGGCACCCGGTGATACCGGAGTGCCTCCTCTATCACTCCGAAGGGGAGGGACCCGAAGGCGTTGGCGATATCGAGGGATACCGCCACGGCCCCCTGGCCCCTCCTGGCCGCATCTTCGGTGAACTCCTTCAGGGCGGATAGGGCGTCCAACGTGGAACGCCCTACCCGGAACCCGAACTGGTTCCCCGCAAGATCCGGCCCTTCGCTCGTCAGGTGTTGGGCGATCCGGGAAGCGATTACTCTCTCGAGGAGCTTCCCGGTCTCGTTCAGCATGACGAGCGGCCGCCACCCGGAAGGAGAGTCCATCGGCCTGCTCTCCTTCCGCAGGAGGACCAGGCGGCCCTCCTTCCAAATTTGGGGAAACTGCCCCGCGCCCAGGCAGTGATCCATTAGGCCGCAGAGCCGGTCCCCCAGGTGCTTCGCCGCAATGGGAAGCACCTTCCCCGGGACGCCATCGGGCCCAGGTGCCTTGCGGCACCCTTTGAGTCGGCCTAACACCCTCGCCATTTCCTCCCCCGTCACTGGGGGGACGTCAGCGTGGACTGTGGGCTCCTCTTCTGGCGGCGCCATCCGCGGTGGATCGAAGGGCGGGCTGATAGGGAAGAGGCCCTGCACCACCGCGCTGAGGAGCCCCGGCTCGAAGTCCTCCGTGGGGGGGGACACCTTCAGCTTTGCCCGTACCATTCGGTACGGGCGGCCCCACGGGTCCCCATCGAGCGTGGCCAAGAATTCGGCGTGCGCCGTATCCTTGGCCTATGCTATGGCCACCTTAAAGGTGGCCTTCGCCGCCCGCAGCTCAGCGAGGAGCCGTTCCTCTTCACCCGGCACCCGGCTGCGTCGCCTACGGCACCGGGTGAAGGCGCGGCGGGCTGCGTCGCTTGCGGCTCTAAGGTCCGCGAGGTCCTGCGACCACCAGTATGCGCTCGCCCTGGGCGCACATTTGCGCGCCCTAGGCATCGCCGCGTCGCAGATGGCTGTCAGGTCCTCGCGGAACCTGACAGCCCTCTCGTCGATCCCCATGCTGTCGGGGGGGTCGACACACCACGCCTGGACCAGGGCGGCCTCTTCCGCCCTATCCCGATCGAGGCGGGAGATTGCCTATTTGGGGAAATTCCCGCCTCGCCCACCCGCCACCCGGGCTGGGAGCCCGTGGGGCGATTTGGAGACCCTGAACCGGATGTAGGCATGATCGGACAGGGTCTCCACCTCCTCGAGGACATGCCAATCACCCACTCGAGCACCGATGGAAGGGGTAGTGAACGTGACATCTACTATCGACCCCCCCTGCCATCGGACGCAGGTGTTGGCGGTCCCTTTGTTCTGCAGAACCAGGCCGGCCATTGCAGCCCAGTCCCGCAGAAGCGCCCCCCTTTGATCTGTGATGGGGCACCCCCATGCCGCGCACTTGGCATTGAGGTCCCCCATCAGGATCACCTGCCCTCTGCACAACCGGCTCCAGGCCCGCCAGCCGCAGTTCTAACCTAACCTAACCTACTGTTCTGTCAGCCGTTTATCTTCTAAGGAGTCGCAGGTCTAACCAAACCTATGGTTCTGCCATTTGTTTATTTTGTAAGGGGTCGCAGTTCTAACCTAATTTAACCTACTATTCTGTCAGCCGTTTGTCTTCAAGGGGTCGCAGTTCTAACCTAACCTAACCTACTGTTCTGTCAGCCGTATATCTTCTAAGGGGTCGATATTCTAACCTAACCTACTATTCTGTCAACCTTTTGTCTTCTAAGGGGTCGCAGTTCTAACCTAACCTAACCTACTGTTCTGTCAGCCGTTTGTCTTCTAAGGGGTCGCAGTTCTAACCTAACCTAACCTACAATTATATTATGAAAGAATTAAGAATGTGTGTTTTGTTTGTTCTAGACAAGTTTAAGCTCAAGGTTACGCAAAAAAATATACAGCTGATATGACTTTCAATAAACAAGTGAAATGCTTATTACGTGGGGCATACTGAAAGTTTCTGGAACTGGCCACTTATAAAAAGAAAATTAAAAAAGCAATAATAGGATTTGAAAAAATAACTCTCTGGCAGTATATTACTTCTTAATTTACGAGACTGTCATTTTTTTTTTCATCGTGGTGTTGGATTGAAATTTGTGTGTTGCTGTTGCAATGAATTTAAGTCGTGAAAATTTTCGATCCATGATTTTTTACGATTTCCGATGTGGATTAAGTCAGCAAGAGAGTTGTCAAAGACTTCTATTAGCATTTAGTGATGAAGCCCCATGTCGTAGCTCTGTCTATTCGTGGTTTAGTGAGTTTAGACGAGGACGTGACCATCTCTATGACGATGAACGTGATGGCCGGCCAGTAACTGCGGTTACCGATATTAATATTAATTCTGTACGACAACTAATTACATGTCAGCAAATTCGTACTACCTTAGGAATTGGAATGAGCCAGGTCCAAAAGATATTGCATTTGCATCTGAAGGTTCGGAAACTTTGCACCCGATGGATACCGCATGATTTATCGGAAGACCAGAAACGACTGCGTGTAGAGTGGTGCTGCAAAATGATAAAAAAATTTGACGGAGGACAATCAATGGCTGTATATAACATCGTGACAGGTGAAGAAACCTGGGTATACTGCTTTGAACCGGAAAAAAAGTCAATTGGCTGAATGGGTCTTTCCTTTTGAAGACTTGCCGACGAAAGTAAAAAAGAGTCGAAGCACAGGTAAGAAAATGGTTGCTTCGTTTTTCGGCAAATCGGGACATTACACCACTGTGTCACTTGAAAACCAAAAGACAGTAACTGCAGATTGGTATGTGAACACGTGCTTGCCCAAAGTGTTTGAAAAAATTCGTAAAAGCGTCCCCGTAGCAAAATAGTCCTTCATCACGACAACGCGTCGGCACATTCCGCTAAAGCAACGAATGCGTATTTGGAGGCTTCAAATGTAGAATTAAAAACTCTTCCGCCATACAGCCCTGATCTTGCACCATGCGATTTCTTTTTGTTCCCAAAGATTAAAGATAAACTTAGAGGTTTACGGTTTACAAGTCCGGAAACGGCAGTGAATGCTTTCCACGAGGCCATCGAAGAAGTCCCTAAGGAAGACTGGACCCACTGCTTTTCACAATGGTTCCAGCGAATGCAAAAGTGTGTAAATAGGGAGGGTATATACTTTGAAAAACAATAAATGTGTCATAACGATAATGCGTAGTCTTATTTTTTAGAATCCAGAAACTTTCAGTATGACCTAAGTAGCGCTCGCTAAGTTTGTTGAAGTAAAAATTTGCAATATAAAAGTTGGCTAAATGTTATTTGACAATTTGTTATTTGCCCAAGCAAATCATTTGCTACATAATTATTTTTCATATAAAACTTCGATGAAGTAAAATTTTGCACTATAAAAATGTTGCGAAATAAGAAAATTGCGAAGTAAAGTTATGCCAACGATTGGTTTGCCAAATATTTCGGCTTCGGCGAAAAGTTGATTGCCAAGTGGAATTTGGCGAAATATAGGTACTATTTCGCCGAAAAGGCAGTACACCCCTACCGAGCTTTTGGCGCTAATCGATTTTAAGTATTCTATGCACTCGTGTATGTGTGCGTAAGAGCGGCTAGAATCAAAGCCGTGCGTAAGCGCAAGCGCTAACGCAACACGCACGCGGACAAGGGGGATGTTTCCCCCAATTCGATTCGATGGCTCAAGGTAGGTTGGTTAGACTGCGCGTGTATTTAGGTATTTTCATCGTATTACTAAAACAAATACATATTTTAAAAATGTAGCAACACTACGCCCTAGAAAACATGTTTTATTAACATTCAAAAAGTCATGACCTGCCGTGCAGTATTTACGTCGTACTACGAAATTATTTTATTTTTAAGAGACGCTTTGGATTTTTTTCTATCGAGCGAGTTTTTTCTGTTTCGATAAACACTGGTCATTAGAGTAAATCCTCAAATATCTTACACGTGAATTTCAGGACTAAAGCTTTGCTAGTAATGATACAGCACGAGATTAAATTAATGCAATAAATGCGCCAAAAGCTTGGTAATGGCCTTAATTTCGTAATTTGAGGTATTCGGTCGCGGATAGCTTAATTAATTGCCACTCACAACTTTTTCATGCAATGTGACTATAATCTCCCCACAAAACCTCTTCGCCCGCTCAACAACAACTATGTTGCGTGCAGAATTCTAAATGAATTCTTTATGTTACTGAAGTAGTCGAAAGTACCTACTATTTGGCATATTGTGCCTATCGTTGATACCGCCAACCCCGCAGGTCGAAGACCTAGCACTGGACACTGTAAAAGACGCGGGCGTTTGAAACGTACCGAATGTGCGTGTGTCGATTAGGTGCCTAAACTATTAATTGCGGGTAACTTGAATAATTTATTTTTTCTCGACTATTTTGTTTGTTTATGATAAGAAAAGTGGGTCTTGGCGATCTCAATTGCTGATTAGTTAGGTACAGAAATTATTCTGAGCGGCCTAAGTAATTAAAGCTGTTGTTATATACAGTTATTTGTGTAAAAGTAAATGTCAGATTGAAATTAAGTAAGTAGGTAGCTAAATAACATCTGCCTTGAGAAATATTTCTCTTTTGTGGCTATTACCTCAAACCCCTAACCTAATTCAGCTTCATGGATAGGTAGCGCGTTTCTACAATTTCCTGTTATTTTTACTTGCCTACTTATATAACGTCTTCATAATTAAGTCACCTTCAATAAATTGTATTACGTACAGCTGATAATGACCCCCTATCCTATACCTACTTTCCAAATAGATACTTAGGTAAATACCTAAGATGATATGATGGTATGTGGGGTGGGTATTTACCCACCCCACATACCATCATAATCTCAAATCCCACAACTTTATGCCTTGCTTTGCTCACCTACCAAAGTTAAGTGTTCAATTAGTTGACAGAGGCCAAGGTTTAGTGGCTCGTGCAGCTGCCTATTAACATTCCGATGTCCATACACGGGCTAAACTAAAGCTAGGTGCTGTTTCTAGATAAGAACAACTTTATGTTAAAGCAAAACGGCTGCCTACAAACGTGCTCGTTATGCAAAGAGGCAAGTAAAATTGTATTATAGTATTTTGCATATGTTATTTAATTAAATAAGCAAGTGCAATAGTAGGTAAATTAGCCTGTCTTGGCCAAGTCACACTTCGAGCTGGAAATGGCTTCAAAATCAATTGCACTGCATCTTACTGTTAAGACCAAATTTTTATATCTGTACCTATTACCTAGTCTTGCAGCAAAAAAAGTCTCGTTTTAAGTTCTACTCGATTTAGAAATAAAAAGTATCAAAATGTATTTCCACCAAACCAACGTTTGAACCTGACCATTTAGAGAAGACGCGGAAACGCTGTTTGACCCCTGGGAACTTGACTGCCGTTAGGCTGATATTCTAAGACGACCAGATGGCCTAGTGGTTAGAGACCCTGACTATGAAGCTTGAGGTCCCGGGTTCGATTCCCGGTCGGGGCAGATATTTGTATGAAAAATACGAATGTTTGTTCTCGGATCTTGGGTGTTTAATATGTATTTAAGTATGTATCTATCTATATAAGTATGTTTATCCGTTGCCTATTACCCATAACCCAAGCTTTGCTAAGCTTACTTTGGGACTAGGTCAATTGGTGTGAATTGTCCCGTGATATTTATTTTAAGTATTTATTTTATTCTAAGAGACATTTTTTACTTGTGAATTTTTAGTTTTAGGTTCTGCTTTTATTTTTCGTATCTTTTAATAATTGTATACATAGGTTATTATTAAGTTTAATTTACTTTGACATTATATACCTATTTATTTTTCTTTTTTTTTAAAAAACATTTTTTTTTAATGCAGTGGTTTTATGGATATTTTAAATCATAAAGATAGTATTTATTGTGCCTGATTCTGTTTTCGTGAAAAGATTTAAAGTTACATATGGCACAAACATAGCGGTCGAATCGTGCTTTCTTTTGCGCGTGCTGCGCCGCATCGTGTACGTCATCGTCTTTTTCACAAGTTAAAGCGTAAAGGGGTAATTTGCTAATAAAAACAGTGGCTCTAGAATAGAAGTGGCCGTGAAAAGAGAACAAGGGTGCTCCAGCGCCCGCCCGCCCGCCGGGCGGCGGCATTTATCACGCGGGGTAACTGTTGCGTGTACTCGGTACTCGCTCCCAGTACATTAACTTGAGAACAAAGAGCTTTCACTTGACTGTGCGCTTTAACTATATGTTGGTTTGTTGGGATCATAAATAACTGCAGAAAGACTTATAACCTACGTGCATAATTATATTTTATGAAAATCAATTTTCCATTCCCGCTTTTCTTGGTAAAGCGGCGAGGTGATTAGAGACTTGAGAATCAATTTCCGAAGGCAGATATTTGCACGGAGCGTTCAATACTTTGCTTTAATTGTTAATAATAATTAATTACTAATTAGATATAGAGGATCTGAATAGCTATCATATCAAAATAATAAGAAAAGTTTTTAGTGGTGCGGCGATACAGGGAGGTAGAGCATTTTTCGTATAAGTATTAGGTACCTACGCCGTATTCGAATATAATATTAGGTAAATTCAAACTTCATCGCCTCGTTCTGAAAATGTCCTAATAAAACCAAACTTAATTACTTAGAATTACAACAAAAGATTCGTCACTTTTCTATTAATACTTCATCTAGTCGCAAAAAGCCTTCACATTGAAATTCCGTCTGAGGAAAGGTCTCGCTAAATATGCGCGTCAAAGTAAAGGAATGTATTACGTTGGTTTAATTGGAAAAACGCGATGGGGGTGCGAGGTCAGTTGAGTGGGCTCCCTCCTCCCATAATAGGCTGTTACGATACGATCTCGGGCGGTCGGCAGTCGGGCCGAGCAGCGGCGGCCGGCGGTGGTCACTGGTGGTCAGCGCCGCCCCAGAGGTCCGAGTGCATCCCAATCGCGCGGCGGCGCTCGCCGATTGCCACTGAACCTTACCAATACTCGTGTTCTGGAGTCATCCACGTATGGCCGCTAGATAAACTCGGACCCATCATGGGCTGCACTAGCAGCGCTCCAAGCATGGCTCCAGCTAATGCCACAGGTAGGCATTTTCAATTTTAGAATCGATGTTTACAAATTTAATTATTTTTAGTAATCAGTATCCTTTCTTTTGGCTTTGCCGTAGTCGGGTACAAAATGGCATAGATTCCAAAGAAAATCATGGAATATGGCAAAATAATTATAGAACAAAAATTTTTGAAGATTGCGAGAGCTGGTAGGCTGGTAGGCAGCGTAAAAACTTGTACAAAATATCCTTTGTGATATCTAAGTATTTATAAAATATCAGAGGATAGGAGACCCACTAGGAATACCGTTAATGAGTAAAGTTCGTTATTCGGCGAATACGAATATTGGTATTCGTATTAGTTGCATCACTACAATAAACAACTTATTGGCTTTAGTTTTATTGTTATGCTTAAGACAGTTCGCGTGCCATGTTTTAAAGGCTGTTTAAAAAAAAGTAAAATAGTATTTTTTTGCTATTTTTGTTGCATTTTTGGTGTTACATGATAAAGGATGAATCTTTCGTTTATTAATATATAATGTATAACAATTAGATAATTTAAAAAATGCCATAAAGTTAGCGAGATGTAAGTAAAGTACCTGCATAGTTTTCTTCAGTCAGTTATGTTTATACCAAGAGATTTTCCTGGCACGAACGGTTACTTTTCCTTCTAATAAGTACTTAGTTTATCGATGTTTTATAAGAGGCATTATATCAATGAGACACGTTTGAAAATATAGAACAAGGATACCAAATCGAATCGATGTTATTATTATGTCAAACACTAAGCACAAGTTGTTCGCGCCAGAAAAATCTCTAGGTATAGTTATGATAAATCGAAACTTTCCTGAATAAAAAGTGTAAGTAATTACCATATTATGAACTTTCCAAAAACATACCTACATAATGCGTTAATTTTACACCGATTTAGAAATAAATTGACAACAAAGTCATTGATGATAAAAATGCTCTGAATTGTTTGTTTGTTTATTTTTATATACATATTTATCAAATCAGCAAATATTGTACCTACCTAACATTACAGGTAAAGACCCAAGCCGTTACAAATTTCCTACCTACGAATGTAATGTTTTGTCAAATAAAATAATCATATACCTATGACTTAGGTAAATTAGTAAAATACTTAGTTACCTAATTTTCTTTTTCAAAAGCGACACTTATTCGGAAAGTCAATAAGTTGTTTACTGTACAGGAACAAATCGCACTTCACGACCAAATGTCTATTAACTCAAAATAATCCACCATTTTTAACCCCCGACACAAAAAGAGGGGTGTTATAAGTTTGACCGCTATGTGTGTGTGTCTGTCTGTCTGTGTATCTGTCTATGGCATCATAGCTCTTAAACGGGTGAACCGATTTGGATGCGGTTTTTTTGAGTAGAAAGCAGGTTTCTTGGCAATGGTTCTTAAATATGTTTCATCAAAATCGGTTCAGCCGTTTCAAAGTTATCAGCTATTTTGTTAGCTGCGGAAGGGATCTTAGACGCATAATGGGCATTGACTTAATGTTCAGAAAACGTCATACGAGTGACATAATTGCGTTGGGGGTTTTTAAAATTTTTAATTTATAGTTATAATTTAGACCTACCAGAAACTTAATCAAATTTAAATTAAAATGGTGAATTATTTTGAGTTAATAGACTCAATTATTTTGAGTTAATAGACTCTTTATCTAGAGTGCGAAATATTTCGGAGTTATCAACGTTATACTGTTTTAAACTTTCGTGATTTTCACTTATAATTACTAAACTAAACGGGACTTATCACGCAATAAATATTTATTTATTTACCTCGACGTTTCGGTCACATTGCAGCAACCGTGGTCACGATTTAACGTCGAGGTAAATAAATAAATATTTATTGCGTGATAAGTCCCGTTTAGTTTAGTAATTATCAACGTTACTACTAAAGTAAAGCCCAAAAATTTGGTAAATAAATCGCAGATTTCACACCTAGTTATGTATGTTTTTACTCCGTTAAAATTTAGAAATCATGTAGTGTAGCCATATTTACTTAACTATTTAAAAACTTTTTAACTTTATTTTCAGAAAGAAATATAACATTTTCAAACGACACTGAAGAAAAAGTAATGGATGAAATCAACGAAATAATCGGAGGAGTGACACAAACAAAAGCTATAATTGAAAATAAGGTGCTTCCCACGTGTGATACTTTAGACGAACCAATTATAACTAAAGCAGACAAATCTATGTTAGATACTGCGAGTCATCAGCGAATAGATAAAGGTAAAAACTTAAAAGGCCGGCGCAGACCAGATCCGTGTGCGTCACGCACACGCACCAGTTGTAATAAATGAAACTGTAAGAAAGATGGCGTACTAGATGCGTGTACATGGTGTGTCATCTTTCTTACAGTTTCATTCATTACAACTGGTGCGTGACACGCACACGTATCTGGTCTGCGCCGGTCATAAGAGTTTATTTAGTTTACTAATCGTATTTTGACCAAATCAACACAAAAATTTCCCCTGGTCCAGCTCCTTCTTTTCCTGTGCTTTAATTTAATCAAGATTATTTATTTATTTATTGAGAACCAACAGCTTATAACATAATATAGGTATTATCAATAGTAACACAGAGCCAATTACAGGATCTCACAGATTGTGACTGATTATATGTTTAAGCTTAAACAAAACATTATCAAACAATGTCTAACATTATCCGAGAGGAGCGTGGCTGTATTTGTAAAACTGGAATTATACTAAAACAAGCATAATTAATAAGCTATGATGCCTACCTAAATGGTCTGTGCTGTGATCTGTCTCTATCTCACCTACACGACAATGTTTCCTTGGTTAGTGTACCTACTAGAGGTAAATGATATTTTATTAGGTATGTGCCTAAGCATTTTCGGCAAGAAATCAGACATCTAAATAGGGAGTTGAATGCTACTTGTTAAAATACTAGGTACAGCCATTTAATATGGTAAGGAACACGAAATCCGAATAATCCGATCTTTTGCGATAACGTGGCCTCCTCTCCATTAAGCATTAGGTCAAATTATTTATGAGTGTATTTAGAAATATTGGCACGCCACACGCACGTTTATATAAATTCGTGATAAATTCACACCTTCATAAAAAATAGTAAGTTTATTAAGTAAATATGAACATTGGGTAATAAAGTGCGTAGGTATACGTGTACCCGCTTTACAAAAAAGTTCAAAATATCGAATCATATGACACAACCACAAACACAACACAACAGCCATTAGGTACAGATGCTCATTTCATCATCATCATCATCATTTCAGCCGCAAGACGTCCACTGCTGAGCATAGGCCTCCTACATTGATACCCAATGCTCATTTATTGTCATGTAAAACTCTCTATTGTTACATACAATAAAACACATGAAATTGAGAGATAACAAGAGAAATGTAAACGTGATTTTGATCGAAATAATGTGAAGTTAATTTAGCTTTTATAATGTAGTTAGGTGCCAACAATTTTTTTTCACAAGAGTTTAGTTTTATGTAATACCAAGGATCATATAGACTGGATTAGTAATCGCCATAGTACAGATCGTCCGCAGAAAAATAATTCGATTATTGAATCTAGATGGCGCTGAAATATAGCCCGAGGCTTTGAAAGCAAAACAATAAGACTAGGTACAGATGTTTCATATTACTACAAATATGTATTATTTTTCAAAAATATTGCATACTTAATAATACATTTGCAGTAATATGAAATATCTGTAGTCTTATTGTTTTGCTTTCAAACCCTCTCGGGCTATATGTCAGCGCCATCTAGATTTAATAATCGAATTATTTTTCCGCGGCCGATCTGTACTATGGCGATTGCTAATCCAGTCTATATCATCCTTGGTAATACATAGTAAGGACTCTACCTACCTTTTTAAAGTTATAAGCCAACAGAAGGTCAAGATTCAAGAAAAGCTCTTTTAAGCTTAAAGTATTGAGAACCTACTACATCTTTATATGTAGGTAAAGTCCTAAAAAACCTAATCGTGCATATCACACAAGTCTTGATTTTTTTTACGGCGTCGTTAACCCAACAACGTCTAGCCTTCACACTTGTTGTTATTTCATTAATTTTATTTGGAAATGACGTGACATTTTATTTTTAAACTCTGTTACTGTAAACATTTACCTAGAGAAAGCGGTGAACAATTAAATGCAAATGTGTTCCACGCTATGGAACTACGGCGACCTAGCGTCTGTATTATGAGGTCGGTAACTTATGGTTCTTTTTTATTTTTCAGTTGTACAGACGGATAGTTTTAGGATAGATAACGGAAACGCCTGGAATGAAAGTTTTAAAGTATTGCAAGAAGAAAGTACACCCAAATTAGAGGAAGTGGTTGAGAAAGCAATTGAGATGTCAAATTCAGATAATAAGAGCGCACAGGATAGTCCTGAGGATTTGACCGAGGTCGCTACGGATATGGACACAGAAGTAGCCAGCGCCGAGCTGGAGTCTGCGGAACCTCAGGCTGAAGAAGAAAAGTAAGTACCTACATAAAGGTAAATTAAATAACTGAATATTTTTAATTTGTGAGAAGGGAGCAAAAGGGGCATCAGATGGAAAGTATAATGCTGGGTGTTCATTCCACGCGACTGCTACCCATAGCTGGGCACCGTCAATCAAATAGTTAACTTCGTCAATCGCTAATCTGTTACTTTTAAACGTTAACGCGTTACATCCCGGAAGATTTAACGAAAGTTAAAGTTAATCTGTTAATATGTGATAAATAAGTTTTTTAAAAGTTTATTTTCAAAGCAAGCTTTTTCGCTGACTGTACTTTTTGTTGACTGTACTTGCATTGTCATCCAACCTACATAAGTATACCAAATTTCAAGTAAATCCGACCACTGGAACTGGATCAAATTCAACTCAACTTCCAAGATTTAACCTGTACACATACATACTGACATTTTTTTTTTTTTTTTTTTTTTATGTTAGTGAAGCCAGACAAACGAACTAGTGGGTCACCTGATGTTAAATGAACACCACTGTCCATAGACACTCGCAGCGCTTTACGCGATACCAGTGCGTTGTCGGCCCTGCAGAAAATTGTACACTCTCCTCTTAAAGGCACCCAGGTCGTAACTCAATGAGAAGACCCCAGCGGGAAGCTCGTTCCAGATTTTGCAAGTTCGTGGCAAAAAAGACCGCTTAAAACGCACCGTCGAAGACTGCCATTCATCAACATGATGTCGATGAAATGAACGCCTACGACGGGAGGATCTGTAATGGAACCCCGCAGCTGGAATGAGGTCAAAGAGTTCCTCAGAGCATTCCCCGTTGTAGATCTTATAGAACACACAAAGGGAGCTAACGTCTCTGCGGAGAGCAAGAGGATCGAGTTTAACGGAGAGTGAGGGGTTGCCGACAACTTTGCACGCCCTGCGCTGTATGCGATCAAGTGAAAGCAGCTGATATTGGGGTGCGCCAGCCCAGAGATGAGAGCAATACTCCATCCTTGGCCGAACCTGGGCCTTATATATCTGAAGCCGCTGCTTTGGAGTGAAGTATCGCTTAGAGCGGCCAAGCACGCCCAACATTTTAGCAGCCGACTTGGTTTTACCTTCCAGGTGATCGCGAAATTGCACCGCGCTCGAAATATCGACACCGAGGATCCCAACACTCTCCGAAGTGTCGAGGGGTGATCCCTGGAAGCATGGAGCAGCGACAAACGGGTGTTTTTTGGCAGTAAATACGCAAACTTGTGTTTTGGAGGGGTTAAACTGCACTAAGTTACGTGTGCCCCAATCAGAAACTTGTGCTAGTGTATCTTCTAGATCATACACAAGTTTAGATCGTCTCTCTTCCAATTCTGCCCGAGGAAGGTTAGCTCTACCAGAGTACCGTGCGTCGCAAGTACTGTCATCCGCATAGCAATGAAGGCCGCTTACAAGCAGCACATCATTGATATGCAGGAGGAACAGAGTAGGCGAGAGCACACAGCCCTGGGGGACACCAGCATTCACATACATTGAGTCGGAGTATGTTCCGTCGATAGCGACCCTAATACTCCGATCTTTAAGAAAACTGGCAATCCATGAGCACAACCCACCGGGCAGCCCGTAAGATGGCAATTTCGATAGAAGCGCTCCATGCCAGACTCTGTCGAAGGCCTTTGCGATATCTAGGCTTGCCACCAGAGCTTCACCCTTGCCTTCTATCGCCTCTGCCCAGCGATGCGTTAGGTACACTAGAAGGTCACCAGCTGAGCGACCCTGACGAAAGCCATATTGGCGGTCACTAATTAGCTGGCGATCCTCCAGGTAGCCCAGGAGCTGCTGGTTGATGACTTGCTCCATCACTTTGGAAAGCAAAGAGGTGATCGCAATAGGCCTGTAATTAGAAGGGTCCGATCTATCGCCTTTTTTAGGGACAGGGTGCACTAGAGCAGACTTCCACGAAGACGGGACTATGCCTGTGGAGTAGGAGAGACGAAAAAGGCGCGTCAGAACCGGTGCCAATTCGGGAGCGCACGTCCGCAGCACAATAGCAGGAATACCGTCAGGCCCACATGATTTATTGACATCAAGGGAGAAAAGAGCTCGCCGCACAATGCTTTGACGAAAACATACTTCCGGCATTGTGCTCTTACACCGCGGGATGGTAGGCGGCGTTACTCCAACGTCGACTAGAGTCGAGTTGGAGGCGAAAAAGTGAGAGAAGAGGCTTGCTTTCTCCCTTGCATCGTAGGCTAATGAGCCATCCGCTTTGCGCAGAGGTGGAAAAGACGACCGACAAAAGTTATTTTGCACAGCTTTAGCCAAGGACCAAAAGGCACGACTCCCCGAAGGAAGATTGGTCAATTTATGGCTAATTCTGGCTACATGCTCAGACTTCGCAGATGAGATGCGTCTCTTAAGCAATCTGGAGGCTAAGTTGTACTGCTTCTTGAGGGTGCTAGAAGACGGATCATTAACAGCCTGCGCTTTAGCCCATTTAAGGTAGGATTCCTGCTTACGCTTGGAAGACTCGTTGCAGGATTTTCCATACCAGGGCTTGGACTTGCCGCCAATCGACACCGCAGAGTTTGGAATAAAAAGTTCCATTCCCTGCAGTATAACATCGGCGACAGAGTCAGCACAGGTACTGGGGTCACCAGAAGTGAAGCAGACTTGCCTCCATGGGTAGGATGCAAAAAAAACGCGCATGCCGTCCCAATCTGCGGACCCGTAGAGCCACACGCGACGCTTTCCTGGAGGATTCAACCGTGGGGGATCCGTGAGCGGCACAGAGCTTCGTATCAGGCAGTGGTCAGACGATCCAAGAGGGGCGTCAACACAAACCCGATATTCGGCTGGATGGGAGGTCAGCAGAAGGTCTAGCATGGATGCGGCATGTCCTTCAACGTCTGGAATGCGAGTCGGTGATGACACCAGCTGCGACAAACCATACGCAAGTGCGAAGTCGTGAACAGACCTACCAGCATGATCAGTGATGCGGGAACCGAGCCATTCGACATGGTGGGCATTAAAGTCCCCAAGAATGACCACCTCAGCAGCAGGCATCTGCTCGAGCACGGTATCGGTCGCCTTCTGGACGTGGTGAAAGAGCACATCGGTTTCTGTATTACCGCTGTGGGACCTGTATAGGCAAGCATAGACGCGAGTGCGACCACCACAGTCTACGCGCACCCATAGAGTCGACAGGTCCCTGCCCTCGAGGCAGCTAAGGCGACGACAGCAGATATCTTCCCTAGCAAACAGACAAACACCGGCACGAGGCACAAAATTCTGTTCCAGTTTATAGCCGGGGAAGTTCAGGTATGAAATGTCTGCCGGGGAACATATTTGCGTCTCAGTAAGAAAGAGCAGGGCCGGTTTCGCCGTTTCAAGATGGTGGTGGACGGCGTCGAGGTTGGAATGCAGTCCCCTTATGTTGCAGAAGTCAACATGCAACTTGGAAGGGGCCGCTGGTAATCTGCTTTTCTTGGCCTTAGCGCGGAACGATAATGGGATGTTGCCCCCCCCCAGAATACGAGGGGCTGCCCGAGTGAGACTCGGGGAGGGATTCCCCGTCGCCGACGGAACCCTCCTGGGGTAGTTTGAGTTTCTCTTTACATGCCATTTTCACTCCGAGTGTAAGGCCGCGTATCCACCGGAGCTGCGCGAGGACGCGCCGCGAGGGACGCGCCCGCCACGAACCAACAGAAACACCTCATTTACAAGGTACGTTTGCGTATCTAGATGACGTCACCGTATGTGGGAAGACGAAGGAAGAACACGATGCCAATCTGTCAAAATTTAAGGCGGCCGCCGCCAAATACAATCTGACACTAAATGAGAGCAAATGTGTATTCAGTCAAGAAACAATTAACCTTCTTGGTTATACCATACACAATAATACAATTCGGCCTGACGAAAATCGCCTTAAACCATTGCTGGATCTACCAGCGCCTGAAAATACCGCTGCACTGAAAAGAGTTTTAGGGTTCTTCGCTCATTACTCTAAATGGATACATAATTTCTCAGAAAGAATTAAGCCACTGCTCTCAATATGTACATTTCCGCTATCTGAAGGCGCAATCACTTCCTTTAACGAAATAAAAAGAGACATTGCAAAAGCTTCGCTGTTCGCCATTAACGAAAACGCCATGTTCACAGTAGAAACCGATGCTTCAGAGAATGCACTAGCTGCGTCTCTCTCTCAAAATGGGCAGCCCGTAGCGTATTTCTCGCGTTCCTTAAACGATTCAGAAAAGCGACACTCTTCGATTGAAAAAGAAGCTGCTGCGATAGTCGAAGCATTACGTAAGTGGCGCCACTACTTGATCGGCAGGCACTTCCTCTTAATAACAGACCAACAATCGGTAGCGTTCATGTTTAACCAAATCCATTCAAGCAAGATAAAGAATGAGAAAATTGAACGTTGGAGGTTGGAATTGTCTTGTTTCAAGTATGACATAATATATCGCCCGGGCAAAGAAAATATTGTGGCCGACGCATTGACTAGAGTTTGCGCAAATATGAACATCGACAACTTAAAAACTTTACATGACAACCTCTGCCATCCAGGAATTGTCCGTATGAATCATTGGGTGCGATCGAAAAATCTCCCATATTCAGTTAATGACATTCGACAAATGACTGCTAACTGTAAAATTTGCGCTGAAATTAAGCCCCGTTACGCAAATACACACGGACAGCTTATCAAAGCAACGGCTCCCTTAGAACGACTCAATATAGATTTTAAGGGGCCACTTCCATCAAAGTCAAGAAATAAGTACATCCTAACTGTTATAGACGAGTACAGTCGCTTCCCTTTTGCTTTTGGATGTAAAGACATGACGTCAGGTACCGTTATTAACTGTCTGAATGAAATATTCTATACTTTTGGCACACCTATGTACATTCACTCAGACAGAGGAACGTCTTTTATGTCTCAAGAAATTACTCAATATCTTGTCTCACTCGGAATAGCTTGCAGCCGCACTACACCGTACAACCCACAAGGCAATGGACAAGTTGAGCGCCTAAATTTCAGTCTATGGAGAACTATTCAGTTGAGCCTGAAGTCCAAGGGCCTAGAGATAGCCGACTGGGAACGGGTCCTGTCTTTAAGCCTGCATTCAATACGGTCACTATTGTGCACAGCTACAAACGCTACTCCTCATGAAAGAATGTTTAGCCACCCTCGCAGAAGTCCAAATGGAGTTTCGTTGCCTGCTTGGCTTACAGCCCCTGGACCCATATTAATAAAAAGAAACGTGCGTCATTCAAAATACGAACCAATCGTGGATGAAGGGTACCTGCTCCAAAGCAACCCTAATTATTCCCATATCAGGTATCCTGATGGAAGAGAAGGCACTATTTCCAATAGATATTTGGCACCAGTGCCCTCTGATGACGAATATTTTTCTGTATCCTCCGAGGACAATGACGTTGCGCCCGAGGCTGTGATTGAAGAATCACCTGCACCTGCAAATGACACTGAGCCTGAGGCAACAGCAGCTCCAGAACCGGGACCGTCAGGCGCAACGCAAACGCAACCCGCCATTCGGCGCTCTACGCGAGTAAGGCGTGCACCGGCATACTTGGAAGACTACCACCACTACCAAACATCTCAGGAGGGGTGAATGACGTGTATTTCAACCTTTATGTTCCATCCATAGAGTGACTGTGAAATATGTTTGTCATATTATTGTCATTTTCAGCTAAATAAAGCCAATTTACTATATTGGTATTCTCTTATTTACGTATCAAGGCTGTGATTGAAGAATCACCTGCACCTGCAAATGACACTGAGCCTGAGGCAACAGCAGCTCCAGAACCGGGACCGTCAGGCGCAACGCAAACGCAACCCGCCATTCGGCGCTCTACGCGAGTAAGGCGTGCACCGGCATACTTGGAAGACTACCACCACTACCAAACATCTCAGGAGGGGTGAATGACGTGTATTTCAACCTTTATGTTCCATCCATAGAGTGACTGTGAAATATGTTTGTCATATTATTGTCATTTTCAGCTAAATAAATTGATACGTAAATAAGAGAATACCAATATAGTAAATTGGCTTTATTTAGCTGAAAATGACAATAATATGACAAACATATTTCACAGTCACTCTATGGATGGAACATAAAGGTTGAAATACACGTCACTTTACATGCCATTTTCACTCCGAGTGTAAGGCCGCGTATCCACCGGAGCTGCGCGAGGACGCGCCGCGAGGGACGCGCCCGCCACGAACCAACAGAAACACCTCATTTACAAGGTCCTTGCAAATGAAGCGCCTCTATCGGTCCACGACAAACACATCCCCCGCAACGCATCCCCGCACATCACCCGCGGAAACGCAGCCTAAAGGGCCTCCGGATCTCCTACTCACCGAACGAAACGCAACAGAATGAATCTGCTGCTTCACGCCGGTATTCTGCAGGAGGGTGGTACTTCCCCGGTCGGACCGGCCCGTGTAGAGCTGCAAATGCAGCGTGGTCCTACCACTCTAATACATAACATACATTGCAAGTTAATAAAAAGCTTTTAAAATTGCGGTTTTCCTTGGCCTTTGAGGGCTGACATTTTGCATAAAATAATGACAGATTTGTTGGAATTCCCACGGGAAAGGGAATAACCACGATTTATATATTTACTAACTGATACCGATGATGATGGTAATGATGGATGGTTGGATATTGCCGTGGCCGGTTTTTTGTTTTATTCAATGAAAGAGATGAAGAACCTTTATCACAAATAGGAATTCTGCATGGACGAAGTCACGGGCAAAAGCTAGTCTACTTATAAAAACCGGCCAAGTGCGAGTCGGACTCGCGCACGAACAGTTTCGTACCATTATCTATAAAAACGGCAAAAAAAAACACGTTTGTTGTATGGGAGCCCCCCTAAAATGGGTAAGTAATACAAGATATAACAACTTATTATCTAATATTCATAATATATACGCTCACTTTATATAAACTCGTTTAGTATAACGTTCACTGGGTATAATGAACGAAAAGTATAATTATAAAATATCTAATTTTGTAATGTATAACGTTGTTTATATATAATATCAATTGATATAACGATCAAAGCGTATAATGTTCATAACACCTAAAATTTAAAACGTATAAATTCATTAAAAACTTTGATGCAAGCAAACAATCAAGCAATCCATTAATTTTTTCCGCTCTGTTACAAAAAAAAACCTCACATCGAAGGCTAAGGCGGAAGCTACGCTACGCTTCGCTCCCGCCTTAGCCTTCTGAACCTAACCTATCCAAGTCGCTTCTGCCCCGAAAAGACTTGCTCGCTCGCTTCGCTCGCTCGCCGCCACATAATTTAACATTTACACATTTTATTATATATCATGACTGTTATACCTAATGTTTGTTATGTTAAAAGAAATTAGTCCATATAAATCTTATACAAATTGAAGTTATATAAAAATAACGTTATATAATTTAAGCGTTATACGTTATAAAAATATACTTTTTGCTGTTATAGCTAACGTTCATTATATCTTGTGAACGTTATTAATATGAAATTAGATATTTTGTAGTTATATCTTGTGGGACGCACCCCCCTTAAATATTTGTTTTATTTTAAATTAACTATTCATTTTCAAAGTGAATAAATTCTGTGAATATTTCAAGCGTCTACTTGTTGCCGTTATCAATATCGAGCAAAAACGAGCAAAAAAATTACGTTTGTTGTATGGGAGCCCCCTTAAATATTTATTTTATGCTGTTTTTTAGTATTTGTTGTTATAGTGGCAACCGAAATACATCATCTGTGAAAATCTCAATTGTCTAGCTATCACGGTTCATGAGATACAGCCTGGTGACAGACGGACGGACAGCGAAGTCTCAGTAATAGGGTCCCATTTTTACCCTTTGGGTACGGAACCCTAAAAACTGTTGGTTTGGGTTCGCCACTCACACCCTCGTCCCCTCGTCACTCTAAGCGCCGGCGCTAAGTAATAAAACAATCAAATTAATCGACTTTCTTCGCAGTTTTCTCACTCACACACGCCGGCAAGACATAACTAGTGCGGTCTTTTTGGTAAATAGTAGGCACTGGAGTAACGATTAACGGACTTGATGAATTTTAACGGAAGTTAACAGTTAACAGTTTTTAAAGTCAACTTAAAAGTCAATCCGTTACTCGAAATGCTAACTTCGTTAAGTAACGATTAACAAGTTAATGCCCAGCCGTTACGCTGCTACCTTTACACTACCTACCTATTTAACGATATGTTTCTTAATTTATGGAATCAGGCGTTACTTTGCGGAGGTCCATATTAAAAAACTAAAACAATTACTTTGCTCACCCGCGACCTTACGATAGTTACGTTTATGCAAGAAATGTGCGTTCATGCAGTTCCTCCACCTCCACACTGTACGAACACACACAAATCACATAAACCCATTACCACCACCAAGCTACACTGACACGTTTCGAACTCAACCAGAGCTCATCTTCAGAGTTACCACAACCGTATGCTATGGCTACCAAATGTTAAACTAGCAAACCAAAACAAATGTTTTAACTTGTCACTGTAACTTCTCAAGTACCCACTTTATTTTTCATTTTCTCAAACTACCCCACAAAAATTAACTTTTATTGACATATAAAACTACCTTGAATCCAGTGTGGAGGTGGAGGAACTGCATGAACGCACATTTCTTGCATAAACTAACTATCGTAAGGTCGCGGGTGAGCAAAGTATCTAAGTTTTAGTTCATTGGTACGTTTCTTCTAAAGATGTCATATGTGGTAGAATTTAAACATAAACTTACCTTGGTAGCTGTCGGTTAGTTCCATTAAGTTATAACTTATGAGATAGGTAGGATTCCTCGCATTTAAAAAAAAACACTTAGTATTCGTTTACGCAGCTAATGCTGCTTGACGTCATACAAAAAGGATGGCATGGCATAGCAATGAACTCGTGATCACCTAAAAAAAATTGTAGTTATTACATTCATATATATGACACTGGTCCCACCGCCAGCGACGAGCGAAAAACGAGTAGAACCAGAAACGAGTGGGCGAGCGGCGAGAAGCGACTTTGTAAGCGAGCTATATGCTTCTATAAGCGAGTGTTCGAGTGCGACGGGCGATTGTACGGTAGAATGACCACTCTGATCGCCAAGCGTTCATCGTCGAGTACCTAACGCTGAGTGAGTTTTATTTGATAGCTTTTATCGCTGCGATCAACTAGTGAAGAGAAAGTCCTCGCCGGCAGTGTGACCTATAAATATATATCTCTCTTATTTACACGGGAGCGATTATCCTTTGTTCGTTCCTTGGGCGAGAAAAGCGCCGATAGCTCATCGCTTACTCGCCGGCGGTGGGACCAGTGCCTATGGGATGATGAAATAATTAATGTATACATTATAAGTACTAACTTAATTAGCTTCATAAATTAATAAAAAAGAAAAGGTAGACCTATTCCTACCCTAAACAGTAAATTTTACTGAGGACATTAAATAGTTGGGGGGGCTCGGCTTGATGCGACCGCGTGAGCGGAACATAAGTAACGTCACGGCGATGACCATAAGGCTGCGTTTCCACCGGAGCTGTGCGAGGATGCGTTGCGAGGGATGTGTTTGTCATGAGCCAATAGAAACACTTCATTCACTTAGGACCTTTTAAATGAAGTGTTTCTATTGGTTCATGACAAACACATCCCTCGCAACGCATCATCGCACAGCTCCGGTGGATACGCAGCCTTAATTCAAGAATGTCCGAGTAGAAGTCTTATTGAATTCGAACCATATCAAATTTTCTAGGCACCTAAAATGGATAAAGTGGGACAGTTTAAATAGAAAACTCGTTTTTTGCAGTTACGAACACTTGGAAGGAGCAATCAGCCCCAGCCAATCCGAGAGCAGTCGCGCCACGCGCTGGGAAGCTTTGGCGGACATTGCAGCCGAGCTGCCGCCGTCGCTCGCCGTCGACCCTCTAACTGGACAAATTTACTCATTGTCGAAATGAAGAGAACATTTCATTTCCACATATGTAAATAAATACACTCTGATTTGTAGTGAGAAAGGGGTATGAACTCTGTCACCATGTTGACTGGACTGGAACTTGATCCAGGTGCCCAACTACTTTTGATTCCCGCCGGCCGTAAAGATACTAGCATTACGGAAAATCTAGGTTAGGATAAATAATTAATTGACGAATGTACTGTTGTTTAAAGTAAACATTTTGATGTTCAGTTACTAAACTTGTTTTATTTATGGCACCAATTACAAAATAATGAAATATACAACTGTATCAACTGATAACAAAAATATGTATACTTTTTTTCACCGTATTGCAATCCAATTAGGTGAAATGATGATACATGTATAGAGGTAAGCCACAGTTTTGGTCTTGGACCGCAGATGTTTTTTATGGGGCATAAAAACAGAAGCCTACCACTGACTGAGTACTACTTACTTACTGAGTACTACTTGTTTACTGAGTAGATGTACTATTTTTGTTGCGTTTTAATTTTCTGATCCACTGTTGATGCACCAGCTGCTGTAAACTAGTCCTTCCTTCTTTCTGGTAAAGGGTTGCCTGGAAGAGATCGCTCTTAAGCGATAAGGCCGCATATTGCTTACCTTGTATCTTTCTCTCTGTGTACCTGTTTTCTGTATTGCTTACTATTCCTGGTGTACAATAAAGAGCCTACTAATAATACCTGTTCATAGAGCTGTTGCAAGAACAAAGGAGTAACAAACTAAATTTTATATTATCTATCAATAAAGCTAAAAGTAAATTAATAGAATGGATTACTGGGCATCATTCCAGTACAGTATTAAATTTAATAACACTTAACCTAAACTATCAGCTTAACATGTTCACTGTGACAATTAGTTCAACTTGCAATGAGCCATACACATATTGGGTCATATCAAGTTGATACCGCAGTGAACATGTTAATTGAATTATTAAGCTACAAGTTACTTTTTATTTTTATCATAGCAAGTCCATTATCACTGACAGTTCCACCCAACACAACTGCATAGAGTGCAGAAGGTGGTAGACTATTCCAAATTGTCTCGATCCACTTGTCAATAACTTCCATTTGATTATCTTCATTATCATTATTAATTTCTAGTTTCAAATGTGCCATAGAAAAGTTATATTCTGTGACAGCTTCTATTAGAGATGAAATCACCTCTTCAACTCCATCAACAGTTTTTAATTTAACTTTCTTTGGTTTCACCTTCTTTAACTGAGAACTTAAGCTTTCTTTTGCTTGCGTCAGGTATGTGTGGTAATCGCCTGTGATGTCATCACATCCAACAACTAGAGAAGTCTTTTTTTGCTCAATCATGTGGTTAAATATTGATAGAGCATATTCTTTTGTAGTAGCTAGTTTAACATTCTCTTTATATTTCTCTCTGTTTGTATGTACAGCATCTCCAAATTCAATATTTTTACTAAGTTTCAGTTGGACGAGTTTAAGAGCTGCTAATGAATCTTCTACTGGGCAATGTCCTTTTTTGCCTGACTGGATGTCTAGTTGTAGAAATTCGTTTGCCAACACTTTGAGTTTGGGTTTGCGATTTCTTTCTCCAGCAAAGTTGTAAATCATACTTGTATCAATCACATAAGGATGCATCATTTTCAAAGCATGCAAATCTAAGTTTAACGACTGGCCCACTAAAATTGCATCAGGTGGTAACAATTCTCTTATATCCTTATGCACATCTTCTAATCTTTTGGTGACATTATTTAATAAAGTTTTTGTAATACCAGAAAATTTAGTTAAATAGTCAGTAATGTCATTATATGGCTTGACTAGAGTGTCATAGACTGTTTTGTGTTTTTCATCAACTATGGACACTCTAGTCAACTCTGAGCCAGCATTGGTAATGCACATTTCACAATCTAAACCAAACATAGGGGACTTGTCTGTCACTGGTATGTATTCATCTTTGGTCATGACATAGTCTGAGTAAGCACTTTTGAGCTTGCCTTTTAAAGGGACTGGATAACTTTCTTCTATCAGCTGCCAAGCTGAAAGCATCAATTGAGTTCTTGGAAACTTATCCTCTGAATCAAAATCAAAAGGTTCCTTTTTATCATCTCCAACAGGAAAAACTGCCCTCATCATGACCATCAAGTCCTTCCTTGCCTCGAGCGCTAAATTCATGCTTCCATACTTATGTATCAAACTTTCTTTCTCACTCTCTGACAGCGGGACTAATGCTAGTTCCTGTACTAATGAACCATCATAAACAGATGGGGTTAAAACTTCTACAAAATCACTGAATATCTTTTTTGTCTTAACAAATTTATTTTGCAATTTATCCCAGTGCTGCATAGAAATACCCTCCAAAACAAGGCAAGTAGTTTGTTTAATGTGTGAACATTTGTCTAGAACATACCATCGTGGTGGTTGATTTAAATTAAGATTTCCCAACAGTGAGTGCAATAACACATATTGTATATCTGTGAGTGTCAGTGGAATTCTATCACTGGGTGGAGTCGATAAACATGCAATGGTTCCGGTAGTTTTTAATCTAAATTTGGCAATGTGTCTTTTAACTTTTTTATCAACTTTAGAGTCCATTAACAATTCCGCTGCTTCGTTTTCAAAATCTTTTGCCACCATTACAACTTCTTGGCCTGAAAATTTGGAAACAATAATTAATCACACTTGCGTCTGAACGTATTTTTGATTGAATAATTTTGTTATATTTCGTTCGAGAAATATAGCACCAATAGGATTTTATTTGGTTACTTACCCTGACTTGACCCATTGCTTTTACGTCTCTTTTTGGGAGAAGGGATTTCACTCATTTTGATATTAGCGATTACTAACGAAATATTTTTCAAAAAACTACTTGTAAAGAACTTTTACGAAGAAATAATTAGGTATATTCATTCAATTTAAGTGGTTTAGCACACAGTATCCTATTAATAAATATATAGGTATACATGCGCTCTCGGCAAAGTGTCAGATTCAGCGCGGTATTATGGTATCGCTCGCTAACTGTCATTGTTAGAACATGTCAATGTCAGTTTTTTTTTTGTGTTTTTACTTCGGCAGCGAGGACTTTTAAGCCAGTGTCAAATAAAGCCCTCCGCACACCGTGTCCTTCTTAGGAACCATGTCATCGATTTTGGTGACAAGAAAAACTGCGTTACGTTGATTTAAAGAATATTATCGAACAGTTTCGGAAGAATCGCTGTTGATTTGGCTGAAAGTTTGGTTAAACATAGTCAGCACGTAAAATGATGATGATTGAAAGTTTATATAATACAAAACTAAAAAATATATATTTTGTAGGCTACGTTTGTAGGCAAACAGAGCTTAAAATCCATACTTTATAGGCTACGTTCACACGGCGTAATTTTTCCCGTGTATAGCGTATACGAGATTTTATCGAATTAGTAGCGATAGCAGAATTTGCACAGAAACTTGAAAATTCGTTCACACAGCGTCCATGCTGGAAAATCTCGAGTTCAAGAAATATTTTTTACCGTATACTGTGCGATTATAAATGCGAAAGTGTGTCTGTCTGTTCTGTGGTCTGTTACCTTTTCACGCTTACATCGCTGAACCGGTTTAGATGAAATTTGGTACAGAGATAGTTTGAGTCCCGGGAAAGGACATAAGGTAGTTTGTATCCCTGAAAATTGTGTAGATAATTTAAAATAGCGATAAACGTATTCTTTACAGAAGAACTTTACTGTCTCAGGAATGTATTTTTTTGAAAGTCATTGTACTCATTTTCGTCCCATCCACCGATCTACGCTGGTCTATAAATTGGTTTTTGGTGCGCCTTGCGAAAGACGATTTGCCACACACCCGAGAAAATTGTTTACCTGTTAACTAAGGAGAATCACACAGCGTTTGGACTGCGCAACCTGTCGTAGGTACATACGTGAATAGTCAAGTATTAAAAAAACACGTATTGTAATCCTTGAACTTTATTTTGTACTAACTTCACATAACTCAAAGATACCTAATTACAAGTACTCATAGAATATTCTATATTTGGTAAAACGGTTGAAAATCGTACTGTTTTACCCGAGTTGATCTTAAATAGGGGTTTAATCTTAATTTTGGTTAAATACTATTTCATTTTTAAATTAGGTAAATTTTATTTCATAGGGATAAAAATAATTACTATTTTGAAGTCAATACTTCTGAAGGGGTACGTATGTGTTTGTTATTCATTTAGCGGCAGGTATCGTTCTTTCAATAAACGCCCGCATGTCTTTAAGTTCTGCCTCCGAGGAGCTGTGTGTTAGTCCTTGATATGTGGTGAATTCAATGTTTTTCATGAATGTCTTGAGGAAGGAAGCAGTCATTTGACCCCATTTGAAAGGCACCACTGGATCGCAGTCTCCGTGAGCTTGGAATATCTGCAACGAGAAAGACCAATTACCTAAGTTTCAATTCGCTCATTGGATGATTTTTAGACAGCTGCCTATTACAATTACGTGGCAGTGAGTTCTGTTATATAGCTCAAACGATGCAGAAAAAAAAGCTGATTTCAACAATATATATAACTCATTTTCGTCCAAAATGTTGCTTAAAAGGTTTCTCCTTTCCACCATCAATATGTATTATCCGTATTAAACAAGTAATACTTTTCTAAGGATTTTGTATTTTAAACGGAATTTCCCAAGTTAGCCTACTATTTACTCTTAAACTAAGTACTAATAATTCTCAAGCGCCCGTGTAGGCCTCCAACAAAATGGAGCGACGACCTGGTTAAGGTTGCGGGGTCGCGTTGGATGCGTATTGCGCGGGACTGATCTGTTTGGCGAGCCTTGTGATTAGCAGAGGACGTCTCTCGGCTGAAATGATGATGATAATGAATTCTCATGCACACTTACCCGTAGTATTTTCTTTGTCAATTTGATATATGTATTTTTACTCCCATCATTATTTTTTTCAAAATTTTCAAACCAACAGTTTAGCTCTTAGAGGGGGGGCCCAATTTTAACAAAAATTTGCACTTAAAGTTGAATAAGTATTTCGCAAACAAATCACTGTATCAAAAAGTCGTCTTCATAATCAAGTCATGATTTTAAAACACCTATCCAACGATAACCCCCTCCACTATAAGGGTGGTCAACTTGATTACCCCCTAGATCTACACTGTTTACTGACGATTCCCTGGGCGATCTACCAATGACAAACGCCACCCTGTCTAAGCTAAGCCGCGGACGCACAGACAGACATGGCGAAACTATATCTCATGAAGATACGGCACACGTCAGACACTGATATGTGATATTGTATATATATATATATATGCTCCACGTATCTCTGATTGAGTATGGAAGAGATTAAAATGAAGAAAAAAATTCGTCAGAAAAATCGTGCTGGCAACAATCGAATAATAAATATTAAATTAAGTTAAAAATTACAGAAGTCCCTAATCCCCATATACTAAACAACAAACAACATCAAACTTGGCCATTTTTTTCTTTGGCTTTATTCTATTTTTTGCGTCATCTTTGAAGTATTTCCTTAAAATTAAAACTAAAGCACAGACTAAAGTTCAATCGCGCTCGAGAATGTCAAGGTGGCGTATTTTAAATCTCTCATTCCCAAGTGAATTTGGTATACTTAGGCTGCGTTTCCACCAGAGATGTGCGAGGATGCGTTGCGAGGGATGTCTGTCATGAACCAATAGAAACACTTCATTCACTTAGGACCTTTTAAATGAAGTGTTTCTATTGGTTCATGACAAACACTTCTTTCGCAACGCATCCTCGCACAGCTCCGGTGGATTACGCAGCCTTATGTAGGTTGGATGACAATGCAAGTACAGTCAACAAAAAGTACAGTCAGCGAAAAAGCTTGCATTGAAAATGAAATTTTTAACAAAAACTTATTAATAAAAGCTTTTTATTTGCTTGCAATGTCACTATGTTTGTTTGGGTGGAATCTTTCAACTCAAATTTGAAGTAAGATATCTTCCACCGATTGAGCTGAAATTTTGCGTGCATGTATAAATCCTATATATAACAATGCAATATTATTATGACATGAAGCTGATCTGATGATGAAGCTAGAAGGTGGCCATAGAAACTGTAATAAAACGACACGACCGCATGAAGTTTGGGCTCGTTTGATTCGTCTTGACGAGTACTTTGGTAATCAGGGGCAAAAAGAACATTCAACAAAAAAAGCTTGTATTAAAAAAATAGATTTCTTAACAAAAACTTATTATTATTATTACTGAACGGTTTTTAAAACATTGTACGGTGGTACGGAAAACTTCACGTACGAGGCTGACTCGCACTTGCCCGATTTTTTATTTTTTGGTATTTTGATTGACTGCTCTACCTACACGCGCATAGCCCTGGATTTTGTGGAGGTAGTCAACAGGGTGCAAGCTTTGCACTGCAAGGTAGCACTGCAAAAGTTAGCTTCCATTTTAATCTGCCAAGCTCGTATAAATCCCAAAAACCCCTCTTGGGCTTTTTAACTATACATAGCTAGTATTTTTAGGTTTAATTTACTATCTTGTAATTATTTATTGCTCGACCGAACTTTTGGTTTCGGCGAGTTTCGGTATTAAATTGGAGTTTCGGTTTAGTTACAATTTCGGCAGATAATCTATTAACGTCCCTACATATTTTCTTGGAATTGGTTTATTTTTTTATTTAGCGATTGCCGGTTGTTCTTGCGAAAATGACGAAGCTCTCATACTCATGCAAACCCGCTGCAGCTTTCAGTAGATAGGCTATACTTGAAATCAAATACTTAGAACATAACATTTGTGTCTAACAACTTTAGTTCTTACAAAAAATCTGTAACATCGAAAATGTAGAAAATGGCTGAGAAATGTTTATGCACTGTAATCTCCGTTTAAATACGAGGTCAAGTATATATTCAAAAATTTACATAATTAGTAATTCATAAGCTTTAGTTGATTAACCTGGTCTTCCTGTCTCTTTGTGCATTATTGAATGCAAACAATAGTTTTCCAAAGGAATAATAAATTGCAACGAACATAGGACTTAAATGAACCGTGAGTTAGGTGAACTAAACCTAAACATATATGTATCTAATCTAAACAAATCGCAGACATTTTTATTTTGTACTTTTTACGGGTGGTTTAATGTAAATCCGAATTTTCAAGTGTCTTAGAATGCGCTCATTCTTAAACAATAAAAGTGTCATGAAATTAATAGCATTGCCGACACCAACTTAAAATAGGTACTTACTTGAAAAGACCGCAAATAAAGATGTAAAGTTTGATGGATGATTTATTATCAAACTAGCTTTTGCCCGCGACTCCGTCTGCGAAGAATTCGTTTATCGCTATCCCGCGGGAACTATGCAATTTTCCGGGACTCAAACTATATCTACCAAATTTTATCTAAATCAGATCAGTGGTTTAAGCGTGAAGAGGTAGCAGACAGACAGATGGACAAACACACTTTCGCATTTATATCATTAGTATGGATTCGGCGCTTTTACTTCCCGATTTTAGTATTCTTTCTTTTTACGGGTCTCCCGTTACAAATTACTTTAAAAACAATTTGTGAAGTTACTTTTTCTGGAAGGCATTGAAAAAACTATATTCCGCTGACGAAATCGACAATATCCAGAGATATAAAGAGAATCAGAAGTTTACTTCTCATGATGAATGTAGAGTCGTTGGCAACGAAATTACGTGTCAGCAATTGCAATGAAGAAGAATCATTATTTCAATTGACGTCACTTGCGAACGATATTGAGTAGGTAACAAATACATTCTTAATGTTATGTTATGTATGAGTATGACACACATGTGTGTGCTAGTATTGCATAATCTGTCTGTCTATACATTATGATAACAATGTTAAAGGGCATCTTATTCTGACACTTTGATAAGATTATTTATAAAAGGTAATTAAATTAGCTAGTACCAGTACCCTACTAATATTAGGTATAAGCGCGAAAAGCAAAGGAAATTGTCTAATTTGCAAGTACTACCAAATTCAAAATCTGTACTATCCATACTAATGTTATAAATGTGAAAGTGTCTGTCTGTTACCTAAGCTCTCTGTAAGCCAAATTTTCCGATTTGTTTTATAATTACCACCTTGTTGACCCCCTTTCCAGCAATAAAAATTGTTATTTTTAAAGTTTGTAAGTGAGTATATGTGTTTGTTACTCTTTCATAAAAAAAACAGCTGACTGGATTTCAATTAAATTCTGTTTGTGGTTAGGTGAAATGCTGGAATAACACATAGGGTGCTTTTATCCCTACATTTCCAAGATCGAGATCTACTCGAGAACTGTGTGGTTGTATAAAATTTTCAGTTTATCTTTATTCATACCGGCATATCCAATGGTGCTTTGACTGCATCTGGGAAGTGAGCATGCCTCGGGAGCCAGCAGGACAGGGAGATTACCCCAGCAAGTGGTTCAGGGAATGTGAGGGCTGAATGCAGCGCCAGCGCTCCTCCTTGAGAGAAACCACCAAGCAGAACTCGGTTAGCTGGAATGCCAGCCTGAGAAAAAACAATATTAGATCAGATCATTCACTATATAGCAATTTTTATGACTTTCGGATGAGAAAAAAACTGTACGTACTTCGCTATATTGGCTGGCCATGCAAACTTGTTGAGCGAACAAACAGTAACAGCTTGGCCACGACGTCGCGCGACCAGCGGTGCAGCGAGCGTCTTAAGGTATAAGTTGGCAGCCGACTCCACGCAGCAGCAGCAGACGACGTGTCGCTAGCTACGTGAACTTATACCTTATTTCTATGAAATTCCCTCCGTAGCTAGCGACACGTCGTCTGCTGCTGCTGCGTGGAGTCGGCTGCCAACTTATACTTTTATCAGTTTATTGCATGTGCCGCCAGGTAACTACTGTGCGGCGAGCGTCTCGGTCGCGCAATAAACAGAGGAAACGCTCGCCACGCCGCCGGTCGCGCGAAGTCGTGGCCGGCGCGTAAGATTATTAAAGATTTACAATTAAAACCAATGCACCTATAAATGTCAATATTTTTAAGTTTTACAGAGACTCCCCCAAAAATTTCACCAAAAAACCTTTAAATGTTTTTCTGAAGTGTTTCTTTTTTAGTAAACTCACACACATGAGAGTAGAAAATAAATGAAAGAGGAAATTCCATACATAATTGCTGCAATATTCAAGCATTTTATATCAAAAAAATGTACCCAGCAGTTGCCTAGATAGTGGCACCCTAACTTGATTTCTTCTCTTTAACACATTCACAGTCCAGTGACCCCTATGTGGGGCATGATAGCTCTAATTCCATTTTTTTTTATCATGGGACAATTCACACCAACTGACCTAGTCCCAAAGTAAGCCAAGCAAAGCTTGTGTTATGGGTACTAGGCAATGGATAAACATACTTATATAGTTATATACATACTTAAATACATTAAACACCCAAGACCCGAGAACAAACATTTGTATTTTTTTCATACAAATATCTGCCCCAACACGGGAATCAAACCCGGGACCTCAAGCTTCATAGTCAGGTTCTCTAACCACTAGGCCATCTGGTTGTCTAAATCCATTGTAATAAAATAAGGTACTACTTTAAGGCATGGCCAGGGAACATGTTAATGTAAGAACATTTATTTTTATTATTTTAAGTAGTTTTAAAGATAATGGAACACTAATATTAATTGATTAACATGTTTCCTGCACCAATCAGTTTAACTTGCAATTAACAATACCTATACATATATATTGGGTCATATCAACCTGATACTGCAGCGAATATGTTAACTATTTAACAAAAAGTGATATTCAACAGCAATTATGTTTTCCATCCTGCATTTCTAGCTTTTTCTTCTCTTCACTACTTTTATTATTTGTGAATTTTAAGTCTTGTTGTTTTCAAAAAAAGTGTACACAATTAAGGGATTTAATAAATAATTTTTTTTTTGTGTAACGGAGTTACCCATATACTTTGTATGACTAAATTTTGCTACACAAAAAAAGCGATAGTGATTTTGTTTTGATTAAGCCCTTAACTATGTACATTTTTTTTTCAAAACGATTCTCCTAAGCAACAAATTTATTTTAAATAATTTTTACATTATGGTCAACAAAACAACTGGTGGCCAGTCTCACTGGGTTTATTATAAATAAGGTAGAATTGCTGTTATTATTATAAAAAAAAACTATCTACAGTAAAAAAAGGTGTAAAGAAGCTTACTTTAATCTCATCTGAAATCAGACCATGAATTAAGCCAGTGGCTCTCATGATTCCCTCTTCATCCTCTGGGGCTGTCGCATCCAAGGTCCTCAAGTCGAACCAGGACGGCATCCGGAAACCAGCGTTCAGCGTCACCGGGATTGTTGCGGCTGTCGGGCAAATCACTTTTACGTGAGGCCCCCTTATCGCGGCAATCGTGCTTGCCCATCCGTGGCTAGAAAGTTCATTGGATCCAATCAACCATTAACACTAATGAAAACCGAACAAAATTTATATAACACACAACTTAATAATACTAACCCAGTATCACCGAGCCCATGCAAAAATATTAGCTGAAACATACAAGTTCATAAAAACAGGACTTTATTCTTTGAGTTTTATTATTTTAGACGAGCCAAAGATTCAATGAGGAAACTCACGGATGCTGTTTGTTTTGCAGTAGCTGCAATAATTACCGGATTCGGTTCCATTTCGTAAAGTAATTATCGAATTTGTGATAATCAATACAGTTTTCAACTAATGCGACAGACTAGACAGCAGAGCCGACAGCTCAACTCGGTGAAACTAGTTAGCCACCCACACCAACACACACTACACGACAGGCCAAGGCAAGAAGAGCACAAGCAGCACATACAGGCGGTGTTGCCATTGCCATATAGTATTCAACAAAAGAGCTAGTTTAAGTTTAAACAACAGCCGACCTCAGTGTAGCAACAATCAGTTTCAAAAACATATAGGATAAGTAGGATAACTAGTATTTTATAAATAGACCCCTACTGGCAACATATCTGAATTGAGCGAGCTGGCTTCTAACACAACAGACATAAGCCCAGATGAACAATGGGAACGTTTCAAATTGAAAGTCTCGAAGGTACTAAACTCGATGGTCAGGAAACCCGGAAACAAAAAAGAGTGGATGTCGGATGAGGTTTGGAGAAATATAGCATTGCGTAAGGAAATGAAAAAAGGAAAAAGATCAGACCTGATGAAGAATACTCCAACCTAACTAAATTGATCCAAAGGCAGTGCAGAAGAGATGAGAATCAGTACCTAGAAAACATCTGTACTGAAATAGAGCGTCACGCCGAAAAACATCAATCTGCAGACCTTTTCAAGAAAGTGAAGCAAATAACACGCAAGTCTAAACCATCATCCTGGACGATAGACGATAAGCTAGGCAACCCAATCCATGATGTCAAGGAAGTCGCTGAAAGATGGAGAGAATAATGTGGGGAGCTCTACCAAGATCAAGTGCCTCAATCAGTCCAGCAAACTGACACTATGTGCGAACTCGAACCAGACATTCTCCGATCGGAAGTCGAGGATGTAATCAGGAAACTCAAAAATAATAAAGCACCAGGACCTGATAACATCACGGCAGAAGCGTTGAAAGGGTTGGGCCCGAATGGAATAGCCAGTCTACATAACATCTGTAACGACATATGGAGAACCGGACAGTGGCCATCGGACTGGGTGCATTCTTCTATTCTCCCTCTCCATAAAAAGGGCTCTGTGCGAAACTGCGGTAACTACAGAACGTTAGCCTTAATATCACATGCAAGCAAGATACTTCTGTACGTTTTGAATGCTAGACTACGGGCTGTCCTAGATTGGCAGATACCGCAGGAACAGGCGGGCTTCGTCAGAGGGAGGGGAACTAGAGAGCAGATATTGAATCTGCGTCTGTTAATAGAGAAATGCTACGAATACAACTCCCCGACGTTCGTATGTTTCGTGGACTATCAAAAGGCATTCGACTGTGTGAGAAGGGAGAGACTATGGGAAGTGCTCATTGAGACGGGAGTTCCACCACACCTGGTATCAATTGTTCGTAATCTGTATGAGTCTAGGTTTGGCACTGTCACGATTGGAGACGTTACATCAAGCCATTTCAATTTTCAAAAAGGTGTCCGACAAGGTTGCGTGATCTCTCCCATCCTATTTAATATCTATGGCAAGCACATCCTGCGACAAACCCTCGAAGACTGGAAGGGTGGCGTAAAGGTGGGGGGAGTCAATGTTTCCAACCTCCGGTATGCCGATGATACTACTTTGTTGGCATCCACAGAAACAAAAATGGCGGAGCTACTGAACCGTTTAGAATCAGTCAGTTTGAATATGGGTCTTGCTATCAACAAAAGTAAAACCAAAGTCATGGTGATAGACCGTTTCGCAGTTATCCAGCGTACTGACCTACAGGAATACGAGACAGTACATCAATTCCAATATCTCGGCTCTGTAATAACAAATAGAGGCAGTTGCGAAATGGAGATACGCCGACGGATTGGCATGGCAAAATCTGCAATGACGCAATTGAATAAAGTGTGGAAAAATAGGAACATCACGCACAAAACCAAAATCCACCTGGTACGCACACTGGTTTTCTCCATCGCGCTTTATGGTGCAGAGACATGGACACTCAAAGCTACTGATAGACAAAGAGTGGATTCCTTTGAAATGTGGTGCTGGCGTCGTTTATTAAGGATACCATGGACTGCCCACCGTACAAACGTCTCTGTGCTGAAGGAGCTCAAATTGGAGAGAACACAGCGTCTATCTTCGATCTGCCTACAACGCATATTGCGTTTTGCGTTACTTTGGTCATGTAGCGCGTAGGGGAGTGGACAATTTGGAGAGGTTAATGGTGACAGGAAAAATAGAAGGTAAAAGACCTCGAGGCCGAAGTCCCAAACGATGGTCAGATCAGATCTCCGAACAACTGGACTTAACGGTCAGCGCTGCACTTCATCAAGCGACTGAACGCAGCCGATGGCGACAACTAGTGGACAAAATTAAGAGTCACGATCCTCAGCAGTGAGGGAGCGATTAAGATGATGATGATGATGGCAACATATAACACTGACTTGCGACCTGATTAAGGTGTTTAATTGGATTTTTTATTAATAAATAAATAAATAATCGTGGGACAATTGACACCAATTGATCTAGTCCCAAACTAAGAAAAGCTGGTACTTACTGCACAACGGATAAATATACTTACTTATACAACAACTATAGGTAACGCCACCAGAGTTGAGGCCACGCACACAACCACATCTCATGTAATGACAGCGGGATTTTGACGTTGTGTTGTCGTTAAACGTGTCGTGTGGTTGTGTGCGTGGCCTCAACTCTGGTGGCGTTACCTATAGCTGTTGCCCGTGACCGCGACTCCTTCTGCGAAGAATAGGGATATAAAAAATAGACTTACCAAATACAGACAAAAAAGTTTCATATAAATCGGTCAAGCCATTTCGGAGGAGTTCGAAAGCAAATACAGTGACACCAGATTATTATATTATAGAAGTATTTTTATACAAATAAATATTTGCCCTGAATGGGGATCGAACCCAGGACCTCAAGCTTCGTAGTCAGGTTCTCTAACTATTAGGCTATCCAGTCGTCTTTATTAAGTAACAATTTATCTTGTCTTTTTATTATACTTTGGGGGTAGCTGCAATAGAAAGATCTCTCTCCAGGCAGATGTTATGCCTGGGGACCGAAGTCCAATGGATGAAAGTTGGAAGTTGTATTTATGCAGCCGAGTTGAGAAACTTCGATAGCGTGATGTAGGATTGTAGTAATTAGTTCCTTATGTGATGACTAGATGGCGCTAGTAGTCGCTACATCAGCCCCCCTTTTTAGACCGGAGGTCGATACGAATTGCAGTGGAGTGCAGTCTGTGCGTCATGTGGGCGCTTGCAAGGGCCAGTCGCTCAGAGCCTCGTCGGCGAGCATTGTTGTTCCTCTGCTACTTGTGGATGCATGCCTGTTGCGTGATTGCTCGGAGCCTTGTTGGCGGGCGAGCGTTGGTTGATTGATTGGCAAGTGGAAGTAGTGGGAGGAGGATTTACGAACTGTAGACACCAGGCAGATAATAGATACATGCTAATGGTGCACAGTGCGGTGAGTATGGCTTGCTGTGAGACTGCGTCATCGTTTTTTTTGTGTGTCTGAAGGTTGCGATTTTGTCCAATGTCGTGGGTCACCAATTTGGGGGTAGCTGCAAAAGAAAGATCTCTCTCCAGGCAGATGTTATGCCTGGGGACCGAAGTCCAATGGATGAAAGTTGGAAGTTGTATTTATGCAGCCGAGTTGAGAAACTTCGATAGCGTGATGTAGGATTGTAGTAATTAGTTCCTTATGTGATGACTAGATGGCGCTAGTAGTCGCTACAATACTAGGCGTAAGTATACTAATAGGACTACGATTTCCTACGTAGATCAAAAAAAGGACTTAAAAATGATCAGAGCATTATGATTTTTTTTTTTTTTTTTATGTTAGAAAGGCCAGACAAACGAACTAGTGGGTCACCTGATGTTAAATGATCACCACTGTCCATAGACACCTGCAGCGCTTTACGCGATGCCAGTGCGTTGTCGGCCCTTAAGGAGAGGGAATAGGGGAAGGGGGTGAGGGAGGGGAGAGGGAAGGGGTGAGGTATTGGGCCCCCGGCACTCTCACTGACCGTACGAAACGCAAGCAGGATTACTGCTGCTTCACGCCGGTTTTCTGTGAGAGGGTGGTACTGCCCCGGACGAGCCGGCCCATTCGTGATGCAGCGGCTAGCTACAACATGGCTCTACCACTACTAAAATACTACTACTGATACTACGCATCGGGACAAAAAATACCTCGGTGGATAATTTTAAAGAAAGTAGTGCAAGATAAAAGTAAATTTAAAGTTGCTAGACAAACTATGTAAATACTGATTTGGCTACTAATTTTACGCACGTAGTAACGAAATCAAAAAAAAAACACTAATTTAGCTAAATTTAAGTGGCAACACAGTAGCCAACACACTGCTGTCACTTTATACTTTTTAAATGGTATTTGCTTCACGGCATATTGCCAATGTCACGTTAAGTTGCGTGGCGAGCTTGTGGCGAAATATTTAATGACATTATTTTAACTATTTCATTGGTAACGGGTTCAAAATATCCCTACTAGGGTCACTACACCACAGACTGCAGCGAAGGCGTACCCGCGAAACCGACGGGGCGAGCCCAGCGCGTTGTATAACACTAAGTCATATACGCTGCGCCGCGCTGTCGGATTTTGTCATTATATTTATTATTCAGTGTTTATACAGCACGCTGGGCCCCTCGTCGGTGTCGCGCGCACGCCCCCGCTACGGTCTGTGGTGGCCTTAAAAACCAACAGTGCAGTCTTTTTTTTAATCTGTACATTCTACCATAGACGTACTATACATTTATTCTTTATCTTACCTGTGGGAGTGATAAACAAAGCGTACGTCTGTGCAAATTTGTGTATTTATTTTAGTATTTCTAGAATTACTTGCATATTTCATGATAAAAGAAACAATTTTGAATTTCACTAAAAGGTGTTAATCCGTTAAAATAGATCGGTAAGTGTTACGTTTCTTTTATAAATGTATTCGAAAGTACGTTCATCCATCATATCATAACTCGTTCTAGAAATTTGACTATTGACAGACTTTGTAGAGTGAAATTTACACATTTTATTGTTGTATGTTATCGTTTATCATGTGTAGTGTTGTATTGTTTTATACATATGTGTAATGTAAAATTATATTTGTCATAACATAATAAACAAATATGCATCAAGCTCACTTAGCATGCTTGGACATATTATTTATGTCAAACTATACGCGGGCGGGAAGAAGCAAGTAGCTATTTCTTACGTGTTGTTCTTACAAAATGACAGATTCATTCATTTGTTTTACATACGTACTTAACTTTCACGTATAGTATACGTTCACATTCATTTACGCTATGGCCAATTACCAAATACGACGAATCGAGCTATTATTAGTACCTACAATAATTACATGTATAAGTAATTAACATGGTCTTTTTAATCAGCACTGAATGATGCTCTAACTAAAATTATGTGTAATAAATCAGGTTATTTTTCCCAACATAGTACCTACTTAAACTAAGTAGTTACATTGGATTTTTTCAAATAAATGTATTATTTTACAGTGTTATTTCATAATGGCAAAAGAAGACATATCACTACCTGTGGAGATGGAAAAATTAGAAATTGAACCAGTGAAAAACAAAAGCAATTCAGAGGTGAATCCATTTTTTCATTCACAGCTAAGAAAACATTTATATACCAGGAGTTCCACACAAGCACAGAGATGTCACTGCACTACCCAAAAGAACAAAGGTTCTACAGCCATATCGAAAAAGAAAAATAACAAAGTTCTTAAAAAGCCTGTTCTGAAACTATTTCAAAATTATTGTAAAGATTCTGAAGAAATGCATAAATGTCGTCCATACCTTAGTAAATCGGCTTCAGCTCCATCAGAAAATGTTAATTCAACTAATTCTATTTTGTGTGCACTTGTGGACAATTGTAATCAATTAAGAATATCTAGTGAGCGAGAGCCTATCACTGCTGTAGCTTCATCTAGCAATGGCACAAAATGGTGGAAAAAAGAAAGGCATTGTAATGTTTTACAAAGTAAAGAGTCAGCTTCAGATAAAAGTAGAACTGGTCCATCATGCTCCCAGCAGGCATTGAATCCACCTTGTGACATCACTATTGATGAGTTGGCCTGTTACTTTGAAACATTTGTTCACATACCCAAGAAAATGTCATCAATGGCTGAAATGATGTATATTTGAGACACAAATGTGAGTAATTGTATGAATTATATAATATAACAATTAAATCAAAGGGGTTAAAGTGGTCCAGTGGTTCCACAGAATAAGTAATATGTAACGAGTAATCCAACTTCATACTAGAGCGCCCAAATCAATGTACGCACACAGCAAAGCGTCTTACACGGTGCGAGCGTGGGAACTGCATTGTTTTGTCTAGCGCAGATTGGTTAGCGGCCGTGTAAGATGCTTGGCTGTGTGCGTGCGTCGATTGGGCGCTCTAGTATGAAGTTGGATTACTGGTTACATATTACTTATTCTGTGGTGGTTCCATCCAAAAATATGTAAAATGAGAGTGAACTGATTCTTGACACTGACAAATTAAAGCAATATATACTTAACAACATTTTTTATCAAATTTTGATTAAGAATCAACCTAAACAAAATTCATAGTCTAGAATCTAGAGCAATGGTTATATTTTGTGAATATTCTTTTTGATACTTCTTAGGGGGTCATTATTCGAGTTCCAAATCTCTTTCATGGACAAATTATTGTAGAAATGACAGCAGATTTTGATACAGTACAGGGCCACTAAGGGCCGGCGCTCACTGACGGCATGGCACGGCGTGGCATTTTATTACTATCAAGTTATTTTCAATCTTATTTCAATGAGTTTAGAATTCATGTTACTTTATTTCGATACCACGATGCCGCTACGTGCCGAGGGATGACGCAATGCATAACCAATAAAGTAACATGAATTCTAAACTCATTGAAATAAGATTCAAAATAACTTGATAGTTAATAAAATGCCATGCCGTGCCATGCCGTCAGTGAGCGCCGGCCCTTATAAATCACTGAAGAGTTGCCTTAACAATCTACAACCAATTCATAAAAAAATGTGACACAAAAGTGAGGCTGTAGTAAAGCTCAAATAGTGACCCTAGGGCATTTGTTGTGTATTTTTTGTTCCTATTCAGTTGAACTGTATATATTACCAGTCAGCATACATAGAATGGGAAAGCTAGTAGAAAATGTCCACATTATTAACATAATTAGTAAATTTTAGCTAAAGTAATTGGTTAATTCATTATTAACAACATTGCCAAATAAAACCCTCAGAAGAGTCATTAGCAGAAAGAATTTGACTGTGGCTTAGCAATACAACCAAGAATTAATTGTCATAGAAAATTTAAGACGCCTTTAGATCTAAATACTAGGTCACAAGTTATTATTTTTTTCAACACTAAGCTAATCCGTTTTGTTAATGATAGCTCTGGAGGTTTTGTTTGGTGGTGTTCTTTACAATGAACAAAATGGTTTAACAACTAGTTGAAAAGTATTACATTCAAATAAAATAGCCTTTACACATACACATACTGCCATGCTAAGCATAAAAGTGGTATCTTAAAATAAATTGTATGACATTGGATAGCTTAAAAAATATGCATCTAATGAAATAAGCCAAATTAAAACATGAAAAAAAAACCTTTTAAAATTTCCCCTATCCCAGTTTTACCTGAAATCCAATGAGAGAATTAGAGGTTATCAATAATACATAGGGGAATAGCCATATATTTTGTACTGCCATAAAATGAAAAACCATCCGAAAATAAAAAGAAAACTATTTTTATAGAAACTTGATTTTCTTGAAACTCGTTTTCACTAAGATACCGCTTTTGCCCTTAGCACAACTGTATAATTTACTCAAGTTTCTATTTTATTAAGCATTATTATTTTTAACTTTAGTTTGAACATTTCTTCCTATTCTCAAGTCAACACACATTTTTTTTGTCTATGGTAATCCATGTGACTGCCCTAGTGACTTGACTAATATACAGTCGAAGGCATAAATATCTATACAGCCATCGTATCAAATATATATTATGTCAATATCAACCTTATGATTAATGACATAGAGTTGTATAGATTTTTTAAACGCCTAGGGAACGTACATACATGGTGGAACAGTCATTGCATCTTTGAGAAAAGATGTTTTACAGTGAAAAATTTACACAATCTAAACTTATTCATTTATCGTCAAAGAATTTTTTTCGTCAAATAGTCATAGTTTTGTATGAAAAGGGATATAAGTTGTACTATCATAATGTGAAATGGTAAAATCTGCTCACGAGAATTTAAATAAAATAATTTGCAGTCTGACAAACCTTTTCCGCGTTTTTTTTTGTCCGCATTTGTACTTATCAATTTTTTTTTCTGTAACCTTTTTGGACAATAAAGAGTATAAACAAACAAACAAACCTTTTTACTGCGTGATGTTTATCGTGAATACTCTATTGATCATGATGAGAAGGTGAGCCTGACGTTCACAATTGTCTATTTATCTATGTCATGTCACATAATTTTGTGTTTGAAAATGTCGCGTCTGGAAGCTCTCGATTATTTAAATTTACTTCTTTTATACGCAGAGTGCAATTACAACACTTCTTGAGCTTTAAGCCAGTTCTGAAATAAATATCCACCACTGCATCCAGCATGGCATTAGACCATGTTACGTGCTCTTGACCGTGTTGCTCACGATATTTCTATTGTGCCACGAACTTCGCAGTATGGCCTACGTGTAGGAAACGCTATCCAGGATACTGTTAGACCATAAGAAAGAGTGCTGCAGTACTATACCTAGGTGAAACGAGCATGTTTGTGCCTAATAAAATCCCATCGCTTACCGTTACACGGGACATCAATATCGCTGGTTGGTTAATATATGGGCGGCAATCCATGGTGATACACTTATAGGGCCTGTGTTCCTACCGACTTTAAACAGAGAGGGTTACATGGCACTCTTGAAGAAATGAGACAAAGACTCGATCGCCTTCGAAAATCTCCGCAGAAACAATGTTTGGGATCACATTTACTTTATCGGAGGTGCTCGGCATACGCGTACTCGTGCTGCAGATTATACGACACGGTGGAACCTTTGAACATCGCATGTGTACAAAATTGGCAAATGACAGGTTAGTCTGGTCAACATCTACCTTTTTGCATAAAACTTTTGTATATTCACCGAAAATTACGATCGAGGTGTCATTCGATTCGGAATATTATGTAGAAAGTTTAAGGAAACGTCCCAAAAGGGGCCGATAAAAATTAAAAAAGTTATAAGCAATTTATTAAAAAAAATAATAGGAATTTGTTGTTTTTTTATTATCTCAAAAACTATCACAGATATTCAAAATTTGAAAAAAGATCTAAAAAGAGCAGGAAATTTCCAAAAAAAAAGTCCTACCTCATAGAACCGTATCTATAATATTTATAACTTTTAGAGAGCCCTGAAAATAGAGGTAAAAGCGGGTGGTCTGGCTTCCGCGCGCGATTCGTCACTCGGACACGGTAACAAAAAAAAAACATTTTAACATATTAGATATGAATATTAAAGAATAAAAAAATTTGAGTACTTTTGGGATACATAAATAAACAATAATCCGCCAGCAAAAAAATTTTATCCCCATTTTTTCATTAGTTATGCATTTGTTAACCAACAACTTTTTCTCAATTGAATGTTAACATAAAAATTCCGATTATTATTGAACTACAACCGTAGGATTTTTTTCACTTCGTGGAGTTATTCTTAAGAGACACACTTATTAAGACTTACTAAGACTTACTGACGTATCTACAATAATTTAAAAGTTATATCAAGTATAAAAGCAAAAGAGCGAGATAAAAGGACAAGTTTTCGGACATAAAAATATTAAAAGTTAAGTATTTATTTATTTATTTATTGTGAACACTGTATATAGTATAGTATATAAAAAAATGGAAAAAAAATCGTAAAATAAAGAATTTAAAAAAAAACAATAGTTTATAACAAATTATTTTTAAATAAACAATTAAAAAATTTAAAAAAAAAAATTTCTTCCAAAATCCTTAAAAACGATATAATTTATGATTTTTAGAGAAAAAACGGTTCCTTAATATTCATATTTAGTGGTAAAATCGATTATTAATTAAAAAATGCATTTTTTAGCTATAAATATTTTTTTAAAGGAATAATTTTTTTTAAAAAAATCGTAATTTAAATCTACAAATAGATTAGGAAAAAAAATATTTTTTTTTATCTTATAAATAACGCATTTGTTTATAACAATTATTTAAATAATGGTGGTAAAAAAGTAAAAAAAAATATTTTTAAGTAACTTTAAACCATTTCAAATCAAAACATTTGAGTAATAAAAATAAAAATAAATATTATCTATCTTTATTCAGTTTTTAATTTTTTTTACATTTTAGATTGTTAATAAATAAATGGAAAATTACAAATTTTGATTTTTTTCCAGCGGGGATTTATTTTTGTGTCTCTTAAGAATAACTCCACGAAGTGAAAAAAATCCTACGGTTTTAGTTCAATAATAATCGGAATTTTTATGTTAACATTCAATTGAGAAAAAGTTGTTGGAAAAAATTATTTGCCGGCGGATGATTGTTTATTTATGTATCCCAAAAGTACTCAAATTTTTTTATTCTTTAATATTCATATCTAATATGTTAAAATGTTTTTTTTTGTTACCGTGTCCGAGTGACGAATCGCGCGCGGAAGCCAGACCACCCGCTTTTACCTCTATTTTCAGGGCTCTGTAAAAGTTATAAATATTATAGATACGGTTCTATGAGGTAGGACTTTTTTTTTGGAAATTTTCTGCTCTTTTCAGAGATTTTTTAAATTTTGAATATCTTTGATAGTTTTTGAGATAATAAAAAAACAATAAATTCCTATTATTTTTTTTAATAAATTGCTTACTACTTTTTTAATTTTTATCGGCCCCTTTTGGGACCTTTCCTTAAACTTTCTACATAATATTTCGAATCGAATGACACCTTGATCGTAATTTTCGGTGAATATACAAAAGTTTTATGCAAAAAGGTAGATGTTGACCAGACTAGGTGTCATATTAAAATGTAAATATTATGTAGATATGCGTTAGGGTTGTCATCATCATTAAAAATAATATTTTAATGTCTTTATTTTTTTATTTTAATAGTAGTTTCTGATCATCAAAAATCGATTGTACATCATTTAGATTAGGTACACAATATTTTCAGAAGAGTCCATGGTTGAATTCCACCCTGTATATTTATGTCCTTGACTGTACAACTTCAAACTTATAAAATTTAAAAATCCACCGCTTATAAGAGGGTTAATTGTTTTGTTACCCGCCAAAAATTTCTTTGTGGTATTTTTCAGCAAACCAAATAGTGTCTGTCACATGCCGTACTTTAATAAATAAACAAGCAATATTTGAAGAATGTTTGTTTCGAGATCGCGAAAACGGCTCTTACAATTTTGATGGAATTAGCCAAATGTATACTACAGGTTTTTAGGGGTGAAAACTCAATCTGGGTCTTGGCTCTGAGAAAACGCATTTCGGTAGCCCAAATACTTTTAAATGTGAAAGATGTTTATTCATTTGGAGCACGCCAAATCTTTGGGAACGCCTTTTTATTACAGATTTTGTCATGACATAGGTTATCATATCTCATATCAAATCATCTGCTGTTTCTAAAGAACTTGGTAATATGTGTTTGTTTAGTTGCCAGTTCTGTGCTCATATGTATACTTATGCTAAAACTATGAGAATACAGGGTAAAATCGTTTACGGGGATTTTCAAAAAAAATTTACCCTTTTCGTAAAAACTACTAATAATTCTCAAGCAAACTTAGCCGTTATATTTTTTCTTGTTAATTTGAGATATTTCCTCCCATCCTGATTTTTTTCAAAATTTTTATACCAACAGTTTAGCTTTTAGAGGGGGGGGGGGGGGCGATCGATTTTAACAAAAAAAAAACACTACAGTTGGAAATTTCGCAAACGAAAAAGTGCATCGAAAAATCGTCTTCACAACCCCGTAATGATTTTTAAAAGACCTATCCAACGATAGCAACACTATAAAGTTAGACGAGAAAAAAAATCAAAAAGGTAACTACTTACACTTTTTTTTAAAATGCCCTTGAGTCTGTGTAAAACTCAAATCAATCAAATTGTTCCAATAAAATTGTACTAAGTATGCCAAAAAAAAAAAAGGTTCAGTAGTAAAATATTAGTAGATAACGCTGGTAGATAAGTAGTTCAGAGATTGATGTCTTTGATGTTTTTATTAAAAAGTTGCATGTATTTGTTTGAAAGTTAAGTTACTGACCAAATAAAAATAGATGATGCTTGTTCTAACATAGCATAACAAATTTGTATGTGTACCCATATTTAGTAAGGCCACTTTACCACTTATTATAATTTAATCAGACCATTATGTAATTGAAATGAATGTGTAAATACATAGGTACCAATATAATTGTTGAACAATACAATATTTTATGTAAATTGTTGTTTCTTTCATGACTATCATGACCTTTGAAGTATGAGATACTTGCTTTTTTAGGGTTCCGTAGTCAACTAGGAACCCTTATAGTTTCGCCATGTCTGTCTGTCTGTCTGTCCGTCCGCGGCTAAGCTCAGAGATCGTTAGTACTAGAAAGCTGTAATTTGGCATGAATATACATATCAGTCACGCCAACAAAGTGGTAAAATAAAAAATAAAAATAATTTTTTTTAGAGTACCTCCCATAGACGTAAAGGGGGGGTGATTTTTTTTTCTCGACTAACCCTATAGTGTGGGGTATCGTTGGATAGGTCTTTAAAACCATTGCGGGGTTGCTAACATGATTTTTCTATTCAGTGATCTGTTTGCGAAATATTCAACTTTAAAGTGAAAATTTTCATTAAAATCGACCGTTCCCCCCCCCCTCTAAAATCTAAACTGTTGGGTGGAAAAATTTGAAAAAATTCAGAGTGGTAGAAAATAAATGAAATTTACTAGGAAAATTATAGCGGCTAAGATTGCTTGGAAATTATTTGTAGTTTAAGAGTAAACAGTAGCCTAACTAAGGTATAAAACATACCACAGAATATATAATAGTACTAACGTACAGAATGGACACGCTCCACCCCGCACCGGTTCGAGTTACCCCACCCCTCAAGGCGCAGATTGCCGGATCCCGCCGGAATCCAGAAGAGTGCGCGCGCGATGTATGTAGGCGTACGCGTGTACAGACGTCGTCGTGCTTATGTAGATTCAAGAACGCGTATTTGTACGTCGTGTCCGCTGCGTGAACATACCTAAACTTGGATGATTCCGTACACATCCGAAATCCTTAGAAAAATATTACTTGATTTTTTCGTAATGGCTACGGAACCCTACCTTGGGCGTGTCCGACACGCTCTTGGCCGGTTTTAAATATTAGGTTTTTGCTGATTGTTGGTTATTAACAGCCATCACAGCAATCTCGCACCTCTGGGTTTTTTCGGAATTTATGTGCCAAATTACATTTATTAAGTATTTACCATGAGCTTTACGGTGAAAGAAAACATCGTGAGGAAACCTGCATACATCTGAGAAGAAATTCAATACATACACATGTGAAGTTCCCAATCCGCACTGGGCCCGCGTGGGAACTACGGCCCAAGCTCTCTCATTCTGAGAGGAGGCCTGTGCCCTGCAGTGGGATGAATATAGGCTGGGATGATGATGATGATGATCACAGCCATGCCCTAGCGCGCCGCATGGCGAAGTAAAGCTTCTGTACCTTTACCATGAGTTACACTAGTATACAGTGACCGTACTCGCTAGCGACGGCGTAAATGATTTGTATGGAGAATCGTGTACAGCGCCTCTAGCGGTCACTTACGGAAGTACAATTCTCCATACAAATCATTTACGCCGTCGCTAGCGAGTACGGTCACTGTAAACTAGTGTAACTCATGGTAGAGGTACTGTTCTGTCTTCGGTTTCAGTCGGCGTGACTAATCCTCTAAGGATGTAATGCAGTAGAAGCATTTACGACTTTGTGTTTACTACATCAGTCTGATCCTGGAAGGGTTGGTGTTGTGAGTGTATCTTTATGTATGTACAGTACAGTCAACCAATTTAGTAGCAAGGCCACGGCATAGAACCTTGTCATTGTGACATTTTAAAGTCATTCATTAGATAAGCATAATAAATAAAATTATTTACTATGATGTTCTATGCTGTATGCTGTGTTCTATGCTGGCCTAGGAATCAAATTGGTTGACATTTTTACCTTGGATGTCTCATCTGCAAGCGACCCAAATTATTCATCATAGAGTATATACGCACGAGCAACTTTGTCTCCGCGACTATTTTATCAAGTCTATGGGTTAGTATGGAAGTGCGCACACTTAGCGCCGCGACTCCCAGGGTACAAATACACAGACTTGATAAAATAGTCGCGGAGACAAAGTTGCTCGTGCGCGCATACCGTTAGGTCGTGGGTTCGAGCCCGGGCTCCCACTTGAGTTTTTCGGAATTTTTGTGAGAAATTACCATGAGCTTTACTGTGAAGGAAAACGTCGTAAGGGAACCTGCACACATCTGCGAATAAATTCATTGAAGCGAGTAAAATTCCCAATCCCTATGGGGCCCACGTGGGAACTACGACCAAAAGCCCTCTCATTCTGAGAGGAGGCCTTAGCCCTGCCGTGGGACTCCCACCCCCACCCACCTGGTATTATTTGGCATGAATATATTAGAAAAAATCAAAATTTCTCGAAAACTGTAAGACTTTAAGGCCACCACAAACTGGGAGCGCGGGGCGCCGACGGAGCGTGCCCAGCGCGCTCAATAACACTGAATCATGTATACACATGTGACACACACAGGCAGCGCGGCACAGCGTATATGATTCAGTGTTATTGTCCGCGCTGGGCTGGCTCCGTCCGGCGCCCCTTGCTCCCGGTTTGTGGTGGCCTTTACTATAATTTTTATATTTGGTAGATGACCTGCCCACCTATTTCCCCTTTAAGTTTGTCTTACTACTTACGAGACACCCTGTATACCTTTAAACAGACTGTGCAATTTTTAAAAGAAAAATTAGAGCATGTATATATTCGCAAAATACATCTTTTTAGTTTTGTTACTTTTGTTAGAATAGGGAGTATTCAAGTTGGACATTAAGAAAATTGTACTTAAGGCCACCACAGATCGCAGCGCGGGGCGCCAACGGAGCGGGCCCAGTGCGTTGTACTGAATAATATACGCTGCGCCGCGCTGCCGGTGTGTCATCGCATATAGGATTTAGTGATATACAACGCGTTGGGCCTACTCCGACGGCGCCCGCCCTGCACTTCGGTTTAGTGGTGGCCTTCGTTATTTTTGAATTTCGATGTCTCTGATTGACGCCCCCCTAATACTGGCGCCCTAGGCCGTCGCCTAGTTCGCCTATATGGACGGGCCGGCCCTGGGTGGAACCTTTTCATATGCAATATCAAGATTATTTCTTTGGTAAATGCACCTATGGAAGGTCAACATGGCATTTGCAGCGAAAAGGTTTTTTCTTGTAATTGTGCAGCATGCTCGTTCACGAAACAGATCGCTCCCAAGTAAGTCGGCATCACAAACGTCGGAGAAGTCAAGTTAAATAAAAATAGATACATAAAAGTATGTCTCAAATACGTATATTCACTTTAAAATTAAAGTTGTTAGTTGATTTTCAAATCAAGGCATTTTTCTGAAGCTCAGTATACCTATATTCCCCAATGCATTTCAGAGTTATCTTCTTTCAGTAGGTATGTCGTCTTTAGATATCTCAGCTACGTTCTTAAGCGAAACAGCATTTGAATGTTCCCTGATCTCTGGACAGTTTTCCTCTACAGTTGCATTTGAACTTTCCGCCGGAGTCGCAATAGTTGAGTGTTTACTCATTTTAAATATAAGCTAAAAAAAAAGTACCTATCGTGAGTCGGCAGCAGGGCTTTTGACATAAACTAGTACAGTGGTGGGACTGGTGGGCAAACAACTTATTTCATCACGGGGGGCCAGGAAAGCTTAAGACATTTCAGAGGTGGGCCAGAATTGCAGCAAATATGCATTTTGATTTGAAACCGTTAACTACCTAAACATTTTTTAACATTTTTTATTTGAAATCCAGCGAGACATGAACTACGCGGCTCGTCTAACTGGCTTCTTTACAAGCTATTATTTTACTTTATACGTTTGGGTCAAGATAATGATTATCGCGGGCCATATACTAATTATTTCGAAAGACTGGCGGCGGGCCAGATATAACTATGGTACTTTGCCCACCACTGAACTAGTACTGGCCCTATACTACGAAGCGCGAAATTCGAACTTCGTTTCATGCCGTTCCGCTCACGCTAATAGTATTTATTACGAGAGTGAGAGGGACCGCACGATCCGAACTTCGAACTTCGAATTTCGTAGTAACCCCCCTGTTTAGATTTTCGATCACAACCTTGTACCTATCTAGGGCATGTGTTCGAGCGTTTCAACCGCCTCATATTTAACTGGTCGCATTTTTTTAGAAATGGCTGTAGATTTTGATGGGGTTTTCGGTTTTATATTTAGAGGTCCTGTACCTACCTCTACCATATATCTGGAAACTATCAGGATCTTCTGCCATTTCCTTTGATCAATTATAACTGTAGATCCACAGTCGCACGCCCGAAAATGTCCGAGCCAAATGAGCGCCACTTTGATAAAAGTGGCTTTCTTTTTTCTCAGTACGTTGCGTGAAATTGTCAAGTTTAGCTGTCAAGTGTCAACCGAAATTCGACTGTAATGAAGTAAAGACTAGGTTCAAATTTCTGTGTAGGTGATGATTTTAATTGTTATGCAAACAAAAAAGTTCGGACATTTTTTGAAGGGGATTTTGTTCGGCAATGTGTATCTTCAGTTATAATTGATCAAAGGCTATTTCTTAAGACACGTGAGCAGATAAATGAGGCGGTTGTCAAGCTCGACTAAATGCCCTCTAATGGCCAACATTTAGCTCGGCTCGTCGGCATTTATGGGGCTCGTCCTAGCCGTGGCCCGCGACTTAGTAGGTACCTACTCGATAAAAAAGTAGTCTGTTGGTGATCACGGATAGGGTAACTTTTTAATACTTAGTGAAAATTTATACAATAGGTTCAGTACCAGAGATTTTTCCCTTATAATATTAGTATACACCAATAGATAAAGACTGTAGTAAGATACATATAGATAATATGAACTTTATTTTTTTATGTTTTCATTAGTAAAAGTTTGTTCAACAATTTGATTGAAATATGCGAAAGTTTTTTGGGTGAGCTTGGTGAAATTTTAATCTAAGTAAGTCTGTGGGCCGTATCGCTCTTCAATTTGAATTCGAAGAGGGCGACTACTAGGAAATTTGAATTTCGTATCGAGCTATCCCTTTCACTCTTCTGTTTAATACCATAAGTGTGCACTGAACGGCGCAAAACTAAGTTCGAAAATCTAATTTTATACTATGAATAATATCGTAGTATAAGCCCCCCTTTTACTACGAAGTTCGAACTTCGTATCGTGTCGTCCTGCACACGCTAATAGTATTTAATAAGAGAGTGATAGGGACGGTATGATACGACATGCGAATTTTGAACTGGGAAATAGACCCCTAGTTTCGATAGTTGACAACACAAGCGTAACAGGCGAATGCAGGCGTTTAAGTTATTCGAGTGAGCTAGTCGGTAGGTAACGCTTTGGTGTTATTGGATCTAGCACGCTAGACACGGTGAGACAGTCCAAGCGCACTCTTAAATAACTTTTTTGTCTAAAAATATAGCACCACTAAAGGTGGACTACTTACCGATTGATTGTGATTTACTTTGTTTGATTGTGCCGTTTTATGGGAAGGGTCATAGAAATATATCATAGATCATAGCCAGTCTAATTGTCCCTTAAGTTAGTACATAATAATACTAAGCGAAGCAAGTACATGTAGGTGAAGAATGTTGATTTGACGCCAGTTAAAATATCAATAGTTTATGAAAAAATTTGCTTACCTTGTAAAATCTTGGTTTTTCGTACACCCACAAGCAAAATGTGGAGCTAATGACAACAGCAATTGTGAACAGCAAATAATTCGACATGTACATGTAGGCATCTAAAAATAAACCACGCCAACAATCACTACTCTGCATAGTACAATTTCACCTGTCAATATAATTTAATTGGCAGTTGATATGAAGCTGTTGTCGCAATATTACTATTTTCACCGTGGATTTAAACAGAACTAACAATTCTGCATACAAGTTTATGGCTTATGCATAGATGGTGGCGCCGCTATCATAAACCTTTTTTCATGCACAGAACAGAATATCGTTTCGGACAAAATAAAATGCCTCATTCGGAGTAATCTATGGTGAAAAATTGTGTGACATGCTATGCTGATATAAGGCTGATATGTATTGGGGAGAGGGGTGCGGTTATCTGTTGTCACGGAATGCATGACAATAATGCACGATTTTATAATTCATGCCCTCGTATAATTTGCCGTAAGGACGTGAATTATTAGGTAGTGTGTTATTGACGTGTTTTCCGGGTCGACAAATATCTGTGCGTACAGTAACTGCATCCGGGGAGAGAATGGGAAAAATATTGTATGTTTGTTACATTCTTCTTCGAAACTTGTTTTGGACTTTCGAGATATGTTAAGTATGTATGTACGTTTACACATGTACAGTAAGTCACGTACCAGGGTGAACCCTTTTCATTGCAAACGTCATTCATAGATCTGCCAAAGAAATCATCGTGAAATTGGTTGTGAAAGGTTCCACCCTGGTACGCGATTCAGTTTCCTTGACTGTACCTGTTATAATTGAACATGCCTACCTAGTTAAAGCTGCAACTAATAACTTGGTATACATCAATATACATGTACATATATTATTATGATTAGAATATCTCGACTTCGAACACACGGTTTTGGGTGCGAGCGCAATGATTAAATAAGTAAAAGAAAGTTATCTGTAGGTACCTTTTATAATCGATAATTAAAAGAAAATGACAATTAGGTTCTTTTTACATTCACGATCTCAGGACTAATTTAGATTTAATCTTATAAAATAAGATGTCAACACAATTGTTTAAATTAAGGGAAGTACCTATTTAATAAGATCTGAGCTAAAACATTTACAAAGTATTATTAACCACGTTACGTAGTTTATAAAGTATCTTTACTATCATCGCCAAAACGAATATTAATTGAGCATAACAGTTTGGAATTAGGAGCCAAAAAAAATTTAAATAGGTAACCCAACTGTAGGACCACTTTATTATCAATTTGTAAAACTGTTTATTTAGAAACCTAAAAATTGTACAGGCTACCTACTAAAAATGCTACTTAAAAAATTATTTCAAAAACCTGAGAATTATGCAGTTATCTCTTCACTGTAATTTTGGTTCTTAACGAGTATTGTATTGTTCTAGTGACCTAGTCTGTAGAAGCACTTTGTTACATTCATTGTTTTTTTTTTTAAATTAAACAGTGATTACAGTTACAGTAACAAAAAGTAGTTAAATAACTTACCAAATAAAATATTAACATTGATTTGAAAACTTTTCCGTATTATACAGTCATTACATTATTAATTATAATATGATTTCATAATTATATTGTACAATACCAAAATCACAGGTATAAATTTTGATTACCAAAAACTGTAACACAATAGCTAAATAGGATGGTCTTGTGCATATTGTTTTTGAAACATCTGTATACATATAATAAAGATACATTATTTTATAATATTTAACATGATTGCCTACAACACCCCGAATATTACGCAGCAAAGCACTGCCGCGGCAGGGAGTTTCGTAAAGTAAACATTTTCGTACACAATTCCACAGCTCACAATGCGCACCATTACAAAAATAAATTATAGATGCTCCTAAACTACTATTTTCAATTTATCTTGGCATGTGTTCACTGCAGACCTGAAAAATATAAATGTTCATAAGAGAAAACAATGGGGGTGGCTGAGAGTAGATTATATTCGAATTCATGTTAGGCTCTGGTGACTTACAGCGGTGGAGCAGGAGATTGTTGCATAATTGTTCTGCGGGTTTGGTGGCCCGGAAAATGTGTTCATTTGCATCTGCACTTGTGGGGGAGGCGGGGGATGCGTGGCGAGCGGGGAGACGGGCGGGGCCGCGGCGCCACCGCCCGCGCCGCTCGGGCTGCCCGTCGTCGACAGCCGCGAGAACGCCGCCAGCGCATCGGGGAAGTTGGGAGGCGTCGCCGGGGTATTGCACGGCGTCATCAGTTGCTGGAAACATGGTTGGTAGGCAAACTCACTGTCAGTCATCACAGGGATTGAACTTCGCTTATATAAAACTTGCTGTGCCTGCGACTCCGTTTGCAAAGAATTCGTTTCTCACTATCCTGCAGGGACTTTGCAATTTTCTGGGATAAATGCTAACCTATGTCCTTTCCCGGGACTCAAATTATCTCTATACCAAATTTCAACTAAATCGGTTCAGTAGTTTTAGCATGAAGAGACAGACAAACTTTCGCATTTATAATATTAGTATGGATTCAGAGTATAAGAGTATTTTTTATCAAACACTAAAATAGTACACTAAACAGTGCAAAATGATTTTCCATCGGGAAAACTCTGATCTCAATCGGAATACGATGGCACCCAAACTGTCAATCAATGATTGTTTTAAACATGTTTTAAATGAAAATGAGTAACTTTTTCATATCCATTAATATGAAACTTTATTGTTTAGTGTCAAATGTCAAAGTGAAAAATGCAAGATGGTACACAGCTGTAAGATGGGTACCTACAGAGGCTAATTGAGAGAGCACGATAAATACGAACTTTTCCAATAAAGTATGAAGGAAAATCATTTTGCACTACATCTGTAAGCCAAAATTTTTTTATATTATATTTTGGCTTCTATTCAGTTCAGTTCAGTTCTTTATTTGCAATAAATTGAGTGTAATACACAAGGATGGTACAAAAATATAAAATAGTCTCAACACAATTTTGCCAATACGGCGTAGCAAGTAATACAAAGCAGCAGATTCTAGTGTTCGATAAAAAATACTCTTGTCATGTTGAATTGAAACAATAATATATAACTCAAAACATAGGAGGGCAGGTCAAAAAGTTTCCGGCCTAACAAAGAAAAGAAGTACATTATATTTACAAAACTTCTTTTATTTGTCAATATAGTCTCCCTCTATTTTAATGCACTTTTTCACGACACTGCTCGAAAATGTGGCCATAGATAACCTAAATCCAGTACACAAAACTGCCTATATATGTACATTTAACAGCTGATTCATTTATGGCGCGCAAACCAGCGCAAACACGACAACAATGTTACACTAATCGAAAACAGGTCGTATCAGTATATGTATTTCATAATACGATACGACTTTTTCAAAGATAATTTCTGAATTTCATTCCCGGCGTGCTGAAACGACCAATCAAAAGTAATCGTCTGCTGCATGTGAAATTCAATTGACCAATGAGAATGCGTCATTCATGACTTTAATGAGATGTTTTTTTTCCTTAAACGCATAATATGCACAAAATGCTTTAATTTTTTTAAGTATGAAAAACGCCACAGCATTAAACTTTTTAAGCGCTGCAAGGTTAAGGTTTTTATTTTTTAATTATGTGGTTTTTGATACTGGCCACTAGGCCGGTAAGGCGACCGGCGACGCGTCGTGACGGCGACTAAATCAAATATAGTTCGAGTTATGTGAGCGGCCGTAGCGGCCGCAACGGCCGCTCACATTAACTCTAACTATGTTTGATTAAGTTCCCGACCGACTGAAATGACGCAGAACACTAAAATCAGCTTTCCAGGGAAAAACATCACAATGAGTTTTAACAACTGCCCCCATGCAAACATTAACATAAACTTTAATTAAATATTTATTTTTATTATAAGAAACGTTTTTTATTTCCTCGCATTAGTCGTGAAAAGCACAATGTTTAGTCTCGGCCAAAAGTGCAATAGATGGACTCGTACTTTCGAGGGCCTCCGCTACGCGTCGGCCCTCAAACAAACTCGTCCATCTATTGCTTACTTTCCAGCCTCTACAACAATGTACTATTCAGATTGAATTGAAATAGAGGAAGACTATATCGAAAAATAAAAGAAGTTTTGTAAATATATATACTTTGTTTCTTTGTTAGGCCGGAAACTTTTGGACCTGCCCTCATACTCTTATTACCAGTCCACTTATTGCTTTATTTGAGTTTTTACTTTTTAACCTTTTGAACGCCAGTGACGGCTATAGGCGACTATACAGTAATACAAAAATCAACCTACCCGGATTCGCATAAAAGTCAATTTTGTTTGTAACAAAAACAATGTGTAGCTCAAAAGTGGATCAAAAGGTAAGGTTAATCTCAATACACAAAAATAATTGTCAAATCCAAAATATGGTATAAAAAACTCTAGAATAGTCATTGTTATTGGACATAACATTATGTTAAGCATGATTCAGAGCATGAGGTATAAGAATTAGAAACAAGAAAGCCAGTTCTCACTAAATGCTCAAAACCTAAGATGTCATTTAAAACAAAAAAGTTTAATTACAACACACTTTTTGATCTTATTAAATTAGAATACAAGAACCGCACCTCCATATTTATGTACTTGTTTTTACAAGTATAATAATGTGAGTGGATGAGATGAGCATGTGTTTTTACACATGCTCATCCAACCCACACTATTCATATTATGAATAGAGGAATGTTGCTGATTTTTTTAGTCAATCAATGGCTCAAATACGGTTAAAAATGGTAATATATGACTAATCAATTTGAATTTCTAACATGTTAATAATATATGTTACAAGGTCAATTGTATTTACGTTTTAATTGGATTTGTAAAGTTTTCTTGAATGAATAGGTAGGTACCTGACGAAAATGTGGTGCAGCTATACCATTAGCTCCTGCAGGTATGGCAACCTCTTGAAAAAATATTGATAATGCCGTCTGTAACAAATTACAACAATAATTACAAGATTGCATTCCTAAAAATGTGGAAAAACCACAACTATTCACATATTTTACAAGCACAATGGTGAAATGATTAATATTTATTTATGACAAGTCACGTTAAGATTTCGAAACTCTTGTTCCCGTGGATGCATGTTCTTTAGATATTGCAGACCAGGTACTTAATCATTTCTATGTGCATAGTATTTCCTTTAAATCCCATAATCATAATCATTCATCATAATTATCAACATGGTGTTACCATAATATTTTAAATAAATGTGTACGAGTGTAATGTGAGTAGAATTTTAATGTTAGTGTTGCCTTCATGGTTTGCTTTCCTCTTAACATGCTACGAAAACTCTGGATTGTGTTGATTGTGGCATGATGTTGTTTTTTCATATAAAGTTAATTTGACACTTGTTACACTACTTTTTAATAAGTTCTGTCTCTGTTAATGTGGTCTGAGGCCGTATTGTCTAATGCTTCTTATGCTTGCCATCGCTTTCAGTCATCATCTTATACCGTTTGAGAGAAAGAAATAGTGATTGTGAAGGCAAGTGTCAGAAGCGTTGGACAATAAGCCTGCTGGTCTAATATGGGAATATTCCCAAGATAGCATGACAGTTATGTGTCACATGAAATATCAGGAATTTATTACAGAGTGGTGAAACTTACCTTTTGTGTGACTTCAAGCAAATACCCCTTCAATAAACAAATACCCTATTCATAATAATGCTGTTCTGCAAAATTATAATGAGTGAACGCTGCCTACTGTATTTTACACAATTTCTACTCACTTAGCTAAGTACTTCCATATGAGAGAGCAATGTTGTTGTACAAAATTTTGAAAGGCAGTACTGATAGTACTTTCAACACACAGAATCAACTTAATTTGTCATATTAGTTAGTAATTTATTGGTATACAAATGAAAACACAGTATGATAACTTGTAAAAGTGGTTATTCTTACTGATTAAATTGAAATCAACGTTTATTTTACATATTTAGAGCTCTTATGATAACATACTAGGTACTCAAAACAAGTCTTGGTAGGAACTAACCTAAAATTTTTTTGTCAACATAACAATATAGTGTTGTATGTTGGAGGTGAGAAATAAACATACTTTGGTAAGATAAAACTGTAAGTACAAGTACTTATAATAATAAAAAAATATTAGGTAGCATATCTACATAACTAATAGTATAAATAAAACATCAAAATCTGTATTCAGAAAAATATAGACTGTACACATCTACAGATTTGTTATCAAACACAACATTGTCAGTCGCCATGAATGCACCTACATACGTTACTTATTGCGTATCACTTCATTCATCAACATAATTACATACAATATATTGGGTAATGCAGGTGTGATTAGAGGAATTTTCCCAATGAGCCTACCCATGTTTTTGGCTGATACTTATATCCCATGAGTGAACAGCCCTAGGAATACTATTAGTAAATATAATACGAATCAAGGCTATTGCAAAACACTTCGTCAAATTATGTAGCAGCCATTTCATGATTACTGTTTGTTTACATATACTAGGATATTTACCTCAAATTGCCAATGTGCAGCTTGAAGTAACTGTTTTGCTTGTTCTCGTGCACATCCTGCAGCTAAAACGAACTGATTTATCATAACTTGCTCACGTAAAGCTGAATCCATTGTACTAAAAATCAAATAATAAGTCCACCACAGCCGGAGTAGGAAATAAATAGTCGGTAAATGATGTCAATTTCAGTCGCAGCATGAGTAAGTGAGTAGGCGTCCGATTTAAAATGTGCGGTGTGTGTGGCGCTAGTGAGGTATAAGAATATATTTGTATGAAAGAGAGATCCGATTAGTTTACGTTTTGAACGCAATTCTAGTTTCACAGACTATATAGAAAACATGTAATTTGATTAACATGACATTTATTTTAACGTCGGAGTTAATTTGAAAATGCGCTGTTTAAAGAGTAGGCCGAATAGCTTTCTTATCACATGTCATCTGTCACTTGCGTCATCCATCCCCCCTTTTTTGTTCCCACTCCAATGGGTTATCGAGGCAATGCTAGTCATACATATGTTCAATTTTTGTAAATAAAAAGTTTCGAGTAATTATCTATACAAAGTACAAAATGATACAGTTAAAGTATACATTAGTTTGTGTTAGTTTAGTTATTGTAATACAGTTATCTTACGCTATTGATGGTCCAACAGAGCCCACAAATGAAAGGCAAAGCAGTGGATCGATACTGGATGAGGCTTTTCAGTCGCAATTGATTAATAACTACGGCAGCAAATATGATCGTATGTTTCAAAAACTTTCAAGGTCAAAACGGCTAATCGAAACAAGTTCTAGTGAAGCAAGTGCAATAAGTGAGAGTGCAAATGCGTCAACTTCCAGTTCATCGACAGAAAGCTCTCATGTTGTTTATGAAATTGGTCCATCCAACAATTCAATCTTGCAAATGGTGCCAGTTAACCCTTCTCCATCCAACGCGCCCAATGTGTCAGTCGTCGGTCCCTCGGACGCGGCGCCATTGCCAGAAAAGAGTTCTGCTGAAGATGAACACAACAGCTCTATGGCTATTTTCTTTGTACTATGCATCCTAGCTCTTGGGATTCTCTTAATACACCTTATGCTACAAACTGGATTTTCATATTTGCCTGAGAGTGTTGTCATTGTTTTCCTTGGAGCATTGATTGGCATGATTATAAATCTTATGTCCATTAGAAATATAGCAAACTGGAGAAAAGAGGAAGCATTTTCACCTACAGCGTTTTTTTTGGTCCTCTTACCACCAATTATATTTGAATCAGGATATAACTTACATAAAGGAAACTTTTTCCAAAACATAGGGTCTATACTGTTATTTGCTATAGTTGGTACAGCCATATCAGCTTTTGTTATTGGAGCTGGAATATACTTACTAGGGTTGGCCCAAGTAGTATACAAGTTGAGTTTTGTTGAGTCATTTGCTTTTGGTTCGCTTATATCTGCTGTGGACCCTGTGGCCACAGTGGCTATCTTTCATGCGTTAGATGTGGATCCAGTTCTGAACATGTTGGTGTTTGGGGAGAGTATACTCAATGATGCGGTGGCTATAGTCTTAACAACTGCTGTACTGGACTCCAATGACCCTCTAATGTCTACTGGTGAAGCCATCCTCTCAGCTATAAATAGGTTTTGGTTGATGTTCTTTGCATCGGCTGGTATTGGAGTCCTCTTTGCACTGGTTAGTGCTCTTTTGTTAAAACATGTTGACTTGCGTAAAAATCCTTCCCTAGAGTTTGGTATGATGTTGGTGTTCACTTATGCACCATATGTCTTAGCCGAGGGCATTCATTTGTCTGGTAAGTTTGAAGTCTAATTAAATTTTTGTCTACTTCCAATATTATAAAATTGTTTAATTTTCTGATTTGATTACAGGTATTATGGCAATACTGTTTTGTGGTATTGTAATGTCACATTACACTCATTTCAACCTGTCCACTATCACACAAGTAACCATGCAGCAGACTATGAGGACACTGGCCTTTATTGCTGAGACTTGTGTCTTTGCATATTTGGGATTAGCTATTTTCAGGTACCTAGTCTTTTATTGCCACTATTTTTTAAGACTAGCAATCTTTTTTTAAAAAAAAGTTTGATAAATCCATTTGTGCCTTTTATTTTACAGCTTCAGACACCGTGTGGAGCCAGCACTTGTTGTATGGAGTATAGTGATGTGTTTGCTAGGCAGAGCTGCTAACATATTCCCATTGGCATTGCTGTGCAATAAATTCCGTGAACACAAGATTACTAAGAAAATGATGTTTATTATGTGGTTCAGTGGTATGTTTTTCAAAAGACATAGATAGCAATAAGGCAGTAAGATATGGTTTATAAAGATAGATATAATGCAGAAGCCATCAGAAAAGCAGTGGTCAAATCACAGAACTATAATTAAATGAATTATCTGGACATTGTAATTTTGATTTTCTGTCAGAGTTCAATTTGTCTAAACCAGTTGGCCTCGCGTGTTATCACGTGGCGGTTACGATAGGAAAATAATGAATTGTTTAAATCAGAGTAATTCAAATAATAGGCTGATAGTATGTAGGTATTTCCGACTGAAATGTGCTAATGACATCTGCAAAAATATAAAGAAAGAAAGAAAATACATTTATTTACAACATCACAAGACACATCATCAATATTTTTACAAAACAAAAGACAACACTAAAGCTAAAAATAGGGGTCCGTAGCAGAATTGCTAAAATCAAACACCCTAAATACTCAATTCCTAAAGATAAAAACTTCGAAAATCGCAATGTCTAATGTAGGAAATTCCTAAAGATGCATGTCCTAATGCACTTTTAATCGAATGATTTTATTTTCGAAAATCAATATTCCTTTGTACAAAATGCCTAATGACAATACTTTGAAACTCAATATTTCTAGTTCTCAAAATAGCTACGTACAAAAAGCCTAATGATAACCGGTGTCTCACTGGCAGCGAGCAAGCGAAGCGAGCGAGCAAGACATTTCGGGGCAGAAACGACTCTGATTGGTTAGGTTCAGTCGTTAAGTTTTTTTTGTAACAGCACTGAAAATGATACCATAATAGTGTTCTAAGTCCAAATGTCGTTTGAAATTTCGCACTTTATAAATTTTAAACTTAGGTCAACTAGACATAGGAAAAATATCGCTAGAACTTTCATACACTAGCAGTATTGTACATTAGAAATTTTAAGAGTAGGCCAACTGGACGTAGGATATACATATTTAGGAATTTCGTACATTATAATATAAATTTTAATTTTCGAAGTTTAGACTTTAGGAATTTCGTCCTTAGGAATTTTAATTTTAGAAATTTTGCTACAAACCCAAAAATAGGTATATACTTACTATATTTTCATACATTTCAATGTACCTATGTCATCCACTTGAATACGCGGGGCTACTCCGAAATTCGAAAATCGAACTTCGTATCGTAGCGTCTTGCTCACTCTCGTATTAAATGCTATTTGCGAGAGCGGGATGGCACGATACGAAGTTCGAATTTTGCACTTCGTAGTATAAATGTGACCGATAATTTTCTACAGATTAAGACCCCGTTCCCACTATGTCGTTGTCGGATTCCGATTTTAATCGGGCGTTCCAGTGGCAGAACATTTTATATGAAGCTGTTCACACTTGTCGGACACGATTTAATTGTAAGAGAAAATTCTATTGCAAAGGTGTCAAACCATGGGGATGGGCATCTGGGCAGCAATTTTTTTTTGATGAGGATAACGTCAATCTGCACTGACATCGAGAGTGATATCCTACATTTAAGCTTTGCTTACTTTGGAACTAGGTCAATTGGTGTGAATTGTTCCATGATGTTTTTTATTTACTTTATTTTATTTATTTACAAGAGACCGAATTTGCGTATTAGTAAAGAATGTAGTTTATGTTAGATACTAAACTCTGATATTTCTAATTTGGTACTTGCTTAATCATATGAATTTTTCAGGTCTACGAGGTGCTATTTCATATGCTTTGTCACTGCATCTCGGCTTTTCCGACGAGACTCGTCACGTGATTATAACAACGACCCTTATCATTGTATTGTTCACCACATTGTTCTTTGGTGGTTCTACTATGCCCTTACTGAAGTTTTTAAGGGTAACTCACAATTACTTATGCTTATTTAAATAAAAGGATTACCAGTAAGAGTTGATACACATTAGGTGTTTAGAAAAGCACGCTTTGGAAACGCACGTTTCAGGAATCAAGACGTCACAAATAACTGTACACTGTAGACTTTATAACCTGGGTGTAAAGTCGATGCTGTACACACTCAAAAGTGTATACCTACACATGCATGTGTACATCAAATTTGGATCTCTTGGTTCTTAAAACACTCATTTTAAACGCCTAGTGTGTAAGTCTAAAGTAGCAAGTGTGAAGAAAGCATTTACAAAAGTTGTGTGCTCCGCGTATCTTTTTTTTTTCTTCTCTTTTTTTTTCGAGGCTTAAGTGCACCTGTGTGACTATGCCAGCTTCATTGGGAGACTCAATATAAAATGCTATCTTGCTCGCTTACTAATCTGACCCATTATTGTTCTTTGGGAGACTCAATATAAAATGCTATCTTGCTCGCTTACTAATTTGACCCATTATTGTTCTGTTGACGCTCAATTTAAAAAAAAATAAGCATTATTGTCATATTTTATAAAGCTCCAAACGCAGATGTCACAGCGGAGGCGGTGGCGGGGACGGTCGTATGTAATATTCTAACTTGTATGAACGAGTTCGCGATACGGTACCGCACAACCGTTCATACAAGTTAGAATATTACTACCGTCACCACCACCGCACCGCCACGCCTCCTCTGTCTGTGCGTTTGGAGCCCGAGACTTCCTTTAATGAGCTAAAGGCAATCGCCGTCTAGGTACATCCCGAAGAAAATATGTCAAATATAGTTAACCGTTAATCATTAATAACTGCTATACTTTATTATTTATTGTTTTATAGGCAAACAAGAAGACCAAAAAATCACGATCTTTACGCAAACAGAAAGAAGTAAGTTTGTCAAAGACAAAAGAGTGGGGGCAGGCCATTGACTCTGAGCACTTGTCAGAAATTACTGAAGAAGAATTAGAGGTAATTATATTAGTATATTACAATACATTCTTATAATTGTTAAATTATAGTGTGTTTCTGTAATAAGGACACAGCTTTTTTGCTATCGCCATCTTACTCGTTAATGTCACCTCTGCGCGTGTTTCGATTCAAAGGGTAGCACAACGTACTGTAAAATTAAATAAAGTTTACCACTGACAGATGGTTTGCCTTCATTTCATATTCAACTTTAACGACCTACAAATAAAGCCAATTTTAGAATACTGTTACCCTCCTTTGCAGATTTTGTAATAGCTACTTTATTTGTATGGTGTTAAAGTTGGAAATGAAATGAAGGCAAGCCAACTGTCAGTGGTAAACTAAAAGTAAACGTATTGTATGAAATAACCATCATAGGAGTAACGCATCTGCAATCCGTTTACAGTTTTGGTAGGTGTTAGGCGGCTGTGATCATGATCACTTACAATCAGACAGTCCTCTTACTCGTTTCCTGCCATGTCTTAGAGCTGAAACATACTCGCGCTTTGGTAACGCATGTTTTAAGTACCAAGAGATCATTATTTGGTGTACACATGCCAACGTGCGTTTCTAGTGTACAATGCTATTCGGAACATCTTGATTCCTGAAAGGCGCGTTTCCAAAGCGCGTTTTTTTAAACGCTCCACTGTATACCTACCACAGTTGAAATGAAAGCGGGTAAATATTCAGCGTTTTTACGGCGGTTTTTTTTTGTCATTAACATTTGAGCAGAAATTATTAAAATGGATGATGCTTAGGGATAACTTTATACGAAAACTACATGGAAACGAAAATTAAATGTATCGTGACCGCGACCAAACGTGGCCGCATAACGATTATGCTATCTAAAAAATAATAACAATTTCAGGTGAATTACTCGCATGCGACCAGACTGCGCGGTTTCGTCAGGCTCGACATCAAATACTTGATTCCATTTTTCACACGCAGATTCACGCATCAGGTAAGAGGATCGATTAGTTGAGTAAGTGTAACTATAGGTAATATACAGATTGTTAGGTAAATAGTTGACAATCTTCAACTTGTGTATAGAAAGCATTTTATGATGTTCTAAAACTGTGAATTTACTCGACTCGTGACTACAGCCGCAGCAATTTATACTATTCGATATATTTTTTTAATTTGTAAATTTCCTGTCAAATGTATTTTTTTTTTCTGTGTTTGTATCGAATATGTGTAAATAAACATCTCTCCCTCTCTCTCTCTCTCTTTCTCTCTCTCTCTCTCTCTCTCTCTCTCTCTCTCTCTCTCAATGCGATCGAAACGTCGAGGTAATTTCAGCAGTTAAGTAGTGTGTGGTTAAGTCCAGAAAAATATTAGTTATGTTATAAGTGAATTTAGGTTAAAAGTTTTTAATAATTCATGGTTAATTTTTTTTTTCTTAGTCGACAGACTATAATTAGTTAGTTTGAAAGCCAGTGGAGTAGCGTGCCTTGGCGGGGCCCCGTATAAATAATATTTGGGGGCCCTTATGAAGGGTAAATATTTTTCACAAAAGAAATAAAAATGTTTGCATAAAATGAAAAGAAATATTTATTCATCATAATTATTATTATTATTAGAGGCAACAAGGTGACCCTCACGCAGGCAGCTTTCTCTCACAAAGACTTGCTATAGCAATTCAACGTGGGAATGCTGCCTGCGTGATGGGCACCCTACCTAAGGGTCCAAATTTAGCACAAATTTAGATTGTAATTTTTAGTTTTAATTTTTGTTTATCTATTTTAAGTTAGTTTTATTTATGATAATTTTAAAATTAGTCCTGTTTTTATACCTACTTTTATTGTTAAATAAAGTAATTTTACTCAATCATAATTATCTATCTGTCACGTTTGCTTTTTTTGACTCTTGTCATTTCTGAAATAAAAAAAAAATTGGGAAGTTTTTATTAATTTTTGCTTACGCACGTCGGGGGCCCCCGTGGCCCGGGGGCCCCGTATAATTGATACGGCAGATACGGCGGTAGCTATGCCCCCGTTGAAAGCAATGGATTTTTAATATCTAAAATGATACTACATATATTGCCGTGTAGTACGCTCGTAAATGGGTCAATCAACTTTTTTTTGTTAACGATTTTCTGCTACTTTCTATGAAAACCGAAATAATTAAAAAACTGATTATTTTTCCTTATTTAAAGTATACTTTTCAAAACCCTAGATTTTTGTAGTCAATAATGGTATAATTGCCATATTTATTTTATTTTGTTTAGCTTCTATTTCGTGGGAGACCCAGGGGACAATGATGTCCCCGAGATTTGTATGAAAATAGTGGTATGTCCCCTGGGTGACCGGATTTTTTCATAGAAATACTTATTTTTTTGGTTTTCACATACACACTATGATAAACAGTTTATCTAGTTACTACAAAATCATGGTTTCACTAGCCAGAGATTACAGAGTTACTTGTAAAGGAGTAAATAGAAATTTACAAAAAAAAGTTGATTGACCCAAATAGTGTAAATAGCCAAAAAACGTTTCTATTGCCATATTTGAAGGTATACTTGGTAGTTCTAGTAGCGTTTCAACCGCTATCAGTATCCTGTCGCATAGATTGAAGAAGATTGATTGAAGAAGTGAGCCACACCGAGCGGAAGGTTTTCATGAAACAATATAGTGTACTTGCGGTGTTTAATTTAGTACAATTTCGTGCTAAACTGGAAATCGTGGAAACTGATGGTGGTGGGGACACTAGTAGAAGTATAAGTTAAAAATGCACCGAGTTGCGACGGTAATGAGTAATGAATTTAATCTGCGATGTGTTATCTGATTGTTTACCTAATGTCTGCTCACATCATGTAATTGTTGCTTTGTGTAATTTCAGGAATTAAAGGATTGCAAAAGCCAGATGACGGACCTCACAAACCAGTGGTACCAAGCCATAAGGATAAGTAATGACCGTGAAACAGACGAAGAAGAGATTTTGCCTCAAAGCCTCTCCAACTCGCACAGTAGTCTTCAACGAGGCGTTTAGAATAAAGGACTAGAAGAATACCTACTCAGTGTGGAGCACAACATACTGGTTATGTTATTGATTAGATCAATTTTGTTAGTAGCTATTTTCACTTGTTTGTGATTCAACACTTGGTTGTAGGTGAATATGAAATTGTTGTATTTGAAATATTTAGAATTGTGATAATAAGTCAGTGATAGTGATAGCATACATTTATTGTTAATTTCCTGTGTTAGGTTATAAGTTATAAATTGAAATAAAGCTTGCTAGGCCGTGGTGGCTTAGTGGTTTGACCTCTCAAGCAGAGGGTTGTGGGTACAGATCCCGACTCGCAATTCTGAATTTTTCGGAACTTATGTGCGAAATTACATTTGAAATTTACCACGAGCTTATTACGGTGAAGGAAAACATCGTGAGGAATCCTGCATACACTTGCGAAGAAATTAAATGGTGTGTGTGTGAAGTTCCTAATCCGCACTGGGCCCCCGTGGGTACTACGGCCCAACCCCTCTCATTCTGAGAGGAAGCCTATGCCCTGCAGTGGGACGTATATATATATATATATATATAGACTTGAGGGAGATGAAAGCTTGCCCATATTTTTACAATATTTAGTTAACATAATAATATTAGCTAGATGACTTTCTTGTTTAGTATAAAAGTTTAACCCTTTTATTTATGAAAATTTACAAATTACAAAAAGTACACACAAATTACAAATTAATTAAAACAAAAAAAAAACATACGTCCCATCACCATAACTTAAAATAGACTAAAACTACCCGCTACAAGGCAAACACGTCATCGAAGGAAGTCACTGGCATCGTCCCCAAAACGCTGGCCGCATTTCCTCTTTGGACCGCTATCCCCAACCTCTGAGCAAGATAAACACCAGCCCTAGGGTCACCCGAAGCCAGGACCAACCTCCTGGACAAGTCCTTCAGCACCCCCTTCGTATCCGCAGACCACGGCCCCATCGTTTCAAAAGCAAGCGCCGCAAACTCATGGTAATCAGTCAAACCTGAATATTTACGGCGCTTGCTCATCTGAGCCTGCTCAGCAGCTGCCCCCGCCCTGAGTGCGGCGCCCTGGACGTGAGACGCAGCAACTCTCTTATATCTTGTTTAGTTGAAAATATCCTAAGTTTTGGAATTATTTTGTATTATTAGAGATGCTAATGATGTACTGTATTAGGAAGTATTTTCGAATAAGTTTTTTTTTTTAATTTGGTGTATATTTAGCATAAGTACTTAATAATCCTGATAAAGGATTTATCTATTTTAATTTATTTTGTACATAATTATTTAAAAAATTTAAAAACTTAAATGTGTGATATATAACTTATTCTTTGACAAAGAATGTGTTTTAAACACATTCTTAAATATCCAAAAATATTAATTAAATATTTATTAAGAACAATTTGAAACATTTGTTCCTTTTTCCTATTGTTCTGTCTGAGACATGTTCCTTATTTTTTAAAGCACATGATTATTCCATATAATGGGATCTCTTTAACGCGTTTTCATGACTTTCAGCTCTTATAACTGTCATAATTTTAAAGGTGTGGAGATGTACGTTTTTGGCATGCAAAGAAATCTTGAGCCTGAAATTGTGAGTGTGTTAATATACTGCCGAGTATAATTACGTTTCACTCTTCATACAATTTTGTGTGGGACTCACTAGTTGTTACGAGGTCACTATCTGTATTGTATGTCAGTTCAGTATAATTACAGAAAAAAATGTTTTAGAGTCAGTTGGAGTTAAATTCGTTTAGGGCAAAGATCAAATATGACTTTGCCACAATATTTGTTAGGTTAGGACCCGTTAATTATTGTTTTGTTCTATGATCACTAAATTTCATTGCACTAATAAAACCGTTTTACACTGCTGCGCAATCCGCTTCACAATAACTGTCCATAATAATAAACTCATTTTTATAGATTTTGTAAAATAAAATATTTTTTTTTTAAATTGATACATTTTAATTTTAAATGGGTTATTAAAATAAATCTGCAAGACTTGTGTAATAAAAATCTGATGTTGCATGTTAATTGTTAAAAGACCAATATCTTCTGACCTTCTAGTAAAATCAGTTCTTCTGAGTGCCCAAAAGCGCAGGGGGACATAAATACACTGTTTTTTTTAAATTATTTATTAAAACATGTTTAGCTAGAAGCTGCAATGCACATCATCAGGTCAATAAAAATATCCCAATGTGGTCTGCTAATGTACAAATGTACCAAATAAAGAGAAACATTGAGTCAGTGCCTTGTTAGTTTTATTACACTATATCAATAGCTAGGTCCCCACTGAACGAGCTGCCTTACGTGGCAGTAATTTTTGATAGGATTTTGGGTTTTGTGTTGAACAAAATCATGCCTCCATGCACTTGTTGTGCATGAGACGGCTCGGTCAGCGGGGACCCTGAAAAGGCTCATTTCCAATATTCAAACACCATCATTGTCATGCAGCAACTTGCTATATCAGTATAAAAATATCCAGTTGGTTAGTGCCCCTCACAGAATGACAAAAATAACTCTTTTAGTCTATTTTGTCACTCCTTATGAGAGGCATTCAATCTAGCTCTGTACCGGTTGTTGGCATCTTCAAAATTATCAATATGCAAGTCTTTCTAAAAATTTCAGAGAAATGAAATAAAAGATCTTGTGAACTGCCATCCTTAATTATTTTTTAATTATTTTTATGACAAACATCATTAACCCATTTAAAATATGCAACAGGTACAAGCCAATTCATAGAAGCTGGCACAAATGGATCGAATGAGCGAATGAAAGTATCTATGTGTTACCTTTTTGTATATACTTCACACAAACATGAAAATGACATGCATCAGTCATTTCCCTACAAAAATGTCAAAGTGACATTACTTTTGTTCAATCCATTTGTGCCAGCTCTCTTGTGAATCAAACTGTATATTTTAACTTTTTTCTATGTAAAACATGGATGGTGCTTATAACTGAAGATTCTTCAAAAATACTTAGAGAGTTTATTTGTTAAGTTATTCTTCCTCATTTTCCAAATTGATATGGCTTCCAAATTTCCCATAGAGGTGTGCCTTGAGTTCTCCCATTTGTGCCTTCAATTCCTCGCATTTAGCTTCAAGTTCACTTATTTCAGTTTCTTTCTTCACTTTAGACTCTTCTAATGATTTCTGAAAGAAGAAATGGTAAATTGAAAATTATGGGGGCTGAAAATGATTCCTTAAGGACTCTGCCCACTACACCGTATCATACCATGACCGTAATAGGAACGTGTCAGGCAAAAAAGTATTCTTTGTATTGAAAAGCATGAGACAATGCCCACTAGACCGTTCCGTCACCGACCAACACCGTCGCGTGCCATGCACGGACCGTCAACAATAGTCGTCGAGAATATTTTGCCGGTGGCGATACGGTCCGCGCACGGCACGCATCGTTGCCAAACCGGTGCGTGCAGGCGGCGACACGATGAGCTTACGAGTAACCGCGTATGATGACCGTTCTAAGCCCGTTGTTAACGCGTTGCCACTTTTATCTTGCTATTGCTAGTCTGTTACCGACTTACTCTCAGTTCAAAAATATCAGAAAGACGCACGTACGCATTATATATAAAATGGAAGACGAAAAATTAATAGAAATAGTTCGCAAATACGAATTTATATATAATTTAAAACATCCGAAGTATAATGGACAGTGTCATTGCGTGGAAGGAAATTGGGGAGCAACTAAACCAACTTACTGCAACCGATAGAACGAGAACGGCGAATATGACACGCGAATGAATCGCGGATGCTAAAGGGATGATACGCGGATACTACTGTCACTAAACTGATATGACATGCGGATGATACGCAGATGCTACGGTTACTAAACTGATATGACATGCGGATGATACGCGGATGCTACAGTCACTAAACCCGTTATGCACGGTTATAAAACACTGTTAACACGTTCTAGTGGGCATAGTAGACCGTATCGTGTAACTTTCCGTGCCTGATACGTTCATAGTACGGTCATGGTATGGTACGGTGTAGTGGGCAGAGACCTTTAGTATTAATTTTTTAACTTGCCATAATTTCAAATGTGTTCAAACTACTGCAACAATGATACTGTAGCACTAAGTTCAAGGCAGTAAACACAGTATTTAAAAAGTGGCCAAGTGTAAGTCTGGACTTGTGCACTGAGAGTTCCATACAAATTTGCAAGCAAGCAAATTTTTAGGAAAAAAGAGTTATTTATTGTGGATTAGTAACTTTTAGACTCTTTCCTTTACTTTTTCTGTGATGCCTCGCTTATTGGGAAGTACCCTATAGGTTTGGTACACTTTCAAAAGGAAGGTTGAGGCTTCTACATATTTCTGACAAAAAGGCTTTTGACAGATGGATAAATAACAAAGTGATTTTAAAAGGATTCTTGTTGAGTATTTGAAATCCTAATATATCTGTTAATAAAAATAGTATACTTGATAGTCTACATACCATTGTGTCCTCTAAGCTCTGGTGTATGAATACTTCTCCAATAAGGTAGGGAATTTTCTCAGTGTCGTCAGCCAGTGCCAACTCTTCGACGGCCTCCTCTAGATTTTTCATGTCGTTTTGAATGATTTTCAATTCATCTTTATAATCATCAACTTTTGCGTTTAGACGAGCAAATTTGTTGATTTTTTGCTGATCTTCGAATGAAATATGGACATCAGAGTCCTAAAAGTGAGGAAAATATACAAATTAAAAACAGGTGCAGGGCAGTCATAGATAGCTTCAGTTATTTTACTACTTTAGTTCAGAGTACGGAGAAGTAAAAGTCTAAACCTATTTTATGTGAGACTTACCGGTCGGAACGTTCCTTTTCCTGAATTTGCCATTATAATATAATGTATAATCTTAATTAATATGTTACTTTCGTTTTAAGTATTCAACTCAAATTTCCACAAAATAACCTCTAAACCTGTGTTATGTCTATTGTCAACTGTCAATTTCGAGTTTGACACTAGCTGGCACAGACTACTGACTACTTGAGATAATAAAATTGCTAGCTAGAAAGACGTATTCTTATGTGCGCGATGACAGCTCCCCTAGTGGCCACAATTGGCCATAGTTATGCAGAAAGAGACCAATAATAAAAATCCAGTTTCGAGATATAGCCGTTTTCAGGTTGTAAAATTTTTTTTTACACTCCCTATTATGTTTTATTCAAAATAAGTAAGCCAATTTAGTAGAATATAGTACAATGCATTGTATTAAGCACCTTTTATGTAAATTTAATGGATTTTTCTGGCTTTTTTTTTTAAATCAAAAAAGTTGGTTGTTTTCTGCAGAATTAAATGTTTGTTAATCTGTTTTCAACCGTAAATCAATGAAAGCGACCATAATTTAGTCGGTTTATGCAAATTACCATACGACATTGCTTATTTTTTTGAAAAAAGCTAATTTGATGATCGTAATCAGCAAATTACCTTGGTCGCCTTATACAAAATCTTTTATTCAGGAAAAAATAAAATAAAATTAAAATAGTATACACTTTCTAGTATCTGCCTTATTTTTATATGAAATAAATTTGCTTGAAACGTACTTAGTATGTATGTACTTAGTGTAATTACAATGAATTTTTATTTTTAAGAATTTTTTTGATTTGTTTTTGGAAGTTAACAAGTGATATTTATTTATTTATTTAATTAAAATCAAAATAACAGTCTTTCCTGAACATTAAAATAAAAAATAAAATATTTTAACAATTCTCTTAAGTATTTATTACAATAATACGACCACACTTGGAATACACCGTAAAAACAAAACTGCTGAAAGCGACCATATGTCTGGTCGTTTTAAGCAGATCAAATTTAATAAATGTACTAACTCATACTTCGTTTTTTGTTAAATCCGACCAGGCCGAGGGTAAATTGGCTGTTTTCTGCAGATTAAAACTGTAGTCTTTTTACGGTAGAAATAGACCAAATACAGTACTTGGCTGCTTTTGACAAATAAAAACGCAAAATTTTGCAGATAGTCGTTTTAAGCTTAATTAAATTTCTCAGTGAAATTAAGTCTTAAAAATTACCGCGTTTCATTAGAATTTGCAGAAAAAAATCTAGTTTTTAATGGCATATTTAACTCATTTCTCGAAAAAATGGGGTTGGTCGCTTTCTGCATAACTATGGCCAATTATTATTGTGGAGTTGAGATCTGCCAAACTACAGCAACAGGATTGTTTGATAACGATTTTCGGATTGTTTTTCAGCGAAACTAAATGAAAATATCCAAATAGTTTGTACATATTATAATAAGTAATTTTCCTACTTAAACGGAAGAATGAATGTACGGGATTACAAAGCGATAAAACATGAAATAAATTTCCAACCTCAAACTGCAAAAAGGGAATAAATTAGTATCAGCATTAAAAAATAAGGTTATTAATTGATTTGATTAAAATCGAACGTATAACGGATTTGGCAATCTCAACGACGTAAATACAGCAAAAAAGGCGATTTTGGCAGGCTGTGCGAAATTGAATTTTAAATGTAAGTGCATTAAAAGTCAAAAATGCCAAAAATTGTTAGATAGACGGTATTGGTTCTTAACCGTCGCTTTACAACACAACATGTACCCACACACCCATACACCTATATCGCGAATTTTAACGTTTTTACTTAAAAATACTTAATAATGTTAGTACGGAAATTCTATGAAAATATAGCAATTTGACACATAACACTCCGGAGTTATTTCATATTTCTGCCACATCGCATTTTCCCCACCCACCACCCACTTTGCACATAGCCAATACGAAAATCTAATCTAATATATAAAAATCTCGTGTCACGGTGTTTGTTACCGAACTCCTCCGAAACGGCTTGACCGATTTTTATGAAACTTTTTTCTCTGTATTCGGTAGGTCTGAGAATAGGTCGTAGGCTATTTTTTAAACCACTAGGTGATAGATATATGTAAAATGGCAAAACAACGTTTGTCGGGTCAGCTAGTAAGTATATATAAAAATCTCGTGTTACGGTGTTTGTTATCGAACTCCTCCGAAACTTTTTTCTCTGTATTCGGTGAGGTCTGAGAATAGGTCGTAGGCTATTTTTTAAACCACTAGGTGATAGATATATGTAAAATGGCAAAACAACGTTTGTCGGGTCAGCTAGTAAGTATATATAAAAATCTCGTGTTACGGTGTTTGTTATCGAACTCCTCCGAAACTTTTTTCTCTGTATTCGGTGAGGTCTGAGAATAGGTCGTAGGCTATTTTTTAAACCACTAGGTGATAGATATATGTAAAATGGCAAAACAACGTTTGTCGGGTCAGCTAGTAAGTATATATAAAAATCTCGTGTTACGGTGTTTGTTATCGAACTCCTCCGAAACTTTTTTCTCTGTATTCGGTGAGGTCTGAGAATAGGTCGTAGGCTATTTTTTAAACCACTAGGTGATAGATATATGTAAAATGGCAAAACAACGTTTGTCGGGTCAGCTAGTAAGTATATATAAAAATCTCGTGTTACGGTGTTTGTTATCGAACTCCTCCGAAACTTTTTTCTCTGTATTCGGTGAGGTCTGAGAATAGGTCGTAGGCTATTTTTTATGCCCTATTCTTCGCAGACGGAGTCGCAGGCAACAGCTAGTCTAATATATAAAAATCTCGTGTCACGGTGTTTGCGAACTCCTCTGAAACAGCTTGATCGATCTTTGGGTGAGGCCGCGAAGCGTTTCAACCGCCGTATCCCGAGTGTTACCAAAATCAAACTTTTTTCAACATACTCAGTAGGTCTGAGAATAGGTCGTAGGCTATTTTTTATGCCCGTAGGTGATATATGGCAAAACAACGTTTGCCGGGCCCGCTATAGTCTTCTAATATATAAAAATCTCGTGTCACGGTTTTTGTTGTCGAAATCCTCCGGAACGGCTTGACCGATTTTTATAAAACTGTTTTCTCCATATTCGGTAGGTCTGGTGGTCGTAGGCTATTTTTTGTAAACCTACTCCTATTCTTTGCAGACGGAGTTGCTAGTCTTCTAATATACAAAAATCTCGTGTCACGGTGTTTGTTATCGAACTCCTCCGAAACGGCTCGACCGATTTCTATGAAACCTTTTTCTCTACATATAATCGGTAGGTCTGAGAATAGGTCGTAAGCTATTTTTTATACGTACTTACCCCTATTCTTCGCAGACGGAGTCGTAGGCAACAGCTAGTATTTTTATATTATATGTATTAGTCTTGGTGCATAGAATCATAAAGGAATCGGTAATATTTACTTGCAAATCTTTTAAGCCTGTCACACACAGCGCAGATGCGGTAAGATTTTATCTGCGTATAAAAACTTATCCGTCTGCAGGTATCACACACAGCGCAGATGCGAGGTTTTACATTCACTCTAAAATTTCGGAGCTGAGTAGACGTGTTTTGTGGTGCAGATGGCTTATACAGGATGTTTTTTTTTATATAAAAGGGGGTAAACGAGCATGCGGGTCACCCGATGGGGAGCAATCACCGCCGCCCATGAACACCCGCAACATTAAGGGTGTCACAGGTGCGTTGCCGGCCCTTTGAGAGATAGATAGGCTACAATGAATTTTCAATAAAAGCGCGTTACACTTTCTTTATTTCTCTTCACGACAAAATGTAAAAAAATGCGAAAATGCATTTCTACGCAAGGATGACTTGTTGTTTGCTTAAGTAGTACGTAATTTTATATTTATTTTATTATACACTGAAGTTCCCAATCCGCACTGGGGCCGCGTGGGAACTACGACCCAAACTCTCTTATTCTGAGAGGAAGCCTGTGCCTGCAGTGGGACGTATATAGACTGGGATGATGATGATGATGATGATGAAAGTGTGCCTCTGCGCAACCACCTGTATTTATCTGCAGATAAAATCTTCACATCTGTCGATATATGTCGGTGCTCACAGATACGCAGATGAAAATCTTACCGCATCTGCGCTGTGTGTGGTCCTCCATTGAATTGTATAGGGAGCGATATTGACAGATATCTGTTCGGATACAGATATCTTACCGCATCTGCGCTGTGTGTGATGGGCTTTAGTAAATGGATGGAAAAGTTTTTTTGTTTATTATTTATAGCTAAGTATCGGATTGATTGGCATAAAATACCATTGAAAATGAATAAAATAATAGTAATTTGGTGTAGTACTGCCTTTTCGGCGAAATATATTTCGCCAAATTTCACTTGACAATCAACTTTTCACCGAAGTTTTATTTGGCAAACCAATCGTTGGCATAACTTTACTTCGCAATTTTCTTATTTCGCAACATTTTTATAGTGCAAAATTTTGGCTTACTAATGTTTCGGCGAAAATTATTTCGCAAATTATTACTTTCCAAACTTTTTATCCCATATTTTTACTAGGGCGAAATGTTATTTACCAACTCAATGGTTCGCACTGATATCATTTCCCAACTAATGATTTGATAAATTATTGTTATGCAAATTATTACCTGGGATTTTTTTAAGACGTCATTTATGATTTCGTAAATTGTATTGATTGGCATACCGTAATTTAGCAACATAATGGCATTATAAAATCTAACCTAGTTTGTCAGAATGCAAGGTTCAAATTGCAGTATGATTTTATTTCATTAAGTGGGTAGGGTGATACACCATACAGCTAAATTCAGACGATTTGTTTACATGCTTCGTGGCTCAAAATAGAATTTCATTCTTGAGTAATCGTTGATAGTGAATGTTCTGTCAGCCATTTATTTTGTAAGGGGTCGCAGATCTAATATAACCTAACCTACTATTCTGTCAGCCATTTATCTTCTAAAGGGTCGCAGTTCTAACCTAACCTAACCTACTGTTCTGTCAGCCGTTTATCTTTTAAGGGATCGCAGTTCAAACCTTTGTCTTCTAAGGGGTTGCAGTTCTAACCCTTTTTTTTTAACGGAGTGGAAGCACTTTACGTGTACCTCGGGCCCGGGGAGACCCGGATGGTTATGTGGGGCTCTCTCCCCCGTCCTCTTCCCCTAACGGGAAGGGGAGGGGGGGAGCATACACACTAAAACCACTCCGACGCTGACCCTCTTGCCGAGGTTTGTAGGCGCCGAATGGTCCCAAGGATTTCACCACGACGCCTCCCGGCCGTCCCAGCTTACGCCGGGGCTACCCGCTTCAAAGGAGGGAAGAGTTGCAGCGTTTCAACCCCTCCCCCAGACATGTAGGACCGTGCAATGCGGACAAGGAATCCCCGTCCCTCGCCCGCTGGTCCTACTGGGGGATATGACGGGCGGCAAATCGCCTACGCCTTACCCCCCTCCGTCAGCGCCGGAACAGGGGCGCGCTGACATCGTCCTCGCGCTCCCGTTCCGCGGCCTCCTTTTGCGAGATTACTGTCTCGCAAAAGGAGGCGACCGCCTGCCAGGCCTCCTCGCTCTCCAGCATGGCTGCCACGACGCTGGAAAGTGAGAGGTCACTTCTCCCTATCTCCGCCACAACCACTGCACGCCTCAAGGGTATGTTGGGCGGTATCATCGTCGTCACCGCAATGGTGACACGTCGCCGAGGACTCCCTCCCAATGCGGTGCAGATAATGACCGTGTCCGGTCATTATCTGCACCATTCGAAACGCAAGGGGGCCAAACCCCCTCTCGATCCACTGGTCGAGCGACGGGAGGAGTACGGCTATGGTGCGCGTTCCATAGCGGCAGTCCCCCAGGTCACTCTTCCAGCGATCCTTTATGCGACGCTCCACCATCCGGCGAGCATTGGCTAGCTCTCGGGGAGCCGGCGTGTCCCCTCTTTGCTGGGCCTCCCTACGGGACCAGTACGTCTCTGACACCGTCTGGGCGTCGATGTCCCAGGGCGGTGTACCGGCGAGGGCGCAGGCCGCCATGTGTGCCACCGTGACGTACCCCCTGACCATCCTTATTGCGCACACCCTCTGCGGCCGACAGAGCAGAGCTTTGTTACGCACTGTCAGCCGGCTCGCCCATATCGGTGCTCCGTAGAGCGCCATGCTCCGGACCACGCCGACAAAAAGCCGCCGCACAGTGCCTCTGGGGCCTCCCACGTTGCGCAGTAATTTGCCGAGTGCCGACGCGGCACCCACCAGCCGGGGAGCAAGTCGGGTAAAATGCTCCCCGAAATCCCACTTTCTGTCCAGGACAAGGCCAAGATACTTAATGTTGGCCTTGACCTGGACAGATTCTCCCCAATGAGAACTATGGTGTCCGTCGGCACCCGCCAGCCAGGCCCTCCAAAGACCTTGGCTTCGGTCTTTGCTACCGCTACCTTCAGCCCTAGCATGCGGATGCGGTCAACCACGAGCTTGGCCGCAACCGCTGCCCTGCGAAGAGCTTCCCCCAGTTCACTTCCCCGCACAACCACCAACGTGTCATCGGCATAGCAGATGGTGGCCATGCGGGGAAGCTGAATCCCTCTTATGGCCCAGTCGAACCCGAGATTCCATAAGAGGGGCCCCAAAACAGACCCCTGTGGCACCCCGCAACCCATTGGCATGGCCATGTGTTGCCCTTCGCGGTCGTAGAGCACTACCCTTTCCTCAAGGTAGTGCCCTACGATCCTCTGCAGGTACTGCGGTATATTATGGTACCGCAGAGCCTCTTTGATTACGGTATAGGGGAGAGTGCCGAACGCGTTAGCTATGTCCAGGGACACCGCTACTACACCCTCCCCTCTGCCGGCCGCAAGGTCATTGAAGGCCTTTAGGGCCTGGATTGCGTCCAGAGTGCCCCTTCCGACCCGGAACCCGAACTGACGCTCTGATATGTTTGGGCCCACATCGCGTAAATGCCGGATGATCCGGGAAGCTATCGCCCTCTCGAACATCTTCCCGGAAACATCCAGCAGCACCAGTGGCCTATGGCCAGAAGGAGAGTCAGCCGGGCGGCCCTCCTTTCGCAACAGGCAAAGACGTCCCTCCTTCCACACCCTGAGGAAGCATCCGGAAGCATCCTGTCACAAGGCACTCATCGAGGAGATCCTTAAAACGCTCCCCCAGGTGCTCCAGGGCTAGCGGGATCACCCTTGCCGGGACGCCATCCGGGCCCGGGGCCTTCTTATTCCGCCTTAGGCGGTCGACCATGCCCACCATCTCGTCCTCGGTAATGCAGGGGACAGGGTCGTTGGACTCGTTTTGGTCCTCCGAGGGGGCCGACATCCTCGGGGGAGCAAAAGCTGGCGCCGGCGGGAAAAGGGTCTCACCACTCTGTCCAGGAGTTCCGGCTCCATGGTTGGTATCCATGGGGGGGGGGGGGGGGCTCGCTTAATCTTGTTCCTGACCATTTTATATGGCCTCCCCCATGGGTCCCTGTTCAAGGTTACCAGGAACTCATGTGCCGCATCCTTTGCCCTTATGATGGCCTATTGTTTTTAAGACCCTATGGGCGAGCTCCTCCTCTTCTGGGGTGTGCGACCGCCTACGCCTGCAACGCGTGTAAGCCCAGCGTGCGCTGTTACTGGTTAGCCGGAGAGCCGCGATTTCCTCCGACCACTAGTAAACGCTCTTGCAGTTCTAACCTTTTTTTTTTTTTTTTTTTTTTTTTTTTTTTACGGTGGGAAAATGCGTTACGCATACGACCGCGCCGTGGGGACGGCGCGGAAGTTATGTGGGACTCACCTCCCCCGTAACCTCCTTCCCTATTGGAAGGAGGGGGGGAGGCATACCCACTAAAAACCCACCGGTATTCCTTCTCCTGCCATTTGCGGATGCCATGGGAGAATTTGGAGTCACCACAGCATCCGCTGGCCGCCCCAGCCTATGCCAGGGCTCCCGCGCCAAGAGAGGGGGGACCGGAACACTTGGTCCCCCCCCTAGACGTGTGGGCTATTACGGCCGACAGGGGATCCCCATCCCCCGCCAGCTAGCACCACTAGGGAAGGTTGGCAGCGAAATGTCGCCGCCTCCTTCCCGTCCGTCTGCGCCGGAGCGGGTTCGCGAGGGGATCATTCTCGCGTTCCCGCTCCATTTCCTCCTTCTGCGATATGACTTCTTCGCAGAAGGAGGTGACGGCCTCCCAGGACGTCTCGCTCTCCAACATCGCACGCACGACGCTGGGGAGCGAGAGGTCGCCGCCAATCGTCGCCGCCAGGGTGCGGCGCCGCTCAGCCCATGCGCTGCACACCTCCAAGGTGTGCTGGGCTGTGTCCTCGGCGGCGCCGCACTCGTGGCACGACGCCGTCTCCTCCCTTCCGGCAACCTTGTGCAGGTACCGCCCGAAGCAGCCATGCCCGGACAGCACCTGCACAAGGCGGAAGGTCAGGGACCCGTGATCCCTCGCGCACCATTCCTGGAGCACCGGGCGGATGGCTTCGATCGTGCGTAGGCCGTATTCGGCCTCCGCAAGCTCTGCCGCCCAGCGATCCAGCACCTCCCCTCTCTGGACCTCTTTGGCCCGGGCCAACTCCTGGGGAGCGAGGGTGTCCCCCCGCTCCCTGCGCTCCATTTTGTCCCGGTAGGCCTCGGCGAGCCCAACCGCCTCGATCTCCCACGGAGGGGAGGCTGCGAGGACTCCAGCCGCCGCCCAGCCCACCGTCCGGTAGGCCCGGGCCATCCTCACTGCCATCACCCTCTGGGGCTTCCTGAGAAGGGCTTTGGTGGTGGCAGTGAGGGAACTCGCCCATATTGGGGCCCCGTACAGGGCCATGCTGCGAATGACCCCTGCGAACAGCCTTCTGCAGGGGGCATTTGGTCCGCCCAGATTGGGCAGGAGCCGGCCCAAAGCTCCCGCCGCGCCCACGAGTCGGGGAGCCAGAGTTGCGGAAGTGCTCCCCGAACTCCCACTTGCCGTCGAGGGTAAGGCCCAGATACTTGATGTAGGCCTTCACCTCGACGGTCTCCCCACTGACGCGCAGGGCGGCTCCGCGCGGCAGCCTCCATCGGGGTCCTCGGAAACAGAGGGCCTCCGTCTTCGGGAGGGACACCCTGAGACCCAGCGCTTCTATGCGCTGGATCACAAGGGTGGCTCCCACTTCCGCCCTCCTCGCCACCTCTTCGAAGGTGGCGCCCCGGACGGCGATGAGGGTGTCATCCGCGTAGCAGAACACCGCCATCTGAGGCAGCACCCTCACGCGGATGACCCAGTCGTACCCGACGTTCCATAATAGGGGCCCTAGCACGGACCCCTGCGGAACGCCACTGGTCACCGGCTGGGCCATCCGAATTCCCCCCCTCCCCGTGTAGAGCACTACCCGCCCCGTCAGGTAGTGCCCCACAACCCTCCGGAGGTAGAGAGGCACCCGGTGATACCGGAGTGCCTCCTCTATCACTCCGAAGGGGAGGGACCCGAAGGCGTTGGCGATATCGAGGGATACCGCCACGGCCCCCTGGCCCCTCCTGGCCGCATCTTCGGTGAACTCCTTCAGGGCGGATAGGGCGTCCAACGTGGACCGCCCTACCCGGAACCCGAACTGGTTCCCCGCAAGATCCGGCCCTTCGCTCGTCAGGTGGTGGGCGATCCGGGAAGCGATTACTCTCTCGAGGAGCTTCCCGGTCTCGTCCAGCATGACGAGCGGCCACCACCCGGAAGGAGAGTCCATCGGCCTGCTCTCCTTCCGTAGGAGGACCAGGCGGCCCTCCTTCCAAATTTGGGGAAACTGCCCCGCGCCTAGGCAGTGATCCATTAGGCCGCAGAGCCGGTCCCCCAGGATTGCAGTTCTAACCTAACCTAACCTAACCTAACCTACTGTTCTGTCAGCCGTTTTTTTTTTTTTTGTGTTAGGCCAGACATACAGACTAGTGGGTCACCTGATGTTAAAGATCACCACTGTCTATAGATACCCGCAGCGCTTTACGCGATGCCAGTGCGTTGTTGGCCCTAAAAGGGAGAGGAAAAAGGAGAGGGAATAGAGGAGGGGGAAAGGTAATGGCCCCCCGGCGCTCTCACTGACCGTACGAAACGCAGCAGGAGTACTGCTGCTTCACGCCAGTGTTCTGTGAGAGGGTGGTACTGCCCCGGACGAGCCGGCCCATTCGTGATGCAGCGCCTAGCTACAACATGGCTCTACCACTACAATTTTATTTTGTAAAGGGTCGCAGTTCTAACCTAACCTACTATTCTGTCAGCCGTTTGTCTTCTAAGGGGTCGCAGTTCTATCCTAACCTAACCTATTATTCTGTCAGCCGTTTGTCTTCTAAGGGGTCGCAGTTCTAACCTAACCTAACTTACTGTTCCGTCGGGTATGTATTACAATACCGAAGTACGAAAGACCGAATGTATTAAAACATCGAATGGGCCAAAAGACCGACACGATTTTTTTCTGAAACCGTTAACTTTTTAAGATTGTTATAAAACAAACCTAACCTAACCTGGGTTTTGTATGATGCCGTTTTAATAAATTCAGAGAAATTTACGGTTTCAGAAAAAAATCGTGTCGGTCTTTTGACCCTTTCGATGTTTTAATACATTCGGTCTTTCGTACTTCGGTATTGTAATACATACCCGTTCCGTCAGCCGTTTATTTTCTAAGGGATCGCAGTTCTAACCTAACCTAACCTACTATTCTGTCAGCCGTTTGTCTTCTAAAGGGACTGCGCCGGAGCGGGTTCGCGAGGGGATCATTCTCACGTTCCCGCTCCCTCTCCTCCTTCTGCGACATGACTTCTTCGCAGAAGGAGGCGACGGCCTCCCAAGACGTCTCGCTCTCCAGCATCGCACGTACAACGCTGGGGAGCGAGAGGTCGCCGCCAATCGCTGCCACCAGCGCGCGGCGCCGCCCAGACCACGCGCTGCACACCTCTAGAGTGTGCTGCGCCGTGTCCTCATCGGTGCCGCACTCATGGCACGACGCCATCTCCTGCCTACCCGCCACCCTGTGAAGGTACCGCCCGAAGCAGCCATGCCCGAACAGCACCTGCAAAAGGTGGAAGGTGAGAGACCCGTGATCCCTAGAGCACCGGGCGGATGGCTGTGATCGTGCGAAAGCCGTATTCGGCCTGCGCAAGCTCTTCTGCCCAGCGCTCCAGCACCTCTTCCTTTTGGGCCTCCCCCCGCTCCCTGCACTCCACCTTAGCCCGGTAGGCTGCGGCGAGCCGGCCGCCTTAATTGCCCACGGATTGGAGGCTGCGAGGGCTCCAGCCGCCGCCCAGCCCACCGTTCGGTAGGCCCGGGCCATCCTCACCGCCATAACCCTCTGGGGCCTACGTAGGAGGGCTTTGGTAGTGGCGGTGAGGGACTTCGCCCATATTGGGGCCCCGTATAGGGCCATACTCCAAATAACCCCCCAAACAGACCTCTGCAGGGGGCATTCGGTCCACCCAGATTGGGCAGGAGCCGGCCCAAGGCCCCCGCCGCGCCCAAAAGTCGGGGAGTCATGCTGCGAAAATGCTCCCCGAACTCCCATTTGCCGTCGATGGTAAGGCCCAGATATTTTATGTGGGCCTTCACCTCGACGGTCTCCCCGTTCACGCGCAAGGCGGCTCCGCGTGGCAGCCTCCACCGAGGCCCTCGGAAGCAGAGGGCCTCCGTCTTCGGGAACGCAGTTCTAACCTAACCTAACCTACAATTATATTATGAAGGAATTAAGAATGTGTTTTATGTTTGTTCCAGACAAGTTTAAGCTCAAGGTTACGCAAAAAAATGTGCAGCTGATATGACTTTCAATAAACAAGTGAAATGCTTATTAGCGCTCGCTAGCATAAAAGTTTGTTCAATATAAAAGTTGGCTAAATGTTATTTGACATTTTGTTATTTGCCGAAGCAAATCATTTGCTACATAATTATTTTTCACATAAAACTTTGATGAAGTAAAATTTTGCGGCCTTTTCGGCGAAATATATTTCACCAAATTTCACTTGGCAATCAACTTTTCACCGAAGTTTTATTTGGCAAACCAATCGTTGGCATAACTTTACTTCGCAATTTTCTTATTTCACAACATTTTTATAGTGCAAAATTTTACTTCATCGAAGTTTTATGTGAAAAATAATTATAGCAAATGATTTGCTTGGGCAAATAACAAATTGTCAAATTTTAGCCAACTTTTATACTGAAAATTTTTACTTCAACAAACTTTTATGCTAGCGAGCGATAAGAAGCATTTCACTTGTTTGAAAGTCATATCAGCTGCATATTTTTTTGCGTAACCTTGAGCTTAAACTTGTGTGGAAAAAACATAAAGCACATTCTTAATTCCTTCATAATATACCTAATTGTAGCTTAGGTTATGTTAGAACTGCGTCCCCTTAGAAGATAAACGGCTGGCAGAACAGTGGGCTAGGTTAAAACTGCGACCCCTTAGAAGATAAACGGCTGACAGAACAGGTTAGGTTAGGTTAGAACTGCGACCCCTTAGAAGACAAACGGCTGACAGAATAGTGGGTTAGGTTAGGTTAGAACTGTGACCCCTTAGAAGATAAACGGCTGACAGAACAGTAGGTTAGGTTAGGTTAGGACTGCGATCCTTTTGAAAATAAACGGCTGAGAGAACAGTAGGTTAGGTAAGGTTAGAACTGCGACCCCTTAGAAGACAAACGGCTGACAGGACAGTAAGTTAGGTTAGGTTAGAACTGCGACCCCTTAGAAGACAAACGGCTGACAGAATAGTAGGTTAGGTTAGGTTAGGACTGCGATCCTTTTGAAAATAAACGGCTGACAGAACAGTAGGTTAGGTAAGGTTAGAACTGCGACCCCTTAGAAGACAAACGGCTGACAGGACAGTAGGTTAGGTTAAATTAGAACTGCGACCCTTTACAAAATAAACGGCTGACAGAACAGGTTAGGTTAGGTTAGAACTGCGACCCCTTAGAAGACAAACGGCTGACAGAATAGTGGGTTAGGTTAGGTTAGAACTGTGACCCCTTAGAAGATAAACGGCTGACAGAACAGTAGGTTAGGTTAGGTTAGAACTGCGACCCCTTAGAAGACAAACGGCTGACAGAATAATAGGTTAGGTTAGGTTAGGACTGCGATCCTTTTGAAAATAAACGGCTGAGAGAACAGTAGGTTAGGTAAGGTTAGAACTGCGACCCCTTAGAAGACAAACGGCTGACAGGACAGTAAGTTAGGTTAGGTTAGAACTGCGACCCCTTAGAAGACAAACGGCTGACAGAATAGTAGGTTAGGTTAGGTTAGGACTGCGATCCTTTTGAAAATAAACGGCTGACAGAACAGTAGGTTAGGTAAGGTTAGAACTGCGACCCCTTAGAAGACAAACGGCTGACAGGACAGTAGGTTAGGTTAAATTAGAACTGCGACCCCTTACAAAATAAATGGCTGACAGAACATTCACTATCAACGATTACTCAAGAATGAAATTCTATTTTGAGCCACGAAGCATGTAAACAAATGTAATACCCTCGGAATTTAGCTGTATGGTGCATCACCCTACCCACTTAATGAAATAAAATCAAACTGCAATTTGAACCTTGCATTCTGACAAACTAGGTAAGATTTTATAATGCCATTCAATATGTTGCTAAATTACGGTATGCGAATCAATACATTTGACGAAATTATAAATGACGTCTTAAAAAATTCCCAGGTAATAATTTGCATAAAAATAATTTATCAAATCATTAGTTGGAAAATGATATCAGTGCGAACCGTTGTTGGTAAATAACATTTCGCCATAGTAAAAATATGGGATAAAATGGGAAGTAATAGTAAACCGCAGTGGACGTCTTTCGGCTGAAATGATGATGATGATAATGTGTTCATGTGTGGTTTATCTAATATATAAAATTCTCGTGTCGCGGTGTTTGTTACCAAACTTTTCCGAAATGGCTTGACCGATTCTCATGAAATTTTTTGTGCATATCGGGTATCGGGTAGGTCTGAGAACCCCTATTCGCAGACAGAGTCGCAGGCAACAGCTAGTTATTCAATAAATTATTAGGTTTATTAATGTTTCGGCTTACAAAACAGAAGTGCGTGTGGTGGTGGTGGTATGTGGTAGTGGGCAGGGCTCATCGCTCTTAGAACTGACGGCGGATGGGGCTGAAAGGTTCTCGAGTGGTGTCCGCGGACCGGAAGATACAGTGTAGGTAGGCCTCCAACAAGATGGAGCGACGACCTGGTTAAGGTGGCGGGAACATACTATGCAAAAATCTTATTGTATAGTAAGTATATTTGAATTACTCATAACTACTGAAAATAAGGCAAATAGACTTGTTAAAAGACATCAAGGTAGATCCATATTTATGGCAGAGAGAAAAAACACGTGTTTTCAGAAGCCTTATTTTTAATTTATATAAAAATTGCCTATACTAAGGTAACCATTAAAAGCACTCATTATCATCACCTCATAATCCCAGCCTATATACGTCCCACTGCAGGGCACAGGCCTCCTCCCAGAACGAGTGGGCTTGTTTTCATAAACACTATCGATAGATATTCATCGATCATTGCTCGAAACAAAATGAAAAAAGCAAACAAGGGGTTCATAACAAAGAACACAATTTTTTCTCAGTTTTCATTCTTCTAATGTTGAATATCATGAAGTTTCGTAATTTGTCACGTGCGAGTAATTGACTTTTATAAAATCACGTTATGTCATTTCCGGTCACGTTTGAATAATTTGATTGTACTTAATGTATACTTAATGTATTTTTTTGTCATCATTGACATCGAAACTGAAACAGGTACATACCTACCAACTGCAGGACTGGGAGCTCCCGACAGCGTCCTTGCCTAATGGCGGCTAAGGGCCTCACGCCCCCCAAAACCATCTGAGTTCTTCCGTGATATCGGGTGCTTTTCAAGTGTTTACTTTGCTAAAACATACTAACTCATAGTACTTTTAGTGCGTTCAAGCCCCTGTCAAACCGCAAACCTGTACGTCAAACGGTATAAGATGGTGACAGAACAAAATGAAATGGTGAATGCAATGGCATGCGCCCGCGTGTTAGATGAACCGGCCTCTGGATTGGCCGCTTTGTCTTTGCATAGTATTGCGTCTGAAGATTTCTTTAGATGCATCTTTTATTTTGTCGATGGAGGAGCTTAGGGGCCATCCATAAATTACGTCACACCAATTTCGATCAATTTGGACCCCTCCCCCCCCCCTTGTCACACGTATTACTATCAAGATTACTATGAAAATCGCCATTATTTTGTTCTAGTGTCACAGGTCGCTTGACCCCCCCCCCCCCTAAATGTGTGACGTAATTTATGGATGGCCCCTTACAGTGGCGTAGCTAGTTAACCAAAGGCCCTGGGGCAAAAATAAACTAGGGCCCCAACCCGTGTTTGTTTACAATGTTTACATGATAAGACGAGTAAGGATGAATGCACTTTAAATTCACTAGACTCACGTGCTTGTAAATTCACTAGTGGCTTTTAATAGCCGCGTTTCTCATAGGTCCGCGTTTGTGGTTTGTAAGTCAGAGTCCGAGGGGCCCCCTGAGCTTGGAGGACCCGGTGCACTGCCCCGCTTGCCCTACGGTAGCTACGCCATTGGCCCCTTAGCTACAAGTGAGAAAAGTTGCCTTGTGCACGGCTAGCATAAAAGGCCTAAGGCAATATTGCTTAACGCATGGACGCTGGCAATCACATTTATCATTCATTTTTACTCTCATCCTATACCGTTCAGTAGAAAATGCGATTGCGTGATAACAGGCCTCGGGTCACGTCTAGTGGAATCACTATCTGTCGCTGCATTATCTTTAATTCTCGAATCTACTGGGAAACCAATGTATGTAGGTATCTACTGAGCGACAAGGGAGTAAATCAAATGGTAACTAGGTGCCCTTGCCCCTTAGTCAAGATAGATGCATAAAAAGCGTGGTTATGCCAGAGTAAATAAGCGATAATAGAGTCACATAACTTAAAATAACACTTTTAGTACTTACTTATTAGATATTTTCTAAAAATAGTACATTACTGCAGAGGCCGTGAAGTAACGGATTGATGGACGAGATTTGGGGTAAAACGAGTCCAGCAATCCCTGTTCCGGCCGAGGATTGTATAGAGCTTTTCTCAAACATGCATCATCATCATCATCATCATCATCATCATCATCATCATCATCATCATCATCATCATCATCATCATCATCATCATCATCATCATCATCATCATCATCATCATCATCATCATCATCATCATCCATCCAACCATCCATCCATCCATCCATCCATCCATACATCCATCCATAGATCCATCCATACATCCACCCATACATCCATCCATACATCCATCCATACATCCATCCATACATCCATCCATCCATACATCCATCCATACATCCATCCATACATCCATCCATCCATACATCCATCCATACATCCATCCATACATCCATCCATACATCCATCCATACATCCATCCATACATCCATCCATACATCCACCCATACATCCATCCATTAATCCATCCATACATCCATCCATACATCCATACATCCATCCATACATCCATCCATCCATACATCCATCCATCCATCCATACATCCATCCATCCATACATCCATCCATCCATACATCCATACATCCATCCATACATCCATCCATCCATACATCCATCCATCCATCCATCCATACATCCATCCATACATCCATACATCCATCCGTACATCCATACATCCATACATCCATCCATACATCCATATATCCATACATCCATCCATCACCAGTAGTTTAGGCGGTTTTATAGAAATAAAAGAAGATAGATTTTTTTTAATGTCGTAAGTTGGCCATCCACATTGGTTATCCACCCATACATCCATCCATACATCCATCCATACATCCATCCATCTATCCATACATCCATCCATCCATACATCCATCCATCCATACATCCATCCATCCATCCATCCATACATCCATCCATACATTCATCCATACATCCATCCATCCATCCATCCATACATCCATCCATACATCTATACATCCATCCATACATCCATCCATCCATACATCCATCCATACATCCATACATCCATACATCCATCCACACATCCATACATCCATCCATCCATACATCCATCCATCCATCCATCCATCCATACATCCATCCATACATCCATACATCCATCCGTACATCCAAACATCCATCCATACATCCATATATCCATACATCCATCCGTACATCCATACATCCATCCATACATCCATATATCCATGCATCCATCCATCCATCCATTCATCCATCACCAGTAGTTTAGGCGGTTTTATAGAAATAAAAGAAGATAGATTTTTTTTAATGTCTTAAGTTGGCTGTAAGTAATTTTTCCTTTGTCAGTTTAGTGTTAGTAAGCAAATTTAAAAAGTTACAGCAGCGGACAATAATGATTTTTTCTCAAACATGCTTTGAAATGTATGCGTTAATGTCACGAAATGAAGCCATGAAGTTTGTTGTTTATGGCTCCCTACATTACTTCTTGGCCTAGGCCATAAAAGTAAGTATGGAAAACCATTATTGTCCGCTGCTGTAACTTTTTAAATTTGCTTACTAACACTAAACTGACAAAGGAAAAATTACATACAGCCAACTTACGACATTAAAAAAAATCTATCTTCTTTTATTTCTATAAAACCGCCTAAACTACTGGTGATGGATGGATGGATGTATGGATGGATGTATGGATATATGGATGTATGGATGGATGTATGGATGTACGGATGGATGTATGGATGTATGGATGGATGTATGGATGGATGGATGGATGGATGGATGTATGGATGGTGTATGGATGGATGTATGGATGGATGTATGGATGGATGGATGGATGGATGTATGGATGGATGGATGTATGGATGGAAGTATGGATGGATGGATGTATGGATGAATGGATAGATGGATGGATGGATGGATGTATGAATGGATGTATGGATGGATGTATGGGTGGATGTATGGATGGATGGATGTATGGATGGATGTATGGATGGATGTATGGGTGGATGTATGGATGGATGTATAGATGGATGTATGTATGGATGGATGGTTGGATGGATGGATGATGATGATGATGATGATGATGATGATGCATGTTTGAGAAAAGCTCTATACAATCCTCGGCCGGAAGAGGGATTGCTGGACTCGTTTATACCCCAAATCTCGTCCATCAATCCCTTACTTCACGGCCTCTGCAGTAATGTACTATTCATACTTACTTTTATGGCCTAGGCCAAGAAGTAATGTAGGGAGCCATAAACAACAAACTTCATGGCTTCATTTCGTGACATTAACGCATACATTTCAAAGCATGTTTGAGAAAATGTCTATTGTCGTCTAATTGACAATATGTTTTTTTTCTTATTTTTTCCAGAAATTCTATAACTTGGCCTCTCGCCCGGTATAGGTGAAAAACTTAAGAGCGTTTATACCTGCTGAGCTGGCAACGTTGCATTTTTGTTAGTTTTTCTCGACTATTCCATAAAAACTGAATGAAAATTAAAAATGTGGTCTGTAAGAATTGTTCTTAATATATACTTAAGTTAATGTGTCTACTGCAATAATTTTTCGTGATAGACTTTTATTTTCTTTAAAAACCGTTAGGTATTAATTTGTTCGTTTTTAAAGAAAATAAAAGTCTATCACGAGTAGTTATTGCAGTACACACATTAACTTATATATTAGAACAATTTTTATACTTAGACCAAATTTTTAATTTTCATTCAGTTTTTATGGAATAGTCGAGAAAAAGTAACAAAAATGCAACGCTGCCAGTTCAGCAGGTATAAACGCTCTTAAGTAAATGACCTGTTGTGTGTAGTAGTGACGTGTCTGTATAAACAAATTGAGGTTCCAAATTTGAAAAATGACTGATACTCCACATCAATTCTGTGCACTAATACATACAAGTCATTTACTTAAGTTTTACAGGTATATCAGGTTATCGTTGAGTTTTGGGACACCCTGCATATTGGCATTGTGCTTGCCAACTACGTAATGTAAATGTATTTTACCATAGATTAATCAACACCGTAACTACTTATATTCGGTGTCATAAGTATAAAAAAGCCAGTTTTAAGGTAAACAAGGATCCAAAACGCACTTCGATTTAGGTTTAGGGTCAGACAACTTACACTATTCGTAGTCTCCTCAACGTCTTTAACCAAGTTTATAAATTAATTAATCTCATCACATCTCTGTCAAAAGTGACACATTAACCTTAATGAAGCTTTATGATTTATGTAAATAAATGTACATAAAGTTCGAAATAAAAACTTTTTGTAAGAGAACTTATATTTTCCTAGAGACACATTTAGCTCTAAGTTTTCTTACTAACTTTACTTCGTTCGATGTTCATCATCTCATCATCAACGACGGTTCATACGGATAGGACATGAAGTTTAAAGAATGCAGGAGCATTTAAATATTGGCGACTGTCCGAGGTTAAACTATGTCTAGGGTACAACAGTTTCCCCTACGATATTCACCAATCAAAAGTAATTTGAACGTTTTGAAGCTCATAAATAAATGGGTCTTGTAAACACACACAATATTTAAATACAGGAGATGCATTTAAAAGATCAAATTATTCAAATGACATATACTTATATCATTTCATAAAATTCTTACGTTCGGTTAGGCCCATTTCTTCTATATTTGCGACAGGATACATACCTACTGATAACGGTGGAAGCGCTGTACCTCTACCATGAGTTACACTAGTTTACAGTGACCGTACTCGCTAGCGACAGCGTAAATGATTTGTATGGAGAATTGTACTTCCGTAAGTGACCGCTAGAGGCGCTGTACACAATTCTCCATACAAATCATTTACGCCGTCGCTAGCGAGTACGGTCACTGTAAACTAGTGTAACTCATGGTAGAGGTACTGGTAGGACCTAATACCCGAATCGCAATGCAGAAAATATTGAAACGTCCAAGGCAAGGATATATTATTCAGCCTGCATAGAAGGGAATTTATGTATGTACCTATTGAAATATCCAGATTGAAATGTAATGCGATATTCGAAATGGATATGAAATCAAACCTAACTCGCGGTGTCTGACCTAGATTTCATAGATAAATCTTTGTCCATTTATTAATTGGTTTTGGTTATTTTGTGAGATAAGACAAACATAACAAAAATCAGCGACTAATAAATGGCATTATTCGCAATTAGAACTTGGGTTCAAAGTCAAAGTCAAAGTCAAAATTCTTTATTCAATTTAGGCATCAAATTGATGCTCCTATGAACGTCGAAAAATCTACCACCGGTTCGGAAAAAACCCTGTTGAGAAGAAACCGGCAAGAAACTCAACAAGGTATATTTTTTTCAATCAGATCTACATTGTTATTAAATGACATACATCTAAAGTATTTAATACAATTAAATTTTTTAACACAGTAGATACGCTATTTGAGACTAGGGATCGCCAATGCGGATCGGAATCATTTCCAAACATCCCTGTCCATGATATAGTCATTAATTTTATAATACGCCTTAGATATTAATGTCTTCTTCACAATGGATTTGAATTTTGTATCAGTTTGTTCGGTTATTGTTTTCGGAATTTTATTATAAAAACGTATGCATCTTCCCAGAAACGACTTTTTAGTTTTAGCCAGTCTATCCATAAAACTAAAAACCGTTAAAAAAACTATTTCAAAAACTGTACTATGTCAGTACTTTATGTCCCGGAAGGCTAGCACCATTGTTATTAACTCCACTGGCGCCTACATAGTTTCTTACTCCAACTATATCAGTCAGTTCAAAGGGTTAAACGTAGTAACAAAATATGTTGTTTTTGTTATTTTCTGTCAATAACTTGAACTATGTTTAGCTCTGTTTTTACTATATTGCTTGTGTTTAAATCATTAAACACAAATTTTACAGTTGGTATGACATGAGATGACCAGGGCCCAATTGCATAACAAAGTATAACTAATATTACAAGCGGAACTCTCGCTTCAGTTATATTAACTAGAAAGGGAGTTCCACTTGTAATAATAATAATAAAAAATAAATTAAATATCACGGGACAATTCACTCCAATTGACCTAGACCCAAAGTAAGCTAAGCATAGCTTGTGTTATGGGTACAAGGCAACGGATAAACATACTTATATAGATAGATACATACTTAAATACATATTAAACACCCAACACCCGAGAACAAAATATTCGTATTATTCATACAAATATCTGCCCCGACGCGGGAATCGAACCCGGGATCTCAAGCTTCGTAGTCAGGTTCTCTACCTACTAGGCCATCTGGTCGTCTAAGTTGTACTTTGTTATGCAATTGGGCCCAGGTTTAGTATCTTCTCCCTTACTGCGGCTTGGGTCTAATTTGAGCAATAACAGTTAGTATTATTAATAAAATATGCCTTATCATTAAATAAACAAAAATTCAAGGTAGTTTTATATGAAAATAAAAGTTAATTTTTGTGGGGTAGTGTGTTTGAGAAAAATAAAATGGGTACTTGAGAAGTTGCAGTGACAAATTACGAGTAAAACATTTCTTTTGGTTTGTTAGTCTAACATTTGGTAGCATACCTACTCTGAAGATGAGCTCTGGTTGAGTTCGAAACGCGTCAGTGTAGTTTGATGGTGGTGATAGTTGGGTTTGTGTGATTTGTCTGTGTTCGTACAGTGTGGAGGTGGAGGGACTGCATGGACACGCATTTATTACATAAACGTAACTATCGTTAGATCGCGGGTGAGCAAAGTAATTGTTTTAGTAAATTGACGGGTACCTATAAATTTAGTCAGTGCTAATTGCAACATTGAACGGGCTACTTCACTTTTTAGTGGTGCTGGCTTGCTAGGTACCGTATGGACACAAAAAGCTAGCTTGTTATAGCCTCTTTAATATAGGCTATTATTGGCGACTATTATTTTTACAGATTCTAGAGGATGCAATGCAGTTGACAATGTCCCTCTCAGTCCGCTAGCACTGCCCATATAGCATAGCAAATTCGAAGCGCTATAGCCCTCATTGCCTCCTCCCAGCAAAGTGAGCGCGCGCCGGCCCCACCACGGCTGTGCCTGCGCCGCGTCGAGACATTCACTCGTGCGCACTTCTACTTCGAACGTCCGACATCGCGCGCGTTACACGAACAGCATATTTTAATTTGTGACCAGTATTAATTTGTGATGGAGAAAGAGCATCAGCCGGACTCGATGGCTACCATCACGATGAAACCGGAATACCCGCCGTCCGAGGTGTACAGCGCGTCGGAACCGCCACCGGTATGAATTTACCCGTTACTCGCTTTGAATAATAGGCACGTAACGAACACGGATCTACTTACTGCTAGTTGTTTTTTTGAACACGACAATACAGAGACACAATAGTTTGGAATTTAAATAGGACTTTTCTTGCAGTTTAGGATGAAGGATAAAGTGAAAGATGTTGGTTTGTCCGCAAAACGATTTGATTTGATTGCGGGAAAGCGCCTTTCTCTCGCTGCGTTCGCTGCGTTGACGTGTTGCTAGTTACTTGTTTGTAAACAAGGGTCCAAATCGCCCTTGACATCCACACATTCTAACAGCTATACATTCCAAACCACCTTTATTCACCAACTGTTGCGAAAAACCTTGCGTTAAGGTCCATGTTTAAAGCATTCTACGAAGACCCTGTCTAAAGTTTTGAACCGTGTAGGCAGAGAGGCTTTTATTTATATCGAGGTTAACTTAAATATTATGGCATCATAGTTTCACCAAGTAAAGGCGTGTACTGAATAATACCAAGATAATACCCACTGTAAATGGCTAAAGAGACATTGCGTAAAAATGTCACTTAGTACAAATCGACTCGCAGTACTCACTTACCTTCGCCAGGTAGGTACCAACTGCCATACCTTCCATTAAGTCTACGACATAAGGTCCATAATGTCTTCGAGTTTCTTGGCTTAAGGTATTTGTGGATTAATCTTATAACTAAGTAGCTTTTAGTTAACTCAGGGCTCTCTTTCTTAGCGAATGGTAAAGGCACGCAGGGCCAATGTAAGTCTACTTCAGTAGGTACTCTGTCGGAATAAAAAATTTAATTAACAGTATTGTTCGTCCATAGGTCGTTTGTCCAATTGCTCTTAGAGGTAAAAATAGAATTTTTCCATTATTCGCTTAAAATTATGCTTGATAATTAATGCCAAAGGCCGGCAATAATAATTAAATGACAGCAAATCAAGGCTACGTTACAGAACTAACTATAGACTGTTGCGAAGTTTTAAATTAGAACAATTCCAATTCTATCAGTCTTTACGTGATCTACAAAATACTGTTTGCAAATTGACTTTATAAGGTGGTTTACCCAGTCAGAATAGGTAGTTGTGTTGGTAGATGTGGCTGTAGTTGTTTAACAATATAAAAATCTAAAACCAAGTAGGTATGGGTATAGCAGAAAATTATACGGTCATTAAACTTTTTGCATGCATCACACGCAGGTACTTACACTGAATGGCGACAAAAGTGTATTTTGGGAATGGTCTTCGGACGTAGATGTGTAAACAATCACAGGAGGAATTGTGATAGTGGCACGCAAATGCGCTTGACGTAGCCACGTAAATTAATTCTTAAGCATTCCTTTCCGAGAACTGCGTTGTATGAATGTGGGAAACACATTGTTCTATTGTCCCTGGTCATCCATTAACAGAGCCACTTATCACGCTCCTGCCTACGTCCTTATCTAGCCGTAATATTTATAACTGAAAGTTTGTTTTGAAAATAATTGCAGTGATACAAAAAGTTTACACATGCCGCGGCCGCGGACTTTAAAAGATTTGATCGTCGTTAGCCGTAACAGAAGTTTTGACTATGGTATAGATAGATTCTAACGTCCCAATGATTGTTTACAGTGAATAAATTGCGTCGCTACAAAATAATAAAATAACAACAACATTATGTCGTAGCAGAGAATCTGTAAAACAATTTTGGCTTCAAATATTATAAGACAGTTAAGCTTCTGCAGAACAGATACCTTCTTAAGTAAAACGTGCTCAAGCAGCTATTGGTCGAATTAATGACAAATGGCAAAGCCTTAGGCGGTCGGATTCCTATGAATTTATACAAAATAAAGGTTTGATGAAACAGAGATAAATAAGCAATGAGATCGAATGGAGTGAAATCGCTATTGGGTCAGTTGACCGAACGTGGCCACAGAGCTGCGGCTGAGGTCTTGCGTCACGTCTGACTGGTCACCGGCCACAGGCTGCAACTACAACAATGTCAACATCAACCGAGAGTTCGTTATTCCGATGGTTCTAGAATATTTCAACGTTTATTTCGGCTACTTATGTAGACAACAATATCTAATTATTAACATATTTAACAAATGTTTTCCGCATTTAGATTTCGGACGCCAAAATGGAGACACAAAAGCCTTCATTTCAAACAATTATTTCTCCAACAAAACGCCAGTTATTATTAAAAATACGTCTCTTTTTGTTTCTGAAAATACGTAATTAAATTTCACTGTTTTTTCCGCTGATTTTTGAATGAATATTTCAGTGTTCGTGTTACGCATATTTTCTGGTTTTAATAATCTGGACGTGGTTTGTAAACATCATGCAATATTAATTCAGTGATGTGTACAGCGAATATTATGAATATCAAGCAGAGTGCTTAGTATAAGTTTTACTTCACCAAAATACTTCTCGACCGCGTTTACGTAAAAAATTCAATTACTAGGGAAACATGGACAGCGTCTCCGCGCGCGCGCTTCCATGTTTCCATAGAATTGATATTTTTACGTAAACGCGATCGAGAAGTATTGAAGTGAAGGAAAACTTATACTAAGCATACAGGCCGTAGGTTCGGCGCCGACGCAGTGATCACAAGTCGTGGACAATGGGTCGGAATCGGTTTCTCCGTCGACGTGGGCACATGTGTTAGTCATCGCGGTAGACTCCTCGGTCTACCTATAAATATGGCCTATACGCATTGTACTAGAAAGCGGCTATGCTTATAAGGTCGTTGTTATGATCGAGAGATGCTCTATGCGGTGTTAGATAAGTCGTCACTACTAATGATCACTATTTAAATAGGAGTTAAGTATGAAATCGATGCGTTTATTCGTTAGGCATTGATGTAGGTAGGCATTGTTGTAACCATATTTGACAGTCGGATTCGTGTCGTTACCAAATTCATATTCAATGACAATAAAGAGTTATTGAGTTGCTATAAATAGATAAATTATTTTTGTTTGAATTCATCGGCTTTCAGATTGTTAGGTAAAATCAAAATTTTCGTACAAACAGTGCTATCGGTTTTCATTCTCTAAATATTACATGATACGTTTAGTTTTCTATAAAATTAATTAATTATAAAGACTCGCTCGCGGCTTTGTCTGCGAAGTATTCGTTTATCGCCATGCAATCGCTACAATGGAATTTTGTGAAAAAAGTACTCCTATGTCATGTGCGTGTTCGTTTCATCCAGATTATAGACTAAACTACCTTTGGGTCAAATTTCATTTAAATCCGTTGAGCTGTCTTTGCGTGATGTAGTAACAAACATCCAAATACTTATTTAAACTTTCGCATTATCTGTGCTATAAGACCTAGCTTCGTACCAAATTTCAAGATTCTGAGTTTAGGGGAAGTATACCCTTTAGATTATTTAAAAGCGAAAAAGTTTTTCGGGTGCGCCGGTGGGATTCGAACCCACGTCTTCTGGGTATGCGCCCCAACGGGTTGTTCTACCAATTGAACCACGTCGCATCCAACCGACTTCCCCGAAATTCTTAATCGCTTACATACGCCAACAGTGGCGTGTGGTAACATCCATCGCAACTATGAGAAGCTACGACTCCTACGTTCCAAATTACATTGGAAATGCGTAAGAAATGATTGTACCACATCTATTTATTCAAATATTATTTATTTTATTAGCAGTACGGCTGCTCACCGAATCTAAGATTATTTAAAAGCGAAAAAGTTTTTCGGGTGCGCCGGTGGGATTCGAACCCACGTCTCCTGGGTATGCACCCCAACGGGTGTTCTACCAATTGAACCACGTCGCATCCAACCGACTCCCCCGAAATTCTTAATCGCTTACATACGCCAACAACAGTGGCGTGTGGTAACATCCATCGCAACTATTAGAAGCTACGACTCCTACGTTCCAAATTACATTGGAAATGCGTAAGAAATGATGTGCCACATCTATTTATTCAAATATTTTTTGTCATAAACGGCTGTATCTTTTGATTGCGTTGGCTTAGATGTTTGATTATTTCACAGCTCCAAGGGACAGTAAACTTGAGTATTTGATATAAATTTCAGCTTGATACCTCCACGCGTTCCTGAGAAAAAGGGTCTTGACAGACAGACGGACGGACGGACGGACGGACAACAAAGTGATCCTATAAGGGTTCCGTTTTTTCCTTTTGAGGTACGGAACCTTAAAAAACTGAAGCGAAGATATATTTTGACCTAATCTAATCTATATCTAATCTAATCTAGATATCTAATACCTTTAAACGAGCAATTCTTGTATAATACTTATAAGAAACGGCTCCAAGAATTTCGATGAAATTCGGTATGTGGGGGTTTTCGGGGATGAAAAATTGATCTAGCTTGGTCTTATCTCTGGGAAAACGCTTGGAACCGCCGAGTTTCAGCCCGAGCGGAGCTCGGTCGCCCAGGTACTTGAGTATTAACATGTCAAACGGTTATTGCCGTTTGTATGAAAAGCCATAAATACACCAATCTTCTTAAGGTAATTTTAGTAAGTCAAGTTTTTTTATAATTAAAAACAACAACCGTTGAAACTTCAACATGTCCGCTTATTGATCTGTATCTTGGTCCATATACTTACCACACCCAGTTTATTCAGATGTAACAGTCCAACATTGCTTTGCGCTGATATTTTGCATAGACTAGTTTTGGTAACGACTACAAATAAATATTTATAAATCTAAAAATAGCAAAGAAACAAAAACAAGTTAAGAATAGAAATTAGAGACATATCTAAAATCGGAGACTAACGTGAGGGCTCAAGAAATATTATTTATTACAGAACTTTTTATCCCATGGGAATTCTGATAAAATAAGTTCAAAATTCTTTGTCTCAATAATAAAGGGAACTTATATGTACTTAAAAGTTCTACTTTCTAGGTCCAAGTATTTGGGCTGGACATTGATAAGTGAGTCAACCAGGAGTTCAAGACATTTTACATTAATTATGGAAATGGATACTTCCTAAAGTTAAAATAAATATAACAAGAAATGGCGACATTGACAGTAGGTAGGTTTTAACTTTTTATCCATCCCGTGCGTAACTCAAAAATAATTTACTCTCTTTTGCAGTAAGCTTATTATTATATATTATTATTATATTATTAGTAAACTTACCTACATTAATGAATTGAAACAATCACTTTGCTCATCCGCAACCTTACGGTAGCTACGTTTATGTAAAAAACTGGCCAAGAGCGTGTTGGACATGCCCAATATAGGGTTCCGTAGCTGTTACGAAAAAATCCTTGCATATCTTTTTAATTTTACTATTAATTATACTGTCCGTATTAAACTAGCAATATTTTATAGGTCAGGCTGCTATTTACTCTTAAACTACTAATAATTCTCAAGCAAACTTAGCCGTTATAGTTTTCCTTGTTAATTGAGATATTTCCTCCCATCCTGATTTTTTCATAATTTTTATACCAGTTGTTTAGCTTTTAGAGGGACGTTCGATTTTGACAAAAAAATATTTCACTTTTAAGTTGAATATTTCGCAAACCAATCACTGCAGCACTGTAACGAAAAATCACTACAAAGTTACACGAGAAACAAAATCACCCCCACTTTACGTCTATGGGATCCACACTGTATGAAAACACACAAACCCAACTATGACCATCACAAAACTACACTGACGCGTTTCGAACTCAATTAGAGCTCATCTTCAGAGTAGGTACCACAACCGTACGCTATGCTATTAAATGTTAGAAGATGTTAGAGTCTAACATTTGGTTCAGTTTCAGTTTATTAATATGGACCTCCGCAAAGTAATAACTGATTCAATAAATTAAACTTACATTTGTAGTGATTGTTTGATAATAAATAATAGAATACAAAGAAGCAAATTAGCAACATCACCTTTGTATAAATAACTCTAAATTGTTACCTAAGACGAAAAACATTACATTTGCAAAAAAAAATGTCACGAAATTTTAGAGTCTACAAGTTAACGAAAAATGGTTAGAAGTTGTAACAACACTAATTAGGTATAAGCTCTGCATTTTGATTGGTGTAGGACACAATACTGCGTTCTAATTTGAAACATAATTTTATCCTAAATTGATCGGTACACTTAAGCCTAAAATAATATAAATTTAGGTGTTAAAACATCTGAAAAACTGGTTTCTTTCAATTTCGTAAAGATCGATTAGAAGTTTAATTCATTTTCGTTATATCCTTTCAAAAAATTAAATTGGATTGTGCATCTCACGTGAATCAAAGGCCGAATGAACTTTGCTCTACGCTGTCATTTCCATACAGAGTACGTGTAGGGCACAAAAAGTTAAAAAAGTCGTTTATGACCAATTTTCGTGCACGTACTTATTTTGAATTCTGAAAGGCTTAAAATAATTTATGAAGTACTAAAAGCCTGATTTTGTTTAACGCAACCTTTTATATTCACAGGACAACGTCTGTCGGGTCCGCTAGTCTATACTAATATTATAAAGAGGAAAGATTTGATTGTTTGTTTGTTTGCATTGAATAGGCTCCGAAGCTACCGGATCGATTTCAAAAATTCTTTTGCCGTTAGAAAGCTACATTACCACAGAGTGACATAGGCTACTTTTTCCGCGGGAAAATACCTTTTCCTACGGGAAAATTAATTTTATTGCGGGCGAAGCTGCGGACGGAAGGCTAGTTTCTTATAAATTTAGACTACATTATTTTGCGTGACGTAGTTAGAGTAAGAATATTTACATGCAGGGTAGCATTTTACACTAACTTAACCTAAACAAAACATTGCTTTGGGATTTTTATCAACATTTATGTCTATGTAGGTATGTAAGTAACTCAAACAATATGCAATTTAAAGTTCGCAAAAAGATAAAAATCAAGCAAGTACGTAGTCTACTAAAAAAATAACTCATGACTTTATTACCTACTACTTTGTTGGCGCCATTAAAATATACATTATGTATGTATACTCATGCCAAATTAGTTACAGTTTTCTAGTAAAAAACTTTTTTGAGCTAAGCCGCAAACAGACAGAAATGATGAGACTATATAATTATTTCATGTTTATCTTTCTTATACTTTCAGTTGAAATAGACAAACATTCGTAACCAGTAGACTAATAGTTACCTAATTACTTACTTACCTACTCTGGTCCAATATGTATAAGTTTGCCTAAGCAAATATTCATGACAACTTTTATTTTATTTATTTATTATCTTGCCCACCTATATAGTTCAAGAACCTCATTCATCAGGATCATGATTCACCATAATCTTCATTCCTGTTCAGTTCATGGACTTCGTATAACTACTACTTTATCTTTTGATATTAATACTAACTATATTTTGCAGAAATACTTACCTAACTCAAACTCCTGAAACAATAACTATTAACAACATTATGCATATACTTATAATTACTATAAGGAAATTCATTATCAGTTCCGTAAGTAACTTACTATGCAAGAGAAGATTGCATGTGAGCATACATTTTATGTAAGTTAAGTATTTTCATGTTTTGTAACTGTTGAATAACTGCAGCATGTTTATGGTTGCACGCATGAATAAGTTAATTCAAAATGATAAGTTTGAAAAGCTGGCAGTCTCATTTAAGTACTTTGTGATAAATATTTGGGTTCTTAAAGACCGTTACTCACCGATATACTTATTTTTTTATACGACTTCAAAAAAAGAGTCAGGATCTGATGAGTGGATTCAGGGAAAATCGAGGGAACTCTTCAGAAATGGTATATTTTCTAGTAACTCGTGCATTTGCTTTTGGAATTAATCATTTGGTGAAGTAAAACTGACGAGGAACACCACATTTGACCACCGGAACTTCGATTCGATTGGTTTAACACAGTTGCTAAGCAATTTATGCTCATCTCTATTCATATGCGGTGAGTGGAACTGATGGTGAAGCACCAAGAGGCCTTCTCAACAATTGAAGTTTCTGAATCGAGAAAAGCAATATTTTGTAAAAAAATGCAAGCAGTTGACATTAATTTATTGTAACTTACATTAGACACATTAAAAAACGAGTAATAAAAAACAAATATTCATTAGTGTGAAAGTGTGTGTGTGTGTGTGTGTGGGAAGCCGTGGTGGCCTAGTGGTTTGACCTATGGTCTCTCAAGCAGAGGGTCGTGGGTTCGAGTCCGGGCTCGCACCTCTGAGTTTTTCAGAATTGATGTGCTAAATTACATTTGTAATTTAACGTGAGCTTTACGGTGAAGGAAAACATCATGAGGAAACCTGCATACACCTGAGAAGAAATTCAATGGTGAATGTGAAATTCCGCGCTGGGCCCGCGTGGGAACTATGGCCTAAGACCTCTCATTCCGAGAGGAGGCCTGTGCCCTTCAGTGGGAGGTATATAGGCTGGGATGATGATGATAAGACCAGTAAGAAACGACTTATATTTTAAAATGAATGCTGCTATTATTGGGTGGGGCATGGCATGGCAGACCAGTGTAGCCTAGCTAAATAAAGGGTTTTCATTGAAGTGTTTACGTCCACGGATTCTTTAGTAAAGAGGTTCACGATGAAGCATATTGTAAAATACAAATTATAATAATAATTATTAAAAAATAAACAGCCATGACTCAGTGATTCCAGTAAATGACGTCGGTTTCGCACTAGTGGCTAAGCATTTTAGCAAAACAAATTGTCTCGATTAAAATCGGCGTTTACACTCGCAAAAGATGTTGATGGATTTCTCGAATGCAATCATGGAAGCACTTTCACTGCCCCCCCTCGACCCCTGCAGTACGCAGGAGTTATGTAATACTGCAATTCTGTGAAACCGATTGGGAGTTGTTAGTAAACCGTCACTTCATTAACTCTGCCTCGCTAAAGCAACAGGCAACAGTTACTTCATGGCGTCTTGAGTGCGAATTGGTTCTTTTGTTAAGCATGCACGAGAGTGAGTGAGTACACGAAAAAGTTGTGTGAAGCACTGACTCTGAAGAGTTACCTGCGTATGATTGACATTTTTTTTTTTTTTAGGAAACAAACAGTGACATTTCAACATAAATCAACTTAAGTAACAACAAACAGACCTTTAGTCCCATAGAAAATAAACGAATACATAGTATACTAACAAATCGAAACAGGGTAGGTGTTAGGCACCTTCTTAAACATCTAATCTGTCACCATACAGGGACTTGAAAACATCGGTAGGTAAATAATACATGCATGATATGATAGGAAATTTCAACTGGTGTACAAAAACAATTTAAAATATTATCGCTACGGTAGTTACATTAAAGAATGATTATATCATTCATTCTATTTGAAAAGATTTATTGCGTTTTGTTAAATTCCTATTTACGCAACAGTGGATTATGGTTATAAATTACTCGACTTACTATAAAACTATAATCAATTTATTTAATTTTTTGTCCCACTTAAGCTCTTATTTAATTGGATTGATTACGACTGATACTTATGGAAATTATATATAAAATTTACCATGAGCTTTTCGATGAAGGGAAACATCCCGCATAAACCTGCGAATCACTTCAAGGGCGTACGTGTGAAGTTTGCAATCCCCATTAAGCCTGCGTGGGAATTACAGCCCAAGCCCTCTTATTCTGGTTGGTGGCCTGTGCCCAGTGTGGGATGTATATATAATATAGGCCAGTGATGAGATGAGATGGTAGTAGTAGTATTATATCGATTTATATTTTTAAAGTGAGCTTGTGAGGATCGCATAAGTAATGAAATTAAATGAAAATAATTTCGATCACTATTTAGTTTGCATGTAGAGTCAAAACTTAATCTAAATCACTCCTCTGTAAAGCTTTTGATAAAGTCGTCAAAAATTAGGGGGAGACAGTAACTAAGGCATTTCATTAGAAAGGTAGTTTCATTACAAAAGCGTAGCCAAATTAAATATCGCATGTCAATCGCAATCTGCATCCAGTACTGCGTAATATTATTACGATCTTCACGGCAGGTAGAGAAGAAAGTGGAAGGCGATTAATCCAGTTTGTTATTCCAAATTCTGCGAGCTAGATATTATACCGAGAACTGCATATTGTGACAGGGCAGAGCCGCCAAAACTAATTGATTTTGTCGCTTAATTTTTATACTTTAGTAACAACGAAAGGACTACAAATGTTTTTGCGTTGTAATTTGTTCTGAATTATTTGATTATACTTAATAACTCTTGAACCTCAAAAACGAGCTTAATTTTCTTCCATGTTACATTTATGCAATTAACAAATAACACTCACACACAACACAATACATACATATGTATGTATTTATGTGTTTGTGTGTGTTACATTTATTAAAATGTTGCTCTATCTTAAAGTTTTAAATCAACTAAAATTCTGTCATTGTCATATCGTATTTTGCTAGCTTATTTAGTCAAAACATGCTACTAAGAGAAATTTTATATTTCACTGTTTATCTGCCTGCCTCATGTCCACTTACTCGATTCGAACCGAAGCTGAAGTAGAGTCCTGCAAAGTGAGTCGGATAAAACCCATAGGTTCAGTTAGCTACTGACGTAAATACTGCATCAGATAAAATTTAATCAAGATAATCGCGCTCTTTCAAAGATGGGAAAATTCATGTTCACGAAAATGATCATGTCAGAGTTCAGTGTCCATACTGCTGGTCCATTAGTTTGAATAAGTTTCACATGACTGTGTCAGGTACGTGTTTTTATGAATGGCTACCAGTAAATTTTGATGCTATTAAGTAATTATTTCACGAATGCCATTCAGCAAGTGTGATGATCATGACATTCTACATTGAAGTGATTAAGTTTTCGATCTACTGATAGTTATCGGCGTAGAGGTATGTAGGCATATTGAGTCTGTATTCGTAGGTGTACCTATAATTTTGTGTGATTAATAATAGATACCAGAATATTTATTTTCCATTAAAATGACTTCCGGTGGATATTTTTTTTGTATTGTTTCTTTTTAGTATATATTTTCCGTTTACTAGTTTAATTTGTATTACGCGAACTGGGCGAAAGATTGTTAATATAGTAGTTCACGCACGATAAAAAAGATCGCTGAACATACATATCTAGGAAGTCAAATAAAAAACCGGCCAAGTGCGAGTCGGACTCGCGCACGAAGGGTTCCGTACCATTATCTATAAATACGGCAAAAAAATCATGTTTGTTTTATGGGACCCCCCTTAAATATTTTTTTATTTTAATTTAATTATTTAGCTTTAAACAGGCAGGCGTAACATATGCCTAGAGAAATATTTCTCTATTGTAGCTTATTGTAGAATATTTCAAGCGTTTACCTGTTGCCGTTATCAATATCGAGCAAAAACGTGCATAAAATCACGTATGTTGTATGGGAGCCCCCTTAAATATTTTTATACTGTTTTTTAGTATTTGTTGTTATAGTGGCAACCGAAATACATCATCTGTGAAAAATTTAACTGTCTAGCTATCACGGTTCATGAGATACAGCCTGGTGGCAGACGGACGGACGGACAGCGAAGTCTCAGTAATAGGGTGTCGTTTTTACCCTTTGAGTACAGAACCCTAAAAAGCAACACGTGGATGCAGCGGGTGCCTATCGTATCGCATAATGTTTATTTATTTTCCTAAAATTTTTTGGCCGAAAATGTTTGGCATAATGTCGAATAGCATACTACTTGTTTGTCCTAATCTTTTTTGCGCATACACATTTAAATGTCCTAAAGGATGTTCGTCCTAATATTGATAATTCTAACATCGAATTACCTAAAACGTAATATGCCTAATATTAATTGTCCTAACAATTATTTTGCCTATCATTAACATGGCTAAATTTACATTAAACTCTGCTAAAAAAAACTTTCAGACTACGCCTAATTTAACCTGGTTAGGTTCGTTAGGTACCTTTTGTCCCTCAGAGCGGAAATAGAAGCCCAGCGAATCGGGGTTTTGTCTACTGGCTCACATCTCCCAGCATCCCTTAGTCGTCTCTCACCATTTAAAAAAACATTCCGAACAATTATTCTTTGGCCTGGTTAGGTTAGGTTAGGTTAAAACAATTTTAGTACATTAAATATTAGGAATAAAACAATTATGCACATTAATCAATCGACACTTAAATCTTAGACACAAAAAACGATAGGACAAATAATATTTAGGACAAACGACATTAGGAATAACAATTTCGGCAAATAAAAAATATGCGGAATTTCTAAAATTCAGGGGAACTTAAATACAGTCGATACGATAGATTTATAAAATGTTTCATTTCATACAGGCATACCGGCAACGGTCGTCCAACTCGGTGCAGATCGCGAGGATCGCTGCGCTGACGGTGGTGGCTGCCTCCTTCATCCTGGGCACTTTTATCCTGGCGTCGAGCTGGATTTCCGCGCGCTCGTCCTGCCACCAGCTGGAACAGCTGGATGCTATGCTGGACAAGGAACTCGCGCTCGAGGGCAGAGCCTATGGAAATGATGGACTTATGGCGGTAAGCTTATTTGACAATAACGCATTCTTCGTCGGATTCTGCCATACCAAAGGCAATGATTGAGTAAACTTTGAGGGCTTTTAGTTGGGCTAGAATTTATTATAGAGTGTTCGCTAGTTGTCAGAAATGTCTTCAAGGTGCTGTAAATGTTAAATTGCCGTGGAATGTTCACAGTCAGGATGAGAAATATATGACTTGTCACTTCGCGTTATACGTACTGGAAAATGATCCAAATTAAACATAGGTATACAGCAAATATGGTACTATGTACACTTAGATAAGTACAAGCAAAGTGAGAACATCCTCTTATTTTGCAGTGGTAACGATTTAAATGTCATTCAATTTACTAAATCCTCGTCAATCACAAGACTTTTTTTGCAAACAGGATGCTTGATTTAATCATATATTTAATTCTTATTTGCGAACTCAATCTCAAATAATGTGTTCATATATGTGGATTCGATTCTGAGGTTTGTGCCTGACTTTGAGGGTTCCTTTTCGGATTCCGGAATTCAATAAATCTTCAATTACTTCGAAGGACTAATGATTCCGGTTTCTCAAGTCACACTAGTGGTCGCATAAGAAATATTAAATAGCGTGACTAATTCATGCATCTCATCTACATTGTCTGTTTGTATTCAAAGGTAGGATGTAACTGGCAAATACAGAAAGGCATATGTCACTTAGCCGTTAGCCTTGAAAGTCACCGCTTACGAGCTTTTTTAGGACGCCTTTAAGTATATTGCATCTAGACCGCTCGCGATGCAGCGCGTACTTGCGGAGTGGAAATGTTCGTCTCCTCTTTGATCGCGAAACGCAGCTTGTTATCTTATGACAGAATTATTTACTTTTTACGTAGCTAATGTTATGTTGTTGGAGTGATTATGTAATAGTTGCGACTCTTGTCACAGTTGTAGGAAGATGGGTGTACATTAAACAAGTAGGTACTTACCTGATGATTGCGTTCACACGGAGATGGTCGGGCCGAGCGAGCGACGCCACGACTGGTTCACCTTGAGGCTCTTGTCGGGTGTTACGCAAAGATGCGATTCTAAACAAAGTTTTTTGATTTTACTACCTACACTAATGGGGCAGGACGCTAAGAACATAATTATTCTAATCAGCGGAGATGCATTTTGCATAATATGCTCATTGTTTATGTTAACTCATTGGCACTAGAGCCAAGTCTGTTTGCGGTAGGTTTCTGATATAAATTTAACATGTTGGGTTGTGTAATGAATGTTAACATCTGACACCGTCCTTAATGAATGAAGAAATCGAAGCTTTCAAAGAATTAGATTGCAGTCGTACCCGTTGAACGGCTTCACGCGTGAGAATCACCTCAGACAAAAGATTAGACGCGGTTAAGGGTCTCTTACGAAACCGAAAAGCGGTTGAACAGTGGATAAGTACATATGCTACTTTCATTTTCCATACTTTAAACAAAACATTAGAGGAAAGCAAATAGAGCTTTCTAATACCATCATAACTCTGGGTCTTTATCTACGATATATTACGTTAGAATCAAAAGTCATTAATACCAGTTTCTGAAATTGCATCATCAGTACCGGGTGCAGTGAAATGAAGTCAGCAAAAGGTCATGTCGACTCTAATGAGGCTTATACGATTAATAGCTACAAGTTATTGTGAGTCTAAGTTTGTGTCGCGACATTGGAGCGAAAGTTGTGGCCGGCTGGCCGTTGAACCCGGGTCGCAAATCGCGGATGCATCTTTAGCACAAAGAATTTCATGTGCATTTCGAATATGGCACTTACTTGTTGTTTGTAATGCGTCATTGTGAAAGTGCAATTATTTATATTACAGTATGACCAGAAACATGAGAGCTGGCTGTATTTCGGAAGTAAATTAAATAAACAATACAGAGTGTGTAAATAAAATAAAATAAATAAATAAAATTTGATAGTCAACTTTTTTAAATTTTGACGTTCATTAGCTTCAAATAATGCACATATTTAATAAAATAACGTAATAAATCTTTTACGTCAATTTTAACTTATAATACTTAAATATATCTTTTCCGTAGAGGGATTGACTTACCATAAAGTTTCGGGAAAATCTTATTACAAGTATGTCATCTAGTCGCGAATAAATCGCGATAATGCCAAGGTTTCTAAAAAAAAAGAAATATTATGAAATAAAGTCTCTAAGACATCGTGTTTTATCCTCATAGTGATTTTTCCTGCTATAAATAGAATAAATAGTTGACGCTTGTTTAGGCGGAAAATTCCAGGCACACAAGAGATGACACGACAGAAAAACAAATTCTTTCCTTTTTAATTTATAGTCGAACAAATAAATAAATGAATAGTCACTGAATGTCACAACAACTCTTGGAATTGTCTTCATTATTTTCTTTAAGGCATGTGTTACCTGATTACTGAAAAGAAATAGTTCTTTCTAACAAGCACAGTACTCATTCACGGCTTTTGTAAGCGGTGTTAACACTTAACAGTCCCGCATTATGTTCACAATGTGTCTCTCTCGTTACAGTTATCTGTGCATAGATTAATATTGTTTTCATATTTTAAATAGACTGGTCATACTTTCTTTTCCTCGTGTATTGTTTGTAAGTTGGCTGAGGCGATGTAAGCGTTCACACTTATTGTCATTCTAAGTGGATGGCTAACTCGAGTGCGCTCGTTACGCTGTTGATTTTCGTGAATTTTAGCAGCCAGCACGTTACAAGCTACAAGGTTTTCTTTTATGTTTGTATCAACTTACACATGTTAGTTTTGTAGTGCAAGTATCCAGCATAAAAATAATGGCGGAGATCAAAAAGTTTGATATATGTATGTATTAACGCCGTATGAAAGTGTTTCCGTTCACGTTCACGTCAACGTGTCATGTTGTTTCCAGTCAGTCGTCTTGTACTGTTAACAACCATTAAATATGCTGAAACTTTTTGATTCCCACTCTACCTATAAATGATCGGTTTTGTTGAGCTCTAAATAAAAGTATTATTATTACATTAATTATTAACAGCTTTGAGCCAATTAGTTACTAATAGGAAGTTTACTCTATATAATGATAAGCCGACAGCCGAGTATAGTACCTATAGTATTTTTGGTAACATTCGAGTACCTACTTTATATTTTTTGAAAAATATTCGAGTCGGTACTCGAGTTTACGGATTTGCATTGGTTTTAAATAGCCGTGGTGGCTTAGTGTTTTGACTTATGGCCTCTCAAGCAGAGGGTCGTGGGTTCAAATCCCGGCTCGCAATTCTGAGTTTTTCGGAATTTATGTGCGAAATTACATTTGAAATTTATTATGAGCTTTACGGTGAAAGAAAACATCGTGAGGAAACCTGCAATGCACCTGCGAAGAAATTCAATGGTGTGTGTGAAGTTCCCAAAGATATTATTTAATTTTTATTCCGTAAATAAAAAAGCGTATATTAAGCGACGAGAACAGCATTGTTTCGACGCTAGTACCTCGAATATTATTTAAGCTGTTCTAAGTAAAGCCACAATATTCTTAAGGTCGGTACGTACGCGGACTCGACGCTCTATTTTCATTGATAGAAAATGTCAAATGAGTATTCGTTTAAAAAAGGTTTTAAATGTATATATATATGTATGTATGTATGTTTTTATGTGCAAATAAATTCTTAAAACTATAATTTTATTTAACTATAAAATAAGGTATAAAAACAGGGACTAAGTATAAAATTAACATAACTTAAACTTAGAAATTAAAAACTAAAAATTATTATCTAAATTTGGACCCTTAGGTAGGGTGCCCATCACGCAGGCAGCATTCCCACGTTGAATTGCTATAGCAAGTCTTTGTGCGAGAAAGCTGCCTGCGCGAGGGTCACCTGTTGCCTCTCTCAGGCGCTTGCTAATAAATAAATGATTATAATTATGATTATATAAAGGACATACCTAAGCATAATTTCACGCTTAGTTTTCGAATATCATTAATATTCGAACGTCAATTTAAGTATTCGTGTATTACATCTAGCACTGTGTTTTCGTGTTTTGTTGTTCTTGAATGGGTTCATCACTACTCAAATTTTTTTTATATTAATATTCTGCAAAATAATGTACGAAACAAGTTCTAAAATAATACCTACATAGTAATACCTAACCTATAGAAAGATACGTGTATAAAATCCAACATTGAAAAACCCGTTGTTATTTGACATGTATGCTAATGTTTTTTTATTAAATGCGTACTCAACTCATAATATTTTTCAGATATTAATGTCGGAACGTAAACATTGGAAAAGCGTTAAGTCCTTGATTTGACCGCCATGACTGATGCATTGAAAATTAACACGTAGCTTGGTTGAGTAGCACAAGGTTACTTTTCGGTTGGTTTGAACGTCGCGAATGAGATAATGAAAAATGAACGCAGGTCATTCCTAAGGAGGATACGTTCCTAATTGCGAGGTCAGCTCTGAAAGAAGTGAATTGTTTCCAAAATTAAACGCCTATTTTAACATGTTGTTCAGATATCATCTTTCTTATTCAACGAATAGAGTTCCAAGTTAAAATAACTAAGCAATTAAGGTTGAAGTAGTTGTGGTAGATGTCAAACGTTGGACATTTGTACGGGATCTGATTACAAGTTTAGCCATATCATCGAGTAACACATGGTGACAACACGTATAAGTCCTTAACCACCACAAAAATACGTTAAATATCACACAGTCTTACTGAGTTCCACTGGCCGCGTTGATGGCTATATCTATCATCAGGTTTTTTTGGTCTGGCAGTGCAGGGCAATTGTATCGTGACGGATTTTTGCATTTCAGATGTCTAAGATATAACATAACGTCTGTCTCCCATGACATCAAAAACGGGTTTGAAAGACCACCATCAAGCATTTTCGACCAGATGTGAAGTGGCAGATTTTTTAATTCACTAATAGCAGCCACCACGAGCATACCTGGCACCCTAGGCAAGAGATTTAAACGGTCCTCTTTTGAGAGAAAATGTGACGAAATAAAAAAATTAACCGAATCCGAAAGAACACGAAAATCTTTCTATTGATCTGTTGGTTTTTGTGGAGTCGATTATATTTTATTTTTTATTCTTAAATTCTGTTATATTATAAATACTTACTTTTATCTCATTTACTATTAATCTAATCTATCTATCTATCTATCTAATCTAATCTAATACCTTTAAACGAGCAATTCTTGTATATATATATTTAATCAGGATCTCGGAAACGGCACCAACGATTTCGATGAAATTTGGTATGTAGGGGTTTTCGGGGATGAAAAATTGATCTAGCTTGGTCTTATCTCTGGGAAAACGCTTCGTACCGAGTTTCAGCCCGAGCGGAGCTCGGTCGCCCAGGTACTAAGCATCAAATATATTAAAAAAAATAATAAATAATGATAATAATTTTATAAATAATAAATATAATAACATTACATGTAAAGTGGGATTTTTTTCTCGTCTAAACCCATAGAGTGGCGTGTCGTTGGTGAGGTATTTTAAATATTGTAGGTTTGCTAAGACCACTTTTCGATTTGGGGATCAGTTTGTAAAATATTAAGAATTAAAGTGTTTATTTTTGTTAGAATCAAGTGTTGTGGGACAAGCTAAACACTAAACGGTTGGCTTGAAAATCTGAAAAAAATAAAATAAAGACCACTATCAAAGCTTGCTTTACAATTTAACGAGTGATAGTCGATCAAAACCAAAAAACTTAGTATTGAATATTTGTCGCATGTTATTACGGAATCCTACACTGCACGTGGCGCGACACGCACTTGGTAGGTTTATTACATTACTTTGGAGTGCTATACTTGTCTTGTCCCCATGTAGTAGGTACTCGATAAAGAACATAAGTAAACTTTCAATCAGATCTCGTACTACATGTCTTCTAAATTCCAAGTTAAAAACAACTATGAAATAAAATATCACGTCACGATATTATTAGCATGTATTTGTATGTAGGCAGGATTGCGGGCGGAAGTGGCCGATTTTCCGCGCGCGCGCACCAGAATGATCTCCAGTCACATCCATCCACAGCGGCCCATCGCGATGCAGTCATCTAGCTAATTAATAGCTTTGTCCACCCAGATACTAAATGCTAGTCAAGCGATGGTCTGGAAGAATTATACGTTTTGATTACGGATGTTGCGACAAGTACCCAACCTAGCCTTAAAAGCCGTGCTGTCATTGTTAGTGACCGTGGTAAAACATTTTGTGGTATATATATACCTACCGCGTTTATATGTAAGTAGGTTTTTGTTAAATCGTTATCACTCTTAACTACTGCAGGCTGTCCGTGGTGCAAAAGGTAACATGTTATTTTTAGAAGCTCAAGTAGGTTGGTACTTGGCGTGTTTTTTCAACCTTTTATTTAACTTGTAACATTAGTATGTTTGTGTGTAAAATTTATAAACCACTTGTATCGGATTGAGCTGAAATTTGGCACACTTGCATAATTATGTAAGGCCAGTGATAACATAGTAATCTGGTACCTACTTAGTGAAATGGCCATGGTTGTCTCCGCAAGATGAGACTCTTCAACATGGTTAATTGCATCGACTTGAAACTTGGTGCGGATATGTAGTTTGGATGACAATGCAAGTACAGTCAGTAAAAAAGGTTCTATTACTAATAATACTTTTAACAAAACTTTACTAAACCTTATTTTGTTACTAAACCCTAAGAAAACAAAATGTATTAAATTTTCATTGTTAAATCCGCCTCATTCAAATTCGGTCTCAAATATTAAACTTAACGGTCAAAGTATTGAATTTGTAAAATCTACGGTATTCTTAGGAATAACACTGGACTCTAAATTGCAGTGGGGATCGCACACCACAGCAATTGCGAATAGGTTGAGCTCTGCTGCGTTTGCAGTCAGAAAGATACGGCAGCTAACCGATGTGGCGACGGCACGGTTGGTGTATTTTTCCTACTTCAATAGCATCATTTCATACGGCCTTATTTTATGGGGATCTGCTGCAGACTTGGAATCAATTTTTATTTTGCAAAAGAGGGCTATCAGAGCGATATATAACTTAAGGACACGCGATTCTTTAAGATCTTTTTTTAAAGAAATAGGTATCCTAACCCTGCCGTCGTTGTATATATTTGAAATAATCATGTATGTAAGAAAAAACATATGTGATTTTCCCACTAACGTCGATAAGCCAAAGGTTACTAGAAACACAGGGAAGCTTAAAGTTCCATCTTACAGACTGGCTAAAACTAAAAAGTCGTTTCTGGGAAGATGCATACGTTTTTATAATAAAATTCCGAAAACAATAACCGAACAAACTGATACAAAATTCAAATCCATTGTGAAGAAGACATTAATATCTAAGGCGTACTATAAAATTAATGACTATATCATGGACAGGGATGTTTGGAAATAATTCCGATCCGCATTGGCGATCCCTAGTCTCAAATAGCGTATCTACTGTGTTAAAAAATTTAATTGTATTAAATACTTTAGATGTATGTCATTTAATAACAATGTAGATCTGTTTGAAAAAAATATACCTTGTTGAGTTTCTTGCCGGTTTCTTCTCAACAGGGTTTTTTCCGAACCGGTGGTAGATTTTTCGACGTTCATAGGAGCATCAATTTGATGCCTAAATTGAATAAAGAATTTTGACTTTGACTTTGAAAACTTATTTTGAAATTTGACTAGCAGTCGATTCTTTGGAACTTTACAACAAGGGTACAATATAAATTAATATTGTTTTAAAAATAACATGTAATTTTATTGTTTTCAACTTTCCAATACTCGTGAACATCGTGATCCATAAATTCGGACACATCAGAATGTGAAATTTCAAAAAGGTCGTTATAATTATGAAAGTTTTCTGTTTGATCATTCCTGCTATCCGCCGCGACAGGTCGTCCTTCGGCCACACTTCCTCATTTCTGCAAACTTTGCCAATACCTACCTATTTAATACTTCTGGATTGGCGTCATCTTGTAAGTTTCTAAATTGCGGTTGGTTGTTCTTTATTGCCACAATTAATAAGGTCTGATTTTGATTTAATTTTGATTAACTTTAGGGAGGACGATCTTAATGGATTGTGGTAAGCAGACACCACTTTCGTTATTACCCTTATTCCACAATACGAGGCTACCGATATCAACCAGTTGTTTGAAATCATTTGAGTTTTGTTTAAACAATAACAAACGGGTTTTGTCAGGTTCCTGTACCTACTTGCATTATAAGTAATGACGTTATTCATTTGTTTTCATATTCGCAAACAATGACATTTACATCATACGTATATACATAGGTATCTACATGGTATCTACCTATTCATGTTTAACATTACGGGTTTTTGTTGTAAATCGGCGAAATGTCCATTACATACAAAACTTTCTAACAATTAAACATGCCAACCGCAATTACGTTGGTTCAATACTTATAGGCCGGATTTTTATGCATAAATGTATTTGCCATACATATTCATACACGAATGGCTATACGAGACGAGAAACTGTGTTGTAGATGGTATCTTCAAAGTTTCTCTGTGCAAGAGGTGCAATTTCCTCGTTATCACGCAACGTTTGAGGCAGACGGCAGCAGCTAAACGCCATAAATGTTTCGCAAATCCAGTAAAAGTGTTGTGGGCGTAATGCACAATGCGACAATAGTACTGACGACGTAATCGCCGTTTTCTATCGGATTGGCTGCGGTGTCGCGCTCGGCTGCTCCCTCAACACCGCTCGTCAGTTTTTCACACTGTTCACTTCACGAACAGAAAGTTAAGGATTTTATTTTTCACATGATAAATAAACACGGCACGCAATGAATAATACCTACGCGCGTACAATTATTTTGCCAACCCCATTTGGTTTCCTTTGTTTCTCGAAATTCCCACAATGTGACGACAATGCGCAATTTTAGATACACCTCAGTACTTAACTAACAAGCCATCATATTATTTGTAATCAATCATGCTAGCGAGGCCAAGTGACCTTGCACTTTTCCGATAAATGTTTTTTTAAACACTTTGCATGATTGCGTAGTCGACTAGCGATTACCCAGTGAGAACACCGCAATTGTCATGAACAATGACGAAGCTCTATGTATGTGCCTGCGCATACTAGCTAACCTCCGCTAAACTTATGTACTTACGGGTTATCTTGCAAAGGCATCCGCCATTTTGTTGAGCGTTTTAATGTTTATTGCGCTAGAGTGAACGGGGACTGTGGTCAATGTTTTTGCTTTGTCGCGGTAATAACATTAGCTTTTGTAAAGATCCGCGCTGTAAGAAGTAGGAGTTACTTACGCTTACGTTTTCTATGTTTAGCTTTATTTAAATAATAGCCTTTATCCACGGCTTCGCATGCGTAACTAAGCCATTACCTATACAAATTACAGTCGAATTTAAATCCCGGAGTTTTACTAAGTTCCCATGGGGGTTCCTAAAAATTACACCTTGGGCCCAATTGGGATGTCCCAATTTTTGACAACGTATAATAAATCGAAAACCGTTTGGAGAAATAGGCTTTGTGAATCGTTTTCAGAAATCAGATTCCAGAAATATGATAAACTGAATTAAATAAAGAAAATTTAAGTAATGACCTTCATTTGACCCCTGCAGTGAATCGTCACATAGGCAGATACAAAGCGGGTCTACACTCTAAAGCAAATTGACAGTTTGAAATGTTGCTTATAATAGCAAAGAGTGACAAAGACAGAACTTTAATCACATGATGCGCACCTGGCTTTAAACAGTTGTCATTTATCATAAAGTCCGAAATGTATACAATACTCGCAATGTATTTTTACAAATTTAATTATTAAATTACTACGTTACAAGTAAATATGAAAGAATTTAAATATACATCCCATAACAAAGTAGGTACTACAAGCGGAACTCTCGCTTTAGTTATATTAACTAGAAAGGGAGTCCCGCTTGTAATATAACTTGTACTTTGTTATACAATTGGGCCCTGGTCTTCATTTACGTTGTATGATGAGATGAACTCACGTGCAAAATTTCATATCTCTAGACTTAGCAGTAAAGATTTTGAAATTTTATCTGGATTCCGTGTGATAACATAGATAAAAAGTAGCTTATGTGTTATACCATGTTAAGTGAAAATCTCAACCTCATGCGAATATTATCCCATCTGAATAATATTTAGGTACCTACATTTAGATTTGCTAGCTACAAGCACGGCAAAAGAAATCTCTATCTGATACTGAAATACTTTAGTTCTATTAACAATTATATATTTCACACAGTTTCTGCAAGTACACTAGACGGCCGGAATGTAATAAACGAAAACCTGGGCCGGGTGGAAGTTTTGCTGTCTGAATCTCCGACTTTAAATATTTTTCACTGTCTCGAATTAAAACTTTAATTATGTTGACTACGCACCTGCTGCGCTGGAATATGTGTTTGAAATTAATTCTAAGGGTCATTAAAGCAAACAAATCGAAAAAAGATAATTATTATTTTGAAATTGTAATCCTATCTTTTAGTCAATTATATCGGAAAAATATAGGTCTTTTTCATATTAAACTTAAGCATAGCATAGCTATTCGTACCTAATAATGTTTCCTCAGTTTCTGTGCTGTAATTGTGAAGGATAAAACGGAGTGATATGAAGAATTTTAGATGAATATGTTAATTATTACAACCGTCAACCATCTTGCTGAGACGTATGGATTTAGATCGGTTCCATTAAATTCAATTTTTATTCCACAATTGGATCACACTTCCTGGTAGCCTATTGGTTTGAGTGGTCTTTCGCCTCTTGAGTTGACTTGAAATTTACCATGAGCTTTACGGTGAAGGAAAGCATCGCGAGGACACCTGTTGACACCTGCGAAGAAATTGTATGGTGTGTATGAAGTTCCCAATCCGCACCCGGCCTGTATGGGAATTACGGCTCAAGCCCTTTCATTCAGAGAGGAGGCCTGTGCTCTGCAGGGGGACTTATATAAGCCAAAATGACGATGATGACTCATATTGTGAGCAAAATACGAAGGAAAAGTTCTTTTATCTGTAATTTTGATAAGTACCTACATTTATTTATAGATGTTGTTAACCTTTGTTTCAGGACGAGCCCTTGCCGATCGCTAATGCGCACGCGCTGCACGGAGTGCCGCCTCCGTCCGCGTCGCCCGTGGAGGCGCAAGCGCCCGCGCGCACTACCGCGGCGCCCGCGCCTGCCAGCCAGACCAAGGAGGACGCGTTAAACCGCGCAGAGACCAAAGTAGACGAGAACAAATTACAGGTACGTTGCAAAACATACCCGTATTTCTACTAAAATAAAAATAAGTGGCGTTCGCTCTTCAAAAAAGGACATTTTCATTAACCTTAACATTAACCCTTTACTTTTAACTTTACTAAGAATCAAGAGTGCTATTGATTTCGATGATTCAAAAATGTCCTTGATTTTCCGCGCAATTTTTGGGTCAGTTTTATGACCAAAAAAACAGTATGAAAAAGTCATAAAACTGAATCAAAAATAAAGCCACTTTCTTATTTGCGAAAATGAATAGTACTTAATTGATTTTGAATAAGAAATTTAAGGAAACTGTAGGTCTTATGTTAATTATAAGCATTTCTGTACACATTCTTGTATATGACCGTTTGTTTCTCTTCTCAATAAATAAAATAAAATAAATAAATAAATCCTCTTTAAAAAAATAGTAAAGAGTACACTTTTTATTGAAAATGCCAATAAATCTAAAATAAAAGTTGAGTAAAGTAAAATAATTTTTTTTTTATTGGTTGTCTGGAAGAGATCGCTTTTTAGCGATAAGACCGCCTATTGTCTACCTGAATTTTTTATTTTTGTAATGTTACTGTACTGTTTTTGGTGATCAATAAAGAATATTTGTATTGTTTGTATTGTATTGTATTTTACATTTTTTTGAGACAAGGTTTTTTTTTTTATTTAAGAGGGGGCAATAAAGTGATGAGTTTTATTTCGCATATATTACGCAAAGTTTAGAACATCTAAAGATATACTTAATATCGGATTCGTAATTGGTAGTAAATGTATACAACAAGATATTAAAATATTTACGATCATCCATCAGTATTATGCTTTATTAATTGGCAGCTCAAATATGGAAATGTGTGGTTTTTCTATGCTTTGATATGATAGGTACATAATTTCTGTGTTCATATGGCCTGTTTTATTATGTACTTGACAGTACGTTGAAAATATATGTAAATACGTCGAATTTTAAGCACGTAGGTATAAATTTGACATTTTATGCACCCTATTAATTTAGGTACTGTTCTAAGACTTTCCTAAGGCGTCAAACTATCACCATAGCAGTTTTAGTACTTGAAGCCTAACAAACAGACAAATCAACAAACAAATTCACATTCGCATTTATAATATTCGTTCGGATTATCTATTTCCTGTTAAATATCTACTACAACGAAATGGAGGCTTTAAAATTAACAAAATACATAATTTGATGGTTTCCTGAAGTAAAAAAATATTTATCTAGTTCTTCTAGACAGGATAGTAAGTAGTAAAATTTACTTCGCAGAAAAGTCCCTTAGCAAATGCAAACATTTAGGGCATATTTTATTTACTTATATCGTACAAAATCATGACCATGAACTATTATTATCAACACGAAACTTGGTTCAGATTTAAGCTGTCAGTAACTTATCTCATTAACACCGCCTAAGGTAAATTAGTTATCGAATTCAACCAAACAAATTTAAACAGGCAATATTGAATAACTAAGTTTAATTTTAATTTACATTGATATTCGTGTAAACTTACATAGATATAATATTTTCTTTCCAATTCTTCATTATTTTGCTATCACAAAAACTTCAATAGTCACAATAGTAGGTACGGTCGGCCAATAAAGTGGTCTACCAGTTTTGACAAAAGTTTCTGTGAAGCTGCGTACGGACTGCGCGCACATTACGCATACCCTACGCGAGCCCGGGTACGCGTACCCGGGCTCGCGTAGGGTACGCGTAATGTGCGCGCAGTCCGTACGCAGCTTTAAATCTAAATAAAAACTAAATAAATAAATATTAGGGGACAATCTTACACAAATCGACCTAGTCCCAAACTAAGCAAAGCACAAACTATGGGTACTAGACGACGATAAACATACTTATATAGATAAATAAATACTTAAATACTTAGAAAACATCCATAACTCAGGAACAAATATTCGTGCTCATCACACAAATAAATGCCCTTACCGGGATTCGAACCCAGGACCTCTTACTTCGTAAATATCGCTAAGGTTGACTTTTCTAACTGAGTGAAGTCATTCATTAGTCACTGTCATCATTATTATTGCAAGGGAAATTCGATCTCGTTGTATCAACACGTGCAAATGAACTTCAGTTTTTGCTTTTGCAGTTTTTGGGGTGGTAGACCATATTTTTGGCCGACTGTACATCAGATGTCATATGAAGGGTACACGGAAAGAACATGTCTAGTCTTTTTGAGTTATAGCGGTTTGAAAGTTAAGTTAAGTTAGTCGTCCCGAACAATTACTATGGTATCCATTTTTTAAACGTGAAAATAAACAGATGTATCCATATTTAATCCAATGGTAAATTATAGTAATTTGCGAGTTCTAAATTTTGAGATTAAAATCTAATTTTTCAAAAAAGGTGACTATAGACATGTTCCTTCCATGTACCTTTCATATGCTGACAGGAAAATAAACGAAGTTATTACTTTATTAACGAGATGTTCCCGTAAATAGTTTATTTCATTCAGGCCGTGTTGAATCTAGAAAGCTATTTAAAATAGTAAATTGATAACTTAATTGATAAGTTGATAACCTTTGACGATAACCGAGAAAATTGTTTGCGGTTGCAGTTGTTTACTATTTCTCGTTAGTTTCTTTTAATGTCCAACGGAGTGTGGGGTAATCTCTTGTTAGTTACGCTTACGCATAGAGATAATAATACGAACTAAACGACTCTAACTACCAAGTGAAGGGCGCTTCATTTTGGTAAAAGGAAAGCCTGTTTGAGTCAGTTTAATAGCGTAAGAATCTTTGAGACGTTTTCCGTTCTCCCCACGTGGGAGCATATAAACTAACCCCGGCAGCCAATATTTGATCCATTACACGCGTCATTGTGAAACAAGCTGCGTGTGGTGACGATAATTGATGATCGTGTAAATTGCAATACAAATTATCGGGTTTCAATTACGCACAGATGTTCATGTGCTTCAACAATCTCGCCATTCACAGTGAGGTTAAAGTTTTGTACGCAAATTGACTAGGTAGTTGAGTGCGAATGTTCATTGAAGCGCATGGTTGCGGGGACGTATGATGTCACAGCGCAGCTTTCTCCCGCCCGTAGTTTCCGCACTGCACCGCCCGCGCCGCGACCGTTGCAACGCGTGAAAGCAGCAGCCTCTATCGTTTTATTACTTACCGAACCGAAATTGACCAATTTTAAGCAATATACGATTTCATATTCAGTTTAATGAGGCCTGACACTAAACTTGTCTCGTATGCGGCTAAGTGAAAAGAAAGCGGCAGGTACTTACGTATTTATGTTATTGCGTTTTTATTGATATTGTATTAAGTACTGCAACGATAAATGTCTTAACTAACAAATCTCTCATTTTAGTTTACATTCTCGCATTCCAGTTTATATGCAGTTTCTCCATTTGCTATTTTATGAAACTAAGTAAGTACTTAATAATTTTCCAGCCCATCTAATATTCAAACCTCAGTTGCTTAATAGGTTTAGATAAGAATGTATGGCTACAAATTGTAGTTGCTAAATAGTTTATTTCTGTATAAGCGCTTTGTTCAATTTCTGCAACACATTATATTCAAATACAAGCACGATCGCAGCCGTGGAGCCCAGCGGGGTGCTGAAATCCGGGCATTCACGATTTTGGTGTGCGTTATTCGGCAAACAGCGCAGGCCGTCCCTGTCGGCGATAGAGGTATATTGGCTCGCCAAACCCATGTCTACCGCAGACATATTCATTTGTGCTGAAACATAACATTTGCATTGATTACTCCACGCTGCACAGGATTTAATTGCTTCTGGAACAGTTACTTTGTTTGACATTAGAATATTCGGAGTTCTTATAACATCACAAAAATGTTACTCGATTTTATGGACGTAATCAAAAACCCACGACGTTAGATACCAATAATGACTTGCAGAATAAAGAGTACGACAGTTCAATGACTCGAAAAGTGTAGGTATATAGGCACTGGCTGATCTTGAATGGAAATATTTTATGACTTAGAATAGAGGTTAACTTGGGTCATAGTTAAGTTAAAATTTCGTCAACTTGACTGCACCTTGTAAAATGTTTAAACGACAACATTAAAGCTCCCCTTAATAATTATTTTAATGGGAGAGCAGTTTCAAAGGCTTACAATAACGAGGTACTAAAATACTAAAGATTTGATGGAGTTGACCGACTGAAAGGCGTCTAAAATGCCCTGCAAACATAATGACTTGTTGAGAGGCGATGCTCCGGTACCTATCTGAAAACATTTTATAACTTAGCTATAATCATGCTGAAATTCAAACAACATAAAGATTAGGAGCCTGTTTGACACGGTAAAGAAATTGAAAAGTGAGACATGATTTCCATGTGGATGTTCTTTGTATTCGAACCACATTGATATACACTATAAATGAAAACAACGGACTGTTACTGTTAAGAAGTTATCTCATCAAAAACATAAATGTAAAAAATGTTAGCCAAGTTCAATACTAAAAATATACTTGATTATGGACTTCACCGACAAAAGGATTGAGATCTAAATGGGTGCCAAGTTCTGCAGGTAATACTGAAATCTATTTGTAAGAACAAATAACATTCTAAACAAGTATAACACTCTATTTCTTTGGTTTTTCTACTCCAACAGTGTTTTATAGTTATAAATATAAATTCCTAAATTTAACTATCTAATAATTTACACAAAGTAGATAACTTATATTAAATTGAAGCTTAACATTTGATTTGGCTACTTTTCACATACAAATCATCTTATTGGCTAATCAACTTATCTTCTACATTCAATTTGCTGGTAAAAACTAGCCAAGACAAATTCAACGCTACAATTATAAAAATTTTTGTATGTATGTATTCAATATTTGTTTCATAGTTAGTACGGCAATTTACACAGCGCATACCCTGAAACGTACTTGGCCAGTTTTCAATGATAAAGTAAATATTTTTGTGTTGTGGAGGTACGTCGGATGATGATGAACATTGGTTTAAAAGTTATTAAAAATTCTAATAAATACCATTGTTTATTGTTAGAAGTTGCGTTGAGGAAGTAAAATATCTTACGTAATGAATACCTATCGAGTTTTTCATATAAATATTTACTAACAAAAATGGTACTTACAAGGAATGTTAATAAAACAAATGAAAACAACTTGAAAATGGTTACGCAATACCGAATTGGTGTGCTTTCATATATTTTGGTAAGACGATGAGGTATCTATTTAAAATACGGGTGATATTTACAAACGGAGGGCTGGAACAATGGTGCGCGGGCGCATTGTCTCGCGCAGGATGTCCGAGCCATTGTAGCTCGCAAACAGCACAGAACGAGATCTAGCGTTCGTGTTTCAAACCGTTTCATCGACTTTTAAATGCAATTCGATGCTGTTTGCAGGGTTCCGTATCTCAAATGAGTAAAATGAAAACCTTCATAGGATTACTTTATTATCCGTGTGAATGTTTATCTGGTTAGCTATAAAGCTGGCAGTCAGTCGGACGAACTGTCCGTCTGTCATCAGTATTTTATCGGGAGCGAGCCTATGTATCCGTTGAAATTGTCAGTACTAAGTGTTATGAGTGTAACGAAGTTTCTTAGTCCAAGCAATCAAATAAAAGAAGTGTTTTTAAATAGTACAAAAACCGTGTTCAAAATCTACTTCTCTCTTCTTTGACAAGAAGGAGCCTTCCAACATAAGTAAAGAAAAAAAATCGATCATTCAATCAATTTCCAATGAGAATAACAAATTGCTTCGTTTTATTTTCCCAAAACTTGGCATACCTACTTAACATACAATTTTAAAACTTTAGTTACTTACAATTTTTTAAATTATACGGAGTCCTTAGTGTAAGAATTTGACTTGCACTTGGCAGATTTGTAACAGATGATTGTTTGTTTTGGTTATCTGTCAGTGTACGTACTCACATTGCCGTATCGAGCGGTTAATGGATGAGAAACGTGAAAAAACGAAGGCATCTTTTAATGTATAGGTGTATTTAGTACCTACATGTGTATTTAGGACAATTACGCGAATTTCAGTCTTGTTTCAGTACTTTAGAGAAGTTTTAGGCTATTAAATTAATTTATATAAGTAAATCCTTAAACGTGAACGAGGATTTGGAATTAAAACATGTCTAATTAATTTACCTTTATTTGTGTTAGTATTAAACAGGAAGGCATCTTATATAAGTCTTATGATGCGAAAATCTGTAGGTGCATAAACATGTTCGAATAAACATTTATAAAACTCGTAATTTCAAAATTTGCTCCAACGCGCTAATTTGTAATTCTTATGACGATCCCACGAAAGGCATTGTGTACGTTTAAAATTGGTTTGATATAATTATAATGGGCAAATAAAGCACCAACGCACGACTTTAAAATTGCGGTCGTGTATCAGATACCTGCAGGTACCATCGTACGTGCCAACTGCGGATGGATTGTTTATTCTTATACAGACATAACTTAATGCCCGACTAAGGTGTTAACAGAGACTGGTTATTTCACATTTATGATTTAAGTATTATTGTTCCAAGCAATACCTATAATGTTGTAGAGCTTGTCTAATTTAAAATGACGCGCGCCCAACCACCGCATTTACGTACATCTGTCAAGATAAATATTTCTTTATTGTAGCTTAAATTGAGTTTCAAATCCTGTGCGTAAATGCGGTGGTGGGGCGCGTCATTTTAAATTAGACAAGCTCTACCTCGTTTAAAGTCTTGTAACAATATAGATCTGGCCTCTGACTCTAGTTTTCAGTTTTTAGGTAGATCAGAAACAAAAAAGGTTAACTCTTGTTAACGTTTACGTTTACTAAATATGTTTACGTTGTAAACGTATCCCAAATCCACTCGATAAATTGAACTTAAAAGTAGCATTTACTGCTCGGAATGGGTAAAGTCCATAAGATAAGGTTATGGAAGGACGATAACTTTGTACTCACCTAGGGCATAGGGTATGTCTAGATCTCACACAACTTTAATAGTGTAGAGTCTTATTTCTGTCTCAAGCGAGATTAACTTCGGGCATAGACTATGTTATATTAATGTTTTATTAATTGTTTTCAGAAAATTGATGATGTCTACCCACATTTTGAGACCCCGAACTCAGACAGCGGGGAAGAGAGCTCAGAGTCTGACAGCTCAGCGGAGGACGAAGACGACCTCGACGCTGTGAGGCCGATGCTCAAACTGCCTGTGCAGTTCGACCTCGACGAGCTTGCTGGAGCCTTCCTGGCCAATAACCAGAAGTAAGCATAAGTAGCAAAAGATTGATTTAATATAGAGAGAGAGCATTAAGCCTGTTAGCTCAGCGGTGGACGAGCACGACTTTGGCACTGTGCGGCCGATGCTCAAACTGCTCTTGCAGTTCGATCTCGACGAGCTTGTTGGAGCCTTTCTGGCCAATAACCACAATAAATAGTACTTTTACTTACTCTTTGTTGAGAGTTGCAAAATAATATACTTATGCTCGGGATACACTACAAATAGGGCATCCCGATTTTGTGATATTTATTTAACTCTTTATTGAATTCGGTAACGCTCAAAGCTAAGCTGATTATAGGAGACAATAATAGACCGTTACTGGCTTGTTAATAATAATAATAATATTAATAGTACATTATTGTCGTGCCTGGAAGTAGGCCATTGCTGGCTGAGTATGAGTATTAAACTGACGAGCTTGCGAGTCCGTTTAACTAATACGAAGCCAGCAATTGCTATTCCAGCCGAGACTAATATTAAGCATTTCTTAAAAATGGTGAAGGAAAAAAAATTAGAATAAACTTTTACTAACTTAAATAGGTACAAAGAATTGCAAATCACTTCAAATTAAATGTCATTTAACCCTTTCCCGCCTTTTTTCATTAAAAAAACTGCAGGTGTATTTTTCTATCGAAAATACCACAAGCTGTTTCAAACACAATAAAAAAAGTCCGGAGTTCCAGCAAAACAAAACTGATACTGGTCATTTGAATTGGCTGTATACGAATAGTGCCAACTTATTACCATGGCCGCTTTAACTTTTTAAAAAGTTTGAGACTCGACAATAATGGAATTTGTATGCGACATTGTTGTCGAGTTTATCGAGCCTGCAATGTTTTTATTTTTTTAATTTTTGTACTGACCATAAACTATGCACTTCGCGTTCTGATATGTAAAGAATAATGTCAACTTTTACGGATATTTTTGAGAAAAAATAATTTGTTTTCACCCCACAAAATTACAGTAGGTACACTCCTGTTAACCATTACGAGGGACTGGAACCAAAAATAGGTAGAAACATATCTACAGATCTCCCGGCCCTCACCCCGTAAACACTACTAACTGTTACTAGTTTTACTGCTACTAGCTTTATTAAACTGACGAGCCATTAATCACTTCTACAGTAACAACATATTTACTATTATTGGAACGTATGGTGTTGTCCGCAGGGGCCGCATGAACTGCGTAGTGGAGCGCCGCCGCGACGACCCGATGGAGCGTCGGTTCCCGTTCAACATCCTGGGGGCGTTCGCGCCGCGCGCAGCTCAGGCTGAACGCATCGCCATCATCTGCCACGGAGGAGATGAACCCAGGTAAAAAAACTGTACTTAACACACTCGAAAGCAAAGAGAACAGGTTAGATTTTATATCTACAGTATTTTACGATGTTTACATACAGCAAATCTTCTTGCCCGTTAATAGTTAAGTTGTACATATAATACAATATCAGATTTGTTTAATCTAATATATAAAAATCTCGTGTCACGGTGTTTGTTACCGAACTCCTCCGAAACGGTTTGACCGATTGTTATGAAACTTTTTTGTCTATAATCGGTAGGCCTGAGAATAGGTCGTAGGCTATTTTTTATGTATGGCAAAACAACGTTTGCGGGGTCAGCTAGTTTACTATAATGCCATTACTGTTTATTTTATACAATTATTAAATTTATTAAAAATTTCTAAGGAATCTCATTGTTTTTAGATACAAATGGCACTGTCTATACAGTCTACGTATAAGGACTACGATATTTGAATGGATCAACGATGCGGTGAAGTATGGTGCGAGTTTCTCAACGGTTTTTCATTCAGGGGGCTTTAAAAAATCATGAGATGATTGAAACCAATTGACCAAGTCCCAAACTACAAAGCTAAACTTGTTTGGGTCAACGGATAAACATACTTTTGTAGATATAAATACATATGTATGTACTTCATAAATACTACACATTCCAGATTCTGGAAGGAACATGCGTATTTTTCATCCATACTAGTACCTATAGCTATATCTGCTACGACTAGGAATTGAACTTGAAACATCTTGCTACGTATTATAACTACCTACTAGGTTATCCTCTAACGACTAGGTCATGGGGCTTTAGAGCAAATCTTTAGCTTTTGTGCGGATACATCAATGATCACAGAATTATTGGCACTACGTGTCGCAAACGGTGGATATATGGAAATGTTGTATTTTACAAGAATCTAATCAGTATTAAGTATCAACAAGGTAGAAAATATAGCAGTAGAAAGGCAGATCCCAAAAAGATTACTGCATTTATGTGAGGTAATAAAGAAGTATTTTTAGAACAATTTTACTAGTGTCTATACTACATATAATTTAGAATTATAAACCACAACAACATTATATTCATCATCATCATCATCATCAGCCTATGTTCGTCCACTGCTGGACATAGGCCTCTCCCATGGCACGCCACTGAGCCGTGGTTTGTGTCGACTTGCCATTGGTCAGGGTTTGCTCTAACATTATATTGCGGCTCGTGAACTGTAATCTCTTTACAATTTTTACTAGAGTAACAATTGACGACACGCAAACAAAGTGACATTAAAACAATTTTATTTTGCGGCTCCCAGACTATTGTACTGTTTGCTAGGTAAGAAATAGTTGACGAGTCGCAATATAATGATGTTGTGGTTACTTAGTGTATTTTGCCGTTATTCGTTAAAAAATCTGGAAAACCAAATGTGAGAGCTAATGGTGAATGAACGATGACCGCTTCTGTCATTTATGGTAGTTAAAATCTACAAGTTATTATTATCATTAGTATTTCTTTAAATAGGCGGCCTTAAAAATAAAGTTCTTCGACAGCAGTCTCCCTTGTCAGTTTACGATTACGTCATTTGTGGACATGCGACCCGATGAGCTGGCCAGAGTCAATAATAACGTTATTATATCACTTACTACATAAATTGACATGTATTATTCCTGTATAAATTTGTATGAATGTCGTAAGGGTATTTTATCTTTGATAGTTAAGCTTTTTGATAGGTAGATATGTGATATAGGATTAAGAGGTGTTATGCGTTTAAGCGTAATACACAAAATTACGAGCATGTTTGGCAAATGGGGGTCGAGTTTTTTGGATAAAATACCGTCTGTCATTATTTATTTCTGAATAGACGCAAACATAAACACGAAAATATTATTTGCGCTCGTAAGGTAGGTAGGTACTAAAATGCGTAAAAAGTCGCTCTTACAATCTTTATTGGTAAAATTTCGGCTCTGTCATAGCTCTTTAAGTATCACAGTACGACACGACGCTACAGCTACGAGTAGGTAAAATAAACTAATTATACCGAGTGGATTTCCACGAGGGACCTTCCCGAAACCAGGTGATAGTGTTGCTTAAAGCGAGCAACTTTCTCCAAGGAACATAGGTCGAAAAAGGATTTTTTTTTTCGCCTTTCCATAGTAAGTCGGTCAGCTAACCAATACATTTTGTATGGGAGTCTGAATTTTTTTTTTCGTTTTTCGACCTATGTTCCTTGGAGAAAGTTGTTCAGTTTAAGCAACACTATCACCTGTTTTCGGGAAGGTCCCTCGTGGAAATCCACCCGGTATATCGTGCGACAATTTACACCAATAGACCTAACTCCAAAAAATTAAGCATAACTTATGAATATGAGTCTGGTAGCGGACAGACTGGACAGTCGATATGTACCTACAGCACTGGGCCAACCTGCACCGCTCCCTGATATCATATGTACCTAACTAACGTAGTCATGTAAGTTTTTTGTTACTAACTCGATATGGATCACGTCGTAAGTTGTCCGAAATAAATGATTTTTATTTTTTTGTTTTTATTTTAATGGGTCAAAAAGTCATCATCTTTTGTATAGATATTAGAAAAAAATACACTTAACTCTTCTTCTAATCTTTCTTCAGTCTAATATATAAAAATCTCGTGTCACGGTGTTTGTTATCGAACTCCTCCGAAACGACTTGACCGATTTTTATGATTTTTTTTTCTTTGTATTTGGTAGGCCTGAGAATAGGTCGTAGGCTATTTTTTATCCCTCTAGGTGATATATGGCAAAACAACGTTTGCCGGGCCCGCTAGTAATAATTATAATAATTAAACTCTTTTTAGGGTTCCGTACCCAAAGAGTAAAAACAGGACCCTATTACTGAGACTTCGCTGTCCGTCCTTCCGTCTGTCCGTCTGTCCGTTTGTCACCAGGCTGTATCTCACGAACTGTGATAGCTAAACAGTTGAAATTTTCACAGATGACGTATTTCAATTGCCGCTATAACAAAAAATACTAAAAATAGAATAAAATAAATATTTAAGGGGGTTCCTATACAACAAACGTGATTTTTTTTACTCGTTTTTGCTCGATATTGACAACGGCAACAGGTAGATACTTGAAATATTCACAGAATAGTTAGACTACTCACTCACTTCAAAAATAAATAATTAAATTAAAATAAATCAAATATTTAAGGGGGGCTCCGCTAAATTTAGCCGCTATTGTCACATTGCACGTTTTGTTCCGTTTGCTACCTAACATGCGAAGCGAAATTTCCCAGAATTTTGCTTAGTTCAGTAGTTTCTCACGTCGCTGCTAAAACGCTATACAAACAAACTTAACGGACGTAAGTATAAGTATAGGCATCTCGTTGAAGACGCATTTAATATTTCAAGGATAAATCATACGTCTCTTAAATGAACCAAGTTCTTGGTAACAACTTTATGCAAATGACTGGGCTAATATGTTTACTTTACCTAATGATATAAGTATCTAGTCATACAGTAAGTTACAGAAAGCATAAGTAGGCAAATGGGTCATACACAGATAAAGAATCGAAATTTGTCTCTCCTGTGGACATAACATTAGCGAGTCCGAGTCAGCAAACTTAAGATTTATTTAAATGGGCTTAAAGTTAGTCAGGCGTCCCACACGCCGATGTCGAGTTGTCTAAAAAATATTGACCCGTAACTTTTGCCATACCCAAAGCAGAGACGCAAACAAAAAAGTGTATACGACCCAAATAGGCAAGTAGATAGAAAAAAACAAGCAAAAATGTTGCGGATTGGGTTTGTTTCCAAAAAGGAGAAAGGAAACATTATCATTTCGACGTCCTTTGGTCTGTCTGTCTGTCTTTCACGATTTTCTTTATTTCGAGATATCATGTCGTAATTAATACGAAATACATGTATATGGAATCTTGCAATCGTAAGAGTTAATGCTACCAAAAGATACAACCTAAATCAAGATAGTGCATACCTGAATTTGCAGTATTATAAATTTGTAATGTTGCTTGCAGAACCATGGTGCCGGAGCCACAGTCGCAGGTGTTCGCATTCCCTCTGTCCGGGCCCGTGCGGCTGCCGCTGAGGCCCCAGCCGGAGCGTCCCATGCCGGCGCCCGAGCCCCGCATGCCCTTCGCACCCATGGCCCAGCACCGCCCCGGACCTTTCCCCCTCCCGGTAAGTTCTTCTTTATGGCTCTACAGGCTTGAGTCGGCCATGAACTAATGAATTTCCATCATGAACCGTAAGGAACTAGTTTCTCGTCTCGGTCTCGGTCCTCGTTCTTAGCTCCGTAGCAGTCGGTCGGAGAACATATGAGCAAAACTGAGTGAACGAGGGAATGAATAAAAATCGGAGCGGGCGGCTCACTTCACCTGTACTAAACCAAATACTATATCCGGACCAATCAATTCATTACTTTAGTTCTTAGTTCATGACCGACTCAAGCCTACTCGTTCCCAGATCTCAAACTTCGTTTCGGTCGGAGCTAAAGAAACTGAGGAAACTAAAAGACCAAACTAGTTCATTTGACCGACAACTCTTTCAGACTCTATGTACATAGGTACAATGAAACCAATTTAGGTCGATTCATTAATGTTTTACAAAATAGGATATATACACCATAAAACACCCATCCTGAGCGGCCCTAAGCCAAGCTGGGCTAAGCTGTAAAAGCCATCAGAGGCTAACAAAAAACCTTCCGAAAAAAAAAACCTTAAAACAGTAATTTCAAACTCTGATTCTGGTAAAATAACACTTTATTTAAGCCCTTAAAATTAGCTTAATATCCAATTAACTGCAAATTTAGATTTTTGAAACAAATAAATAGTTAGTCGATTGATTTGTCAAATAAGTAACGTCATAGACTATTATTGCTATACAAAATATACAGGAGGAACGCATTTTGATAGCTCATAATAAGAAGTACCCTATTGAAATTGTAACTGTGTCTTTGAGGTCAGTTACAAAAGCCCTATTCCAAATTAATTTTAAATTAGCTACCCATCTTGGATTCACACTGTTTATTAAATAAATTTAGAGTCTAAATACTGGATTCAAATTCTGAACAAGGATTTAACAATTCGCTTTGAACATGCTTTCCTGATTGGCTGCAGCGTACAGAACGTCCTAGAATTTTATTTTCTCTTTAATTTTTAATACGTCTTTGTAAACGACGCCTGTAAAGTTTTCTTCAAGTCGTCCAATTTAATATCAGCTTTACCTTCGGCTGCAGCTCTCCTGTAAGTACTGGCTAATACCTCACTTCTAGCTCGCTCGTAAAACTAATGGCCGATGGTGTCAGAAAAGATTGTGAGTGCAAAGTTCAACCGTGAACCAGACGGATAAGTGCGAACTGATGGACTGATGTATAAGAATTGGACATGAATATTAAAAATTGTAATGAAGAATTAACAAGTGTGCTCAAAAATAGTGTAAACTAGATACATTATTAGGACTCTGACTTTCTATTTCTGAACATGTGCATTAGAGATTTTTGAAAAGTATATGCGTTGATTAAGGTGCCCACAGTTTGTACAAAGATAATAATAGTTCTGTCCGAGGTAGAGCTTACGCTCTTCTCATGTCACATGTGCCCGTGAAAAGGAAAATAAAAAGGTAATAATAGGATTTCACGACGTTTTCCTGCGCCGTAAATCAAGCGGTATACTCGAGCGTTCCTGAAGTTGTTAGCCCGGAGACCCACATTCGAGTAAGTACTTACGTTTGATTCAATTTCGCTGAATCTTGCGACAGTAATATTTCGCAGACAGCAATTAGTTTAGTGTACTTCCTTTAAGATTTACATGTGCATTGTGACATTTAAATCCCATAAAAAAGCTGTCGGTAAAACGCATTATTTTTAATTTTATTAAATGTGAAACTGCGAGGTATCAAGTAACTTTTGTCATAAAACGCGTATGCAGGTTAACGGGGACCGTAAAAGCATTTGCTGGAGATGTTATAAATTGCATGGGTACCTACCCCGATACGTAATACGTAATCCGATTGCGCGTAACTAGATTGTTCAGCCAACCATATACTTTCAGGTGTAGGTATAATTATGAACACAGGTGGCCATTGTTTGAAGCCTTCATTATTTTATCATAATAGAAGCAGGAATGAAAATGAAATTATTGGACTGCATGTTTCATTCCTATTCAAATAGGATTAACGATATTTCTCATTACCCAGTATTACTGCAATCAAAAATAGTTCCAGTAATAATAACTATTGGGCGCTTTACTCGTTATTAGGGTTCCGTACCCAAAGGGTAAAACGGGACCCTATTACTGAGACTTCGCTGTCCGTCCGTCCGTCTGTCACCAGGCTGTATTTCAGGAACCGTGTTAGCTAGACAGTTGAAATTTTCATAGAGGATGTATTTCGGTGGCCGCTATAACAAAAAATACTAAAAAACAGAATAAAATAAATATTTAAGGGGCTCCCATACAACAACTGTGATTTTTTGCTCGTTTTTGCTCGATATATAAAAAAGAAAGAAAGAGAATAAAATAAATAAATATAAATATTAGGGGACAATCTTACACAAATCGACCTAGTCCCAAACTAAGCAAAGCTTGTACTATGGGTACTAGACGACGATAAACATACTTATATAAATAAATAAATACTTAAATACATAGAAAACATCCATAACTCAGGAACAAATATTCGTGCTCATCACACAAATAAATGCCCTTACCGGGATTTGAACCCAGGACCTCTTGCTTCGTAGGCAGGGTCACTACCAACTAGGCTAAAGCCTCACTTATTTATTTATTTATAAAAAAAATCTTTATATTAAAATAAAAGCGTACGCGAACTTACCCACAGATCTGAAAAAAAAGTGAAGGGTTGGACTGAAAACCAGCGCTGTGTGCGTGCGCATCTCCGTGGGCACGCATCCACAGCACACGCTTAGTTATAAATTCAATGTAGAAAATAATACTAATAATACTTTTTAATATTTTTTTTTTATAATATTGTATCTTTTTTTTCTAAGTGTGTTAATAAAATTCTATTCTATATTGATAACGGCAAGAGGTAGGTAGACGCTTGAAATACTCATAGAATATTTAGTTATATATTCACTTTTTTTTATGGTATAGGAGGCAAACGAGCAAACGGATCGCCTGATGGTAAACGATTACCGACTTGCGACTTTCAAAATAAATAACTAAATTAAAATAAAACAAATATTTAAGGGGGGCTCCCATACAACAAACGTGATTTTTTTTGCCGTTTTTATAGATAATGGTACGGAACCCTTCGTGCGCGAGTCCGACTCGCACTTGGCCGGTTTTTTTGTATAAGAGGAATAAAAAAAAAAAAAATATTAGGGGCCAATCTTACACAAATCAACCTAGTCCCAAATTAAGCAAAGCTTGTACTATGGGTACTATATAGACGACGATAAACATACTTATATAGATAAATACATACTTAAATACATAGAAAACATCCATAACTCAGGAACAAATATTCGTGCTCATCACACAAATAAATGCCCTTACCGGGATTCGAACCCAGGAGCTCTTGCTTCGTAGGCAGGGTCACTACCAACTAGGCTAAAGCGGTCGGTACGGAACCCTTCGTACACGAGTCCGACTTGCACTTGGCCGGTTTTTTTTGTTTGAGGAATGGAAGGAGATATGCGTTCTTTAGAGAAAAAAATTTCTTAGATAAAATTAATTAACTCATGGATAATCTATGGTAAATCAGGACTGGGACCGCGTGGGTACTATAACATAAGTCCAAAACCAGTGCGCAGCAGTTAATTTTTCGTAGGCATAATCAAATGTCTCAAGTAAAGTATGATCGGAATCCTGAATATTCATGGTTTTATTAATTAATGGAAACAAAACAAAATATTGAACTTTGATAAAAAATATTAACTTTTACATTTAAAAACCTCAATAGAGTTGATAACAATAATAGTATTGTGAACTTATGTAAAAACTTGAATTTTGAGTTTTTGAGTATTATTCTCTGGCCAAAATTTTGGTTTCTCAATAGTCATTGACAGTACGGGGTCTATAGAGTCCGACCGAAACTGGTTTTTACGACCAAAATTGAAACCGAATTTCGGCAACGGTCTCAGTTTCGGCCGAAACCGAAACCGAAACTTCCTTACAAGGACCATGTTTTGAGGAAAAATAAAGAAAACCTTAATCAGTCAGTTTTCATTTTTGTTCCCTTAAATCACATAGCTATGTGTCTGTATGTGTGTTCGATATTTTCACTTATTGATAATCAACATAACAACCCTGAATTCATAATATTATCACCACTAATGCAATATAATAAGTACCTAGTGCCTGACTAATGTTTGCTTAGGTTAATACCAAACAAAAATAAAAGCAAATAATGCGAGAGAGTTAAAATAACCAAAAAAATATTTAGATAATTAGGTTAAACTTGATTCTACTATATCTACATATGTTTTTTTTATAATTTATTCATAAAACAATAAAAAAGTTCACAATCATAACAACGACTAGGAAGCGAACCAAAACCGAGCACGGTTTATCTGTCGCTGCGTCGCTCATTACAATATTATTACATATGATTTTTATGCTGGCAAGAACAATTCTTTTAAGATTTTCTTATATTTATGGGGATTTTCACAAACGTTGCAGTATATGCCATCAGGCAATTCATTCAGAAGTTTTGGCAGTAAATATTCCCAGGTTCTTTTCCCGCATACATTAATAAACGAGGGCAGTATATTTCTACCCACACATGATAGGTTACGAAAATGTGCCGGTCGCGACCTTTTTTTTAGTGAGTTCATTTTACAAATCTCGTCGCTGATCAATACCAATTTGAACTTATTGTAAACATTTATAACATTACAATATTTAAAGAGTGCCTCATCGTCATCTTAACATTTTTTTCTTATTACTGCAGGTACAATGGTTTTTAGTAAGATACGTTGTAATTTATAAACGTTGCTTATGTAAGTTGGATATGTTCTTCCATAGATATGGATATGTGTGATATATTATGTTCTTTTGTAGTTTGTTATATTGGATTATTTTTGATGTTTACTACCTACCTACTCTTATGCTTTATCACGTGATAAAACTTACCGAATTCAAAATAAATCGCATGAAAACTCACAAAAAACAAAACGAACTGCAGACACAAGCCAGTCACGACATGATTAGGCATGTGGACGCGGCAAAATATCTTCGTCACTTGGAATTCAACGCGCCAAACATGACCTATCGCAGCCCGAGAACTCCCAAATGCAGTTTCGGTTTCGGTCGTAGTTTCGGCAGGTTTGCCGCCGAAACCGAAACAAAACCGAAACCCATTTTTTTGCCGAAACTCGACCGAAACCGAAACCGAACTTTCGGTCGGACACTAGGTCTATTACGATATTTGAAATTCTTATAGTCCCATCCCTTTCACTCTTCCGTTTAAGACTATTAGCGTGAACGGAACGGCACGATACGAAGTTCGAAAATAGAATTTTTTAGTATAAGGCCTGATCTAGTTTGGCAGTTTTAGAGATGTCTCCAAGAGTTACCAGTACGCTATAAATCAATTTTAAACGCAAAATCGATTGAATTCTAAAATAGTATAGTACCTACAGTGGTGGTCATACAATTAAGAACGATTTGAAGTTTCCGATTTTTTTTTATCTATATCATGTCATATGTCTAGTTGTGTTCCTTCTTAGAAGTAACAAGTTATGTTATAAAATAGCCACATGGATAGAGCAAACGGGATTAATAATAATAGTGTATAATTGCTAACATTTTTTTTTACAAATTTTATTTCTTCTCTATACTAATAAATTCAAATAGTAATGAAGCTGGACAAATAATTAAGAACGATTTATTAAACTGCTCGAGAGTTGTTTTATATGAAACTTAGATTAAATAAATCATATTAATGTGAAGTTGGTATAGAAAAAAAAGCAAATTAATACATTTGAACTAAAATTAATAGTTAGTTGCATGTCCACGGCTTTTAATTACGGCTTTACACCGGCGAGGCATAGAATCTATCAATTTTTGACATTTCGCAAGAGAAATAAGAGTTCCATTCTTCTAAGAAAACGTCGTACAGCTCTCTCAAATTGCCACACTGTCGATTTGAAACCTTTTTCTTGACTTCGCACCAAAGATGCTCTATTGGGTTAAGATCTGGGCTGTTGGCTGGCCAATCTAAGACTGAAACTGATTGTGATGTGAGGAATTCCTTAACGGTGCGTGCAGTATGCTTTGGATCATTGTCGTGCTGGAATGTCCAAATAACCGGAAGCACGTCTTCGGCATATGGTAACATTGTTTCTTGCAGTATATTTTTGTATTGGAATTGATCCATGTTTCCTTCTATCAGCCTAACAGGTCCAACGTCATGTCCAGAAAAGCACCCCCAAATTTTCACATTTCCCCCGCCATGCTTTAATGTCACTTTTGTGTACTTTGGGTCGAATGCTTTATTCGGAGGGCGTCGTACATATCGTTTTCCATCAGAACATACCCTATTTATTTTTGTCTCGTCAGAAAAAAGAACGTTTTTCCACTGTCTGACTGTCCAGTTTTCATACCTTCTTGCAAATGCAAGTCGGGCTTGCCTATGACATCGTTTCAACATAGGCACCTTCCTTGCTATCCTTCCGTTCAACTTATTTTCTACCAAACGCCTTCGAATAGTGCGTGCAGAGATTGCTGAAGGGTTGTTTTCGCCAAAATATTCTTTTCTCAACTCATTAGACCCTTTAAAAGGATTTTGTTTTGCCAAACGAATGATATTTCGATCATCTCGACGAGATGACTTTCTCTGTCTAGGTCCACGCGGAACGTTTGAAGTAGTTTGATACGTGGAAAAATGCTTTACGGCATGGAAAACCATTGTTTTTGAACATTGCAGATGGTCGGCTATCATTTTATACGACCAATTCTTCTCGCGAAGTTTTATTATTACTTCTCTTGTAGATTTATCACAACTTTTATTTTTCCCCATTGTTTTTATACGAAGTAATCACTTTTAAGACTTTAACAGCACGAAATGGCGCCAAAATTATACGAATAATAATCTACAACCACAGAGCCACACAGTGTTCTCTATTTAAATTTGAAAAAATAATAAACTATTCAGCGTTCTTAATTACGTGACCAGCCAGTAAGTACTAATACTAGGTTCAGATCGAATGTATAAAGTTTCTCTATTAATTTTTTAGCCAACAATGTTGCATAAATGAATGTACCGGTAGTACGGAAAAGTTTTGCAATACCGAGAGAAATAAAAAAAATACGGGCAATTAGTTATACTTGTTACTTTGAAAAAATCATCTCAATAAATAATCGTTCTTAATTATATGGCCACAACTGTATATGTTTTTGTGCATGCCTAAATTTTTGTTTTTTGATAATAATCATTTAATAGCAAGTTAATTCTGAACCCGGGGCTTGTTGTTCAAAGGACCAAATATAAATAATATTTAAAAAATAATTAAATTAAGTCTTTACAGATTTTGGAAACAGTTTATTTAAAGTAGTATAAAATATTAATAGAAAGCAAACCAAAAAAACTAGTGGCAACCATTTCGATTTGATTCGAAACTTAAAAAAATATATGTAAGTTTTTCCTTCAAATAATATACTTATGAAACGGTATTAAGCTCTATCTGTACATCTTTCTTTTCAAAAGCATTTTCGTGTTTTCCTCCTTTATTTTCTTAGAAACAGAAACGCGTTTATTTATTTTACTTCGAAAGAATCAAAACTGAATACAATTTTTTTGACTTATGTTCAGAAATAGACTGTAACCGGCAGATTTCTGTTTGTCCATTCAATTCTAGTCAATATTATCTGTCAGAAAAAAATATTTGCTCTCCTTATTATGTTTCTAGTCTTTTGTGCCTAAATCGTTATCACTACAGGAAGAGTCAACAGCGTCGTAGTTATTCATATTTATTACCTAGTCAACACAAAGTTACAATGTTCTATATTTCTACAAGATTTGTAAGATCATGACATAATATTGATTTTTTAAATCATTCAGTAGAAACATCGAAAACTTTAACGCTTCTAGTGCGAGATTATGTCCAAGTTGAATTGAGAATCATAAATTAATTGATTTTAAAGTTCAGCTTTCATTTCAAATATGAGTTAGTACCTACTCGGCTCTTCACAAAACGGTCGGGTTAATTTAGGACCTATCGGCAATATTGTTCTTACATAATTGTTCTTTTGTTTAAACTTAATTTTGATTCCCTTTTGATGAAGATAAACCTTTAAATTTGATGTAGCATTTTAGCGAAGTATATATAATTATGTTGTAAGATTAATTTAAATTCAGTAAAATATTAGAAACTAGCTGTCGCCCGCGACTTCGACAGCGAAGAAGTCATTTATCGTTATGCTACGGGAACTATGCAATTTCTAGGATAAAACTTTCCTATGTCTTTCCTCGAGACTTAAACTATCTTCATACCAAATCTCTTTTAATTTGCTTCAAATGCTATTGCACTCAGTCGAGTATAGTTTTCTAGAATTTCATGTATGTACCCATTGTTACTCGCGTCATCAAGACGAATCCAATGACGTATCATTTGTCAAAATCGGTTCACCCGTTGAGTAGGTAGTTACGAGAGGACATAGGAATAGACATACATACATACATACATACGGGTCAAACACATAACCCTTCCTTCTTCGCAGTCGGGTAAAAACGTACAAATAAAAGTACTTTATTTTTCGTCTGTATCCGACAAACACATACTTTAAAGTAACAGTCAGTAACCCTTCCTTCTTCGCAGTCGGGTAAAAAGGAACGCATGTGGAATGAACTGAAGCTTAACAAACGTTTAAGAATAGGGATGTAATATAAGCTGGCCCGTCAGTTTTTTATTATTTTTACATTAAACTTGGACGCCATTAACTTGTAACCAGAAGTAAATTTAATCCAAACAAAAGAACGGATTTTTCACGTTCAAGTTTTAAGTACCTAGGTAAAGTAAGATTAGATTGTAAGGTATTAGGTATAAATAGTTTTTTCCGACCTGATAAATAATCGTTTCATTGTATCAAATGAAATATGCTTAAATACACTAGGTACCTAATAAAATCACGCCTCGCGGGGGTTTATTTTTCTGACACTACCCGTAGTAAGAATAAGAGTAATTACTAGCATATTCACATATGAATATGAAGCTCCCACACCGAAGAACACATCTTTGTACATAGAATAGAAACCTTAAAATTAGGGCGGTATAAATTACGTGCAAAAGCCAGGCAGAAAAGGTCGGGAGGGGGAGTTCTCTTTGAGCTGCGACCACGCGTGCCGCCGCCTTCGCGGTGCCGCGGACCACATTTCATGTTCTTTCCAACATATCCAACTTCCTTAGATTTATAAAATCAGGTTACACTACTTAATATAACTATTAAGTAGTGTAATCTGAATTTATAAATCTAAACTCTCTTCAACAGAAAATAACTCCCGCCAAATCATCTTCTATAATTATTTAAGTTAACGAACAACTCGGGAAAGTTTCAAAATTCGAAAAGATAAGATAATTTTCATAATTAATTAACCGCGAAGCTGTGACTCAGCGAAACGTAAAACATTTAAATTATTTTTAAGTAAGTAGGTACTTTAAATTAACTTCGATTCGTTTTAAGTAATTTTGGATTAAGTATAGGAAATGTAATGCTTATTGTATTAAGTTCAACTCAAAAAATAGCAAAGAAAAATTTGTAGTTTGCCATTGTTTGTTAGGTAGGTACTTAGTTTAGTGAAAGGCTGCAAGCGTTTATAGCTGAAAAATACAGATAGGTATGTAGACACAGTGACATGGTGCACAGCGAAGATTGTAAACTCATAATAGGTAGTTGTGTGACATATGTATAGTGAGTGGGGGTAAGATGAAAAGCAGTGTAAGATGAAAAACTACTCGTAGCACCCAAGTGTTTTTCATCTTACACTGCTTTCATCTTACCCCCACTCACCCTAGTCAAATAGTCAAAGAATTAAGTTCGGTGCCTATAAATATACTTAGTCAGGGTAGGTATGCTCTAAATGTCGCTTAGCTCTAATGCTCGCTATTACAAACACAATGCGTTTCGCTTAGCTTTTGTACCGCCAATGTTCAGTTCGATCGTAGGTATTTTATGAGCACTTTTCAAGATGTCCATGACCAATCGCAGATCAAATGCTTGATTCGTTATTGTAATAATAATTACTAACGACGTAGGTATTGCAAAAACTTTGATTCTGTTTTTATTTCGTATCGAATTTAAGTCAAAATTTAATCTTCAGCCGTTTAGCAAAATTAGGCATAATTAAGTGCTAAAAAATAAAAGCGTATGACTAATAAGGTAAAATTATGTGTTTCTCTTTTTATCGCGATTATTTCGAATCGGTTCTTCCGTGTTTTTTAGTACTTTTATTTAATGGCTTGAAATTTGAGTATGTAGTTTTTGTGTAATGGTTGTTATGATTGTGAGGTCGAGGTTTGGAAGCCACGCCGGCCGTACGTGCGCGGCGAGAGGCGGCGCGGTCGTAATTAGTGGGAGTTCGCTGAACGTGCCGCTATTGTAGCTCTTGTATGACTTGCTCAATTATACATATTACCAAGTCTAGCACAACTGAAAATGATACAATGTAATCAACTTAATTCAATTACTTTGTTAAATCAAGTATTCTTTTGGGCATTACACCTTCGGTGTTCAGATTTTTAGCAGACATCTCTTTGTCAACTGCGAGAGCTTCGTTAAATGTCATTCGATGAACTTGAATTAGATCTCGTAGCAGTGATGGAATGATAACTTAATTACCATGTATGCAGACTAGTTATCACATCACCTAGGTAGGTATACAATACAATACAATACAATACAAAATAAAAAATAAAATAAAATAGGTATCTATCTAGCTATTATCTATACTTATAAAATAGTAACGTTAGGTACTAAAAGACTGACTATCTAACAGACAACGCACAGCCTAAACCACTGGAACTAAAGACTTAGAATTTGGCAGGCATATTCCTTGACAATCCTAAAGGCGTTTTTATTCTACAAGAGTAAAGCCACATGATAAAACTAATAGGTACGGTCGGCCTCAGAAGTTCCTGAACACTTTAGTACTTTGTCACTTTCACTAACGTGACATATTTCAGACTTTACAATATAACTGGTTATTGCGACAAAGTAATCATAATCATAATCATTCATTTATTTGTAAAATATAGGTACAAACGTGTTACAATTTTTTTATAGATCGCTATATTTTGCCGTGAGGCGTACAAATATAATAAATTAAATTATAATAAGTACTAAAGTGTTCAACAACATCTGAGGCTGACTGTACCTATATAAAATATTACTGAATGACTGACTGTCAGACAACGCATAGAATATATAAACCACTGAAGTTAGAGATTTCAAATTCAGCAGGCATTTTCTTGAGAGTCATAGAGGCGCAGTAAGAAGGGTTTTATCGATTTTTTTTTTTTGTAATAAATAAATAATAAAAAATATTAGGGGGAAGCTTGTACTATTGGTACTAGACGACGATAAACATACTTATATAGATAAATAAATACTTAAATACATAGAAAACATCCATAACTCAGGAACAAATATTCGTGCTCATCACACAAATAAATGCCCTTACCGGGATTTGAACCCAGGACCTCTTGCTTCGTAGGCAGGGTCACTACCAACTAGGCTAAAGCGGTCGTTAGCGGCGGTTCCAAGGGATACAGAACTAGCTAGAGTATCTGTAACATGCATTTTGAAAGAGCAATAAAGAATTGAGTAGTGAGATTTTTTTTTATCCTTCTACTTCTACGGGTGCGAGGCTGCGGTTTATAAAGCTATGCATGGATTCTGTTCATGATACGAGGTGAAATTTTAAACGTAATACAAAATTATTATTTCTAGCTCAGTTAATGCTGGACAATATAATGCATTAAATCAATTGTTTTAATTTGTTTTATTTAATTTGAGATGTCCTTACATTGAGTTGTTTGTGATTTAATTTCAGCAAAGTAGGAACATCCAAAATTTTACCAAACTAATCTTAGCAATTGAGTTATCTACGAGTATATTCATCATCCCATCATCAACCCAGCCCATATACGTCCCACTGCAGGGCACAGGCCTCCTCTCAGAATGAAAGGGCTTGTGCCGTAGTTCCCACGCGGGCCCAGTGCGGATTGGGAACTTCACATACACCATTGCATTTCTTCTCAGGTGTATGCAGGTTTCCTCACGATGTGTTCCTTCACTGTAAAGCTCATGGTAAATTACAAATGTAATTTCGCATATAAATTCCGAAAAACTCAGAGGTGCGAGCCCGGACTCGAACCCACGACCTTCTGCTTGAGAGACCATAGGTCAAACCACTAGGCCACCACGGCTTCTATATTATATTATCAACTAGGCAGAAACACAAATATTACATCACGTTTAAAATGTCACCTTGTATATTTACTTATTGAAATTTTAAAATACTAAGTCGTATCATCTCCTGGCAGCATAAACGTCATAAGCGAAACTTAAAGCAATTTCACAATCACCAGGAACGGTATTTTTGCATGCAGCTCTTACCCACCTACATTTTTTCTGTTGTTATGTAGAAGTTCCTTTCCAATCTTTCGAACTAAAGTTCGGAATGTAAAGCCAACGAGAATGTCCCGTTATGTGTAGAGAACAAAAGTCGAGTTTCTTTTTGCGAAGTTTTAATTAATAAAAATCAGTGGCACGCGGTCGTTGCACCCGGTCCGGTTTTGCAGCCTGAATGCACGTGAAATTATGTAATATGAAACATTCGGGTTTGGTCAACAGAAATACCTGCTCATAGGTGAATATCTGTTTTTATTTTGAATTGGAATGGATACAAAATGTCTCTATTATCGTCATGTGATAAAATGAAAATTTACAATATTTCTCTTGCACTTGCAATTCTAGTTATTTACCTTCAGTTATGTGTCTTAGGATAGGAGTATTAGGACTATACCTAGAGATTTTTCTAGCACGAACAACTTGTGGTTAGTGTTTGACATAATAATAACATCGATTCGATTTGGTATTCTTGTTCTATATTTTCAAACGTGTCTCACTGATATAATGCCTCTTATAAGACATCGATAAACCAAGTATTAGAAGGAAAAGTATTCGTTCGTGCTAGATAAATCTCTAGGTATAATTAGGACAGTATTTGTTTCCTTTTACCTTATCGCATTGGTCGCAAATGGCGGTATATCAGATTCACTTAGGAGTGTCGTCTACAAACATTTTAATTTTGCTGCGAAAACGCGTCCCACGTAGTTTAATAAATTAACATCTTGCGACGGAGTGCGTGAGGGTGTGGTAAAAATGAAGGCGTTTGAAATTGGAAGGCGCGTTGAAACGTAAATAAATGAAAGCGCTCCCAGGCAGAGCAAACACGATGCGCGTGCCGACGACCGAGGTCTTGGCGAGTACAATTTAACAGATTTTGATTTTATCTCAAGTTAAAAAAAGCCCGTCAAGTGCGAATCGGACTCGCGCACCGAGAGCTCCCTAGAAACTTGTATGTAAATATTTCGTTAGTAAAAGATTAATCGCACAAAACATTTTTTTTGTGATGCAACAACAAATTGACGATTTTCAGATTTTTCCTTTACTTGTTTTATGAGAATTTCCTTCATGCCAAATTTCATGATTCTAGGTCTATGGGAAGTAGGGGAGACCGGGGACAAAACTAACATTTTGCACTTTTACCTCATTATATGGTTAAGCATAATATTTTTGATGAAATTAATATAGCTATCTATAAATTTCGTTCATGCTCTTCAAATTGATGTCTTTAATTACCTAATTATTACTTATTTTGTGTGAAAAATAGGGACTTAAAAAAATTCGCCTGTTGTTACTTTCGACCCCGATACGTTGCCGAAAGTAACAGGATAAAGAAGTTTGTTTTAAATATGAGATGAAGTATTAAATTAATGAGTTATATTAATAATATTATTATTAGGTTTCGATTCCCCTGCGAAATGTTAAAAAATAAGGCTCAAATGGTTGTAACTTTGGATTGCGTTGACTTAGAAGCTAGGTTTTTTTTACAGCTTTAAGGGATCTCACATAAGAACTTTTTTTGGTGTATAAGTATTTCAACTTGATACTGCCACGCGTTTCTGAGATAAAGGGTCTTGATAGACAGACAGACAACAAAGTAATCCTATAAGAGTTTCGTTTTTCCTATAGAGACACGCAACCCTAAAAATGTTAAAAGATAATCGCCAATCATCAAAAGAAATCTATTTGGATACCTAAGTTTCAAATAACATAAAATTTGAAATGATTAATAGACACGAAGGTTATTTGATACAATGCAATTTTCGCAGAAATTATCAACTTCATAGGATTGTTAAAGGTCACCTAACCTAACTCAAACCAGTCCTTAGATAACACGATCGAAAAAGTTCGTCTATTTAAAAGTTTCACTGAAAATCTATCTTCTAATCGAGCTATTTTTGAATATATATTTTTTTCGGGGACTTCAGAAACGCGTCTAAATATTTCGATGAAAAAAAAAAAAAAAAAGAAAAAATTATATCTGTTTATTTCATAACAATTATACACCAATGACATACCTAGCCAATCTTTATTTTTAAAGATTTCTAATTGCTAGGCTATGAGTTGCCCTTAATAAATAAATTCTTAATAATGTTAATAATTATATTAACATAATTATTATTAATATTAATTATTATTATTAATTATTATTGTGTATGTAATGAAATTTGATATGTGGGGTTTTTCTGAGGCTAACAGTGACTCTATCTTAGTCTTATTTCTGGGAAAAGCGTGTTTTCGAGTTCTAGCTTGGGCAAAGCTCGGTAGTCCAGGTATTAGGTACCTATAGGTATATCAAAATAGTTATAAGGTAGACCAAGTGACTATTTTACTTATTTCGTCCAATTTTTTTTCTTATTGTCGAGTCAAAACACGTTCTCATCGATTTTATTATTGCCTTAACGCAGAAACAACACAAACATCTGAGCCATCTGAAACATCTGATCTTATTTGAACATCTGTGTACCTATAATACAGTCGCGTGCTTTAATTTAGGACCCATTTCGAAAAAATATCCTTTGAATTCCTATACAATATGACAGGACAGTCAACCTTAAGTGGGTCCCAAATTAAAGCTCGTGACTGGACATATAAAAAATAAGCTACAAATTCTGTGAGGACATCTTGACATGCACTCGTCAAATACGTACGCGGTCAGCATAATGAACCTACTTTACTTTGGAGTGGTCTGCCCGCAATTCCATGTGTCTATCAAGATCTTATAAGAGGAGGCTCCGTTAAAGACAAGCCGACAAGCAATAAAAACATATCGGAACATATTGGTCGAAATATTAGCGCGGGGACCGCGAGCGGTACGTGATCTCGTTATTAGAGGCTGTTCTGGTCGGAGGTCTGTTATTTATTTTTGCCCCGAGACGTGCTTAATGCCATCGAGCAAGCGGCAATCATCTTCTACTACCACTCAACAAAATCTACGTACTTATTTTTGACAACTTCTCATGATCTACGACAAATGCGCTACAAGTGCCAGTTAAGTACAAGCACATCTGAAGGCTCATTATAGCTGCGTTTAACATTATTATCTTCATAGTGAAAAAATACGGATAACTCACGTCTATCAACGAGTTTAGCTCGACATGTTTTCGTATTTTTTTCACTATGAGAAAGTCTCACGGTAGTTTTATTGATATTTTCACTTGTAAACGTAAACTTTAATGAATATAGAAGCGCTTAAGTCTCATTCTTACTACTTTTAATTAGGAAATTAAGTAAATTCGAAATAGAAAAATATCGTACTATTTTATTAAAATATTGGTTTTTGCCTGTGACATCATCAGCACAAAATTTGAAGTAATAATGAATAGGCAATGTGCTTGTAGTTCGCGCAATTTAAGGTTCCATACTAATATACAGCAAATATTCAATTTTAAGTTTTGGTCGATTATAGTCTCTAACCTGCAAAGTCCTTATAAACCTAACATACCTAGATTTAGACGACCAGATGGCCTAGTGGTTAGAGAACCTAACTACGAAGCTTGAGGTCCCGGGTTCGATTCCCGTGTCGGGGCAGATATTTGTATGAAAAATACGAATGTTTGTTCTCGGGTCTTGTGTGTTTAATATGTATTTAAGTATGTATCTATCTATACAATAAGTATGTTTATCCGTTGCCTAGTACCCATAACACAAGCTTTGCTTAGCTTACTTTGGGACTAGGTCAATTGGTGTGAACTGTCCCGTGATATTTATTTATTTTATTATACCTAACTGTGATAACTTTCTATTTAATTTATTGAATCAGGCGTTACTTTGCGGAGGTCCATATTAATGAACTAAAACAATTACTTTGCTCACCCGCGACCTTAAGGTCGCGCTTTAAGGTCGCGGGTGAGCAAAGTAATTGTTTTAGTTCATTAACTTTCTATTTACTCTGTTGATTTTACGTGTAATGGAAGTGACATACATAATTATTTGTTTATTAAATACTTGCTGAAGTCTTTATTGTAAACAACGGTTGCTAAGAAAAGCCACAAAAAATTGGCATCTAAAGTGAGCTTTAAATTTTTCGATATAAAAATGATTCTCTCTCGGCCATGTTCAAGCTGCATGCTAAATTTCATGAAAATTTCATTGAACTCAGGATTCGATAGCCTTGACTCACAATAAAAGCATAAAGCCTGCCTCCACTAGGCCACAGAAACAATGGTGTGCGGAAGCCATGCCTGAAAGCAGATAATGTTATAACAATTAAACACTGATACAATGCTGCATTGATCGCCTGCGTCTATTGGGCCATTTACCCAATTACGGAATGATTAAGCGAATATTTTGTTTAAACAGTTGACCCCGCCACCGGAAAGCGGCCTGGTTTACTGAATGTGTACCCTGGCCCAACAAAGATGTTGTGAGAGGAGTATGTATGTAGCCAGTGAATAACGGTATCCGCGGGTCGTGAGTGAACATTAAACAATTACCTAGGTGTCAGTGGGGCAGCTAGTAAAATAATCACTCATCTTCCTCAGGCAACTAACTGTACATGACGTTGATTTCCTTGACAGCTCTATAGTTTTGATTATACATGTTGAGATCTAAGAACATTTAACGTTTTAAGTGAAATATAGACGTAAACTCATAAGTTTATATCTTTATTTTGAAAAATATTTTGAACTATTTCGTTTCAAAACCATAAAATCTTTGATGTTGACTCATATGCAAAACATATTAAAAATGTAACTTTATTTATAAAATAAGCACAGTACAATGCAAGTTCAGGATTGGTATTTTTTAACCGACTTCAAAAAAGAAGAGGAGGTTCTCAATTCGTCTGTATGTTTTTTTTACTTTATACCGATGTTACATTGCATTGCTACGTACAAGACATTATTGTGGCAAAGTGAGGCATTGGCATCAGGTAAATCGTTCGGTCGCCGATCCCGAGCTTTTACGGGCAAGGCGAGGGCGATGCGCCACTCAGACTGCATGTCTATCATATTGTCAGGTAGCATCAAGACATACACGAGATCATCGTGATTTCTCAGAATTGCTGTTTAATAAATCCAGTAAAGCCCTGGCATACTTTTAACTTGATTTTCTGCGGTTTTGCCAGTGCAGTAAGAGGACTCATGACTGCAAAAATATTTAAACTTACAAAGTACATTCTTTATAAAAGATATTAAGACTTTCTGCCAAGAAGGTTTGAGTGGCTTTATGGCCAGCAACTACTGATATTGACTTCCAATAGTATCATCTAGCAAAAAAACTTTAGCCTATTCAGTTTTTGCGAGTTTAGCGTTGAGTTGCGAGTGGCTTGGTGTTTAAATACTTACTGTCGGATTTCTATTCACCTTGGTTTGTGGAAGTACACGAACGCGGCTCGGAAACCGATGCTATTCGGTACTTATAATTAAGTTTATAAAAATTTAACTTACCCTAAAACAATTGAACCGTGAATCTAATTGTAGCATTGGTTTGCGCCACTGGCGGCGGAACAGGCTGTCGTGACACCGATTGTACTGGCTGCGTTTTATTATCGCGCGTACGTTATTATAGGTAGGTATCTATCTCATTGTTCCCATTACAACACGATAGACTCTAATTACTGTAATGTTCTCTAAGTACCAACCTGTTGCATTTGTACGTAACACCTTGAATATGTATATTGGCTGTAGGTGCTTATTGAATTGCTAATAATTTATGGATGGATACATATATGGATGATTTATTTAAGTTCTGAGTTTAGGTAATGTTGGTTAGAGTTTGTAATTGTAGTATTAATTGAAAATGTTGATGTCTCCGTCTGGGAGCAAACTTGTCAGGACAGGACTGGGTGGACTTAACATTATCATCTTCATGCAAATAGCTCTAGTAGGTGCAACTGGTGCAAGATCGTTTAACTTGAATAAAATTATTTAATTTTGCAAAACTCAACACTTCTTATACTATGTTGTTCCAATATAAGTAGATTTATAAATACACCAGGATACTTGACTTAAAGATGCGTGTTATTTTTGTATTAGTATACTTAGTAGGTATAACCTTCGTGACAAACGTAAAAAGTTTAATGTAATCAATTCTTGACTCTGTAAAAAACGTTTTGTTTGTTTATACGGGGAAAAAACCTGTTTAACCAGTACGTGTAGGAAACAAACAAAAGCTAGTATCTTGAAATACCTTATAATTCCACGATCGCTTACAGTATTTATTTCTCTACTCCTTATTCTAATTAATGTTCTCTACCTATCATCATTTTGAAGTCATTTGACGAATAGCATAACGGATAGTCAGAACACAGCCACTTCATTTATACATATAGGTACAGTCTATCAGCGGGAGTCGGGCGCGCTGTGAAGATGCGCTCGGCGCGGGCGCAGGCGGTCCCGCGGAGAATAGCATCAGCGCAGCCTTGACATTTGCGGCGCGCGCGCGGCGCGCCCGGCGGCCGGCCACTAGCCCCAGCGGCGGAAGCGGTTGTAGCGCGCCACCGGCAGATAGGGGTACCGCGCGGGCACCTGAACGTTCTCGAGGTTGTACCCGCGTCGCCGCCGCACCAGCTCCTCGCTCACTTCGCCCACGTCTCTCTTCGCCGGCCTCACTATCTTCACCACATTAGATTCTAGTATCACATTATCTGCCGCAACTGCCTCCTCGGGCCTAAGTCTTGTCACCAGTTTCGCTCTGTTTTTTTGAGCTGCTAGAAATGTGTCGCTAAGCACGTAGTCCGATAGCTTTGGCACTTGGTTGTATCTCGTGGCGTCGATCTCCCGCTCGTAGCCGAGCCGGTCCCGGAGTTCCCGGGGCGCGGCGGCCGCCGCGAGCGCGACGCTGAGCGCGGATGCGAGCGCGAGGTACGCGTGCATTTTGTGGCGTGTACGTAGAGTGTTTGAGCGCGAGCGCGATCAACACACACTTTATATATGCGAGCGATCGACACCATTCGTTCCCAATTAGAGTTCGTATTTTTTGTGATCGGCGCGAGGGGCGCTCTTGAACTTGATAGCAGACGAGGCAGATGCAGGCGGGGTGCGTTTAGCGGGATTTCGCGGCTCTCGGAAGGATGGGTCGTGTCCGATGCTTCGCGGTAGTGCAATTACTTATAATTTGATGCACCGCAGCGCACCGGTGGCTACGAACGCACATGAACCTTGTTCCACATACATTACCCGACATTACCCGACGTCGACGGTGCTCTCAACTTTACAAGGTGACCACACCAGCGTGTGCGCTTATCATAGAATATATCACACCTTGACTTGTATCTAATTCTACACATAATCGTAAAAAATTATGACTTGAAAATTACATTGTACTAGTTTTATTATTAAGTAAATATTTAAGTAATACACCTACTTACACACTTCTACATTTGTATGTACTGAATATGCGACATACCTATTATTTTTCAATTTGATGCTGTTGAAACTATTTTCAAGCGGTATGCTGGATTCATCAGTCATTACGATTTTATTTATTTTTGTTTCCATACACGACTCAAGGGGTTATCGTTAATTCGAATGCTCTACTATGAATATAATCAGCACAAATTGCCCATTTACAAAGTGCACGATTTCCTCAAGGATTTTATTTAAAGCATCTTAGAACGAAAATTTGCTACAGCATCCAAGGCAAAATTATTATGAGGGGTTCAGACATCTGGAACCGTCATTACGGTTAAGCTGGCTTCCGACTCTCATTGCACCATTAGAATACCAATCACTTATTGATTTTTTATATTTTTAGTTGGACACTTTATTTTTTAATAAATCCAATCTTATTTCACTTTACCTCAATTGAAAAGAACAGAAATATAATTACTGCGACATATTTACACGTATAAGTCTGTATAAGTCTCACTGCTGGGGTTATAAAGTTGAATATTAATAATTAGTAGCTAACTAAGTATGTCCAGTCGAAAAAACTGAATCACGTAAGTACCTACCAAGGTGAATCCTTTTCATTACAAATGTCATGTTGACATTTTTCATACATCTGCCAAAGAAATCAACGTGAAATTGGTTGTGAATAGGTTCCACCACTCAGTTTCCTTGACTGTACCTGCCTTGACGTGATCTTAAAGAGGGTCCAGGACTTTACAACAACAGTATTTGATCTTGAGTAATTCAGATGGCTTTCAGTTGTCTGCAGGTTTCCTTCGATGATTTAACTTTTATTGAGAAATTTGTAGAAAACGAAAAATATTTGAAAAAAGGATTTTGAAAAAACTCCGGGGTTTTTTAGCTTCTCATAAGATAGGAATTCTCTGATGAGAAGCTGTAGGTTAAACCATTCGATACGTGTAAGAAACTTAAGGATACCTACAGAAAATAAAACAAGCCTGTTGCTTAAAAGATGAATGTGACGTTTACCCAGAAATAGGGATGTACTTATTTCTACAATATTTCGAAAAGGTGACTTTCCTCGTCATTGAAAATAATGATGCAGTTAAGATAATTTAGGACATAAAACAGATTTCAACGGTCTGAGATGTTCTTCATTTCTTGAAGTGAGTTAGGTAATTATCCCTTCGTCGTCAAAATAGTTAATTTGGGTTCTTGTCAGTAAAGAAGCTAGATTATACTTAGTTATGATCAGAAATGAACGTAAAACTTCGGTTATACTATACACCTCAATAGGAATCAATAAAATATATGCATATCGAAATCGAAATTGTCTATATATAGACTCAGTATTCATATCTTGAAATAGAAAGCCAAACTGGCAAGTTTGTCCGGAACAAAAATTCGAGGTCATCTTCCGATATGAGTAATATAGAAAACCAGAATACCGGAAGCCATGAGTTACCAACCTTCTGAGATTTGTTGCTCTGGTAATTACGTATGTTGCTGCTACAGCAATAACAACTAACAAATGACCATTTAAAAATATTACTAACGTTAACTTGGAAACGTAGATGATATATAAATAGATTTATGTATTTTTGAGGATAACATCGAGTCAAGGTTCACGTGCGACGAAAGTCGATGAACAAGTTTTTAAAGTAAATTATTGTATTTACCATGAGCGCCATGATGTAATACCGACTTATGTGAACTGTGTACTTATTCGCTTCAATCACCTTAGGCCTTGTGATACAGTTATAAATCAAGTGCTTGATACCAAAACGGGTTTCGTTAATTTGTACATACATGAACGATTGACGAAGCTTATTAATTCGGAATGGCTTAGAGATGTACGTAAATTTTAGTCGGATTAGTTGATTAGATTATTAATCTAATTAAAGGCTTTGTGTCAAGAAGTAGAAAACCATTAAGTGAATTAGCTATTCAAAGAGGAAACGCTGCCAGTATCTTCGCAACCATGCCTGAGGGAACTTCCTTTTAAGTTTAGGATAATTGTTTATAAATAATTATATGTTTTTTTTCATAAAGTATAAAATAGTAATTTTCAAATTAAATTTTATAAAGAAGAAGAAGAAAGTAAGTAGTTTAAAACTAATGCACCGCGTTGCGTTGTGTTTATTCAATCAGATAATTCGGATCCATAATTATGCCAAGTTGTGACTTTCGATTTTTTTAAAAATATCTGCTTGTCCTTAACATAAAAAGCAAGAACAATATTCTAACTTAATTTAGCCGTTCGTAATATTTAGCTACATCTCTACTATGTTTTAATTAATATGGTAATAAGGTTTCCGATGCAGTAAAACACCGGAAATAACTTCAAATAAACGGAAACAGCCGGATCTGGAACCCAATGTACCTACCTAAGTACCTAAGTAATGGGCGTATTTGAGTCCGTCAAGGCAAATCTGTACGCCCGCGCGGTCTTACTTTATTGTAACCAAAACTTTATATTGAACAATGGGTATAAAATTACTGGTGATTTTTTTTGTTTCAAAATGAGTGTTCACTTACGGACAATCTTTATCTATTCCCAAGCTTAAGCGAGTTTATAATAAGCTTGAAGCTTTTAGCTGACGCACTTCCCTCTGCAGTCTAAAAAGCCTGTCAATAGTCGACAGTGAAGATTCTTAACTTCATAGTCGGTAAATTGAAAGTGATGGCCGTTGATTGAAAATATTGGGACTTTAAACGAGATTTTTTTACTCTTCAGGATCTGTTGAGAAATGATTTATTTTCCAAATGTTGTAAAAGCAATCGAAAGTCGGTAGAAAACATCACTTGGTATTTGATTTGTAAATGAATCTCGGACTCTGCAAACTGGAGTAATCGTTTTGTGCACAATCGGTAACTCGCTTAATATTCGGAGAGCTAGTAGACATTTAACAACCTACGGTATTTGAGGCAGCGTAAAAAATTTGTACAATACTTGCTTTATGACATAACTGTCAAAACAAAAACAGAGACATAGCGCTGTATATACCTACTGTAGCGGGGTTTATACTCAAGAAATAAAAAAAAATAACGCTCCTTCGACAGTCGGGTGAAAATTTTTGCTAAATACTACACTCGTAGGTACCTACACTTAGATTATGACTGTAGGACACTATATATTTCGTACAGTATTGTATACTCAGCGTATGAAATGGAAGTATAAGTAATTTAATTATTCCCGTTTGTAAAAACAGTTGTCGAATCCGGTTCTGTTTGTTAGATTAAATGCTAGTAATAACGTCTCACAAAGGCTTGGGAGCGGGCGCGTAATATGTTGTGGTTTGCTGCAGATGATATTTCTGTACATGCTCACTAAACGACACTTAGCCAAGGACCTCGGACAATGCGGGTAACGTCCCTCTTCCGTGTTAGCTCGTTCCGCATTAATCACTGCAGCATCGTACGAATATTAATATTCTCCAACCGAATCTGATCACCCGTTCAATAGACAATGCGCCTTTGTTTATCTACCTGGACAGGTTTTTGTTACTCCCTTTTTTAATTAAACTTTTGAAGATTCACTTCAGCTCGATCGAGCCGGTTAACAACACTGGACCGAAGTTCAGTGAAGCTTAATTGAAAGATTTTTAGCGTATTTGGTAAGGTTCCTTTCGCGTCGCGTTCAACAACCGCGCCGCGTCATTTTTAACAAGTTCATATTGCGAGGAGAAGGTGATCTTTGTTTTGGCACATCGCACTGAGCCGGGCTGTCCTCGTGCGTCGCCGGTCATTGCTTCCTGATCAGCGGCCGTGGTCCCGCCGTGATGATGTCTCGTTGCGTTTGCGTAACGCCATCGCATACATTATTCATAGCTGACACGATACAGCTGCTATTATCCTTTGTTCTCTTAGTAATTTCATCTCACAATGATAATATGGTTATCATCGTTCTGTTGCGTGCTGTCGATGGATTTATTATTATTGTTACGATTGTTTTGTAGGATAAAGTTGATGCCCCAAGCAAACGGTTTCTGGTTTCAATTGATTCACTTATAATAGATATCTACCGATGCTTGAATAATAACATTATTACTACAGTCATACTCGTATTTTCACACCACCTGCTCGACAATGCCTTATTATATATCATGCAAACCTTTCTCAAAGTAAATCATTATAGCCCTTGGCTTTCGCCGGGGCGTAATGTTGTACTGAATTTCATTATAACCCGCCGGGCAGTAATGTTTTACTGAATTTCATTATAACCCGCCGGGCTGTAATGTGATTCTCACTTTTCATAGTTCTTATTGTTATGCGTTTAAAGTCTAATTTGTTCAAAAACGCACGGCGCGCCGCGACTCATTTATTTGCAGCTCCGCGGACGAACCAAAATAAATTCAAATACCTACTTAAAACAAAAGCCGCGAGTGTTTCAATACGCTGCAATTTTAAGCATCAAAACTACAAAAGAAGATAAAAAATTAAGAAAATATCGAGTGACGAAAGTGATTTCACTCCGGATTTCACTTCCATTAAATTAGACGCCTAGAATTAAGGCCACTTGCACAGTTCAGGGTTAAAAATTAAATCGGTAACCCTGGGTTAATGACAGTTCCATATATTTTAACACTTGTTAACCCTAGGTTAGCAGTTAACTCGGAGTTAAGTAGGTCCGTGCAAGCCGGCCTTAGGCATTGTTAATAATCTAATTCCAGAGAAGTCGAAGGAAAAATACTTAAAAGCTTACGACGGTTTCGACAAATGGAAAACTGCGAAAGGCGCAAAATCTGTGTCGAAATCAGTGCTTCTCTGGGTCTATTTCGAGCATTTTTCTAGTAGCCTTGCTTTTTATTGTCTCGCAAAAGGTGAGAAAAATAGAGTATACTCCTCGGGGATAAAACTGATTTTGCCTTGGGCGCGCTAAATTCCTTCACTACTCTCAGGACTCCATCTTAATTCCCTCGCTTCGCTCGGGAATCAACTAAAAACCCCCTCGCTACGCTCGGGAGTTACATCTAGAATACCTCGTTTCGTTCAGAATTCAATATCGCGCCCGTGACATAATGCAGTGCTTTATCCCCTTGGTGTAAAATCTACTATTATTTTTCAACTTCAACACTGTTAACACAATGTTAATTTTGGCGAGTTTCAAATTTACCTATTAAAACATGATTGTAAGAAACTCACTTCTAGTGTATACCTAGATAAGATAAGCATATTAATATTCTGTTAACAACACATATACACCAGCTATAGAAATTAACGCATGCAGTTAAGATTACACTTTCTCTAACTGTTAAAATAAACGTTACCAACTTACCACCCGCTTCACACAAAGGAGTTACAATAATATATCTACATGAATTTGCATTCTCTAATACAAACACGTTCAAAATAACACTGTTCGAAAATGCGCGTGTTCCGTAATGGTAATGAAATATCTTTCCTAATTTTTATCTGTGTAATATATAAAAATCTCGTGTCACGGTGTTTGTTATCGAACTCCTCCGAAAGGGTTTGACCGATTTTTATGAACCTTTTTTTGCCAGACAATAGGCCGTAGGATATTTTTTATACCCCTATTCTTCGCAGACGGAGTCGCGGGCAACAGCTAGTTATAATAAATATTTAAAAATAAATTATACGAGGAGTTTTTAAAATCAGTCTGGAACATGTGAGCAGGGGGTTGGGTTAGTTCTACCCATCTGAATGTTTAATTAATTTTATTAATTTATTATTTGTTTATATTTCCATGTAGTGTTTATATAAATGTGTAGGTAATATTAAATTTATTCATAATAATAATTAAAAAAAGATGACGGTGAATATACAAATAAATACATAGCATAATATCTTAAACTAAATTAAAATTATTATTAAAAATAAAATAAAAGTAATTAAACCAAAACTTTGTGTATATTTAATTAATTTTATATGATTTTTTATATTTGCGTTATATGATCCCAGTTGGTCGAAATATAATAAATTAAATTAATTTATGGTCAGAATCAAAAGCACATTTTGAACCAAAAAATTCAAAAAAGATACTCCTTGAATCAAAAATTCTTATGAGAAAAACCCTTTCCAGGGGGTCAATCAGCTCAACTAATCGATTAGCTGAAAACTTCGGGATTAATTTAAAAACATCTTGTGGAATGAAGGTAAATCTTATGATTGCTTATACTTAGTTGGTACAGGTACTAACTAAGTTTATTGAAGGGGTCACATACTTTACCAATATTACCTAAGTGCTTGCTAGGATTACCTATGATTTGCGGTTTTTCTATGTCTCTCTCTAGAAAGTAGTTTAAACTGCAGTAAAAAAGTTAGTCAATCAACAGGAGTAACTTATTAGCCTATAGGTGCGTGCGTCTCACCGTTGTACATGAAAGCATTTCCCTTGTCTTTCAAAATTCTATCCTGAACACATTCGATCCATCAGTTGTGCAGTCTGGTAGTCTCTCCCCTTACACTTGACTCTATGACAACACCGGCGATGGGCCCAGTAGTACCTCCTAGTCTATACTACTAATACGGTAATACAAGTATTACCTACCATGTGGTTGGACGTATCCATCTGTGAGCACGGCCCATTCCAGCTTATCGATTATTCGAGTATTGGAGTGAAATAATATGAGTTTTCTTTTGGTATAGATGCCATGGGACTCGTCCGAGGAGCAGATGGGTAACGCTCCTCAGATGCGTATTCACGTTCAGCGCGTGATTGCCATCCCCGCGCCCCACAATATGCCGCCGCCAGAGAACATGGGACCCTTCGCGCCGCCGCCGCTACCGCCCCAGCAACAGGACCTGAATGAGGTAAGTTAGTCAACTTGATTAGTCAATTAATTAGATGCGACAAATATGAGCAGGGTTATCCTATGGTAACTTGCTGATGATGATTGAACTGAACTAGGGTTTATTTCGTTGTAGTTGTTCATGTTGATGTGATTTTGCGCGACATGATGCCCGCGGGTTTGCTGGCCCCAGTCTAATATTAAGTCGTTAATATTCGGGCATAATATAACTATATGATTATGTATAGCATTGTAGGAATTCAATGTCCCCGACATACTAAATAAAATCAAGGTACCTAATAATAATAATAATGTTCGTGGATAAAATATGGGTAAGTAGTTAGAAGAAAGACATTTGTAAGTGTCAGTAATAAAAGAATACATAGACGAAGGTCAAGTTGTAGATATTACACTGAGTAAGGCATTTATGGAATACCGTACGGCGATTTAACGACAGTCGGATATGACAGCAGGAATATGTGACCTTAGAATATACGCTTAATGTAGTCTTATACAATCTTTAATACGGTTATTTATATTACAGCCTTTTTGAACATTCCTCAAACGCATTTTATGATTCTCTAGCGATTTTTCAGCCGATAGAAACGTTTATTTAAGAAGTAATTGCCGTGTATTTTTCATTGTTATTTAAGATTACAGATAATGAGGTCTGTCTGTTGTTTTATTCGTTCTACGTCTGTATGAACACGATTGTTACCCAATGTTTACTAATCTTTAAAATTTAAAGTTTAAATTAAGGAACGTATACCTAGTCCTTAGTTTGACCTTAACATAGTAATCTTGAAGTCCGATAGCACATAGACGCTAGATGTTTATCGCGATGCATATTTAAGAATAAGTATTTATTTTGTTTAAATAAATCACGTCATTTCTAATTATTATTACTGCTTTGTGAACACGGAAAAAATAAACAAACTTAAACCGTTATCGTACACAAATAATAAGTTTCCTTTAAAATGCAACCGTTTTGCACTTAAAGAAACCGGTCAAGACGAGCGCGCCGGAGACGCCCAGGATCCACTCCAAAGCCGTTACGAAAAAATCCTTGAATACCTTATTAATTTTACTGTTAATTATACTATTCGTGTTAAACAAGTAATATTTTTCTAATTTTGAATTTTGTACGGCAATTTCTGTATAAGTAGGTATTATTTTACGAGTTAGGCTGTTATTTACTCTTAAACTATTATTTATTCATTCAAAATTAAAACATAATAACAAAGATAGTAAAACTTAAACTATAAGTAGAAAATTTGACCTAAATCGCCGTCAATGGGCAAGGTGCCCAGAAGGCTGGCCGTATTTCCTCGCTGTATAGCGATCCTTATTCGCTGTGCGAAATAGTGGCCGTAGCCCTCTGGTCGCCCGAGGCCTCTATTAAGCGCGTCGACAAATCTTTGTATAGCCGACGCGCACTTGGCCCCCATGGCCCCAAGGTTTCAACGCCAAACGCGCAAACATGTAGCTGCTTCCTAGGACGGCATATTTGCGGCGTTTGGGGCTTTCAGCCGAGGATGCCGCAGCGCCAGCGGTGACTTTGGTGCTTGGGACATGGGACGGTGCCAGGGTATCAACACAAGTAGCATCCCAAACTAGTGGCCGACCCATGCTCCAGGGCACCAGCGACTGGTAATAATTCACAAGCAAATTTAGCCGTTATAGTTTTCCTTGTTAATTTCACAAATTTCCTCCCATCCTGATTTTTTCAAAATTTTCTTACCAACAGTTGGGCTTTTAGAAGGGGCGGGGGGAGGAAACCGCTCAATTATAACAAAAAAAATGCACTTTAAAGTTGAATATTTGGCAAACGAATCTGTAGTGCTTCCAAAAGACCTATCTAACGACACCCCACACTATAAGGTTAGATGAGAAAAAAAATCACCCCCACTTTACGTTTATATGGTCAAAACTCTTCTTATTTTCCCCCATTTGACGGTACACATACTTTACTTATTTAAGGAGGAAAACGCACTAAAAAGCATAATAACACCCTTTATAATCTAAATAATGAATGTGCATAATGATGTGGTTTGCACATTAACGGTAAATACGTAATTTTAAGTTGATAATGTTACTTCCACAGACACTAGGTATAGGCATTCATATTCACATATGCCAAAGTGATCAATAAAACAAAGTTGTTGAATATTATAAGTTATTTAAAACCTGATATATTTCGGAACCGGTAAATTAGTCCGGTAATCACTTATTATGTTGAGTTTTAATGTACGAGAACATGCATTAAATTAGAATATTAAACTGCCTATCTACTTCCGTAAAGTTGTGTTTTGAGCCTACACACACCAGCTTGGTTTTTACGAATCAAATTGATCTTGAAATGCAATGCCGATTTATGATTAAAATGATTCAAAGTCGAAATAAAAAAAAAAACAATTTAGGCATCAATTGATGCTCCTATGAACGTCAAAGAATCTACCACCGGTTCGGAAAAACCCTGTTGAGAAGAATCCAGCAAGAAACTCAACAAGGTATTTTTTTTATTCAAACATATCTAGGTACATTTTTATTAAAATACATACAACTAAAGTATTTAATACAACTAAATTTTTCAACTCAGTAGATACTTTATTTGGGACTAGGGATCGCTAATGCGGATCGGAATTATTTACAAACATCCCTGTCCATAAAAAAATAAATAAATAAATAAATATTAGGGGACCATCTCACACAAATCGACCTAGTCCCAAACTAAGCAAAGCTTGTACTATGGGTACTAGACGACGATAAACATACTTATATAGATAAATAAATACTTAAATACATAGAAAACATCCATAACTCAGGAACAAATATTCGTGCTCATCACACAAATAACTGCCCTTACCGGGATTCGAACCCAGGACCTCTTGCTTCGTAGGCAGGGTCACTACCAACTAGGCTAAAGCGGTTGTTATACCATAATATAGTCATTCATTTTATAGCGTACTATAAATTTTATTTTATTAATTAAACAAAATTGAAATGCATGCACATTTCAATTTTGTTTGTTTGTTTCAGAAACGACTTTTTAGGGTTCCGGTGGTTAAATGGCAAAAACGGTTATATTTTCGCCATGTCTGTCTGTCCGTCCGTCCGTCCGTATGCCCGTCCGTTTGCGGCTTAGCTCAGAGACTATTAGGGCTAGAAAGGCGTAATTTTTCATGGACTGTGTAGCAAATATTTTTTCTCGTCTAACCTAATAATGTGGGGTATCGTTGGATAGGTTTTTAAATCATTTCAAGGTTATTTTTTTTATTTTGTTGCCATGGGAAACATACAGCATAAATAATACATAAATTCAGTTCGTAAAGTTAAAACATAAACCAAAACAGTTTCCAATACATAAATTCAGTTCGTAAAGTTAAAACATAAGCCAAAACAGTTTCCACTAATAGTTTATACAATTCTTTGCTCGCCAATTTCAACTAAGTGGAAAATTATTGAAAAAAGATTAAACAGGTTTTTGAATTTGGAAAAATAAATATAACGTTAATAAACAAAATATTAGGCTACTAAGTACTTAAATAAAACTAAAAAAAACTATACTAAAACAATTTTGGAGACAATTTTCCGATAAAGTGATTCGTTTGCGAAATATTGATGGATGGATGGATGTGTGGATGTTACTCTTTCGCGCTAAAACGGTTTGACGGATTCTGATAAAATTTGTCACACAAATAGTTTATGAGCTGGATTATCAAATAGCATAATTTTTATCCTGGAAAATAGCATAGTTGCCGCGGGATAGCGAGAATCGAGTTCTTCGCAGGCGGAGTCGTGGACAACAACTAGTTTACACCAAGTATATGCACCCGAAAACAAATGAAGGAGAGATTTCCTCTTCATTTAAAGAAAAAGAGTTAGTTTATCTATCTATACATATAATAAATCTGTAACAAGTCGGTGTCTGTACATTGAAGATATTTGAGAAAAACTGTCACTAGGGCTATTTACTAGCGCAATAGAACCCAAAACAATGTTTTTTAGAATTATTGCCTGTTTGTCTGTTTGTCTGTGCGTTTGTGCGCGCTAATCTCAGAAACGGCTTAACCTAGAAGGATGCGGTTTTCACTGGTATGTTGGTATTTTCTTGGATTAACGTTTAGTGTTTGTTTCATTTGAATCGGTTCACAAATAAGAAAGATACGTCTATTTTAAGAATTTATAGAACAGTTTTTAGAAGTAGTGACTTGGGAGTAGGTACGGTGGTGAATGTGAACGCGGGGGGGGGGGGGTTCGGTGGGGTGTCGATGAGGGGGGGGGGGTTGCGGGGGGGGGTGCGGGTATTTTTTTTATATCGAGGAACTAAGGAGAGCCATAATTGATGAAAAAGCAATTTGGTTAAAAAAATAAGCTGCCCAAATTACTAATTCCACGCGGACGGAGTCGCGGGCAAAAGCTAGTCCGAAATAAAATCGCTTTACAAGATAAGCATTACATCGCAGCCAGCGGACCGTTGGCTCTCCGGAGGTTAAAGAACCCTTGTTAGCATATGAACGCTGTGAATATTTACGTCCATTTAGTAGCACATTACGAGCACGAGTGCTTTATACCATTACCGTAATGTGTTGTACAATTAATAAAGTGCGTAATTGTTGTTGTCTCTTTCTTCGCAGCAACCCACCGTCCTTCACCAGTTCGTGCCCCAGCCCGCTCCTACGCAAGAACTGGAACAGCCTGAGGTAAGTAAATGTTTTTAATTTACTTATGATAAATAAGTCTAAGATAACTTAAGGTAAAAATCTGCTTCATATTGGGGAGTTTGAGTATTTTCTCATGGATCCTATTTTAATAGAATTTTAAATGAGACCATCTCCGGTATAAAACAGTCTTTTCAATTTTTTAAATCGGTTGATATGGATCAAGCTATTGTTGAAAAAGATAAAGGTATTAAATAGCTTTAAATTCTTTAACAAGTTTTTTTTCTGTGTCTTATTGCGTCTGATGTAGGTGGAGTAGAGCTAACCAACAAACTTTGACTTTTAAATATCATCTTACTATGATATGAACTTCAAGGCGATTGTCTATAAAACCTACTGGTGGTCATGAGGCGATCAATAAATCGACTAATGCTTCTATTGTTTTCATTTAATGTATTTCTAATTGCGTGTCTGATTTGCGCTATCACGTCATTTATGTCTTACTAACTTAAGAATTATCCGGATATGGAATTAAATGAAAACCTTTTATGACTGCTTCTGCCGCACAAAAAGTTTATAAATTAGAAACGTATATTTTCTTATTCAACTTTCTAAGAGAAAATTTTTATAACTTATAACTTATAACGTACTAAGCGGGTATATATGTAGAATGAAAATACTGATGTTATTACCGCTGTTAGCGTCTATCTTTAAAATTACAATCAAAATAATCTAAATCAGCGTTCGAGTGCTTTAAGTCAGTAAAGATGGGCCATAAATTTGAAGGAATTTGGTGATAATACAAATTAATTCCGTAATTGATGTATCTAACTCAATTAGACTTTTTCTGAACGTTTTTGGAAAGTAGAGACATTATTCTTGTTATAAGATGTGGAATGAATATAAGGATGTGTTCAATAAATACCTATCCACTTGAAAATATGTGATACTAACCTAAGGTATCTGATTTCCATACTACGTTCTCGAAGTTCTCGAAAATGTTCTAGGAATTGAGGCCTACCTACATACTTGAAGCTCTATAAACGGAAAGTATCCTACCAAGTGTACCCAGCTACTTAGGCAGATTTTTCAGGAGAATATTGTTTAACATAGCCTACGACGCGACTCAGATATAGCAAATTTTATTTCGTAGGTTCATTGAGAAGCAGAAGTTGCGGAATTTTACTAATTCATGAGTAGATCATTGCTTAAGAAAATTAAGTATTGTTCGTTCTTTAATTAATTCAATATTGTTTTTGTTAAAATTATGGCTATCTATAAATAGATTTCATTAATTCAAAACTTTATTGTGTCCGAAATTAAAAGTGTGCGAAAAATTACAGTAAGTACCTACCTTACATGCTTAGTTAAATTTAGTACCTACTAAAATAAATAAATAAAATAAATAAAAAATCATTTACTACCTATGTTTTATTTGTTGCTTCAGTATCAAATAACGAAAGCTATTTAAGCTCGAGTCCATTCATAATATTTTTAAACATGATTATTCTGATTATTATTGTACTAAATGGGATTTATCACGCAAACAATATTTACCTCGATGTTTCGGCCACTTTGCATCATCCGTGGTCTCGAGTGGTGGGTTAACTCGTGACCACGGATGATGCAATGTGGCCGAAACGTCGAGGTAAATATTGTTTGCGTGATAAGTCCCGTTTAGTATAATAATTATGAGTGAAAATCATGAAAGTTTAAAACAGTATATGATTATTCTGCCTGTATTTATTGGTATATAAGTTTATTTTTAGTTATGTAAAAATATAACATCTATAAAAGTACTTACCTACACGATTATATCTTTTTAATTAGGTACGCAAAGAAGGTCACAGACAGCTGTCATTTCCAGGAATAGAGTGTTTTGATACATGCGGTATGGTGTGAAATTTTGGGTCGCATTGCATGAGATATTATTACTCTATGGAGACAAACCTTCATACGATGCACAGCGACACCATTGCGAAGATACTGTAGTTGATTTCCCGAAATCAAGTTTGTCATAAATAAAATCGATGATGTCATCGTCATTTTTATAGTTCCGTTGATAAACTAGCAAAAAACGGAATCCTGTTTAATTAAAAATAATATTTAATAATACTTTAATAATAAGTGCAGACAGGGAGAGTTGGAAGTCCAGGGGAGAGGCCTTTGCCCAGCAGTGGGACATTAACACGGGCTAATAAAAAAAAAAAAAATAATATTAATTTCAAAAACAACTTCATTAAAATAGTGTGTTAACAACTAGAAACTTTGTTTTCTAAATAGTTGGACATCTGTTTTAAGATAAACGTGCTCCTCCCTTTCATAGGTAATTGCTATGATGTTAAAGTGGAATGTAGCATAGACATGTAGCATTACTGTCACGTAGTACCAAACCGCAGCCAGCCCTTTTTAGGGTTCCGTACCCTAAGGGTAAAAACGGAAACCCTATTACTGAGGCTCCGCTGTCCGTCCGTCTGTCCATCTGTCCGTCTGTCACCAGGCTGTATCTCGGGATCCGTGATAGCTAGAGAGTTGAAATTTTCACAGATGATGTATTTCGGTTGCCGCTATAACAACAAATACTAAAAAATGGAATAAAATAAATATTTAAGGGGGCTCCCATACAACAAACATGATTTTTTTTGCTCGTTTTTGCTCGATATTGATAACGGCAATAGGTATATAGACACTTGAAATATTCACAGAATATTTAATTATATATTAACTTTAAAAATAAATCATTAAATTAAAATAAAAAAAATATTTAAGGGGGGCTCCCATACAACAAACGCGATTTTTATAGATAATTGTACGCAACCCTTCGTGCGCGAGTCCGACTCGCACTTGGCCGGTTTTTTTAGTTAAAACAAGTTGAAATTTTTTGTGTGGCTACCTGTAGTGTGGTTGTATGAGTGACAACGGTGGTAGTAAAGGTGAAGTGACTGTCTAGCAGGTACAGAAGGTGAACATGGAGGGCAGCCCAGTGCAGATGAACCTGCCGTGGGGACTCACGCAGGAGGATCTGCGCGCGATCCACCGCAGCGCCGAAGACGCCGCCGCCAACCAACGCCGCGATCAGCAAATCGACAACGACATGCAAGAGGTACATGGACGTTAAACTTTGTAGCCAGTGTAGCTAATGGTTGCCAACATCGTTAGAGTCAAGATCTACTTGATCACTAACTGAGTTGATAAATTTGAAACTTCAATATGTATGGTCAATCTTGATTTTTAGGGTTCCGTAGCCAATTGGCAAAAAACGGAACCCTTATGGATTCGTCATGTCTGTCTGTCCGTCCGTATGTCACAGCCACTTTTTTCCGAAAGTATAAGAACTATGTTGTTGAAACTTGGTAAGTAGTTGTATTCTGTGAACCGCATTAAGATTTTCACACAAAAATAGAAAAAAAAAACAATAAACTTTGGGGGTTCCCGTACTTAGAACTGAAACTCAAAAATTTTTTTTTCATTGAACCCATACGTGTCTATCTACTGGATAGGTCTTCCAAAATGATAGTGAGGTTTCTAATATCATTTTTTTCTAAACTGAATAGTTTGCGCGAGAGACACTTCCAAAGTGCTAAATTGTCCCCCCCCCCCTGTAACTTCTAAAATAAGAGAATGATAAAACTAAAAAAATATGTGATGTACATTACCATGTAAAATTCCACCGAAAATTGGTTTGAACGAGATCTAGTTTGTCTGTCTGTTTATATCAGGAACCAATCTACAATGATCCCATACTGCGCACATTTTGCTTAGGAGCGGGGTCTGCTAAGACTGGATGTTCATAGATACAAATAAATTTGTACGGAACCCTCGGTGCGCGAGTCCGACTCGCATTTGGCCGGTTTTTTAGTGAAAATATAATAAAATAATGAAAATAAGGATCATATCTTTATGTCATTTATTGCGGACATTATTTGAGTTTGATATTTATCAACTGATCTAGACTCTGCGCGATTTCGTCCACATAACTATGGCGAATAAGAGTCATAGTGATTTTCCTTGTCCAGCAATGTGATATCACTGTGACATTTTCTGTAAAAAGGTTTCATTAGTGGGTCAAGATCACAATTCAGTTGGCTCTACTGTACCTACCTACATGTTTGCATTGCCACGTTCGTTCGATCGCGATTGACAAGTTGGCCACGTTTAATAGCTGATTAATAAACCAACGATTGATTTAGGAGTTGCTTTGTGGAGACCATATAAATAAACCTCTAGGTTTTCTGCATGAAACAACATATTGATTACGCAAGTACGGTGAAACGTATGAGAACTCAGCGTGTATTTTTTTAATACGTCGTACTTTTTTGTCAAAAATACGTACGATGGGCTGCAAAAGTGCACGGACATCTCGGGGCGATAATCGCGTAAGCAGTGTTTGATCGTTTGATATTATTAACATAACCGCGCGCGCGCGCGCGCGCTCACGCGATTATCGCCCCGAGCGACGCGATTATCGACTTTTGAAGCCCACCGTACATTCTAGCCGCTGCCTGTAGTTATTTAAATTACTCAGATTCGAATAACCAACGCGCGGCTACATGCGAGGCTGACTGTTTTAGGCAAAACTCAATTTTGTCAAAAAATTATGTGTAAAATTGGGTGCCCAATGCAATGCAATTGCAATGGAACAGAGACAAACATACCTACTCTCAAATCTTATTTATATGTATTGATTACGATACTAGCGCCACCACACGTTGTGTGTAAAATTGGAATTAATGAGATGAATGGTTGTCAACAGGCATCGATCGTTATCCTTAATTAGCAAGCCATCTAGTTCTGCAAATGAACTGTAGATGGCGCTGTATCGAACATCAAGTGTTAGATACGCTAGATAGGTCGTCTACTCTGGCGTCAGGTACTTAAAAGTCCGCGTTTTTTCCTGATTAAAAGTACAAAAGTCGTAGTCTTCAAACGATTAGATACTCACGAATGATGACGATGTGCTTCATGATGAGAACGGCGAATCTTATTAAATCCGTTCGATGGAACAAAGATGGCTGATAATTCCAAATTTCAACTTAAAATGCGATTGTAGGACGAATGTGCAAGAAAGTTCTGACATGTTCGAAAAAATATCAGGGGACGGAAGAGCTGGCAGCTTCCACGTACAATGTACTAGCATTACTATACAGCGAGGAAATGCTGCCAGCATCTTTCATTGCCAGCAGCATCACCGCGGGGGAAACCCTTCTAATTTTTTTCTAGTTTTAGTTTACTAGTTTGTGATTTTCACTCATAACTATAACACTAAACGGGACTTATGACGTCAACGTTGACCCGTTTAAGTGTAATAGTTTTATTTTAGTTTAAGATATTATGTCATGTTCTATTAATTTATTTGTTTTTGTAAATAAATATAAAAAAATGTCATAGTCAATTTCTATATTAAATTCTTGGGATTGACAGGTTAAGACCATCGTGAACACGCTGGCGGCGGCGGCGGAGGCGGAAGCGGAGGCGGAGGCGCAGGAGGAGCGACGCCGCGCTGACGCGCCCGCGCAAGACGCGCCCGCGCTGCCGCCGCGCGCGCCGCGCACCCTGCTGCTGCCACAGGACATGCCCATGGAGGAGAGGCCGCATTGTAAGTTCATCCGTCTACTTAGAGCCATGGCCTCATTCGCACGGGAGAACAAATGCATTTTCAAGTATATGTTTATACGACAGCGCTTTTAAAACGCGACGTTTTTTATCGAGCAGTGTTGCATTTTGAACGCTGGGCGTTAGGCGTTAAAGGCAATTTTAGTATTTTGTTCTATTTGAACGCTTTTAAAACGGGCGTTAAAAAAGCTGCCGTGTGATTGAGGCCTATGTCTTAGACTGCTTTCCTACACTGCATGACGATGGTATGTTTGTATAAACGAATGCGAATCATCACACTGATGATTGCACCTAGCAGATTACGCACCGTTTCCGCTGTATGACATAGCGTTACGGGAAAAAAGGGGACGGAAGTAAGTTCATTAACAACAGAGTTAGCTTTCAATTTCTTTTCCAGAAGACCTCTTTTCAGTATTATATTGCTAGATATTGCCCGGGACTCTGTCTGCAAAGAATAGGGGTATAAAATTAGCTTACCAACTTCTCAGACCTACCAAGTGTAGACAAACAAATATTACTTATAAAAATCAGTCAAGCTGTTTCGGAGGACTTCGATAACAAACACTAAGTCTCGAGATTTTTATGTATTAGAAAGAAGATACATACAGAAATTTACCCCTGAAATGTTTTTTACTACGTTCAAAATTTTAGTCTTTGTAGCTTCCAGCAATGTAATATCAAACCTTCGCTTAGCACTGCACTTAAGTCTGATCTCTGACTACGTCTGCAACTTTCGTTAATTACCTAAATATTTCATTGAGTGTTACTTCCAGTCGATTATCTTTTTAAAACGGATTAGATAACTTTCCATCCGGAGCTAAATGCAGAAATCGCCTGCATAGTACATAAATACTCTAGTTATAATAATGAATTGTAGCTAAGGTTAGTGTTTTACGTGTTCCAGACATGCAGCCCCGCTCAGTGCGTAGCGTGGATGCGCTGCTGCCCGAGAAGCGCGTCAAGCGATGCGCTTGTAGCTGCGCCTAACCACACCACGTGGTTTCGCATACCCATGTGGCTCGCAGGACCACCCTGTCCGTCCATCCCATCACCGTGATTAACCCATCTCACACGGCTATTCGTACTTGTAAATAAAATAACGTCACAACTCCGAACAGTCGCTTTCAGCTGTCGCAAAGGTGGTTGGTTGTATAAATAAATACGAATTTTAATGTTTGTTAAATAATTCATATATTTGTAAACGTTTTTCTTTTCGAATATCCAATCATTCCATGAAGTGATGTATCGTTATCGTGAATGCGAAATGCAATATTTTAGCATTAAATATTCTAATGTTTATATTGTTTACGTTTGTAGGTGTCGATGACAGTACAGTAAAATAATAATGGAGAGCCCACACTGTCGAATTTGTTTCACTATATTCAATTCCACATCAGATTCCAATATTCGATAGAGATAGTATGTAGGTAATGTCATCTAAGGTAGGTTTTGTTTGCATTTCTCGGAGATAAATCGCATTTAGTTTCAAACCGATTTCGCTTCGAAACCATAAACGGCTTCTTAAATTATGATAGTTTTAATCTCAAATAAAACATATGTTCCATTGTGATCCTAAATTAAATTTTTATTTTATTCTGATTTTTGTTTTATTGTTTTAATTGTCCCCGAATTTAACCAAAAATAAAAGTAAGGAATTATGCAGATAAGTTACGAGTATAATGCCCAATTTACACACAGTTCAAATAAATAAATTGGTATTGATCGATATCGACCCTGACTTTTATTTTATGTTCACATGTATTTATTTACAAATTATATAAATTTTATAATTATTTACAAATTGTAAGTACATATCCGACACATTCTCAGATTTTTAATGGTTTATTTGACAGACTCATGGTCACACGGGCCCAAATGCATAACAAATTACAAGCTAATAGTTTTAGCTATTTTGTATTGATTTTCACTAATAGGTACTATTTGCTTGTATTTTGTTATGCAATTGGGCCCAGGTTGTCACACCACTATGCTAGAAATAGGAGCCCTGCCGAATAGCAATGGTGTGACAACCTGGGTGACGACGAATCTGGCCCCAAAAAATTAATCATTTGCATTTAATTATAAATAGGTACCATGAATATCAACCAGGAAATTATGAAGGTTTATTATTGTTAACGAGCACTCTAGCACGCTATGACGTTCATTCTTGCGGTTGATTGGGTTTTTTAAAGTCCCAGCTGCTTTATAAAAAAACATTAGTACTTACCGTATACGTCTATAGGTGGAACGGGGCGACGGCAATTCTAGTCCAAGTCGTCAAGTTAAATGTTTATTTAGTATCTCATTAAAACGTAAGTCTTTGTATTTTCTAATGCTTCTAATTCAGATATTAGCTATGTTTGAAGTATTCTTAAAAATATGAGTGTATGATATGGGGCCTGTTGCATAACAAAGTACAACTTATATTACAAGCGGAACTCCCTTTCTAGTTAATATAACCGAAGCGAGAGTTTCGCTTGTAATATTAGTTGTACTTTGTTATGCAACAGGCCCATGGACCCATTTTAATTATGAATATTATGGAGTACATAATATTTTATACTAAAAACAGCAAATTAGACGAGATCGGTGATCATTTATGAATACATAATAAATTAAACGCATTTTTTAATAACTTAATGACACATTTATTAAAAAAAACTTAAAAATACGAGATTCACTCACCTACAGTTTATCTACAACCAATATACCTATATTAATTACTAATAGCTAAACAGTTATTTAATCCCGAATTATTTACTTAATATCAATTTCTAACATCATCTGTGAATCATATTTAATGTACTTTTGCTCCAGCTCCGGTTGAGACTCTCTGTTGACTACACCCACGCTGTGATTGGACATATTGTCACAGTGTTTAATGCGATGACTAAAATTTGATGAAATCAGCGCTATGTAAAGACAGAGCACAAGACAATTTAATACAAATCCAAATACGTACTTCATTACTATTAGTGAATAACATCGAAACAGTCTGGAAACATCAGCAGTAATCGTGTACAGGTTAATAGTTAAGCAAAGCATAAATGTAATAATCGCTAAACTTGCCGCAAACTTCCTGAATTTGTCTTCTATAATCCTGTGTAAAATACAAATGTAAAGGATTGTTCCTACTACGGTGAATGTCCATTTAAACAGTGAACAAAATAACAAGTCCACTAACCACTTATCCATGACATTGTATGATGTAAATGCTACCCAAAGACCAGTGAGAGCTATAGGAAACAGCCATGCAAATATTGTTACTTTATACAAACTGTTTTTGGTAACTTTCACAAATACTACAATTAAAGTATCGTACATATGCTTAATAAGGAAAAATATAAGAAATATCGTCACGAAATTAAAGTAAATTATACTACTTAGATTCAGAAGAGACGGTTCTTGATGGGTAGGTATTGCGCGATTTTTTTCCAAAAAAATTATATATCCTATGACGCGTTTCAAAAAGCGGACCAAACTAATTTGTGTTAACATCTGGTTCCTGTAATTTCTTCTCCATTGCTTCATTTTTGTAGCTGCTCCAATAGATAATAATAATTCAAAAACAACCATTACTATTTCAATTACAATAAATATTTCAAACACTGATAGTGGTAGTTCAGATCTTTCTATCTCAATTGAAGTGTTATTATGCGCACTATCTGATACAGTTCCATTTTCTGCTAAAATGTAGGCCGTTTCTTCCAATGATTGATTTGCATCAGTAATATGTTCCAATGGGGTAATTGTTTCTGTATGTAATATGGTTGTCATGGTTGAATCCGTGTATAACTGGGATATGTCCGTTGATGATTCCATCTTAACTACGAGTTTTCCATGAACACTGTGCTACTTATAAATTCTACCAACTAGCAACAATGAGAACTCTATATTGTCAAATTTTCAAGCTTCAACTAGTGTCACTATGTCGTCTCTACTTTGGTTAAACACAAAATTATTTATTTGTTTTGCAATTGGCAGCAATGAACACGTCTCACTCGCTCAGTTTTTAAGTTTTAACTGGCGTCATTCTGTCTTCTATGCTTGTGTTTCTTAAATAACAGGAAATAATACAATAAATATTACTCATTCACAAGCGTATCCTATGAATGATTGTTAATTTACTACTATTGTTTTGGATATTATTTAGGTAGTTAATCATTCGTAAAATGTGTCATTCAAATCGGATTCAACTTTTAGTAGTTACACGTCGTCGTAGTGTAATACAAATGTGGATATCTTACTTTACTTATTTGATAAAAAACTCGTTGTTTAGAGCAAATTGAAAAGTCCTGAATAAACTACAGCTGGTGAACGACAACGGTAACATCATCAATAGGTCTTGTCTTTCTTTCCTTGAGCTTCATCAATTCAATTTAGTTACTGTAGGTATGGCCGATTTAATAAAGTTAGGCCTAGTTTAGGTTTAATAAAATTTAGGAATAGATACGCATCGACTGCACAGACAAAATGTCTAATGTCTAATGTTGGCTCAAAATCTACGACCAACATCATGGGTGGAATAGCACGCAGTCTAGTGAGTTACTTACCTGCGTGCGACGACCTAGTTTGTGGTTTCAGTATCAGCTTCGCGGAACCTGAGCAAGTTTCCTGTTAGGTTACATTGTCCACTGTTTGTACATAATTCGCTTTTAATTTGAATGAATTAAATTAGATAAAGAGGTATGTCCTCATGGTCGTATTTTTTGGGTTCTGTACCATTTGAATACATTTATTTATTGTACCTGCTTATTTGCACTCTAAACGATAGGTAACAGTTCATAATGTTTGTTATTCCTACCTACTTGCTGCGAAGCGGTCTTCTAGATTTCGAAAGTACTTTTAAAGTTTTGCTGGCTATACGTATACTCGTAGAATGATAAAAGAGACTGTTATATATGTATACATGATTGACAAGTGAAGGTACAGTCAAGGCATGAGCCACCATGGAACCTTTTCAAAGGAAAAGTCATTACGATTTTTCTTGTTAATTAAGGCGATGTCACTATGACATTTCATCATGCTCATGGCTCATGAATTAAATTAAAAGTCCTTGACCGTACGTTATGGAACTACTTAGCGCGTTGGTAAAAATTCGAAAAAAGTCAGACTCGCGCAATAAGGGTACCGTACCATTATCTATAAAAACTTGTATGGGAGCCCCCCATATAAGTTTTCATAGATAAAAATAAATATTTTATTTATTTTAATTTAATTATTTATTAAAGTGAATTTTTAACTAAATATTCTATGTAGGTATATTTCAAGCGTCTGCCTGTTGCCGTTATCAATAGCAAAAACTAGCAAAAAATGACGTTTTTTGTATGGGAGCCCCCTTGAATATTTATTTTGTTCTGTTTTTTGTATTTGTAGTAAGTTATAGCGGCAACCGAAATTCCTACATCATCTGTGAAAATTTCAACTGTCTAGCTATCACGGTTCATGAGATACAGCCTGGTGACAGACGGACGGACGGACGGACGGACAGCGCAGTCTCAGTAATAGGGTTCCGTTTTTATCCTTTGGGTACGGAACCCTAAAAATAGTAACATAACAGTTTGATATCACACGAACCCTTACTGAGACTTGAGTGTATTGGTAAATGATCGCAAAGATTTTTTGCTCAGACGATAATAATTATTTGCACTGTACATATGCTATGAAATCATAATTAAGGAATACCTATCCGTTGTAAATTTGTTGGAAACATCTCAACTCGCATCATTATTATGTACGTAGAGGGTAAAGCCGTAGGACTAAGAAATGATGATGTCACGCTCTTCAAAGAACTTCACGTCATGCTGGAATTCTATTATTAGGTAAGTGGGTATCAGCAATTATTTACGCACATCGCAGACAATCGCCTTAGGGTGAAATTGGGACAAAGATGACGCAGCATTCAATGGAGGAATACGCGCATTCTATGATTCGATCTTGTCAAGCGTACGCCATACCAAGATGGCAGTTTATCAAATCAAAACAAAGTGATACACTGTAATTTAATTAATGTTTGTATTGATATAATAATAAATAAATAATAAAAAAAACGCTTTAAATGAGAGTGTTTTAACACAAATATCGTCATTTAAAATGTACTGAGCCTTGCGAAGGAAAAGTGATCGTTTGTTCGTACACCAAATAATACCTACCTATTTGGTTTACGAACAAACTGATAGTTTTAATTTTTCACTAGGATTATTAATTAATTTATTACAAATTTTTTAAGATGTGCTTATTCTAAAATGGCATAACTCCAAAACTACCACACAATAGATCAATTACTTTTGTCTAGTCTCTATTAAAAAAAAAGTGAAACGTAAATCTGACGTTGAGGTTGTTATCAAATTTAAATTTATTACACCTCTTTTTTCTGGTGAAAAAGGCAAAGGAAACATATCTATTCTGTGGTAGTATTGGTAAATTCAGATATATTTTTTTAATTTCTTGTATTTTTAAATATGGAGTAATAAATTATAAAAAATATTTTTCCGTGTTTAGGAGGCAAAGCTCTTTCGATTCCTGTAGTAATATTCAGGTGTCAAAAAAATTAAATCTCGTCAATTATCAAAAACTATTGTTCAAATCTAAAGGACTCGAGCTTTTTAGCTGTTTTTTTTTCAGGCTGGCCGGGATTTTGACGCCTAGAGACGCAAGCCTAGTTATTTTCAGCAGCCTAGACGCTCGGAGCTCGTTGCCTTATTAAAAGGCTATATATTTATAGGCTAAAAGTCCTTGTCAAAATATTTTTGAGTTTATAAAAAATATTTAACAAACTCGACGCTTTTTTGGTGTGGTGTTTTAAATAATTTCATAAAAGTTAAAGAGTTTACAAGGCTAACAAATACAAATTATTATTCTGTAAGTAGGCCACAATGGCATTTTTACAAGTCACAAGGTCAGCTTAGATTAAAAAAACTGGCCAAGAGCGTGTCGGACACGCCCAGAATAGGGTTCCGCAGTCGTTACGACGTATACTTACTATCTGTATTTAAGTAATATTTTTCTAAGGATTTTGTATTTTGTACGGAAGTTCCCAAGTAGGTATACAGGTCAGGCTGTTATTTACTACTACTACTAATAATTCTGAAGCCAAATTAGCCGTTATAGTTTTCCTTGCTAATTTGATTATAGTATTTACGCCCATCATAATTTTTTTTCAAAATTTTCTTACCAATTGTTTAGGTTTTAGAGAGGAGAGTGAGTTGATTCACCACTCGTGACCACGGCTGCTGCAACGTGGCCGAAACGTGGAGGTAAATATTGTATGAGTGATAAGTCCCGTTTAGTATAATAATTATATGTGGAAATTACGAAAGTTTAAAACAGTATAGGGGAGAGTGGGTAACAGCGGATCACGGGTCACAGTGGATTATTCGCTATAATTCTTACGTGTGATGCCTTTACGCACACAAGCAAACGCGTGGCTACTGCTCGTCGATACCCCCCTCTCACGCGCCAGTCGCCGCCGCGCTCGCCGAGCGGAATCACGTGCTGTCACACGCAGGCCAGTAAGTAAGTACGAAAGTACTTTTTTACGTTATTTAGAAATTTGCCGTATTCCCAACCCTTTAATAAATATAAATGATAGTTGTATGTTTTGAACTTGTTATTTGTTAAATCCGTTGTGGGTAATGTAATTTTGGCTTGGGTATAAGTAGTTATTTTTTGAATATTTTTTTCTGTCGTAACGGCCTATGGGTCACAGTGAATAATTTTCATTTGGGTCACAGTGGACTGTGATCCAGTGTGACCTAAGTGGAAATTACATAAATAGCGTGAAATTAAAATGGTTTTGTACTTCTTCGTAGATAACAATGCCTCGCAATTGGGTACGAAAAACCAGTATCGACCGATACACACACTGAAGAACAGATGAGTAACGCCTTAAAACTTATATCTAATGGCCGAACAATAAGATCTGTGGCTAAATCGACTGCTATTCCATATACAACGTTATATCGATACCATGTCAAGAGTACAAAAAACCCTGATCCTGCAAAACCAGTGAGGCTAACACCTAATTATGCAGTTCATAAGATATTTACTGACGCGGAAGAAAAGGAGATAGTTGATTATATTCTTAAGTGCAGTCAAATGTTCTATGGACTTACTATCACAGACGTTCGCAATCTGATTTATGAAGTAGCACTGTTGAATAACAAAAAAGTTCCAGAAAAGTGGCATGAAACTAAACTAGCAAGTATCAAATATCTATATAATCTTAGAAAAGAGATAACAGATTATCATTGCGAACTCCCGAGGGCTGCAGCTTGAGTCGAGCGACATCTTTCAACCGCCACAATATTGGTTTATTTTTCGATAACTTAGAAAATGTTATGTCTCGGCTTTATAAGACTGTGATAGAAGGCTGTCTTATAATATAAATAAATAAATAATTATGTAGAAAAGTAGTATTTTATTGAACTTTTTTTAATAGATCCAGTGTACCCCAAGCGATTCCCTGTCACCCATCAAAAGATCCAAAGTGACCCATCCACGGGTCACAGTGGATCATTTCCCATTTTTTAAAAAACTTGTTATAACTTGTAAGTTTATGCCGTTTTTGCCAATAATTGCACTTGTTTTTGTAGATTAGGGACGTATCTTGTGGTTAATTATCATAGATTAATTATTTAGACATAAACTTGGGATTTCTGGACCTTAAAAAAAAAAGTGATCCATTGTTACCCACTCTCCCCTATCCAGTAAATAAATTTAACACATATTATTAAAAAATTTGCACTGGACCCGCGTGGGAACTACGGCCTAACCCCTCTCATTCTGAGAGGACGCCTGTGTCCTGCAGTGGAACGTATATAGGCTAAGATGAATATTAAAAAAAAATTTAGGACCATAATTAAAACCCTCATATTAGGCATTGTAGTTTTGGATGGAATGATGAATATTATTTTTATCAATTAATCTCAGTTGTAATTTTATTGTGTTGTGATTGGCTTCGGCTGAATTATAAAATTGTATAATAAATTGTATTAATGAATCTATACAATGATTTGACATGTAAAATTTTTTTTTTTATTAATAAATGAATATGAATATGAAAGATGAAATGGGGGGCTACGAAATGTAATCACCCGGGCTGCAATTGTCCCTTTCATGCTATTTCCGGAGGACTTTGAGGTTGGCTACATAGGTACAGTATTTTTTGTACAAATGAAATATACCTACCTACACTGCTACCTACTCATTTTTTCAATCGGCTTACTAATCGTATTTCCTCTTACAATAAATATAATATTCTTATAACAAAAATAATATTACAATAGAATGTCATGTATCTTATCTACGTGCTTATTTTTTTCATTAATAAGAGATAATTTTTTCGAAATTTAAATTTTGAATGCCGTTATTTGACTTTTACAAACTTTTAAAATCAATTGTAAAAAAACAGTGTATTACGTTCTTAATGTTGATAGCAAATAACAGAAATATTGCGCTGTTCGATTAAAAAATAATGCAAAAAACAAAAAAATATTATTATATTCAATTCTGATACTGTAGAAAATGTAAAATATACCAAATTTCTTGGGTTGACTGTTGATCAAAATCTGAACTGGAAGCAGCATGTTGATGAGGTTTGCAATAGGAAGGATAAATAGGTTTGTTTTTGCGATAAAGAAGCTGAAAAGAATAACTTCTACTGAAACAGCACTCATAGCTTATCACAGCTATGTTTGTTCTGCTCTCCGTTATGGAATAGTGTTGTGGGGGAACTCAACGGACATTCAGAGGGTTTTTGTTGCCCAAAAGAAATGTGTACGAGCGTTAGAAGGTCAAAGATGGACGGAGTCATGTAAACCCCTATTTAAGAAGCACAAGCTTATGACCATAACGTGCCTCTACTTATTTGAAATAATAATGTAAATTTTTTAGGAGCAATATATATTTATTTGATTTAAAATGTAACGAAAATAAGCGTACTTTGACTCATAAAGCACTTATAAGTGCTATTAAAGTGCTATAAATAGTCCCTAAGTGTAGATTAAGTCTAAATCACAAAAATTGTTATCATACGGCTATATCAATATATAATGCATTGCCATTTTCATGGACATGTTTACCAAATGATAGGTTTTACTCATTGCAACCACAGAATCTCACAGAATGCTTTTAATCATTGAGTGAGTTTTATGTTAAATGTAAGCAGTTGACATTAGAATCGCGATAAGCAAATTTATAAAAAAAAAAAAAAATTAAGAAAAAAATATTTATTTAAAGTCAAAAAACATAAAATAAAACAATAAATTTATAACTTAAGACTAGCCTAAGTTCAGTCAAAAAATCCCCCACGAGTTGTCCCTGGCGCAAAGGTACCCATCACACTGGCCGCGTTACCACGTTGAATGGCGATGGACAACAAATAAAATAATAATACTTATAATAATAATTTTGATGAATTAGAATAATGTAATTTAAGGAAATATCTGTCTGTATTTAGAACTATTGCATGCCTTTAAGGTGAAATAATTGTGCCTAATGTTTATATTTAAGATCCTCTTGTATTATTATTATTTCGAGCAATAAATGAATTATGAATAGATAGAGAATTAATTAAAAATTTCAAGTGTCTAAGAAATTTTGCACCTTGCACATTTTATTGGCTATTAGTAATGAGAGTAACTGGGGTTGGGATTGAAATTTTCCACCAGTCCTGTCAGACTTTTAACTTTTTGCCCGCAAAACACGTCATTTTGTATGCGTAATAGGTACCTCCAGAGTCCATTGTGAATGTGCGTACTTTCTGCTGCATACAAATAAATAATACCTACACAGAAAATCAATTGGGGCTTTACAAAAATGTCTAGTAAAGTACGGTAAGAGGTGTATATGTAAGCAGGGGCCTGTTGCATAAAAAAGTACAACTTATATTACAAGCGGAACTCCCTTTCTAGTTAATATAACTAAAGCGAGAGTTCTGCCTGTAATATTAGTTGTGCTTTGTTATGCAACATGCCCCAGGTTTAGAAAATTACAAGGTAAGTTGGTGGTAGAGTAGGTAGGTAGATGGTTTACTAGGCAAGCGTGTTCCATCGTAGACCAAATCTTCACTTTCCAACAGGTGTGATTGAGGTCAAACGCATGCCTATATTGTACAATATACATATACATAAAAAAATAACAATATAAAAGTATTCGATAAATATTATACACGTATCTACACGTGTAATCCAAGTTGCACTCATTGCAGTCATATTGTTACACAGCTGTTTTGAAACGGGTAGGTAATGAAACGAGATATTCAGGGCAAAATTGATTTTACTTTAAATCATCACAAGCGAATCTTCGTGTCATCCTTTTAAACAGCTACGATGGGAGCAGAGTATGGAGATGCAACGTAGGGAGCCGAGACATAGGGAGACGCGACGTAGGGAGATGCGACGTACGGGGCAGCGGCGGCTACGTAGGGAGCTGACGCGACGTATGCGGCCGCAGGCGCAGCCACGTAGGCGGCCAGCCCGTTGTTGATGCGGTGGTAGTACTGCGAGCTGGTCGCGGTCACGAAGGGCGCGGGCGCGGCGGCCACCAGCGGCGCGGCGACCACGGACGGCTTAGCCACAGCGATGGCGACCAAGGCAGAGATGATTACGATCTGAAATTATAGCAATGATGGATGAGTATAAATTGTTTTTATTGTTCTATTAAGCTCGGTTGATATTTCATAGTGAAATACTCACAAGTTTCATCATTTTGTTGGGTTTTGGTTGGTGCTGGTGGTTCTCGAGAAGAGCAGGCAGGAATATGCCGGACATCGTGCTTGCGGGTATATATACGGCGACCGCGCCGTGTGGCGCAACGGCGGCTGTGCGAGCGACGTCGCTGGCATTGGACGACGCGTGATGAGAATCAAACCACGCTTGATGTGCATCTTAAGGATACATTTCTTACTACACTGTTACGGAATACTTTTACATTAACAATTCTTAGAATGTACCGGGTATTGCTGGTAAGGAGATATTTATTGTCTTTTTGAATTCTTACGAATATAACTAAATATGTTTTTAATTGTTGTTACTATTTGGATGAAATCCGCGCAAGAACTAAAGTCACCGACATCGCTCGTAGAACTGTTCTCGTGTGGCATGTAGGTAGTCTAGGTAGGTCTCCAACAAAATGGAGCGACGTCCTGGTTAAGACTGCAGGAACGCGTTGGATGCGGATGGCGCAGGACCGATCAGTTTGGTGAACTTTGAACCAGGCTAAGCTATCTGCATACCAAATTTTATCTAAATCCATCTAGTCGTTTTAGTGTGGAAGAGCAATACAGTCAGGGTACGAAAATCTTCGTCAGTCATTAATGTTGTTCCTTTACCATAGACTCTTTAGTCTTTTGAAAATTGGAAAACTTCAATGCGAAGAATGCGATGTTCTGTTTCATTTGAAATAAAATATTGACAGGACTGTCAATTGCCTTGGTGCAAGCAAATGTCAAATGTCAACTTTAAGGTGACGAATCTTTTATTACCCCGACTACGACGATTGATTATTTATGATTACTCACAAACTTTCGCATGAATAATATTAGTAAAGAGAGTTGTATATTGCAGTTTCGTATATATTTCGTAGAGCGACGGAAATTTCAGATTTACAAGGAAATACAACTTGTGCGTCAGAAACAAAACATTGGAAAATCCAAACACAGGAGCTCCCCGGAACTGCAGCGGATTATGTTCTATTTACTTTTCAATTTGAAGCGAACAGAGCCAAATGCAGGGAAAATGGTTCATTTTAGCATGCAACTATATGTATATGTTTTCAATATCGGATTATATTTTGTCTGCATAAACAATAATACTTAGAGTACAGAGAAGGCATTGAATTTACAATGTCTACATTTTGTTCTTATGCATTCTGGTTTTCGCAAACAACGTTTGTGTATAATATAGAAATGGGATGAAAATTCATTAAAACACCTAACCATTTATATAATGAATGAAATTGTAGAATTTTGTAACATATTGCCAATTTACAAATATAGTGAAGGATTCAATTAGGTATAAGGAGCCGGTTTTAAATTTCCTTGTATCAAATCAGAAACTTTTGTTCTTTTAACTCTCTTTGTGTCTACTCTTATTTCCGATTTCTTGTGAATCTTTCGAAGTTTAACTGGAAGGGATTGCTTTACGGGATAAATTCGCCAGTGTACATCTATTTTTGTTATTATATCCAATTACTTTTACAATACAATAACTTTTTATTCTACACTACGCAGACAACGATACAGTAAAACAAGTAAGGTAAGTAATAGGCAGCCTTATCACTAATAGAGCACGCTTTCAGACACCTAAAAAAATAGTTAGGCATTATTATAATTAAATAGTGTCAGCGTCAAAATTAAGAAAGTGGCCAAGGTGCTGAAATATTTTGGACCACACTCTAAGCCCTTGAGAATAGAGACTTTCCAATATATGGGAGCGTTATGGCTGCTCCCTTCTATTAGACACTGACTCTACATACTTTTGTTGGTACGTCTTAAATTTTTCCGTGATTCTACCGTGAACCGAGACATAACGTAAAAGCGTTATAAAGTTAGTCTTGTTTTGGTAATAATTTTCACTTATCCCTTGAATACGTGACCTGTTCGCGCTCTTAGGTTAATATAGGTCAAGTTCACTATAAATCGTGACCGAGCTATCTTCTTATACAAACAACCCGAGGTTTTATTGATCTAAGATCTCATTTTAAAAACCTATCTAAATAGAGAGTTTACCTTTATTTTAAACCAAAAAGTAATAGGTGTCTTGAGTACAGGCAACCGAGCACCTAATAAAATGTGTCATTTTAAAGTTTGTGTCGAATTGGTTAGTAAAAAGGACAATCGTTTTTCATTCATGAAGTTAAGCGGTTTATTATTCATTAGCTGACTAATCTGTGCCCAAACCAGTAAAGATAACAGAAAATGATAATTATTACCTACAAAAGTAAGAAAGAACGTTGAGCTCGCATGTTCTTTGGGGCGTATAGCCTATATGTAGTTTGTCAGAATACTACACGCCAAAGAAAATAGGGGCCACTGGATTTTCATTGATAAAATAAAAATTTAATATAGTGAGTGGGGGGTAAGATGAAAAGCAGTGTAAGATGAAAAACTACTCGTAGCACTCAAGTGTTTTTCATCTTACACTGCTTTTCATCTTACCCCCACTCACTAAATATGAATCTAATAAATTGATTGGCATTCTTTGGCAAGAAAAGTGTCTTATTAATGCAGTGTAAAACTTATATTAAGTGAAAATGCAATATTTTTCTTTTGACTGGTATGTCGACAAGATACAGTCGCCATCATAAACGTCGAAGCAGTCAAGGTGGTCAAAAATATCTGAACACGGCCGTATCACGCACGCAAGGTCGCGTACGTGTGTGTTCAGATATTTTTGAGCACCTTGACTGCTCATCTTTATGATGGCGACTGCACCTATCTACTAATCACTGCGGAAGTTGCGCGGACACAGAAACTTTTAATCGATCATCTCCCGGAAATTAGCATTCTGAGGTGACGTGCGACTATGAAACGTGCATGGTAGTCAATGATATATCATATCACCCAATTCACCCACTGCGAGCAAGCCCCTATAGTGAAAAGATCAATCTTTCTAATATTTTGACTATGGAAGTTTGTAAGCTTAATTATTTTTTCATCACACTTGCTCGTCAATGGTGTTATTCCATGCCTGTATACTAAATGACAATGGCCTAAATTGTTCTTAAGGGAGTTATGGATTTACGTACAGTTTTTCTACCCATGTGTAGTTGTACAATCCAGTTATCTACAGTGTACACATCTGGGTACACTGTATCGTAGTTGTAGTAGTTCGTTGACGGAGTGCAGAGAAAGAACGATGTTTTGATGTTGCTTTATTCACGTTCAGTTATACAGTAAATAGGTAAATTAGTTAGTTTTCTTTTCTCTTGATGTTCTCTTGATGATGTCGGCAGTAGATTTTGATGGCGTTTTCGGTTATTTATTAGAGGACCTGTACTTCTACCACATAATTAAAAACTGTATCATTTAATCTTTTGCCATTTCTACAAAAAAGTGTCCACGAAAGTGAGGCGGTTGAAACGCTCGAATAATGACCCAGCTATAACCAAAATTTTACAACACAAAACTTATCTACGCTTCATGAAAATTCGTTATTTTTATATTTTAAATTTATATCAAATAATTTTGCAATAATTTTAGTAAAAATATTTTTTTAAACATGTTGGCAGAATCTGGCCGTATGACCTTTCGAATTCTAAACTAAACATAGTTTACATTATCTATGGTAGATGACTCGAAAAAAGTGACAAGCTGTATTGGCGGGTAGCCATTATTTTATTGAATTTAAGTGTTTAGAGACAAAATAATTTTATTTTTGGATTTTTTTTCTCGCAATGTGATGAAAATCATTGTGTGTATCACGGGCAGTAAGGGGATTACAAACTCGAGTCATTAAAAGCCCTCCGCCTTCGGCGTCGGGCTTCTAATATACTCTCGTTACTAATCCCCTACTTTATTGAATCAGGCGTTACTTTGCGGAGGTCCATATTAATGAACTAAAACAATTACTTTGCTCACCCGCGACCTTACAATAGTTACGTTTATGCAAGAAATGTGTGTTCATGCAGTTCCTCCACCTCCACACTGTACGAACACACACAAATCACATAAACACAACTATCACCACTACCAAGCTACACTGACGCGTTTCGAACTCAACCAGAGCTCATCTTCGGAGTTACCACAACCGTATGTTTTTGTCACTGTAACTTCACAAGTACCCACTTTATTTTTCTTATTCTCAAACTACCCCACAAAATTAACTTTTATTGACATATTATAAAACTACCTTGAATTTTTGTTTATTTATTTATAAGGCATGTTTTATTAATACTAACTGTTCAAATTAGACCCAAGCCGCAGTAAAGGAGAAGATACTAAATTTACCTGTTCATTAATAATAGACCCCATAGTGTTGTACCTAATTATTTCCATGCATTCCAGAGCATCCAGACGCAACCCCTTGCCGCAATAATGTAACACTTCATAAGAATCTGAATCTAACAATGAATGATTTGATTCCAACAAATGTTTTGCAAAATTCGATCTATCTGGATGCTCATTCCTATATGCCGAAACATGCTCTTTAAATCTAGTATTAAAACTTCGGCCTGTCTGTCCTACGTATATCCCATTGCAGTCATTACAAGTAAGCTTGTATACCCCCGATCTAGTTCCCTTATCTACCTGTTCTTTGTGGTTACATAGCCTAGAGTACAAAGAGTTGTTAGTCTTAAAGGCAACATTAATATTGTTTGATTTTAAAATGCCATAAATCTTATCAGACAAACCCCCAACGTAAGAGATGCTAGATCTATATTTGTTAATAGACTGAGAAGGTAACGCAGCGTAAAGCATGGTATTTACTAACCGTGCCTGCTTCTTTTGAACTAAACTATCTACCATTGATTTTGTATAACCATTTGTTGTGGTAACTCCGAAGATGAGCTCTGGTTGAGTTCGAAACGCGTCAGTGTAGCTTGGTGGTGGTGATAGTTGTGTTTATGTGATTTGTGTGTGTTCGTACAGTGTGGAGGTGGAGGAACTGCATGAACACACATTTCTTGCATAAACGTAACTATTGTAAGGTCGCGGGTGAGCAAAGTAATTGTTTTAGTTCATTAATCCCCTGCTTACGGCCCTACTAGATGCACAACGTACTATTTTGTGGTTCAATCACGCATAAACGGCCACAAGAATTTAGATGGAGTTGGGAGACGAAAAGGATACTTTTTGTCCCGGAAAAATTTATAGTTCTCGCGGGAAATCGATAAACTTGTCGTAAGTCGTGTTACCTACTAAAAATAGCAAAAGGCTTAAATTTTTATTAAAAAAAATCCAAATGTATTTATAAGAATAGAGTAATGCTTTTAGTATTGTTTTGTAAATTATTTTCTACTCCAGTACCTACTTTATTTTTGCTTTATAATCCTTCAACGAAGCTAGATGTGTTAAAGTCGGGACGATAAAACATTTAATGTCACAGGAATATGTTGTAGGTAGGTACCCTTAAAAAAAGACATAATAATATTGTCTTGTGTCACTTTTCGTTTCAGAAGAAATGCATCTCTCAATACGTGCATGGCAGACCATATGACTAAAACACACTCATTCATTCAGTACCTGTACCTATTGTTATCAGTAGGTAAATTGTATATTGGTGTGTAATCGTTTAACTCAACTTGAACTCAACTCAAAATCTATCCCTTTAACCCTTTCAACGCCACGCCTCGACAAAACGTAAACCTGAAACCTGCTTTGAATCTTATGTCATTGTGTCAAGATCACTTTGACAATGTACTTTGTGACACCTATATGTGTCGTTGGCGTTGAAAAGGTTAAATCTTCGTTAGTACGTTCATTGACATTTCTGAGCGTAGGTCATGTCTTTAATATTACTTACAACGAACTCCGTGCTGACCAAGTAGCGGTCTTGTACTATTTATTATTCTGTGGCAGCGGGCAAAAAATAGTCGCACATACCTACTTATGTGCTTTATAATAAAATTGTCAAGTTTTTCATAGTAAATAAAAATTGAGCTCGTAATTTTTGTGAAATAATGACTAGTCTGTGTGTCAACTTGACACTTGACCAAATTTATTATCCTCGTCGCTCTCGTGAAAAATGATGCGAAAATACGGTGCATCTCTTGTGCTCACACGAATTTTCGACTGATAAGTTTTTGTAACAAAATTTTTTTTTTTTATTACATGACACATTCCGCTGACTGTATTTTTTTTTGATAGCACTTGCACTGTCATTCTATCTTCATTTCCGTATCAAATTTCTAGTCAATACGACCTCTGAAAGTTGGTGAAATTCATTTTGCAAAACTTGATACGGGTAACTTGATTATAATATTTATTTATTTTAATAGTTCATTTAGTTCATTTATTTGCTTGTTTGAAAAAAACAGTATTTGACGAAAAAACGGAGGAGGTAGGTACTCAAGTCGACGCGTATATATATATATATATATATATATATATATATTTTTATGTATGATCACGCATAACTTTTTACAGACTACCTAGTCCGATTTTGGTAATTCTTTTTTTATTACAAAGTGTATACCTCGAATTTGGTCCCATATAAATTTGAAAAAGATCCAACCCTAAGGGTAGGAAAACAGGGGATGATTGATGGTTCACTCACTGTTTGTAATGTACTTATAACCACGCTAACTTCTTACAGAGTAGTCCAATTTTGATAATTCTTTTTTTGTTGGATGAAATTGGTCCCAAATAATTTGGAAATAAAAAATCCTACCCTAAGAGTGGGAAAATCGAGATTTTAATGCTGAGTTGTGTATTACAAAAACCTCACTATGAATGAGCTTTACTAATATTGTAAACGTGAAAATTTGTATGGATGGATGAATGGATGTGTGGATGTTTGTTACTCTTTCACGCTAAAACGGTTTGATGGACTCTGATAAAATTAGGCATTCAGATAGTTTATAACCTTGATTAACATAGAGGATATTTTTATCCCGGAAAATTGCAGACGGTTTAAATAATAACTAAATGATATTTATGATATTAGTGGTTTTTCCATTCCATCTCCCACATACTTATTTACACAAAAAATTTAAGTTGAGTAAGAGGTTTATGCTGTTAGCTTTAAATTACTATGATTTTATAAAAAATCAAATTAAAAAAAAGATGTTTGACAAAAAAGTTAATTGTAAAAAAAAGAAATACTATAAGTTATAATATAATAATCACTATATTTCAAAGAAACCTGGAAAATACCTCTATCAAGTAAAGTCATTTAAATATCTTCGTCTTCCTCCAACATAATATACTAGTGTCAGCTTATATTGAGTACTTACATCATTCCTTCTCGCCCCAGCTTAGTCGCGAGACAGGGACAAATGCTTTTTTCTAGAGATAAAAAGGGTATATCCACTTGTCTTCACCATTTTTCCACACTATTTACTCGAACTCAGTTGAATTAAGTAGACCAGGTATACATGACGTCCTATATTTACATGCAAATGCTTTCCAAATGAAAAAGTTTCTAGACTTTGATGATAGTTTGTTAGGCAATAGAATTCAAATGTTCTGGTTTTCTGCGACTTTTGTACATGCATATTTATCAGGATTCCGTAGCTTGTTTATTAAAAATTCAATAAAAGTGAGCCCGTTTTATAACGTTTGGCTATTTGTTTATGTAGTCTAAACGACATGTCACATTTTTGGAAGTATTGTATTGTTTGTTTGATCATTTAAAGAACGGGGAATATGTTAGTATTATATTGAATTAAAAGAAAATCTGAAACTCAGTAGTCTTTGAAGTTGCGTTTATTTATACTAATAGGTAATAATATAACGGTTCGCTAAAAGGAATCGTTACTTTTATAAGCATGTTTACTTAATGCGATTGTAAAATAATTGAGATATCCATCAATTTCTAGGATCCTTGGTATTTTATTCTCAAAGGACTCAAATTCCCAAGCTTGTTAGTTTTCGCATTCGTATTTTATTTACGATGTGAAACGTCTTACGAAACCCTCGTCACGTTACGTTTATATTGCGTCTGACTGTCCTCACTGTCGACGCACAAAGTCGCTATGTTGAAAATTTGAATCCCCTTTGTGCCAACTTTGCATTGTTTGATAGCATTCGATCGAACAGTATTGTTATAAAATGTATTGAACAAGTTGTTAGTGGAAATTTAAAGCCGAAATTTCAAGATCTAATTTATTAATCATTGAAAATTGACCGTGAGATTATTCTGAAACACGCTTAAGAGGATACGATGGCTGAGAGACTTTTGAGAAATAGGTATTTTAATGAAATGTCGCTGTCTCGCCCGAACCCCTCCGTGCTAGAACAGCGAGAGCGGGACAACTACAGCTCAGACCGTTAATAGGCGCGAAAAAATTGATTAAAACAGCATTTCGTAGTCCCCTGTTTTCTTCTCGAAAACTGGACCAATAAATTTTTTTTTTTCATAATATTTAGAGGGCAGATTTAGCTATGCCCTTATGTTTTCCTTTTTTTGTTTATATGAGGGATTCTTTTCTGATGAGTGTCTGAAAATGACGTTGAAATTGGGCAATTCTTTCAGTTTTTGATAGCTCATATATTTCTTATGTTAATTAAAATATGGAAAAAACGAAACATAGGGCATAGCTGTAGTACATACAGATTACACAGTAAAAAAAATTTGGCTCTAAAGCCATTATCGAGGGAGGAAACAGGGGATGTTTGTATGGAAAATTACATAAAATTAGTACCTATTTATTTATTTAAATTGTATGGTCATGCATGAGTAGTACAGTTCTTAATAAATTTATTCTACAGTTGTGTATGTCCTGCCTTAAAGAGGCGTACAATATTTAAACTTTATTCTACATAAAATATGAATTTGAATTTAAACAACTTCCAATAAATATTTAGTACAATGTCAAATTTAATAATACTTAGATAATATACACTGTCAAACAAAATTCACACGATTTTAACACAACTTATTATTCATTAAATAAATTGATTACAATGTTAATTAAAATTAAATTTAGTTACATAATTATAAGATGATAAAATTATTTGGACAAGTGATCGGACACACTAGGTATATAAACATTCGTTGACTAGCCACTTAAAAAGGTTTTTCTTAAATTGAGCCGGTGGTAGTTTTTTTTAGGTCCACAGATAGTTTATTATACATATATTTTAGCACTCATGCACATGAGTAGATGGAGGATTATTGTTTAGGAGCGGCTTGAATGCACTAAAGGTAAGTTAAAACTAGAAAAGTAGCAGTAGTAGTAGTAAACACTAGAAAAGATACAACGTCACGGAAGAACTCAGAAGATTTTTTGAGTTTGAGCACGGGTTCGTGCTGTTTCCAACAACATTTGCATTTCCAAACTACACTGACGTAACTCCAGAGTTAATACAAGTAGATATACGAGTATATACATACACACACAGCTAAGTTATTGTTATGTATTTACCGTTTAACAATATAATAAACATAAACTTCTTGGTGCTTTGGCGCGTTTAGTACATAGGTAGTTTACATCATCACTTAATATGGAAGGTGAAATTTTAAACATGATACAAAATTAGTGTGTATTAATGTAAGTATTAACTCGATTATTTTAATTAGTCTTATTGAATTTCAGGTGTCCATAAATTGAGTTTGTGATTTAATTTCAACTCAGTATAAACATCTTCTTGTTTCTCAATCCACACTGGGTCCGCATGGGAACTACGGCCCAAGCCCTCTTATTGCGAGAGGAGGCCTGTGGCCTGCAGTGAGATGTGCACGAGTGTAGGCTGGGATGATGATGAACATTTTAAATTTGATCAAACTAATTTTAACAATAGAGTTGATGCGTTATATTCATCATCATTATCATCATCCCAGCCTATATACGTTCCACTGCAGGGCCTCCTCTCAGAATGAAAGGGCTTAGGCCGTTGATCCCACGCGGGCCCAGTGCGGATTGGGAACTTCACACACACCACATATTATTCAGCATTAATTGAGCTGGAATCACTAAATTTGTATCACGTTTAAAATTTCACCTTGTAGCTCGGGCCGCCTAACAGAGAGTCAAAGTCCAAGTCAAAATTTTTATTCAATTGAAGCTCTTATGAATGTTGAAGAATCTACCACCGGTTCGGAAAAACCCTGTTGAGGAGAATCCGACAAGAAACTCAAGAAGGTATATTTTTCAATCCGATCTACAATGTTATTAAATCACATACATATACATCTAAACTATTTAATACAAGTAATTTTTTTAACATAGTACAGTAGTTAATGACTCCGCGTGGATCCCATTCCTGTTAGTCAAAACGTCGTTTCTAATGACATGCAATATAATTTCACAAAGCCTACACAAAAATGACCGCTACTTTTGCTTTGAATATTGGAGCTGGACATGCTGTGAAAACTGAAAGGTTTGTACCTAGTGACCAGTATTTTACAAATTGATAAAATTTTGATACTAGATGGGTAAGGCCGCGGATTTTGACCAATTCAGTCGTTTCAAATTTACCTAGCTTATTATAAATTACTGGTGACACCTAGAGGTGTGAAAAAAAATTTAGTATATAAAGCGACAAAAACTGTCAAGGTCGCAATTGCAATAATTGATTTAAACATCCTCAAAAAAATTATAAAAATATATTTGTGTCTAAAACGTAACGAAAGTCGTCTCATTTTTTCGACACCGAGTTATTAAAACCTTTTTTTTTCATAATATTAACTTGTTATGACCATAGCCCAAGCGGTTACGGAATTATTATAATGAAATGAAATAATTATTATAATGAAATTAAATAATTTATTTTTCTCTTTGTTTCTTTTATCATATATGAATTCCAAGTTTACGTTACGAATACTTATGTGACGCTTTATAACGCTATTTCTAAAACCAATTTGGGTAGAAATTGGTTATTGTATACCGGCAACTCATGTTTTAGTAGGGCAACACCAGTGAGTAACAGATATCTCGCTAGTCTGATGATAAATCGCAGTCGAAGTAGACGCTGCAAAAGTTTTGCCAAAAAACTAAAAAAGTGGCTATGTGATTTTTAAGGTAAGTAGTGTTTATATTTAAACGGCTGTTTTTTTATATGATAGAGTAGTATTTTTTAGGTAGGAGACATGTATTAGTGTATTTAAATTGTCTTAATTTCACCATGAAAACAAATGTTTTATAAAAAATACGTTACAGTTTCGTTACGATTACGTTACGTTTTTATAAAATGTAACGTATTTTTTATAAAACGTAATGAAAACATGTAGTAAAGGGAAGTGCACACAGGAAAATACTAACGGAAATGATTTTTTTTAGATTTTTGTATGAAAAAACACAATTAGGTGGGTATTTTCAATAAGATAAATAAATTTGCAATACAGTGCGTACAGGAGGTACGGAAATCGGCCCAAAACAATTGAGGCAGCATAAAAGATAAAGTACGTTAATTTAAAATTAGTTAAAGATCATAAACTTTCTGCAACTACTTGTGCGTAAAATTTATTTCAGTACCATAGTTTCGAAGTTAATGATCTCTTCTTCTTGCGCTGCCCTTATCCTACAAAAATGCGGTTGGCACATGTTTTCTTCTTCCAATTTCCTCGGTCTTCCGTAAAACTTAAAGATCAGATATAAAAGATCAGAGAGATCAGATACTTAATTCCATCACCGTTCATCGGGTTGCTAAACTTATTAACTGTGCAATACCTATTGCGTTCAGTTCATGTGCATAATTGTTACGATTATACACTCATCGGGAAAATAATCCACTCACCCTATTTTTTTATTACTGTAAAAATGTGTTAATTGAAATTAACGCTTTTTTAATAGGTAAATAAAAAAATAGGGTAGGCGGATAATTTTGACACTGATCATACGTTTATAATTATTTTCCAATAAAATGTAAAAAAATCGAATAATACAAAAAATACATTTCATTTTACATCATAATGATAGAATTAATTTAAGTAATTGTAAAAGTAGGTACACTGTTTTTTTGTTTATTTAAACTTTATTTTTCTTTATTACTTGTCTTTTTAGTTTTAGTTTCGTTATCGAATAAAATTGTGTCAGTATGATCTAAGCTTTATAGGAACTTACGTTACGTTTTATAGTAACGTAACGTATTTTTTTATATTACTTCTATGTCACAATTGGTCAAAATCCGCGGCCTTACCCAGATAACAATCCGATCACGGGTCACTTCTAGGAAAATTTGTCTGACTCCCTTGTAAGTAAAGTAACTCTCGAAATTTCAAGCGTCATTTGGTTATAAATTACTTATCTTATTTTAAACTGGGTTTGGATTTGGAAAGAATCAATTTTGAACTTCCTTTATTTATTAAGGATTTTGGATTCGAAAAAATATTATTAAAAATAGGATAGCTACACTGGAACCATGTGGTTTATTGAGGGACGACGGAAAGAGGCCAGATGGTGTCACCTTAGTGCCGTGGACGTTGGGGCGGTCTTGGGTGTGGGACGTGACGTGACTTGTGTCGACACTTTTGCCGCGTCCCACGTTCAGGGCACTGCGCTCAGGGCCGGGGCGGCTGCCGAGCATGCTCAGGTTAGCAAGCGTCGCAAATATTCAGGTTTGACTAACTACCAGGAGTTTGCGGCGCTTGCTTTTGAAACAATGGGACCATGGTCAACGGTCACAAAAAAGGTGCTAAAGGACTTGTCCAAAAGGTTAGTTCTGGCCTCTGGGGACCCTGAAGCTGGCGCTTACCTAGCTCAAAGGCTAGGGATAGCGGTGCAAAGAGGTAATGCGGCCAGCGTTTAGGATCCATGCCTACGGCGTCTTTCGACGACGTATTTGCCTTATAGGTTTCTTTTTATGTTAGTATTATTTATATTAGTATTATTTTTAATTTAGTATAATAGATATTTACTTGAATTGTATTTAGATTAGTTTAATTTTGAAGTAAGTATTTAGTAATTTTATTCTCGCGTTTGGATAACTTTTTATCATCATCGTGTGATAAGAAAATATTTCTAATGGCTGATTCTAGCTAGTGTTTCAGTATCACAATTCAAGAGGAGCAAGTCAGTCCCGTAGGTATACAAGTAAATTATTCGATAGTTATGGCATGGCTAATTTTTTGTTGTAGGCGTTTGTAACGATGACATTCTGCAAAATTCCCACGAGTATAGAAAGTCAAGTAAGTATCTTTCATTCAATACAAACTGAAAGTTTCAGGACTTTTGTAAAATTCGCAGAGTTACTTATCAAACTAAATACAATAACAACTTTTCTGAGAACGCTTCGCAAAATGTTTTGCTTTTAAAAATATCTAATAAGTCGGGAAAGTATATACTTACCTATTTGTAAGTATATATTAAAGATTGCCCCTTTATTTACACCCACGTATTAGCTTCTGTTAACTTAATATTCGTTTGCCTTTATCTGTCAGTTTGACCTCTGTCTGTGCCAAACACAGATGTAACACATGTAAATTTTCCTTTAACTTGGTTTGTGCCTGTTATGACTAAGGGGTTGATTGTGTTATTGTTGTTGTATTTTTTACCTATCTAAAATCATTTATTACTCTGATTACTTTTTCTGTATTAGTCACCCCAACTTATGTTTTGATAGTTCGACGTAATGTATCTTTTTTTATCAAAAAACTTATATCAGAGAACGCTATCATTCATGTCCGATAAAAGATAATAAACATGAGTTATCCATGTTATTGAATTCTATAGAAAACAATATCCTGTCGTCGGAACCCATATTGACAAAGCTTAAAACGGGGATTAAATATTTTGTACAAACCTCCGATTAATAAACGGCTAAGCACGAAGACCCGGATTATTCACGTTTTATTTCTATTGGATAATGCGATGTGAGTGTTTCTTTAAACTAATAAAGCAACCCGATACTTAGAAAAATATCATCATCATCATCATCATTTTACATTAGTCTGTTGATATTTATTAATTTCTGAGTAATTGGTTGTCTGGAAGAGATCGCTTTTTAGCGATAAGACCGCCTATTGTCTACCTGAATTTTTATTTTTGTAATGTTACTGTACTGTTTTTGGTGATCAATAAAGAATATTTGTATTGTATTGTATTGTATTGCATTTTAGCCGCAAGACGTTCACAACTGAACATAGGCCTTGTGACGGTTCAGAATACTGAAAACCGTCTCATTCACAAATATATATTTATATTATGTTTGCAGGCCCGTAAAATGACAAAAAAAATTACATTAATTTATTTGTATTAATTTATCTTTATGGACCTTGATAGGGCCCAATCTATTTCCTTACAACTCACAGAATTAAATAGGAAATAACTTATAAATAAATAAAAGTATTTAATTCCACATAGATTTATAAGTTGGTTCTGTTTCCAACAAACTTCGTTTGTCTTTTTCCACATGCTACTACAAATCAATTTCATATAACGATCTCATTTTATGCCTATGTTCAGTAGTGGACGAATGTCGGCTGAAATGATGATTATGATCTCATTTTATTACGTGCTCTATCTCCTTCACATCTAGTGACCTCATTAATTAAAAGACAAAATGCTCAAACTACAATTGATCATAAACACTCAGTAATAGGGTCCATATTCGAATAACTGACGCTGGTACAGACAAATCACGCAAATTCCACGGAGCGCTTGGAAGCGTTGAAAAATGCTATGGTATCTCAAGTCGGACGGTCCGCCGAAACGGTTCGGCGTGTACCAACACCAACTCTTCTGCGCGCGCAAACTAGAGATAACGCACGTATCGCGAAAAAGCGCTTGAAGCGTTTGCAAACGAAATGGTATTACGAGACGTGCGAAAGACTGCAGCGGTTTAGCGCTGATCGGGAAAAAGGACAAGAACAGGGGACTGAAAAAAAAAGCAAAAAAGGCGGGAACTCGGTGATGAGAAGGAGGAGATGGCGGACGGAACGTGAGGCTGGGCTCGAGGATTTGATGGGAATAATAGAGGTTTAATCCAAAGCTGATGGTTAAGTATATCCCTATTTGGTGAGTGCTTACAAATCTTATTTAGTCAAGTAATAACATTGAGATATAGATGAAAAGATCTTTGAACTGGTTTGGGTTGGGGAGGCGCTCCGAGGGCACGGCGTTGAGGAGCACCAGGATTTCATTAAGGTATTAGAGGTTAGTGGTTAGGACTTATACATCTTTTAGAGATTGATAGGTAGTCGAAATTATCGGACACTTGATATACTTACTTACTTATAGACAGTTCCGACGGATGAAAGATTTCGGAGTTTACTTCATCCATATGTCCTTCGTTCAAACTCTAGTAGAAGCAATTGAGTGAGACAAAATGAAATCAATAACTCACCATGGATAATACTTATTTGCTGAAAAAAGTAGAATCTCCTTTGAAGTTGGTGGTTGTCCCTGGTAAAGCAACCTTGGATTATTTGGTCCTGTAGTGGCTAGTATACAAACTAAATTTAATGGTAAAAGTTATACCAAATACTTATCTCTATAAACTGACAATGGAAGTCACCCTGACTAAAACTAAGGCAGATGCAAGTTAGTGGTATACCGGTACCAAGAGACCCGGTAGCTACTCATTAGTCATTATGATAAACCAATGAAGTCTACAATTACCACTGAAGTTTGGTCAGCTAATGCAGGAGTATTATGATCACAGGATTGATCCAGGGACAGCCTCGGGCTATAACTGACATTCCCTTTGATTGCCCTCTTATGATATAATATTACAATGTTATATTCTAATTACCTGCGAGGATAAGGTACTTAGAATGCTCCATCTGAGCTAATGCGGAAGAGGTGGAGTCCCTGTATCAGGTCGGAAACCATTTTCAGAAGCGGAGGAGGGGCTTCTGAACATAGCCGCAAAATAATTTACCTTTTCCCTCATGAACATAACATAGACTATGGACAGATGACTTTATAAACCTGAAATTACCTCTTTCATTTAACTATCTTTACCTTTTTTTTACTACTAAAGATATCTATAACCTGAATCAAATATGGGCAACCTACCTACTATACCTACTATTAAGTTAGAATACCATCTTACTGTCTAATGAATTTATTTAATAACCTGGGACCTCAAGTAATGAAACATAATATCCACCCCAAATACTTCTGATTTACTTGTCTAGGCTATACTTTATATTAAGGCTTACTTACCCTAAAACATAGATAAAACTCTATAATTGACTGTCTACTCTTAAGAAATTCAATATTAGCCTTTTTCTCTAAATAACTCCAGTAATGTACTATTAACTGCTATATAACAATTAATTATAGGTGTTTCAATCTTTACTCCGCACTGAAAAGCTCTTGGTTACTCAGGTGCGGGCACAACAAAGGGTTCTCTTAGGTACTAGACGATCACATGGCCATATCACATATCACAACCAATATAAATAATCTTAGGTTTCCTCGCTGTATAGAATTCATTATATAAGTTCAATATTTATTTGGCTCACAGCTCTAGAGCTTTAAAGCCTTAATAAGACAGATAGGTAAGATAGGTAATTTAATTCCTTTATTTCAGTATTTTAGTAGTTCAGTTTAGGTTTTGTAGGGTTAACGGTTAGGTTTAAAATAATAAACAGGGGGGGGGGGGGGGGTAGGGATCGTTACAGACTCCCCTAAGGCTCGCCGGACAGATCGGTCCAGCGCCATCTACATCCAACGCGATCCCACAATCTTGATCAGGTTGTCGCTCCATTTTGTTCAGGCCTACCTACACTGTGTATACAGGGTAATTTTTTATCAGAGACAAATTTTAATATGTGATGCAGTATCGTTGTTCCTTCCTTCTATTATCTTTCTAAGGCAACTTTCTGGAGATGGTATAGCTCCTTATTTAATGTCATCCTATGTGCTCTGAGGAGCCCTCTATCGCCGCGGTGCGAAACACTTCGTTAGCAACCGCCGCCGCGTGCGCATCTATCCTTTCCCTTTTTTTTCGCTACCGTACTTTGGAGTGAACATAAAGTGACTTTCAGGCTTTCTGTGCTGTCCATTCGTAACCGTGCCCTGGTGTGAATGTAGACCCTCTAAACCATCATATCTACCATCTGCTGTGCTTTGGTGTGGACCTTTATATATTAGACTTTTGTGATCTTGGCGTGAACGTCAAAGACCTAGGCAACGCCTGTGCTGCAAGGAGCTGACTCGGCCACCCCTGAGGAAACCAGGCCATTGGACGTCATTGGGTAAGCGAGTTAACCTTCTTCTTGATTGTTGCCTTTGAGGTCCCCTTTCCTTCTACTTTCTTTTCATTTCTCCACTTTCCACTGAGCTACCGAACCCCTTTCTCGTACATCTTTTGTGGTCCTCGAATCGGATATATTTATTCGAATAAAGTGCCTATTAATTATTAGATACAGATGTTAAGAATAGCATTCTTTTGTTTATTCCGTAGTGATTAAAAGTTAAGTACTTAATCCTATTTTTAAAAACTAAACCTGTACCTAGCTAGATACGTTTGTCACTTAGGTACATATTATTTACTTGCCTTGTCAATAAGTGAATACATATTTATTAATATCATAATTAAGTTTTATTATAACAGTGTTCATATAATAGTAAAAACAGGTAGATTATCGCTGTACCGAATTCCTGAGCGGCCGAGCGAGCCGCGAGACTTGCATCGATGTTTACCTATTTCGACTTGATTTGAATCATTATTCACTCGCGTCCGTATTCTATCCTAACAACTTAGTTTTGTTGAAGTTCGGACTGAGGTCCGTATTCTGTCTGAACAATTTATAAGGTTTTGTTGACGTTTTACTCGTGTCCGTATTCTGGTGCGACAATAAAGTTCAAACCAAGTCATTGTTAAGTTGGGTAGTGTTTTGGTTAGTTCTGTTTATTAATTAATTGAACTAAGGTTTTGTGCTTATCTTTTAGAGTGAATAATCTTTTGATTTAAAATGTACGAAATAGAACAAACGAAACGTAATTTGGCTTTAAAACGATTAAATGACGCATATCTCTGTGCGAAGAGATGCTCGGAGCACCCAGAAATGAAGCCGCGTCTTAAGGTTCATACCGATAGGTTAAAAGGTTTAGAGTCGTTATTTGAAGAAAACCACGTCAAAATCGTAGCTTCATTGACGGATGCCCAAGATATTGCCGATGCCGAGGAGCTTAGGCAAAGTTTTGACGAGACATTATTGGAGATTCTGGAAATAAAGTCAAACTTATTTAAAGACGAAATTCCTTCTGGCAGTAATGTCGCGCCTCCCCAACCTGTTTCGTCTCCGAATAATACCGCGGTTCATCATCACATTCGCTTGCCGACAATACAAGTCCCAACGTTCGAAGGCGGTTATAAAAAGTGGATTACATTTTACGATTTGTACCGTACTTTGGTACATGAAAAAGGAGAAATTTCCAAAATTGAAAAGTTTCAATACCTTCTCTCGTCGTTAAAAGGGGAGCCTCTGACGCTCCTGTCAGCGTTTCCAATATCCGCTGATAATTACGATACAGCATTTGACACATTAGTGAAGCGTTATCAAAATAAACGTCAGTTGGCCTTTCTAGCATGGCAAGCTATTCTCAATGTTAAGGTGCATAATAACACCGCACAAGCCTTTAGAGCCTTGTTAGACACATTTCAAGAAAATTTAGCTATTTTGCGATCATTGCATTTACCTACTATGAGCTGGGACTTTGTTATTTTTTATACGCTGTTGTTTAAGCTGGATCCGTCGGTTCGTAGGGAATTTGAGATGACTGTTACATCGGAGGATATTCCAAGCTACCATTCGCTTGAAAGGTTTCTCGGAGATTACTGCACCGCCGTGGAGCGCGCGGGCCCTGGTGCGGGTTCGTTCCCCGGCGGGGCCGCGCGCCCGGGAGCGGCGGGGGCCGCCCGCGCTGAAAGCGGGCCTCAGCCGCAGCGTCGTTTTAAGCAAACGACTCTGATAGGCAACCAAGCGACTTCGCCATCGCCACCCCTGCCTCCACCCTGTCAGTTCTGCTCCGGAAAACATTTTATTGCACATTGTCCGGACTTTAAAAATTTAACTGTCGCGAATCGTTCGCAAGCTGTTAGTGACAGGCAGCTATGTTTTAATTGCCTGCGCGCAGGGCACATCGTGTCGAACTGTACGTCTAAAAGCTGTTGTCGATCATGTGGTCACCGTCACCACTCGTTATTACACTTTAATAATAATAATAATGCGGTTGGTCACCATATTAATAGTGAGAACAGAGCTCCATATACGTCGAATGCTCTCGGCGTTCAAGGGCTTTCCAGTAATAATGGTACTTCGAACAAAACTGTTCTTCTTTCCACTGCGCGCGTGGATATTTTAGACAAATGGCGTTCCTTTCACGCTGTTCGTGTTTTGCTTGATTCTGGAAGTCAAGCAAATTATATAACTCAGAGTTTGGTAAACCGCTTGGGTCTGTCTATTTCGAAAAACGCTCCGTCTGTGTTTGGTTTAGGGAACGCGTCTACGCCGGTATTGGGTACTATCCAATGCACTGTCCGCCCTGAAGGTCATCAGGGCAATGAGCTTTCTTTTGAAGCCATAGTGATTAATCGTATTTGTGACGATATGCCTTCTGTTACTGTGGAAACCGACTTTGTGGAAAAGTTAGGTTTTATAAGATTAGCGGATCCTAACTTTCACTGTCCAGGTCCTATTGATCTGCTACTCGGGTCTGAGCTTTGGAACGAGATTTTTATTCAGGGAATGATTCCTGGGGGTAAGGATTCCCCGGTTGGATTAAATACTATCTTCGGTTGGGTATTTTTAGGTCGCGCCCGCTGTCTTGATTGTGTTCCCGCACTGTACTCTAGTCTTTCTTCTGTCCAAACTTTGCATGCCCATAATTTAGATGAAGATTTGAAGCGTTTGTGGGAGCTTGAAGATTTACCGTCAAAGGAAACCCATCTTTCACCCGATGATGCAGCTTGTGAGGAGCACTTTCTTGCTACCTACAAGCGAGATACCACGGGTAAATTTGTTGTTGAGTTGCCGTTCAGGGGCGCTGAACCGACTTTCCGCAATATGCGATCCATCGCTGAGCGACGTTTTTATAAATTGGAAACGCGTCTTTCTAACGATCCCGATCTGCGTAGATCCTATACTGAGTTCATGCAAGACTATCTCGATAGCGGTCATATGACTGAGGTTTCTTCGTCTGACACCAAGGCAGCGGTGTCGAACTATATCCCGCACCACTGCGTGTTGACGAATAAACTGCGTGTTGTGTTCGACGCCTCCGCGCGAGATGGCGAGGGTTTGTCGTTGAACGACACACAGTACACGGGACCAAAGCTTCAAAAGAACATAGCATCTATTCTAACACGTTTTCGCTTACATACCGTTGTATTTACGGCTGATGTCCGTCAAATGTATAGGAATATTTTGTTAGCAGAAAAACATCGTGACTTTCAGCGTATTGTGTGGCGGTTTGATCCTACTGAGCCACTTCGAGATTTTCGCCTTAACACCGTTACCTATGGTGTCTCTTCATCCCCGTATCTGGCTTTACGATCCATCGAGCAGTTAGCCGTAACTGAGGGTCACGCTTTTCCTCTTGCGGCTAAAGCACTGACCACGGACACTTACGTGGACGATATCCCAACAGGTGCCGCCTCCGTCAAGGAGGCTCTTGAGTTGCAAGGTCAGCTAATCTCTCTCATGTCAAAGGGAGGCTTTGAGCTTCGTAAGTGGGCGAGCAATCGTTGCGAACTGCTAAGTCACTTGCCACCTGAGCACTGCTTGCCGCGGGCTGCCACTTCTTTCGACGCAGAGTCTCAGACTGTTACAAAGGTCCTTGGCCTAAATTGGGAATCGTCCTCAGATTACTTTAAGTACGAGGTTAATCTGTCTGTAGAACACTGTACAAAGAGAAGAATACTTTCCGAACTTTCCCGTGTCTTTGATCCATTAGGGCTGCTTTCCCCTGTCATCTTTCTGGCAAAGTGTCTAATTCAACGTCTTTGGCTCCTTGGCCTGGATTGGGACGAAAGGCCCCCGGAAGAAATTATCAGCGTGTGGCATCAGTTTACCAGCCAGCTGAGTGGTTTGGCAGGCATTGCTATACCTCGTCAGATCACTCATCCCCGTGCCGTCGCCTATCAACTGCATGGGTTCGCCGACGCTTCCTTGTCGGGATATGCCGCTGTCATCTATCTCCGAGCCGAGCTAGACAATGGTTCGTTCGAAACCCACTTAGTTAGCGCAAAATCTCGAGTTGCACCCACAAAACGGATTACGTTACCTCGACTCGAGTTATGTGCTGCCGTTTTGCTCTCGGATCTTGCGGATACTGTACACACGGATTTATCGTCCGTAATTACCATCGATTCCATCTTTGCCTGGTCCGATTCTACTATCACTCTTTCCTGGATTGCATCCCATCCTTCCAAATGGAAAATATTCGTTGGCAATCGTGTAGCAAAGATCCATCGAAAGTTACCTTCCGCAATTTGGAACTATATAAGCACTCATGATAACCCAGCTGATGCGGCCTCTAGAGGTTTGTTTCCAAAAGCACTGCTTACCCATCCCCTTTGGTGGACGGGCCCGAACTTTCTTTCCTTCCCGTGTCAGCAATGGCCTCGATCCAAACTTCTTCCCATGTCATCTGACGTAACAACGGAATTACGTCAAGAAGAAAGGAAATCGGCTCTCGTTGCTACAAACGAGACTGATCCTATTCAGCAGCTTCTACTCCGGTTCTCTTCCTTGAAGAGAATTTTGCGAGTGACTGCGACTGTGCTTAGGTTCCTGAATCTATTGCGCAAACAGAAAAAATATTCAGGTCCCATATGAGATCAAGAGCTAGCAGGGGCTCTTCTCTCTCTTGTGAGATACTGTCAGGGATCTTGTTTCCACACAGAGATTCAAGCTCTCCAGAAAAATCAACTCCTGCCGAAGCCACTTCGGAAACTCTGCATTTTTATGTCTACTACGGACGACGTATTACGTGTCGGTGGAAGACTCCGGCACTCGGACTTAGACTATGAAGCCAAGCATCAAGCAATATTGCCTTCAAATCATCGCCTCACAGAGTTGATTATTGATGATGTTCACATTAACTCATTGCATGCCGGCCCGCAAACGGTCCAATTTTTGTTAGCCCAAAACTTTTGGGTTCTTTCTGCTCGTCGAGCAATAGCTAAACGTCTGTCCGGATGTGTCCGTTGCTTTCGAGCCAAGCCAGTGCTATCACAACCTCTAATGGGTGACCTTCCCCGCGTTAGGGTTACTGCTGTCAAAGCCTTTCAACGCGTTGGTTGTGACTACGCTGGTCCATTTCACGTGATTCTCGGTCGTCGCCGCCGTGGGGTGCGACCTGAGAAAGTCTATCTCTGTCTTTTTGTATGTCTTTGGAGCAAGGCTCTTCATCTAGAGATTGCTAATGATCTGTCGACTGAGTCTTTCATCGCCGCCCTGCGACGCTTTATTGCGCGTAGAGGTCGGTGCTCTCTCATTCTCAGCGACTGCGGCACAAACTTCGTAGGTGCGAAGAACCTGCTGTCCACTGCGATGGAGAATGCTGCAGCCGGTGAGGCTATAGAGTTTAAAACTATCCCCCCTTCCTCGCCCCATTTCGGGGGCGTCTGGGAGGCCGGGGTTCGTTCTGTGAAAAGTCATCTGTCTAGGGTTGTTGGGAATCATTTGTTGACTATGGAAGAGTTCCAAACTCTTATAGTGCAGATAGAGGCTGTCTTGAATTCCCGTCCCCTTTGTGCGGTTAGTAGTGATCCGAACGATTTTTCTGTTCTGACTCCGGGTCACTTTCTGACACTCTCGCCGTTGACCTCTATTCCTGATAATGAGGACAGGCAGAAAACGTGTCTGACGAACCGATGGCAACTGCTTCAGCGACTGCATGCGGATTTTTGGAAACGTTGGCACAGAGATTATCTGAATACCTTGAGTCAGAGAACCAAGTGGACAGAAAACGACCGTCCCGTTTGCGTTGGTGATCTTGTGGTGGTAAAAGACGATAACCTTCGACCGTTACTGTGGTCGATGGGACGCGTCTCAAACGTCCATCCCGGTGCTGATGGAGTTGTCAGAGTAGCAACTGTCCGCGTAGCGAGTAGTGACTATAGACCAAAAGAATTTAAGCGACCGGTGGTGAAGTTGTGCGTCATTCCTGTCGAAAGGAACTAATACTGTCTGTTCTTTTCTATACGTAGCTTTAATGTTTTTCCAGTATTACCATCATGTGTTACTTTATTTTGAGGCGTGTATTTGTAGTCTAATAGGTTACATAACTACTATCAAAGAATGCTATCCTTATCATGCACGTAGCTATTTATTTACTTTGTAGATCCTTTAACTCATCGCCTTATGATTAAGCAATTCTATCATATCCTGTCCCTATAACTTTCCTTTTAGAATCTTTTCCTTTATACTCTGGAAATTTGGAATTTCGCAGGGTGGGGGGAGTATGTTCCTTCCTTCTATTATCTTTCTAAGGCAACTTTCTGGAGATGGTATAGCTCCTTATTTAATGTCATCCTATGTGCTCTGAGGAGCCCTCTATCGCCGCGGTGCGAAACACTTCGTTAGCAACCGCCGCCGCGTGCGCATCTATCCTTTCCCTTTTTTTTCGCTACCGTACTTTGGAGTGAACATAAAGTGACTTTCAGGCTTTCTGTGCTGTCCATTCGTAACCGTGCCCTGGTGTGAATGTAGACCCTCTAAACCATCATATCTACCATCTGCTGTGCTTTGGTGTGGACCTTTATATATTAGACTTTTGTGATCTTGGCGTGAACGTCAAAGACCTAGGCAACGCCTGTGCTGCAAGGAGCTGACTCGGCCACCCCTGAGGAAACCAGGCCATTGGACGTCATTGGGTAAGCGAGTTAACCTTCTTCTTGATTGTTGCCTTTGAGGTCCCCTTTCCTTCTACTTTCTTTTCATTTCTCCACTTTCCACTGAGCTACCGAACCCCTTTCTCGTACAATCGTTGATAGACGACGATTATCTCTCCGAGATTTTTTTTTTACATTTTGAAATTTGGGTTGTTCATAGTAATTCATCCAATAATTATTGGTCGAGTTAGTAGGTAGGTAGGTACTATGAAAAACAAAAAATTTAAGTTATAAATATTATTATGAAAAATACTGAAATTTGTTATTTTGACTATACTGAATCACATAATTAAAATTTGTGCACTGATAAAAAAATTACCCTGTAGAAAAATATAATACTGTTTTTATTGAATGCCCCATATTATATTATTCTAGGTATTGCACAGGAGGAGTTTCCTGAAAACTATACCTGCCAACAACTGTCTTATCACCCGACACTACTAATCATATTTTGATGACTCATGACATAAAACGTTTAAATGCTCTTAACTACAACTATTAACTGTGGCATACTTACTGGCCTATGTATAACTTAAGTTTTTCTTTAAGTTCACTTATTATATTGTGCCGTTTTTTGCCCGTATAAACATTAAACAATATATTTACTTGATAATATTTTAGAATATATAGGTATATTTCACCCCTAAGTAACTACGCACATTAACAACCGGATAGCTCATCAAATTGGAAGCTTCATTTGTTAGTTTATTGCAGTCAATAATCGTCGCTGTCGTCATTATTGACGTCAAGTGTTATATTGTTAATTACTCTGGCCATAAAATATACCTACCTTTGTTGTTAAACGTTTTATTATCCTCAAAGGCTAACCCAGTTTCATTTCTGGTATTTTGTGATTCTCGTTTATATGGTCTAGTAAATCTATGTAATTAGAACGAATAAGCACTAGATAATGTTCTTGGAATGATGGTAAAGGGGGTTCGCAGAGTCTCTATTCTATTTGTATTTTTAAGCATTAGATTAATGTGTATAATAAATTTGTAAAAACATATTGTTTTTATGTACAGCAAAAAGTGTACACCTAAGTATGTCTGATACTATAATAGTTACGAATAGTGAAGAAAGAAAATAAATTCAAAGAACTAGAGCTATAAGCAACTACAATATACCTAATATCGGGAATGCACACGTTAAACCTGGAATGGTATGGAGACATTGATTTGTTCACAGGAGATGCAATGTCCTCTCTACATAACAGCCGTTTCTGGAATTATCAGAGCAATTTGCAATCCAATTAGGTAGTAAGTAGCGGGCTTACAATAATTGAATGTATGTTTCTTCTTTCAGATTCTCCATATCAATATTTTTTATAGCAGGTACCTACCAGTCCACCAGTTAACGTGCCCACCAGGTTTCCGCGAGTGTCTAACCACGCTTTCCTGAGGCCATATGGAGTAATAAATGTTAAAAAATAAAAATAAAATTATAAATTATAAAATAAATTATAAATTAAAAAATTAAAATTATATTGTTATCTGAACCTAGGTCGAAATATGCTTAGTTTTTGAGATATTTCCATTTTTATGTTTAAGTTTAAGTTTTACTGATGATGATGATGATGATGATGATTAAGTTTTACTATGAAAGTGGTGAAGGTGCTAGGAATGCGTATTTATTATGTATGAAAAAATAAAAAAATTAAAAAGCATAATTCGACCTAGGGTCACATAACATTTATTACTCCATATGGCCTCAGGAATGCGTGGTTAGACTCTCGCAGAAGCCTGTTGGGCACGTTGTATACCACCTATTTTCAGAACTATTTTAGTTTTGGTATGTTTTTTGTGAAATTCTATGGGAGCAGTTCAAATAGGGATGGAATGAAAAAGTCTGAAACTATAAGACACCGAGTTTGTACTATAAGGCAATAATGTCGTCAATTTATAGTAAAGAAATATCGTATATTTAAAGTTAAAAAAAAGTATGTTAGAAAATTTTTCCCTCAATTAATTCAAGTCCTGTTTCATGGCCTTAACATAATTGATATAAATATAAGAAACATTAACCTCATAAAACTCCGTGGTAAACAATCGCATAATCCATCAATTTTGTAAATCTATAAAAAAAAATACTTACCAAACTCTAAGGATACAATTTCGAGACTCGTTCCCGAACTTATTACTTTTGTCTTAGCATTATCGATGGGTTGAAAAACTTTGCTAATCACCGACTGAGTGGGCACTCGTTTAAGAATAAATTACTAGCGGGACTTGGCGAAGTAATGAAGTTATAGGTAACGCCACCAGAGTTGAAGCCACGCACACAACCACATCTCTTGTAATGACAGCGGGATTTTGACGTTGTGTTATCGTTAAACGTCAACACAACGTCAAAATCCCGCTGTCATTACATGAGATGTGGTTGTGTGCGTGGCCTCAACTCTGGTGGCGTTACCTCTACCGGAGTCAAGCTGCTACTCACGAAACCCGTCGTATTGGAAATCGGAGTAACCCTAACAAGAAATGACTAACGAGTTAAGTTTTTCTAAAGATCTAAATAGATTAATTTTACGGTTGCTTCACTGTGAATACCTTGAGTATCTACATTTAGGAAATAAAGAAAATTGTACCTATTTTAGAAATCTAACTAATATAGAAGCAGCTTTACAGGTTTATTTTCTTTGATGATCGACGGACTTATGACCCCACCCCACCTTTAGCCTTCGCAGACTGGAGACTTCATTTGTGAAAATGCTTTATAAGATTCAGCCAGTCTCAAATACATAAACGTGAATTTAATTTTGATTTTACGTGTTGAAAACTAAGTAGGTACCCAAAAGATAATTGCCTAGAGTCAGTTGACTGATCATACTTGCACATTGTCACTAATATAAGGTGACTAGCTGTTGCCCGCGACTCCGTCCGCGTGGAATAGGGATATATAAAATAGCCTACGACCTATTCTCAGACCTACCGAGTATAGAGAAAAAAGTTTCATAAAAATCGGCCAAGCCGTTTCGGAGGAGTTCGGTGACAAACACCGTGACACGAGATTTTTATATATTAGATATCAAGACACTTTTGTTTTTAATAAAATGCAGAGTTTGTGTCATACACAAGTCGACTCCGAACAACCACGGAAATAAGTTTCTACTAATCTCATAATTATTATACTAAACGAGACTTATCACGCAAACAATATTTACCTCGACGTTTCGGCCACATTGCAGCGGCCGTGGTCACGAGTTAACTCAGTTTTCTTAGTTTTCTACTAATCGATTTGAAATTGGTGCCTGAGCACGAGCCAGCAGGAGTGGATCTAGTCAAGGATATAACTTCATACTTGCTATTAAGCTGTCATCACGCTGCTGGCTCGTGCTAAGGCACTGACTTCAAACTGATCAGAAGAAAGCACGCAAAGCACGCACGCACGCACGCACGAACAAACACACACACACACACACACACACACACACACACACACACACACACACACACACACACACACACACACACACACATACACACACATACAAACAACAAAGGGTATAAAATTAAAATTTATAATTGGCTAAGTAAAGTTTTTTGAAGAGGTGCTAAATATATTTTTTTTCGACAGTAGTCTTTTTCTAGACCAAGAAACTGCAGCTGTTTTATTTTTATCTCCTATTGTTTACTGGAAATATTTTTTTAAGTGTTCGAGATGACATTTGTGAGATTTAATGGCTGACAAGCGGTTCGTGCTCAGTACTTAGCAGAAATAGAAAAAAAAACGAAGTCAATTGTCAATGTCAAATGAAATCTAACCGTTTGCGTTTCGTTTACTTTGCATTGTCCAAAAAGCAGTTCCAAAATAATGATCAAAAATATTCAATCGTGTTTCAATTATCGTGCATATGTCGTGGAGAAATGCGGTAAAATTGTAAATCCGGATTTTGTGCGGAGGTTGTTAAAAATAGTCCAAAAATCACACCAAAACGCAAAGCAAACGAAACGCAAACGGTTTGACATGGACAAAAGTGACAGATGACTTAGTTTTTTACGCCCATGTTGTACCAACTCCCGTCGTAATCGGAGATACTTTGCTCGAAGTTGTTGACGACTATATCTATCTGGGACATACAATCCAATTGGGTAGGTGCAACTTCGAGAAAGAGGTCAATCGACGAATTAGACTCGGCTGGGCAGCGTTCGGGAAGCTCCGCAATATCTTGTCATCCGATATACCGCAGTGTCTCAAGTCAAAAGTCTTTGACCAGTGTGTGTTGCCAGTGATGACTTATGGCACTGAGACGTGGCCGCTAACGATGGGTCTTATAAGGAAGCTCAAGGTCACTCAGAGGGCGATGGAGAGGGCTATGCTTGGAGTTTCTCTACGGGATCGCATTAGAAATGATGAAATCCGCGCGAGAACTAAAGTCACGGACATAGCTCGAAGAATCGCTAGACTTAAGTGGCAGTGGGCAGGGCACATCGCCCGTAGAACTGACGGCCGATGGGGCCGAAAGGTTCTCGAGTGGCGTCCGCGGACCGGAAGACGCAGTGTAGGTAGGCCTCCAACAAGATGGAGCGACGACCTGGTGAAGGTAGCGGGAACGCATTGGATGCGGATGGCGCAGGGCCGATCTGTTTGGCGAGCCTTGGGGGAGGCCTATGTTCAGCAGTGGACGTCTTTCGGCTGAAATGATGATGATGACTGCTATTAGTCATGTCATTACAATTACATTTTATTCTAGAAGAGAGGGATCTCCTGTCACAGGTATTTTCACATACCTACTAGGAGGTCTCTAACCTTCTTGCATGTCGCTCTGGCTGTTGGAATAAATACATTTTCATTTTATATATGTATATCTTTATTTCTAGCTTTTTATCGAAACAAATCTAACATACAATAGCTTACGTCATCTGCTCGTCATCTTTTACAAAATATTGCTTTTCTCAATTCAGAGACCTTAACTGGTGAGGAGTACTCTTGGTGCTTCACCATTAGTTCCACTTCACCATATGAATTGAGACGAGCATAAATTGCTTAGCAACTATGTTAAGAGGGTTTATACCTGCTGAGCTGGCAGCGTTGCATTTTTGTTAGTTTTTCTCGATTAGTCCATTAAAATTGAATGAAAATTAAAAATGTTTTGAATACAAATTGTTCTTATATATAAGTTAATGTGTCTACTGCAATAATAATTCGTGATAAGACTTTTATTTTCTTTAAAAACCGTTAGGTAATAATTTGTTCGTTTTTAAAGAAAATAAAAGTCTATCACGAATTATTATTGCAGTAGACACATTAACTTATATATTAGAACAATTTGTATTCAAAACATTTTTAATTTTCATTAAATTTGGAATTATCGAGAAAAACTAACAAAAATGCAACGTTGCCAGCTCAGCAGGTATAATAGTACATTACTGCAGAGGCCGGGACTTAAGGGGTTGCCGGCCGAGTATCTAAGTTGATATGATACGTTGTATGATACGAGGCCGGCAACCCCTGTTCCGGTCGAGGCTTGTATAGTGCTTTTCTCAAACATGGACCATCATCATCATCATCATCATCATCGTCGTCGTCATCATGATGGTGATGGTGATGATGATGATGATGATGATGGTGGTGATGGTGATGATGGTGACGATGATGATGGTGATGATGATGATGATTATGATGGTGGTGATGGTGGTGATGATGATGATGATGATGATGATGATGATGGTGATGAATGATGATGATGATGATGATGATGATGGTGATGATGATGATGATGATGATGGTGATAAATGATGATGATGGTGATGATGATGATGGTGATTGATGATGATGGTGATGAATGATGATGATGATGATGATGATGGTGATGATGATGATGAATGATGATGATGGTGATGAATGATGATGATGATGATAATGATGATGATGATGATGATGGTGATGAATGATGATGATGAATGATGATGATGATGGTGATGGTGATGATGGTTACGATGATGATGGTGATGATGATGATGATTATGATGATTATGATGGTGGTGGTGGTGGTGATGATGATGATGATGATGATGGTGATGATGGTGATGAATGATGATTATGGTGATGGTGATGATGGTGATTGATGATGATGGTGATGAATGATGATGATGATGATGGTGATGAATGATGATGATGAATGATGATGATGATGATGATGAATGATGATGATGATGATGATGATGATGATGATGATGATGATGATGATGATGATGATGATGATGATGGTGATGAATGATGATGATGGTGATGATGATGATGATGGCGATGATGATGATGGTGATGGTGATGATGGTGATGATGATGATGATGGTGATGAATGATGATGATGATGATGGTGATGATGATGATGATGATGATGATGGTGATGATGATGATGATGGCGATGATGATGATGGTGATGGTGATGATGGTGATGATGATGATGATGGTGATGAATGATGATGATGATGATGGTGATGATGATGATGATGATGATGATGGTGATGAATGATGATGATGATGATGATGATGACGATGATAATGATGATGATGATGATGATGATGATAATGGTTATGATAGTGATGATGATGTTGATGATGAAATATTTCTCTAGGCAGATCACCATTACCATCACCATCACCATCTTACCTTACCTTAAATAAGCGTAGTGGCAGAATGTCTTAATGAACCAAAACGCAAATATTGCTTATAGTTTTTTTTTAAATGGCTGAATGCTATGATGCCATAATAGACCTATAAAAATCATGGTGCTGTGTGACATGAAACAATAGACGATCGCATTGCCGGCCTAGGCCTGCAAAGTTGTATGAAATTCCATTATTGACCTCTCGTCTAGGCGGTCCCCCACCACCGGCTGCACCTGCACCTGCAACGTGACCCTTCGTGGCGTACTATAAGGAACATAACGTCAATATTTCATAGCATGTTTGAGAAAACCCTCTTAAAGTAATCGAATTGTAACCCGTGATATAGGTACGTGTTATTGAGTAGCTTCGGTGGTCAACTGTGGTCTTCCTCATCAGTTCCACTTCCCCGATGATGATTTTCAAGACAAAATACACGAGTTACTACAAAATATACCTTAACAACTACATGTGTCCCTAAAATATATGAAGAGTTCTCTCGATTTTTTTGGAATACAGTCATCAAAACCAGACTTTGGTGAGAACGGGATCTACTTGGAAGTATATACTGAAAAAAAAAACAGATTGGTTTATAAATGACGGAGATCTTCTATTTTTGAAGTCGGTTACAAAAAAAATAGAGGTAGGTTTTGTAATTGTTGCTTTACAACCTTCAACATAATATTTATAACAAAATGTCAAATCGATTCCATGGAATTTAATTTTAATATTAATGAGAGACAGGTATAATAATAAATTGTCACGGTCTACGTGAACATTTTAATGCTACCTATGCTTTTTTTATACGAATAAACACTTACTGATCGGTATTTCCATTTACCTAATGGACAATACAGCCACCATCATATAACCTCACACATACAATGGCCCGACATAATAATTGACCTAAAAATAAAGACCATAAATCACGAGAGTGCAATGGTGTTCTAATCTATGTGGTGTGGGGCAGGTATGGGGCATTATTGGTATTGTCATGTCCTCGCTAGGAGCTATTTTTATTATCGTGGATAAAGTTTTTTTCGTTGTTTTCTTTTTTTTTATGAAAGGGAAGAACGAGGAGCAAGTTTAGTTGATGGAACAGATGGTCACTTTAATGCAAGAGGAATCACAGATGCGTTACGCTGGTCTTTTGAGAAAGGAGCAGGTTTATTTTTTTTCTCAAACATGCTAAGAAAAAAGACGTTATGTTCCTTATAATAGGCCGCGAAGTGCCACGTTGCAGGTGCGGCTAGACGAGAGGTCAATAAGGAATTTCATACAACGTTGCCAGCCCAGGCCGGCAAATTAATCCTTTTTAATTTCCATTCTACACGGAGTAATAACACGGGATCATGGCGTTCAGCCATTAAAAAAAATTATAAGCAATATTTGCTTTTTGGTTCATTATGACAATCTGCCACCACGCTTATTAAAAATAAATATTAATAAATTATCTCTCTGTTTTCTATTAAATCCGAGTTGGAAATAAAATGGAATAAATAGCAAGAAATGTCTGAAATAATTTGTCTAGAAATGAACTTTTGATTTTTTGGAATTTTTAATTTTAATTAATTAATTTTTTTTTTTTATTTATTTTGAGAAAAGCTCTATACAAGCCTCTGCCTTAAACAGGGATTGTCAGCCTGGTATATCTAGATGATCTGGTGAGTGATCTATAACTACCTACTCGGCCGGCAATCCGCTATTTCGCGGCCTCTGCAATAATGTACAGCCGAATTCTCCAATATCTGTACAGCTAACCGTTCATAAATATCTAAACATGAACCGTATATTACGGTAATATGATCTATGTATAGATAATTATGAACGCTTGGCTGTACAGATATTGGAGCACTCTACTGTACTATTACAGATCCCTAAGTTTATTTGCACTTAATACCTAAGATTTGAAAAGTTTGCTTACGCGTAATTGGAATGTAATTTGTTTTTGCTGAAGAAAACTAAACAAATTATCTTTATGATTCCAAAATAGGGATGAACTAATTTAACTTTTATTGTTTTTTCGTACTTAGAAATAAGATATCTATTACAAAATTATTAATCGTGCAGTAATAATGGGTCGTTATTAACGTAAACAAAGTAAAAATGTACCTAAACACAGGCTAAGTGTAATGTTAGTGTTAGAATCAAATAGGTACTAAAAATACTTAAATAACACTCAAAACGCACTATATTTAAATTAGTTGAACAATGACAAATAATCAGAATTGAATTGAAATTATTTAGTTTCAAAAGGAACGGTAATAACATGGACGACCCTGGTTAAACCACCTGAGATACCTTAAACACAATGAATCAATTTCTAAGTAGGTTTTTTTTTACACAAAACTGACCCGTTATTGACCTCTATCTCACATCATGAAAAGTGCAGATGAGGCCAAAGGTGTACCTCACTGGAACAGTAACAGCCTATTCACTCTAGCCTTGAAAGTATTAGCGAAAGTTGTTTATTAATAGTTCACACGAAGAAAATTACAAAAATAAACTGACGCTACAAATATTTTAAGCATATTCATACGAGTATCTATACATATGTACATACATATATGATGGTATACTCAGTTTCAAAATTAGTTGGATTATTTTTCCGATATTTATGACTATGTAGGTATGTGAACTTTCATTTCAAGAAGGGTGAACGGGTCGATGTTAACTCGCGCAAGGTGTTTGAAAATTGAGAACTTCTCCGGTCAAAACCAAACTGAACAGGTAATTAATGTAATATAAGCAACGTAATTACAGCGTAGCGGATTGGAAAGGGGTTCTGGTTCACCTGTCGCGTGCACAGCAGATTGATGCATGGAGCGGCCTACGATCAACAGGAAGGCCGGGAGGAGGCGGCTCCAGGACGTGGGCTGCGAGGAGAGGACGCCAGTCGTCGGCCCGCAGCCCGAGCGAGAGCGCGTGCCGCCCGGACCAAACCCCGCCAACAAACCTCCACCAACGCACCCCACACGCGTACAAACAAAAAATAACAACACCTCGCGTCGTTGCCAGACTAACTTACCGACACCCCCCTTTAAAACATCCTAGTTTAAAGTGCTAAAGGATAGCGAAGGATCTCGGGTCCTTAAAAGCGTTTTACGCTGGAGGCGAGGTAAGTTGGAAATCTATTGAGGAACGATTTTATTTTATTTTCCTTCTATCAATTAGATTTAATCATCAATAAAGGCTAAGCGATAAGCTTTCAGGGATGAAACGTTACTTCATTGAATTAGAGACGGTTGTTTATTCGCTCGCCTTTGAATTGAAGGTACTTTGTATTTATTATTTTATTATTAGTTATAAGCAACATTTCATAATTCAATCATTTCCAAAATCTGTCGTTACTTTCAATTTGCTGATGATAAAATTGTAAACCTAAAATACCGGGAAATGTTTTAATTTGAGTGTACTCGTAGCGTAGAGGCGATTTTGCGTTTTATTACACAAACATTTAAATTTAACTGGTGGGTAGTCACCGCGTAGGTAACTTACAATAAAATACAATTTTATTGTACACCACAAAGAAAACAATACAGAAGAAACAAGTACTTACATGGAAAAAATAATACAAGCCACCTACCAGTACTATATTTATCTTGAAATCTAATTGACGCTTATATCTGAAGAAAGGATAAACAGATACATTTCGAACTAAATAAATATTTAATTTAAAACTTGAGAGAGACGAGCTTTCAATCCAAAAAAAGGTTTCCTAACTTGGCAATTGACAAAAAGTACCTAAAAGATGACTAAATTACTTCTTTAGATGAATCAGAGGAAATTTGCTGAAAAAGTTACGTCGATTTTTGTCATAATTCATAATTAAATAAATAAATAAATATCACGGGACAATTCACACCAATTGACCTAGTCCCAAAGTAAGCTTAGCAAAGCTTGTGTTATGGGTACTAGGCAACGGATAAACATACTTATATAGATAGATACATACTTAAATACATATTAAACACCCAAGACCCGAGAACAAACATTCGTATTTTTCATACAAATATCTGCCCCGACACGGGAATCGAACCCGGGACCTCAAGCTTCATAGTCAGGGTCTCTAACCACTAGGCCATCTGGTCGTCTATAATTATTTCTATTATCAAATATTCTAATTGTAATGTATTTACCTTCATACGATAGACGAGCAATTGGTAACACCTATCGTCTATTTGCTGAAGTATAGTTAGGGTACGAATACATCATATGTGGGTTGTGGAGTTATGGTAACAAAGGGAAAATTTATACCTAGTAGATTGTTGTCCAAGGGAGGAAAAGTATCATTTTTACACAAATTATTTTTGCCATTAATTAATTCAAGTTATTGTTTTCTTCAAGTTGAACACACTTTTTTCACCTCTTATATGTACTCGGAGATTGAAATAGTATTCAACTATATTTGGGGGGCAACGAATGCCCACTCTGGGAAGGAAATAAAAAAAAACCGGCGGTTGGACTCGAGCACTGAGGGTTCCGTACAAATTTGTAGGTATGTAGGCAGCGTGTTAGCAGAACTCTACATAGTAAAATGTACGCAGTGTGGGATCATTTTATATTGGTAAGTCGGGACCGCTTACAAAATTACAAATGTATAGTTTTGCCTTATGTTATTTTTTTACCTATCATATCCATTTTTTTACTTTCCTCTTAACCAGAATATAGAAAAACAGAGTGTTTTGTTTAACCCAAGTTAGTTTGTTAGTTTTAATTATTTAATAATTTAAATTTCAGCTATAGAAAGCTATCTCGTTTGAAATTGGTGTTTTGCCTACCTCGTTGAACAATCTACTATTTTTCATGAGCGAACGTTTTGTCAATGCTCTATTCTTTCGCACATATTATGATTTAAAACTATAGCGGCCTATTCATTAGTATTCAGAATGTCAACTCTGAGTACATACTAGAAGTTAAAAGTTTCATAAGCGGCTTTGAGTGGCTTGGTCTCATGCAACGCAGTGGGCCGCGGTCACTTTTAATTTGTTGTGAGTGGTCACCGCTCTCGCTGCTGATAGCAACGGCACTTCTAACCGTGCCCAACTCCCAGGATTTACTAAACTACCTTTCATTATTCTGCAAAATATACTTATAAATATCGGGGCTAAACAATAACTTCAAAACTTATTTTGTTTTTACCCGCAATTATTTATGCTCTAGATAACAAATGTATCTAGATACATTTCAGGGAGAAGATTGATTAAGGACGATTTGAAGTCTATTTTATTGGATTCTAAATACTTAATCGTAGTTTACCTAAATGTTTTGAATGTTTTGTACAGCAAATCTGAAAATTGACTATATACTTAAGTGGGATTATAAAACGCGACTATAAAATGTCGTATTTTATTTATTATCTTAGATATGATTTATAAAACTATCGGCCAAGGTCTTATCGGACTATGCTCAGTGTATAGAACCCCCATAGCCCTTATTACAAAGAAATAGACTAGAAATTAAAAAAAAAATACGTTATTCTATTACACTTATTAGAGCACTAGCAAAAAAGCGTATCTTCAAGCCCTTTTTTTGAAAAGCGCTCTTTTTCGGCAATAACTCATAAAGTCTGTCAAATAATGTTAAAATAATTATCGTGAAAAGTTTATTAATTATTAAACTATTTTAGTTATTTAGTTACCTTTGTAATTTTTTCATCTTTTTGGACATTCAAAAGGTTGTATATTTTGATCGCATGATCTTAGAAACTTATTTTTTTCACAACTTTAAGGGATTTTAGACTCAAGTACTTATTTTACGAGTATATTACGTAATTTCAATTAGATACTTTCACGTATTTCTGAGAAAAATGTTCATGGCAGTGACAGAGAGACACCAGTCATTCCATTAGGGTTTCCTTTTAACCCCAGACACAGAAAGAAGAGTGTTATAAGTTTGACCGCTATGTGCGTGTGCTGTCTGTATGTGGCATCATAGCTCATAAATAGGCGAACCGATTCGATTGCAGTTTTTTTAATTGAAAGCAGGTTTCATGGCGATGGTTCTTAGACATGTTTCATCAAAATTGGTTCAGCCGTTTCAAAGTTATCAGCTCAATTCCTAGCTGCGGAAGGGATCTTAGACGCATAATAGGCATTTACTTTATTTTAAAAATATGTGTGACCAAATTGCGTCATGGGTTTTTAAAATTTTTAATTTATTTCTTTTGAGGTACACGGAAAGTTCAGACACATGTAGTGTAAATTTTATCGAGGCATAAAAATGCAATATAATTCTTCAAACGAGCGCGAAGCGTGTCCGATTCAGCTTAAGCAAAAAATGTTTTTATCAGTATGTCTGTCCAGCTGTCTGTTCTTTTCTACAGGTCTTATCTTTCAACCGATTCTGGTGAAAATTGTGAGCAGGTTTGATAACTATTCTGGATTTTTTGCTGATTCAGATATTGGAATTATAAAAAAAATATTGTGGAGCCACGGGTATTTTAAAACAAACGCAAAAAATATCCCTTTTCACCCATTTGTAAAAACTCCCTAGATCTACAACGCACAGTGCTACTAGTTTACCATTCATTATAACTTTGGAATCTAGGTAGTAGTTATTAAACAAGTATTGAAGGTTTTCCTGACGGCAAAATAATAAAGTTAAAAGGGTAACACATAATGGCTGCGGGAAGATAACAGTGACATCGACAGATAGCCGGTTCACTAACACTAGTTTACCAAGCTGATAAGGTGCGTGTTGGTAGTGTGTTAGTCTAAACTTATTCGCTACAGTAAGCTGGGGAGTGAAAAAGGTTATAAATAGAGCGATATTTTTGTTATATTGGAGAAATGTTATCACTACGGTTTAAAAATGTTAAATAATTTATTGGATCAGGTGTTACCTACTTTGCGGAGGACCATATTAATGAACTGAAACAATTACTTTGCTCACCCGCGATCTTACGATAGCTACGTTTATGTAAAAAATGCGTGTTCACGCAGTTCCTCCACCTCCACACTGTATGAACACACACAAATCACACAAACCCAAGTTCGCGGGTGAGCAAAGTAATTATTTCCTTCATTACTGATGTTTTCAATCGTGGAAGCATGTACTCTTCATTCATTCAATTGAACGGTTCTTCGTATAAAAATAGTCATCTATCTTCTATACATATAAAATCCTTTGTCCTGACTGACTGACGGATCAACGCACAGCCTAAACCGCTGATCGTAGAGACCTGAAACTTGGAGGGTGTGTTCTTTGTATGACGTAGGCATCCGATAAGAAAGGATTTTTCGTAGTTCTACTCCTAAGGGGGTAAAAAAGGGGGGCAAAGTTTGTATGGGACAACGTGATTCCTTGGGCCAATCTACTTCAAATTTTGCATAAACATTCTTTAACAGAATTGATGGAAGACGTGTTTCGTAATTTATTGAAATTGACGGGGTTAAAAAGCAGTAGAAAGTTATTTTGGGGGTGATTTTGCTTCGAAGTTGATATCAATACTCCTTATTGCTTTTGATTTAAATTCTTTGTTTAAATTACATTTTATTTTGACACAATGCAAACGAAACGAAACTTCAAATTTTGCAAACTATTTGTCTCCGTTTGTCAACCACTTCCTGATCTGATCTCTGATAATAACTAATTATATGTATAAGTATTTGCATTTCACCAAGCTTTTGCTTTTCAAGCGCAGCGTGGGACGTCCACCAACGAGATGGACGGACGTTTTGGTGAAGGCCGCAGGTTCAGGGTGGATGCAAGTCGCTTCCAACCGTAATGATTGGGCGTCAATGAGGAAGGCCTATGTCCAGCAGTGGACGTCCTACGGCTGAAATGATGATGATGATGATGAAGCTTTTATAAATGTGAGTTAACTTTTTTCGAATAAAATCGAATTGAGTATTCAAACATCATTGTTGAACTCGCATAAAAGCTTGGTGCAATGCAAATACATAATAATATATACGTAAAATGCTTTGTCCTGAAGTCCCAAATGACTGACTGGCGGATTAACGCACAGCCTAAACCTGAAACTTGGAAGATGTGTTCTTTGTATGACGTAGGCATCCGATCATCATCATCATCATCATCATCATCAGCCTATGTTCGTCCACTGCTGGACATAGGCCTCTCCCATGGCACGCCACTGAGCACGATCCTCGGTCACTCTCATTCAGCTCTTGCCAGCCGCCTTGCGAAGATCATCGCTCCACCGAGTCTGAGGACGTCCCACGCTACGTTTGCCGATCCGTGGTCTCCACTCATGAACTCGTCTACCCCAACGGTTATCGGTTCTCAAGAGTGACCCTATCCCCATAACGAAGATTACTAAACTGTTCAAACTGGTCATGCAAGTAGACTATTAGAATAGGTATAAAGCTAATTTCAATAATTTTGAAAATTCCCACGGGATAAGGATAAATCAGGATTTATATACTCAAATCAACTGGATCCTATCTCCGTAACTACAATTGCTAAACTTTTGAAATTTAGTATAAACGTAAATGGTCATACATAACAGCAAAAAAAATTATTGCAGGATTTTTGGAAATAAATGCTTCCGAGCCGATTAAAAAAAATCTTTTACCAGTAAAAAGTTACACTATCCTTTATTGACATAGGCTACTTTTTTCCGGGAAAATGCAAAATTCCCAAGGGATAGAAAAAAAAATTCAACTTCGGAGCTCATTTTAAAATGTCTTTCACCAATAAAAAAGATACACTGTCCTTGATTAACATAGGATGCTATTTTCCGGATAAATGCAAAATTCTCGCGGTATAGAAAATAGTAAATTTATCTTTGGGGCTGAGTTTAAAAAAAAAGACCAGCAGAAAGCTACACTATCCTTTATTGGTATAGGCTAGGCTACCTACTATTTATTCGGTAAAATGCAAAATTTCCTTGGGATAGAAAGAAGTGAATATCACTTGAGGACTGATTTGAAAAATTCTGTCACCAATAGGAAGCTACACCAACCATTATTTACATAGACTACTTTTCTCCGTGAAAAAGCAAAGTTCCCACGGGAAAAAAATAAGTGAATTCAACTACGGGGCTGATTTTAAAACTTCTTTTACCGGCAGAAAGCTACACCTCTAAGGACATAGACTACTTTTTCTCGGGGAAAATGCAAAATTCCTGCGGGATAAAAATAAGCGAAAATTTGCGTAGAATAAGGACAAATTTGTTGAAATTCCCACGTGATAGAGAATAAACGGGATTTATAATATTCACTAACTGATACTGATGATGGACGTTGCCGTTGCCGGATTTTTGTTCTATACAATGAAAGAGATGAAGAAGCTTTACCACAAATTGGAATTCTACGCGGACGAAGTCGCGGGCAAAAGCTAGTTCTATGTATAAGTACCTATCTTATCTTACATCAGTCGCAAGTTATAAGCTGTACCTAAGGTAAATAATAATGTTGAGGTGCCCGTTATTTTTCTCGAGAATCATAGTATAAAGCCTTCGGGAATCGAACCCTTCCAGTACTTGACCGATTTTTCTCATCACAATGTGTTTCAAATTCCGTCCTCGGGTATTTGTAAATACGCGGTCAGCGGTTGCCCTTTCATTGCGCGCCCAAAGCATACGTTTCATCAAAGACCGTTTCAATCAACGGCTTTGAAACAGTGTAGGTCGTTACACAACAGCTACACTAGCTACAGCTACACTAAAAAGAGGCAGGATCCAGAGTTGACACGTTCGATTTTATTACTAACGAGATGCTGCCCGCGACTCCGTCTGCGAAGAATTCGTTTATCACTATCCCGCGGGAACTATGCAATTTTCCGGGATAAAAAGTATTCTATATGTTAATCCGAATTATAAACTATCTGTGTGCCAAATTTCAACCGTCAAACCGTTTTAGAGTGAAAGAGTAACAAAGATCCATCCATCCTTACTTACAAACTTTCATGTTTATAATATTAGTAGGATAGCATCAACACGCGAAGAACATGCTCACCATCATCATCATCATGAGCACCATCAGCTGAAAGATGTCCACTGCTGAACATAGGCCTCACCCAAGGTTCGCCAAACAGAGCGGTGCCCTCCGCACCCAACGCGTTCCCGCAACCTTAACAAGGTGCTCCATCTTGTTGGACGCGCTACACTGCGTCTTTCGGTCTGTATACTGAGTAAACAAAAATAGTCGTAGTGGCCTAGTGATTTGACATATGGCCTCTCAAACAAAGGGTCGTGTATTTGAGCTGGGCTCACACCTCTGAGTTTTACGGAATTTATATGCGAAATTACATTTGAAGTTTGCCATTAGATTTATGGTGAAGGAAAACATCGCACCCATCTGAGAAGAGATTTATTAAGGTGTGTGAAGTTCCCAGTCCTCAATGGGCCCGCGTGAAAACTAGGGCCCAAGCCCTATCATTCTGAGAGGAGGCCTGTGCCCACTAGTGGGATGTATATAAGCTGGGATGATGATGACTAGATACACATATAACAATGGGACAGTTCCAGCTTATTCACTATCAGCAAAGTCTGGATTAGGAATTTCACACACCATTGGATTGTCTCGCAGGTTTATGCGCGTTTGCACATGAATGCTTCCCTTTGTCGCAAGATTCATGGTAAATTAAAAACAATATTAGCATACTAAGCACAGATAGAAGCTTGGCGACCTATTTTTTCCTTAAATATGCTAAGTTCCGGCAGTTTATGGATAAAGCTACAGATTTGGGAGGTATATTACACATGAAATTCGTTCAAAGGTTAAGGTTAAGGGATAAGTTCACCTTTACGCATTTTTTTTATTTTGTTCTCTGTTAATTTCACGTGTTTTCATCATCATCATCATTTTAGTCGAAAGATGTCCACTGCTGAACATAGGCCTCCCCCAAGGCTCGCCGAACAGATCGGCCCTGCGCCATCCGCATCCAATGCGTTCCCGCTACCTTCACCAGGTCGTCGCTCCATCTTGTTGGAGGCCTACCTACACTGCGTCTTCCGGTCCGCGGACGCCACTCGAGAACACGTGTTTTGTTTTCAATTAATTACATTATACAAATACAAATACAAATATTTTATTTAGCCAAAAAAATGCTTATTTCTACTTACATGTTTTATCATTATGGTAAAAATCCAAAGGCAGATTAAGCGTCAACTGACCCCCGTACTAGTGTAAACTGTATCACGGGGATCAAGATTCACCGTCCTTACCACTTTAGTTTTAATTTTAATTTTAATTACGTAGTCCATCAATTGTTAGTAGTATGACTGTACCGTACTGTTGACCGATTGTTGTGCATTTTCTATAGGTATGTTTGGTAGGTCTGAGAATAGGTCGTAGGCTATTTTTTGTAACCCTATTCTTCGCAGACGGAGTCGCGGGCGACAGCTAGTACTAGTAGTAATAGCTGTATATGTGCCTATGTATTACTTAAACCAGATCATACGATTTCAGGAAGAGCTTTCCATTCCATGTTTAATGCATAACAATGTGAAATCACATTCAAATCACAATATCCGATCACTAGAATTTAAATCCTATCCAACTAATATTAATAACTAGCAAGTTTGTGAAAATGTATTGTTTGTTATTCAATCATGCTAACGTCTGAAGTCTGAAGCGATTTAGATGAAATTCGGTGTGGAAATAGGTTAAGTCCCGAGGAAGAACACGGGATACTTTTTATCTTGGAAAATTGTATAATTCCCGCGGGATAGCGATAAACGAATTCTTTGTAGACGAAATCGCGGGCTGTTGCCAGTATCAAATAATGATGAAACAATGCTTGTCAACACAAAAGTGCTATATTTTGTTTAGGTCCACTTCGTTCACATTCCCATTTGGTCAACTTCCTAGTTCGTCAACAATCCCATTTCGTCCACAATCAATTCCCATTTCGTCCTTTTCCCACTTCGTCCACATTCCCACTTAGTCAACATTTTCATTTAGTCCATATTCCTACTTAATCAACATTCCCATTTCATCCGCATTCCCACTTCGTCAACATTCCTAGCTTAACTAACGTGTAAAATAAAATCAGAAGTAGACCAGCCAAGTGCGAGTCGGACTCGCGCACCGAGGGATCCGTACAAATTTATATATGTATCTATGAACATCCAGTCTTAACAGACCCCTGCTCCTAAGCAAAATGTCCGCAGTGTGGGATCATTGTAGATTGGTTACTGATATAGACAGACAGACAAAAAAATGTATGCTTTTCGCAATTTTTCATTTATCTGTGCTATAAGACCTTGCTTCGTACCAAATTTCAAGATTCTGAGTTCACGGGAAGTACTCTGTAGGTTTTGATTTCCTTGCGAGTGTCGAAAATTTGCGGCATAAATGGCTGTATCTTTTGATTGCGTTGGCTTAGATGTTTGATTTTTTCACAGCTTTAAGGGATAGTAGAGTTGAGTATTTGATATAAATATCAGCTTGATACCTCCACGAGTTCCTGAGAAAAAGGGTCTTGACAGACGGACGGACGGACGACAAAGTGATCCTATAAGGGTTCCGCTTTTTCCTTTCGAAGTGCGGAACCCTAAAAATGAAAATAAAACGAAATTAAATACAATTTTTATTATTTCATATTTCTATTGGTGACCTACATGGTTGTTTGCTAGTGCGTAAGGGCTGAATTTTACTTCACAGTAATCCCGTTCAGTATAAATGGAATGTGGGTGTCTTGGGAATATGGACGAAAAGGGAATGTGGACGAAATGGGAATGTTGACGAAGTGGAAAAAAGACGAAATGGGAATGTTGACAAAGTGAGCATGAGGACGAAATGGGAATGTTGAGAAAGTGGGAGTGTGCACGAAGTGAACCTAAACGCTATTTTTGTATGAGAACTAGGAATGCAGTTATTTGATCTTACTGCCATTATCACGATGAGTCGGTACGAAAATTCCATTTTATGTCGTATTTCATAATAGATTCAAATAAAATAAGCTTGAGTCCGAACTCACTTCATTATTATCTCGTTGTATTATCATCTGTTTGAAAATCTCTAGTATTTTCAACTCAAGTTCACCAAAATTACTATTGCGAATAACGGCTTCTTCGATCCCTTCATGGGCATACTGAAAGTTTCTGGAACTGGCTACTTATAAAAAGAAAATTAAAAAAGCAATAATAGGATTTGAAAAAGTAACTCTCTGGCAGTGTATTACTTTTTAATTTGCGAGACTGTCATTTGTTTTTTCATCGTGGTGTTGGATTGAAGTTTGAGTGACGCTGTTGCAATGAATTTAAGTCGTGAAAATTTTCGATCCATGATTTCTTACGATTTCCGATGTGGATTAAGTCTGCAAGAGAGTTGTCAAAGACTACGACGTACGTTTAGACGACCAGATGGCCTAGTGGTTAGAGACCCTGACTATGAAGCTTGAGGTCCCGGGTTCGATTCCCGTGTCGGGACAGATATTTGTATGAAAAATACGAATGTTTGTTCTCGGGTCTTGGGTGTTTAATATGTATTTAAGTATGTATCTATCTATATAAGTATGTTTATCCGTTGCCTAGTACCCATAACACAAGCTTTGCTAAGCTTACTTTGGGACTAGGTCAATTGGTGTGAATTGTCCCGTGATATTTTTTTTTTTTTTTAAAGACTTCTCTTAGCATTTGGTGATGAAGCCCCATGTCGTAGCTTTGTCTATTCGTGATTTAGTGAGTTTAGAGGAGGACGTGACCATCTCCATGACGATGAACGTGAAGGCCGGCCAGCAACTGCGGTTACCGATATTAATATTAATACTGTACGACAACTAATTGAAATTGACAAAATAATTATATGTCAGCAAATTCGTACTACCTTAGGAATTGGAATGAGCCAGGTGCAAAAGATATTGCATTTGTATCTGAAGGTTCGGAAACTTTGCACTCGATGGATACCGCATAATTTATCGGAAGACCAGAAACGACTGCGTGTAGAGTGGTGCCGCAAAATGATAAAAAAAATTGATGGAGGACAATCAATGGTTGTATATAACATCGTGACAGGAGACGAAACCTGGGTATACTACTTTGAGCCGGAAATAAAAAGTCAATCGGCTGAATGGGTCTTTCCTTTTGAAGACTTGCCGACGAAAGTAAAAAAAAAGTCGAAGTACAGGTAAGAAAATGGTTGCTTCGTTTTTCGGCAAATCGGGACTAAAGTCCCAAAAGTGGTGGTGTAAACACCACTGTGTCACTTGAAAACCAAAAGACAGTAACTGTAGGTTAGTATGTGAACACGTGCTTGCCTAAGTGTTTAACAAAATTCGTGAAAAGCGTCCCCGTAGCAAAATAGTCCTTCATCACGACAACGCATCGGCACATTCCGCTAAAGCAACGAATGCGTATTTGGAGGCCTCAAATGTAGAAGTAATGACTCTTCTGCCATACGGCCCTGATCTTGCACCATGCGATTTCTTTCTGATCTCGAAGATTTAAGATAAACTTAGAGGTTTACGGTTTACAAGTCCGGAAATGGCAGTGAATGCTTTCCACGAGGCCATCGAAGAAGTCCCTTTTTTTTTTGGTGTGGAAAATGCACCTTATGCATCATCTCCGTTCGGGGAAACAGAGGTATGTGGGGCTCTCCCCAGGGGGCCTACCCACTAAAAACCACACGGATTCCCTCGTTTGCCATTGTGAACGCCACGGGAGCACAAGGAGTCACCGCAACGCCCACTGGCCGCCCCGGGATGGGGCTCCTCTGTCAACACCGTGCAATGCGGGCTCGGCACTCCCCGGCCTCCCCCGCTGGTGAAGGATTGTTTAAAGAGGTTTACTCCTCGTGGCTTCCGGAGATGCCCACGTTCCCGGCAAGCCGGGGTTGCGTGCCCTCACGTTAGCTTCCGCGCCCTCATGTCCTGCTCTGAAAGCAGAGCGGTACCGAGGGTACGGTCGCTTCCGCCCACCAGGCTCCCCCTCGCCTTTCCCTGTCCGCCGTGGCAGAGCAGGTACTCAGTTCGGGTTCGCCGACGTCAAAGGCGCCCGCCCAAGGGCGGGACGCCGTCCTCAAAAGCGGACCCAATAATGGGCCCGCTACCCCTCCCCCCCAGTGTGTCAGCAGACCCCACAGGCCGTGGGCCCAACCGCTACTCTTCTCCCCCTTAACCACTAGAGTTAACAGGGGAGAACCGTAGCGGTCATGCAGCCCAGACGGTAGTAATGCTAGAATGCTACCTACCGCCCAGGCACATGTGGAGATCGCTGACCCCCCTCCCCCCAGTCAGACAATCGCCACAGGCTATGAGCCCAACCGCTACTCTTCTCCCCCTTAACCACCAGGGTTAACAGGGGAGAACCGTAACGGTCGTGCAGCCCAGGCCATCTAGTCGTAGGCCTGGTGGCCCGGGCACATGTGGAGATTGCTGACCCCCACCCCCCCAGTCGGATATTAGCCAACGGTTAACTAAATCCCGAAGGAATTAATTAACCGTTGTTGCCCAGGGTGCACCGTCCCAAGCGTTACCCTTCCCCACCCCATGAGGCCTACGCCTCGGACAGAAGGGAGTGGTAACGCCCGGGCACTCGAGGAGGTTTCCGACTTCGCACCCCATCGAAGAAGTCCCTAAGGAAGACTGGACCCACTGCTTTTCACAAAGGTTCCAGCGAATGCAAAAGAATGTAAATAGGGGTGTTACTTTGAAAAACAATAAATGTGTCATAACGATAATGCGTAGTCTTATTTATAAGAATCCAGAAACTTTCAGTATGACCTAAGTATCAAAATATCCAATACGCAAAATGTGCACTACAAACCAAATGTAACAACCGCTAAAATGTATAATAAGTACGCACAACGTGCATAACGTTTAAGGTGAAACAAGCGGAACACATAATTTAAAAAAAATATATAAAAAGCATAATGTACATTCGCAAAAAGTACATTGTACAAATCGGAAAATGTGCACCACTCGCAAAGCGTACCTACGATTTGTACCTTTTGCGAATGTACATTGTGCTTTCTGCATTGTGCGTACCTTCTACCTTACGAGTTGTGCACATTTAGCATATTGTACATTTTACCAGTTGTTACATTTTGCGTAGGTATTGTATATTTTGCTCTGAAGGGCTTTTAATTACAACTGACTAATTGGGGCAATTAGGAACGGCGCCTTGTTGGTAAATAATAATTATTTTGATATCCCATCCGGTATGTGTTAAATAGAAACACTAGTGATTATTGATTTCGTAAAAAAGGCTAGGCAATAATACAAACATACATAGACTGCTAAAGTCATTACACTTCCTTTTAGCTTTGCAGTAGTCGTGTGATAAAAGAGAAAATAATACACATAACTGAACTAGAATATTCTTGTATTTTAAGTGTAGGAGGATTTACTAACAAAAGTAACTTAAGTATTCACATCCAATACAAAATACCCGTAAGTAAATACAACGATCTTAGTAGCCATTTCAGTCAAATTCTACAGAGTGCTGAATATAAAAGGCTTAGGAGTCTTTACAACTAGGGGTTGGTAGTTTTTGTCGGTTTGCTAAGCTTAGTGGGTGTTTTAAATAAATGCGCTGCAAGAGCTGACGTCTCAGTGTTTTATATTAGTAGGTAATTAGAGGGCTAGCTCCTCCGACCCCTGGCTCGGTTCGGCGCACACGCCTCGCTCGCCCTTCAGCCTCGCTAAAAATACTCGCGTGAGGTTATTGTATGCCTCATATACTGGGTTTGTCTTTGATTGGCGCTTTCGAGTGAGATTGAGACGATACTACAAAGAAGATTTGCTTGATTCGTATAGGTATTTGCAAACTTTGGAAATCGGCTTGCGACTAAGTAGACGCTTTGTTCAATAGTGGATTATAGGTATTAGACCGAGATGATGATGATGATAAGGGGTACGTGTTCTTTTTACCAAACGTACTTAACTACGCAAGGATATTCTGACAAATGGTATTTAAATTTCGAAACAAAACGAGTTTAGTTTAAAATAGATATTTTATTGTATGATGTCGGAAGATGTTTTTGTATTGAAACTCTCGTTTTGCACTGTTTCACTGAGTTCGCATTTATTTTGTTTTACGTTATTCCATGTTATTTTGTTTGAGTTTTTATCTACCTTTTTCCAATTTATAAACGTCAGCTTCTATCCTATTTTAGCCTGCCAGTAAGTGTTTGATAGTGTCACTTTCAATTTTCATCGGCTTAATAACTTTGAGTGGCAGCTTGTCAGGATAGTCCGAAGGGCGGCTTTAAACTTCCACTCTTCACTAAGAGGCTTTGTAAACAAAACGCAACTTTATAGATTTCCGATGAGCAGGGGTAACGGCGCTTAAACACAAGAGTTTCGTTAATTACAACGCGGAAACGAAATGAAATCCTGTTCTAACTACACTGACGAGCAAAAATTAAGGGTCGGTTACAAAAATTACGATAACTACAAAACCCGCTGTGATAGCTTCTTCGAGTGAAATGAGTTTAGTAAAGAGTTTTATTCTCAATTGAACTTTTTCCTGTTAAGAATAAAACTCTTTACTAAACTCGTTTTTCTCCAAGAAGCTATCACAGCGGGTTTTGTAGTTATCGTCATTTCTGTAACCGACCCTTTATTTTTGCTCGTCAGTGTATGCTAAGCTACCGTGCCAAATGTATTGAAATTTGTAGTTTGACTAATCCCGTTTCCCATTGTTTTCCAAAAGTTACAAAAATGTTAAAATGTAGATAAAATATTTCTACATACTATTGGATGGTTAATTTTCGGGTCACAACGGAACTTTTTCCAGTCAGTGGTTTTATACGGTTCCACTATTTAACTTGGTCCAATTTTTTGGTATCCACCCATAGGTAAGTTTAATTAAGACAAACCGAACTGTATATTCAGGCACATTTCGTCTATCAAGGTGATGCTGACCTTTTGTTAGATAAAGTGGACTATTTGTTGATAAATTAAATGTAAACACCATTAAGGCTCGTCCGTTCGACCACTTGATGTGTAAGTTTTACGATCGCCTCGCTCGGAAAACATTTCCATTTCCCCATCTGCTGTTTCCGGGCTTCTAGAACTATTACGCAGTTAAACAAACACGGAAAAGAAAGGGAAAAAATGAAGCACAATATTATTAATGCTCTCTCGTGGGTTTTAGGTGCAATAATGATAATTTTGCATCAACAATGAGAGTTAGTGTATCAGACCAACGCGTTGAAATTAAAAGTCACACTGCAGTGACTATACTTCCTTGTTTTTAGCATTAGAAAGTAGGTAAGGTGTATGTAACAATTAACAAGGACATCTTTTATGGTAATTTAAATTCTTTTGGTTTCATAAGAAATAATAATAATTTTTTAAAAAGCGTTTTTCAATAAAAAGGTTCATCAAGATTGTTTACCTTATTTCTAATGCTAAAAAAAACGAAGTTAAGGTATATTTACATCAACTTTTTGGGGTGGTTTTTTCACACCTCAATAACTTTTTTTCCAGTACAACTAGGAACCAGTTTTTTTTTACAGATTAATCACAGCTATGTCCTAACAGACCGGTATCAAAATCAAGGTTCAAGCACTATTTCCCAGACAGATATATTAATTTCCGAGTAGGCTTATTTTATACTGACTCTACGTCTATTAAAACCAATTGGGTAGTTCTCGACAACCTAGAGCCATGAAATATGGCATCAAGGTATAGATCTTACAGTATAACTACAAATAAATCCCTTTATTATAAAATAGTGAAATAATGAAGCGATAAGAAAATGTATGAAAACATTCGGTACGATTCCAGTATAAACGCAGCTAGTAACAATTTTGACTTGTTTGACTGAGTGGAGTAATTAAGTCGTTACATGACTGTGTAAGCATATCTGAAAAAACCACTGTTTTTCAGTTGTGCTGTTGTGCAGTTTGAACCCAATATCTGTAGATGTTAAAGGCGTGGTACTGTAACAACTTAAACTTAACTTGGTGCATTTTTAACCGACTTCAAAAAAAGGAGGAGGTTCTCAATTCGGTTGTATGTTTTTTTTTTATGTGTGTTACCTCAGAACTCCGTTATTTATGAACCGATTTGGAAAATTTTTTCGTTGTTTGAAAGCATATGCTTCAAGGTTGGTTCCGTTGTTACCAAAATCCAGTTCTGATGAAGAGATCCATCAGGAATTGAAGGAACTCCTCAAAAATTCAAGAGAAATGTAAAGCGATTTTAGTATTATCGGTGACAAGTCGAGCATTTGCATTCAGAAAGTATCATTTGGTAAACTGGATCTGATGACGAAGACCGCAGATCGCTAACGGAACTCCACAATGGGTTAAATCTTGCAAGTTGAAGGAGGTTTTATTTTTTATTTAAAATTTTTTTGATACCAGTACTATTTTTCACGGGAGAAGTTGACATATTTTTTACATTTGTGATTTTGGTGGGATTAAATATTGTATGTCAGCGACTTGACTCAGCTTTTACGTTACCCACGTCACGTTAATCGTTATTATTTAAAGCTTCCTCTATTTCTCTATGCAACAGCCTCTAGAGGCTCTAGATGCAGACGTCAAAGATTAATTTCGACCTACTTTCGACCGAACATATTTAAGGGTTTGCCACGTTGAACATATTGAGTTTCCACATTAAATATTACATATTAAAGTATTTTAAAATCTCTATTAAAAAAAATAGTGGTCATGGCCATATCGATAATTTCTAGAAATTGCATTTAGATCATTGAACTGCTATTGTTTTTCTGTAGGTAACACTGACGTACAGATAAAGTCATAAATATATGTACGTTACCAAGACGTCAAAAATATCTATACAAGTATATATCACTAACCATAAGGTTAGTGTTTACACGTATTTGACGCGATGGCTGTATAGATCATTATGTCTGCGACTGTACAGGTAACACAAGTGCTCGTTATTTATTGTTGCTTCGAGCTGAAGGAAAACATTATAGACAAATACAATCCGTAGTATATAGGTATAAATGCTTTTTTTATAAAGTGGAAAACGACACTCGCTGTGTTTGTTTAGAACCTTTAATCTGGGATAACAACGGAGTTAAATCTCGCTGGGAGTTGCGTTGCTCCTCCGATTGTACTTCGCTGAAATTGTTCCAGGACATTTTCAAGGAGTAATTATTTCCATTGTGGAAGGAAAAGTATCTCAGCCCTTGATGGAACTGACAAAGCAGCATTGCCTCATCAAACCAACTTTACTGACAAAAAGGAGCCTTGTTACACTAAATTTTATTGTCATGTTATAATTTTAAAATAAATAATTTTAATGTTAAATAAGGGTTCCTAGTTGACTACAAAACCCTAAAAACCTATGTGATCTCTATAGTTTTCTAAATTACATATTAATTTTTCAATATTGCGCACAATATTTTGGAACATTCGGGGAACGAGTCCAACACGCACTTGCCTGAGTTTTTATGCAATAAAACTCAATAGACGGAGAGGTCGGGAAGATAGCAAAGCGCGGCACGTGTCTCTTTAAAAGCTTTTTAAGTATGGGTCAAATCTTGGAAGTTGAATTTGACCCACTTCCAGTGGTCGGATCAACTTGAAATTTGGTATACCTTTGTAGGTTGGATGACAATGCAAGTACAGTCAATAAAAAGTACAGTCAGCGAAAAAGCTTGCATAGAAAATGAATTTTTTAACAAAAACTTAAGTTATATTTCGGTTGTCAATACCAACATTTGGACTATGTTTTTTTTATCAATAATTACAAAAGTTCAGACGGCCTGTGGTTAGAGAACCTGACTACGAAGCTTGAAGTCCCGGGTTTGATTCCCGTGTCGGGGCAGATATTTGTATGAAAAAATACGAATGTTTGTTCTCGGGTCATGGGTGTTTAATATGTATTTAAATATGTATCTATCTATATAAGTACGTTTATCCGTTGCTTAGTACCCATAACACAAGCTTTGTTTAGCTTACTTTGGGACTAGGTCAATTGGTGTGAATTGTACCCTGATATATTTTTTATTTTATTTATTTATTACTTTGACTTGTAAAATCTAATAATTTGTGATAGTTTTTTTATATTTGTTGTAAGTACAGGTTGTCCCTTAAGTTACACGACAAACCACGCGCTTAAAATTTAAATTAAAAAAAATACAGCAAAGTAGATAAGATATAGTCAAATAAAGGTGTTTATCAAAAGATATATGTTGTCTAATTTGTCTAATGTTTGTCATTGAAATTACTGGATCGGGTTTAAAGGGTCTAACGGCAGATGATTAAAAAAGCAGCCTTTTAAAGTACTTGGAGTTTTTTTTTCTGAATTTCGGTCTATTAGTCCTTAAGTAATTAAAGATTTTCTTAATAGTACTTGTACATTGTTTTTGTTTCTTTCAATCAGTGCCGTTTTACACTTAACTGATAGAAAAATAAAGAATACGTTACAATGTCAGAATTTTGGGTACTTAATTATTATTATTTTATTAAGATTTCTAACCAAGTGCCTTCAATCTAACTAAAAAGTACTAAATAAGAACTTTCTTAATCCATCTATCATAATCAAGTCCATGATTTTACAATGTTAATTACTTACATACCTAATAAAAATAGCGTTATACGAACCTTTTTCAATAACTAAAGTTACCCAACACAAAGCATTACAGCAGGTAAAAGCCTTACCTACTCTACGTTAAAGCCAACATCCCGTGAAGTAACAAGCTATCAATCATGTTTCCGGCTCTATCAGTCATTATTTTCGGTCGATGACAGACTACGTAATTCTTATTTCGCTCGTAAAGAAAAAAGTGTGCCTTTGGAATAAAGGACTCCTATTCCGATTTGTAACGCTCGTAGTTGTGTTCTCTTTTATTCGACTTTCAGATTTCTTTTTCAGAAATCCTGATAATTTATTCAACGTCAATTTAGCGGTAGTCGACGATTTTTCGCTAAATCTTACAAGGCGAGTGGGGGCACAGATACGTTTATTTAGGCTCGACATGTTTTAAGTAATGCCTGCTTAAACGATTTCGGGGCTTTCGTTATCTGATCCATGTGCTCCAAGTTAAACGTATATATTAAAGAAGAGAATAGTTTTAAGTTTCTTTGAAGTAAAAGGATGGTAAACTTAATTGCTCAGTTATAGACATGGGAAATACCTACACGCTTCTTTTTGAACATGCCGGTTTGCTTTTCTCTGCAGACTACATAAAAGCTACGACGCTTTAATGCTCTAATGGCTTCCTTTGACTTTCTAAACCAGTCGTCAAAGTAAAAATATCCACAACGAATAGTTGACTAAACTTGTGTTTTTATTATTCACAAGAGCGAAAAATATTAATTTGATCCACGTAAAGAAACCTAGTTTATGATAATTGGTAATGGCACCGAAAGACATGAACGAGTGAATCGATTGTGGTGCTGTTATATTCCGTTAATAACTGATTGAGTCGTTGAAGGATAACATCGTGAAGAACCACGCATAAACCTTCGCAGCAATTCTATGGTGTACGGTCTTACTGCCGTACATTTTTGCTTACACGCGACCTACTTTTGACCGCGTCAGAGCAGTCAATATAATACAATAATTTAAGGTAAACATTAGTGCGTAACTAACTATCGTACGAAAGACATCTGAAGAGAAAGTATTGCCTAACTAAACTTAACTTTTAACTTTGATTAAACTATACATTGACTACGGCTTCTTTCTCTGCACTCCACGAACTTCAACAACAACAAGAAAGTGTAGGGAGCTAACTAGCCCTTACATATGGTGTGCGTGAAGTTTTTAATACACACTGGGCCCGCGTGAGAACTGCTGCCCAAGCCCTCTTATTTCGAGAGGAGGCCTGTGGCCAGCAGTTAAATGTATATAAAATGGAGATGATGATATGATGTAGGTATTGAATGAACCAGACTTTACAGAGGTCCAATATCCATGAACATAAGCCGATTAATTTGCTACTTCGCAACCATATACGTAAAATATTTGGCACATAAGTTACTTGTACGGTATATTTGGATGGCACATAAATTATTTCTGAAAGAAAGAAAGAAAGAAAATACATTTATTTACAACATCACAAGACACATCATCAATATTTTACAAAACATAAGGCAACACTAAAGCTAAAGATAGAATGTGTCATTGCGGTTGCAAATCGGACACTGGCTCAGCATAATGCTGAGGCGTTTAAAACACCCCAGCGCTGATTTTCAGCCAGTACCGTTGGTGACACCCAGATCGCTGTTTAGATAGATAAATAAATAAACTGCACACTAATAGCTACATACATAAGACTACATGCGTAAATAAATAATTTGTAAATTGTAAAAGCAAATAATAATAACAAAATTTCTTGAACATAATTAGTATATCTCACTTGCCAAGTGTATAACCCTGCGCGGACTAAAACGAAAAATGAAAAATGAAATAACCGAGACAGTAAAAATCAAAGAAGTTTTGTGAAATAGTGCTGGAAAGGAGAGGAAATTAAGGTTTTTGCAATGACAACAAATAGCCTTTAAGCTTTCGCCCAAATTTGTATATCATCATCATCCCAGCCCATATACGTCCCACTGCAGGGCACAGGCCTCCTCTCAGAATGAGGGGCTTGGGCCATAGTTCCCACGCGGGCCCAGTGCGGATTGGGAACTTCACACATACCATTGAATTTCTTCGCAGGTGTATGCAGGTTTTCTCACGATGTTTTCCTCACCGTAAAGCTCATGGTAAATTTAAAAATGTATTTTCACACATATATTCCGAAAAACTCACGAGGTGCGAGCCGGGATCTGAACCCACGATCCCCTGCTCGAGAGGACATAGGTCAAACCGCTGGGCCACCACGGCTTTAATTATTTGTATGTCTTCATGCAAACCCACCGTCCACATAAAACAACATAAGGTAAACGTCTGTTCGACACTGACCCAATACATGGCACCTTCAATCTTATGTCATAGTAAGAGAGGTGACAGATGCGTGTCATCTACTAGGCGTTGAGGTGTCGAGCAATGGTACGTTTACCTTAATGTCACACAGACTCAACTATCGCGAACTCAAAACAAGACGCTAACGCGTTTTATACTGTCCTTACACGAATATTACAAGTAAATTCTCAAAGCTACACGCAAGCATGACCATTCCTTCGTCGTCGTCGTTCCTTGGCTTTGGCGAGATTTATCTAAATTTGAAAACGCCGCGGAGAAGACGTATCTTTTTAAGCCCCCAGCGCCCGTGATGGTTGTTAAACGACGATAAAAGTACGTGTCGTTCTAATTCCAAGTGCTCGTGCTAAGATGGTCCACTTGAAGGCGTCGATTCCGCCTCCCGTTGGATTACTGTTCACGGTGATGCGACACTTTATATCTCTTTGTACGACAAGGGTCTACCGCTGGGAATTTCCATTCGATGAGCATGTATACCTACGTTTTTAACGAAATCATCCCATAAATCCAGGGATATGTTTAATCAAATCACTGTAATCCGCTGAAGCTTAGCCATGTAAATTATTCAAGCAATGTTTTTGGTTATCTATCTTCTTCTAATATATAAAAATCGTGATGTTTGTTATTGAACTACTCCGAAACGACTTGACCGATTTTTATCAAATTTTTTCTCCATATTTGGCAGTTCTGAGAATAGGTTGTAGGCTATTTTTTATACCCGTATTCTGCGCAGACGGAGTCGCGGGCAACAGCTAGTCTAATATATAAAAATCTCGTGTCACGGTGTTTGTTATCGACTTATCGAACTCCTTCGAAACGGCTTGACCGATTTTTATGAAACTTTTTTCTCTGTATTCGGTAGGTCTGAGAATAGGTCGTATTAGGCTCCTTTCCCCTTCTCAGACCCCCCATTCTTCGCAGACGGAGTCGCGGGCAACAGCTAGTCTATTTATAGGTTAAACAAATTTTATTAGGCTATGATGAAGTTTTGAGGGCAGATAGATCATTAATATTAATTAGTCAATTAGTTGTAAATCAATGTGTTTTGTGCTTTAAATACGTAGGTACTCGTAGAATAAATAATGATAATAAAATATTTCAACAAAACATCGTTATCATAATATCCCTAAACACTAGAACTCCACTCCCTGAATAAGTTAATACTTATTAGGCTAATACTTGTGCTTTAGGATAAGCAGTGCTCCTCCCCGTAATAGATTTTGATGTTATAAAAATAGAAAAGTTTAATGTTAATGCATAAACTATGTACTTAATTAAAAATTTATTTAAAAAACGGAAAAAAATATGGAAAATTACAAATAAAAATAGCAATCACACACACGTACACACTCACATAAAAATAATAAATTGCTTTTCATCCACAAAACTATTACCTACGTAATTGTCTTCAAAAATCTACTATTGTTGATTGTAAAATCTACAGATATAAATGGCCTAGTGGTTTCTCAAGCAGAGGATTATGGGTTTAAACCTGGGCTCTCACCTCTGAGTTTTTGCAATTTACGGTGCGAAATTACTTTGAAATTTATCATTCCTTTACGGTAAAGGAAACGGCCAGAGGAAACCTGCACACACCTGCGAGGAAATTAATGGTGCGCGTGAGCCTCCCAATCCACATTAGGCCCGCGTAGGAACTACGGATCAAACCCCTGTCATTCTGAAATGAGGCCTACCTATCACCTGCAGTGGGATGTATATAGGCTAAGATGATGATGATGAAATGATGATAAACGGCAGTGGCGTGGAGTGAACATCTTCGATAGACTACGCGGAGAGTGAGAGAAGCATGAGTTAGGTCTTCAGATATATGTATAGTCAGCATCAAAAGTACCTAGCTGTTCACTTTTGTGCTTTGTCGTAATAACACAATTGTCAATCATGTATGACATTTGCACCGGACTGTAAAGCGACAAGATACAAAAGTGACCAGCTCCTTTTGATGCTGACTGTACCTCGCATTATCTTATTATCCCATTATCTTAGTCTGCATAACTTTAACCGTACTTGTCATTATTTACACCGCGAAAAAATGTAGGTAACCCGATGAGAACTGAGTTGTTACAGCGCTACGCTACGAGTACTGATAAATGGATTAACTTCTGACTATAAGTCTTGAACGGTCTGACTAGTTCGTAGTTTTTATAAATCATGGCTCACGAAATCTTAAATAAATTATCATAAGTAGATAGATTTTTTTTTGATAGCTTATTTATTAGATGTCCCACTGGTGGGCGAACTACCCAAAAAACGCAAAAAAACTGGTTAAAATCATCCCGCCATCTCCGTGTTAGGATGTAATTACTTGGTCAAAATTTGCTAACAGGTTTAATTTGTAACTATCAGTTCAATTTGAAAGTTTTATTAATAACATTGCAATAATGTCAATCAAAATGTAGAACAATGACGTGGGTTCGTCGAAAGGTGCGCCACAACACAAGCCTCCGTAATGAAAGGGCGATGTAGTCGGAGCGACCGAGGGCCATTTCCCCAATATTGTAACCAATAAGGTGCTGGGATTAAACGAGAACATCGGGCTTATACTTTAATGGATTTAATACCCAGTACCCCAGTACCCACTACCTTCTACAAATAGAAATAGATGTAGACACCCGTTGTTTACGCTTTCACAGCTTTTCAACACGAATTTTTTTGACTTCGCACCTCCGTTAAAGTCTTTAACGTAATTCAATTAAGTTTCTCTCTCGTAAAGCGTATTAATACAAAAAGCTACGAAGACATTTTCGCAAAAATTCGCTACGCCCATAAAAATGTTTATTACTTCAACTTATGAGAAGAAATATTGCGGCTATTTCAACTCCGGTCCTTAATTTTAATAGCCCACATTCTTGACTTTTGTGCTCTACCTATTTATAACTAAGAAATAAAATAATCTATTTTTTGTGTTTATTGCTCAATGAAATGAAAACCAAATTAAGCTGTGCTATTTTTAGAAATTATCAATGAACATGTATTCAAATAAGCCCCATGTGACGGAAACGGCCACAAACATTTTGTTACCGAATGAATGATACGTGTATAGGAAGGTAGCTAATACACTCACATTTTATAAGTCTAGATAAGATAAATACTATAGAATTCTATAGAATTCTATAGTATTTATCTTATCTTTTATTCTATAGAAGGGTTTGAGTTGTAGTTCCCACGCGGGTTCAGTGTGGATTGGGAGCTTGACACACATCATTGAATTGCGTCTATGTGTGTGCTGTTTTCTTCACCTTATTTTCTTTCCTCAAAAAGCTTGTTATAAATTATATGAATCCCAAATAAAAATAAAAAGTGAACACATTACCTAACATTCCTGATCGATTTTTGTAGTTATGTTAAGTGCTTGAATATTCCACTGAAAGTTAATACCGCAAAACAGGAAATAATAGTTCTCAAAAAGTTTGTTATTTCCGGGTTGCTTATCAAAGCTTCATAAGTGGTATTGACAATAAAACTCTATTATCAAATGCAGAATTGCAAAGCGGCCTTTTAACTTACATATTATAAATTATGGTCTAATGTTTCTGACATTTAGATTGCTTTACCATCCCTCTGATATCAATTCTTTAAATAATAGGGCTTCGAAATTCTCTTTGATCGTTTTGAGGATTATATATAACGTAATTTGGAAATCGTAATCATCAATCAGATTACTGAATGTAGGCCATCTAAATACCTGTAGGTAAATAGTAACGTTGTAAATGCTTAGTTTTATTCAATAAATTTCAATATATATGTAAGTATATGTACATAGATATTCAATTTTGACTTCGACAGTTAATTTCGACATTTTTTTCGAAAATCAAATGGAATATACCTGCAGAATACTCCTGTATGTAAAATCTGTCGCTCTCATGTCCTCTTAAAATTGGTCACACAAAGAAGCAAGTTGTTCAAATTTATTAACTTGGAAATGATCCAAAACAATGCTGAGCTAGGGTATCTTTTTGGGTCACCAATTTTTTAATCGAAATTGTTATGATTCTTGTCATTATACTCTCTCTGCCTTTGCACTTTTCCGTAATCAATACTCATCAATTTTAGATTTTGTTGAAATTGGCACAATTATGATGGAAACGAAATTGATTTTATAAAAACACTTAGAAATGCCCTTTGAAAATTAAAAACCGATTTGTGTGAGTTGAGACGGATCGTAGAGTTTTTATTTAACGAGTATATTTTCTTGTTCATTTTCTTTCACTACAATGTTGTCTTAATATCACTAGAAATTTGTAATAACTATCCACAAATCATTTAATGTCAGTTAATACCGAAACACGACTCGTTGACTTACTTATACTCGTATTTTCTTAATGAAACGTGCTGCGTCGTATCGCATTGTGTCTCGGTGTCACTAACCCATAAGACGGTAATAATTTTTACTTTATTTTTGCATCACAGTTTTTTTGGTATTTTTTGAGGGAGGTCAAGTGTACACACACACGCAAATATTTCATATTACCGTTATTTGTTGTGTTACGAAGTTGTGTGTATCCAAATCCTTAAATTTCACGACGGATGTAGTGAAGTTAGTGACTGCGTCTATGGAGCTAGAGGTCTCTGGTTTAAATCTCGATGGGGCCCGACATTACTATGAATATGAATGATTAATGTATTTAAGTATATAGTTATCTAAGTATATGTTTACCCGCTGTCTAGTGCCCTTTGTATAAGTTTTGCTTAGTATAAGGCTAAGGTAGTAAAGTTATTTATTTTTGTTCCAGATCGTCTTACGAACTGAAAAGAAGATGCTCAGTAAAAAATAGGCCGTGTGAATGAATAGTGTCCGCGTTTCGTGCCAACAAATGAGTGATACGTAACTTGGTGCAGTGATTGGTGTTGTGATGAGTTTCCTGACATCGCTCGGGCAGTATGTGGCCGGGGTTGCGGATAGCGTGGCGGGGCTGGCGCTGTCGCCGCGCCGCGCGCCGCCCGCGCGCCACCGCTCCACCGAGGAGACCGCCAAGCCGCCGCCGCAGCCCTCCACGGCCACCATGAGAGGTCAGAGATGCTTTCTGGGACAAATTTTAATTAAAAAGTGATAGTGACTGTGGAATCACGAGTCAGATTTACGTAAAAAAAAAGAAAACATTAAACCATCTTTAGTTACAGGCAGGGCCCATACTTTTCATGCCAATGACATCAATTTGACGTCACGCTGCATATAGGATGATCCCAAATAGTTTTGTTGTAATTATTAATCATTAGTCGTCAATCATTTTAATCATGTAAAAATGACTTCAAAAGTAATCTATTCACACGTGGAATAATTAATACCTACCTACTTAAACGTGAAACTTAAATGAAACTAGTTGTTTTGTTTTTATACATACATTTTATTAAAATGTATTTTTAACACATTTTAATAATTGTAGAAAATAGAATTTCTCTCTAACTTGAAGTACGCCATCGTTCTTGCATTAATTCCTACGCAAAGAAAATCTAATTCATCTTCGTGTTCATACGTAATGCAATATTCATAAAAAGACTTTTGTTTTGTAATCGTATTTTTGTTTGTTGTGTCGCACATTTGGTTAATTTTTAATGATTGATGATTGATTATCTCAACTACTCAAATTGCAATCATCCTGTACGCGGCGTGACGACATCGGCATCAAATGTACGGGCCCTGGTTACAGGACACACAGTGCGATAGTACAGCTTAATTATGTACAAATTAGCTAACTTAAAGGCAAGTTAAAGGTAAACATGAAGGAATTTGCTTCTGATGACAATAATATAAAACATAAAAAGTCACTCTTCTTCCATTCTCTTTTAAGTTGCTACACTCGTAGCAGAGTGAATTCAGGGATCTGTTCGCGAAATTTTAAGCTTTGAAGTTCATTTATTTTGTCAAATCATAGGTTCCCCAAGGGGCGGTACCGCCCCTGTTATAGATAGACAGACAAATAAAATTGGTATTTTTTTTTAATGGGGGCATTAGTCCATAAAAGTTTGGGAACCTATGATCTAAATTGTTGTTTTTTGATACTTAATAAACTCGTCACAGTACGCTACACTCTTGGCAAGGTGAACATGGTTGTCAGTTAAGTATTAGTATCTTATTCTGAACCTTTACGGTGAATTTCTTGGTAATATATTTAGTGTTTCTTCTTGCCTTCCACACTGTAGTGCTGGAGTCCAAAGTTCGTAATTGATAATAGAAAACTCTGCTGCTTACTCTCACATCAGATCCACTTGTTGCCTTTTTCGACACTCGCAAGTTCATCCTAGTACCTATGTTCTTTCAAACAAAAAAAGGGTTTTTCCAAATTGGTTTATACATAGCAAATTTCTGAAGTAACAGATACTAAAAAAATACTACTGAATTGAGAACTTTCTCCGATCGGTCAAAATTAAATAAATAAAATCAATTTAGAGGTTATAAGTAGTAACTATCGAACCTTAAGAATCATGTCGTACATTCATGATCTACTTACTGTGGAACGCCTCTCATATTAACATTCTCAATGTCTAACATGTTTGTAGATATTAATCGTCTCACTGTGTAAATGACAATTTTTTTTATGGAATTTACTTACCGTAGAAAGATTGTATTGTGGGTCACTAACTACCGTTTCCCGTGTATAAAAAAAGTCTAGGTTAGCAATTTTTAATGCTTATTTTATTATTGAGAAGCAGTCGCACTCAACGTTCAATGCCTCGCAGGCTGCAGACACAATTTAATAATAAACGTCTAAGGCGATCGATTATCGGAAAACACATGTCTACGTAATTGTAGGTACAAATATGTTTCACTAAACTCTAGTCTTTTGTTTGTGAAAGTACAATGATGAGTTCGTGAAACTTTACACAAGGATGAGGCGAGAGAGACTATTCATTTCAACAGACTTGCCCCACTCAAGTTGACAGTTTGAATTATTATGTCCGCTGGATAAAGTTATTCTCAAGTAGTTAACTGTGTGATTGTAAACAGATGTAGAAGTTGCCTAAGTTCATTTAAGTTTCAACCATACAAATGGAGTGTAACAATATACTTACCTAAACACAATCAAGTAGGTATGTTTAGGAAAACATTTGACGCTAAACGAATGAGCATAGGGTTTAACTAAGGAAACGAAATCTTCTCTTGAATTTACAACCGCGCAATGTCGACTACTGATACTATAGTATCACGTTACAACCGTCAAATCCTTTTGTTTTAATGGCTAGTTTGACTGTGGTTATAGTGCAACTTACTATGAGTCTCTACTTCTTCGTAATCAATCAAGAAAACCTCTATCACCCTTTGGAACAATGTCAGTTGTGCGGCTAAAAAATTTAAGGACTATATATAAACTATAAACAAAACACTAAGTCAATAAGACAAGCAGCTGAGGTTTTTGTTCCAACAACAATCGGAACTAAGTATATTCTAATAATTTCGCTATTTTCACTCATAATGTGGCCGAATCATCGAGGTAACTTTTACAACATTTAAGTCGTGATTTAGTCTTGGGTGGGCTATACAGTCGCTGCTATATTCAAATATTTATTGTATTGTATTGCTGCGTGCTACGCTCGTAGCCGTAGCGGCGTTTTTCAGCTTATTGTTAGTAACGTATACTGTCTACGAAAAGAGAAAACTATTATAATTCTTGGCCCTGGGTGTTTAATTATCAGTTGCAACTGTCATAAAAATGCTAAAGCATTACTTGGTCGACTATACATTGAGTTATTGAACCCGGCTTAAAGTAGCTGTCGAATATTCGAGTAGGTAAACTAATCAGCCGATCAATTGAATTTTCACTATTAATATATACATGCCATATTAAGATAGAGGAAATAATCCCTTTTCATTTTTAACCTTATTTTATTATTTATTTCTAAAAACACTTTTTTCGACGCATTTTCTAATGAATTAGATTGTTTTCCAATTTATTTAAAAAATAATTACCTTTAACCGGCGTTATTTCGATTAACTGGGGTTACCTTGGTAGTTATAAAATTGCTATAAAATCGGTGTTGAAATATTTGACATAAAGAATATGTAGATCGATGAAGGCATCGAATGGGAGGAGTACATAAATACATACGCTCGAGAAAACATGACCCTCGATAGTCGGGTGAAAACATAGCTTAGTTAGTTGAACTCGTTTCTACGGGCGCTATGCTATGTTGACCATAGAATATGATTGGTGGATATCAAACGCATCCTAGCAACTTAGCGTAGCATATATCTGGAAAGGCACCCTTACCATATTCGAAATCCTGGATGTATCGCATTGTCCTGAAACGTCATTATGACCAGGTTTCCCTCGTGTGGTGCCCACGGAGGGGGCATCAGCGCTGAGCAACCGGCGACGCACGCTAGACTGCCTCGCGCCCGCGGCGCCGCCCCGCCGCGGTGGCTCGCTGCGCGTGGCGCGCCAGCCGCCACCTTCGGAGAAACCCACCATGGCATTTTGCAAGAGACGGTTGTCATGGCCTGAAGTGGACAACTCTGTTAACTCCGGGTAAGCGGTCATTAATTTGTTTACCTCACTTCGTTAATAAGGGTGAATCGACGTTTGACTTCAATTTTATCTTAATACATATTATTTTAGCGATTGGAAGAAACTTGTGCTAACTCCGTCTATATCGAACCATCTTACTCTAACTTTACTCGCTTTAATACTTATAACTAAGTAGATAGTAGTATAAGTACATAATACACTGTAATACATTCCAGCATGGAAAGTAGAAAGCCGGTGAAATTACTGGCTCATGAGGGATTCTATGGCATTCATGGGTGTTGGCGCTCAATTATTGTCAGATCTCCCATTCGCTCGTTTGCCACTCTATTTTACAAAAATACGTTTTATTTAAAAAAAGTACAAGCTTTTTGCTGATTCTACTTTTTGGTGACTGTTCTTCAACTGTCATCCAACCTTAAGTGGCTGAATGGATATAATATTATCTCATACCAAAATTCAAGTCAATCCGACCAAACTTACTAATGCGGCAATTTGGGACTAAACTGGAAATATGCATATCTTAAACAAAAATAGTACATTACTGCAGCGGCCGCGAAATAGGGCATTGCCGGCCGAGTAGTTATAGATGGCCGAGTGTTATCGAGGCCATCTAGAGATACGAGGCCGGCAATCCCTGTTCGTGGCCAAGGCTTGTATAGAGTTTTTCTCAAACACTCATCATCATCATCATCGTCGTCGTCGTCGTCGTCGTCATCATCACTATCACCACCACCACCATCATCATCATCATCTCATCATCATCATCATCACCACCATCATCATCACCATCATCATCATTACCATCATCACCATCACCATCATCATCATCATCACCATCATCATCATCATCACCCACCATCACCATCATCATCATCATCATCATCGTCGTCGTCGTCGTCATCATCACCATCACCATCACCAACATCATCATCATCTTACCTTACCTTAAATAAGCGTAGTGGCAGAATGTCATACATAATGAACCAAAACGCAAATATTAACTTATAGTTTTTTTTTAATGGCTAAATGCTATGATGCTATAGACCTATAAACGTCATGGTGCTGTGTCACATGAAACAATAGACGAGGCCAGCAATGTTCTATGAAATTCCATTATTGACCTCTCGCCTAGCCGCACCTGCAACGTGACACTTCGTGGCGTATTATAAGGAACATAACGTCAATATTTCATAGCATGTTTGAGAAAAATATTTATCCAAATCGGTATAAGTGACGGAGTTCTGATTTAGGTAACAATTACAGCATTAAAAAAATACAACCGAATTAAGAACTGCTGCATGTAGGAAAGGTCCTACTTGACATGTATTACTTGTCACTACATAATGTTCATAATTGTCATGATAAGATTTGTATCAATTGTTTCACCTAAAGATGGGCACAGGCTTCCTCTCAGAATTAAAAGTTTACACGAAAGTGTTTTTGCAAGAAATTGCAACAAGGACAAAGCCGCGGGCGTAGATAAACCAGCTTTTAATAGAACTGTTTATACAAAACACGCATCATATAAGTATATAGTTTATTTTTAGAGCATTTAGAAAAAATGTTTATTCATGTCGATTTTTCCTCATACGAAGCAAAACATTTTTTACTTACTATGTAATCTCTCTTGCGTCGCCGCTGGGATTCCAAAGAGCAATAAATTCATTTTGGACACTGACGGGAAAACAAAGGTTATCAAGATAAATAACAGTATTGGGAAGTCACAGAGCCAAAGGATATTAACGTGTTCCAAGGGAAGGGAATTGCAAATCAGCGGCAAGTCCTTGCGACCGCGGGCCCGGGACTTTGTATCAAGGCCGCCCCAGTTTGAGTTACTGTAATACGTATACCGACACAACCACACATCCCTTCTGAGTACAGATTACCTACGAGTCGGCACACTATATCCCTATTTGATCTGCTTTAATTAACCATAAGTTGGTCTGTAGCACCTTTTATCATGTAAGTGGAGGTAATTGATTACCGTGGAAACGCTTCCTCTCGAAATAAGTACGGAACTAGCAATCACGACGGGGTTGGAAACAGAATTAACTTTATTTAATTCAGACCTGAGCATTTGGTAATGGGCATCAATAAACAAAGTGGGTGAACGCGGAATAGCAGGCGGTCTCCCGTCGCTAGATGACTCGATTTATCAACGGTAGTCTCATTTGGCCGAATAGAATATTTGATTAAAGTCTCGGGCCCGGTTGCTACTTTTATTTCGTTCTACACCTGCGTATCCCGGCATCGTCGGTGTTGATGAAGTAATTTCCGGCCTTTACATCAAGTTTGTTTCATAAACGATGATATTTTGAAGTTATTTTGGGCGCGTTACGCCGCGCGCCGACACGAAGTGTCATAATGTTGAGCCGTTTTGCTTTTCCTTCGTGGGCCAGTCTGATTGCCTCGTCGCATAACCCTAATAGAAGCAATTAAGGATTCAGCGAACAGCCCATCTCCTGCACAAGGGAAATTCAATTTGCTATGGTCTTGATACAGTTTGCTTATTTACTCACGTTAATAACATTTAATGAAGGTGGAGGATCCACTTAGTGCGGGAAATTAAACGACTTAGCACCGCCTGTTTCAGCTTTGACCTAATTTATATAGGTAAACTCGCCAAATAGGATAACGTTTGTTGAATTATTAATAACTTTAATTTTGAAATAATAGAATTAGTTTCTCACGCTGTGTATGACCCATTTGTGCAATATTCCGTTGAATGTATATGTAAATAAAAATTAAACTTTTCTATAGAAAAATACAGTGAGTATCATCTTATTCTAAATTGTACGATCTTTAATTAATAACGAACGAATTATCTTGGCATGATGAGGCTAAAGGGCATGGAAGTTTATTATGATTAAATAGTAAGGATTGATTAGCCAATTTAGGTCATCGGGCGACCTGTTGCTTATCCCTGCACGTGCTCGTGACCCTTAAGTGAAACTCCCACCCCCAGCATCGCCCACATGTCAGTTTATGTTCACTATAATCGAATCCGCTCTTACATAGTATTAATAAAGGCGATATTATTATGCGACAGTCAAAGGGCTTTCAATACAAGTCAAAAGTTTGAGTTCTCAGCAGATAGTAATGTTTATAAACCTAATCAAGCGAGTTGAATCAAGTGTCAGGTATACTTAGTCGACCAAGAAATTACTTTACCACCTTAAGATTGAATGGCAGTTGTGAGTACGGCGTATAACTGCAAAGGCTATTTTCAGTTCCAACTCAATGTGACAATCAGCCTCATATTTTTTATTCTGATATAGGATCTGTCATAAATATGTTTATAGACGAGAAATTAAATTGGGATATTCAGAAGTCGAAATGTAATTTATGGTACTGGCTAAAGATATTAATATTTACAGAGCAGAATCTTACACTGTAAGAGATTCTGTGGAATTCTTAAAGGAATACTGAAATATTTAGAATATACTTACTGTGGTATTTTTTCAATGGCAGCTCATAAGAATAAGTTTTAGGTATATGTGGATCATTACGAGGCGAGGCTTGTCACATTTAACACGTTTGCTCGATTACCGCGACCACAGGGCGCCTCAATTATTCGGCGACCGATTATATGGCTGTAGGTATTATTGTCGAGGTTGTAACTGAATCGCGTGAAACTGAACCAGGGTGGAACATTTCCCATATTAGTGATATTCCTTAACACAATCAATTTCAAAATTAGATACATGGTATGCTAACAAGACTTTTGCAGCGAGAAGGTTACATACTCGTACGCCATTCGATTGCTTTGAATGTAAGTACCTACTTGGCATTACCAAGTGCTTGGGAATATGGGCGACCCGAAAATATAAAAACTACTAGGACTATATGCATTTTTAGAACTTAATCAGAGGACCTACATATTATTTTCAGTTTAATATGAATAAAATATAATTTTTTATCTCCCATACGCGAAAATAGAGCAAATTACATTCAACATACGGGAGCAAAACTATACTTTTCTACCCAAGGATAGAGATCGGTTAAAAAAATAAAACATTGAAAGCTAATGGAACACCCGCGTAGTCAGCCTACACGGCATTACATTACGGTTTTAGGGTTCCGTAGTCAAAATATCAAAACTGAAACTTAAAAAAATATTAGAGCTCCTTTTGGCCATTCTGATAACGGATCCCTAATACCTCTTAGTTTTTTTAATCTTTTGGTACCAGATGATACGCGCGATATCACGCGTGAAAATCAAATAACATCAGCATATTCAGGTCTTTTGAATGGATCGAGGTTGAAAAATTTCAACGCGTTCATTTGCGACCTGTGAAACAGTTTTTTGAACTGACTCGGGCACATGACGCGGGCATCCATCTTGTTCCGTGATTCACGTCGGTCCGCCTTTGCGCCCGCCGTTAACGAACGCGCGCCCAATCCATTCCAAAATCTAACATGATAATTTGAACCACGTTGTATACCTACCTAGTGTTAATTTGCTTATTTGGCGCAGTTATAATTAATACTTTTAAACGAGCAATTGTTATATATTTATTTATTTCGAGGATCTTGAAAACCGCTATTATACCTATATGTATAGCAGCTATTATAGTTATAATAAATAGCCTTAAGTCCGCAGCTGCTAGTTCGCCCGCGATAAATTAATTTTCCCGTAGGAAAAGGTATTTTCCTGCGGTAAAAAGTAGCCTATGTCAGTGCAGTGATAATGTAGCTTTCTAATGGTGAAAGAATTTTTGGAATCAGTCCAGTAGTTTCGGAGCCTATTCAATGCAAACAAACAAACAAACAAACAATCAAATCTTCCCTCTTTATAATATTAGTATAGATAAAATAACTAATAAAATTTGTTATGTGGAGATTTTCGGGGGTGAACTATCGATTTAGCTTTGTGTTATCTCTGAGAAAACGCGGGTTCTCGAATTTTAAGCTCAGTTACCCAGGTACTTAAACTTTGAGCTACATTTGGATTACACGAACAAACATAAAAGCAAACTTCGTAGTAAAAAAAGGCAAAAAAGCGGAACTATTAGAGATTCTCCACGCGCGCGTTCGTCGGTCCATCTGTCTGTCCGCGGCTTAGCCTAGAAGCACTTAGTAGGTACTAGAAAACTATGATTTGATGTTGAGTTTGGGTAATAATCACGCCGACTAGATGGAATAAAATTTTGTAAAAAAATTGTTTTAGGGAACCTTCACTATACAAGTAAACTGCCTTAGAATTTGTTATTTCAATGACGTTACTGGTTATTCTTCAATGTTATAAGTACGAGATAAAGTTATTTGAATTTCTATAAAACGTATTCATTATTATGCGGCTCATGCATTATGAGATTTTATTATTAGACCGTCAACGTTACGCGCAGTAATGGTATGCCAAGTCTGTTATGCGTTTACACAATAGGAAAATTAATGTTATGTTAATTAAGGGAGACCCATTTGCCGAACTGCGCGAGGTTCGACACGATTTTTTTAGAAGAAAACAAGATCAATCTAGCAATAAAACAAGTAGGCATTTTATTGTTATATCTATCCCATTATTCCTTTCGGTCCGTAGAAATGTTCTAACCTTTTTCCGTGGTGATACATGATCGGCCGGGAACTAGCGAAACTTGACTACTACACATTACCGAACTTTCATTGGTTGCGAAATCCGCTCGTATTGATTGTTTCTCTTTCCTGTAATCCTAGGACTGTTTTCCAAGTAATATCAGTAACACACTGTAACACTTCTACCCAGGGCTTATCAGAAATGAATGAAAAACCCTGCGTTCGTATTTATAGCTACCTAACACTTCGATAATTGGCCAAAATAAATGTGATCGTCTAGTTTTTAAAATAGGACCCTCTATTACGTTGTGTTGTGTTATAAAATAAGTGGATAAATCATGATAGTTCAGAGTTAAGTGATGATAGTTAATAATATTATTATATCCTGCCAAATGCTAAATGAATCACCATTCCAATTGCAGCGCTGTCCTCCGACTTCAGAACAAAATGTATGACTTACAAATTGATAAGTTTTTGGCCCTACCCTAAAAAACCCCCTACCTCAAAAAGGCCTTTCAATGAACGCCAACTTGTGTATTTCATATTATATAGGCTGTGCTGTAGCCAAACTTACACAATTTAACACTCATTCTGGATGGGGAATGACCGCAACCCAAAATATATCAAGTGTCCTTTTATACCAGGTCAATCATTCATCCACACAATGACATAAAAAATGCAATTCATGCAAATTATGCTTATTTAAATAACGCTTGCAATTACGCTTCCCTACTTCGAAAGCTGCCGCGGATGTCTGTGTCAAAGAGCTAGAGGGTGTTGACGAGTTGTACAAGGTGACCTGAATACCATTTAAATGAATATGATAAGTACTTTTTCTGTGAACTCCTGCAAAGGATACAGCTTTAAAACTAGTCTTCACACAAGACGCAGACGGTCATGGGTCGAAAAGCCAAAGACGACATACCTCAGAGACACTAGTAAAAATCATAAACACCCAAATGACTCAGGGCTTGTGTGTGTACCTAGTGTGTGTGAAGAACCCAAATTAATGAGTTCTAGTGTGTGTCGTATTGCTGTCCGGTATATCCAGGAGCTAGTCTCAGCCAAATAACCTTCTAGCATGTGTGTTAGCTAGTGTGTGTGTGAATTAATTAAAATGTGGTGTGTACCTAGTGTGTGTGTTGTGTGATGTTGTGCAGTGTAAGAGAATAGTGTGTGTATAGTGTAAAAGTAATACCTACTAAGACTTCTAGATTGACACAGACTAGAATCAAATAAGCAATGCTACGCGTGACACAGTAATCCAGTGAAATGCCAGGTTGAGTGAAAGTGACGTAGAATAATGATTTAGATAATATACACTCTTCCCTTTACTCCACCGAAATCACAGTGACACCTTAAAATTAATTATATTTTATAATGCACTCACTCATACTCTCAATCATACAAAATATTAGTAAAATATGATGAAACGAAGCTCTGCTTTTGACTTGTGCCAAAACACGCCGAAAACGAAAACAACCAGTGAATAACTATAAAATAGAATAATCAATTAAAACTATACCTAATAACTTTAGAAAACCTGTATTAAAGGAAAAATGGAATAACCGCCGTCAGCTCATACTATCTACAAATATAACTAAGTCATCCGGAAATGACACCAATAAGATTGTCAGCCTACAACTATAAACCTAGCTAAATTAGCTAAAATACCTAGCAATACTAGTCGATCGCTCGCCCCTACTATCTGAATAATAAAAACACCTTCTTAAATTAAGTTAATTAATCAATAAGTTCTAATCAAATGAGTTTAAGTTATATTTAGTTTAATTTAAGTTTTTATAGTTTGTTTAATAGAGAATCACCTAGAGTTATAATGGAAGAAAATTTAGTCAAGTCTTATTTTAATTTAATAGCACTAATAAAAAATATATATATATCCTAAAACTTAGCTGCCGATAGTATGGTTAATCCTGCTGCGTCTCAGCTACTGCGAGATCGAGAAATCTCGACCTGCCTCACGAATACGAAAGTCTAGTCTTAAAAAATAATCACTACACTAAGCACTATATTTTTAATAAGTCGACGAATTAATACGATCGAAATCGGTTTTCGCTCTCGTATATTTTATCGTTTTAATTTGTATGAATAAAAATCACAAGCACTAACTTTATGCTATGAATCTACTTTTAAACGCATATGTGAATAAAAACATCTTAGCGTTTCGCGTCCCGGAATCCAACTAACTCAAAACAAAGCTCTCCCTGCCCTATCCCTTCTACACAGCCTATATTAAAAAAAATTACTACGTCTTTGGATTTCGAAAATATTCCACAAACTCATAAATCTATAACTTTATTAGCCCACTTGAGCCAAAATTTAACATGGCCGGTCTCACGCACTTGAAGACATAAATCGTCACATTTAAAATCAAAATTCTGGGACCTCTCAGAACACTTGAAAACTATGCAATAAATCTAGGTTCTTTACGATGTTATTTTTTTTATGCGTCAACATGGCAAGTAAATATATTTTTATATAGGTGCGTTATATATATAAATTTATAATACTGTTATCACGCTTGGATAGCGTCGGTTACAACACCGTGGGTGGTTACACACCACAACTAGGTTTAATTTGAAGTTCAACCATTTGAAACATATTTGAAGCGTTGTACTTAGTTTGAAATTTAATAGTTCCAAATACCTAAGTACTATGATGTCACGTTATACACCTATATACTATATCCAGTTAGATACAGAATTGTGTATTGTACTTGTAAGCATTTATTTTCTACATATAGGTGGATCCAGGATGTGATGTATATGTCCTACTTTAATATTATAAATGTAAAAGTTTGTGAAGTTGTTTGTTACTCAATCACGCAATAACGTCTGAACGGATTTACATGAAATTTGGTATGGAGATAGTTTAAGACCATAGAAATACCATAGGATAGTTTTTATCCCGGAGAATTGTACAGTTCCTGCGGGATAGCGATAAACGATATCTTCGTAGACGGAGTCGCAGGCAACGGTTAGTATATCATAATGTCAAGTCAAAAGTCAAAATTCTTTATTCAATTTAGGCATCAATTGATACTCCTATGAACGTCGAAGAATCTACCACCGGTTCGGAAAAACCTGATTGAGAAGAATCCGGCAAGAAACTCAACAAGGTATATTTTTCAAACAGATCTACATTGTTATTTATTTCAAATTTATTAAATTATACATTTTACAAAATTTTAACGTTCTATTAATATTGTGCACTTGTCACTGAAGACTAATAATAAATATTCTCTTTATAACTTTTAAGGTATAAATTTATTAAAACAATTAAGAAAAAATAACAAGGAATAAATGTTAACTATAAACTAAATATTACAAATTAAATTAAAAACTAAACTAGATCTAAACAAACCAAAATACTATTACAAACTAAATTAAAAACTAAACTATATCTAAAAAAGGCCCCTGCGGCATTGTGCCGAAGATGCTGGCAGCATTTCCTCGTTGAATCGCTAGGCTAATTCTTTGAGCGAGGTAGCTGCCAGCTCTTCGGTCACCGGTAGCATCTATAAGCCTCTTCGAAATCTCTTTGAAGAGGCTTAGTGCTCCTAGGCCCCACGGACCCAGGGTCTCGACACCGAAAGGGATGAAATTATATTCGGCGCCAAGACACAAAATACTTGCCAATTTTTGCGGTTTCGGCCGCCTCTGCTGCGGCTGCTGCCCTTGTGGAGGTCCGGTGGATATTAGAAGGGGCTAGTGTGTCTACACAGGTTGCATCCCACACCAAAACCCTTCCCATACTCCACGGGATCAACGACATACCGTCTGGTCTCTTGCCGTCGTCTCTTGAAATACCTGACGGCTCCAGGAGAGCCGGCACGTTAGCCGACGCAAGAGACCGACGAATAATGTCGTTAAGGGCAGCATGTCTCGCGAAGCGGCCCGCGCTCTTCTGGCAGGAGAGTCCGTGGTGCCCAAGCCGGTCTACATCGCTTCCGCAGGGGCAACGATGTGGAGCGCAGACCGGGACCCCAAGACGTAAACAAACTGCGAAACGGAGAGTATTGGGGTCAAGAAAAGTGCCAGTGGTTACAGATGGGTGTGCGTGGAGCCAGAAACCAGCCTCTTTTGTTCTTACTGCTAGAAGTCTGGCTCGTTCTGCAGTACAACACTGGTCAAGAAGGGAGTCAGCGGTTAACTTGCAAATTATGTCGTCCCAGCACCTTTGAAAATTTGGATTATCGGGAAAATTTTGGCCAGGGCAAGCAATTCGCCAGGCACTTTTTGCGTCCACCAAGCCCGAAGTCTCATAGTATGTAGGTAGGATCTTACCTATGAGACTAGACGAGCTATGGGCTGACGACAAAAAAGCCGGTAAAGCAACACTAGAAATTGTTATTAAATTAAATACCTACATCTAAAGTATTTAATACAACTAAATTTACCTACACTAGGCACCTTAGGTGGTTTAATCTATGGGCTCTCAAGCAGAGGGTCGTCGTAGGTTCCAGCCCAGGTTGACACATCTGAGTTTTCTAGAAGTTATGTGCGGAACTACATTTTACATTTACCATGAGCTTCACGGTAAAGCAAAACATCATGAGCAAATTCAATGGCGGGTGTTAAGTTACCAACCCGCACTGGGCCCCTGTGGGAACTACCCATTCTGAGGGGAGGCCTGTGCCCAGCGGTGGGACGTATACCTTTAGGCTGAGATGATGAGGACATTAACTAAGTACACTTTTATCCTCATAAATCATCTGTTCAAACTAACTCACCTCAGGCAGAAACGCAATATGATAAATTTTGGTAGAAAAGTTGTATAATTTCTGTGCAAAGTTCTTACACAATTTCGCAATAAACTTTTATATAACATTAATTCACTGGAGAGAAATAAGAAAGAAAAAACGGCGACTTAGTTTCAATACGCACGTGTGGGAATTAAACTGTGATACTACTTTTACTTATAGCTCGGAGGAATAAGTAGTGGATTGTTTTGAAGTAATAGGATAAAAGTTACTCGCAATCAACTTTAGCAAGCAATTTAAACTTTAAATAACAGATACACCAGGTAGGTTGGATAGCACTTTTATCATGTTGTAACTTAACTACAGGATGGTAGTTTTAGATTATTTACAATGTAAACATGTGTATCGTTGGAGTAAGGCAACATATTATTACGTGAGCTCGTGACAGCCATTTCCGCCCCGTCGCTGTTTCAATAGAGTATGTATGGGTGGTTCTTTGTCCAGAAATAACAACGTTACGAATGTTAAATTCCACGTAAGTTTTGTTATTTTCTGAATGAAGTGTTTATTTAAAATTACGGACTAAGGCCATCGCACATATAGGTACCAGCACGACACTGGATCGCCTCACTTCGCAACCCGTCGTCAATCACAAGTAAGCAAATGACGGAAGCGATTCAGCATGTCTGAGGCTACGAGATGACATCGCGCTTTTTTACGGCAACTGGTTGATGGCAATTGTTAATGTGTGCCGTTAAACCGACACCGGCATCTGTATTTCCCCAATGTCCATGGCAGCCACGCAGCGTGTATCTGACGTAATCGAGGAGACCGCGAGTTGTCCACAGGTCGCTTGTGGTTCACGAATTTGGATACTGGGGCGAGACGATGCCCGATTAAGTAGTTTGCGTTACACTATGGATTTCAAGCAAAAAATACTGAACGGCTCGAGTTGAGGCTATGCTAAACCTGTACCGTTCTGATGTTTGCGATAACCTTTATCGTGAGCACTCAAGATCAATCAAATTGACTTATCCTCCAAAACAATAACCGGAACTATAATAGACCACATTAGCCCATCGACGACTAAAGCTTCTAGCGGGTTCAGAGCTAAGCTTCCAGGTTCACCAAGTAAACTAAATAATTCTGTCAAGGTTTACACAGTTCTGTGTATTATGGAAGTACTATCGGCAAAGCTCGCTGAGACTGTTTTAATTATGCTCAAAAATCATAAGAAAAGTTTTTTTGTTATTAAACTTTCCTCTCTGCTTTTAGGTAATCTAAATGAAACGACTAAGGCCGATTTTTGAAATCTCGCTTGGATACCCATAGAAAGAAGTATCTAATATGAAAATTTTTTCTCGAGTCTTGGGTGTTTAATATTATTATGTATTTAACTATGTATCTATCTATATTTGTATGTTTATCCGTTGCCTAGTAGCCATAACACAAGGTTTGCTTACTTTGGGACTAGGATATTGGTGTAAGTTGTCCTGTGATATTATTTGTTTTATTTTTAATTTGTGACGAATTTTAATACGTGAGGAGAAAATTGGCGTTCTTATTAATTTTTTGAAGTATTCATAAAAATTAAGCGGTAATTGTGTAGAAATGCACAAGATGATCGTTACCCAGCTAGGTTGGACCTATCACTGTTTTACTACAAAATACCGTATATAGATTACAAATATAATATTGTCTCTACGTAAAAGGCTTCAGCAAATTAACCTACTTATAGCGAATATAGTTTTCTACATCTTGTATGGTCATGTTTGCTGGTATGAAAACTAATTAAAGAAGTATTTTCATGAGAATTTTCAATGATATAATGTTTATGATACAAAATTTCTGTCAGAAATCGGCATACATGTTATTCTAGTTTTTGTCGCTAGTCAAGTGCATGACTTTGCTTATTTAGTTAGGTACAGTCGAGGTCAAAGATATCTTTACACTTTACTACCTTGTCGCTGTCTCTTCGTGTTTGAACTTTTATATGAAATTATCCGAAGACACTCAGTGTCAAGGTAAAGTGTACCTAAAGATATCTTTGACCTCGCGACTGTATCGACTGTACATACTTTTACGGTACAGTAGGTATATCTGTCAGTATTTTACACGTTCAATGGCAGGCGATCAAGTGCATGTATTCCAGGATAGAACTGTTTGATTTACTTTCTATACATATACTTGCAACAAGAATGTGAATGGTGCAATGAAAAGAAACGCACGTAGTTAAAAGTTTCACATCAAGTCGATCTAACTTTAGCATCACTTAGTGAACAAATTGATGACATTCTTTAACGAGACTGAAAAGAAATCTGCTGCGTAAAAGTTTCAGATAACTTCGTAGGACTTTTATTTCTTTTTAATAGTTAATCGATTCAGCTGACGTGGGCTGGCAATCTAAAATTAACTTTTTTTGTTAGTACTTTTCTTTAGTATCGGTACATCGGTAGGTATTTTTTATAACGTGAGTATCCAACCCTCCACGGAAAGTGTGTTTACTTAATTTAAAATGAAGTAATAATATAAAATCAACAGGTCCATAAAAGTGCGCTGAAACCGAGCAAACAACAACGCCCTTTGGAAAAGTGCCGCATCAAGCTCTTACGACTTTCACCCTCGAACAGTATGGCCGACACTCATTAGTGCTGAACCCTGATGAGTTTGTTGTAGCCAATACGGGGAATTGCGTCGGGAAACAAATATAATCAGAAAACGATAAAGGCATCTATGAAGATATAAAATATTGATGTATCCATATTAATGTTTACGACGTCAATATAAAACCAAATATATATTACTTTGTCCTTACTAAGTAATTTTATTTAGACTAATACGACATAGGCTTCATCCCACGTTTTGCTGAATAACATTAAGAGGACCAAATTTCATTTCATTGCGTAGGTGGGCCTTATAGCAATTGAAGTATACAATTATTTATGTTTATTGTTACCAGGGTTCAAGAAACAGACGGGTCTTACTTCGAGAGTTTCACGGCGCTCTCGTGGAGGCAAGAGAACAGGCGGCTAGCGGCTCTCCGCCTGGCCGAGGCCCGCGCCGAACGCCCGCCGCCGGCCTCGCACGAATTGGGTCTGCCCAGTGTTTCTGCTCAACTCTCTCATAAGGAACACGAACATCTTTACACGGAGGTTTACATTTGTTATTTTGAATGAAGCTTAGAAAATTACTTTCCTAATACACCATGACTATGCGTTGTTACTTTGATATCAATTCTTAAAAGTACTAACTTTTATTTAGTTTTAACTATCCCGCAGGCTTATTGTCTAACGTTTCTGACGCTTGCCTTCACAATCACTATTTTTTCCGTCGAACGGTATCTTAAAATGATGACAGAAAGAGATGGTGAAAACGAAGGCAAGCGTCAAAAGCGGTAGACAAATACGGCCTCAAGCAGGCCTCAAGTGTATGTCTATCTGGCAGTAATTAAATCTTGCAAGTTTAATTATTTACATCCACTTCTGGTGGTCAAGTTAATTTTAAATGGTATACATAGTTACCTACATATCTACCTATTAAGATTATATAACAAACCAAGTGCAATCGTCAAAAGCTTGTAGTAAAAATTAAAATTTGAACAAAAACTGTTTTTAAACTATTTTTAAACGAAGTGCAAACTCGTTACGAGTACCGCCGGACCCGGGGAGACCTGATTGGTTATGAGAGGCTCTCATGTCCTCTCTCTGCATGGAAAGCAGAGGGGGAAGCATACCCACTAAAACCATTCCGAAGTTGGCCTCCTGTCGAGGTTTTGATAGGCACCGTGGGATCCCGCAGATTCTAACCATGACGCCTCCTGGCCACTGGCTATACGTGCCTAGGAAGGAGGAGTTGCTAGGGATCTCCGTCCGCTCCCACTGGTCCCCATAGAAATGTTGGCGAGCATCAAAAAGCATTCGCCTTCTCTCCCTCCGTCTGCGCCGGAAAAGGCAGTGTTGAAATCGTCTTTACGTTCCCGCTTCCCGGCCTCCCTTTCGCAGATGAAGCTCTCGCAGAAAGATAAGTAATTTCAGTTGGGATAATGTTGAATTTTGTGCATACAAAACTAAACTATCTTAGCATCGAACCCACAGCTTATCTCATTACGTTAAAATATTAATTAAATAAGTACAAGTATTTACTAGCAGGGGCGGGGTTGATATGACTTGTCCGTAAAGCATGTATAGGTACTTAAGAGCCAAAGGTACCTGATATTTAATAATTTGTCATTTGCTAACCGTACCTACGCTAACGGTGCCCAGGCACGCAAGTCCCAGTCCCAACTCGTCCTTTCACCCACACATTCCCTTACGCCTCACAATTTTTTCATTAGCGGGCCACCTTAAGCTTTTCTCGTGACGTAATTGTTTTCTGCATCGACCTAAGGTCGCAAGCATTTTATTATACAATAAACTTAATCTTGTGTACATATTTGAGACATTGTCTTTGTGGGTATTTATGTGCCCTTAACATTTTATTTTAAGTAGAATAAAGCTTAAGATCAACGGAGCGAGTCTTGCTTGAGTGGAAAACGGGAGACTGGTATCGAGCTTTCTTTGTAAGAGGGTCGTAATTGACCACTTTTCCCTATTTGAATCGACAACCATTTGAGTAGCTATTTTTTTCAACGTAATAACTACCAGGAAACCATTAATATTAAATCTACATCAAGTTTTAAATTAATCTTAAGGCGATGCGATAGATATCGTTAATAAAAAGTAAATAAAAATTACCCAGGTGCAAAGCGACAGGAAAACATTGTCCCTTTCCCTTGTTCAAGGTCCCAAGTTTCACTTTTACTTATTGTTAGACAGTCGTAATATTATACCAGCCGTATCCTAAATAGGTGACAATAGTACATTATTGTCGTGGCCTGGTATGTGACATTGTTGTCGAGTTTATCGAGTTTTTAACTTTTTATTTTTTACTGACCATATTCTATGCACTTGGCGTTCTGATATGTAAAGAATAATGTCAACTTTTACGGATATTTTTACCTACTTTTAACCTAGGGCCTGTCTCGACATCCGTCGATATGAACTGGACAGGGATGTTTGGAATTGGCGATCACTAGTCTCAAATATAGCGTATCTACTGTGTTAAAAAATTTACTTGTGAATGTACATATGTTTTAAAAACATTGTCAATGTGTTTGAAAAAACATACCTTGTCGAGTTTCTTGCCGGGTTCTTCACAACCGTTTTTCCGACCCAGTGGTAGATTCTTCGACTTTTAAGTGTTTTTTATGGCCTAAATTGAGTAAAAGTATTTTGATTTTGACTTTGAAGTTATAAGAAGTGGTGAAACAGACCTTTTATACTAATAATTAAAAAAAAACTGTCCTTTGTATTTTGTAGTTAAGAGCGTTTTTTTCTAGGTGTTATATTGCATCGAGAACGCAGTTGGTGCGCCGGCGCCCGACGGCCAGTTTGCTGCGTACAAGGAGGAAGTGATCGAGTATGCTCGCCGTGCGTTTCGAGTGGCGCCCGAGACGCACTCGCGCGCAATCCGCGCCGCCGGCTCCGAGCGCCCGCCCACCGTCGTGCTCGGCTGCACCGTCATCGAAGCTGATGGATTGGAGGCAAAAGACGCTAACGGTAAGAATACATAAGTATATTATAGACTCGACACTCGTGCTTGATATAACTATTCAGATTCACCTACCAGCCGGCTCACCGACAGTGGTGTTTGTAGCAGTCATAGTGTACATTTTCGAGTGACAACTATCAAAGGTAACAGAATCAGTACGGAACAACGATAGCGGCGGGGAAGTACCCTACATATTGCATGGAGTCACTGGCATAACGACACACGGTTTCATAGGTATGATAGGTACACTAGCACAGGGCCCTGTAGTAGGTTAGTTTGACAAAGCATATTATAAAGACAAATAGGGTTTTTTTCAGGGGAGTGTGATGAATAGTCAAGCACAACATTACATTCTCATGAACGTCGAGACAAAGCAAAGTGTTTAGGTAAAAAAATCCGCCGTTACTAGGTCGTAAGTAGGTGTTATTTATTAAAATCAGGAACGGTCCTACAAAACACTGTAATCTCCGAAACATTGAACGCTAACTCATATAAAAAAAAGTAATGTAACGGCAGATGCAAGGCTAACGCGTCGCTCATTTCTCATTTACATGCAAATAAGACAGCACGAACCGAGACTGTGTAACGGAATGAACAACGTTCGCGAGTAGATGGCTAAAGTGACTGATCTTAGTACCTGTGACAAACAGGTTATAACGTCATTGATTAAAAATTGCTGATTCTATTGCAAATGTTACAATCAAAGTAGTGGCCTGTGAAATTATAATAGTAGGCCATTATGCCATTAATACTTTCTAGGTAATTGGATTGTCCAGCAATAATCCATTTACAATATAGCCGCTAAGGCATTAAGATTAGCGCGATTCTTATTGATTTGATTGATTAGGCTACGCTACTTAACGATATTTGGGTTATTTACTAAGTACTTGTACGCTAGAATTTCGTTTAGCACTGTTGTAAAACAAATGTGAAATTTCGTTTCTCTTGAATTTTAGGTCAACGTATAAAGGCAAAGCGGGCTACGTTGTACCTATTATTTTCCATAGCATTCGAAACACCATTACCATTCCTTTCGCGTTCGTTGCAGAAAAGGAAAGAAAATCGTTTCTCTGTTTCTATTGAACTTATTTCTTAGGTAGGATGTATGGATGGAGTGATCTCTACAAAGTTTTCCACTCTACGGGGCCCAGGCTGGGTCGTTTACGTGCGGGTTTTCATCCTGCCTTTTTGCCCACGCACGGTTTCTCAGCGTTTACATCATATTCGTAAATTATAAATATGTAGACGTCGGCTGTCCTTTTTGTTCTTTGAAAATTCAAATGAGACCTGATATTTACGTGGAATTCACGTTGCTATGCTACTTGAAGTGGACTAGTTTAGTAGAAGTGAACATTTAAATGTACGCTAACGTGTGTTGAAAGAATGTACCTAAATAAAATGAACGTATTTTTGCGGATCTTTGTGAAAAAATACACAGCATAATTCAGACTAAGCCACATAAATTTATATGGTCATAGTAATTGAACTCAGCGTTAAACGTATTACTTCTTATGATTTTATATCGATCCCAGCTTAGGTTCTGGATTCACGTCAAATTATTTGCTGGAAATGTCAGTGTCATTGGGTAGAAAATAGGAAAATATATCCGATCAATAAACCAAACGTTCCCTGATCAATTAAAGTGAAGTGGTATCGCGCGTCATAATAAATTTCTACTTATCGAGCGAACCAATTACGTTATTACATGCGGGCTACTTACTTTCGGCGTGGCTTACGGTTATCAGGCAGCTACGTCTTGTTACTTAGATTTTTTTACCCATTCTTAGATTATTTATACACTAAGTAGATAGAGTGTCAGTAGAAAACACTGGCATACAATACGTCCAAAAACCCATTTGACAGCTTCATATTAATATCACGTTACGTCATTCAGACTGAAGAGGGACAACTGACATATAAGCCAACAGTTGGCTTATATTTTTCGGGACGTTTTCATGCCGCCTAAGCTCTATCTAGTGTATAAATAATCTAAGTACCCATTACATTAAAAAGTTTTGTTAGAAAGAAAAATTCTTTAATTCATTTATTTTTCTGTCGTCAGACTTCTAACACATGATATTTTCAAGTCAACCTGTCTGTACCTTGAACGTTGGTCAAAATTCACCTGCATTGCAATATCTGAAACGAACGATTTTCTATATAAAGTGAAACATGTAACAGAAAAACTAAGATAGTTACCACTCGTCGCATAATTTTATTGTCAGGCATAGCTAGCTTTGTATCTAACTTAGGTACCCCTGAGAGCAAAAAATTCAGTAGGTACCTAACCATGAATGTATTACCCTGGTGTACTAAGAGATATTTCATCGAAACCACTAACATTATTAAGTTTTTTGCACTTGTTACATCTTCGTACTCGAAGTCTTTTGAAACGTCATTTAAGCGCATTACATAGCAGCGGTAGCGTTATTTTCGAAACTTTCCTTTAAAACACGTGAAATTTTCAACAAAGCTTGGCGGCTAGGCTCGCTGGCAGCGGCGGCGTGTAGTATTGAATTACCCGAGAGCCGAGCGATACCGCCCCGACGACGCGTCAATAGGCCGCGCACCACTGCTTTTGATGTTCACGCGTACCTACAGCATTGGAAAATTTAGCTCCAATTCACTTGATAACACACCACATTACACTGTTTATTTTTAAATCATCTAACATAATTCCACGTTTAGCAAAAAAACATATTTTAAACGGTCACTGAAAGCAAAAATCAAATTTCCTCAAGCGAAACTTCGTTACAACAGTTTTAGAAATGTTTACGAAGTTGAACGTTATTCAATTACTCTTCGAGTTTTACAAACCATATTATACTAGTGGATGGCATAATAAAATAAGACCGTTGAAATGTGAATATAATATTCGGTGTTATTTACCCTCGGGTAACATTTCGCTTGTGTAAGAGATTTGTTTTTAGGTAAGGAAATGAGGAGCAGCGGGCCATGCCGATCCTGCGGCGAAAGTACCTAACCTTTTGTGTTAACATTAGGAACAAAACAAAATATCTTCCCTTAGTAGGTACATACATACATACATATGTAAAAATTTTTGGTTTCTGGATAAACCTGAACGTTGATAATAGTTAATTTCAAAGCTAACAAAAACTTCAAAATTTAATTGTTATTTACATATAGCACCTCAGGAGAACATTGAAACACAAGTCAACGGGTTGGTGATTATCAGTAATTTATTAACGACCGTAAACCGTAATGGCAAAGTTTTGTAACATAGGTATACTTACCATGTATTAGGTTTAGTGTTCATATGTTGTATTACAAATTTCTGTATTCATTATTACAATGTACTTATATGTATAGCTTTCAAAGAAGAGTTGAAGGTAGGGAGAACGGTAAACCACGTGGAAGTTAGAAAATGTTTGTAAATTTGTTATGAACCCTGCGGTCTGCCATGTTTGCTGAAACTTGTCTTGCTTGGGTATAAATTAATGTGTCACGTTGGAAGAAAATATTTTTTATTCCGGAGACGTGGTGTTATAATTGTTAGCAGTTAGGAGAGATGTTAACTGCGGCATTAAGCAACAGGAAAAAACATAGGGAATAATTTTTGAGATTTACCTACCTACTTTTCGCTGACACAATAGTAGATTGTTCAACAAGGGACTAAAACATGCCATAATGACACAAAGATATTTAGCCACCCGAGCAGAGTGAGGGTGGATATAATTCGCGTGTCATTATGGTAGTTTAGTCTCGCGTTAAACACTCTACTTTTCACTTTGAATGCGAGGAAACAAACGATGTTTTATACAAATCTACAACATTACTTTTATACAACGTACGCTCAATACTTACAAGCAATGGACGTCTGTTCAGAATTCAAATAGCAATAAAATTTGTTCCGCGGTTTTTTTTTGTTAAGTGACGCTTTAAATGTTTGCATATTTAGCCAACAGATTCAAACTTGAAAATTATTTTAAAGCTAATCGTACTTAAGTATGCATAATAAAATGAATTCATTCTTAGTATAATTAAATAGATTAATATTCGTAATTATTCAATTTATTCATCTTGTTTCACGAAATTTTTATTTTTTTAATATTTTTGCACAGTTGTCATTTTGAGGTTATTTCCACGCCCTAAAGGCTTCCACAGACCGAAGCGCAGGGCGCTACGGAGCGCTACGGAGCGCTACTGAGCGTCCGCAGCGCGTTTCGGTCTGTGGAAAGCTTTAAAATTGTCTATACCCAGTCACTGAAAATGGCGATAATCCTCCACAAATCCTCCATTCACAAACATCATGATTGGCAGTTTAGGGTTTTTCAAAGTAAATTAAAAAAAAAAAACTTTAATCCCTAGAGATCAAAAAAGAGGTTTAGTCCCGATATGCAGAGACTAAAGTAACATTTTAAGAGCATGAGAAGTGAAAAATGTTTTATCATTATCGGTTTAAGTTTTCAATCAGACAAATAAATAATCTGGTACAGGGAATGTAAAAGAAGGTACATATATAATAAAACTAAGGTTTGTTTCTGTTACCTTTATCTAATTATGATGTACATATGGCTAAAGTATAACTTCAGAGAACTTGTTGAGAGTAGGCTGTGCGAAAATACCAGATTTTTTTAGATTCAGAAATCGCACAAATAAATTGACGTTTTAAAATTGTTTTCCCTCTTACTCTCGTCCTACTAGACTAGGTGAACCTACGACGTCTCGACAGTTGCAGGCTACTGGTGGGTGTAGTTGGCAGGATGTCATTTATTCGCGTTGTTGTGTTCTACTCGTAAAGTGGATGTCTTCCAGCTGATGATAATGATGACTTGTTTCCTCACAGGGTTCAGCGACCCGTACTGCATGCTGGGTATTCAACCGGCGTCGCTGCCGGCGTCGCCGCGTGCTTCAGAAGACGAGAGCCGCAAGCACGGCTTTCGACTCAGCTTTAAGCGGCGCGATGGGCGACAGCAACGCGATAGCTTAGGCCGGCTGCCAGCCAGATACATCCGCGCCACCGGTGTGCGATCTCACACGCTATCGCCCAAATGGAACGAAAGCTTTAAATTGTAAGTAGCACAATGGGTACTTTTATACTTTTGTCGTGAGTCGTCTGTTAAGGCAAGCACTATGAGAAAGCTAAATGTATCTACACTGTAAAATCATCGACACTACTAGGTAGGTAAGCCAGTAGGCTTAGCTAAAACGGTAGGCTGAAGGCGCTAGCAACGCGACAGCTTAACATCTGTAACATTACACAAGTACTCGGAAACTACGGTTTAGTCTTACATAATGTGGTGGCCAACTGAAAGACCAATTGCCGCGCGAGAGCCTTAATTAAGTTCTAAGAAGCAGTGATTGACAAAAGACTCTAATGTGAGTAGGTACGCTATGGAATGTAGTGAGTGCACATCTTCTCAGTTTTTCTTTTTCCCGCTTTCACTTAGTCTGTGTTTCAAACCAGAATATTTTACACCCAAGTGCCTACTTACATCTATACCTGTAAAAAGTAGCGTGACTAACTGACTGACACACAACGCACAGCCTAAACCACTGGAGCTGGGGACATAATCTTGAGGATTATATAGAGAGGCACTAAGAAGGGATTTTTCCAAATTCTCACCAGATAGAGATCTGATCAATTTTTTATTCTTCCACGGGAGCGCATGGTAAAAATGTATTTTTTACTATTATATTATTATGATTATTACTGTTAATTTAAAGAGTAATGTCGCTTGTACGACTGAAAACGTTAAGCACTTCTTAGTCGACTATACCTACTTATAGCGATGGGCTTGACTCGAGTCAGACTCGATTTCTGCTTAGGACTCGCCTACTCGAGTAGGTACAAAAATATTTTTTCATTTCTCATGCTCTTAAAATGTTACTTTTGTCTCTGCATATCGGGACTAAAGCTCTTTTTTGATCTCCAGGGATTAAAGTAAATTTTTTTTAATTGACTATGGAAACCCCTAAACTGCCAATTACGGTGTTTGTGAATGAAGGATTATCGCCATTTTCAGTGACTGGGTATAGACAATTTTAAAGCTTTCCACAGACCGAAGCGCGCTGCGGACGCTCCGTAGCGCCCTGCGCTTCGGTCTGTGGAAGCCTTTAGGGCGTGGAAATAACCTCAAAATAACAACTGTATAAAAAATATTTAAAAAATAATAATTTCGTGAAACACGATGAATAATTACGAATACGAATTACGAATTCATTTTATTCTGCATGTAAAGAAAAAATTCCTTTAGCTTAAGTGTTTTTTAATTTGTTTTTTTTAAAAGAGCTGTCGGCAAAGCAGTTCCCTGCTCTGTCGATAAAATAGCAATCCGCACTGTCGGCAAAGCAGTGCTGGATGGAGTGTACGGTAGATAGAGCAGTTACGTTTGAAAGTTAATATGGCGTGACTTCAAAATAATGCGATGTCAGTTGCATTTAATAGTAAATAGAAAGAATAATTAGATATAATTTAACAAAGAATTGGCATATAGAAAATAAACTTAAAATGTCGTTTCTTTATTCACGGGTAAGTGTTTCAGTTAACAATATATTTTGTGTGTGAACTTAGTTAGATCAATTAGGTTAATTTATTTGCTGATTCTTATGAATGAACAATTAGGTATCATTCTTACATGCATATATAGTCCAATTAGTTTTAACATAGTCTTTAAGTTAGAATCTGTTGGCTAATTATGCAAGCATTTAAAGCGTCACTTTACAAAAAAATATAAAAGAAAAGAAAAGACAGCGGAATTTTTTTTTGCTATTTGAATTTTGAACAGATGTCCATTGCTCGTATTGAGCATACGTTGTAAAAAAGTAATTTTGTACGTCGTTTTTTTCCTCGCATTCAAAGTGAAAAGTAGAGTGTTTAACGCGAGACTAAACTGCCATAATGACAACTCGAATTATAGCCTCCCTCGCTATCGCTCGGGTGGCTAAATATCTCGTGTCATTATGGCTTGTTTTAGTCCCGTGTTGAACAATCTACTATGATTCGAGTACGCCAGACCTATCACTACCTACTTACGTGATCCGTGATCCGACCATAAATCAAATGTTTCAAACTAGTAAAATACCTACTTACACCTATTGCTTAAATCCATTTTATGAGCTCCATAATATCCCTTGGTAGCTGTTGCGGCGTTTTAATTTTACATGCCGTTTACACCGTAACTGCGATGCCCTAGGGGCTAATATCAACTTTCACGTGTAAAGCCAGCTTCACATGCGCGTTTCCGGCAGCCGGGCGTAAAAACTACCGTTAGTACCTACCTTTTAAAAACGTGACTTAATTAGAATCAGCCAGTCTTTATTTCACCTTTTTACTCCAAAATTATAGCATGTTAAAAAAGTTCGTATTCTTAAATAAACTAAAAAAAAAGTTCGTACTGGCTGTCTGTTTAAAAAGAAAAAAAAAAACAGATTTCTCGATCGTCTGTCTTTTTTTATTAGGGTTCCGTAGTCAACTAGGAACCCTTATAGTTTCGCCATGTCTGTCCGTCTGTCTGTCTGTCTGTCCGTCCGCGGCTAAGCTCAGAGACTGTTAGTAGTAAAAAGCTGTAATTTGGCATGAATATATATATCAGTCACGCCGACAAAGTGATTATATAAAAAAAACTAAAAAAAATATTTTTAGGGTACCTCCCATAGGCGTAAAGTGGGGGTGATTTTTTTTCTCGACTAACCCCATAGTGTGGGGTAGGGTATCGTTGGATAGGTCTTTTAAAACCATTGGGGGGTTACTAACATGATTTTTGTATTCAGTGATTTGTTTGCGAAATATTCAACTTTAAAGTGAAAATTTTCATTAAAATCGACCGTCCCCCCCCCCCCTCTAAAATCTAAACTGTTGGGTAGAAAAATTTAAAAAAATTCAAAATGGTAGTAAATATATTAAATTTACAAGGAAAATTATAGCGGCTAAGATTGCTTGGGAATTATTTGTAGTTTAAGAGTAAATAGTAGCCTAAGGTATTAAACATACCGTCACTACATTGAAAAACTCTTATCTCAAATCAGCATGTATACAAAACTGAACCTTGATACGCGCGTAATAAAGTTCACTTAGTCAGATTATCGATTCTGAATTACGAGCTTTTTTCAAAGTATTGACGATACCTAAACTTGGAAGATTCCGTACACATTCGAAATCCTTAGAAAAATATTACTTGATTTTTTCGCAATGGCTACGGAACCCTATCTTGGGCGTGTCCGACACGCTCTTGGCCGGTTTTTTTATTATTACATTATGCGCTTTATTTGTTGCCATTATCGTTCCAATCTTTTATTTGTTAACTTGTATTGTATTTCTTTATTTTTTTTATTTAACCAAAGGGAAAATATTTGGTAAAATATTTTTTTTTTGTGATTAATACTCAAGATGTGCTATGCCTATACACGTTCCTAAGCGTTGTTGTAGCAAGTAAACTTTTGCATAGTAGGTATCTGAAAGACTTAAATACAATTATAGAAACTTTAATGGTGAAAAATAAAATAAACGATGCGGTACCCTAGAAATGTAATCACACTAATCACGGTTACAGCTGGTTATGATATTTAAGACTTCGGTTTTAGTATATAACATGGCGAAATCTATCACAATTTCACTACTACAAACGGTAACCTTTTTGGTACTTTAAATGTTCACGGGTGACAGGACAGAACAACCAAATTACAACTTTGTATGAACAGTGGCTTATTGTTTTTGTTCGTTTGTGTATTTAACGAGTGAAAAACCAAAACGAGCTTCTTTGTCCCATTCCGCTGTTTCACATTTGTCTTAAGTACCTATTTTATACCGAATTACTGCTGAATAATTTGCCTTACATACATACTTTCATATTGTTTAACAGTGACATCGATGATATATCATCAGACGTGCTTCACCTGGACATCTGGGATCACGACGATGAGAGTTCTGTGCTTGACGCAGTCTCTCGACTCAACGAAGTGCGAGGCGTCCGAGGTTTGGGCCGGTTCTTCAAGCAAGTCTGCCAGAGCGCGCGACAGGGCAGCCAAGATGACTTTTTAGGTAAGGATGCAATTGAAAAATGCATGTTTGCTAGAATTAATAAATTTTTGGCTGGCTTGTTAAACAGAGCGAGGTAGACACAGTTCGGGAAGTAGGTAATATATTATTTACTTTAAACTTTCTACAATTGTATGAAGTAGTGTGTACAGAATAAGTAAGAAAATAGATTCAAATCTTCAAATACATTATTATGATTTACTTGTCTGTGAAAACGTCATAATGGGCCTTGCTTGACTGTTCATATCAATTCTTTGCTTAATTGAAAATTATAAAAAAATCGATATTAGAGCACTTACATTTTTTTATTTATTTAAATGATCAAGTTAGTGAAATATTATTCGCAAAGCATCCACTCATTAACTCTACTAATGTATCGGAAGAAGGATCAATATTCTGGTTTCCACATCTGTTCTCACGTTGGGTGTAGGTAGCTTATTTGAGTTGAGGAAGTACTTAACGTTGTTATGGCCCCAATATCAGACTTAACTTATGTGTGAACAAGGCGTTACTTACAGCCACACCTGTGCCTGTAATTTCGCTGTAGCCGAGATTTTCTCCTACTAGAGCCGAAGATTAAAGAAATCTTTTTCAAGCAAAATTTTTTTGTACCTACCCTCCATTATCCCCGTTACACAACGCAATTTGTGCTTTTAAGATAATCAGTGCAGTTAACAAAACTTTTTTACGTTGAAATTCTGATCAAATTTAACTATTAACCTAGATTTGAAGAAAATTTTAAAGTGGAGCCAGCGATTTGGCCTGAAGGTTAATCCGACAAAGACTCAAGTTATTATTATTGGTAGCTTGAAGCTTATCCCAAGGGTTGATTTTGCATCTTTGCCATCAGTATTCTTTGATGGAGTTCTGATACCGTACGCGCATCAGGTGAAGAACCTAGGTGTTATTATGGACCGCACTCTGTCATGGTCTCCACATGTGTGTGAAATAAGTAGGAGGGTATTTGCTGCAACGGGATCCCTGAGACGCCTTCAGAATTTCCTTCCATTTGCTACCAAGGTTGCGCTAGCTCAGGCTTTACTGCATCCCATTTTCGATTATGCTGATATTTGTTATCCTGATCTTTTAGAAGAGCATCTAAGTAAACTTGAGCGAATTCAAAATCTGTGCATTCGGTTCATATTTGGTCTACGTAAGTACGATCATGTTTCTTATTTTCGATCACAGCTCAAGTGGCTCCCAATCCGCCTCCGCCGAAATTCACACATTCTACACCTTCTCTACGGCATTCTTTTTAATCCTGTAACTCCCTGCTACCTCAAAGAGCGATTTAGCTATGTTACTTCTGTTCGATGCTCTCAGAACTTTTTTCTTACTGTTCCTTTTTCCAATTCTAAATTCTATGTGTACTCTTTTACTGTCCAGGCTATTCGGTTATGGAACTCCCTACCAATAGACCTACGGCGTGCTAAATCTTTGCCTATTTTTAAATCTATGCTTAAGCAGCACTATTTATTATCCTGTGCTTGAAAATTGTATTATAGTCCTGTTATTTACAAGTATATTGTATATCACTTATCTATGTATGTTTTATGATGTGTATTATTGGATGTTTTCAGTTGTTTTATTAAAATGCTTGTTTTTTTTTGTTATTATTTATTAAATTTTATATTGCACCACCTGCTGAAATGCATTCCTTGCTTTCTTTCTTCTTTTTTAAAGGTTGCCTGGAAGAGATCGCTTCGAAGCGATAAGGCCGCCCATTGCTTACCTTATTTCTTTTTTTTTTCATGTACTTGTTTTACTGTATTGTATTATTTGTGGTGTACAATAAAGAGTCATTGTATTGTATTGTATTGTTGATTTTCTATCGTCATGAGTTAATTAGTTAATTCGTAGCCAATGTACGTAAAAGTTTGGTAGCAAAGTCGAGAATCTGGGTCACTATTGTGAGCTACAGATGACGTGTATGTACATATAAGTCCATGAACTATAATTAAAAGTTAGCTTAGCTTACGTAGCTGTCTTTGTCAGCGATAATCATGGTTTTTCTGAACGGAATGTTAGTAAACGATCACACCGACTTCAGACTGAACGCTTGGACGAAATGGGACATCCAAACGAATTAAATGTCACACCTTTCTCAGTTTACGACAACTGAAAATGGCTTCTTGAGTAATGGTAGTAAAGTTCTAATTTTTCTTATTTGAAACTAAAATCACACCAAAGAATCCGAAAACTCTTTGAAATATTTTAATAAAAATTTATATTACTTTATTTGTTCCGAAAATCTAGACTAATCCTAAGATGTGAGTCAATGCGATGTTAGCTGCTAAATGATTGCCAAAACTTGGTCAATGCTTCATGCAAGGTCGTCACGCAGTCTGGCACGTTCAGTATGTCAGTATATTGTAGTTGGGATGCGATGCCGCTATATCTGCGATCCGGCACGTATCGTACCTATATAACAAAGTGCTTGTATACTAAAAAAAAACTAATTTAACTTTACAAGCAATGTGATTCTGAATGTACCTATGTGCACGATATTGAATGATTAGGTGCCCGAAACCCATGATAATGATTTACATATTTTTTACGCGAGTAGCACCTATACATCGGTTCGGTGGGTTCGCCTTTTTCAGTTGAGAGCGACATTGGCTCGTATTTTTCCATCCCAAATTCAATTTGTACACGGACCAATGAATTTGGCAACTTACATGGGTATGTAGGTACATACAAGAATTTGTCACTTATTTGTTAGAGAAGCTTGCGTTGAAACTCTCATGGCTCATGTGACAAGTATATTCACTTGAGCGTTCAGGGCCTCTATTCGACGCCGCTTGAGCGAGAAAGAAGTGTAGCAAAACCAGTCGCTTTATGTCATATCTTGAAAATAACTAAGAATTAGCTAAAAACCAAGTTAGTAGTTAGTAGTTTTTTGTTTTCAAATAAATAAGTTTGTAAAATCGCCCCAAGTTCAAGTACATACTATACCCAAACATTATTGGGCCAAAAACTATCACAAGTTTAATTTCTACCAATATCAGCGAGTTTTACGGCGCACTCCCGCGGGTCCTGCCCCAAGATGAATGTAAACAATGCCGGTCGTGACTTATAAATCTTGTATTAACTTTGGAGGTTACAATAATTTCGTTCATTTAAGATTAAAAGTTTAACTCAACTATCATTTATTTATTTATTTCATTACGATTTTAAGGAAGCCTAAGATTATACAAATCTACCTACTAGGTAAATAAAATGTACAAATTACTTTTTCTACTACTTTCTATTACTTCTTTTACTTTATCTATTAAAACAAATAATTATGTTAATTGTTAATGTACCTACGTATACCTACATAAAGTATTTTAATAAAGCGGTAACCTTTGTTAGTTTCTTTGTGTGTTTGTATTTGGGGGTAGGTAATCTCGGGAAACTCTAGACCCATTATAAATTTTAATATTATTTCACTAACAGAAAACTGCACTATTCCTAATTAATTAACATAGGATACTTTTATCCCAGATGTGTAAAGTGCCCGTAGGACGCAGACCAAGTTGCCGGCAAGTTAGTAATTATTATTTCTCCGGGACATAAATTAATGAATGGCTGTGTGGCAGTGGATGTATACTTCAGATACTAGTTTTTCCGTACGACGTAAGCGTACACGACTTAGCTTTTAGACCAAATTGTGTAGTCAATTTTCTTTAAAAGCTTAGTCCTGTGTATAGGTAGGTAAGTACATAAATAAAATAGCGATTTATTCCAGACCCGCTTCGTTAGTCAAACTATGGCAATTTCCTGAAAGACTTGCTATAGGGACCTTTACCAACACCAACCATATCATCACGACTTTATCAATAAACGAACCACATTTATGTGCGTCTAAAAACTTTACAGCGCATTGCCGCTCGGAAATCTTCCCACGGTGTGGCTGAAACGCGTATTCGCGTCAAAAAATTGGATATAACAAGATTGATGGGTGCGAGCGCAAATTCAATATTTATTTGCCAGCGGCCTGTTTGATATTCATTCCGAACTGAAATCATTTGGCTGTGAGCTTTTTGTATTAGAGTTGTGCACTAAAATAAATTTGTACCTATTTTTTATTTGAAAGAAGATACTGTTAGCGTGATCTTATAGGTACTTAAAGAAAAAAAAATGCTTGCAATGGCGGTTAAATTACAATCTTAGTTTAGAAATATTTTTTTTACAAAAACTTAAAAACTGCTCAACTGATTAAGTTGAAAATAATTTTCATAGAAAGTTTTTATTAAGTTTAACTTACGTGATTTTTTTCATATTTTTTAGACGCGCGGTTCAAAAGTTAGAGGTACACATTATTTTGAACTTTCGGAGTGAATATCTCCGAAAATATACACTGTATCAAAAATGGTTTTAGAAAAACCCTATTTATTTTCGAATACCTATCCAATGAATGATACCCCACACTATAGGACTAACCAGTCGAGAAAAAAAAAATCACCCCCACTTTACGTCTATGGGAGGTACCCTAAAAATTTTTTTTTAGTTTTTTTTTATTTAATCACTTTGTCGGCGTGACTGATATATATATTCATGCCAAATTACAGCTTTCTAGTACTAACAGTCTCTGAGCTTAGCCGCGGACGGACAGATAGACAGACAGACAGACAGACAGACGGACAGACATGGCGATATAAGGGTTCCTAGTTGACTACGGAACCCTAAAAAGAGTTTAACTAGTGGTTTTATCCAGCTCTCTGGAAATTGTTAACTAGGCACACTCAAAAATGCCATTGTTCATTCAGGTTGCGTAAACATCCCACTTCGCGAGATTCCATCGACGGGTGTGGAGGCGTGGTACAAGCTCGAGGCTCGTTCGCAGCGCTCCTCGGTACAGGGCCGCATCCGCCTGAGGCTGTGGCTGTCTGCGCGAGAGGCGGGCCGACATGACGACGACAACTGGCAACAGGTAACGGTAACACTATAACACGGCGGCCACGACGTACAAAATACGCGTTCTTGAATCTACATAAGCACGACGACGTCTGTACACGCGTACGCCTACATACATCGCGCGCACACCCGACTGGATTCCGGCGGTTCCGGCAATCTGCGCCTTGAGGGGTGGGGTAACTCGAATCGGTACGGGGCGGAGCGTGGCCATTCTGTACGTTAGTGCTATATTATATTCTGTGACACCATGTTAAGGTAAAACCGGCCAAGTGCGAGTCGGACTCGCGCACAAAGGGTTCCGTACCATTATTTATAAAAACGGCAAAAAAAAACACGTTTTTTGTATTTGAGCTCCCCTTAAATATTTGTTTTATTTTAATTTAATTATTTATTTTCAAAGTGAATATGTAGCTTAATATTCTGTGAATATTTCAATCGTCTATCTGTTGCCGTTATTAATATCGAGCAGAAAAATCACGTTTGTTGTATGGGAGCCGCTTAAATATTTATTTTATTCTGCTTTTTAGTATTTGTTGTTATAGCGGAAATCAAAATACATCATCTGTGAAAATTTCAACTGTCTAGCTATCAGGGTTAATGAGATACAGCCTGGTGACAGACGGACGGACGGACGGACAGCGAAGTCTCAGTAATAGGGGATTTTACCCTTTACGAATTACATGGAAAAGGTCCGTTCTAAGAGATTTTGTGATCAGCTCAAGAAATTTTGTTGCTGTAAAAATAGACCAAAAATTCCAAACAATTTGTTTTGATAACGAAGCATATGTTAGTGTTTCCGATTCTTTTAAACGTCTCAAACTGGGACTCTACCAGATCTGCTCCACACCATAAAGAATTCGAAGATCATACTACTACTGCGAACACTTGCCATATACGTACATATATACGTGTATCTATTCTGAGAAATGTTATACGATGGATATGGAATAGTGTAATCTACCGCCTGTTAACTACGGTAAACATCGGTCAAGTCACTCACGAACGAGCGCTTGTTAGCAACAAAGAATAAGGGGAATAATCTTGTAATTTTTGCGAGCCATTCGCACGTAATTTCAGGCAGAGCGTATAATATTTTTTCGCACTCATTCCGGCTTTTTTCAATATTCTTTACCGTATTTTTCAACGATGTTGATTGTTTACTTACATTCCGCATTTCTAATATTTTTCCTCCTGTCGCATCCCGATGTTGATTGTTTGTGGTCGCGGTTATTTCGAACGCCAACAACTGCTGCCACGTTGAATGTCATTGTTAATTTTATTTTTCCGTGTTCACTTTGGGTAACTTGCTGATAGTTTTTATTTGAACACTGTGTCCGGCTTAAGTCCGGATCAATGAAACTATACGTCTGACCGATATCGTGATACGAAAAGCCATTGAATATTGCGAAGTCAGGCGAAAATGAAAAAGGAAACGTACTTTTCCGTTTGACTGGATTAATGGGTTCGCTCTATGATTTTTCTGGTGCTCTGTTTAGTGTTATTTTATACTCCAGTCCCCTTGATATTAATAACATAATAACCTAAATGGTCTTCTAATGCCCGGTAATATCGTCGTCGCAGCTTAATGTCAAGAAAGATACCTATAGGTATGTCGGGTAATAAAATGTGGATTACTGCGTATCAGACCAATATTGCTAATCTGCTGAGCCACTGCACTGGACATAAAACATTTTATTGGCTTTTCGTAGCGGGCTATTAGTTGGTTTACGTTACAGGTATAATGCATAAATAGGTGCTGCAGCCCCATGCCCGTGGATCGTGTTGACCGTTTTATAGCTCTCGTTTTACACTGATTAAATTTTGGCTAGTTATGTCACCATTCTGTTCGCGCGCCTAACACATTCTTACGTAAATTTTACACAAGTATTTCATACTTCGTGAGTCATGTCGGCATGACCCTGCGTGATCGAGTTCAGAACGAGCTCATTAGACAACAGGGACAGGGGACAGGAGGACCAGTCAGAAAGAAGGAAACGGATAATAGATCTGGATGGAGAAAGATTGGAGAGGCGTATGCCCATTGGGTGGGCGAAAGCGCTCTAAAAAGAAGAATAATTTACCTAAAGGCCCATAACGAAATGATTTGTAGCAGTGCGGTTAGGTAGGTACAACATTGAACTTGCATAATTTAATTCCAATGAATTTGAAGAATGGGGTACTGTTTATCTACTTGAGCTTATTTAATTAGTCCCTAATTGAATGCTCAAAAGATTCACCCAAAAAGAGGGCAGTAATTACCCGCGTTTAGAAAACCTTCCTGACACCTTTCCGGATGATGTTAATTTTATAAAGGTTGTCTTTGTCATAAAATTATTCCATTTAGGGTTATAAAAGTGACAAACCGCTTTACACTGTTTTAAATATAAACTAGAACAAATCTGTATGGTGTTTACGGTAACTGGACTAAAAATTTCCTTTAATTCTTTAATTTTTTACTTTATTTTATTTTTATACTTAGTTGTCATATTGTACCTACATATCTAAGAAAATTTCAACCTATTATGGTTCAAAGATACAACCATGTAGGACGGTCGGAGAATGTAACAGGATCCCGTTGGCATGTTTTGGGTTTGGAGCTCTAAAAAAGTAAAACGTAAATCCACATGCATATATAGTCCGATTTATTACTACCTATTAGACGCGTGTGTGTATGTGATACCTAATTTGCGTATTTTTGAAAGTATATTCAATGGAGAAACTAACCTTTTACCGTCGCGCATTCATTAGAGCAGGACGAGTGTTACTGCGATACGTTTACTTTCAAAATAAATCCAATTCAGTCTCTGAAGTCGTGCTTACCTACCAATGTAGATATTCGCGTTCTAAATACGTACAGTTCCTCCACAGCGAGACTCAATGAAACGGCTTTTTCGCTACACAAGTTTTCACATCCCCTTTCATTATCCAGGGCCTCTGTTATTTCTTTCTTTTTGAAATTGAGTGGACCATCTTTTTTCATGCCATTGCCTTTAGGAGTTAATTACATACTTTGTTAAGAAATTCTGTTGTGCTTTGGCGTCTTAACCATTTATTATGATGCTAAATAAGTCACCTACCGACAAACTTCTCAAAAGAGGTGGGTACAATAAGATTGGATGATTTTCTTCGGCACCTGCGCCACCTCCGTCGAAATTAAATCTGCAAATTAATTTGAATAAAACATTTTTTATTGGTACACAAAAATTGCTTCGCGCAGATGGGTTTTAAAGGTTTCCCATGATATAAATTTTATGGATTTTAAATTTATACCTAATGCTTTTAGGCTAGACACAGCCTTTTTCACTACTTTCTGATAAGTTCCTGGTATTTTATGTGGTCCCTTTTTGCTTTAATTGTTCCAATAAACAGGGACGGCATCATAGATATCCATCACATAAATGCCCAGCTCTCGCTTATGGCTCGAAATTCGAACTTGTGATTTTATTTTGCTTAATATGCAAAATGTACACACCCAATACCATATTTTCTCAAGTTTTTCGCGATTCCCAAGGTCAAAGAATCGAATTGCTTTAAAATTCCAGAGAAATAATGCGATGTTTGGGAGAAACGTGTCAAAATGGTGTTGTAGAGCGCCATCCTGCTCTGTCTCGTTTTTTTTTATCCCGTTCTGGCCGATCACTTTTACATTATAGATTGTAAGTTTGTATGGTACATCTTAGTGTAAATCGAATCTAGTTTACAATGAAATATAGAAATTAATCTTACGGCTTTACTAAATTAATCTCAAAAAGAGTGTCTTCATTGTAGGCCTCATTATTATACGAGTCCGACTATACGAGTAAAATTTAACATTCATGTCTACAAAAAAAAAATCGGTCGGCACTGTTCCCATAATTTATATCTTGTAACCATTTGTTAAATCTTTTTTCTATAGTAGGTACCTACTCATGAAATGAACGACCGTAGGTAAGGTGAAAATAAAAACTTTCTTGGGGCTTACTTTTGGATTGAAAGAAAACTGGACTGAAGCTGAGGAAATAACTTCGTTCTTAATTTATAAAGGTGCGATAACGTTTTCTGCCTTACAGAGTTACGATACCTCCAGTCCTGTTTTTGTGTAAAAATAGGTACATCGATATGATGTTTTCATTTTTATAAATGGAAACGAAACGTCACGAGCTGTATAGTTTAAAATACCTACTCGTAGGCATGAATAGCGCAATTTATTTAATTAACAAATAAACACAGAACATTGCGCACCGTGCTCTCCTTGTTTTGTACAGGGTTTGGTTTTTAGCCATTCATTGGATTGGATTCATTGGAATGTTTTAAAAGTTTAGAAAAAAAATGTTCCAGATAAACATACAGATTTAAAACGTTCCTGTAAGGCATTCTATCGACATTACACGTGTCATATAGAAGAGGGCAGAAATAAGGTAAATGTACACTATGCCGGGGTAGTACATTATGCCGTGTCATTTTGGTTTTTGTCGTATAATAAGAAAACTATCAGTAAAGTCATGATTTAATACAATGCTTCATCAACTATAGTTTCATTGCAACCAAAAAACACCATTTTTAAATAACCGTAATAAGTTCTAACAGCAGTATCGTATTTCCAAACTCATCAGTCTTAACCACGCAGTAGTTCCATACGTCGTGTTGTCTGTGAGCATAAGGTGACAATGGTAACTTCGTAAGGATTTGTTGTGATGCCGGTAAGTATATTTAATCTAAATTTGTAAAATTATTGTACAGTGGTTATTAACTGAAGGTTTTATAACTATTTTAAGTTAAAATAAAGCATATTTTAAGGGAAATTGACGAATTTATGACTGCCGTAATTATGTTCACAGATCTGACGCGAAGAACCTAATTGCGGGAGTATCACGGAATAAGAGAAACTTAGTATGAAATGTTTTAATCGTTGAATTATAACTGGGGCTAAATTTATTCATAAATTTGATGTAAATAAGTTTAGTGATGACTGCAGATTATTATGACATAATTACGGTATATCTTTTTTTTTAACCTGAGCCTTATAATTGAGTCTGAAATGATAACTCGTTATGTTATTATGTACGAAAGAATGGAGTACGGCATCGAAATTAAATTATATATTTTTTTATAAAATCATAACACATTTTTTTTTATATCAATGTCCAAATGTTTCTTTCATTGAAATGATTAAGTGGAATTTTTAATGTCGATTTTTAATTTTGTACTTTTTATTATATTTAATACATTTATACGATAAATTTGTATTTTTATTTCATGATTAAAATAATTTAAAACCATTTAAGTAATTTTTTAAAGGAATATTTTTTCGGGTTACCTAATATAATGTGAACATTGAAGCTAGCACGGAATTACGTGCAACGATTCCCGGGATTAGATCAAGAGCCAAATTTTAGCACGGAATTACGGACAAAGTAAGGGTTTAGCAAAATAACGTTTATTTCTTTAAATTAAAAGCTACGAGGCAAAATAATATCCTATATCCATCTAATAAGAACAGTCTCCAAAATAAAACAATTTCTACTTCTAGTACCTTCGTATTTTTTTTTAAATCTTACCTCAAAGTAGAAAGTTCCTTAATATGCCGTAATATGGTACATTTACCTTAGCATCTCATCTTCAATTTAAGCAATTACTCATATTTGACTTTGACCGATTCCTGTTTAACACAATCAACTCACAAAGCTACTCTTCATAATTTAGCCGAGGATAACCGAATAAACCCAATGTGCATTACAAGGCCAAACTACGAACAGTATAATGTGGCTCGACAATCCCGGCCAGCGGCTTAACAAAACCTATAGGCGATTGAATACAGTAAATAATAGAAACTTTCACATTTATCTGTTCCTTTAAAAGTTGCTGGTCAGATGGAAAAGACCCTTAAGCTCCGTGAACACCCGCTATCCTCGGTCCCTTCCAATCGCGGTCCGTATCACCCTAGATTATAGAGCAGAAAAGTTGCGTTATGGTGGACACGGAGATTTAGAAAATACTTTTTTGTGATGATATCTTAAGAAATTATATTGTTTTTTGTAAAGGTTCGTCAACACGAGAGACTATTCGGAGTCCTGTTGGCACATGAAGTTGAGAACGCAAGCTCGGGGCCCAGCGGCGCGGAGAGCGAAGGTGCGGCGTGGGAGGGCGAACTATGTGGAGCTGCGCAGACGCTTCTGCATCAACACGCAGTACAGAGTGACATGAGCTCGCTGCAGGCGGCCATTGCACGCTTTGCTGCTGCATGTCGCCTCAATAGCGATGCTCCACTTGATCCCAAGTAAGGCTAAACCCGAAAACCATACAATCCAGTTCAAGATTATTGGTGATTCAACACTGCCGTAGCTATTACGCTCCTTTGACGCTGTCTCCTATCACAAATACATAATTTTAAATTACTGAAACTAATGAAAATAAAAAGTCTGCAACATTTTATCATAACGCATACTCACCCTACGACATGCACGAGTGTTCTTCGTAATATCAAATGAAGACCACAATGGAATTTTTGGACTTTCTTGTTAAAAAGAGTGTAGCCAGAAGTAAAGCATATTATCAATTGATATTATGCTCGATTCTAACATTATAATAACCTCTGATTCCGCCCAGATACATGTACAAGCTTCTTACTGAGTTGGAGCGTACGTGGTGTGCTTCCGAGGGCATTCCGCTCCGCGCGGAGGCGTGTCCCGGCACGGCGGGCTCGTGCACCTCGCGCGACGAGGAGCGCTGGCTTGCGGACTGCTTCGGAGAGTTCGTTGAGCGCGCTCTGCATCAGCTGCGCCTGCACCGCGACCTGTACCCCGTGCTTCATCACCACAGCCTTAACAAGTACTGCTATACAATAGTACATTGTGCTTTAAGTACCGTAAGAAGGGGTTCACTAACGAGAGTCTATTGACTCGTGTTTGTAATCCCCTTACTGCCCGTGATACACACAATGATTTTCATCACATAGCGAGGAAAAAAAGAAGCAAAAAATAAAATTATTTTGTGTCTAAACATTTCACAGCTCAGCAAAAGAAAGACGCTAAGAAAACAATTTAAAAAATAATGGCTTCCCGCCGATACAGATTGTCAATTTTTCGAGTCGTCTACCATAGATAATGCTAAGAACTGTGTTTAGTTTAAAAATCGAATGGTCATACAGTTAGATTCTGACAATATGTTAAAAAAATATTATTATTTACAAAAATTATTGCAAAACAACGTTGGATCTTAATTTAAAATATAAAAATAACGAAGTTCCATGAAACGTAGATAAGTTTTGTGTTGTGAAATTGGGTTATAGCTAATTTAAAAAAATATATAAATAAAACATTGGCTGTCTTGTAACCTTTTCATCACACTTGCTCGTCAATGGTGTTATTCCATGCCTGTATACTAAATGTCAAAGGTCTAATTTGTTCTTAAGGGAGTTATAGATTTACGTACAGTTTTTCTACCCAAGGGAGTTCTAACTTTAGTTTTAAAATTTGCAAACAAGTCATTTCAGACTAAGGAGGTTTCAAGCCAGCCAACGTTTTATTTATTATCTTTAAAACTTAGCTATAACCCAAATTTTACAACACAAAACTTATCTAAGCTTCGTGAAAATTCGTTATTTTTATATTTTAAATTTATATCAAATAGTTTTGCAATAATTTTAATAAAAATATATTTTTAAACATGTTGGCAGAATCTGGACGTGACCTTTCGAATTCTAAACTAAAAACAGTTTACATTATCTATGGTAGGTGACTCGAAAAAAGTGACAATCTGTATTGGCGGGTAGCCATTATTTTATTCAATTTAAGTGTTTAGAAACAAATTAATTTTATTTTTGGTTTTTTTTATCTCGAAATGTGATGAAAATCATTGTGTGTATCACGGGCAGTAAGGGGATTACAAACTCGAGTCACACTAGTATAGACTCTCACTAGTAATCCCCTACTTACGGCCCTAGATGTACAATGTACTATTAATTTATTCATCTGTGAGTGTGTGCGTGGTGCGCTTCTAGAGCATCTAACGTAGCACGCGAGCGTAGGCGCGGGTAAATGTTATACAACATACAGGCCGCAACAGGAAGCAAAACAATAAATCTACGGTCACTTTCGTAGCGAAACATAGTGGTACACCGACCGACACCCATAATGTTTAGCTTATGGCTACTTCAAACGCGTAGGTAGGTATGTCGACCAAGAAATTCTTTTACCACACTAAGGTTCAATGTCAGTTGTACGGCTTAAAACATACAAGGCTATTTTCACTTACAAGTCACTGTGGCAATCAGCCTTATTGTTTTTCCTCTGATATCGGAACTGTCATAAAAAATGGTAAAGCATTACTTGGTCGACTATACCTATCTGCTTTATCTACGCGTTGCTATGCGAGCTGCATTTTATGTCAAATTTATCTTACACACTAATTAATTACGAATTCCACTAAACGACTGCATTGCTGGGCTGAAAATATCTGCTTCAAGACAAATTTTATGAGCTATGGAAACAGAATCCGTGCATAAATGGCCCACTTACGACCCTCTTAATATAATCAGAACCTGAAACTGGAGGGCGCGGAATGGCCAGCCCAGCGCAAAGGGTACTCGCTTAAGGGTGCAGTCGAAGTTCAAGGGATGTGCTTTTAGTAAGAGTATTCTTCAATATTTAAAAGTTATAAGAATTTTTTATCATATTCCTATGAGCGGCAGAACTAAAAGGGAACATTAAAACGAGCTATATTATAGTCATTATTTGGCCTTAAAAAGTCTTATGCCATATATGCCCAAAACTATTTTTTAGTCTCCTATTTCTTTCATTCGCTAGACGTCACAGATAAGCGTTTTCGTTTACAAATCCGTGGGTTTTTTGCACGGGTCAAAAACGACCCACTGGGCATATATGGGTTAATAATGACATCGCATAAAAAAATGTATATAATACATTGTAAAAATAAGCTAACGAAAAACAGCTTTCTAGCAAGATTAAAGGTTGTAATCTTCTCCTTCTATTAAGTATATAAAAATCTGGTATCACGTTTTTTATTATCGATCTCCTCCGAAACGGCTTCACCGATTTTTATGAAACTTTTTTATCTATATTTGATAGGTCTGAGAACAGGTCGTAGGCTATTTTTTATACCCCTATTCTTCGCAGATGAAGTCGCGGGCAACAGCTAATTTCCTCCGCAAAATAAGGCTTGAATCAATCATTTAGGTACTTATTTAAAATAAATAAATTTAATTTCAGAAACTTTGTAAAGGGAATTTACTATATGAAACACATTTATATCTTTTGAAATAGTTTATTTATTTCAAGTAAGTATTTGAAGTATAGGCGGCATATACTGTAACTTATAAGTTTGTTGATACGACATATAGCTTTGTATTAATTAGTTGAGAAGCCCCGACCTCTGAGACGAATATTTGATTAACTTTCTTAATTATAAGACTAGCCAAGTGTTACGGTGAGCTGAAGAGAAACTTCGGAAAACTTACAGGTACTATTGAATGAGAGATTTTCTCTTTCATTAGTAAGACGTCCGACATAAAGACAATGCCGCCAGTTTTTTTTTTTTTATTTTCCTTGGGTTAGAAATGTGAAACTAGGTTTATTTTGCCTGCTCACCGTATAATTTTGGAGTGATGCTCCACTGGTGCGTTGCGTCACGTTGCGTCGTTCCAACGTTGACGCTACGACGTTTTAGATATATTTTTATGACACGCCACATTGATGCGTTGCGTCGTCGCACGCGACGTTTCAATGGATCGACGGACAAGAGACAAAGCGGGGGGGAGGTCGATATCGCTGCGCTGTCTCTAACAGTTTTGTCGTATGTCAACACAACGCATGTGTGGCATACATTGCGTTGATTCGCTGCGATGACGCGACGTAACGCGACGCAACGCACCAGTGGAGCCTCACCCTTACATAGTAGATTAAAAAAAAGTACTACTTTTTCTGATTCAAGGTTCTCGTAAAGTCCAAAATCTTTTCAGTTTTCCGTGGACATAAGTACTCGAATATACACCAAAATGCGTACGTTCATAGAATCGCTAAATTAATCCAAAGTTGTAAAGTTATTTGAATTTCAACCCAACTAATAAGTGAGATTATCACGAGGCTCTACTGTGAATAGTGAATCGTGATATGTGATATCCAGTCATAAGTGATATCCCGCGTTAACTTGCTTAGGGCAGCATTAATTATCCGTCTCATGTAAATATCCCGGGCACGCAAGAAACATTAAACGTCCCGCGTGATTTAGGTAGTAGAGATAATGAACAAGCGCGGAGTGTGTAAAGCGGTGTTTAATTAATAATGTAAAATTTGACTCCGTAATTGTTCTGTGAAGGATACGCCAAATTTTGTTACGCGATTTTAGTTAAATTTATTGAAAAAAAAACAAAGACAAGCTAATTTTTCTAAACTTTTATACATACTTCCACGTTTAAATACGCTTACGGCGGCCTTTATTAAAATATAATTTCACATTCAGACTTATTTAGTACCAAAAATGTGAGCTTGAAATGATAAATCTGCATTAAAGACTTTTACAAAATACAAATAGGTATTTTAAATAAGCACCAACTGTACCTATTAATAAACAACTATCCTAAACATAGATTGATAGAAATGAGCCTCTTTAGGTATAGTTCCTAAGGTAGGCACTGGTAGCTACTCTCTTTGAATAGCTAAGCTTCTTTTAATATTTGTCATCGAATTAATTATTAGAAAATCAGATCGGCGTAGCATAATGAAAATTGATATAACACGTGAAAACGTCGTATCTGCTATAAATGGTATATGCAATTATAGGGTAGGTAGGTATGTATAATACATAATACCAAAGTACAAAAGGCCAAATTTATTAAAATATCGAATGTGCCAAAATACCGAAAAGTTATTTTCTGAAAACTTTAACTTCTCAGGATCTATTAAAATCCATTAGTTTATGTTAGTTTTATAACAACCTTAAAAATTTCAAGGTTTCAGAAAAAAACATTTCAGTATTTTGACCCATTCGATATTCTAATACATTCGTTTTTTGTACATCGGTGCTATAACACATATCCGCAATTATGTTGAATCATAGTATGTTAAACTACACTGATAGGTAATGAATGAATGAGAGACTGAGTACGTAGGAATATACATTTGTCCATAATGTTGCTGGCGTAATGTATTATATTATCCTATCAACTTGGAGTCCCTTTGATGCGGTCAGGCTATTCTCCATAACTCCTTGACAAAGAATTAGGTAAATTTTAGATCTGTTTATATCCGCTTATGAAGTTATTTGATGCTAGTCAATATAAACAAAAAAATTAATTATTTTCAAATTATTTCAAAAAGTGAAGTTCAGTAAAATCAAAACAATATTTGTGATAGTTAACTCATAAGATTTTTGGTTGTCATTCGTTTTGTGAACATAACAAAACAACACAACAATAATTATACCGTGTATTTCTTATGATCTTAGACTATAATTTGACGTAACAACTTGCACATTAAATACATTTTAATGAATATACCGACAACAAACAAAGAAATTAAACTTAAATAGGTACAATAAAAGAGTTTTCCTTCTTTCGATTTGCATTTTTATCACGTCTCACATTTTATTAATAATATAAAAACATCTTGGCAAGTCTTTGCGGTTATAATTACTTTTGCATAATTTTGCAGGTTGGAATTCCTTCTGCGGTGCCTCAGTCAGCTGTCACAGATGAAAGCCTTCTGGCGATGCTGTCCCTTTAATAAGGAAATAAGGTGAGCCCAGATTTTCATTTGCTTTTTAATAATGCAAGGTTTTGTAATAAGCCATCGCATAATAGGTATATACGTAATATCCGCGAAGAACGAAAAATGTTCCAAAAGATATTTTCTTTTACAATAACATTATTTTTCGTTTAAGTTCGAGCCCTCATCTTCTATGAAAATGAAAGAATTTGTTAAATAAGTACTCGAGGTAAACTTGACTTAAAATATACGCATGTCACTCTTCACGCTAAAATGTGCCCTCTTATTTCGTTTACCAGTATATTTACGGGCATAATAGCGGTGACAAATGGACGAGAAAGAAGAAATTTATCTTGATGTCTGTTATATACAATTTTATATTTAAGTAGCTAAAATTGTACGAAAGACAAAGATAGAAATACCTTCGTTTAGTAAATGAAAGCACACTTACCTATCAAGCAAGTGAGTAGTAGGTGGTACTGTCAAGGAAACTGAATTTTGTACCAGAGTGAACCCTTTTCATTGCAAATGTCTTGTTGATATTCCATACATCTGCCAAAGAAATCATCGTGGATTGTGAAAAGGTTCCACCCTGGTACGCAATTCAGTTTCCTTGACTGTATATACCTACATAAGTACTTCCTTCTATAATGCTAAAGTTTTCAACTAAAAACTATCATGAAAAACAAATTTAAGCAAATTGCACGTGTACCCGATACGCTAACATATCCATATACACTGACGAGCAAAAATAAAGGGTCGGTTACAGAAATGACGATAACTACAAAACCCGCTGGGATAGCTTCTTCGAGTAAAATGAGTTTAGTAAAGAATTTTATTCTTAACAAGAAAAAGTTAAATTGAGAATAAAACTCTTTACTAAATTCATTTTACTCGAAGGAGCTATTAGGTACAGCGGGTTTTGTAGTTATCGTCATTTTTGTAACCGACCCTTTATTTTTGCTCGTCAGTGTAGTTTGGTGTACGTTATTTTATAGACGAATATTTCATAGATTATCATTTTATAGAAAATGTTTCACATATTGTCATTTCATAGAATAATCAATACGCAGATTGAGAAGTATTCAGCACTCGCTAATTATTTGTTCGTGCCTCTTGCGGTAGAGACAACTGGTTGTTAGGGTTCCGAGGCAATGCTTTTTTTTAAAAAAGTGGGGCGCCCTCTTCGTGAGAGAGGTCTTGACCATCACTCTGGGTCGTTTCTGGTGCAAAGGTTGTCCTTCGCGGTTCAGCGGGCAATGCAGCTAGTGTGTTGGGCACATTTGCGCCTGGTGCGATCCGGGGCGGTTTATTTGACTGACTTTATATTTTTATTTTTATTTCATTGCATTTTGTGTGAATATATAAATTAGGTTATTGAAATAAAAACTTTTAGGTATACACAGAGTATTTATTTTGAAGAATTTTAGTTCCTTGGTTTTTGTTTCAAATATAACTAATGTTAAGAATATCACATCATAGAATTTTAATTGAAATATTATCTTTCCTCACATTTGATAACTTGGTGAAATGAAAATAAGAGATCATAAACTTCATTGAATTGTGTTTCTATGAAATAAGTTTCACTAAAACAAGCAGTCCTTGAAAAAATAAAATTAGAAATTAAAATATATGTAAGTACCAAATATTATCTGAAACATTTTCTATTAAACGAAATTCTATGAAATTTCTGTCTATAAAACAAGGGGCACCCCCCCCCCCCCATATAGTCAAATTGCTCTAGAGATAATGCACAAGGCACAAAATAACAAGAAAAGTATCATTGTGAAAGACCTTTGTATACACCACATTTTATGCAAAATAAAGTTACTTACTTACTTACTAGTTGTTTTTCGACACATTTTATTTTAGACAGTATCTCTGGACTAAATTGTTGATATTAAGTAGGTACACGGTAAATATTTTATTCTTTAGCTTTATGCACCATGTAGGTACCTACCTATATAGAATTACTTAGCAAGACAGGATGTTACTTTCTGTTATCGTTTTCTGATGATTGAATTGAGGCATACAGTTGATGAAATATCTTTAGTGTATTATGTCCGCAAGAGATTAGGTCCGCAATACAATCTAGCTCGGTATTGTTTACCATCGTTGGTTCTCCCCTGCCGCGGTTTCATCAGTGCAAATTTTGCTCTGAGTAATAGAGATAAAAATGTAACAATACTTCTCATAAAACAGCCTATCTTTGTTATGAGGTACGTATTTTAGTTCAGCAGAAAAGTTGAAATTTGCCTGGTATTTCCGTTTATTATGGGCAGCAGGTAAGTTATAAACTGTAGTGGGAGATGTGGCATGAATGGGACACATCCCCTATTCACTACAGGATCACTTACTCCTACGAAGTTGTAATGGACAAAACCTATAAAAAATACTGCCCTAGATGAGTTCGTTCACTTGTTTGACGACTACATACCGAGAGATGTCAATTTTCCATAACAACCACAACGAGATTACCCTCGCATGACGCCTTTGACACGAACGCGGCGGTTTATCGCGGAACCCAAAATATGAATATTCCATCATCCCAATATTACCCAGTAAGCCATTTTTTTACTCCTACTTCCAAATCAACCAATGAAGCCGTAGTAGCTTAGTGGTTTGAGCTTATGGCCTCTCAAGTAGAGGTGATAAGTCCCGTATAATAAGGTAACGGCGCCTGTTAACGCGGGTATCAAAATCGGCGTCCATCACCGCGGTATTTTGAAATATGCATTTTATAATTAAACCCATCGTTTTACTAAAAAACGAATTTTCTGCGAATGAAGCTCATTTAATTGACTAACAAACTTATTAGCGCTAGTACGTTTGAATGAAACAAAGAGCTCGCAATTCATCGATTTCCGCGGCGGCACCGCAGGAAGAGGTCTTGCCATACAAACGTGTGTCGCTTCGTGTAAGATAACTCGAATCTTATTTAGTATTTTACGTAATAGTTAGGGCAATTGAATGAATGTTATGGTTTTTAATCGTTTGTTTACAGTTTTCTGCACGACTTTTAAATAGTCTTTTTATATTTTTTATCCTGGAAATAAGTTTAAAATTGAATATAAAATACAGTGGTGATAGGCGTCGTTTTTTTATGTGGATTCTAATATCGTGGTATACCACGGTAATAGATAAAATGGTGATTTTGGTTCTTTATGCTTTAGTTTTGGTATATCTGATCTGTTATATACTTTCTTACAGTTATTCCAATCTTGATCTATTCACATTATTAAAGAACTATTTCCATGGTATGGAAAGTATTCAATAAACCCTTAATTTTTAGCAAAAACTTCAGTATTGAATTTGTAGTTTCTATAGAAACCGTTATTTTGTTAAGTTGTTTAAATATTGCGATAAAATCAAATTTATACTTATCAGTTATATAATTTTGGTTTTATACCAAGGTAATAACTAATATTTTTGGTTTATGATGAAAATACAACTGTATCTTATTGTTTTTATGGGTCGGAATTAGATTTTATAACACTCCAAATTAAGCCTATTACCGATGGTACGACCACATATCCCTCGGTAATAGAAAGTATGGGAATCTATTACCGACCCATTCAATGTTTATTTGGGTCGGTGATAGTTTCTTAAGGAAGTATCTATTACCGAGTAACATTTTAGTCTTGTATTAAAATAGATGACATTTAGGGTACCGTAAGTGCAGATTTTTTTGATAAAGTTGAGACTTTTACTCATCAGTCAGAAATACTCATAAGTAATTTAATTTAATGCAATATTGTGACAAATTACAAAAGAAAATATATAATCATGTAAGACATATTTTGACGTTTTATTTCTAGTTTTCCTTAAAAAAATTATGTACTAAAACAGTATACAGAACCAAAAGTCATTATTTTTTATTTTCCTCGGTGTTAGGATCCAAATTATGAGTCGGGTTCCTATTACCCATGGTAGAAAGTTGTTGCTTTTTATACACTCGGTAATGGAAGCTCAATTCGCGGTAATAGAATCATAACCTGTCGATTGCCACGGTAATAGAAGACTTGGGTATTTTGGCTTCAATAATTATTTTATCAAATAATTAATAGTAAAATGAGCCCAGAAAGTTACGACGACGAAAGTTCAATAAACAATCTTAAATAAAAAAAAATTCTGGGTCGTTTAGAAGCTTTGATACCCTTATTTTTTTGGACTAATTTCAAAACTCCCTTAAGTACCACGGTAATAGGCGCCGTTACCTTAGTTAAAGTTATGTTATATTTTTTTAAGTGACAGGATTTGATTAAAATCTTTAAGTAGAAATCTCCTAAAGAATTCATAGCTGTAGAAGACTGAACCCTGACGTGGTAGGGAATGTGTTGTTTTACCGATGAAAGAAGGTGACCCGTGCTCGTACATTTTTCCTTTCAAACATGATTGTCTGTTCATCTTTGTAATACGCGTCGGTCTCTTGGGGTTTATGCAGCCACGCGCCAGTGATAAATCGATATGATGTGTTCTCTACTAGTAATGTTTAGGTACTTAACTAAATGTAAACAGACATGAACTACAACAGTTATGGCGTCGAGTTAACCAGCCAAATACAATATTTGTAATTGACTTTCACACGTCGTATTATCATGTCGTCGATAATGCGATGTGTGAAAGTTAGTTACAGATGTAGTGCAAAATGATTTTTCTTCGTACTTTATCGGAAAAGTTCGTATTTATCGTGCTCTCTCAATTAGTTTCAGTACCCATCTTACAGCCGTGTAGCCATCTTACATTTTTCACTTTGACATTTGACACTAAACAATAGGTAAAGTTCCATATTAATGGATATGAAACGTCACTCATTTAATACACTCATTGATTGACAGTTCGGGTGCCATCGTATTCCAATTGAGATTCGAGTTTTCCCGATGGAAAATCATTTTGCACTACATCTGTATAAATATTGCATTTGGCTGGTTAACCCGACGCCGTATACCTAACTATTGGTTGATCATGTTTGTTTACACATAATTAAGTACCTAAACATAAAAATAATAAATAAATAAAATAACATTTCTAGTACAATGCAATTTGAGAGTTCTGTTTTTAGGGTTCCGTAGTCAACTAGGAAACCTTATAGTTTCGCCATGTCTGTCTATCTGTCTGTCCGTCCGCGGCTAAGCTCAGAGATCGTTAGTACTAGAAAGCTGTAATTTGGCATGAATATACATATCAGTCACGCCAACAAAGTGGTAAAATAAAAAATAAAAAATATTTTTTTTTTAGGGTACCTCCCATAGACGTAGAGGGGGGGTGATTTTTTTTCTCGACTAACCCTATAGTGTGGGGTATTGTTGGATAGGTCTTTTAAAATTATTGCGGGGTCGCTAACATGATTTTTCTATTCAGTGATCTGTTTGCGAAATATTCAACTTTAAAGTGAAAATTTTCATTAAAATCGACCGTCCCCCCCCCCCCTCTAAAATCTAAACTGTTGGGTGGGAAAATTTGAAAAAATTCAGAATGGTAGTAAATGTATTAAATTTACTAGGAAAGTTATAGCGGCTAAGATTGCTTGGAAATTATTTGTAGTTTAAGAGTAAATAGTAGCCTAAGGTATAAAACATACCTAAACTTGGATGATTCCGTACACATACGAAATCCTTAGAAAAATATTACTTGATTTTTTCGTAATGGCTACGGAACCCTACCTTGGGCGTGTCCGACACGCTCTTGGCCGGTTTTTTCAATATCGTTTACATTTTGTCTGATCCAATTAAATCAAACAAAGCACATTAAAACTACTGAATACCTTCTTCGGAGCTTTAAGTTTTCATAAACGAATAAATAGCTAAGCAAAGTTTTGTTGAATTAGAACTAAAAGAGTAAATAGCACCTATTTACTAAAAGAGAAGCCATATTTATACTTTATACTAATACTAGCTGTTGCCCGCGACTCCGTCCGCGAAGAATAGGGTAGGTGATAAAAAAAATAGCCTACGACCTATTCTCAGACCTACCAAATAAAGACAAAAAGTTTGATAACAATCGGTCAATCCGTTTTGGAGGAGTTCGATAACAAACACCGTAACACGAGATTTTTATATATTAGAGTAGCTGTTGCCCGCGACTCCGTCCGCGAAGAAAGGGGTATAAAAATAACCTACGACCTATTCTCAGACCTACCAAATATGGACATAAAAATTCATAAAAATCGGTGAAGCCGCTTCGGAGGAGTTCGATAACAAACACCGTGACACGAGATTTTTATATATTAGATTAGATTATAAATGCGAAAGTGTGTCTGTCTGTCTGTCTGCTACCTTTTCACGCTCAAACCGCTGAACCGATTTAGATGAAATTTGGTAGACAGGTGGTGGTTTGGTGGAAAGGACATAGGACAGTTTTATCCTGGAAATCATCCTTCAAGGGGGTGAAAAGGGGGGTGAAAGTTTGTATGGGGAATAAATAAACGCTGAACTGATTTAGATGAAATATGGTACGGAGATAGTTTGAGTTGTGAGGAAGGATATAAAATAGTTTTTATCTCCGAAATGAAATAGTAAACAGATTGATGAAAAAGCAGATTGGATAAATATAATAGCTACCCAAATTACTAATTCCACGCGGGCAAAAGCTAGTAACATACATATTATTCAGATTTTCTCTGAAACACAAACTTTAATAGAGGATAAATACAAATAATCTTGAGGTCACCTGTCCTTTATTTAGTATAATTACTATTAGAGTTTTAAAAGGAAAAACCACTTTGACAAGTAAATACGGTATATTGGAGTAGCGTCTAAATATGAAGCTCAGACCATAGAAAGAAGATTCCTTCCTATAATATGATCCGAGATATGTAGTAATTAGCTTTACCTACCATTGTTATTTACCAGTACATCGATCTCTAAGGGCCCGTTGTTTGATCAATAGCTAAACAAACTAATAGTTAAAATATATGGCAAACATAACAATAGTTAACGCATTTCAAAGGAAATTTGACTATTAGTTAGTTTAACTATTACAACGGGCCGTAAGCGACGCGTCTATACAGATAATTAATAATATCAATTTGTTTACTTTGGCAACCGAATATCATGGTAGCTCTATCAGCATTAAAGTGCCAGTAAATCGGGTTTAACACCTATTTTTCGGTTTGTTATTCTGAATAGAACGAAATATTCGAGTTTGAGTATGACTTGTGCTCATTCAGATCCCCACTTTATCATTGTTTGTCTATATAGTCATACGTGAAGAGGGCGATGGTATCTATTCAAGACAATGGTGTTTGCAGATTTCATAATTTATCATCGATTTTTTTTAAGTGTACGTTTTTTGTGCTTACGCATTTTGATATATTGAATAAAATAAAAATGAGCCTGCTGTCCATGGTTAATTTTTTCGTCTTAATATTAAAAAATATACCTACTACAGGAGTATATTTTCATCTAGGAGTGAGATTGTGGGGTCACTGCGCAAAGGCACGTCAGAATGGTACGAGGCGTTGTGTGCGCAAGACACCGAGTCTGAGCGCGGCGAAGATCTAGTCAACTTGATTACTCTCGTGCAAATCGACCTTCAGCAGGGCCTCACTTACTACCACCCGGTGTTCGAAACGTAAGTATGAAAACAATAGTGATGGCCCAGATTATGATCCCATCTAATTTATAAGTACATAATTATATTTAGAAAACTGTGGGTATCTACCATATTTCTAACATTATCATAATTAGTTAATGAGAAAAAAACCAACGTACTTACTAAGAGGTAAAATTCGAGAGTCGTAAATTGTGGAACGAAACGATCGTTATAATTCGTTAAATTTATCTTAATTGGCTTATGGTTTTTTTCTCAAAGCAAGTGAAACATACATAAATCGACCATAGCATTATAACACACATTTCATTCGTAAAATAATCACACCAAATAAATAAGTAGATACTTGTAAATGTCAAATATTGATAAGAAATCAGTAAATAATCATTATCACACATGAGCAAGCATTTCGTTAATAATTTATCTACCATTAAGTAAGATTTCTTAAACTGCGAGTAAGATTACTAATAGGTAGATACCATTATTTTTCACATTCCATCATTACATTTATTTGATTTTTGCAGAACCAACAATGTTCCCTACTTCAATGTAGTTTTCACTCAGATCGACAAAATGGTAAGTGTTTATTCATCGACACCATCGCATAACACGTAACACATTACCTATAAACCAACACGAAACCCTATTTGCTTTTACTTGACCTATTTAGACTTGAATGTGAGTTGATACATATAAATTTAGAATGTTATAATCATGCGAAATGCGGTATATTAAAATAATCGATCTCAAACCTACGAAGGAATGCACAAATGTGTTTTCTCACGATTCATAAATGAACATGAAGGGCGATATAATCTAAATGTTAGTTGATCTTACTGGTGTATTAATTAAAAAGGTATTAATTTAATATCTTCGAAACAATTGCTGTTCATAACAGCAATATACGAATATTAACAGAAACTTACATTATTTTCTAGCCAGACGTTCTAAAAGTCTTGTTTCGTATATTCGTCCAATGTAATTAAAAATACTGCATGGAATAACGTTCATTCTTTATACCGGCGCTAGAAATTAAGCAATAAAGCTTACCACAGATTTCAATAAAACTTTTTTTCCTAGGAAATAGTGCGAAGCAATCTTTGCTTTTCCACATTTAACAAATATTCGAGAATTTTGAGAGATGATTTACGGACCCTTACAAAATTGACAATCAGCAGATTATAAATCAAAACAAAAATCATAAATTATTTATTTTCAGATAATAAAATCCATAGATTTTTAGTTTATGCCTAAGAACTATGTTTACATAGGTTTCTAGTTGTTCACTATTCACTAGAGGAAACAAAAAAAATAACTTTTTGTGTTTTCCTCCAGGGGTGAAAAATATCCAAGTTTTATTTTACTAATGTCATGTAGGTAATGTCTTTCATAATAGTTTAATAATAGTGATGTGATGAAGCGTGCATAAAACCATAAAATTAAAGCAATGGTATTAAAAAACACCTTCTGTCCATGTTGATTCTGTTTCTAATTCAAATTAACGAGTACGGAAAATTTTGTTACATTGAAAATTGTTTTGTGCTTTCCAGGAAGCTTAAACTTTTCAGGACATTATCATTTTAGTGGGTTGAGTTTAAATAATTATCTGTTCTGGGTGAAAAGCAATTTAACTGCCTATGGTAAAAAATAAAAAATCTATTAGGACAAAATATTCCCGGACGATCTTGTTTGAAAAAAACACAACTTTCATATTAAGCTATAATTATAAAATCTCAACAGAATAAAACTACAATACGGAGACACCATTATCTCAACTTACCCGTGTTAAAAATAACTTTTGATCAAAGGTGGTAGCGTTTGCTTAACGTCGGGTAAACAACAACCTCGCCACCCACCTTTACCTCTACCATGAGTTACACTAGTTTACAGTGACCGTACTCGCTAGCGACGGCGTAAATGATTTGTATAGAGAATTGTGTACAGCGCCTCTAGCGATCACTTACGGAAGTACAATTCTCCATACAAATCATTTACGCCGTCGCTAGCGAGTACGGTCACTGTAAACTAGTGTAACTCATGGTAGAGGCACTTATATCACAAAAAAATTCCCACTTGTAAATGCCACTGAATATAACATTTCTTATTTGATAGCTGTCTGAAGACGTGCGGCAATGCGTGGAGCTGTGGGTGAACGAGGGTTGGTGCGGTGTAGCCGAGGAGGAAATATACGATGAGCAAGGGAACGGAGGTATTGAACTTCTCTAAGAAATTAGCTGACGCATTACAAGGAAACTTTTTAATGGGGCTATAGTTTTGTGTTGTTGTTTTCGTGAATCAAAAAACAAGTACGCCTCATTATTGCACACAGTTTCTGTAATCAAAAAAAGGGTTATTTTTTTCGTTGTTTTGATGTTTTTTTTTTCTCAAACATGCTATGAAATATTGACGATATATTCCTCATAATAGGCCGCGAAGCGTAATACGGCATCATGGCATTCAGCCATTAAAAAAAACAATAAGCAATATTTGCTTTTTGGTTCATTATGACATTCTGCCACTACACTTATTTAAAATAAATATTTATGAATGATCCCTGTTTTCTATTAAATCCGAATTGGAAATAAAATTAAATAAATAGTTTTTAAATAATTTATTGAATCAGGCGTTACTTTGCGGAGGTCCATATTAATGAACTAAAACAATTACTTTGCTCACCCGCGACCTTACAATAGTTACGTTTATGCAAGAAATGTGTGTTCATGCAGTTCCTCCACCTCCACACTGTACGAACACACACAAATCACATAAACACAACTATCACCACCACCAAGCTACACTGACGCGTTTCGAACTCAACCAGAGCTCATCCTCGGAGTTACCACAACCGTATGCTATGCTACCAAAGATGAAAGAAGAGTTTAACATTTGGTAGCATAGCATACGGTTGTGGTAACTCCGAGGATGAGCTCTGGTTGAGTTCGAAACGCGTCAGTGTAGCTTGGTGGTGGTGATAGTTGTGTTTATGTGATTTGTGTGTGTTCGTACAGTGTGGAGGTGGAGGAACTGCATGAACACACATTTCTTGCATAAACGTAACTATTGTAAGGTCGCGGGTGAGCAAAGTAATTGTTTTAGTTCATTAAATAGTTTTTATGTTTAGTTTACTTATAATTTTGATTTTTTTTGGAGTTTTTTATTTATTTAATTCATTGCATGTTTGAGAAAAACTCTATTTATACAAGCCTCTGCCGCAAACAATCCGCTGTTTCGTATTACGTATATCTACATATCTAAATACTCGTAACGGGATTCATTTCATGTAAAATGACGATATTTTTGAGATTGGAACTATTACTGTTGCGCGTCTATTGCGTCACATTTTTGAGATGGCTGGTGTGACAATATTTTAGCGTGAAGCTCCAGTGTTACCAATAGGTACTTTATTTTTTATATTACCTTATACTATACAAGCTCTAGTTATAGCTATACTATAACATACTAACAAGTAATGACTTAGTCTAATCTTAAAATTCAAATTTACCCGACTTTTTCACAAAAACTTTTTAGCTTAATTACTTAATTGCTTCTTGGTTACTCATCGAGTTAACGTTAAGATGTATTTTGTAGTGGTGGTGGTATCAGCAAAGACTCTGCCGTTCGAAGTGCTGGCGGCAGTGCGGGAGCTTTGCGCAGCAGCTGCGCCCGCGCCGCCCGCGTACCCCGCCCACCCCTCGCACCCACATGACGCGCCCGCGCAACTACTGGATGCATACCTGTAAGTCAGGGCCGTTTTATTCATGTTGGGGCTAAGATGAAAGATTTTGCATGCGCCCCCTTGTCAGCAAAAATGATTTTTTTAGAGTATATTTCTATGTGGGCGATTGGCTTGCATTGCGCTTCCTGGGACTCTCGGCCGAGTGCCACACACCCTTTGCATGCCAAGCAAAATATGGTCTGCAGGTAAACAATGTCACTTTGGGGTATTGGTGGTAGGGAATACCGAACTTATGTATATGTTTAATTGAAATTTCACTCGTTCAAAGCATCCAGTTCTACTGAATTGCTATTTCATAGGTACCTAAAGACCCAGTACTAACCAGGTAAATAAGCAATTTAGTTGATCCAGCTCAACCAGTGAACATACCCACTTAGAGCCTCGCTAAGAGATAAGAAAACGGTCCAATTAAAAAGGTATTTCAAAGATCCGCGGCGGCAAGTACGAAAAGATATTTACTTACTCGGTTTCGAGAGCTCATGTACATTGTAGCGTTTAAATAATTTAGCTCAGATTTGAGCACTAAGAACAAAATGTTTACTAGGATTTGTGAAGAAATAAAACTGCGTTTAATGATGTGCCGAAATTACTCTTGTTATAAATTAATGTACTGTTGACGGTTACCTATCATATTCTCGAAAAACTCATTTCCGAATATTAAAATTCCGAAAACGAAACTCCTTTTTTTCATTTTCCAAATTATTGTTTGTCCGAAATTTTATTTACCATATTTTCTTTTGCCAAATGTTTTAAAATCCATTTTTTTATTTGCCAAATGAGTTAAAATCCAACTGCATGAAATTCCGTAGGATCATTTGCCAAATATATATTTATTCCGCAAAATTATTATTCCGCAAAGGTCAGGGGTACAAAAGGCGACCATACAATTATGTATAGAGCGTAATATTCATTTTGTTGTTTAATGTTGCCCAATTATTTTATTGAGTTTGCTATGTGGGTAGTGGGTTTTGTAGGTGGTTATAAAAAAATAACTAACACCTAACCTAATCTATCCGAGTCGCTTCCGCTCAGAACCGTCTTGCTCGCTCGCTTCGCTCGCTCGCTAAAAATTAAGCAATGTTGTCTTACTCTGATGTTAGGTTAGGTAGATAATAAAAACTTACTTTCGGCTTTTCGTTACATTTAGATTATGAAAATATGGCAACTGATTAGGTTGGCAAATAAAAAAATGGATTATTGTAATTCGGGAGTTTGAATTTGTTGGCAAATAAAACTGTGATTAAATGAATCCGTGGCATTGTGATGTTGTGGAAAAACAAAACATATAGATTTTAAAATGTCGGAGAACCGTTTTCGGATAAATGAAATTCGATTAAAGGAGTTTCTAAACATCGATAGGTTCCCACTGTTGACGGCTGACTGAAGGTGTTAAATATTTACTTACTTAAGAAGATTAATAGATAAATTCGATTGTGACATTTTCGAGATTGGTTTTGCAACGCATTACCTAAAAGCCCCTTTATAAATCTCATGTTTCACAGTGACTCGCGTACGCGTCATATATTTTATCCGGTCAAATTAGTTTTATTCACCACAATGTGTTTTGCTGACGCTCGGATGAGAAAAACAGAGGGCTTACTACATAAGTCATTTGTGTTCGCGTACGCTTCACATTAGCTCTGTAGTACATAGAGGACTTGTGATCATATTGTGTAAACTAAAGTTACTCATTAGTACATACCTAAACTTGATGGACATAACTCTTGTTTACTAAGTTCTTCATACGTTGCAACTCGTATTTGAGAGGCCATAGTGAAATACGAATAAAATGCTCACTCACATCTTCGTCTAATGTAATTAAAACATGCTCAAATTAACAGGTGTATGAATTCAACCGTGAATTATTCCAGTCGTATAGGCGTAGGTGTGGCCCGCCTATAAAACGTACAAAATAGACATTCATTTTGTCGCCGAAATCGTACTTAACAAGACGAGTAAAATATTGTGATCGTATACAGCACTAACGAAATGTTTTGCCTTTTGTTTCTTTCCTTCAACCATTAATATCTGAGGAAATCGAGTTGGTACCCAACATTATTATTATTCCGATATATTTTCCTCACTTAAATCAGTGGAATTACTTTCATTGTTGAGCAAAACAGGTGAAGGTTTTCCACATCTCGTGTTTATTTTCACATTGTATTAATGAATGGCGCTCACTTTAATATAACTTATTTTCATAAATTCTCTGTAACTTGTTTCATATTACCATGGACCAGGTATTTGAATATTAAACTCAGCCCTCAAAAGGATTTGTTAGATTTTCTTTTGCGTCTGACCTTTATTTGATAGGTTAATGTATTCCATTTTACAAGCACTTTTACAAGCATTTTTTTTGTGCGGAAAAGTTATTTACTCTGCCACATTATGAATTACGATTAAAGACCACAGCCGTGACGTAGAAGATTAAAATGTTACTTCGCAGTGAAGATTTTTACGTAGGTATTAAAAATAGACGTAGGTTATCTAATCTAATCATTAAAGCTCAAAGCACGGGTGATTTTGGGAGTTAAACCCCGATTTGTGCACGTTGTGAATGTAATGTACAGCAGCAGTCAACCAATCGGATTCCTAGGCCACTATAGAACCTTTTCATTTCGACATTTCACCTCAGTCAATAAGCATTGTTATAGACAAATAAAATTATTTACCACGGTAAGTTTTTGTAATGGCCTAAGAATTAAATTAAATTGTAACTGTATAATCGGGGTAAGAAAAGGTTCGTCACTTTTCGACTCTATGTCAATGAGTTAAGGTCGAAAAGTGACGAACCTTTTCTTACCCCGACTATACAATAAAGAAAATTAGTCAACAGACAGTTAGGTTTGTGTCTTGCTCAACATCTTCGAATCAGACGCTATATGAAAATCTTTCATGTGTTGCTGAGTCTACAGCCGCTGTGTCGTGTGGCAGGTGGTTCGAGCCGTTGATCGATCGCTGGCTGGCCGTGACCAAAACTATGGCGCTGCAGCGGGTGCGTGCGGCCGTCGAGCTGGGTAAGTAATTAAGTCCCAAGATTAATTAATTGTCTACCTTTCACGGCAAAATGGATAACAGTTGACTTTAAAAATAATTGATACTAATTTATCTTATTACGAGATACAAGCTGTTGCCCGCTACTCCGTCCGCAAAGAATTCGTTTATCGCTATCCCGCGGGAACTATATGTCCTTCCCAGGGTCTCAAACTATCTCTATACCTCATCTAAATCGGTTGCGCGGTTTGATCGTGAAGAGGTAACAGATAGATAGACACACTTTCACATTTATAATATTAGTATGGATATGGATATGCATAATAAATTGGGACTTGATCGCTACAATCGCATGTGATATGAGAATTTTTATGTGTAAATGTTTAATCATATGTACTTAATAATTTGTTTCGGTGCAGACTGCCTACAATCGGTCAATTTTCGGTCCGCTCTAATGCGAATTAGCGTTGGGGATGCGGGCCCTGCCTCGCACAGCATAGTTGACTTGTTCTTGATTGCCAAGTTATATCTCTAGTTGTTATTATAATGGTTTCGTTTTACTGTAAGCTAATTTGAAATTTGTAGTTTTTTTACAAATGTGTATCAAAATAAAATACCGACCGTTGAGCAATACTCCCTCCTATCTGCTACCATGTCTAAACTCCTGACATAATATATTGTTGGGCCATACACACTGCAAGAAACAAAAGGTGTCTCTCCTGTGGACATAAAATTAGCGACTCCGAGTCAGCAAACTTAAGATTTATTTGAATGGGTCGAAAGTTGGCCAGGCCTCCCACACGCCGATGTAGATTTGACTAAAAAATTTTATTCATAGAGCCTTAACTTTTGCCATGTCCACACGAGAGACGCGAACAAAAAATGTGTATGACCCTTTTAGAAAAATCTTATAATTGTACAACATCCAAAATGATAAACTAATCAGGAAAGAAACTATTTTGCAAACTTGCCTCGAAAATCTTGATTCAACTTTGGCGAAAAATAGTAAAAGCAAGCCGTGCTACGATCCGAAATATAGTTCATCGACACATAAAAAGAGTACAGAATCGAAGACAAAGCTCGGAGTGGACGATTGAAGGGTCAAGGTTGAAGGAAAATTTAATAAAAAAACTACCTAGCCTACTGAAAATTTCTAGTAATAAATCTTTGCATGACTGTTCATTGGAACTTGCCCGAACACTTACGGAAATATTCTGGATTAAATTTATAACGTCAACTGCGTACCTACATATTAAATATAACATTTAAAAAAAAATACTGATGAATTTCCATGTTTGATCTGATTTTTAGCTATTACTAAAAATACATATAACGACTTACGTGTGGCAATTATTAAAATAGTTATTCTGTGCATATAACCTAACTAAAAACAAAAATGGCAACATCGTCTGAATTTAGGAGCTTAAATTAGCTCAGCCAGGCTTAATTAAGAGCTAAGAGACAACGGCCGATAACCCAATTAATGTCAGTTTGCGGTCTGTTGCTATCCATAAACAAATTCTCAGATCTTGAAGCCATTCTGTAGTGTTTGTTAGAGTTCATTTGTAAAATCTAACTAAGTACCTATTATATGTAGTCTCCAATGAATTCTGCCCTCCGTCCAAGCAAACCTAAGTTATTCGTTAACGAAAACTTCACTTTTTTAAATTGCCCAAGTGTTGGATGTTAAACAATTGGGATGCACCAAAAAAAATAACAATATACTTTTATATTTTTTTTGGAAAGAATAGGATATTTTAAGATACCATTTTCATCGATTTTGAATTTGGTTGAGAATTTAATTTTTTATAATTTTTTTAAGAAATACGTTGGATGACGTCACAGTCGTACATAACATAATCTGTGGCACTACTGGGGGGCTACTCCGAAATTCAAAAATCGAAGTTCGTATCGCATCGTCTTGCTCGCTCTTGTAATTTTGCACTTCGTAGTAGGTATAAGGCCTGATTTGTCTTGTCACTGTCAATAATACAAGCACGGCTTAGAGGGTCCTAAATGAACCAATGACAAAATAGTTTTATTTATTTCTCGTCTTTTAGCTTCGATTTTTCCTGTTTGTTTAATAGTGTGATAGTAAATAGATATTTTTTTATTAAAATCTGATATTTAAATTTTTTTATATTTACTTGTAACGTAGTAATTTAATAATTAAATTTGTAAAAATACCTTGAAAATACTCGTATACATTTCGGACTTTACGATAAATTACAACTGTTTAAAGCCAGGTGCGCATCATGTGATTAAAGTTCTGCCTTTGTCACTTTTTGCTATTATAAGCAGGACAGCAACATTTCAAACTGTCAATTTGCTTTATATCTGCCTTTGTGACGATTCGCTGCAGGGGTCAAATGAAGGTTATTACTTAAATTTTCTTTATTTAATTCAGTTTATCATATTTTTGGATTCTGATTTCTGAAAACGCTTCACAAAGCCTATTTCTCCAAACGGTTTTCAATTTATTATACGTTGTCAAAAATTGGGACATCCCAATTGCTGATACTAACTTTCTCTAAATATGAACATGTTGTGTTTTACCCCTTTACTTCGTGAAAATGTTATAAACCTATTACACCTAAAGTGTGTTTAGTCTGTGTCTAGAAACAAAGCAAATGTTAAAAAAACCGGCCAAGTGCGAGTTGGACTCGCGCACGAAATGTTCCGCACAATTATCTGTAAAAGTGTGTGTATTTTAATCTAATGATTTATTTTTAAAGTCAATATATAATTAAATATTCTGTGAATATTTAATTATATATTGTTGCCTATTGTTGCCTGTTGCCGTTATCAATATCGAGCAAAAACGAGCAAAAAAATTCATGTTTGTTGTATGGGAGCCCCCTTAAATATTTATTTTATTCCATTTTTTAGTATTTGTTGTTATAGCGGCAACCTAAATACATCATCTGTGAAAATTTCAACTCTCTAGCTATCACGGTTCCCGAGATACAGCCTGGTGACAGACGGACAGACGGACGGACGGACGGACAGCGGAGCCTCAGTAATAGGGTTTCCGTTTTTACTCTTTGGGTACGGAACCCTAAAAATGACAAGAAAGATAAACACATTTTTTACTAACAGAATTTAGAAGCGTTTCTTTAGGAATAAGGAGGTTATTCTTTAAAAGTGGGCAAGCTTAATTTTGTTATCATGTTTGTACGCTGAAAAACAAATGCCAGTTAATGAAAGCTTGTAAAATAAATCTTTGTTAAGACTTAGACAAATATACTTTTTTCAATTTTCTTTAAGATTAAGAGTGTAATTTCAATCTCGTTTATGAAATGTAATGCCCTGTTTATAAGTAAATCCAAATAAGCGAACTTTTACAAACTTATTCAACTGAAATGATGCAAACATGGTATCATTAAAACTTTATTGAAGATGAAGAATACTTTGGCAATTGTCTGCTGGGATTATTGTCGCGCTCACTTGAACTTAGTAAACATGAGTGATACCTCCCAGGGCTTCAACTTTGCCGAGTCTTAAGTTTAGCACGTCTCTTGTGCAGCATAAAATGTAACTAGGATTCCGTGGCACCTGGCAAGCATGTGTTCGTTTCAGATCCACTTGCAACAAAGTCTGTATCAATATTCAGTCTGTCTCTTAAAAAATAAAGTTACACCAAATGACCAGACAATGTTGCGATTTCAAATAACGAACATTAATTCGGTAGAGAAAAATCAGTAGGTATTTAATGAGAGTTTTCTGAAGCAGAAATGCTTAAAATACATGCGTACGAGTATTCATGTTTAAGAGGCAAATCCGGCTTATGAAACAATAACATTTAAGTAAACGTTTATATGGATTGTTTCGGAAAGCTAGAGAGTTTCAGTAAATGTTTCACGTAAGTTTTCTCACTTATTGCTTTAGGGAGATAAATTGCTTGTCACATAAATTCGAGTTATGCAACTTTATAAGGTTTACTGCTATGCAGAACGTACTTCGAGTTAATAAATCCTGCTATAAAATCCGTAGCGTAAAATTATGAGACCAAATAATTAAATTTCGGAAAGGTAGTTTTTTTTCTTAAACCATTATTTGTAAAGTTTATGTATCATTTTGACGGGTCTGTAATAATGAATATCACCCAGGACTTAATCAAAACTAACTATATTAATATACTTCGTCGAGGTAGTCATGATTAAGCTCTTGTTGTTTTTTGGCGTACTAGAAAGTCAAAATGTTGAACAATATATAAATTCGAATTACGATTTCTGCAGGTCAGAAATAAGACCAAAAATAACAAAAAACGCGAAGATGTCATGTTTAAAATATCTACATAATACGTGTTTTCCTAGATATCCTATGGGTCTAAATCCCAGAACCACCAGATATGGTTACCTATCATATCCTCGAAAAACTCAGTTCCAAATATTAAAATTCCGAAAACGAAACTCCTTTTTTTCATTTTCCAAATTATTATTTGTCCGAAGTTTTATTTACCATAATTTTCTTTTGCCAGTTGCTTTAAAACCCGTTTATTTATTTGACAAATAATTCAAAATCCAATTGTATAAAATTCCGTAGGATCATTTGCCAAATATATATTTCCGCAAAATCATTATCCCGCAAAGGTCAGGGGTACGAAAGGCGACCATAAAATATGTGTGGAGCGTAATATTCATTTTGTTACTTAATGTTTCCCAAATATTTTATTGAATTTTCTATGTGGGTAGGGGGTTTTTTAGGTGGTTATAAAAAATACATCAAAGCCTAATGCGCAATAATGCGCATACGTATTAGTCTTTGAACCTAATCTATCCGAGTCGCTTCCACTCGGTACCGTCTTACTTGCTCGCTTCGCTCGCTCGCTGAAATTTAAGCAATGTTGTCTTACTCTAATGTTAGGTTAGGTAGGTTATAAAAACATTCTTTCGGCTTTTCGTAGCATTTAGATTATGAAAAGATGGCAACTGATTAGGTTGGCAAATAGGAAAAAAATAAATCGGGATTTTGAAATTGTTGGCAAATAACACTGTGAATCTGAATGAATCTGTGGCATTGTGAAGTTATGGAACAAAACAAAACATATGAAGTTTAAAAAGTCGGTGAACCGTTTTCAGATAAATTAAATTCGAGTAAAGAAGTTTCTAAACATTGATAGTTTACCCCTGTATACCTGCTAAGTTATGTCTGACGGCTCTGGGAATTTACTAGCAAGCTACTTACAACATTATTCACCATACCTAGTTAAATCTGTTTTAACCACCAAAAACCTCTAAACTTTTTAAATAAATTTGATAATTTCATCGAAATACTAAAAACCGTTTCGATATCTAAAAACATACATACAATACATACATACAAACAAATATTATCAGTTTAGTACTAAGTATATGATTATATTATGACTTTTTTCATTAGATATTAGTATTTTGGAATATCAGAGTAAGAGTTATGAAATAATATTTTGCAAATCTATTTCAAAGTATCTAAATTAGACACAATAAAGTTTTTGGAAAACGAGCAGATCCTCATTTTGACATTTTTCTTTGCTAGAAACAGTAAGTTTACTTAATCATTCAAAAGCAGTAACATTTTGACTTTGCTTTAAAAGATTGACATTTAAGTAAAACACACACAGACTGTGTAATTCGTTTCCCGCGATCTCAATCTCACGAGCCGCACTATGAAAACTGGCAGCTATCAAAACATTTCCGAAACAGCAACTGTACGAAACGATACGCTTTCAGCGTATTTGTATCATTAAACTATTTTAAAGAAATTGTAACGTAACATGGTGAGAAAAAGAGTGGTTTTCAAATCAACGGTCAGAGCGTTAAGGAAAAGTCAGAAGTTCACACCCCGCAGTTGGGCCAGCATTTAGATAACCATCGCAATCTAAACGGTTTAACAACACGAACGTCTTTACTACTGCTAGCGGTCAACAACAAATTAATATCTGCAGCACAATAATAATAGTTTTTTTTTTGTAATTCTACAAGGCGCTAATCGATTTTGAGCGGGCGATTTCGGGCGTGGGGGAGGCACGATGGCTCAAGATAGGTTGGTTGGACTGCGCGTGTTTTTGGCTATTTTCATCTTATTACTAAAAACAAATACATATTTTAAAAATGTAGCAACACTACTCCCTAGAAATCATCTTGTTTTTTTTAACATTCAAAAAGTCATGACCTGCCGTGCAGTATTAGCGTCGTACTACGAATTTATTTTGTTTTTCGACTTTGGTTTTTTTTTCTATCGAGCGAACTATAAGTAATCATTTTTCGATAAACACTTGTCATTAGAGTGAATCCTCAAATATCTTACACATGAATTTCAAGACTATAGCTTTACTTGTAATGTAATGATACAGCACGAGATTAAACGAATGCAATAAATGCACCAAAAACACGGTAGGCCCATAAGCGATTTAATATTAAGTATTTCTTCATTGGTCACCGTTATTTTTCTGTAGTATTTGTGTACAAAACAAAGTCAAATGAATTTAACAATGTAAGCAAAATCACTTGGTTAGTAACGGTATTTTACTTCTAGTATCTCTAAGAATGAAAGCACATTCTTAAGTCTTTGGCCTAGGGACCAATAACGACGAGCCATAAATCATTGACAAGGTTTTTTCACATTGTACAACTTTTTGTATCACTGTGTAAAAAAGGTAAAATAAATAATAATAAAATAAATAAATATTAGGGGACAATCTTACACAAATCGACCTAGTCCCAAACTAAGCAAAGCTTGTACTATGGGTACTAGACGACGATAAACATACTTATATAAATAAATAAATACTTAAATACATAGAAAACATCCATAACTCAGGAACAAATATTCGTGCTCATCACACAAATAAATGCCCTTACCGGGATTTGAACCCAAGACCTCTTGCTTCGTAGGCAGGGTCACTACCAACTAGGCTAAAGCGGTCGTTAAAAGGTACGGCAAGATAAAAAAAACATATGAAAACGCATAAAAAAAAAACAAAATCATGTCATGACACAAAATTTACAAAACCTTCATAATTTGTAAAGCGATTCAAGAACTTAGGATCGAAAACCAACATATTAAAGTTTCAACTCAATCTACTTTTATGCAGCGACGGTTCAACCTACATAGCAATGTTTATGCAGCGACGGTTCTATATCGGATGGCACAAAATTGTTGGTTCTATTGTTATGTCGCTTAACTACTTTTCTCCGAATAACGTATGGCATAAGCTTTATTACGTATATTTTTTATTTTCCGAAATTGTTGTTCCTAATATCGTTTCTCCTAGGTATAGTTTTTTGTGTCTAAGATTAAATTATCGAATGATTTATGTACGTAATCAAATCTAACCAAGATAAAGTCGACATGTATAAAAGGTGTACTTTTAATGCAGGGGGATCTGAGCCAGTAGACGAAGTCCCGCTTCGCGGGGCTTCTATTTCCCCTCTGAGCGACGCTATGTAACTAACGAACCGAACCAAGTTAAACAAAAGATGCTTTTTGAAATATTAGGACAAACGTGCATTAGGACTTTTAAATGTGTATGCGCAAAAATAAATAGGATTAACAAGTTGTATACCATTCAACATTATGTGATACGACAGGCACCTATCCAGTGACATATCACTTGTCCTTATTGGTCATATAGACCAATTAGCCCATCCTCCTTTGTACTAACTTTTTTTTGTCTTCCTTTCTATATGCACTCAGTATAAATATGTGTAAACATCCACTCTTACTGCGTTAACACACATCAACTGTGTTCCAAGTATAATGTAATATTCCTTTTAACTCAGCACGGTATCAGGATAATTACAAAATTATATTTCAGCTGTCGAGTAGGGTAACAAAAGTTCAACTCTTATTCTCATAATCATTTCAACAAAGTTTTAATTGTTCAAAAGAAATAGTAAACAGACAAGAGAAGGCGCCTTAATTGAAAACGTGTGATATATTACATTAAGTTGGTTACATTTATCACAGCATTTATGTTACTTAAAATGATTAACTGTTTCTGCTAAACGTGCTTCTCGTAATAATAGCGACATAATAGAGATAATGTTAAGTAGGTATCTACGATAATTTATAGATCGAGAAATCAGAAGAAAGTAATGGCTGGTGTTTTATGGCCAGTTTCGTTGAACGAGATCTAAACAAGCTCTGCAAGGGGCGATAAAAAACTTAGTACAAAACTTTCCGTTGTTTCACAAGATGCCTTAAAAATACAGCTTATAAAAGGAAGTCTTCTCGATTAACAACACAAAGCGGATGCCACACAATAAAGCCGAGATATTAGCATTTTTCTGTGGCGGCAGTTTAGCTTATTTCATTCCAAACAAGCCGAGGCGATGGCGATATTACCTCGACTATGCTAACAATTCCCTTACAATATGACAATATGAAGGAACACGCATTTGGATGTAACGTCAATTGTGTATTGGTGCAAGATTAGTTTGATAAGGAATTTAGTTAACGAGTGATTATGTAGAAGAAGTTGTACATAATATTTTATAAAGTGCAAACTACATATATATATTAATACATATATATATTATTTTGAATATGGCTTTATATTTTGTATTGGAAATTAAATTTTATTTAACTAATTTATTACGTTTTTGGGTGTCATGATCACTGGTGACATGAATTTTATTATTTAATTTGCTGTGCCGTGCGAATTATCAAAAACATTTCTTAATTCACACCTCTATGATGCTTAAAGTACTGTCAAGATATCCCAAGCACCAGTGGTTTAGGCTGTGCGTAGTCTTTCAGTCAGTTTTCAGTACTCCTTTTCAGGTAAACATTGCTATATGAATATTGTAAAAATCTAAAAGTAAAATAGAATAAATATACAAGCGACAGTAATAAAAAAAAACAATAAGTGATAAGAGTTATATACAAGGAATGTTAAAATAACCTACCAGGCTACAGGGCTACGCCGTAGCGGGAGGAGCACGTTCGTAGCCGCGTAGCCGTAGACCCGCGTATGAGCTACGGCCGCCATTGTTATTGCACGTGAACTTAATAATGCTTACCTCTTCTGTTATTACGAACATGTTTCTGTAATATAATGTTTAATTTAAAAATATTGCTTTTGAAATTGTGTGTACCTTATTTACCTAATGGGTTGAGTTAGAAATTTAAAGATGAAATAATTGAACAATACACACAATTAGCGCCAGTAAAATTCAAGGAAAATCTTTCACTTGTTTTTTTTATGGTATAGGGGGCAAACGGATCGCCTGATGGTAAACGATTACCGTCGCCCATGGATACCTGCGACACCAGAAGAGTCGCAAGTGCGTTGCCGGCCTTTTAGGTAGGAGTACGCTCTTTTTTTGAAAGCTTGAAGGTCATATCGGTCCGGGAATACCGCAGCAGATACTTCATTCCAGAGCTTTGCTGTGCGAAGCAAGAAATTTCTGGAAAAACGCACAGTAGAAGACTGCCAACCATCCAGATGGTGAGGCTGGATTGTGAAAAACATTCCAAATTTATTTGTGCTTTTGTATTGAATTATTGCAACCGATGTTTTAGGCCCTTTCCCTTACATTCTCTAAATTAGGAAGAAAGGGTAAGGGTAATAATATTACCATTATTAAACATATTTTATAGATCCTAATGACATGATATTGTCGGCAGACCGGCTGGTGGAAGGCGAGCACATCGTGAAGCACAGCACGTCCTCCGTGGACACGGCCGCGTGGTGAGCGACGACCTTTATCACTACTCCTGTTTACTCTTCCCATATTATACCCGGTCACGTTTTATGGACACTCGCTTGCTATTTATAAGCGTCCAACTTTTCCAGGGATTTTTTATTACTTACATGTTTTATTTGTTTATTATAAAGGCGGACCAAAAATCTAAATCTCTTGAGCAGTCAACAATAAAACCGCCTACGCTTCATTTATCCAGATGTTTTTACCAGCAAACCATTTACCTTAACGAGTAGAAGACAAATTGATTAGCCAAATGTAAGATGACTTGTTCGTTAAAAGTAGTTAAGTCAAATCTTGAGCTTCAATTTAACATAAGTTATCTACTTTGTGTAAAATATTCGACAGTTTAATTTAAAAAAAAACAACTTTTTAAATATCGAACACTTTTTAAATATGTTGTAGCGGAGAAAACAAAGAAATAGAGTTTTATATTCGTTTATGATGTGTTTTATTGTTCTTATAAATAGATTTAAGGTTTATCTGCAGAACTTGGCACCCATTTAGATCTCAATCTTTTTGTTGCTGAAGTCTACAACTAAGTATATTTTTAGTATTGACCTTGGCTAACATTTCTCAAATTTAAGTTTTTGGCGAGATAAATTTACTTGACTGAATGTAAAAAAGCGTATTGTCAGGTCTGTTACATAGAAGATTTGACAAAGACTACTAATATACCGTAGAGTTGATCTAGTAAACGCGTGTAATGTATCTACCAATTAATGAACTTCGTCACTCTGATCGTGTACGTATCTTGTAGACGACTTGTTCCCAATGTATCAAAGTTTTAGCTATATTTTTTTCATCTAAGCATTGATGTCTAATCATGGCACTCGGACGACATAATTATCTGTGGGACCTAATGGAAGGTAAATTTGTTCCTAATTTTCATATTCATGTGAGAAATGTCCTCGAACATATATAATTAAATGTAATAAGTAAGTAAGGGAATAAATAAATATGTACAGATGAAAATAAAAGTTCAACTTGGCTTAAAACCCTCCGCCGGCGACTGAAGTACGTACCTACATATATCCGACAGTCTACGTAAACAAAAATAAAAAGTATTGTTAAAATAATACAGGTTTATTGCACGATGTGATACATTACGGTCCGGATAAGCTAAAGTAAATAAAGACACGTCAGTTACATGAAGTACCTAATCGGATAAAATATCAATCTTAGTAAGTTGGGGACCGACAAAAACAAGCGCGTTCGTCTAGACAAAAGAAAAATAAACGATATGTGGGAATAAACCTGAATGAGTTAGTTATCATGCCCATCGTGAATATCAAAAATATTTTGAAAGTACACTAAAATATTCAATCGTATTCATTGTACTGATACCTCAATTAAGTAAAATACCATTAATAAATGATTTTGACCCCTAGTCCGTTTGTTTTGCTTTAATTAGTTTGTGTTATATTTCAAACATCAGATTTATTAAAACATCATTCATTACTTTGAAGTTCTTTTACCTTATCATAAAATTAAACAGTCAAATTATAAACTTTCATAAATTTATTGTGAGTCAGTCAAACGATTGGAGCCGTAAGGCGCGCACAATTTATGCTGCCTCATCAATATTCCTTAAAACCTCTCCGAGATACTAAATGCTGTGGCCATTCACTACAATGAAGACGGTTAGTCAAAGCATCCATAACATTACAGATTTTTCATACAATTACTAATTTAGTTAAAAAATTTAGTTCTAAGTAATTTAATTATTTAGAGTGGGTAAGATTTAAATTATCATAAAGAAAATAGCGCTTCCATCGGTTTCATGCCCAATGTACGACACTAAAAGGTTTGAAGTTATTATTATGCTGTGAATGCTATACTTTGGCATCAATCAAGCTCGTTGAATTTTTAATCAGACAGTCAGAAAATAGTCCGTCAAGGTAACCGCTCGAGTTGCCAAAAACTGAAACTAGGACAATTTCAATTAGGAGCGTGTATATGACCAGCACTAGGTAAATATTTAAGTCCTTGCTACAGATTAATGACGTGTTTTGCGTCACACATACGTAATATACAGGGTATCCCAGAACTCAACGATAAACAGGTACCTATCTAATACTAGCTTATGCACGCCACTTTGTCCACGTACTAATAAAATTTATGGACAACTCCTGATCTCTATCCCGTGGGAAATTCCAAAAATCCCTTCTATTAAGAAGAGAAGGTATATCTGTGCCTAATTTCAAGTATTTAGCTTCAGTAGTTTAGCCTGTACGTTGATATATCAGTCAGTCACGAGTTTGACTACGTATAGATGAATATTTTATTAACATTGTCATTTTAAAAATTCGTAACATCTTTTGAATGGAATGTCCGATTTCAATAATTCAAAAGTAATCTACAGGTATTGAAACAGTCATGAATACGAAATGATTTATTTGGATAAGGATTTATACGAAGTTATGGTTAACATGGTCTGATTTTAGTCGGCATTTCTATCAACTTTTAAATTTAAAAATTTTAATTTATAAATTTATAGTGACTAAACTAAAATAGTTGGACATATGGTATTGCGAAGTTTTTTGTAGATATTGATATGTTTTTTAATATTGTAGAACATTTTTTTGTTCTATCATCAATAGTTTCCGCAGCGCATGCGATGAAAGACATTTAATTTTGTGTTAGATTATTAAAGTTTAAATACGGACCCTGTTTTTTTTCTAGTAATAAATATAGCCTATATTACTCAGGGATAATGTAGCAATCTAATTGTGAAAGAATTTTTTAAATCGGTCCAGTAGTTTTTGAGTTTATTCGTTACAAACATACAAAAATACAAATCTTTTCTCTTTATAATATTAGTGTAGACTAAAAATAATATGTTATGTGACTCTATTATCGCATAACTAAATGTCATACAATTATTTTCTTATTTTTTCCAGAGCTGCTATAACTTGGTCTCGCGTCCGGTCTCAGATTGTCGTTGAGTTTTGAGACACTCTATATAACAACTAATTGGCAATTATCTTAATACCATTGAACGGGAAACGTCCATGGTATCTTGTACATATGCGTAAAGATATCGATGCTGCATTATGTATTATGATTTATGACTTTTATTTCTATTATCGTCCGTGTTCTTCAACTATATACTTCATTGTGAATTTTCATGATGATTTATCAAAACAAAGACCAACGGGCGTGAGTTTATTACGATCACAAATTAATGATAACAGAAACGGAAAATGCTATCCATCTTCGTTTATCTTGGTAATGAATTTATCTTTCACGACACCTACCTACCCAAATTAAATGAGTTCCCTCAAACACGTAACCTAACGTTACTTGTTCAGAGCCTGTTAATTGCGGTTGATATATTTTAGGGCGGTTACAGATTGTGTTTCTTTCGCAGGTCGTTTTTTTGTACGCTCACAAGTTCGGGTAAGCTTCTTTATTGTGACGTATGTCCATAAATCAAACGCGCTTAGAACTTCGTATACGTCTAAGTTTTAGAAAGCGCGCGTGTACAAACAATACTAATTCGTTTTGGGAGTAATGAGCGTATTTTATATACTCAAGTAGGTAGATAATTAGGTACCCACGTTACAAAAATTTGACACGCTATCGTTAAATTGCTATTCGATCGAAGAATTCTATTGATACTCAAACATAAACCTTCGAAGTAAATAGAAAACAAATATGTGAAAGCTAGAGAGCAACATAATTATGTAGAAGTTAATAGTTTTCTCGTTAGTATAAATTTACGATCTAAAAAAAAATCTAATAGAAGTCGTGGTAATGTCGTGATTTGACCTATGGTCTCTTAAGCAGAGGGTCGTGGGTTCGAGCCCGAGCAGGCACCGTTCATTTTTTTCGGAATTTATGTGCGAAAATACATTTGGAATTTACAATGAGCTTTACGGTGAAGCAAAACATCGAGAGGAAACCTGTACACAACAGCGAAGAAATTTAATGGTGTATGTGAAGTTCCCAATCCGTACTTGATCCGCGTGGGAACCACGGCCTAGGCTCTCTCAACCTGAGAAGAAACCTGTGCCCTGCAGTGGGGCGTATGTACATATACATATTATATAGGCTGCCATGAAGATTTAGGATCTGATGTTATCGATCGAGCTACCACGACCACGCCAAGCCAACGCCCATGGCACGTATGCAGTTCGTTCAGTTGTTCCTTATGTTTATGTACATTTTCAACAGCACGAGTATGGCACAGCAAGAGTACCTACACAAATTTCAATCTTATAGATAAAAATAGACATAGTTTTGCCAAAAACATAAAAAAGACATACGACGCATGCATCCTGGTGGGATCTGAACACAAGTCTTTTTTAATAGTTCCAGCTTAAACAATTAAATAGAGATCTTAAAAAATACATATTTGAAGTATTTATAAATGAATTCGTTATAAAAAAGTTACTATTTGTAATCAGTCCTTGTATCATTTAAATTGCACCAACTTCTGTTCCATTTTACATTTTCCGTTGTTGAGATAAAGTTATAGATAAAATACGAGACATAATATGCATATAACCTTAAATATTTATCAATGAATATTTGATCTAAAACCTATCTTGTATAAACCGAAATCCAATGCAAGAAGTTTACCTATACTCTATCTTACGAATAATATTATTCGTAGACTCTACCCAGCGTCAATCTTCGAAAAACTTATTCAAGATATCAAGTATTTTAAAATTCAGCTCCCTACTCGCATGTTCCCTATTATAATATCCTACGTTTGATCGTGAACAATGTCATGGCTTCCTGCATAAATATTAATTTACTTGATTTGGTGCGGGTCGTTTTAGGAGATTTATTTATAAAATCTGTTCATAAATAAGGTTTACTCGAAAATGGTTAAAATGTAAAATACTAACAGTAGGTATAGTTGCCAACGTAGTGATCTGATAATTGTTGTTAATATCTCACTGTACGGTCTTGGCATGTGACAGCCTTTACCACATGCGATTGGTGTGGCGCGCGATTGGTGCGGCAGAGGAGGGCACGGTCGGCGGCGGATTGCGGCTGCTGGAGGCGGCGTGCGCCACCGCGCTGCACTACGCAGACCTGGTGCACGGCGCGCTGGCTGACCAGGGCTACTACGAAAACCACGGTGAGTGTGCCTTCGCAGCACCAACGTTCGGCCGCGGCGCTGGAAGCGTAACACTGCATTACGCAGACCTAGTGCACGGCGCGCTGGTTGACCAGGGTTACTACGAAAACCATGGTGAGCGTGCCATCATTGCGGCACGCGTGGCTGCGAAACTAGAGGCGGCGTGCGCCACCGCGCTGCACTACGCAGCCCTGGTGCACGATGCGCTAGGCGACCAGTGCTACTACGAAAGCCACGATGAGCGCGCCCTCGCAAATCGCAATAGACGCGCAGCCGCGGCGCTGGAGGCGGTGTGTGCCACCACGCTTCATTACGCAGATCTGGTGCGCGCCACGCTGACCGATCAGTGGTAGGTACTATGACAAACATGGTAAGCGCGCCGTCCTAAAACCACTATATGTATAAACCTGGTGCACGGCACGCTGGCCAACCAGGGCTACCACGACGACCACGGTGGGCGCGGCCCAAGCCGCGGTTACTAAGTAGAAGTGGCGTGCATGGATAAATATGAAGAAAATTTCCGTATCTAATTTCATTATAATTTTCAGTCGAAAATTTATGAAAGGTTACCTTAACAATTGTGGTTGATATTCAGAAATTTAGTCTGGTCTACTTTACTGAATGGAAGTAAAAAGAATGAATTTAAATTCGCCGCAGAATTACGCTCCGGACGACTTGTTTTACATTTTAAAAAGTCTTATGGAACTTAAAGCGGCTTAGGCATTTCAATAAACCTCAAGATTATTCTCTAACGAAGCGAAGGATTACATGCTAACAAATTTGTATGCAGGTCAAAACAAGACAACGGAGGAGATATGCACGATTGTCAACAACTTGGAGTACGTGCGCCGCTCGTTAGCAGAGTACGACGACGAACACATGTAAGTGCAACTTAATGGGGCGGGGACACGCGCACAGGCGGCGGCGGCAGCGGGATGGCGCTGCACTTACACAGTCCACGAAGTTCGCTCGTAAACCTTGATTACAAACTTACAGTTTCAGATCTTTTCAAGCCACTTAATCAGTAGGCATTGATAGAAACTGAACAGTAGTGCATACAGTAACATACATATTTTGAGTTAATTCTGTAGCACCCCATTAAATATTTTTTTGATAAATATAAAGTCAAGGTACGAAAATCTTCGTCAGTTATTAAAATTCTTCCTTTATCAAGACTAGGGTTGAAAAGTCTCGAAAACTTCAAATGGTTTTTTTCAGGGAATTTTGAAATTTTCGTTTTTTTTAGTTCTTTTCAGTTTTTTTTGGAAATAAATAAAAGTTTTATACCAAATATTATTATTTATTTATCACTTTCACTGCCATCATCTGAGTCTATCAAGCCTGAATCGATGACGTCTTCTTGTTCATTTAACATCGCCGTATCTTTAGATGGTTCTTTTTCTGCGTCTTGTAAAGTCGAATGTGAGGGCAAGTCAATTAGGTTGTTTTCGTTCTCATCATCTTCCTCTTTCTTTTGTTGCGAACAATCCAAAAATTACTGGACGTACTCGTACGGGACGAATTTAATTGAACATATGGGGATATCTTTTTACGCAATAGTTTCTTTTTTAATGATTTTTTTATATCATAAGGACACTTGGTACATGTAAACATGTGCTCCGTTAAACGTGTTGCATTTGGAAACGAATACTCTTTTAAACAGAACACACATTTAGCAAATTTTTTGCCATCCCTTTCGAGTATTTCGCAATGCTGCCACACACCGCTCTTTGCACGAGGCATCTTTTATATAACGACAGTTAATTTCATCAATATTAATATCGATATCACAGTCTAAGTCCAGTTTTCAATTAGAAATGCGATAAAACAATGATATTATCAAGATATTATGATAAAAATTGCATTAAGTCACTAAAGACAGCGTCAAACTCAATAGACATTTTCACAAACGAGCGCCGGAATTTGGAAATCAAAACTCTTTGAACACACAACTAAGCAGGTGTAGCTACTTAAAGTATGAATTAAATATATGGAAAAATACATAGGTTTTTACAAAGTCCGTTTTTTTCCGTTCCTTTCAGTTTTTTTCAGAAAAATATTAAAAGTAAGTGACATTGATTTTTTCCGAAACAAAACTTAAAAAAACGAGGCCTTTTGAAAAAAACGAGAATTTTTCGGGGTTTTTTCAACCCTAATCAAGACATATACTCTTAATACCCTACCTGTTACGTTTGAAATAAAATTATAACCGGGCTTATAATTGCCTTGGTGCAAGCAAACGTCAACTTTAGGGTGACGAACATTTTCTTACCCCGACTGTATATTTTACTTCCTTTTTGTTTTTTTTTTGGCCTGAATGATTGTGCAAAACGATCGACAGCCCGCCTGACTCAGCAAGGCGTCCCCATACATCATCATCCTTTTTGTTTTTTTTAGTAAGTTTCATGGCTTATTAGAGTTGCTTAATTTTTCTGTCTGAAAGATTGGTATTGTTGATACGAGACTAGCATAGCATGCAGTACGCTTAGTATAAGTTTTACTTCACCAAAATACTTCTTGTTCGCGTTTACGTAAAAAATTCAATTCTACGGAAACATGGACAGCGCCTCCGCGCGCGCGCGTCCATGTTTCCATAGAATTGAAATTTTTACGTAAACGCGATCGAGAAGTATTTTGGTGAAGTAAAACTTATACTAAGCGTACAGTACGCTTAGTATAAGTTTTACTTCACCAAAATACTTCTCGATCGCGTTTACGTAAAAAAATCAATTACTATGGAAACATGGACAGCGTCTCCGCGCGCGCGCGTCCATGTTTCCATAGAATTGAAATTTTTACGTAAACGCGATCGAGAAGTATTGAAGTGAAGGAAAACTTATACTAAGCATACTGGTTCTTTTTACTTCCCGCTTACGAAAGGTTAGCGCATGCTTGAATAAAACCTGTAAGTCGCTATGCTTAAAATAATAAAAATTTGAAACTAACATTAAAATCTAGACTATGAGAACATTTAATGCCCTCATTTTGAGATTATAGAGTTATGATAGGAGAAAGTATGTACTGTTTATGGTTTTAAAAGAAAAGAGAAAATCACTAGTCGATAAATAAGTTTGTAATTTGGACTGAGCGAGTGTGTGGCACGAATACGAAATAATCTGAACTCCTGATTTTCTTATATGCTCTAAACGCAAACGACATTAACTGTAACAGAGAGACGTCCATTCGAATAATTAAAGTCATTTTTACAATGTCAGGCACAAACAGCCTTTCAGAATTGTAAATGCATCTACCAATTAGACCAGCACTCAATTAGCACGCCCTCCCTTTTTCCTATGCTCTGACGCTTAACCTGTCGACTCCCTGTGCGGGAAATGATCCACTTCAACCACTCACTTATGCGTCCCGCCCGGGACATAATAGCTCTTACTAACACCCGATAAAGTTTGCTCGATTGCACCAAGCCCTTGTTGCCTCGTGAAACGGGAAGATTGAACACTCAAATGCACTTGTTTAGTACTTTCGTACGTAGTATAGAACCAATTTGATGTTGACACATTAACCTCTGTAAATTGAATCGGAAACTTGTCTTATTATTCTATATTAAGATTTGTTTGAACGAGCTTGGTAATAAAGTTATAGACAGCGTCGAATATATCTTGTATACAGTTAAAGCACACAAGATACAAAATGGACAATGTATTTAAGTGAGTAGTGACTTTATAAACTATTAGCTGAAACAATGAGACGTCTATTAAAACCTCAGCCAGCGCTACTTAAGTACTGCTCTATTAAAGCGGCATTTTCTTACAAAGTCATAATTACTTGTAAAAAGAGCGAAACTCGTATTTTCTTTCAGAGTTCCAAAACTTGATCTGAACTTGATCTGTTTTCGCCGGTGTCCGATAAAATTGAGCTTTTAATGCTGAAGTATTTTAAAGACTTCATTGCGTAAATACTATAGTCGTGTCACAAATAACCCGTTATTACGGTGTCAAAGTTAAACATTACCGAACCAGTTCATTCGTTTTGCTTTGTGCAATCGATAACAATCAGACCGATAGTTACGAAATGTAGTTAAAAGGCTTCTAAATGTATTTGAAATCAACACATCTATGCAAGCTTGTGAACGTAATGGAACATTTTGATCTATTAGGTAGACCTAGAGTTTATATCAAACACAGCAAAGCATAATCAGTTTCTGCAAAAAATATTGTAATTCTATTTTACTCACATACTTATTAGATTTAAGCATTCAAATCAGTTTTAAAATAATGTGTTTATTTAATTTAATATTTACGTGATTAATCACATTCTAATAAAATGAACAGATAAAACCATTTCGATTCAAAGCTGATTCAAGTTAGGTGGGTAAAGTTCAGCTACTTACATATAACCGATTATTTTTATCCTATTATCGCACTAATATTTTAAATACAAAAGTTTGTGTGTATGTTTGTTACTCTTTCACGCAAAAACAACAGGGCAGCTTTAGATAGCTACGTCTCGTAAATAAAAATATAGGCGTGGCGGATATCTACATTATAGTATTTCGACATTCTCCTACAGTGACTATGTCAAATTTCCACTCAAGACGCGTTAAAATTTGCACAGGTTTTATACATACAACGTACATGAAGACCCCGACGTAATTTTTTGGGAAACCCCATGGGAATTTAGAAATCCCAGAATTTCAAATCATCTGCAATGGTTTTTTTGAGTGAAGGTGTGGGAACAGGCAGGTGATTAAAAAACCGGCCAAGTGCGAGTCGGACTCGCGCACGAAGGGTTCCGTACAATTATCTATAAAAATCACGTTTGTTGAATGGGAGCCCCCGTAAATATTTTTTTTATTTTAATTTAATGATTTATTTTTAAAGTCAATATATAATTAAATATTCTGTGAATATTTCAAGTGTCTACCTGTTGCCGTTATCAATATCGAGCAAAAACGAGCAAAAAAATCATGTTTGTTGTATGGGAGCCCCCTTAAATATTTATTTAATTCCATTTTTTAGTATTTGTTGTTATAGCGGCAACCGAAATACATCATCTGTGAAAATTTCAACTCTCTAGCTATCACGGTTCCCGAAATACAGCCTGGTGACAGACGGACGGACGGACAGCGGAGCCTCAGTAATAGGGTTTCCGTTTTTACCCTTTGGGTACGGAACCCTAAAAAGTAACTTTTTAATAGTGCAAACGACGAGAATGCCCGGCAACTGGTGCGCGGCGCACTGGGCACCCTGGACGCGCGCGCGTGTCGAGCCGCGGCGCCGCTGGCCGCGCGCGCTCGCCCGCCGCTCCGCAAGGCTGTTTTCCATCTAGCCTGGTCCCCTGACACATTGCCTACGCCACAGGTATGCTTCCTACCTAGCTCATAAAGAACGACAATGTAGAGAACCTGATTGTGGAGCCTAAGGTCCCTTTCGATCCCCGGTCGTTAGCTCCAAACTCTTGGATGTTCAGTATGCATTTATCTGTTCAAATATGTTTATCCATTGCCTTGATGTTGATGATATATTTGTGTTCCATAAGTAGGTACGCGTATGGTATGCACCACCTTCAATGCTTATGAAACTAGTGTGTGGACATTTCATATACTTAAGTGTATTTCCAAATTTTGAGCGGACTCTCTTACAAACATACAACCTAGAGAGAATATAACACTCTCCCCAGCACTTTTAATTGCATATAAAATAGAAAAAAAAGTTAAGCGTTCAAAGGATATTTTCAACAGAAATTTAATTTCAAATGCTGGATTTTACTTTCTGATATAATTACACGCATAAAGATTTACACTGCTATGATGTTTTTATGATCCATCGCTCTTTTTTGCTAATGGACAAACTATTTTTGTGGTAACACTTAAGTAATTTAACTTCGTTTGAAAAATGTGTTTCGATATGTGTGAATCGCCATTTATAGTCGATAGGCGTGATAGAGAAATGCAAACTTAAAGTTACTTGGGAGAACAGTACAGTAGTAGTAGTAGTAGTTAGTAGTTGGTTTATAGCGTCTTCAAACGCTTGCAGGCGATAACACCTCTGCTAGAGTTCCTCGACCAGCATCTCTCGTCTCTGAACACATGGCTCCTACCCCGCGTATTCATCCGCGCCCTGGGCGGCTGCTGGAACGCTGTGCTCAAGGAAGTGTCAACACAGGCCGACGCAGGGGGAGCCGAAAGACCAAGAGTCTATCATTCCAGGTTGAGAGAAGCACTGGATCTATTAGCCGAGTTCTTTCACGCTGAAGGAAAAGGTATCACTGATCCTTTTTTCTATCTTATCAATCTACTGTGTAGGTATTTAATATCTAAATTTTCTTTCAGGTTTACCGATGTCAGAAGTACACAATGCAGAATGGGGTCGCGTAGAACAAAGGATGCAGTATCATCAAGCTCCTACTGAAGAGCTGCTGGAACTTTGGCTCGCCGACAGGCTCGCTGAACAAATTCGGACACCATTACCTTCGCCTTATGGATCTATATTAGTCAGGTCTGGTTCACCAAAAGCCTTTAATTGATAATAAATTACAAACTTTAAACTCCGATTGATGTAGAATGTCTTTATTGTTCAACAGAGTATATTTCAACCACGACTCCTTATCTGTGGAAGTATTGTCAGCTCGTGATGTTATACCGCTGGATCCAAACGGTCTGAGTGACCCGTTCGTAGTGCTAGAATTGTCACCCAAACGTCTGTTTCCAAAAGCACACGAGCAAACCACTAACGTTCAAAAGGTATGTAAACATCTAGTTTTTATAGAAGGTTTGTTCTAATAACTCGAGTATCCATTATTTATCCTGCAAACGTGTTTTGAGTTCGAAAAGTCTGACTGGCTTAGGAATTCGAATAGCAATCAAAAGTTTTGCTTCCGATTTGATTTGAAATTTATTAATTTTCAAAGTTTATACTTACCTACCAGTATGCATAGAAAGAAAGTACACACAGTACTGTTTCTAGATTAATGCAGTCACCATTTGAAATAGATTTGAATTCAAATTTAAATGGTTTCAAGACACTCCTTTCTCTGGCGCTCATAAGTGCGAGTACACTCGTAGATGTCACTTTTAGAAATTTAATAGGTAATACATATTTCTTTTCCAATAAAGATAATGGATTTGCGTTTATAAATAGATAATTATAGAAGAAACGATAGCAACATTCTTACGCTGACCCCTGTGACCAATGATATTATATACAACCTGTGACAGTAAATTTTATAATCCTTTTTCAAAATAACAGTCAACTTTTCAAAATCACTGAGTAAGAGCTGAACTGAACAAGTGTCAGACTCATCGTCATCATAAAATGACTCTACTATAGAAACTTAGTGCTGTCGGTACCTACCGAAGCAATTGACGAGATTTCATTTTTTTGACACCTGAAAAATAATACTAAAGGAATCGAAAGAGTTTTGCCTCCTAAACACGGAAAAATATTTATTATAATTTATTTCTTCATATTTAAAAAAATACAAGAAATTAAAAAAATATATCTGAATTTACCATTACTACCACAGAATAGATATATGTTTCCTTTGCCTTTATCACCAGAAAAAAGAGCTATAATAATTTTAAATTTGATAACAACCTCAACGTCAGATTTACGTCATCACTTTTTTTTAATAGAGACTAGACAAAAGTAATGTATCTATTGTGTGGTAGTTTTGCAGTTACGCCATTTCAGAATAAGCACATCTTAAAAAAAATAATAAATTAATTAATAATCCTAGTGAAAATTAAAACTATCAGCGTCTTTCTCTTTCCAAGCAGTATACAGAGAATGAATCAAATTATAGCCTTAAAAATATGAAAAGTTGTCAATTAAGAGCTTATGCTTTAGGTACATCAAAGACGCATTATCGTCTTTGATGTAACTAAATAGTAAATTGTGTGTTTGGGAATTAGTTCATTCCTCGACAGTTTGGGATCAAGTTTTTTTTCTGTTTTCCTCTGCAATTACTCTTGCATTCTTGCGAAGCTAGTTGTCTTTGTTGACTTTTGACCACTGGGTGGGGCGTACATTGATGTACATACCTATACTAAAATGATGATGATACCTGAAGCTCATTTTCCATCTACGTAATGTTACCAAAATGTCGAAGGGAAACGTACTCAACCCAGCATACGCCACGATAAGACAGGTCGCGATTTAATTTTATTACCCTGTCATACCATGCCATCCGTAATGTTTGGAAAAAAAAACGAAAATGGTAACAGCTTGAAATTATAATGATTGGAATGAAAAAAAAGTTACCACTAAATCAAACTTACCTCACTTTTTAAATTTTAAGCGTATGTTTTGAACTTTGCCAATCTAGTATACTTAGTTATGAACACAAACGATTGATGAAATAAAATAGACTGCAGAATCTATTTACTATAACATTTTGACTGTTTATCTAACAAACCACGTTCTTGAATAGGTACATTTTGTTCTGTTCGTGTATGCAGGATAATGGAAATAATAAAGTGAGGTTACGCAGTATCGTAGTATTTATGTGAGTGCGTTAATTGCCCTTAAACGAGCGTTCAGTTGAATTCATTACTACCCAAACGCAAAGGTTTAGTGTTTACCCTTGTAGGTTTAAGAGGCTGACAACACCTAATTTTGCTGAAATTGATGTCATTTAAACAGTTTTTTAAGAAAAACTGCTTGTTCTAGCACATCAAAAAAATTATATGTTAATATTCATCATATTTCAAAGACCGTGGACGGACTCGATACATAATTGGACGAAATCGGCTCGATAGAAAATAATTGCAAAGATAGGTCTTAAAATCATCATTAAACGGTTCTATGTCTTTATTTTTTTGGCGTATGCGTCTGCAATTAAAAACATGAAGTCAACATATTCATACCTAAACCGCTAACGAGTCATATTTCACAAATAATCCACAGTTTTTTTTTAATTCAATATTTGCCCGATACATTTCAATATACCCGGCTGCCCAGTAATAGCGGCATCTCGTTTACTCCGATACAAATAGACAGTGTGCGCCGACGTTGGTGTTGACAGCGTCTTAACCCTTCGTATGCCTTGTACCGGATCCGTACCCAATTTAAGGCTTTCTTTTTGTATTTTTTTTAAAATCTGTATCATTGGATTTATATGAAACTGTTGAGGCTAGAGTCCACGACTTTTTTTTTTACTTCCGGCCTTTTTTTTACGAAAGGTTAAGGACTCTGAATAAAGCCGTAGACATAGGCATGTAATACTTAATGTAAACGTTCGTTTGCTCCCAGAAAACCCTGAATCCTATATGGGACGAGTGTTTCGAGTTTGCGGTGTCGTTGGATTCGTGCCGGTCACCGAAGGCGGCGCTGGCGCTGTCGGTGTGGGACCGCGATGTGCTCACCGCGGACGACTTCGCGGGCGAGGCGTTCGTGGCGCTGGCGCGTGTGCCCGGCGTCAACAGCCACGCTCCGCCGGACCCGCTGCGTCCTATAGAATTGCCGCTCATGCAGCTGCATGATCGAAGTAAGTGACAATACCATGGTGTCATTGTATTGGGTCTTTCTTTACCTTTTTTTAGTGAAACATTCGAAAAAAAAGCAAAGACAGTCACTTATTATTCAAAAAAACACTAAGTATAGGACAGTGCATCTGTTTTAACCAAGTATAAATCTTCCCAGGTGAATTTTTCGCTTCGAGCCATTACATTAAATTTGAACCTTAATACTATGACGATACCGTTTGTTTTGAAAGATAAGGGCTCGAAGCGAAAAGTTTACCTGGGAAGATTTATACTATACCTACCTACCTAATAATCACGTCTAACTATTACTGTACTAACTATTACTTATTTATAACGCAGACAATATTCACGATATGATGTTTCGGCCACGTTCCAGTGGCCGTGGTGCCCGAAGTCACGAGTTGACTGAAGTGTAGCAAAATCGATACATACTTGATCGATACAGTAGTGGGGTTGGTAGTTCGAGATACAAGTCCTGATTCTAATCGGAATCAAGTGCGGGTAGTTCGAGAGACTCGCGCGGCTAAACTTCAGTCAACTGGCCATTGCATTGCCAGGCATTGTGGCCGAAACGTCGAGGTAAATATTATTTGCGTGTTAAGTCTCGTGTATAGGAATAGTTATGAGTGAAAATCACGAAAGTTTAAAACATTATACGCCTCCTTCCCATGAAAAACCATTTTTTCCACCCACTACGATTCTGGCATACTTCTTTTGTTTCCACTACACTCATTAGTCAAAACGATTTATTTACTTTTACATTGATATCATTAAGTCTAGTCTGATACAGCCGATGGCTATTAGTTAAGTACAAACACTAAGGGCCACTTGCACAGTCCAGGGTTAAAAATTTAAAGCGTTAACCCTGAGTTAAGAATGACAGTTCCATACATTTTGACACTTCTTAGCCTTGGGTTAGCACCTAACCCGGGGTTATATAGCTAACTCGGGTCTCTCCAAGTCAGCCTAAATGTTTTCTGCCTTTTTTCGAGGGAGCGAGTTTAATACGAATAGCACAACTGGTACACGTACTTATTATGTTTTGTACAGAAATTCCACAAAATGTTCAAAAATATGAATCTACCAAAAAACTTGTACGCATTTTGTTTGGGTTCGTTTATTCGACGTATTGTATAGATGAAGTCTTATTTAGAGTTACCCCTTGATAATCGCTCGCTTAGTAATCGCTTTATACAATCTTCTTGAGTATCGTGTCGAATTTGATTTGTACATACTCATAAGCTTAATTGATGATAAGTTGGCCCACGCCCACACTGAGTAAAATTCGCCCAACACAAATCAGTTAGAATGTTTTCTTTGAACTGAGCCGTGTAAGTAGGCAGCTATGTGGCGCGGGTAACTTTTTCAGAATATTCAGTGATGCGATACCACCGAGATTCGGAAGAACCGCGAGATGTAAATATCCGACATTAAAATTTATAAACTTAGGAATATTTTACTGCGTGGCGTGCCTGAAATATTTCTGGAAAGTTACTGGAGTTCAGCGGCAGTCGGTTGGAAACTTACCGACACAGACTGGACCCAACAAAGTAGTGCCAAAATTATAATAACTACAGTTTTTTAGTCAGGTAGCTCAAAGCTTCAGATTTGTTCGAGCTGTTTTTCAAATTGTGAAATCTATAAAAGTTTTTTTAACAGAGGTATTTATGATTATTTAATGATGCTGCAATTTACAGATCACCCGATATTGCAAATTTTGGAATCGCGCACAACGGACAAACTTGCATTAGACTTCGTCAAGAAACAAAAGCTGAGGTTTGCGGAGCAGTAAATTCAAAACGCAAAATTATTATACATATTACTTATTTACTAAATGGATGTTAATTTTATTGAAACTTCTATTGACGCACAACGTCCATTATAATGTCGACAATATAATAAGAATATTTTACAAATTTTTCAAAACTTGTGGAAGCAAAATTTATTTATTATATAAATATTTATAGATTAATAGGGGAGACAAATGGTGGGTTGTATTTATCAACGTCGAATTATCTCAGATATCTACAGCACAATCTTGTATCTGAGCATCATCGCAAAATTTAGGTATTTTTTATACCCACGTATCTTAGTTATTGAAAGGAGATCATAATTTGTACCTGCTACTTTCAGCGCTGCTCGTTTTGACCTAATTTTATGGTGATGAAAGTTCAATGCCAAAAATGTATGTCTAAGTAACCACCTTGTTATCCCGTTCCTACTTATACGAAGATGTAAAGCGTATCAGTATTAATGTATAATACTACAAAGACTGTGTAATTCTTCTATTCACGAGAGAATATTATTGTAACGTGTATGTGTACCTACTTGTAATTAGTATTGCACCCTCGGAGCTTATGTCCCTAGTCGTAGTCTCTATTAGAAATTCCTGACCAAGTACTTTAAGATTCGTCGTTTGACATTTTGCTTTCATTTCTTAATTTCCACATTATTTGTACGTATCTGCCTACATTTAACACAAACGGCACGTCGTTCTATACACAAAGTTGCACCAAGCATTGCGCATTAACGTGGCTTCCTTCCAAATTGTTCACTCGATTAAACTGTCATACTAAATGTAATTTTACTGTACATTTCACTGCTTTATGTACACAATCGAACAATAATTTTGACTAACCTTTCATAACATGTAAGTGATTGTTCACAAATAATATCTATGTTCTTATCCATGTCCCAGATACGAAAACGAAAGAGCTTTGTACTGCACAGTGCACCTTTTATCCGTCAAAATTATCAATATAATAATAATTTACATTGTCTTGACGACTGATTTTCATCGTAAGTGTATGAAGATATAATTGTATGAAGATATTCAAAATTTTATAACTAAGTATATGTGAAAATTGTTTATTGTGTATGTATACAAGTATACCTATTGTTATTATAGAGGAAAACGTATTGATGTGTATAAAAATAGAGATAAAACTATATTAGTTACATACTATTCAACTGAGAAATAGTCTAAAATCACATTCACGAATACATTGATTGATATCGTATTATCAGATTTTAACTCAGTGTGTAGAAATGTGTTACTTATCTATTACATGTGCTTAGCTTTCAACTTGTGATTCTATGAAGAGAAAAATGTTATTTAATGACGGTGAAAGAAGTTCGCTTGTTTCTAATTAATTTGTGCAGAAATGAAAATAATAACTATTCTTGGTTTTTTCTAGAAACGAAGTACCTAGAGCTGCATATCTAATTAATCAATATAGCAGCAAGCTGTTATCATGATTTATTCTAGTAATTATCTACTGATAAAACAACACACACACCTGTCATATCCAAGCAAACCAATATCATATCAGTGAGCTTTTAATTACTCATTAATATCTTTGTAAGAAACAGAACATTTATAACTATGTAAATCAAAATTTTACAAGTTTTAAATAAAATCAAGACCATTCCATGAGTCAATTATTAATAAAATAGGCTTCTTCGAAGAAAGATTCCTTTATATTGAGCAAACATATTTTGGATCGTATTTCCCGTCAGCGATGGGCTAAGCTTAAAAGAACATAATACAATATTTTGTGTAGCTCCTTGCCGAATGTTCACAGCTTTATGTTTGTTAAAGAAAGGAAAAAAGTTGTAATAGGCTCGTCTCACGGACGTCATAAATGGTCTGGTCAGGGAAAAGTTGTGCCAACGGGGGCTCGTGTTGAGTCTTATTATAAACACATTGCCTTTTGTGTGCGAAAATGAAGATGTGTTAGTAAGTTTCGTAAAAAGAGGATTTTGTTTGAACAATAAAGATCGTTCGATCGAGAAGACAACGTGTGGTAGTTTTTGATGTGACAACGTCTAATAAATCGATGAACGCCGGCTGCATACACGATAAAGGATGACGCAGTGTAACGTACATGTACGGGACATTGTACGGGACAACAATCACCCCGTACATGTACCTACAGAGCAGCGAAGGCCAGTTACAAGAGAGCGGCGAAGGCCAGTTGCAAGTTGGGGTGCGGGGGGTGCGGGGTGGGGGAGGATCAAAGGGGGGATGAAAATTTCATTGATTTTGCCGTAGGATGCACCGTTTTCAAGATATTTGATAAAACACCGGTTCTCGTCCGATCACCGAGGTTAAGCAACGTCGGGCGCGGTCAGTACTTGGATGGGTGACCGCCTGGTTCTTGAATGTTTTGTTATGTATGACGTTGTCACGTTAAACTATCATCCGTAAACTGACTTTACAGACAACCGGATTTTGCAGAAGCTATAGGTAAACCACAAAACGTTACTTCGGCACCTATAAAAAAAAAAAAGACACGAGATTTTTGATGTGCATCAATGTTCTCTGGTTTTGGTACACATTACGAGTACGTTAAAAACGTATAAGTGTGGGCGCTTAGAAAGGTAGGTAAATGTATGTGCCAATAAATATTGGCTATAAATGGGGGTAAAAAAACAACTTACTGACACATGGAATCGAGGTGATGATATACCTACTTTTGTTACTGAAGTTGCTGTACTTAGTTTGTTTCATTTATGTAACATTAAAAAAGTAACGGTCAAACTCGCGCTTGTATTTCAATAACCCTATGTCGGAAGTTAAAACTAATAATGTATAACACTTTTTAATGTTTAATACTTAATCCGAGTTTTAAACGTACGGTCGGTTCCCTAACTTAAGTATCCACTTTTTTCATACAAGTTGTATAGAAAATTGGATACTTATGTTAGGGCACCGACTGTACCATGATTTCCAGTAACATCTTCGTTTTATTAGGGTTCCGTACCTCAAAAGGAAAAAACGGAACCCTTATAGGATCACTTTGTTGTCCGTCCGTCCGAATGTCAAGACCCTTTTTCTCAGGAACGCGTGGAGGTACAAACTGAAATTTATATCAAATACTCAGGTCTGTGTGTCCCTTGTAGCTGTGAAAAAATCAAACTTCTAAGCCAACGCAATCAAAAGATACAGCATACGGCATAAACATGCCGCAAATTTCCGCATATTTTCGAAACTCGCAAGGGAATCAAAACCTACAGGGTACTTCCCGTTAACTCAGAATCTTGAAATTTGGTACGAAAAGTCAAAGTCAAAGTCAAAATTCTTTATTCAATTTAGGCACCAAATTGATGCTCCTATGAACGTCGAAAAATCTACCACCGGTTCGGAAAAAACCCTGTTGAGAAGAAACCGGCAAGAAACTCAACAAGGTATATTTTTTTCAATCAGATCTACATTGTTATTAAATGACATACATCTAAAGTATTTAATACAATTAAATTTTTTAACACAGAAGATACGCAAGCAAGCAAGCAGGCATGCAAGCACGGTCACGCGAAGCAAGGTCTTATAGCACAGATAAAGGAAAAATTGCGAAAAGCATAAACTTTTTTGTCTGTCTGTCTATATCAGTAACCAATCTATTTATTGCCGCAAATTTTCGACACTCGCAAGGGAATCAAAACCTACAGAGTACTTCCCGTGAACTCAGAATATTGAAATTTGGTACGACGCAAGGTCTTATAGCACAGATAAAGGAAAAATTGCGAAAATCATAATTTTTCCTTTATATATCAGTAACCTATCTACAATGATCCCACACTGCGCACATTTTGCTTAGGAGCAGGGGTCTGCTAAGACTGGATGTTCATAGATACATATAAATTTGTACGGAAAACTCAGTGCGCGAGTCCGACTCGCACTTGGCCGGTTTTTATAAACATCTTAGATAACCATAACATAAGCGAATGTAACCGTTACATTTTTAATAATACCTAAATGGAACGAAGTATGGCGTAGACAACAAAGCAATTATTAATTTAAGATACCTGTTGATAGAAATGTTTCTAAATTTTATCTAAGTAAATAAAAATGTTTATAATTTTCTAAGAAAACCTAAATAATCAAATTATTATGGTTTTACGTACAATACATGTATCTATACTTCGTTTTTTTTAGCATTAGAAAGAAGGTAAGCGATTTTGACGTGTCTTTTTAGCAAAAAACACTTTTGAAAAATAAAGCATAGCTAATATGTAACAATTTGAAAGAAAATTAGGTCATTTACACTCTTTTGATTTCATAAGTAATAGTTACTATTTATTTAAAAACGTTTATCAATAAAAATAGACTCGTCAAGATTGTTTGCCTTATTTCTAATGCTTATAAAAACGAAGTATACCTAGTTAGGGATTTAAAATACGAAAGGGCTCAAAATAAGACGAAATATTGAGCTTGAAAAGGACACACAGTATTGAAAAGATATAGCTTTCCTTGTATGCACAACTTTTTCCTTCTTCTTCCATACAGGTACCTACTGCAAATTGTATGTGCAAATGTTTGTTCGTGAGCCCAAAGGAGATTTTAATAACACGAGTCTGATTTCAGTGAATTTTTAGGAAAAAATTTTTAGCCACCTGGTCCTGATATATTTATCGCGGTGTACCTACTGTAAACTATTATTAACACTTGTGTTCCTGGCTTTAAATAAACTCTATGGATGAACAATTTTGCTTATTTGAATCATATTTCCTTAATTTATATACAACTTCGTTCCGAAAATTATTTTCCGCAGCACTTCATCTCACTAATACTAAGTATAAAGGTGAAAGTTTGTAAATAGCGTGTGTATGCGTAGGCGCGTGTATGTGTTTCAGCGTTGTTAGATTTTTTTCGGGCACGGCGGGATTCTTAAACATTTTGAGTAAAAAATTGGAATTCTTTCGTCGAAAGCGGGACATACTAAAAAAGCTTATAAACTCAGCGGTTTTTCTATTTTCATCCTTTTATTTACGTTTATAATTAAGACAGTAGATAGCCAAAAAAGCTATAAAGAAGTTATTTCAATGAAAATATGTTATTTTACCATATGTCATCATACAGTCGAGCAGTTCCCCAAAAGCGGGACTTTTAACTTTGGACCAAAAATCGGAACATCAGGTAACATTGGTATGTTTGTTACCCCTTCATGCTAAAATGGCTGGACAGATTTGGATAGAATTTAGTAGATAGTTGGAAGTCTGGAATAACACGTAGGGTACTTTTTATCCCGATATTCCTACGGGATCTGTATAAAATCTGAACAAAGTCATGAAAATTTGCATTAGCGTTTGTCATACAATGTTAATGTAGTCGACGATATCATTTTTAAGAATTCCTATGGAATTTTAGTAAAATCAAGAAAATGTAATTAAACTATCAGACCTAACGGTTTATGCGAGCGAAACCCCGCATAAAAGCTAGTTGAGCATACATGATTATATCTGTCTAGTAGACAACATGTGATAGATATTATACAACTTAACCTAAAGGCTTAGATTATTTATGCACTAGATAGAGTGTCAGTAGCAAACATGGCGATACAAAACGTCCACAAATTTCTTTTGACAGCTTCATATTACGATCGCGTTACGTCATTCAAACTGAAGGGAGGCAAATGACATATAAGCCAAGTTGGCTTATATTTTTCGGGACGTTTTCATGCCGCCGAAGCTCTATCTAGTGTATAAATAATCTAAGCCTAAAGGCTTCTAATGGTCCTGATTCATATCTACAGACACCGAGCGTGTCAGACACCTGCCTATCAGACACTGACACAATATTCTTTGCGCAGACTGGCCGGCCACGGCCCGTGTCTGCGCGGTCGTGTTACGATAGATATGAATTCGTTAATACAGGGTTATTTATAATTCACTAGCATCCTTTTAACCCTAAACTCCTAGCACTTAAACAAATGTTTTTTGTTTTACGGCTTTTGTCATAACTTAATATTTTTGGTGTAATAACGTTTTGAAAATTTGAGATTTCCTCTTATTTTTACGATACTCTGTGTATTTGTATGGGAAAAAAAGTGCTTCATTTTGAAAAGTCGTAAAACAAAAAACATTTGTTTGAGTGATAGGAATTCAGGGTTAAGAGGATGTCAGTGAATTAAAAATAACCCTGTAGAACCTGTATGGAACAATATTATTTTGTCTGATACGGCACGTGTGTGACACTCTCGGTATCTGTAGATAGATATGAATCGACCTTAACTCGCCCTCGAACACCGCCGTAGAGCTGCTTGTCTTCTGTTTTTTACCGGATACATTATGTTGAATGTGTGCAGGAATTACACAATTTATTTCCTCAATCTTCATTTTACCAATGGACATCCAGGTGGGGGAATACGAACTGCTAAGGAATGTAATTCGACCATCGTTTGTTTTTCCACATAGATACAACCTAGGGCTCTTCAAGGCTAGAGTGAAAAGGCTTTTACTGAACCAGTGAGATACTCCTTTGGCTTCAACAAGTTTGGTATGAAGTATCTTTTTTTGTATTTTTTATTTTTTCAACTTTTGTATCACTGCATAATGTGGTTATTTAGCAAGCTGAGATGTGCGATGTATAGGAAAAAATTGTGTCTAAACTCCTGACCAGTTGTGTAGGAGAATAGCACGCGGCACGGAATGCTATTAAGGACCTGGGTTCGATTCCCAGCGCTGGTCTTTTTTCTGGGGTTTTTTCTGTGCATCCATGTTTCAGTTAGTATTTAGTATGAAATACCTTTGGCTTCATCTGCACTTTTCATTAGGTGAGATAGGGGTCAATCACGGGTCTCATTTATGTAAAAAAAAATTTTAGATAAATAATGACTTAGCATATTAAGTAGACGTAAAACAAACGCTACTCTATCCATTTACTCATAATTAATATACTTGTGTTGACGACCAGATGGCCTAGTGGTTAGAGACCCTGACTATGAAGCTTGAGGTCCCGGGTTCGATTCCCGTGTCGGGGCAGATATTTGTATGAAAAATACGAATGTTTGTTCTCGGGTCTTGGGTGTTTAATATGTATTTAAGTATGTATCTATCTATATAAGTATGTTTATCCGTTGCCTAGTACCCATAACACAAGCTTTGCTAAGCTTACTTTGGGACTAGGTCAATTGGTGTGAATTGTCCCGTGATATTTATTTTTATTTATTTTATTTATACAACTCATAATCCGAAAAACTGAATTGAAGAATACGTTTGAACCCGAGTTCAAACATTAACATCTGCTTCAAAAACAAAAAGCAAAAGTACTTACTAACTTAATTTTTTTCACAATTTCTTTTTAATGGAGGAAAATGCTCGGTTAGCCACAGGTTTATTAAGTTCACCCATCCCTCTTAATGGAAAATAAGGACATAATTGAACATTCTGCAAATGCGTGTCTTTATTTAATTATTATTGGACCATATTCCTTGTTGTTGTTTTACAGACAATAGCGTGCAAAAACATTCGATAAATTATGCTGTAGGCATGTTACTGGTGCCTTTTGACATTAAATAGGTTCAGGTACATTAAAAGGCGACAGCGTTTGATTTGAATAGACTTTGCAACTGCGTGTCATATATTTTCTTCTGTTCATTCATACAAAATAAATAATAAGAAGAATAAAAGTGTTATTGTGTGTATGTCCTAATATTAAAATTTTTATAATTTTTCAACCAAATTCTCCGCAATACTTAAATTAATAGATAACAAGAAAAACAAATGCACAAAAGTGAACTTATCCCTTGAAGGGATCTATTAAACCTCTGAACGATTGACAGGACATCTGAGACAAAAGTAGACAGACATGCAATGAGAAGCAAAGAAAATTTCTGTTCCACTTATATTTACGCTCGCTGTCATTTAAATTAATTTTTCTATACTCTTATTACATATAGGAATTAAATCATGTAATTTATGCACAAACTCACCAAAATGTACCCGAGAAAAAACAGACAAACAAGCAAAAAAGTGTTACGAGTATTTACAGATCTTCTGCTCGACTTAGCGTTTTAACGTAACCTTTTATTTACGTAAAGACATTACGTAGGTACCTGTACAGGGAAAAGCAAAAGGCAGACAAATTAGATTTTTAGACTGTGATCGTCATAGAGGATAAACCGGTCCGGCTTAACGATATTTATAGACGTACGAGTAAGTATAACTTTGATTGTCTATAGCTCACCGACTTTAAGCCCTTCTACACGGTCGGGACCAACCGCCGACCATCGTGTCCTTGGTCGGGTTGATTGAAGCGCTCGCGTCGGCCGACAGCGTTCCATACGGTTGGGGCGGGGCCGACCACGGACAATGCGCTCGCGACCAAGGCCGTTGACATCAACCAAATATCGGTCGGGTCAACCGATTTCTACACTGTCCATTTTTAAATCAACCCGACCAAGGACACGATGGTCGGCGGTTGGCCCCGACTGTGTAGAAGGGGATTAAGAATGCATTTTCATCGGATCGATACTAGTAGGCAAAGCCATATTGTAGTTATTTACCTAATAGTTTGTAAATAAGTAAGTTTTTGTAAAACAATTACATATTTTATACCAGATTTTTTGCTGACTACACTTTTTGTTAACTGCACTTCAATTGTCATTCAAACTAAGTAGATATCCGTGCCAAAAAAATTCAAGTCAATTCGATTTAGTACTTAGAAGTGAATTAAATTCGACTTGCAAAATTTGATCTTAACAAATATTGCAAGTTTGAAAAACTTGTAAAAATCAGTAATACCGGTCTACTTGTAATATCAATTTATTAAATGCAACGATAGTACTAGAAAATAACGCGTTTTTGAGGAAAATATCACGTCGTGATACCACTGGCAAGAGATCACAAGGTAAGTAGGTACTTAGTGGAAAAAACGGGTCGAAAAAAATACAAAATAAGCTTCCTCCGTAGAATTATCAATGTACCTAGTTCCTAAACTCGTTAATGCACAACAAGGCTCAGAGGTATGTTTGCCGAACACTCAACTTGCACAAATTGCGCGAAATGTTGACGCAAGATCAATTCCTTCATTTGGGGATCCGAGATGGAGGAAAGTCTCGAGTAATCAGTTTGAATGTCACCTTTGGGTGACGACAGCGGGCCCACGGGTGCGCTCCTTGCAAAACGGTGGCGTTCAAGTTTTGAACAATTTTACGCTTGGTGCTTACGACAGTTACAACGAAAGACATGTACCTATCGTAGGAATTTATTTTCGCAGTGATCTGGAGATCAGTTTTATGCATTTGTAGATGAACAAAAAGTTACTACTTCTCCTTTGTGATTAATAATCTATACTAATAATTTATTTGATTTTTGTTTGTTACCATGGCCACAGGGGAACCTGCAAAACGTACGATATAATGTAATTAACTTATGGAGCATAATAATGATGTAAATAGTGATGAGATGAGGATGACTACAAGTAATTTTTACATTGGTTTAGTTTTTATTTTTAGGTTAGTAATAATAACTAGTGCAACATACCTGTACCTCTTGTTCGCGTCCAATATCGGCGCTGCCATGTGCGTTGATTTGTTTATCTGGTTACCACTGCACTAGTATGGCTTTATTTTCACTATAACCTTCGATCAACAATACAATTATTATGGCACTACGCTGCGGCTGTAGATGGTGGTTCAGATCACACCAAAAGTGGAACAACTGCCTTTGCCTTACAGTGAAACGTCTATAGGTTAGGATGATAATGATGATGATGGTGATGTATACGACTGGTTAGATCAATTTATTAAAATCGTTATTTCTTAGTAGCAAAATTTCCATTCGCATTATTTCCCAAATGCTTTTTTCTCATTATAGTTTTTTACTGAAGCTTATTTTCATAGTAGCGTTTTTTCCCAATTTGAATTGGCACAGAAACTGTCTTCTCTGTTCTTTTCCTGTGCGTTTTTGGCCCTTCGAGCCAGCGCAAACTTAACATAACCTAAACCTACCTATGTTTCTGTGTCGATTACAGATGAAAAAAAACGCGATTGTGAAAATAAGCTTCAGTAAAAAACCATAGTGAGAAAAAAAGCATTTGGGAAAAAACCAGTTGTCTGTAAAGTCGGTTTACGGACGATAACTAGTTTAACGTGACAACGTCATAACAAAACATTCAAAAAACAAAATGAAACCAGGCGGTCACCCATCCAAGTACTAACCGCGCCCGACGTTGCTTAACCTCGGTGATCGGACGATTCGGACGAGAACCGGTGTTTTGTCAAATATCTTGAAAATGTTGCATCCTACGGCAAAATCAATGAAATTGTTGATCGAAGACTATAACACTACTGCTGCGTGTAGTGGTAGTGTTAATTCGCAAATATGTAGTTTTTTCTTACCATTTACACGTTTTATTTTATATTATTTAAGGGATTAAAATCTGTCCCTAGGCCCTGGCCTCGCGCGTTCATATAATATTACAATACTCTTTGCCTCGCGCCCACGCTACGCTTATTGTATTGCGCAATTGATGTCTTTTTTTTCTTTCTTTTTCGTTTTGCTCCTTTAAAGAGTGGCAAAGGCAATCGGGACTATGAATACAGTGTCGTTCGTTTAATTAATTTTTATTTTGTATTGTTATTATATTAGTCGTGTTTTGTGTTGTATATTTTCAGATGTATGTATGTGTGTTGTTGCCTAGTTTAATTGTCGGATTGGTTCCAACGGAAGACCAGCATCAGCTGCAAGGCCGACATCATGCTGAGTTGGGACCATTTCGTGACAATATTTATTAAGTACTATCTGTTTCCAATTCCTCTTTTTGTATTTGTTTTTTCTTTGTCACGAATAAATGTTTTTCTTTCTTTTTTTCTTTCTTTCTTAATATTATAAAGCTGAAGAGTTTGTTTGTTTGTTCGTTTGAACGCGCTAATCTCAGCAACTTCGATGCTTCGATTTGAAAAATTCGTTCAATGTTAGATAGCCCATTTATCGAGAAAGGCTATAGGCTATAATATATCATCACGCTAACACTAATAGGAGCGGAGCGGAGCGGAAGAATGTTTCAAAATCGGGGGTTTTTGAAGTAAAACTTCTATCTATAGGCGCTAATCTCAGGAACTACTGCTCCGATTTGAAAAATTCTTTCAGTGTTAGATAGCCCATTTATCGAGGAAGGCTATTGGCGCTGGGGTGCGGGGGAGGGGGTGCGGGGGCTTTAAATGGGGGATGAAAATTTCATTGATTTTGCCGTAGGATGCACCGTTATCAAGATATTTGACAAAAACACCGGGGTTGGTGCGGGGGAGGGGGGTGCAGGGGGGTGTTAAAGGGGGGATGAAAATTTCATTGATTTTGCCGTAGGATGCACCGTTTTCAAGATATTTGACAAAAACACCGGGGGGGGGATGGGGGTGAGGGGGGAGGTGCGGGGGTTTTAGAAGTAAAATTTCTATAGGCACGCTTGACTTGGGACGAACGCGGGTGTGCGGGGGGTGCTGTGTGGGGGGGCGTGCGGGGTGGGGTTTGGGGGTGTGGGATTGTTGTGCGGGGGTGTGGGGTGCGGGGGGAGCGGGTTGGAGGGGGGGCGGGTAATTTTTTTTATATTGAGGAACTAAGGAGAGTGATGAAAAAGTAAATTGGATAAAAAAATAACCTGCCCAAATTACTAATTCCACGCGGACGGAGTCGCGGGCAAAAGCTAGTAATAAATAATAATAGGACAATTCACACCAATTGACCTAGCCCCAAAGTAAGCTAAGCAAAGCTTGTGTTATGGGTACTTATTAAGCATCGGATAAACATACTTCATCATCCCAGCCTATATATACGTACCACTCCAGGGCACAGGCCTCCTCTCAGAATGAGAGGGCTTGGGCCATAGTTCCCACGCGGTCCCAGTACGGATTGGGAACTTCACATACACCATTGAATTTCTTCTCAGGTGTATGCAGGTTTCCTCACGATGTTTTCCTTCACCGTAAAGCTCATGGTAAATTACATATGTAATTTCGCACATAAATTCCGAAAAACTCAGTGGTGCGAGCCCGGACTCGAACCCACGACCCTCTGCTTGAGAGACCATAGGTCAAACCACTAGGCCATCACGGCTTTTTTTCTTTATACATACTTAAATACATATGAAACAACCAAGACCCGAGAGCAAACATTCGTATTTTTCATACAAATATCTGCCCCTGACACGGGAATCGAACCCGGGACCCCAAGCTTCGTAGTCAAGTTCTCTAACCACTAGGCCATCTGGTCGTCCAAATTAATTTACGTAATAAACATGCGTGTAACTAATGGGTAACTATATGTACGTATATTTTCCAAAGAACTCATACACTTGAAAACATGTTACCTACCTAGTTGTTGAATTCGATCTTTATTAAGTACCTATACCACGGTGACCGACCACGGTGACACAGGGTTGCAATTTCCACAAAACTTAACTTAGTTTTGGGCACCGAAAGGTCAAAGCTTAATTATAACAAATGATCTTGTCAATCCATTTGTCTTCGTTGAGCTTCTTATCATCCTAGTTTCTTGCAGTTTTTGTTTGTTTGAGACTGACTTGAGGCTTACGATTCACCGAGCTGAAAAAAACCATTCTAATACTTGCCTTCCTTACTTATATTAAAATTTATAAAGTCAAAAGTCATGTAGTTATTCAGCCAAGCGTTACATAAGGTATCTGAGAACTTACGTAGATATTTTGGAACGGTTAGCCGTATTGATAGTGAAGTGCTTGACTGTACCTCAATCGAATATACCTACCTATGTCCTATATATATATATATATATAGCACAACTATTTTATAAAACTAAATTATGTTACAGCCCACAAACTAAACTATGGCATGAAGTTGACCAACCTCAACCAACCTCAACCTCAACCAATCAGTGACGTTGATTTAAAAATTTAAATCAATCGCATTGGAGTCTCGTGACTTTCAACACTTCACACCATTCGGTTTAGTTCGGCGCTTTTCAAACGAGTATCAGCTGTTTGCTTGTGAACTCGAAAGTTTATTTTTGTATGATTTCGTACGTGATTGCCAAAGTTAGGTTTATATGCGTGGAGCGGACGTACTGGCGTATGTCCGTAGGGTTTCTAGGGCAAGTAAATAATATATTTGGGCCAAATTGCAATTTTGACGTAAGTGGGTCATATTGGCAAAACAAACTGAACGAGTTTTAACTTCTTTACGTATGAAAAAATAATGAAAGGGGTCAACATCGGTACCATTTCTAAAGCAAAAACACGTTACTCCTTAATTAAAGTACGGCCAATGTTGTAAACCTTATTGAATAAGGCAAGGAATAGACCGCGCCTTAATTTTAAAATGGTCAATACATTTTGCAGATACTAATTACTATAAATTAGACATTTGCTACAGGATGTAAACCGCGATTACCTGTAATGAGAATTATGTAGGTTGGCTGGACCAAATCCCGATGACCAAAGTTACTTCAAGGCTAAATTAGCCCGACTTTACGGAATGTCTAATTTAACTAACAGTGTATTATTAAAAAAAAATTGTGTGGATAAGCTCAAATTTCATACATTTGGATCCTTAGTGGGCAACGTTTAAACTATAATTGACGCAAAAATTAGCATGCGAGGGTTCAATTTTTTTTGTTGTCATTATGTTTTGACGTTGCCTCTATTCCAGTTTATTACTTGGAATGATGATACAAGATACAAGGCAAGTTTGGCCAGCAATCTACGAAATCTACGTTTCAACATTGCAATTTTACTAGTTACATGTCATAAAGGGGCTTCCAAAATGTGTTAATAAGTTCGCAAAATGAACAAGACGGGGCAAGTGAGGCGAAGTCGTTGCCTTCAGCGCTCTTCGGGCGACCCGCACTGAATTCTAATCAGCAACCCTCATTATGTGCTCTCCAACAACCGCAAATACGATAAGCTCGTGCTTTCCTCTTCAAACGCCCTAGTCGTGTAAGAAGGACAGGCGAATCGTATAGCTACCGCAACTTTTGTGCCATCGAAAAGTTCTAAATTGCTGGACTGCCCCGCCAACTCGTAACCCCCGAACTAGCTGAAAGCAAAACCACAAATTGGAACATTCAAACCGCTTTTCGTGACATTTTTCATAACGTGATCAGCGAACTGTTAAATTTTGTTTTGCCGCCTGCTTCTTGTTTTCTTTTTCGATTTATCGCCGGCTAAGTCTATGATTTGCTATGGGAGTTCAAGGACCAAAACAAAAGCTATAGGTACCGAATAAGTGGCCTGATACGAGAGGTATATAATATGTAGTTACATACTTAATTCATGTTCTAAGACCTGGATAGTAAATTTTCTTTAGGTAATAATTAATATCTGTAATTATATTTCATTAAATTAAATATAATAAATGATTGTCTAAATAGATACATTCCCCAGTTTATAAAAAACTGTCATTTTACTTAGGCAAGATGATGAGTGTACATAAGTTTTTTAGCCACGGTAAGACCAACAACTGTGCCACAGTCACAGAATAAGTAATACCTAGTAAGTACTTACAAACCACAATTTTGTCTCTAGTAGTACCTGTACCGAATCTACTTTTCGTTGCAGCATACTTACATACATTTTTGTTATTCAATTCAACTCATGCATATGTGCTATGCATTTCATTACAGTCTGACCACCCACTGGTAGGTGTAAGCTTGGAAGACTTGAGCGCAACAAAAAACATTGCAAGCCTGTTTTAAAAGTTTGTAAAAACAAGTATAAGTTTAGTCAAAACACGGCCGAAAAAAAATTAAGTTCATTTAACAATCCTATTAAAAGTAAGTTAGCAGCGCTTTTCAGGTGTTTTGCTAAGAAAGATCCAATTTTCGTATACAAATACAATTATTCTCTCTCAATGTAGGTGTATTATTTTGTAAGTGCCTATGTTTTGCCGCTCTGAAAAGTTTTCTTTAATGTTTGTGTAATTACGTCGGTTCGATAAAGGAAAATACGGCAGCAAAATTACAACAATCACAATAATTACCTACTTAAAATACCTAAGTACCTTTCCAGTACTGAGTTAGAGGGTTTAAATAATAATTTAAACTTTACTAGGTTCAGTTCAGATAAGCTTGGATACCTGCTCTAGCCTATTGAAAGAAAGAAGAATACAACGGAGAGACCTCCACTGAATAAAAGCTTTATAAAATCACACAATTTTTGTAAGCGGATTTGCGCCGTTGATATAGCTACCCTAAACAATAAAGGAATTGTGGGCTCCAACTGATCCGACTGAAACCGTTTTCTTCGAATCTTAAACTAAAACCAGAGAGCCCTTAGCTGCGCTATGGAGATAAGTTTAAAACATGGACACTGCAGTTTTTTCTCCAGTCATTTTGTTAAAATTAAATACCTACCTTTAGTTAATACTTATAAATGTTGAGGGAAGTTCTGTTTACCGGAGAGATAAATGCAAAAACAGTAATGAACTATTTAATTCCCTTTTATTACCAAGAGCACACGGGTATACAGTTAGACCGACGAGAAGCCACTGGCGATCCGGGGTGCCTGCCTGCCTACCGAATATATGACAGGCACGAAATGCATTGGTGGGCATTCCTGTCGCTACAGCAGCCTCCCCTCAAAAGAAAACTAAAAATAACAGGAAACACAACGTAGAGTATAGTAGAATATAGTAGTAGTAGAGTAACCCGGATATATTAGTTTTAAGAAAACCGTTTATTACTACATTCATTAATCTGTATCGGTCTTTTTTCTTTATTGAAATGACTGTTAACTAACTTTTCAAAGTTCAAGTTAGTTCTTTTTATGGTTATATACCTAAAGGATTATATAAGGTAACGGCACCTATTTCCGTGGTAGTCAAAATCGGCAGTCTTTTCCGTGGTATTTTTATTTTTGCATTTTGTGATGTATCTAAGAGACTTGCAGTAAATTTGCTCATACAGGAATAAATAGTCATTTTTTGACAACGGGATTAACAGCACTAGTGAACATACATCAAGCAAGGGACTGTAAAAATTGTCAGTAAGCGCAACGTTGCCGCAGAAGCAGGTTGTTTCATACAAACGCGAGATACCTCACGTAAGTACAAGTACCCGGCCATAAAGATTGCACATCGGTCTTTGGAAAAAGACTCGGTAAATGACGGCTTCGTATATAGCGTTGTCACACACTACTTATGTGACGTTTGTCAGTCGTTGTTCAGGTGCAGTAGGGTACGGACGCGTTCCGATGAAAATATATAACATAGAGTTATTGAATCCCCCCAACTATAAATTGTATGATGAATTACACTGGTAGACTAATAATAAATACGGCTGATATTGACCAAATTGAGAGCACAGATAGTGAAATGGAAAAAATTGAGATTTTTTGAAAATTTAAATTTATGAAAAAATAGGTGTCTTTTAATATACTCTAATCTCTTACTTGCCTATCCTTTTTCTAGTAGTTGCAACAACCTTCTATAGATATCAAAAGTTTACATGTCATTAATTTGACGTAAACTAATTAAGTCCATGGAGTGCAGTATTTATTTGATATCAAACGTCACTTAATAAATACGGCGATTGATGGACGGGCGCCAGTGTTTGGAAATCGTCGTAAACTACGAATTGTTTCTTTCTAAAGGCCGATGTGCAATCTTTATCTCCGGGTACTGTACAACCGTGTTTCTAATTAGTGATTTGGATAATAAATATGACAATTACTTTAATGTTGCGGTTTTATAATGCTAGATAGTCGTTTCATTTATGACTTAAGTTCATAATTTTTTCATATTTTTGGACAGAAATACGTTAAGAACCGTAAATTAAATACAGCGGCATTAGGATCCATATTTTTGCAGTGGCAGCTTAGACTGCGTACCCACCGGAGCTGTGTGAGGATGCGTTGCGAGGGATGTGTCTGTCATGAACCAATAGAAACACTTCATTTAAAAGGTCCTAAGTGAATGAAGTGTTTCTATTGGTTCATGACAGACACATCCCTCGCAACGCATCCTCGCACATCTCTGGTGTAAACACAGCCTTATTCCAAGGTATGCCTCGGCAATAGATGTATCAATACTTTCCATTCCGAGTTGATTTATTTTAAATTTTGCTTATCTCTTATATTAAATATTTATGCAAATGTAATCTTTAGCTAATACAGCAGGTAAAGAGCAATATCCGTGGTATTAAAAAGTGATCGGAACTCCTAATTTTTAAGAACTCGCTGATCACAATAAAGTATGTTTTCTTAGAAACTCTTAAATATAGGTACACGTCATTTTACTTTTAAGAAAAATTTAAGTATTTTGCTTGTTAAGATATGAAAGTTGAGTTTTTTGTGAAGATTGGAATATGAACTTTCGATTTGCATTAAAAAAATCTCAGTGTATTTGTTTTTTTATGGGTCGGAATTAGGTTTCTTGATAACCTGGATTGAGGCTTTTTCCGATGGTGGGGAAAACCCAACACTCGGAAATAGCATATATGGGAACCTAAATCTGTTTTACGAAAAATTTGTACACCTCGGAATTATGTTCTCATATAACGTAATACCGAGTGATATTGCCAACCAAATTGAAATTTAAGGTACCGTAAAATTGGATATAGGTGTAGTTCGTTTCAATGTTATGTGTAATAATAAGTTTAATCCTACTTCCTACTAATATTATTAATGCAAAAGTTTGTTAGTGAGTGAGTATGTTTTGTACTAAGTCTGTATTTTTGTAGTAAATCTTACTAAATATTTTTTTTATTTATTATGTGTATTTTTCTAAGTTTTAGGCTATGTTTCTACAATATTTAAGTCTGCGCAAAATATACAAACACTACAAAAAAAAATATTTTTATTGTACACGGAACCAAGCAAAATATTTAGTCGTTACCCTCGGAAATGGGAGCCGAAATCCGCGGAATTAAATTCACTAGCTGTGGATTACCACAGAATAAGAATTTTTCACATTCCTGCATTTAAAAAATATTTTTTACTATTAAATCATTCAAGACAAACTACAAAAGTAAAAAAAAAACAAAGTTCACTTAAGATACTCCTAAAAAAAAATATTTTCTGACTCTATTTTATTCAGATGTGCTTATTTTTTTGATGTATTTGAAAAATGTCCTCAACCCCCACGGAAATAGGTGCCGTTACCTTACCCTTTTGTTAAGGTTCCGCTGTCTTTGCGTCCAGTCCCCTGTCCGTCTGTAACTTAACTTACTTAAAAATTTAATGTTTACAGCGTGTGCATTACCTACTATAGTCGCGATTAGAGCAAGTAATAGAAATCTTAGGTAATAACTGTAATAAATAATGGAAATTATACGGTGCTACAGATCCGTTCCGGGACCAACTCGCACTTGACCATTTTTCAACTACAATCGATTCACACTCAAAACGAAACAATGTAACTATAGCTATATAATGTGTTAAACCAATCACATACAGTTTACTGTATAAATGCCAAACAAATAAGTTTGTATAAAAAAATTAATAACTACAAGCTTTTTTTGGTTAAGTACTCTACTTTTTGCTGACTTACATAACGTACCTGTATAAGTCAAATAAATAAAAGCTTGTAAAAGCGACTCAAAAATAAGTGGCTTAGCCTGCGTGTCGGTCAGGTATAGGTAACGCCACCAGAGTTGAGGCCACGCACACAACCACATCTCTTGTAATGACAGCGGGATTTTGACGTTGTGTTGTCGTTAAACGTCAACACAACGTCAAAATCCCGCTGTCATTACATGAGATGTGGTTGTGTGCATGGCCTCAACTCTGGTGGCGTTACCTCTACCTAATATTATCTGAGTACCTACACTAGCGCCAATGAGCACCAGCTGTACGAGACAAATTAAATACTTGCCTACTTATTCAGGAAATTACTGATTGAAATCTACTACTATGTCTATTTATAGACACTATAATAGTCTCTGACGATATATTAAATTTCCTTTGAAAGTGTAAAACATACAGTAAAGTGGAACCGAAAGTTGTATCCGCTCATAGGTATTTTTCTTAAATCCACAATAGCTCCCAGATGCGAATTTTGTTATGTTTATTCTGAAGATTCCGCCAAACACGTTTTCTATTAACGAGTCGTTCCCAGAACAATACAATTTCCCATAGAGAAGTGATTTGTGTTAGAGCCTGGATCAGTGCAGTAAACTTCTTGCTCTATATTTCTCATAAATACACACAGTGAATGCTACACAGTTACAAACGATGACCACGATGGAAACAGATAACTTTCATCAAACAGATAATAGTTAGTGATCATTTATGTACTTACCTTGTCGCTTTCAGTCGTTATATGACTTCGTATGACTTTTCAAACATGACGTTAAAGTGACAAGGTACAAAAGTTATCACTTATTACCCGACTGCGAGGGTAATGTGTTTTTATGATGTTGACCCTACAATGCATGCAGCGCCCGAAAGTACGAAAGGGAAGTGAAGGCGGAAGCGAAAAACCAAATTAAAAAAAAAACAAGTTTGACAGATACTCTACAAATGACACAAGTACCTAATTTGAGGTACTAATTTAAACGTTCATGCTTGGTTCATGCTTATGATCCTATGTATATTTCCAACAGTTTGGCGTTATAAGTAGGTGAGGTGAAATAGCATGCAAATTCATTAATATACCTATTATCTTTACACTATTCCTATGAGTATAAAAGTTTATGTCCTACAATCTTTATAAAATCTAAAGGACCAAAAATACTTAATTTGCTTTGCAATAAGTACCGTGTTGACTATACTACGTAAGTAATGCAAGATAACCACCCTTGCGTTGAATAAAGTCGTGCACGTAATTTTCCAACCCTCCCTCGGCTTGGAAAATAAAATGTCTTATGCAAGGGCTACTAAATCCATAAACAAAACTACCACCACTGGTAATAATATTCGACACGTGTTTCACCTCTCTCTAAGACATCTTATACTTAGGAATGATTTAGTAAGCTTCATTTTGATTATGTATAAAGGTACACCTAAGCATACTGGTAAAAATAAAAGCTTTTAAAACCCAATACAAGACGTAAGTATTTAGATATGTACAGAATTTTATTGATTGTATTGGTAAAATACGCATAACAAGAAGAAACTTGCTGGTATAAGTAGACTTTACAAGAACAAACCTCATAATTCTGATTGAATTTTGACCTCTTCAAATATTTTTCAACACCCTGTCAATGTTAATCTGAATTATATGTACAATATGGCAAAAACTTTCGGCACTAGACCAGAAAAGAATAATGTATTTTCACCTCAGTTTAAATCCTTGATAAAGGCAGAAGCAGCTTTAAAAAATCAATGGATATATTATTATGAGCGTGGACAAAAACGTCTAACATAACATCAACCTAACCTGGCTTCCATTTTATTTCTTGTACTTAATTAGTGTATTGTTTTAATATGTGAATAATGAAATTTATAATTTACCCGGATCATTCTCGGTGAGATTAACGTAAGGATGAGAAAACTTTTTTACATTTGTGAAGTAATTCAACGCTGTGAGTAAGGACACCATTTAGTCCAGATGGGGTTCGCAGTGTGTCCAGCAATTGACAATCTAAAACTAATCGCAAATCGATGCGTACGTATGCTTTGTGGGTACAACGCAGGAAAGGTGGAGTCAAATGTTGCACTCTAATAATAACAGGGACAAGATTGGCTGTTTTATAGATAACAAAGGATTAGTCATAAGTATCATTCATCCAATTAATAAACAAGAAGATTTGATATCATAGAATGTATTATTGATTTGCAATCTTAATTATACTTTAACGGAACCAGTTTCGTCAGGGATCGATCATCGCTGTAAACAATGTTGTTGTCTTTGTCGAAGGCCAATCCGTAGCCATTTTTGACCGATAAAACCTTTTGCAAAGTTTTGGATTGTTGGTCGATCGAGAAAATTCCATCTTCCGCAATAAAATATGGAAACCCATTCGCGTCCACCGCCGCTCCTCGGAAGTTCAAATTACTGTCTGGGTATAGTGTAGCGCTTTTGGCTCCGCGTGGTAGCACGAAAAGGCCCATAGAATTAATGAAATAGGTGTCATCCTTATTATCTATTACGAAATGCTGAATCAAATACTCCTTGAGTGTTTTTACGGGAAACTTTCTGCCGTGTCTGACTATGCATAAATTTTGCGTGGAGGTATCGACAAAGAATATTTCGTTCTTGAAAAACATGTCAAAGACATCGACGCCTTTAATCAGGGGTGATTTGTCGATGTCTAGAGTCTGGTAGTTGTACGTGAAGATACCTTCGCTGCCGCCAAGGTAGACCGTGCCCTCTACAGGGTCCACGGCGCTTGCAAAGCCGTTGCGGATCCCCGGGATGACAGAACCCACACCTGTGTCAAGATCCAATACAACTGAATGAAAGCTTTGACTAGAAAACTCGTCCGCGTTGATGCAAAAGAACAATTTGTTCTTAATTCGATCTAAAGTCAATTTGTAGGGGACGTTGGCATCCGCCAGAATAACTTGATTTCTGAATGGTTTTCCATGGAGCAGAACTACGTCCTTTGATTTTGAGCTCATTATGGACGCGGCGGCAGGACTGGACTATCTTGTTTAAGTATACAGCGGTTCTTAAGTTGTTAATAAAAGCGACGTGTGTCGCATCGTCGTACAATCCTGGGCATGTTCAATTTTCGCCATTGTCGTACTTAAAACTGTTATTTAAAAATTATATCAGATATATTTTGTCTCAGCTACATTTTTAGATACTTTATTTATTGTGTTATTGTCAAAAAATTGACGTTATGCAACTATAACTTTTCTTAAAAACACAAGAGGTACTGAAAATCGTTCGTATATCGCACATCAATAAAACAAAACCTACTTGAAATAGGGGAGCGTACGTACGTACATTAATTACTTAATACCTACTATTATATTTTTATGCACATACAAGTAAATTTAAATTTAATTGTAAAATGACATACAAACCGTATAATTATAAGATAGTATCAAACATGTTATTCCGTTGTTCTTGTTATCTTCTCCACCATGCGTAATTGTTTATCGCGTAAGTAGCTTATACTACTGATTAAAATAGTTAATAAATCAGAATTAAGATAGTTTAAAGACCAGTAGTCCGGGCGTGATTTATACCCGTTATCTAGATCTACACAATCGTCAAAATCCAGCCGTCAGAATGTTTTTATTAATCAGTTGAAGGGGGGCTTCGAATAGCTGTTATTTTCCTACAACGGCAAAATTAGGAAAAGTAAATAGATAAAGCATTTTGCCCTTACCAAACGCTTTTAACCGTCGTAGGAGCATAATCTTCTAATACATATATATATAAATCTCGTGTCACGGTGTTTGCTTAGATTATTTATACACTAGATAGAGTGTCAATAGCAAACATTGCGATACAAAACGTCCGCAAATTTCTTTTGACAGCTTCATATTACGATCGCGTTACGTCATTCAAACGGAAGGGAGGTAAATGACATATAAGCCAACAGTTGGCTTATATTTTTCGGGACGTTTTCATGCCGCCGAAGCTCTATCTAGTGTATAAATAATCTAAGGGTGTTTGTTATCGAACTCCTCCGAAACGGCCTGACCGATTTTTATGAAACTTTTTTTTCTGTATTCGGTAGGTCTGAGAATAGGTCGTAAGCTATTTTTTATACCTCGTTTCTTCGCAGACGGAGTCTCGGGCAAGAGCTAGTGTATGGTATAAAAGTAACGTTATGATAATCAGAAATAACAAAGCATCACGACACAATATACACATAGGTACAATTACAATTAGCCAGCTATTGAAAAGTTTACAGTGTGTGTGATTGACCTCTCGTATACTTAAGACACGGATCCGTGTCCAATTTAAGACATTATTTTTTTTAATCTCTCATTGGATTTATATGAAACAGTTGAAACTAGAATGCACGATTTTTTTCACTTCCCGCATACGAGGGGTTCAGTACTTGTATTAATTTATGTGGGCCACGCCTCTCCGACTTGTCTGTACTAAAATTCTAGAAGTAAACCGACAATCCAACGTTTTGGAAAAATGATTTCTTCCACAACCTCATATAATTAATTTAATCCACATACTGCGCACTTAGAACCTTGACCTACCGCTGCATTGCTTTAGAGAGGGCAGCAAGGTCGAACGAACATCCTCACTAATAGCCAATTTGCATAGAATCTTGGTTCCAATCTCACTATTTCAGTGTTTGTCTGACTACTACCTACCCTGTTTTTAGTGATATTGTAAAAAGGTTAAACTATGTACCTACTACCTAATTTTGACATTATTAAATAAATAATAAATAAATAAATAAATAAATAAATAACCTTATCTTACTCTCTACCGAAGAGAGTTAGGTCATAGTTTTTGAAATAGATAGCCACACGCAAATAGGTTTTAACCTATTCGCAATAGGTAAATGTCTTGTTAAAATCAGAGATGGGCTACTGTCTTAATTTTACAGCAAGTTACAGGGGGTTGCTCGGGATAGTTTGGATATAACTTTGACTATAAATTGTTATCATTCACCTTACATGCGAACCAGTAGTTTTGTATAATTTTAAGCATATTTTATAATTTGATTCAGTGTACGATTGACCAGCTTGATTGAATATAGCACCTCTACCATATTCGCGGTCTTTTATTCCTCGGCACTCGTCCTTTAACATATTGACATTGACATTTTATTGCATCCTTATACATCATCTTTTAGGAGCTGCAGTGAGAAGGGGTTTTTGTAATTTCCCGCGGTGTAGAGGATGGGGGATGACCATATTATCTTTATATTAATGTACCTTTTATCGTCACAAAACGTCAAGCTTTATTATCTCTTCAAAGTCATTGTAGCAATTCGGCTAAGAGGGCTAAGATGAAGCTAAGTGAAATTTTCATTACATAGGACGTCTTGGACTTGTCTAAACTTATAAAGCACTTTCATAACCGACGATACGCTTAGACCTCGCTGGTTTGATGTATTTTATCTAATAAATGGATTGTATTTCTCAAAAACAATGTAATTATTATCGACCGAGTGGCTGAATCACTGATTTCACATTTTCACATGCCTAATTTGGCTCAGCATATCATGGAAAGCAATAGACATTTAATTTCAACTTAAGGGTTAGATAAACGTGAACGTATAAAAACACATACAAATCAAATTCAACATGTTTTATTAAAAAATCCGTCATTATTAAGCTAACAGTACTGTCGATGTTGTTCGCACGGCTTGCCGCTTTCTAATGATAAAACATGCAACAACAGAAAGTTATAGGACCAAGCATTTGTTGAATATTTGATTAATCACTCTCTTCTAAGCCTTGCAAACCTTCTAAACCATGCGCGTCCATTGACTTCAGAAGATTTATAACTCGATCGTAAACCAAAGTTTTAGCGTCGATTCCCCACATGAAGTCTAAATGGGTGAAAGTTTGCAGTGGCACTCTGAATTTTCCTACTGGTCTTCCTAATTCTGAGAATAGCCTATCTACATCCCTTACGTCAGCTAAGTGATCAGCTGGGGAATAGTGAAGGAAAACTGGAGCCGTCAATCTGGAAAGGTCGTAGCGAGGGGCCCTGTAGCTTCCGTACACTCGCCTGTTCTTCAAAAGACCGTGGTCGAAGCGGTGGAATCCTTTGTCATGGATACTCTGGCCGTAATGCGCAAGTTGCCTCACGGATGCTCCTGCTGGAGTATGGCCCAATTTTACAGGGAACATTGTCTAAAAAGAAAAAAGTCATAGCATAATTACGAGTGGAATAGGTTTTGGTTAGTATGTTTAAATCTTTTATTTCACTAATTTATTAATTAGCTTCCACGAGAACGATTTGACTAGACATTTTAACTATAATAACAATTGTCCTTTTTCTGTTCGTGATGTCAGTAAAAACAGATGCGAGAGACAATTAGGTACTCATACCAATAAATTCGAAGTTTTAATACTCTTTTGTTGTTAATTTCAGTTATAAATCTTACCGCGTTATGTTGTTCTTCATTCCATCCTCCCATAAGGAATAGAATATTGCTGCACAGCGGCTGGAATACCACTTCATCCATGCATATTGCCTGTCCAGCCCATGTCATAATTTGATTGTTTGGTAAAAACTCACCAAGACCGATCAACCGAGCCAAAGTCTAAAAAAAAAATTTATCATCAAATAATCAAGCAAACAAGTTAAGTAAATTAACTTTAACCAAATTTAACACAAGCTTGTTTGAGAGACTTATTCCATCCATCGAATTCGAAAAGATATAAATTATGTTTTCGTTATTTGAATTTTCGTCTGTGATTTGATTTGTGTAGATTTTTGGTAGCCTTGAGATAATAAGAATGAGAATGAGAATGGTCTTAAGAATGAGATACTCACATCAAGCGGATTAGAATACTGAGCAATGGCTCTTAACAGAAGACTCGCACTGTTTGCCAAATAAGCCACTGGTGCCAAAGCGTGCATAGAGATGATCTTCTGATTATAATCTGGTCGCAGGGAGCCCATGACAAAGAAGGAGGTAGTGCCTTGGGAATGCCCTATGTAGTGGAGCCTTTGCTTGCCGGTATGTTCAAGTGCGTAGTCAATCATGGCGGGTAGATCTAGGTTTCCTATCTCATCCCAAGAGAACTCCCAGAAATCTGTATTGAAGATAGCATCGGGGCGAAGTCGGACATGAGCGCGTGAATAGTAAGTTCCGCGCGCATTGCCTAGCCACACGTCGTAGCCTGCTTCCGCCAGAATATAAGCTGAAACATAAACACGCGATTGAGCATCGTCATTTACATAAAGTAGATCTATGTATTTTAGAACGCCAATTAATTAATAATTAAAAAACCAATTTACTTTGGAGACTACCTTATCCGCAACTTCGACCTCGTGGAAGAATCAAAAATAACCTAGACCTCTTTCCCGAGAGAATTAAGGAAAAATCCTTATCTATGCGCCTCTATGATACACAAGGTATATTGCAGGCTTTGATCAATTATAACTGTAGATCCACAGTCGCGCGCCCGAAAATGTCCGAGCCAAATGAGCGCCACTTTAATAAAAGTGGCCTTCTTTTTTCTCAGTTACGTTGCGTGAAATTGTCAAGTTTAGCTGTCAAGTGTCAACCGAAATTCGACTGTAATGAAGTAAACACTAGGTTCAAATTTCTGTGTAGGTGATGATTTTAATTGTTATGCAATCAAATAAAAAAGTTCGGACATTCTTTGAAGGGGATTTTGTTCGGCAATGTGTATCTTCAGTTATTATTGATCAAAGATTGCAGGTCTCTAGCTCAAGTGTATTTTCTGTCTGTCAATCAGTAGATATAGATTAAGTGATGTAAAATATTCTCCAAAAAGTTTAATCTTACATACCCAAACCGCATCCAGGACCCATCAACACGAAATCCGCTGAGGACGACAACAGGCCGTGCATCACAAAGACGATCGGTCTGTCTACATTGGGGTCGTTGTTCTGGTCGCGACCGTGCGGTATGCGGTGCATGCCCAAGATGTATCCGTCGCTGGTTGTGACATGGTGGACTTCCATAGGATACCGATATTTAGTGATCAGCTCAGGCTAAAAAGAAATCGATGTTTTCATCATAACCTCTAATTTTAATTATTTTAATTGATTATAGGTTAGGAAAACTTACCACGTCCATGTTGGCATCTTCAAGGACGTTGTCAGAGATCCTAGCACTGATTTGTCCTGTTTTTATGAGCAGTTCCAGCTCATCCGCGTGCGGTGAACGGCCAGCGGCCGCTACCACCAGCACCACGCTTAACAACAATGGAGACACTCTACCCAACATGATGAACATTGAAGAGAGTCAAGACCAGATAGCAAGTCATAGCTTTTATACTATGGCAAAATAAACTGATAATGAAATCAAAATTACAATTATGATAGCAATAATAATTGATAGTTTTATCAGCATTAATCATACAGACGTACATGGAGGACATGGGGATATATGAAAATTCACACTAAATAGTGAGTAAATAATTACAACTGAATAGCTAATTATAATTAATATAATCACCGCGGATGAAGCAAATTTGCTTATCTACCATACCCTAATATTGTGTATCTTATTACACGTAGTTTTACAGGGAATGGTTTTAACTTCATAACATGACGTTTTGACAAATAATTATTTGTTTTATTTTAACGAATTTGGAGTACTTAAAAATTACAAATTGGCTAAATTTGTCAGATCAGACACGCGGAATCATCCAATGCCAGTTAGGTGGATATGCGTTATCCCCGGCTATTTTTATATATTATTTGGGCTGCAGCTGAAAACCAGCGCAGCGCTGTGGTTCCGTACCTCAGCATTGCTGAGCTGCCAACTCTTTCGGCTCCAATAAGTTATTTCTTGTATAACTGTAACTCCTGAGTTTCTGTTTTAATGCCGTATAATCATTTTGTTTCTTTCCTTCTTAATATGAAGTAAGAATATATTCATAATGGGCAGTAGGTTAGTACGTTGCATGTATATCTTTGTCATTTGAATTATTTCGGTAAATATCATGTTTATTTAATATTAGCATGATTATGTATGTGATGGTATTTCTATTTGAGTTTTGATCCGAAAATATCTTTCGACCTTTTTAACGTGCTTTTATTAGGTCTACTTCTACTTGCAACAAAGTATATAATTAACACTGTAATCAAATCTTCGAAGTCAATTTACAACTTTCCCTGAACGATATAACCTGAAATTTGGCAAGTAAACAACGACAATGCAGTAAAACAGTACTCGTACCATCAGAAAAAATCGTGGATTGGATTTAGAAGAAGCTTATTTTAACAGACTCTCGGACTCTTTGGTATAATTTAATGTTAGGTATCAATAAATACAAGGACTCTAAATAAATAATTTTTAATAACAATAACAGTTTTAGTATCTAACAAAATAAAATGTACTTTTTAGGCACTTTTTCTTTGTACTTTAGGTAAATAGTAGATCCGTTGATTATTTGAAGATGCATTAAACTTCTTGATCTATGCCATGCACATCCATTGATTTGAGGAGGTTTATGACACGATCGTAAACCAAAACCTTAGCGTCAACTCCCCAAATAAAGTCCAAGTGGCCGAAGCTGTCATGAGGAATCCTGAATTTGCCCACTGGCCTACCCAGCTCTCTGAACAACCTATCAACATCGTTAATATTCGCCAGCGGGTCTTGAGGGGAATAGTGCAGGAAAACAGGGGTGGTTATTGCACCCAAATTATAGCGAGGTGCTCTGTAGCTGCCATAAACTCTCCTATTTTTCAACAGGCCGTGATCAAAGCGGCTGAACTGCTTGTCCTTTACGCTCTGGCCATAATGTACGAGCTGCCTCACGGCGGCTCCTGCTGGTGTGTGTCCCAGTTTCACAGGAATCATAGTCTGAAATCATAAATAGGTTAGGTTAGTAATGATGAAACAGGTTACAATATTACTACTTGTTGGTCCAAATCATACCGCATTGTGCTGATCTTCATGCCATCCACCGATGAGGAACAAGATATTACTGCAAATCGGTTGGAACACGACTTCATCCATGCACAGGGCCTGGCCAGCCCATGTCATTATTTGGTTGTTAGGCATGAATTCGCCCAAACCGATGAGACGAGCCATAGACTGCAAAATATAAAAAAGACATTAAGTAGGTATATATTAAACAATAGATTTAAACACTAATCGTATGTCAATACTATCAAAGTGGGCTTGAAATTGTTTACTAAACTTACGTCAAGTGGATTTGTAAATTGGGCAATAGCTCTCAGGAGAAGGTGCTGACTGTTTGCAAAGTATGCCGACGGAGCCAAAGCGTGCATGGAGATGATCTTCTGGTTATACTCGGGTCGCAGTGAGTTCATAACGAAGAAAGTAGTAGTGCCCTGAGAGTGGCCAATGTAGTGGAGTCTGTCGTTGCCGGTAAGCTGCAGCGCATAATCAATCATAGCGGGCACATCAATGTTTCCTATTTCATCCCAAGAAAAATCCCAGTAGTCTGTGTTAAAGATTGCATCAGGACGAAGACGGATGTGAGTTCTCGAATAGTAGTTACCGCGAGCATTGCCCATCCACACATCATAGCCTGCTTCAGCTAGTAAGTAACCTGGAAGAGAAATGATAAAAATGAATGTAATTTACATTTGGTTACTACAAAGATGTTGAGCATTGTTAATAAAAAAATCGACCTCTCCGTGTCACAGATCATTTTGTGTATAATGAATGCATAGATATTCCAACCTTTATAACTGTATAAATAATCAATGATTCCAACCTACCATGTGCCCAGATAAACGAGACGGTTAAAACGCTCGAAACTTGAATAAACGCCCTTTTATCTTCTTCAAATTAATAAATTTTAAATTAATATGTATATATTTATATATAATATGTATATATTTCTTCAAATTAATATGTATATTAATTTGAAGAAGATAAAAGGGCGTTTATTCAAGTTTCGAGCGTTTCAACCGTCTCGTTTATCTGGTCACATTGTTTAAGAAATGTAACCAGATAAATGAGGCGGTTGAAACGCTCGAGTGAACGCCCAAAAGGTACCTAAAGCCTCTATTTTATAATTTTTGATAGGCGTGTAATGCAACAGACTGATTTGTTTGGCGAACTTTGGGGAAGCCTGAATTCAGCAGTATTTCAGCTGAATTAATGATGAATGATGATGTATGCGATACTTACCAAAACCACAACCAGGACCCATTAAGACCCAATCAGCTGAGGAAGAAAGGAGACCGTGCATCAAGAAAACTATGGGCCTCTTTACGTTTGGGTCATTGTTCTCGTCACGACCATGCGGGATGCGATGGAAGCCGAGAATGTATCCATCGGTGGTTGTGAGCGTGTGGACTTCGAGGGGGTAGTTATACTTCCTGACCAACTCAGGCTGAAACAACCAATATCTGATTCAATTCCGAGTTCACAGATTTTTTTTCATTCAGTATTGGCTTGTGTTTGACCACAATCACGCCTGATGGAAAGTGAAGATGAGGCCTACGATGGAGTACGCTTGCCTAGTAAGTGCTCATTCACCCTAGACTTGAATTTAGGGGAATAAGCAGCAAGAAAGCAGTTCAGTGCGGTGTTGTGGCGCGGTGAGCCTATTTAAGAGTATTTTGTCATCATCAGCAGCATCCCAGCCTATATACGTCCCACTGCAGTGCACAGGCCTCCTCTCAGAATGAGAGGGCTTCGAATGTAGTTCCCACGCGAGCCCAGTGCGGATTACAATTTAAGCTACAATAGAGAAATATTTCTCTTGGCAGATGTTATGCCGTCCGTAAAGCTCATGGTAAATTTCAAATATAATTTCGCAGATAAATTCCGAAAAACTCAGAGGTGCGAGCCCGGACTCGATCGAACCCACGACCCTCTGAGAGGCAACAGGTCAAACCACTAGGCCACCACGGGTTTAAAGCGTACCTAATTGAATCATAGTAAAACTAAAAGCTTTTCTTAGACAATATCAAATTGATAGTTTTTTTTAAGTTTATATTATGTGCCCTTACAGGGCGTCATGTTTGTCTACATATTTTATAACATCTTAATTGCTATGTACATGACTTTACAATGATTAAATAAATAATTTTGTGAATAAAGGACAACGTCAACCAATTTTTGTAATATGGTCAGCCAATAAGTACAAAAGCCAGGTGTGTAGGCACATTTATTTTTTATCTAATCAATTGATTTCATTGTATCCCTGTTTGAGTGTTGTCAATGTTGTCATTATTACTAAACTAATTTTGATCGACCATAACGACCATTATCTGTTTTAAACAAGGAAACGTACAAATTTAGAACTTAAAAGCCTAATTTTAGTTATTACTTCGCAATCCTCAAATATTTTCGCCTAAACTCACCACGTCCAGGCTAGCATCTTCAATGATATTGTCGGAGATCCTGGCATTGACCTGGCCAGATTTAAGGAGCAGCTCTAATTCTTCGGCATGCGGTGAACGGTCTGCTGCCACCGTCGCCAGCGCTGCACACACACACAGCACGAAGATTCTATCCCACATTGCGATTGAAGAGTATCAAGTTCAAACACAAAATCACTGCTTTTATACATCGACAAAAAATACTGATAAGGCATATTACACCTCACAAACAAGATAGCAAAAATAATTGATCGTCTTTACACCTTGTAAAAAAACTGGGTAAGTGCGAGTCAGAGTAAGGGCAGGAGAGTTCGTTATTTAACTTAGATACTAATTTGAGTCTCGATACTTTTGTTTTTCTGACACTTTTACAGATCAACTGTACAAGACGGAAATTAAGATACGGCAGCCAGGGAAACTATTTCTATGACCTAATGTTTACACGACCAATGCTGGGAATCGAACCCAGGTCCTCGACATTCCGTGCCGCGTGCTTACCCCTACACCACCACTGGTCAGGAGTTTACACGCAATTTTTTCCTATGCATCATACATTCCAGCCTGCCATCATCACTTTTGCAGTGATACAGCGCCATCTATGTTCAGTTCTCATCGAGAAACATCAACACTCCTTCGGAACTAACCGCTCACCAACAAACAACAGCGAAACAACTTTAAATTCTAGTTTCAAAAAAGCTGTGGCAGTGGCCCATGGGCAGTGGCACAGCAGGGCTGGTATTGGTACGTGTGATTATTGGTCCTTGATATTAGGTAATAGATGGTCCTAATAGTAGTTACGGGAATTTGCGTTAGATGGCGTTGTGCCGTTGAATAGAATGATATCTCTATCCTCCTATATATAATGTACTCTGTGGTTTGAAGTATCTTTTTGTATTTTTTATTTTTTCATCTTCATTTTTTTACTTTTACGGTCATCCCGTGAAATCCATATATTTCATACTAAATACAAACTGAAACATAGATGCACAGAAAACACACTAAGGGGCTGTTTCACCACCCTTTGATTAATTTTAACTGACGGATAAATGTGATGCCGTCTCCGTCTATTCGAAGAAAACAAACAGAGACAGCATCACATGTATCCGTCAAATAAATTTGATCAATGGATGGTGAAACAGGGGGTTAACCTACAATAAACACTAAAATAAACTCGAAAGACCATTACCAGCTTTATAAGTTTCGCGGAACTATAATTAAATATTTTGAATTAATTTTAGATACAGTCTGTGAAAAAAGGTTTTCTCTTGCGGCTTATCGATACTGATTCCTGAAACGGTATTTTAGGTTAGAACTTGTATGGTGTTTGGTTTTAAATTGGAAAATAAGTTTTCCGACAATTTCATTAAATTTTCATGCGATATATTATGCGGCTAAGGAATCCTAAATAAATATCCAAGCACCGCTAGAAACACAAGTAACAAAAGCTAGGTACTTCATTATCGTTAACGTAATTTTGGCATTGAGATAAAATCAAAAACATTAATATTAGCAAGATATTAGATAGGCGCACTGCGTGCGATATTCAATTCATTTCAATCAATTTGTTGTACAAGAAAATATATGAATAAAAATGCCGAATGCAAGAGTTAAATAAAATAAGACCACAAACAAGAGTCAACGATTTTAATAACAATAAACTTTGCTTAGTCTAATACAATATAGGTACAGTAAATAATAATTGTATAGATATATAAATAAACGTATACATATCGTTGGAATTTTTTTTCACAAAAATATAATGTAGCATGTAATAGCAAGCAATGCCGTCTTGTTTAATAAACATTAGGTAAGTACATTTGAAACTCTTTCGTCGAAAACGTTCACGTCCGTCGACTTCAAAAGGTTTATAAATAACTCGGTCGTGGACTAGCATCTTTTCGTCAATTCCCCAAATGAAGTCCAAATGGCTGAAGGTGGGATCGGGGATCCGGAATTTTCCGATTGGTCTACCGAGCTCTGCGAAGAGCCTGTCTACATCCCTTACATCGGCTAGCGGGTCAGCTTGGGAATAGTGGAGGAAGACGGGGGCTGTTAATTGAGACAGGTCATAGCGCGGTGCGCTATAGCTCCCGTAATCTATCCTGTTCTTCAAGAGGCCGTGGTCGAAGCGGTGGAACCCTTTGTCTTTGATGTTCTGACCGTAATGAGCGAATTGTCTCACCGATGCTCCCGCTGGACTATGTCCCAACTTCACAGGAAGTATTGTTTAGAATCAAAAATTAAACAATCATTGAAATTCTAAGCATGAAGAGGAATGTAAAAGATGAATAAAGAAGATACTTAGTAGGTACAGTCGCCATCATAAACATAGGAGCTGTCTATATGCTCATATACATCTGAGCAGGGCGGAATAGCATTTAATTTATGGTTTGTTTTAAATTTCAGTCACCAGATTAAAATTATAGGCAAAATCATAGAAACTACTAAATAATACAAAATGTACTTCTGATCAAAAAGGCATCACAGTCCTTTACGATTGTAATCGATATCGATAGGTACCTAATGTACTTTGACCTGAGAAAGATTTTCACTGACAGGCGTCTGAAGGCCAGTGATCAATCCGGAAAACCAATGACAATGAGAGAAAACTTTTACAATATTATGAGGAAGTTGATGTCAGATACTTAGTAAAAACCTTTCTCAAGAAAACATGTGACACATCATAAATCATCCATAGTGACACGATCATTTTGTTGAAGTGAAGACATACCACAGACATACCTATCTGTAGTGTGAACTTATCGAGTTTGCAAATTGACTGGAATACGACCTCATCCATGCACAAGGCTTGGCCGGCCCAGGTCATTATTTGATTGTTAGGCATGAATTCACCTATTCCGACTTGATTCCGACCAATCGAGCCAGACCCTGTAAAATAACCAAAGTACCGAGCTACAGAGTATAAACTTTATTTTACAGTAATGTTAACAATTGATTTAGTGTTTAGACACAAAATGGTGTAAGACATCTTCATATGGGTACCCTTGTATACTACATAGTGTATTATTAGACCTATTCTTTCTATTGGGATCGTGCACGACGGTGGTGCCGCGTAGCGTTGACAACATTTCCTCCTCATTTAATTCCAATTTTTGCCATGTTGTGCGCTGCGATCGTTTTCTGTACCCCACCACCTGCTTCGCACATAGCCAATAGTTAAAATTCACAAAACAAAAACATTCGTAATGATAAGTTAACGGGACGATTAAAATACGCCATGCTGGCTGAGGACAAACGAGTCTTAGTAATTTTTGATATTGTGACACGTAAAATAAGTCATGTAGGTAATCTAGGTGTGTACGTAGGTACGTTTAGCAGAAATTCTGAATCTCAAGTAATTATTTGATGGCCCTAAAGAACTTTTTGACATTTTGACGTCATCAGTGTCCATGCTATTTTTAAACGACTTCAAAAAAGGAGGGGGTTCTCAATTCGGATGTATTTTTTTTCTGTCTGTTAGATACCTCAGAGCTTCGTCTTTTATAAACCGCTTTGAAAAATATTATCTTATTGAAAAGGGAATACCTAAATACTTCCAATTAGTTCCATTGTCATCACGTTAGGATCAGCTCATAACGTAATGGGATCTTGAAGAAATTGAGGGAACTCTTCAACTTCAAATATTATAAGCACACTTTATAAATAGGTAAATATTGTAGTAACTTGTGCTTTATTGATGTTGACATTCCTATACCTACCTAATTTTCATTAATTACTTTTTTATCTATCTTAATTCGTACCGTATTGTTTTTGTTTTTCTGAGATTTATCACGTTTTGTGAACTGATACTCATTTTATATTTGATTTTAGTGAATACATTTACATACATTTATGTAATTGTATTTTATTTATTTCATGGTTGTTTATATGTATTTTCAATTTATTTTAAACCGACATATATATACATTACAAGCAATTCCCAAAAGGAGCGTCAAAGTAATAATTGTATAATTATTACTTTAATGCTCCTTTTCGGAATTGCTTTTAATTTTTTCTGACATGTAATAAAAGTATTAAATAATAAATCAAATATTATATATAGATATGATTTATTATTATTCATGTGTGTGCACTTCCCACTAATCTGTTTGAAGTCCGTGCCAACACCAACCCCATCACGTAGGTCGAAAATAAGGTCGAAAAGTGACGAACCTTTTTTTACCCCGACTATACCTAAATGTGTGTGTGTGTGTGTGTGTGTGTGTGTTTATACAACGTGCCCACCAGGTTTCCGCGAGAGTCTAACCACGCATTCCTGAGGCCATATGAACCTAGGTCAAAATATGCTTAGTTTTTGAGATATTTCCATTTTATGTTTAAATTTTACTATGAAAGTGGTGGAGGTGCTGGGATAGCGTATTTATTATGTATGAAAAATAAAAAAGTAAAAAAGCATAATTCGACCTAGGTTCACATAACATTTATTACTCCATATGGCCTCAGGAATGCGTGGTTAGACTCTCGCAGAAGCCTGTTGGGCACGTTGTGTAGTTGCTTCTTATGTAACTGCCCGTTACCCGGCGTTACCATTGTTTGTAAGTGCACTTAACTGCAGGCTTAGTAAGTATAATCCGCGGACTATCTTAGGGACAATTTGGGGCCGTAGAAAATAATACGGGAGAACTTGCAGGGTGAAATTCTGGATCATTTCATCATATTTTTTTAAGCATACCTAAGGCAGTCTTAGAGATAATATTTTTAAAAAATGCGACGCACGGTACTCTGGTAGAGCTAACCTTCCTCGGGCAAAATTGGAAGAGAGACGATCTAAACTTGTGTATGATCTAGAAAATACACTAGCACAAGTTTCTGATTGGGGCACACGTAACTTAGTGCAGTTTAACCCCTCCAAAACACAAGTTTGCGTATTTACTGCCAAAAAACACCCGTTTGTCGCTGCTCCATGCTTCCAAGGATCACCCCTTATCACTTCGGAGAGTGTTGGGATCCTCGGTGTCGATATGTCGATCACGGTGCAATTTCGCGATCACCTGGAAGGTAAAACCAAGTCGGATGCTAGAATGTTGGGCGTGCTTGGCCGCTCTAAGCGATACTTCACTCCGAAGCAGCGGCTTCAGATATATAAAGCCCAGGTTCGGCCAAGGATGGAGTATTGCTCTCATCTCTGGGCTGGCGCACCCTAATATCAGCTGCTTTCACTTGATCGTATACAGCACAGAGCGTGCCGAGTTGTCGGCAATCCCTCACTCTCCGTTAAACTCGATCCTCTTGCTCTCCGCAGAGACGTTAGCTCCCTTTGCGTGTTCTATAAGATCTACAACGGGGAATGCTCCGAGGAACTCTTTGACCTCATTCCAGCTGCGGGGTTCCATTACAGATCCTCCCGTCGTAAGCGTTCATTTCATCGATATCATGTTGATGAATGGCAGTCTTCGACGGTGCGTTTTAAGCGGTCTTTTTTGCCACGAACTTGCAAAATCTGGAACGAGCTTCCCGCTGGGGTCTTCCCATCGAGTTACGACCTGGGTGCCTTTAAGAGGCGAGTGTACAATTTTCTGCAGGGCCGACAACGCACTGGTATCGCGTAAAGCGCTGCGAGTGTCTATGGACAGTGGTGTTCATTTAACATCAGGTGACCCACTAGTTTGTTTGTCTGGCTACACTAACATAAAAAAATATATATATATGCAGGTCAATATGGTAACTTATGTTATTTACACTTGCAGCCTATGGATCAACTATACTCAAAAAACTTTCGGTGCCCTACGAGTACAGTATAATAATGCATTTAGGATGTTCTTATTATGTATGTTATTTTATAGTTTTTAGTCTTAAATTTGGGAAATAAAACAAAATTAAAGATAAGATTGTATTAAATAAGTAAAAGTAATTATTAGGTTATCAACTAAAGCAATTTTGTTTACAGTTTTAGTAATTGTGTCTCATTTATATTTAATAACACTGATCAGCACACTTTGCAATATATTGTGACTGTTTGTTTATATAAAATACATACCTACCTGCTTCTATTGTTTCTATTCTGCAATAATAATTCATCATATTCAATTGTTTAAAAACTATTTTTCTACAATATTTTACAATGTTTTTACAACTTAACCTTTCATTTGACTTAGCACTAATCAGTGCCACCACAGAATAACTAATAGTACTAATGCATGGTGCCACTCCCGTTGCATGCCAGAGCACTGATATCAGTGACAAAATCACTAAATATATCAAATTAAATGAGAGAATTTATTAAATATACTGTTTTAATAAATCAAAATTCAATAAATTGTAGCTCTTTGATTTTGGCACTGATCAGTGCTCTGGCACATGACAGGAGCAGAGTTGAACAGCGTTAATGCATACTAAGGGTTAAGTATCATAAGTGCAATGACCATTAAGTCTAGCTACCACACCCAAAGACATCAACCAGTTTTAATTTATGCTGACTTTTTTCGAATTGTTTCAGAATATTGCATGCTTACAAAGCCAATGGTTGGGTTAGTTTGAATAAACACCCCATTAAATGTTTTTCATTGGAATTTTTGATTCAAAATTAAGTCACATCTTTATCGCCATGCATTTTGAACATCACTCAATGTATTGAAACATTTATAACCCACAGTAAATAAATTCTGAAAAATATGGGGGTATTAAGTCAAAACCAACTATTTGCTGAAATAATCCAACTACTAATATTTAAAAAAAAAATTAACCCACCCATATACTTAATTAACATTTTTGTGTTTGGCTGTTAGACATTGCAGTACTGGAGTTTTCAAGCTTAGGATATTGACATCATTGCACTGATATGGTTGCATGGGAACTACAGAGTATTGGCTAATAGTGACCAATGATGCTAACAGAATATGATATTGCAGATAATAGTCATAACAAAGAGAAAAAGTAGACTGTCTCATTGCATAAGAATCTGTTTCTTCTTGTATACATAAAAAAGCTGTTCATACAATAATTCAAGGCAGCAGAGGTTGTTTTACCATAATATGATAAATAAAGGCCACTGGATTAATGGAATCTGCTACAAATCATCGTCTGAATCAAGGGCAGCCCTTCTCCTGTCAAATTTGACAGTACTGGCTGACTTAGGCATCTGCTGGTTGAGAGACTCAAGAAGCTGAATCAATTCTTGCTCCGAAATCTTGTTGCGTACTTGACCCATCTGGGCCATTCTACAGATCATATTCTCCACCATTGCACCTTTCTCTGGTCTGCTTAGCTTGATAGTGTTCACTGCAATGCAAATGTACTTTTAAACATTATTTATATTTTAACATTTAGCTGATTACCCCCTTCAAAGATTGCTTACAGGAACTACCTAAATCGCGAGATTAAAACATACATTTGTAAGTAAATTGTCATAACAATTTACCGTTTTCTATTTTAAAATTGTTTTGGTTTAAATATTTTCTAGATTATTTAAGTTGCAGGAGATTGAATTTAAAGGAGGTAGCGCAATAAATTGATGGGTTTACGAATAACACAAAATTTCTCTTACATCTGGCCCGAGCGTCTTGACTAAGTGCTTGAGCAAGAATAGTGTGTTTGGCTTCTTCCATAGCCTGCATCCGTTCCTCTTGAGCTTTGCCCTGGTTAGGGTCACCGGTTCCCTGTAATTATTATTCATAGTACGCATTTAATCACGGGTAAAACGTATAAACCGTATAGGAATGTTGTTGTTCGAAATAAAATAACCTCAATGAGGGTGCATTACTCACCCCTTGTTGCGCCTGCATTTGCGCCAATCGTTGCTTCCTGATTTGCTCTAATTCTGGATCATCCATTTTAATTGCAAATCTATGAAATTATTTACGGCCGAAAGGTTTTCAATCAATCCAATTCGTAATAATCAATCAATTTTATTGCCTTCGGTCAACACAACACCACACCACAGATTATTAAAAAAGGCAAGTTCAGGCGAGTTGGGTGGGGAGGCACACGTAAATAAAATGTCAATGTCATGTCATGATTATCATTTTCATTGACAGCAGCGGCCTCTGTGTTGCAAACAAAACACAACTCACAACACTCAAAAACCGGCTAAGTGCGAGTCGGACTCGCGCACGAAGGGTTCCGTACCATTATCTATAAAAACCATAGAAACGACTAAGAGCCTAAGCACACGGCGTTTTTTTAATGCGCCGTCGACGCGCGTTTTTCATTCCATTAGAACAGCCTTAAGGTCCCTAGCACACGGCGTTTTTTAAATAACGCGCCGTGTGTTTAGGCCCTTAAAAATCACGTTTGTTGTATGGGAGCCACTTAAATATTTATATTATTCTGTTTTTTAGTATTAAATTTGTTGTCATAGCGGCAACCGAAATACATCTGTGAAAATTTCAACTGTCTAGCTATCATGGTTCATGAGATACAGCCTGGTGACAGACGGACGGACAGCGAAGTCTCAGTAATAGGCCCCCGTTTTTACTCTTTGGGTACGGAACCCTAAAAATGTGGTTAATAGTAATTAATTTTGGATTTCGTTTCTCTTTAGTTTTCTTTGCATGTCTACTCTTAAGGCCACTACAAACTGGCAGCACGGAGCGCCGTCGGAGCGTGCCCAACGCGGTCAATAACACAGAGTCATATACGCCGTGCCGCGCTGCCGGTGTGTCACTGTATAATTCAGTGTTATTGACCGCGCTGGGCACTCTCCATTGGCGCCCCGCGCTTCGTTCTGTGATGGCCTTTATTTCTGATGTCCTGTCAGTCATTAAGGTTGACTAATAGAAGAGATCGCTTTGAAGCATAAGTTCGATGTTTCTCTTGTTACCTGTTTAATTTAGTAATTTGTTTTGTCGATAAATCTCGGCAAACCATAAAAAGGTTCGATCACAGAATATGTAGTGTTCAATCGGTAGTGATGTATATATAACACTGAATCATATACGCTGCGCCGCGCTGCCGGATTGTGTCACCGAATATATAGTTCAGTGTTATGCAACGCGCTGGGCACTATCCACGCCAGAGGTTTAAATTTAATTATTTGCGTTTTTTTATTTATTTTTAAAATAATTTAACTCAACTGCTGAAGAAGAGGGGGGGCCCCATTGTCTCGGCCTTGGCTCCTAAAAGTTTTAGATTCATAAGGCTGCTGCCAGATTGAGAAGGATCCAGCTTTACATCAAGTGAGATGTCCATGTATTTTTTTATAATATAATGATGGTGGTAAATTTTGTGGGTATATAAAATACCTAAGGCTAAGTAATAGCCATACGCAGTAGTTAATCGGTTGTAGTTGTAGGTTAACAAAGAATAAAAATTAAACACAGGAGAGTTAATTCAACTAACATTGTCATGCCACTGAAGAGTTTGACACTGAACTTGTCCATGAGCATTACAAAAAGCTAAAATGGCTATTTTATTGACTGCCACAGCTAATCTTCCAAATGATATCAGACTGATAGGTCTAAAGGCGGTACTAGCGTTCTTCACACATCTAACCATGTACATAGCATGAAACTTCACTGGATCACCTGAAATCAAATAATATAATAATTTAATTTCAAATTTGGCAAAAATATACACCACAATAAATTCTAGCTTTAACTCTTTACCTGGATAGAGTAGGTAGTCACATCCAAATTTAGAACCGTTTGTGATATGATATCCTTGCTCCCATAAATAATCAAATATTAGAAAGTGTGTTTGGTCATTTGATGTGCCAGAGTTTAGTGCATCCACACTGACTCTTACCTTATCTGAAACAGTAAGTAAACAGGATTTGTAAAAATAATATGAGGTCAATCTTCCACTAAGAATAATGTTATACCTGTCTTGATGTGATGTTGTATAGGTAAATGTACTAATACATGAGCAGGCTGTAACGCTGGTAATTTATCTATTTCTTCTTGTAATAATGTTTCCTTATTTAGATTAATGTCTGTAACAATACATTTGTCATTTATAATATTGAGGTCATATTACAATAAAAGTATCTGTAGCAACATAGAAAAAAGTAATGGTACTGATTGGCTGACTGACAGACAGCAAATAGCCTAAACTACTGTGGCTAAAGATTACAAATTTGGCTGGCATATTCCTTTGGATCACAGAGATGCACTAAGAAGGGAATGTTTCATGTTTCTAAATTACAACAGGATTAGTTAGCCAATTTTTGTTTCTGTTCAGGAAGGAACATGGGTAAAAATTGTGTAAAATATAAAGCTTTACCTGAAACACCTTTTGACAAAAGTTTTTGTCTTTTACCAGCAACTATTATGTCAATTTTTTGTGATAGCTGTTCTATTCTTCTCTTCTTTAATGCTGCTGTCTGTTCTGTCAAAATTCTAAAAAAAAAAACATTTGTGTTATTCCAGTTTTCATTTCAAAGAATAGTTACAGAGCTGGGAATACAATAGGTAATAACGGGCTAATTTCCGCAACTCGACGTCTTTTACGCGCCTATTTTGCGTAACTGGCTGTAGGCACTACAATAAATATACACGGAATACATAGCTGTTGCCTTGCCTGAATGAAACTTTGGCTGTGCACAGGAATTATGAACTTTCCCAGGGTAAAAAGTTAATTGAGAACAAAGACGTCTCTAGCTCATGTAGCGCACATGTGCAATAATTACTTAAGTATAATGCCCGGTGTCATTAACATGGACACAAGTTCATTGAAAGTGCCGTGGCCGGCACTCCTGACACCGCTGCGTCCGTGTGCAATGGACACCCTGCACCATAGGTAAAGCCGTCTTTGATTGGAAATTATGTTAGTTTTCTATTTGTGAAGAAAATTTTTTAATTGATTTAGTCCCATAGATTCCACCTACATACATAAGTAGAAACACAAAAGCAAATATAGTTTACCTTTTTATTATTATTGGAGTAGATAGTGTACAAATAAATAAATACCTGTCTTCCATAGCTTTTGCTTCTTCCTTTTCATCTTCATTCGGTTTAATACTAATGTTTGGAAGTTCATACAATTCACATATTCCTCTCTTGACTAGTAATGCTGCTTCTTCGGACATGAGTGCCATAGGTAATCCTGTGAAGGATTATACATATTATACATTATAACAGAAATTGGTACTGAGTTCCATAAAATTAGTGCTCCAAATTAAGACAAAAATATGTTCTTCAACACTTTTGAAAGAAATAATTACTATGATGACCTTTAGGCAATAAAATTTCAGGACTACAGTATAAGTGCTTCATTGTAGGCTATGGTTTTAAATGTTTGTTAATAATTATTGACATGCCAAGTGTTACAGATATTTTAAACAACCAGATAGTCTATTGATTAGAGGACCTGAATATGAAGCTTGAGATCACAGGTTCAATCCCTGGTCAGGGCAGACATTATGTATGCTGAGGAATACAAAATTACCTAAACTTACCCATAAAGTCATTTTGCCTAGGAAAGGAGGGTAAGGATCCAACAAGAGCACCGCATATTCTGTGTTCCGATCGTAGAGTGAACCAATCTAATAAAATATGAGCTTAATTGAATATTCAACAGGAAATTAAAAATAACATTGTGTACCGTTTTTTTTTTCAAATACAAACCTTCTGCATTCCATACATATGCAACTCCATTTTCAACGAAAAGTGATATCATTATACAGTGTCTAATTATCAATTAATTGAGAAGTACTAGATGTTATGATCAATTCAAAGCTTAAACATTTTATCGCTAATATTTTGAACTCCCGGCCGTAAACGTAAAATGTTAACCTCAATCAATCAAACCACAGACAGACTCACAAACATGAGACACAGACTACTAAGGACAGACTAGAAAATCAAACCATCAAACCACACCACATTAAACCACATTATGCCATAATCAAACCAAATTATGACATCTGTTAAAAGAAAAAGCTGTCACATTGGGATCCGTATTGCGCTAAATTAGCAAACTTTTAAAATATATAAATAAATAAAAATCTTGAGATAGGAAGGCCTCGCCATGTATATTTTCCATTTATGGACAACTTGGACAAATTGCGGAAAGTTGTCTATCTAAACAGTTCTGTACACTATTTCATGAAAGTGCAAGTACATACGACAAGAAGGGCTTTCCTTTTTCGTATATAAATTTTTCGTTATTGTTCATAGCCATGATTTGGACCCATGGCATTAAGATACTATTTGAGTAAAATTTAAAAACGCTGTAAATAAACAAAAATAAAATTATGTAATAAATCTAAATCAAAATAAAAAGAATAAAATAATTAAAAATAACTTTCTGTTTCTGTTTCTATTAAATTACTGCTGGAATGCTAGAAAAAAATTCTATTGACGGATAGGAGTTGTCCTTGTTTTTTGCTAGTTTAAATTTGTTCAGTGTTTCTGTATATTTCCGAAAGTATCGCTAAACTCGTAAAATTCATAAAAATAGATTTATGTAGGTACTGACTGTTATGTAATTAAATTTGGCTCTAAAAATGTCAACAAGGAAAATCTTAATCGGTTAGTTTTGATTTTATATTTTAATTCAAACTTGCTTTTCGCTATATTAAACCAATAATCTCTGTTTGCTTACTATTTTCTATTGTAGGCGGTGGAACCGGCTTTATTGGTCGTCGTTTGGGAGAAATACTTTCAAAAAATGGATACGACGTGAAGAACGTAGCACGAATGCCGGCCACAAACAACATATCTTGGTCAATTTTAGAGGCGAGTGGATTGCCGAAAAATACGTGTGCTGTGGTTAACTGTGCTGGACAACAATTCATGGACTTTACTAAAGCCTGGTCTCCTGGGTAATGAATAATGAATAAGATACTATTGTCTAAGACTGAGTAAGGTACTGAGGCCAAGACTAATGTTGTCTCTTGAATTAGGTACCTAATTTTTTGCTTGGTGATAAAGATGGGATGTGGACTCTAGAAAAAATTAAGTAACACTAAGTTTGTCAGCCCTATTTATATCATGCTTAAGGGTGGATCAACTATTTCTTGTTGTTATTCTGTCCCGTCAGCGAGGGGACAAACAAAAGTAGTACAGTTTGATTAAAATAAATGTTGTGTCACATTAACTAGCATGCTTATTAGATGACCAATTGTAGAAGGGGTTTAAAACTACCACAAAAATGCATGTTTGGCAAATTTTAATCAGATAAACTTACGGTTTAAAGAGTTACCCAGGAGACCGTCACTATAGCAACAAGTGACAAAAAAAAATTGATCGACCCTTAAAAATATTATTTTTAATTTCCGAGGCGATTTCCCTACCTGACATAAACATTATTTATTTTAAATCTGTGTATATGTATGTTTTGATATAAGTTTATCTTATATTCCGCAGGTTCAAACAAAATGTACAGAATTCTCGAATCTATACCACAAAAGCACTAGCAAAAGCAATAAACAAGGCCCAAGATAAACCAAAGGTGTACATTGTAGTCACAGGAGTTGGTGCATATGAACCTTCAGACTCAAGGCGCTATGATGAAGGCAGCTCTACCACTGGCAGTGATTTCTTCTCAAAATTGGTTATTGAATGGGAAAAAGCAGCACAAGTGGATCCACCTGTTAGACTTGTGAGTATTTTTAAAATAGCGGACTGTTCTTCATACAGTTTGGACCATACTAAATCATAAAAATCAAATCAACCAAAGACTGCAGAATGGTCACTCCATGATTGGTGGGCAAACTTCTTTAGCCACTGCTTACTCTAGACAACAAATTGCCTCCAACTACATTTTATTGCATTAAATTTTAAAGGACTCCCAACAGCATGACATGCCTTTAAAATGTTTAGTCATTTTTCGATTTTTAGTGCACATTTTTTTTTAACATTGTCAATCAATTTTCTTTCAGGTAATAATAAGATCTGGTGCAGTTATTGGCCGCTCTGGTGGCATGATAAAAAATATGTTTATACCATTTTACTTTGGGCTTGGTGGCCGCATCGGTTCTGGTGAGCAGTTCCTGCCGTGGATACATTTGGATGACTTGACTCGACTCATACATTTTGCTATAGAAAATGATCATGTCAAAGGAGTACTTAATGGTGTTGCACCTCAAGTCATTACAAACAAAGACTTTACAAAGGTAAGAATTTTTACCTTTATAACTTTATAGATTCTTGGTATAGTAAGTTATTGTACTATACCAAGAATCTAAGATGTCTAAGGGCCCGTTCCACCAATCTCTGATTAGTTCCTGATATGGCAAATATATTATCAATGAGCTGTGTGTGTTCATTAGAATAAGAATAGAATTTTATTTCACACAATTTTAGGTACAGTCAGCAACAAAAATATGAATACACCCAAAGTACCAAAAATATGCATCCACAACTCTATTACCAGGGCATAAAGGCGTGTATACATATTTTTGGTACTTTAAGTGTATTCATATTTTTGACGCTGACTGTACCATTAACATTGCCTTTAATCAAATTACTAGTTCATATTTTGATAGTTTTAAAATCGCTATAAAATTGAGATTGTCCATATGAGGTTCATGGTTGACATGTAAACAAAAAGAAGATTAATGAAAACATCTACAAGGAATAGTATATGTGAGTTGGTCAGCAAACTACTTTTTAAAGTCGCCCCACAGTTCAAAGTGACCCCAGTTTATGGTATACGTTTGGAGCATACAAAAACACTAAAATTTAAATCTAAGCAAGCAAGCAAGCAGGCAAAAGTAATCTAAAAATTACTGTATACTGTAAAAAAAACTAAGACCTTTTTAGACTTTTAAAATTTGCAAATTACATCTGGCAGTTCACATGGCATTTGATCAGAAGAAACAGAAAAATTATCAGAATGTAGTTGAAACAGGCTCTTAAGTCTTTTAACCTTTTTCATGTCTAATTGGACTACTTATGAGTAGTTCAAATCAAATCTGACCAAGTGACCAATAATTATCTAATTGCTTTATTTCTGTTCCAGTCTTTTGCAAAAGCTTTGAGGCGACCAGCCTTGTTCCCAGTGCCTGAAACAATTCTGAACTTCCTGCTTAACCCTGAAAGAGCTATGATTATGACAAAGGGACAGCATGTCATACCAAAGAGAGTCCAAGACTATGGGTTTGAATATAAGTATAGTAACATAGATGAGGCTTGCAAGGAGGTTGCTCACCTTTTCCCTAAGAAACATCCACTCGAATAGACAAATTATTTATTTGATATGTATACTGTATTTAGTAAGTAGTTGTTAAAGTTGTCAAATGCTATAATTATGTACATTTTACGTAAATTGAAACATAATAGTGTCAATTGACAGCTGTAAATGTCTTGTCTGAAGATATTGTTTGTAATTATGAGAAAAATCGTGAATTTACAATTCAGATCGAAATGTTAATTTGTTTGGTAGCACAAAATATTAAATATTCTATACAAATAGGTGCAAACTAGTCTTTCATTGGTGCTCCTCTAGTTATAAGCATTTTAAATGACTAATCTGAAGAGTTAGGAATAAAATAAAATGGTCAACTATTAAATATTAAATCCCAAAGAAAGACTGGATTGTATTAAATAGTTTTTGTTATATTTAAATAATATGGGTTTTTTCCCACTTAAAATGATAAATTGCAACTATTGTTCTCAAAACAGATGGTAAAAACTGAAAAGACTTAGTTTACTTATTAAATTAATGTTAATACTTACCAAGATAATTTTATTTCCAATTTAGCTTTTTCCCACAGCTTTGCTTGCGAGAACCGTCTGGCATTTGTATTTCCTGGATTTTACCAAATTGTCATAATCATGGTCTACATGCATACAACATGCCCACCAGATCTCCGCGAGAGTCTAACTACGCATTCCTGAGGCCATATGGAGTAATAAATGTTATCTGAACCTAGGTCGAAATATGCTTAGCTTTTGAGATATTTTCATTTTTATGTTAAAATTTTACTCTGAAAGTGGTGGAGGTGCTGGGATTGCGTATTTATTATGTATGAAAAATTTAAAAAGTTAAAAAGCATAATTCGACCTATGTTTCTATAACATTTACTACAACATATGCCCTCAAGAATGCGTGGTTAGACTTTCGCGGAAACCTGGTGGACACGTTGTATATGTTGCTTTAGAAACACTCATGTAAAAAATCGTATTTCATTTTATTCGATAGTTTTATTTTTCCATATAAACTGACCCATGATTGACTACTATCTCAACTGATGAAAAGTGCAGATGAGACCAAAGGACGCGTATATATTTTTTTAGGCATGATCACGCATAACTTTTTACAGAGTAGTCCGATTTTGCTAGTTCTTTTTTTATTGGAAAGGGTATATCCCGAAGTTGTTCCCATATAAATTTGAAAAAAACAACCCTAAGGGTAGGAAAACGGGATAATTGATGGTTCACTCACTGATTGCAATGTATCCAATAAAAAAGAATTATCAAAATCGTACTACTACCCTATACCCTGAAATTGGTCCCAAATAAATTTGAAAAAAAAATCCTATCCTAAGGGTGGGAAAATAGCGGTGATTTATTGTGAACTCCCAGATTTTAATGCTGAGTTGTGTATTACAAAAACTCACTATGTATGTATGAGCTTCAGATCTGTCAGTAATACGAAAAAACTAAAAACCATAAAATAAAAACTTTTTAACAAAAAATTAAACCGCCGAAAAAATTGAAAAGCAAAAAAATAATAAAAATTACTTTTTTTATTTAACCTTAATACTTGACTAAGTTCTTTAACTAATGTAAATGTTACTAGTAAGGAATTTTGAGTCGGTGCCAAACAGTCAATCCTTCGCCGGAAAATGTGCAAGAGTTCACGAGCGAGCGTTATGTCAGCGAGACAGCAACCCGAACGGGCACACACGTATGGCACGTGGTCGTTTGGCACCGGCACAGAATATACTATAATGCACCGGCTCAAAATTACTTAAGTCACTTACATTAGTTTAAGAACTTAGTTTATTATTATTTGCTTTTCAGTGTTTTTCGGCGGTTTAATTTTTTAGGGTTCCGAAGACAAATGGCAAAAAACGGAACCCTTATAGATTCGTCATGTCTGTCCGTCTGTCCGTCCGTATGTCACAGCCACTTTTTTCCGAAACTATAAGACCTGCGCTGGGGGGCTACTCCGAAATTCGAAAATCGAAGTTCGTATCGTATCGTCTTGCTCGCTCTTGTATTAAATACTATTAGCGTGAGAGGAATGGCACGATACGAAGTTCGAATTTAGCACTTCGTAGTATAAGGCCTGTTGAAACTTGTTGTTTATTAACAAAGCAGTTGCAATTACCTTTTCCCTTTTGATTGAATATCGGAATAAAAAGTAGCTAGTGCTATTTCCAGAGATAACAGTCAGCTGCAGAGAAAAGAACCGTTTTAAGAGGTCAAATAACATTTTCAGTTTTTTATTCATTAAATTTATTTATTTATAAAACTAACATAATATACGTACGGTTTATGAATCCGTTTAAATAGATACTTAATTAAATGCACTTAATCTTAAACAATTCTAGCTACATACATAAGAAATAACATAATGTAAATTTAGTAAAAAATAATATTGTTACATTTTTATCTAACTACTTATTTTAGACTAGCTTTTGCCCGCGACTCCGTCCGCGTGGAATTAGTAATTTGGGCAGCTTATTTTTTTATCCAATTTGCTTTTTCATCAATTATGGCTCTCCTTAGTTCACCGATATAAAAAAAATTACCCCGCCCCCCGCAACCCCCCCCCCCCCCCCCCGTCACCGTCCCCCCCACCGAACCCCCCCCCCCGCACACCCGCGTTCACATTCACCACCGTACCTACTCCCAAGTCACTACTTCTAAAAACTGTTCTATAAATTCTTCAAATAGACGTATCTTTCTTATTTGTGAACCGATTCAAATGAAACAAACACTAAATGTTAATCCAAGAAAATACCAACATAACAGTGAAAACCGCATCCTTCTAGGTTAAGCCGTTTCTGAGATTAGCGCGCACAAACGCACAGACAAACAGATAAACAGACAATAATTCTAAAAAACATTGTTTTGGGTTCTATTGCGCTAGTAAATAGCCCTAGTGACAGTTTTTCTCAAATATCTTCAATGTACAGACTCCGACTTGTTACAGATTTATTATATGTATAGATGTAGGTACAGTCAACTAATTATAATCTTGCGCCATCACAGTTGTCCACCTTGCCATTGTGACATTTGACGTCTTTCGATAAGCAATGTCTAGACAAATAAAATTATGGGTCATACACACCGTAAGAAACAAAAGTTGTCCTTCCTGTGGGCGACTCAGAGTCGCCAAACTTAAGATTTATATAATTGGGCCGAAAGTTCGTGACGCGTCCGACACGCGATGTAGGTATAAGTAAAGTACTTGACTAACTCTTAACTTCAGTTATGTCCACAGGAGAGACGCAAACAAAAAAATGTGTATGACCCTTATTTACTATGATAAGATTCTCCGGTGGGGTGGCCTAGGAATCAAATTGGTGGACTGTACCTAATCTAATATATAAAAATCTCGTGTCACGGTGTTTGTTACCGAACTCCTCCGAGACGGTTTGACCGATTGTTATGAAACTTTTTTCTCCGTGTTCGGTAGGCCTGAGAATAGGTCGTAGGCTATTTTTTATACCCCTATTCTTCGCGGACGGAGTCGCGGGCAACAGCTAGTATTTAATATTTATCTTCGTAGGTACTATATTGCTTTTTAATTCGCCATTATTATTACTGAATAAAATAATAATATCAAGACACATTGAAATGAAAATACAAGTGCCTACGTGTATGCATTCACATGTTGTTGCAATGAAATTTTCATAGTTTAGGAGGTGTAGTCAGCAGATTGAAGTGGATTAGTGTTGCTGTGTACCTATTCCGCGGAATAGAAAATACAAAGTGAAATGTTTTGTGGAATAGCGGAAAGATTGACGGCTGTTTTTAAAAAAATGTAGCCATCACCCGATAGTTGTAAAACTGTGCGATAGCCGTCTCGAAAATATTACATTGTAAAATGAACTCTATGCGAAAGCATTTGGATTCAACACTGCTAAATACATGGAGCGGCTGGGTGAATACTCGAGCGTTTTGACCGCGCGGTTAAACGTCATTACCATTCGACGATTATTACCACAACCGAAGGACGAATCGCGCGAAATTTCATCAAACTAGATTCAGCATCGGTACTGTCTTAAGTTTTCATAAAAAGTTAACCCTAAGCATCATTCATTTTAATAATTTCTGCTCAAATAGTAATGACTGAATATTTACCCGGCTACAGAACTACCGGATGGGACTCAAATTAACAAGTTATTTGACAATTAAATTGACGACTCGCTGTGCTCAGATGAACGTTTCTATAATCAGCGTGTCTCGTTGACATTCCATATCCTTTTGTTTTTTCTACTCCGTGTGCGGAGCCCAAAATTATCTACGCACCCCCTTTATCACGTACCTACTTATCGTATCTAGTAAAGTCGTGTGTAGATCGTTTTAAACTCCACGACCACAACTCATCCACTGATGCTGCTGACTCTTTTAACTATTAGTTTCGCCTCCTGTCCATGTAATTAACGACATTCAAACTAAGTATTGATCCAACGTTCAGTTTAATCTATTTTCTAAGCTAAATACAAGTTATTTACTACATTAGATCAGACGGCCTTTGAATATTGCAGTCGCCATGAAACGCTTTATTGCACTCAGACTTGCAATAGGTTATTAAAATAAGGTTAAGTATTTTGCCTCTTGTTATTTATAAATAAGTATATTTTCGTCATGTGCTTGCTACGTTTACGCCATTTGCATTGTAACATCGTCCCACAGCGGGAAATATGCGGCATGGTTATGCTATGTGGACCAAAAGTGCAGATGAACTACCACCTACAGCACAGTTTTGCAATTTAAATTAAAAATTACTTTTTTTTACTAATCATTCTATCGAGTCCTGTGTGTTGCATAAATGTTTAGCTAGTTAAGTAGGTAAGTATATTGTGAATTATGATACGATGTGTAACTGTCTTGTTATTCACACTTCCTGACTTGTAGCAAGACGTTACCCGGCGTGAACGGGCCATTATATCGCCTAATGTCTTAAAATCTACTGTTCAATGAGATGCGTCGTCGTATTCCGCGAACCTTTCAACTAGTCTCGCGACGTATTTGCGCAGGATGTCTTGGCGCATGCGCCCTACGTCGAGAACCTCTTCGTGGTTGGCTTCGCTGTCCGTGTCGTCGTTTGTTACACATTCGTTGGTGACCAGCGACATTCCGAATACGCGCATGTCGCAATGTCTGGCTATGATAACCTGAAAATTTAATTATATATTAAGCGGTGGCTTTGTTGTGCTTCCATTGTATTAGGAGTTGTTTTCGGTTTCTGCAATAGTTGTGAATGTGGCAATTTTCCCAATCAAAGCCCTTGGGCTGAAGCTCGATCTCATTCGATCTGCCCTAAGTGGCATTAGCAAAGCGTCCCCGTTGCAATTGTTTTTAACCCTCGACACAAAGGGGTGTTATAGTTAGATTCGTATTTTGTGTGTGCGTGTGTCTGTCTGTATGTGGCATCATAACTCTTAAACGGGTGAACCGATTTGGACGCGGTTTTTTTTTATTTGAAAGCAGGTTTCTTGGCGATGGTTCTTAGACATATGTCATCAAAATTGGTCCAGCCGTTTCAAAATTATCAGCTCTTTCGTACGCTGCGAAAGAGATCTTAGACTTATATTGTAGGCGATAGGCTAGCAACCTGTCAAAGACGTGACATCAACTTGAATGTAAATTTCTGGTGAAAGGTCTTTGCAGTGTTCATTTTATTGTATTTATTACGTTACAGGTTGTCTGCTTGGAATATGAACTCAAATAGCGCAATTACCTCATGTACAGTGGACATGCCGACGGCGTCTACTCCCACCATCTTCAACATGTTGAGTTCCGCTACGGTTTCGAAGTTCGGCCCACCGAGGCACGTGTAAACACCTTCTCGGACTATATTGTCGATGTTCAGTTCCTTCGCTATCTGAAAGGAAGGTAGCAATAATAGTACATTGTGCATCTAGGGCCGTAAGTAGGGGATTACTAACGAAAGTCAATTAGAAGCCCGACGCCGAAGGCGGAGGGCTTTTAGACTCGAGTTTGTAATCCCCTTACTGCCCGTGATACACACAATGATTTTCATCACATTGCGAGAAAAAAAATCCAAAAATATTTTTTTTTTTGTCTCTAAACACTTAAATTCAATAAAATAATGGCTACCCGCCAATACAGATTGTTACTTTTTTCGAGTCATCTACCATAGATAATGTTAACTGTGTTAGTTTAGAATTCGAAAGGTCATACGGCCAGATTCTGCCAACATGTTTAAAAAAATATTTTTACTAAAATTATTGCAAAACTATTTGATATAAATTTAAAATATAAAAATAACGAATTTTCATGAAGCGTAGATAAGTTACGCATTGGATGCGGATGGCACAGGGCCGATCTGTTTGGAGAGCCTTGGGGGAGGCCTATGTTCAGCAGTGGACGTCTTTCGGCTGAAATGATGATGATGATGTAGATAAGTTTTGTGTTGTAAAATTTGGGTTATAGCTAAGTTTTAAAGATAATAAATAAAACGTTGGCTGACTTGAAACCTCCTTAGTCTGAAATGACTTGTTTGCAAATTTTAAAACTAAAGTTAGAACTCCCTTGGGTAGAAAAACTGTACGTAAATCCATAACTCCCTTAAGAACAATTTAGGCCATTGTCATTTAGTATGTATACAGGCATGGAATAACACCATTGACGAGCAATTGAGATGAAAAGGTACTTAACTCATCCTTACTAATATTATAAGTATATGCGAAAGTAACTCCGTCTGTCATCGCATAGGTACAGTCAGAAGCCAAAGTGGATGAGCGGTTTTTCTGCCCTAAATAATCTACACACGACTCCATTTTCAAAGTGATAAGAGAGTGGGTAGATCATTTTGAGCACAACAACCGCTGGTCCTCTTCTATTGCTGACTGTATTTCCAGCGATATTGAAATATGAGTTCCGAATGGTACCTATTTTCGAGCACTGTGATTCGAAAAATCGGTTCCCTGGTCCCACTGTCGTCTGGTGTTATATGGACCACAGAACATATAATAAGAGGAGTAGAAATATTATCGTGTGTATTTCCTGTTGTTGTTGTATTTTCTGTTATTAGAAATACCAAAAAAGAAGCGACATCGATGTGCACACGCTTTTTGGGTTTTCATGGGTTTTAGTAAATTACGATAATAGACAATGAAACGTATTTAAACCTTTTTTTCGACCACAATCTCTTAAATCTCAGCCATTACCCATTGCTCGAACAACTAACAATGTCATTTCTGTTACACTTATTATCTGTACTGTGGTATGGACAGACTCTTTAAAAAACATTATCTAAAATTGGTACCTATTGTCATATGTTAAAGATAGTCAGCATACATTAGAAGGACGTTAGAAGGACGTCTTTGTTATGTACCGTTGGTACTGCACAACTTGAGATAACCCGGGTTAAGAATTGTAAACACAATCAACTTGTAGTATAGCAAGAATCGTAAATATTTATAGCACTTAATGACATTAGCTCGATTGTCTGATGTAAAAAGATCATATATGTACTATTCGAAAGAGCTGAAAATTCTGAATAAAACTGTACTCAACTCATTTTCCCCATTTTGTCCCTCAACTCAATTGAACCTACGGTCGACGATATATCTATTAGTTATTAGTTAGTCGTTTTTATTCGTACTTAAACATAAGTATGTTTAAGTACGAATAAAAAACGAGTACGAGTAATTATGTTTAAGTATGATGAATTATTTATTGAATCAGGCGTTACTTTGCGGAAGTCCATATTAATGAACTAAAACAATTACTTTGCTCACCCGCGACCTTAAAAGGTTAGAAGGTCGCGGGTGAGCAAAGTAATTGTTTTAGTTTATGATGAATTATGTTTATCCGTTACCTAGTACCCATAACACAAGCTTTGCTTGCATGGGACTAGGTTAATTGGTGTCATTTGTCTAGCGATATTTATTTTAAATAGGCGCCAGGTGTTCCGGCGTCAAACAAAACTTACTTGTTTTGCTATTTTCCTATACTCGGCGTTGTACGCTCTGCTCATCGGGGGGAAGCGAGGCCCAAACCTCTCGTCATTGGGGCCGTGAAGGGGGTTGTTGCCAGCGAATCCCATGAGGTTGATGTGGTCTTTTACTATCATGAGGTCCCCAATTTTGTAGTTGGGGTTGAGACCCCCTGCGGCGTTGGTAGCGATAAGAGTTTTAACTCCCAATAGCTTCATCACGCGAATTGGTAGGCAGCACTGAAAGGAAAATTAATACTGAATATAATAATTATTTTTTATACCCACATTTAGGTAAATAATATAGAAGCTCTGGGCAGCTATCACGATTTGACATTTTCTCCATCTTTTTGGTCAATAGGTACTTCTATTTTTTTATATGATGATTTTCTGCTAGACTACAGGCTGGTATTATATTTTTGTCCGGCTCTAGGCTTCTTGTAGTTTGGCACTTCGTAATAATAGTGCTTTTCAGAGTTGCTTGAATATATAGGTAGGAAAAATCGCACTAATCCTATGTTATGCATTTATTCCCTTTTGGTTTTAATTTTATTAAAATTAAGTCTGCTCATAGTGAGATGGCAAAGATCGGGGTTTAGTGCGTAGTTATTAACAATTTTAAATCCGGGATGTCCCAAAATAAATATATTTTTTGTACCTAAAAGTGATAATATGTGACTCAATTATTGCGTAACTAAGTGACCATGATTTTTTCTTATTAGTCGGTTCCCTAACATAAGTATCCACTTTTCTATGCAACTAGTATGGAAAAGTGGATACTTAAGTTAGGGAACCGACCCTACAACTTAACCTCTCGCCTGATACTTAGTCCTTGAGTTTTGGGACACTTGTATATTACCTGCTTAGTTGTTAGTTAAATTATATTGCTAGTTCATTGAATCAGGCGTTACTTTGCGGAGGTCCATATTAATGAACTGAAACAATTACTTTGCTCACCCAGGCAAATTTGAGTGAGCAAAGTAATTATTCGAGTTTATTGCTAGTTCTTTAAACATTACCACAATCTACTGATGTCGAACGAAGATGCTTCGAGTCCCATTTTTTCCTCTTCCCATTGTTAGTGAAAATAATATGTTTGAATTTAAGCCGCAACAAACAGCCGTCTGTGTTATCTTAATGCGACGTTTACCCTCTCATTGTGATGCTAATAAAAACAAGAGATAACCTCGCCGCTGGGGGTCGAACGAATAGCTTGCATCAGCCGCGTTTATTTTCCATCGATCGTTCGGGAATGTTTATCTAAAGACGCAACGGAGGCAGAAGCCACATTGCGTGAGACCTTGAATATTAAAAAATTAACTCAGAGGGATATTGCTTTCATTATTTAACCAATAAATTCTACTTTCATTGCTCATTTTCGTTTTAGGAATTGAACTCATCAAATGCAATGACAAAACATAGAGTCAAGTCAAAACTTGACAGATAAAATATTGTACGTATCCCAACAAAAAACGCGTCACATCTCGGTTGACATCATTTGTCCATAAAAAGTGACAAAATCCCATAAACAGCCAAGCCGAGGCGATATAAGAAAGCGATTAGTTTCGGCTATAATCAAGCCTGTCGTGGGATTCCGCGTGAGTTGTTGTGCTACTATGAATGCACATGAATTCCGAAAAATTTGGAAGTGCGAGTCCGGACTGGAACCCAGGCTCCTCTAAGTGAGAGGCAATAGGTAGGTCAAATCATTATCACTTACATGACTTTTTCACTACATAAACTCATTAGTTTTTCATAATAATAATACCTATTGATAATACCTACATATACCTATTATGTTATAAGCTGGTGGTGGGAATTGTGTTTTTATACGTATTTTATGGCTTGACAGAAAGCAATTAATTATTATTATTATTGTTTCTCGTAAAACAATGCCAATTTAAATAAGAACCTTGCTATGCTACCAAATGTTAAACTAACTACCACTAACTACTACTAACTTTTTATGGTAGCATAGCATACGGTTGTGGTAACTCCGAGGATGAGCTCTGGTTGAGTTCGAAACGCGTCAGTGTAGCTTGGTGGTGGTGATAGTTGTGTTTATGTGATTTGTGTGTGTTCGTACAGTGTGGAGGTGGAGGAACTGCATGAACACACATTTCTTGCATAAACGTAACTATTGTAAGGTCGCGGGTGAGCAAAGTAATTGTTTTAGTTCATTAATATGGACCTCCGCAAAGTAACGCCTGATTCAATAAATGATGTTTTTGTTGACACGGCACTTGTTTATTGTGAGAATGTCCTACAGTGGCTCAGGAATTAAATGATGGGACTGTACCTAGTCTTGCTTCAACAGACACCTGATATACGAACATTTTTTTTCCGAAAAATGTTTTAGATTATGTAATTTATTGAATCAGGCGTTACTTAGCGGAGGCCATATCAATGAACTGAAACAATTACTTTGCTCAGCCGCGACCTTATTATAGATATGCACGAAATGTGTGTTCATGCAGTTCCTCCACCTCCACACTGTACGAACACACACAAACCCAACTATCCACCAACAAAGTACACTGACGCGTTTCGAACTCGACCAGATACATCTTCGGAGTTCATAACGCTACATGAACTTTTAAGATGTATCTGGTTGAGTTCGAAACGCGTCAGTGTAGTTTGGTGGCGGTGATAGTTGGGTTTGTACGATTTGTGTGTGTTCGTACAGCGTGGAGTTAGATTAACTGCATGAACAGACATTTCTTGCATAAACGTAACTATCATAAGGTCGTGGATGAGCAAAGTAATGTTTTCAGTTCATTTAGATTTTGTATCATTGGTATATATCGTAAAATTTCATCAACTTATGTAATTTACGTTTTATTAAAATCAATTATTAAGTGGGTGTGTTCTGTGTATTCTGACCCGTGTGATGTCAGGTTTAGAATTACACCTCTCTATTTTTAACCCCCTACACAAAAAGAGGGGTGTTATAAGTTTGACCGCTATATGTGTGTGTGTGTGTGTGTGTATCTGTCTGTGGCATCATAGCTCTTAAACGGGGAACCGATTCGGATGTGGTTTTTTATTTGAAAGCAGTTTCTTGACGATGGTTCAAGACATGTTTCATCAAAATTGGTTCAGCCGTTCCAAAGTTATCAGCTCTTTTGCTAGCTGCGGAAGGGATGTTAGACGCAGAATGGGCATTTACTTTATTTTCAAAATATGTGTGACCAAATTGCGTCGGGGTTTAAAAATTTTTAATTTATAGTTATTTCCGTGGATGTCGTATAGACCCTACCATCTTTACCACCTTTATATCTTTCACCACTTTTATCTAACTTTTCAACTAAAATTTCTAAAAGTATCTCCTAAGTATTTGGATCGGTTTAAAAGTTTAAGTAAGTGCCTGACACAACTAGTGCGTTGTTAACTGAATGCATGTTTTTGTTTACGAACTAAATAACGTTAGGTTATTTTATTTATTATAAATGGGAAGATTTTGCATTATACGGTATCTTATTTATTTAAGATTATCGTTATCATGTATATACTTACCTACGTTGCGTAGGCTCAGAATGAATCACGAATATTAATATGACAATTTTCCAATGGAAAATTCGTTTATCATGTCATGAATAATCCTAGACGACATCGGAAAACTCGGTTGATAATGATAACTAAACGGTGGTGTACAATTTCTTCCGGATATTGTGAAACAAGATGAATAGCGCTTCGCGTCAGTGTTGCCAAGTCAGTGGATTTTCCACTAGATCTGGTGGTTTAGACGCTCTTTTTAGCGGATAAATATTGAATTTAGTGGCTGGTGGATTTTTCTGGTGGCTTAGATTGCTTCAGTTAGTGGTAAGGTACGATATTCAACCACTAGTAAGATTTACATAAACACTCTATTTAGTAAAGAACGACTGAAAGAAGTGTATTTTTTTGCTGTGTAGGCGACACAACACAACTATGTGTTGGTTTTCGGAGATTCCCCGAAAATAGTTTGTCAATTTCTTGAATAATTTTGATTATGTACTTTATTTGTATTGCGACTGGGTTTAGTTTGATTTGATTAAAAGATTTATTTTTGTGTATTTTCTATGCGCAAACAAATTACAACGGTCGGGATTGTATAGTGGTTTTCCGGTGGTTTGAGAGACCTTTAACCTTAGTGGTTTTCTGGTGGATCGCGAGGCCGTAATTGGTGGGTTCATAAAAATAAAGTTGGCAACACTGCTTGGCGTCTCGAACCTTTATTTTTTCCATTTTTGTTACAATGGCTATGGTACCTAACAAAATCAAAAAATAGCGATTCGCGGAAAATAGAAAATAAGCATACTGATGATGAAAAAGAAAAATACCAGTTATATTTCCACGTTGTACTGCAATAATAATGTATCGTATGTAAATAATGAAGGTTGACGAATGCGGAAATTGCATCTCGAGGTTCTAACATACCACTAACTTACAACTTTAAATTATAACTTTAACTCTATCGGCTGGGCAATTAGGTACTTACCATCCAAAGAGGGTATCCTTCGTAGTAGTGGAATCTTCCCTGCATAACAACGACCTGGACTCCTTTGAGTTTGCCGAACACCAGTCTTCCGTGATGTCCTTCCACTGTGCTGATCGGGAAGTTAGGGATTTCTTCATAGTCAATGCTTTCGGAATTTTCAATTTGCTCTGCCAGGGAGCCTGATACAAAGAATGACGTTCATACAAGATTCTTAAAGATAGTAAAGATGAGAAGCAGTCACAGTCTGATGTTAATACTTTCATCTTTTACTGTTAGTAGCTACAATTGTTAGAAAAGATTAAGGTCAATGCTATTCGTATAAGTATTTTTTGTATGTTTGATTGAGCATATGAAGTATCAGTCGCACTCCAAGGATCCCAATTCAAGATTTGCTATCATAAAACGATCGAATAAATTACATATTTTAATGTCAATCAATTAGCATTTTATAAACTGTCATTAAACGGAAATTTTACAACTAATGATTGTCGAATAGAGTTAATTGAATAAAATTAAGTACAGGTTTATTATCATTAGTCAAATTTATGTAAATAAAAATCAATTGCATATTTTCGATTTGGCCAAAAAGTTAATTACGAGGTAGTTTCTATCGACGTGCTAAGCTATTTGCCGAAGTTAACGGACATCAAAGAAAACACGGTGTATAAAATAGCATGCCTAAGTAACGAAAATTAATAAATACCATCATTCCAATACGCACCCAACCCAGACCCGCAAATGATCCCGATATGTGGCCGTATCGAGGTTCGGGAGAGCAGGAAATTGGCCGTCTCTAGTAGAGTCTCATACGAATACCTGTGGGCAGAAGAAAACATTAAAAATAGCACTTTGTTTCATGACTAATCATTGCTTATTAAGATTCAATTTTAATTTATGCTGATAAACGAACAATACTACTTAATCACAGTTACCACAAGTTATTAACTGCTAAAAATGTGATTTGTGCGAGTGGCTTTAGCATAATTTTAAAGTCTAGGTACCTATTAAGTTGAGACATGAACAGGCTTTTTAATATAATAATGCCTACTAAACAAACAATAGTACATTGTTGTAGAGGCTGGAAAGTAAGCAATAGATGGACGAGTTTGTTTGAGGGCCGACGCGTAGCGGAGGCCCTCAAAAGTACGAGTCCATCTATTGCACTTTTGGCCGAGACTAAACATTGTGCTTTTCATGACTAATGCGAGGAAATCATCATCATCATCATCATAATCATCCATCCCGTCCATCCGTCCATCCCGTCCATCCCGTCCAATCCGTCCATCCGTCCATCCCGTCCATCCCGTCCATTCTGTCCATCCGTCCATCCCGTCCATTCCGTCCATCCCGTCTATCCCGTCCATTCCGTCCATCCCGTCCATCCGTCCATCCCGTCCATTCGTCCATCCCGTCCATCCGTCCATCCCGTCCATTCCGTCCATCCGTCCATCCCCTCCATCCCGTCCATTCCGTCCATCCGTCCATCCCGTCCATTACAAATACAAATACAAATACAAAATCATTTATTGCCACAAAATACAAAGAGAGCACAAATAAGCAAAATAAAAACAATAGGTATATGACTACAAAGCATATTGTGGCAAAAGGAACCGGCTCAGCAATAGCCGAACCCGCGCGGCGCCGCGAGGGCTCGGCGCTGGTTCTCAGCCGGGCCCTTCCGACTCTGAGCGAATAAACTATTCTTGAGATAGTAGTTGACACAAAATTATGATCTATAAATTTAAACAGAGAACATTTAATAATAACTTATTTAGAATTATAACCTAAATTTAATATTAAAAAAATAAACAGGTTTCCATTCCGTCGATCCGTCCATCCCGTCCATCCCGTCCATCCAGTCCATCCAGTCCATCCCGTCCATCCCGTCCATCCGTCCATCCCGTCCATCCCATCCATTCCGTCTATCCGTCCATCCCGTCCATCCCGTCCATTCCATCCATACGTCCATCCCGTCTATCCCGTCCATCCAGTCCATCCCGTCCATCCCGTCCATCCGTCCATTCGTCCATTCGTCCATCCCGTCCATCCCGTCTATCCAGTCCGTCCGTCCATTCATCCGTCCATCCAGTCCGTCCGTCCGTCCGTCCGTCCGTCCGTCCGTCCGTCCGTCCGTTCGTCCTTTCATCCATCCATCCATCCATCACATGCAGCAGACGATTACTTTTGATTGGTCCAATAGTGTCGTTTCAGCACGCCAGGAATGAAATTCAGAAATTATCTTTCAAAAAGTCGTATCGTATTATGAAATACATATACAGATACGTCCTGTTTTCAATTAGTGTAACATTGTTGTCGTGTTTGCGCGCCATAAATGAGTCAGCTGTTAAATGTACATATATAGGCAATTTTGAGTACTGGATTTAGGTTATCTATGGCCACATTTTCGAGCAGTGTCGTGAAAATGTCTTTTTTTTGTTAAAATTAGGCACTTAAATCGAATCGAAACTTTAATTTCAGGAACCCCTTTGATTAAATGTTACCTGTTCATGTACGTTTTCATTTTTGTAGTGAGATATTCAGTCGGAAATAGAGGTACATACATGACAACGGTGGTTCTATATTCTTAACTTAACGGCAATACAATAACTAATTATCTGTATTTAATTGTCCCGTAAATAACAATCTAAGACCTATACACGTGTTGTGTCAGGTTTCTGATGACGTGAAATTTCATTTCAATAATGATATTTGATTCACCTTCAGAAATTGACGAGCACCTTAATTGAACAATGCTTTTAGGCATGGATCAAAACTAATCTCTTTTACCACAAGCTAGGGTTGAAGTTTCTTGAAAACAACTTTGATACTTCGTCAGTTTTGCGTGTGAAACAGAGGTGGTGCAGTCATGATTATGGTCATTTTGTTGATTCTTCCGTGCAACATAACGAGCGCTGGCCTTAACTACTTGATACGTGATTGACCAGATTCCTTTGAGGGTATTGGTACTATAAATACCGCAGGTTTCTGTTTTAAGGATAAATGATTAAAGTAACAAGTTGTCAGCTAATTCTGCCGCGTATCTGTATTTGCAAATGTGCCTACAATTGCCTTTGGTTAGAAAAAAAAAATGTATTTTTTTATATTCTTTTCTCACAGGTTAGGCCAATTTAAGAAACTAATTTGAATATTTAAAAATTTGGTCGCGTATTTTTTTTTTAATTTAATTTGTTAAATACAGGAATATTGACAAATATCTCATGCAACATTGCTTTTACTCCGTTAATGAATTTTTTAAGCCTGATGATAAATAATAATTGTATTCATACTGACATTAATATATATTTTTTTTTTTTTTGGATTCCTTTGACATTATTTTTTTTTTCCCTCTATATTAAAACCAGTTTGACATTAAATGTAACCTTAGACTATAAGATAAATTTTGAATATTTGTATATTGCATGTGCAACAGAATATGTGTGGACATCAAATTTTATTAACATCCATATTATGTAACCATATTCTTTGCAAATAAATATTATATTATTATTATTATTATTATTATGGTTGACCGGATATACGTCATCCAGTAGCTCGAAACTCTTGATTTCCTTTGCCCATCTGCTTAGAGAAAAAATACTGTTATCTGTCATTCGTACGTCGTCATGTCGTCAATAAGTTTCTAACCTTCTGGTTCTGAAAGTCTATTTTCCACGATAATTTTTGAAAAAATGCTTACCAGTGGAAACTCCGGTGAAAAATTTGTCAAGGCTGACACGCTCAATCTACCCAAAATGCGAAATAGGTCCATTTACATACATCAATATGATCTTCGCAGCAGTACAAGAGAGATATCCTAAAATATTCGACATTTGCAAGACGACACCTGTTCTCACGTAGATCTTCCCTAACACGGACGAATATTTTGCCGGGGCTATTCATGGAGTCATTTGAACAAATAAAACACTTTCTATAGTCCATTTTTTAGTTTCAAAAATGAAAATAGCCTTTTTGTTTTGTTTCCTATCCTATTGACATCAGTTAAATTTAAATGACATTTTGACAGACATTGACATTTTTTTTTAAGTGAAGCGTGAGAGCAAAGGTAAAAGAAAAATGCCTTTGAACCTTTGATGACGTTATTTGAAGATCAAATGAAAGACATTAGTTTTTTTGGAATATCTCCGCTATTAGCTGTTTATTTTTAAGTCCGACTACAGAAAATGGTTGTATAACATTATTCCTCAATGATAAAAATATAAAAAAATACAAAAAAATATTTAACCAAAGGGAATTGATGGAGTCCAAAAACATGGACACCATAAAACTGGTTTTTAAAGTTAGTATGAAAGTTTTCAGTTCGTGTCACACTGGAACTTTTTCCATTTACAAATACCTACCTATTATAATCATCATCATTTCAGCCGAAAGACGTCCACTGCTGAACATAGGCCTCCCCCAAGGCTCGCAAATATTATCAATTGATACATGTTTTAATAGATGTGAGTTTAGGAGTCGTATCGTCTCGTTAATGTACACGCACGTGTATATCCCTAAGTATAAACTGCTTTTGATTGTTTCTTGTTAACCCTCATTGACATTTATCAAAGAATATTTGTGTAAATAATGTTCGAATTTGTTTCCGTAATAATAAAATCAATAAATCATTCATTAGATTTTTTAGTCATTAGCATTTAGCTGAATGTTTAATTACGTATTTGAAAAATATGATTGCGATGGAACGTGGGTAAGATGGAAATTATGTGAAACAAAACTTACATTTTACTGGTTCCGTTGCTGGTTCCGTTTCCATTTTCCGTTTCCACTTCCGGCAGCGCAGTTTTCTTAGCGAGCACAAACTCTCCGCTGCTGTTTAGTACTTTTTCATTAACGGGAGCCATGATTTATTTAACGCGTTCCTAGGAATAGATAAGATCAGTGGAATGTTCTACTGTGTTCGATGTCCGAACATGCAATGCGGGATCCTGTGGTCTCAGTTAGTTTTATATCTCCTAGCAATGATGAGGCCAATATACGTTTTGCCCGGTTTCTCGTGTTTGTAGCGGCTTATCAGCAGTCGAACTTTATTTCGTCATGATAAACTTTTAGGGGTCAAATCTTTAATCTAGGATATTACATTGTTAAGATTGTATATTATTATGTAAACGCAATAAATTGATGAATGAAAAATACGTCTGATGAAAATCTGAGGTGAGTCAATGGATTCTCAAGATTTAATTTAACATTAACAACAAATAAGTGTATCCAACCAACAAAACATTTCGGTGGATAAAAAACAATCACCCCTACTTCCTGATTTTTTTTTTAAATATTTAAATAGAAGCAGGTATTTATGCAATAAAAAGAAACATTATAATTTGAAAACTCTGTACCTAAAAAGTAATTCACGGTCTAACATAATAGTAGATTGTTCAACAAGGGACTAAAACAAGCCATAATGACACGAGATATTTAGCCACCCGAGCGATAGCGAGGGAGGCTATAATTCGAGTTGTCATTATGGTAGTTTAGTCCCGCGTTAAACACTCTACTTTTCACTTTGAATGCGAGGAAAAAAACGACGTACAAAATTACTTTTGTACAACGTATGCTCAATACGAGCAATGGACATCTGTTCAAAATTCAAATAGCAAAAATAAAAAACCGCTGTCTTTTCTTTTCTTTTATATTTTTTTGTAAAGTGACGCTTTAAATGCTTGCATAATTAGCCAACAGATTCTAACTTAAAGACTAAGATGTTAAAACGAATTGGATGTAAGAATGATAATTGTTCATTCATTAGAATCGGCAAATAAATTAACCTAATTGATCTAAGTTCACACACAAAATATATTGTTAACTGAAACACTTCCCCGTGAATAAAGAAACGACTTTTTAAGTTTATTTTCTATATGCCAATTCTTTGTTAAATTATATCTAATTATACTTTCTATTTACTATTAAATGCAACTGACATAGCATTATTTTGAAGTCACGCCATATTAACTTTCAAACGTAACAGCTCTATCTACCGTAAACTCCAGCACTGCTTTGCCGACAGTGCGGATTGCTATTTTATCGACAGAGCAGGGAACTGCTTTGCCGACAGCGTTTTTAAAAAAAAACAAATTAAAAAACACCTAAGCTAAAGGAAATCTTTCTTTACATGCAAAATAAAATGAATTCATCTTTAATATTTTATAATTAAATAGATTAAAATTCGTAATTATTCAATGTGTTTCACGAAATTATTATTTTTTAAATATTTTTTATACAGTTGTCATTTTGAGGTTATTTCCACGCCCTAAAGGCTTCCACAGACCGAAGCGCAGGGCGCTACAGTGCGTCCGCAGCGCGCTTCGGTCTGTGGAAAGCTTTAAAATTGTCTATACCCAGTTACTGAAAATGGCGATAATCCTCCATTCACAAACACCGTGATTGGCAGTATAGGGGTTTCCATAGTCAATTAAAAAAAAATTACTTTAATCCCAAGAGATCAAAAAAGAGCTTTAGTCCCGATATGCAGACTAAAGTAACATTTTAAGAGCATGAGAAGTGAAAAACATTATAATATTATACCCGCATCGGCTTGAAAACCGTACCCTGAGTGTAAAAACGGGACTCTATTTATTACTGAGACTTCGCTGTCCGTCTGTCCGTCTGTCACCAAGTTGTATCTCATTAACCGTGATAGCAAGACAGTTGAAATTTTCACAGATGATGTATTTGGGTTGCCGCCATAATAACAAATACTAAAAAACAGAATATAATAAATATTTAAGGGGGCTCCCATACAACAAACGTGATTTTTTTTGCCGTTTTTATAAATAATGGTACGGAACCCTTCGTGCGCGAGTCCAGCTCGCACTTTGCCGGTTTTATAGTTTCCGTTGGTTAAAAACACAATTGGTATACAGCCAAAGAAATAAAAATGTGTTTTCATTACCTTGTTTTTAACGTACTTAAGATGCTGACATTTAGACTTTTAAACAAAAAGAGACAATTTTCCGTACTTACTGCGACATACGAAATGAATGTACTTACATAAGCAGTAAGTAAATATTTAGGTGGTAAAATGTCTACGTAGTAGAACGAGTTAACTAATTTTATCAGAAACTTTTGAACTGTAGTAATTTATAGAATTTATTTCAGTTCAATAATGACTCTCCCTGAACTATTTAGAGTTAAGACTTAAAAAAATTATGACATCAGCTGATACATATTTAGTTTGCTCACGATATGTTCAGTTTCACACAAAGGATTTAATAGTGTAATCTGTTGTAATATCACATGTTTTCTGATCACCTGATAATGTCTTGAGTGGGTCGCCGCGATGCTCACTTGTTATCATATCAACTAGTGCTGGGGGCTGGGCTGTTACATAAGACAATATTGTTTTACTTATGACGGGCAATTTTCGTTGCTATCGCTAATCGCTATTTAATTTTTGGGTACCTACCCGTATTAAAGAAGAATATTCCGAAACAAAATTAAATAGTTTGCCCTTCATTGTGCGCATTATGCACTATTTCTTAAACGCATTCGCTACCGGCTGTCATAATCACAACTTCTTCAGCTGCCACAAACGCACATGTGTGTTCAAATGACGCCAAACAATGACAGCGGCACTAGGTGAAAGTCACGAAAACGTAATGCGTTCCCGGCCGTGAATGTGTTAAAACCGACCTCAATTTGATTAAATGTGATGAGGCACAATAAAACAATAATTTCAAGACGCGACAGCACTAAAATAATATTTTATTTTAGCGCTGAAAACCAAGTTAATTTTCAATTGATTGCAAAATTAGATCTTAGTAGCTGCTTTAAAACAATTAAATAGTTAGCCGATTGAGCTGGTATACAAGTGACGTCATAATTAGCAATTGCCGTGCAACATCTATTGGGAAATCCTGATTTGACAGCACATAAAAAGTACGTTAGTTGATTGGTGGTGTCATTATCCCTAATGTAGAGTCAATCAGTATTTTGTCATATTTAAATCATGTTTGTCATTAGATCTTGATGAAATATTGGACGCTTTATTATATAGAGATAAGGAGTTGAACAGATGACAAGTAAGTACCTATTTGTACCCGACTGCAAGGAAAGGGTTATGTTTTGTACTAAGTTTTTAGAGTTCCGGGGCTAAAATGGCAAAAACGGAACCTTTATAACTAGTTCAGTTATCAATTTTTATTTTGCAAAAGAGGGCTATCAGAGCGATATATAACTTAAGGACACGCGATTCTTTAAAATCTTTTTTTAAAGAAATAGGTATCCTAACCCTGCCGTCGTATATATTTGAAATAATCATGTATGTAAGAAAAAACATATGTGATTTTCCCACTAACGTCGATAAGCCAAAGGCTACTAGAAACACAGGGAAGCTTAAAGTTCCATCTTACAGACTGGCTAAAACTAAAAAGTCGTTTCTGGGAAGCTGCATACGTTTTTATAATAAAATTCCGAAAACAATAACCGAACAAACTGATACAAAATTCAAATCCATTGTGAAGAAGACATTATATCTAAGGCGTACTATAAAATTAATGACTATATCATGGACAGGGATGTTTGGAAATAATTCCGATCCGCATTGGCGATCCCTAGTCTCAAATAGCGTATCTACTGTGTTAAAAAATTTAATTGTATTAAATACTTTAGATGTATGTCATTTAATAAAAATGTAGATCTGATTGAAAAAAATATACCTTGTTGAGTTTCTTGCCGGTTTCTTCTCAACAGGGTTTTTTCCGAACCGGTGGTAGATTTTTCGACGTTCATAGGAGCATCAATTGATGCCTAAATTGAATAAAGAATTTTGACTTTGACTTTTTGACTTTTCGCCATGTCTGTCCGTCCGCCCGTCCGTCCGCGGTTTAGCTCAGAGACTAATTTAGGGCTAGAAAGCTATAATTTTGCATGGACATATGTAGCAATTTTATCCGGACAAAGTGAAAAAATCAAAGGTAAAAAAAATATTTTTAGGGTACGTTCCATATACGTAAAGGGGGGTGATTTTTTTCTCGTCTGACCTTACAGTGTGGGGCATCGTTGGATAGGTCTTTTAAAATAATTTCAAAGTCGTCGAGACGATTTTTCTATTTAGTGATACCTACGTTTGCGAAATATTCAATCTTAAAGTGCAATTTTTTGTTAGAATCGATCGTTCCCCCCTCTAAAAGCTAAACTGTTGGTATAACAATTTTGAAAAATCACAATTGAAGAAACATGACAAATTAACAAGGAAAACTACAGCGGCTAAGTTTGCTTGAGAATTATTAGTATTAGTAGAGGAAATAGCAGCCTGACCTGTAAAATATTGCTTGTTTAATACGGACAGTATAATTAATAATAAAATTAATAAGATATGCAAGGATTTTTTCTTAACGGCTGCGGAACCCTATCTTGGGCGTGTCCTGTCCTCTTGCCCTGTCCTGTTCTGCGCTCTTGGCCGGTTTTTTTTTTATTTAACTTACAATGATAGTATATACGTAACGTAAATTGTCTTCAAACATTGTAAGTCGAATTACTCCCATTTCTAGTGATCGAATTGATTTGAAATTCGGTACGGGTATGTAGATTAGGATAACAAGTGCAGTCAACAGAAAAGCTTATATTAAAAATGTTTTTTATCAAAAACTTATCGGACTTAACCTCGTATAACGGTATAAGGTACTTATAAGAATATCTAAGAATAATTTGATTGTTTGTTGCAGAGTATATTGGATATGGCTCTCGTCTAGGCTCATATTTCACACTCATCTTATTAATGACATCGGCTGGCTACCCAATACCGTTCAGTGCGGTCAAGCATGCGCATGCACATGCAAGGTCGCCTAGAATCAGTTCAATCAGCTATCGCGGACAATCTCTCGACGTTGTGTCGTGTTATTTAATGATTGATAGCTTTTCGGGTTCCGTAACCTGGAGGCTTACTACTGAAGCTTCGTTGGCTGGCCGTTCATCTGTTTATCTGTCATAGTCATGTCATGAGCTTATATTGAAGCAGTTGATAAAAGCACGTACAGTGACTGACATGTATTAGAATCGAGCTACGAATGAATCGAGAGAGTTTGAATACGTGTTCGCATCTTTCAGTCAAAATTTCATTATTTTCTGTCGATCGCCCGTATTTACTATTACTAAATTTATTTCATACTAAATACAAACTGAAACATAGACATAAGAATAAATAATAACAGAGTAGAAGGGAAACTCCGGCTCCGGCCGGACTCAAGGTCACGATATTAGAGTACTCGCTAAGCGAGAACTCAGTCAGGGTGTCACGGCCGGCGTCACCGCACGCGCATTTGGCTGTTAACTGTTTGCGCGTTCGTTTCATTGGAAACAAATAACAATGACGTCAAGTTATTATGGTGTATTTGAGTGTATAAACAATTCAAAAACGATGCAAAATCACCTTAAATGGCTTCATTTGGTATGGCATTTGTAATAACTTAAGAGTAAGTAAGAGTATGTGTGTCGTACAGTCAAGGATTTTAATTGTTAGGCCACTTGCCACTGTTTGTATTTTAGCCGTGTACCTAATGCAAATCAGGTGAAGCCGCTTATAGTCGTATAATGCTGATGAGTGGCCTAACAATTAAAATACTTGACTGTACCTAATGATTTATAAATCTCATAGTTTGTAAAACTAGAATAAAATAATGATTTCAAAACGACGTAGACGTAAGTAATATTTAACAGTAAGCAACCCTAGCAACACGCCTGGACGACAGAGGGGTGTAACGACGTGAGGGGGGAAGTAGGTATATAAATGGCGGCGTTTTGGACGCGGTCAAAAGAGATTCCCTTCTACTCTGTTATTATTTATTCTTATGACATAGATGCACAGAAAAAACACCAGAAAAAAGACCAATGCTGGGAATCGAACCCAGGTCCTCGGTATTCCGTGCTGCGTTACCAATCTTTTTCCCAAAAGATCGCATCATGTACCTAAAAGAATCCATCTGGTCTTCCATCGAATACTTCTCTAGAAAATACTTCCTTAATAAGGTCATTCCCGGACACCACGACAACGTTGATAGATCCCAACGTTGAGATTTGTATTTAGTTTGAAATATATGGATTTCACGGGAGGACCGTAAAAGTAAAAAATTGAAGTTAAAGAAATAAAAAATACAAAAAGATACTTCAAACCAAACTTGTTATTACTAAATTCACCATTCCACTAGTTGCGAAAAAAAATCGTTGTTTGTTATCCATTATGATAAAGGCCTTTTATGGGTTCTTTTATTGGACTAAACTAACCCAGATTGTTAAATGCAACTTCGAGGAAGTGGTCAATTGCCGAGTTCAGCAGCGTTCGGTAAGCTACGCAGCAATTTTTCATTTCAAGTACTGCAGTGTCTCAAATCAAGCCTTTAACCAGTATGTTGCCAGTGATGACACATAAAACTGGGCATGGTCCCATACAATAGGCCTTATAAGAAGGATAAAGGTCACTCAAAAACCAATGAAAAGAACTATGTTTGTAGTGAATGAATCCGAAATGTAGAGATCCGCAGAAGAACTACAGTGTTCAATGTATTTAGCTCAGCAAATTGCGCACTATAAGTACACACTGCTCGTACTTGGAACTGAATGGCCGTTGGGGATTTAAGGTTCCGGGGTAGCGTCCGGATATCCAAAATTGAAGTGTTGGTAGATAGGCATGGCATGTAGATGATCTGGTAAAGATTGCGGGAAGCCATTGGCAGCGGGTGACGTAAACAGGATGTACCAATCGCCGTAGAAATCCTTGGGGACGGGACGGTCTATGCTGGCAGTTGACAGCTTCTGGGTGTGCGTACATACCTACGTACCTTGGATTGTAAACATAGACTTTGTTTAGTTTTTTTTTGTGATTTATATATTAGGTACTGTGACTATATTTAGTCGCAAAAAATTGTATCACGTTTATTTCGTTAAATTTTCAAAATGTTTTCCTTTTGATTTAAGTACGATGAAGCTTGTCATATAAGCAGATGAAATCGATCTTTAACCTATACTTTGACGACGTAGCTGCTAACAATGATATTGTACCTATTGCTTTTGTGACTGAAATACATTTAAGTACTTCTTCAAGTACGAGTGCCGGCTCATATAGATTTATGACAATAGTCTGCATTTACCTTCGTGATGGTATCAGGAACAAGACAATATTTTCATGTTTCAGTCTTCTCTTAGGCAGTGCAGAGTGACAATGTGGATTTTATTCATTACAGTAACTTTACTTTACTCTTTTATAATGATTTTTCTGCCTAGAAGATCTCGGTTTTATCCTCCAGGTCAACTTTGCACTTTTTAAAAAACAGAACTTGGCTTTTAATCTTAACTAGCTTTTTATCGCGACGTCATTCGCGCAATCGACTCATGAATGAACCGAACATGCATAATGCATTGTTTTAGTGGTCTAAAACCATATTCGGATTATTGCCTTTCAAATTTAATTTAAATTGTAGATTCAGTTACACTATTGTTTTAGGCTATGATGCTGTAAAAATAGTTGTAAGTGTGGAATTAAAATAGATAAATAAAATAAAATAAAACCAGGCTAGACCACATCGGTTGGATGGTTTCAAAGTCTATAACGGACATAGGTAGAAACTTTTTGTGTTTTATATACTTATAAATATATAGATTGTTTCAAATGTTGTAGGTCCGCGTTCTTTGCCAATTGTAGGAAATCTGATTTCCGTTTGGTTCGGTTTGATGAAGCATAAAGACCATTACCGTTTGTGGCAATCGTGGTCACGGATATATGGAAATATAGTAGGACTGCAATTGGGATCTATCAACGTTGTCGTTGTGTCCGGGAATGACCTTATTAAGGAAGTATCTTCTAGAGAAGTATTCGATGGAAGACCAGATGGATTCTTTTACATGATGCGATCTTTTGGGAAAAAGATTGGTAAGTAATTTTGCTATCATATCCGACGCAGCATCACAAGTAGCAATTAGAAAGGGTAAACCAGTGAAAAAAATCATCTAATTTATATTTGTTTTTGGGGTATTACGCCTAAAAGTAGCATTTTCTCATGCAGGCCTAGTATTCGCGGATGGTCAGGCCTGGAGTTCCACTCGACGCGTTATTCTCAAGTATTTGAAGAGTTTTGGATACGGTTCTCGTTCTATGGAAGCTTATATATCTGAAGAATGTACAGCGCTTGTGAACCATCTAGCAGCTTCCTCCCAACCCGTCGGTGTGAACGAGATGTTTGACGTCTCTGTCATTAATATACTTTGGCGACTAGTAGCTGGTAAAAGGTTGTTACACATTCATTTACATTCGTTCGACTTTGCAAAACCGTTGCTGCAGGTTGGTTTTTATTTAGACCCATAAATTTAAATGTTGGAAATTAAGGCTGTCTATAAAATCAATCGCTGTACCTGATACAACATTACGGACACACAGTAAATTCCTGACCCATTCGCGTAAGTTTGATGCCTTGTCAATTTTGTACTATGTAGGGTATCTGTTTAACACACTGATTCCAAAAAGTGGCACAACTAAATCAAGCTATTAAAAACGCTCCTTCAGATTTTCTTGGGTAGTGTCCGTGCATTTTATTTTTCATGTTAGTTGTGAATAAACGTTTTCCTACTTTTAGATATGATCTTAAGGACGTGCGGGTAAAACAGTTGTGCAGTCTTATCAAGCGGTGCTTCAAAGTCGTGGATATGAGCGGAGGTATATTGAATTTCATGCCATTTCTAAGACATGTAATTCCCGGCGCAATCGGTTATACGGAAATAATGGAAATTCATGACATCCTCTACAAGTTTCTCCGGGTAAGTTGGTATTGTATCTTATCTGTCCAAGTGCAGCGTTCTATGATCTTTAAGCGTGCACTTCACTTGGCGTTGCGTTATGCGCATTGTCATTGCTCACAAAATATTTTAGCAAAAATGCGAATCTATAATAATATAATATCCGATATAATTATAAAGCACATGTGACATGTTTGCATTATGGTGATGGGATGTGTTTTTTAAAACTTAGTTTGTAATATATTGTAATGAATCGGGTTCAGTGAGGAGGTAAATGAAAGAGGAAGTCAGTGTGCGGCAAGAGATGGTTTATGAATGTGCCGCTGTGAGTTATACAATCTTAGGTATACAGTTACACTTATCCACACTATACTTATGGATCAGGAGCGGTGTCCCTCACCACACGATAAAATAGAACAAAACAAAGAAAAGAAAATAAAACTTAAATATAGAATATTTGTCTTGGCGATAATGAAAAATAAAAATAAAAATAAAGGAAAAAAACAAAAAGTTCCGTGTCGAGATTCGTACTCGGACACCTTGCGCGGCGACGCTCTTAACCGTTGGTCGATCCACTCGGCCACGGCGACTCATGCAGTACGATGCGAATTTGCCGGCCCCTATCCGCCGCGCAACGCGTCACATCAACGTAGATAGTTACAAATTAATCTTGTCTTTCGTTATCACACCACAAGCCAGGTAGGGCTGTACATAAAGGGCGTTTCCAAAGGCTGTAAAACAAATTGCAACCTTTAGCCTAACATACTAAATTCCGACGGAATTGAAATGACAAATCCAATGATATATTTTGCCCTTTCGTAATCTATGGACTTACCCCGTGTCAGGATTACGCCAGCACTATTTTATAACACCAAACCAAATCAACAACGAATTATGACAGATATTTGTTTAATTGCTACAAACAGATGCCAGTGACATTCACTTGGCCGCACAGTTCATTATCTCCGTCCACGCTAGACCGCTACCCTCATCTTCCATAATAAAAGAACGGTGCATACCGCGCGTTATTTACCGGTTTCGATATTAGGCACGACATCTAGTGAATGGCAGATGAGATAATCATCACAATATCCTTCTTCCCCTAAAGAATCCGTCCCGGATTCATATGTAATAGATATATACTATCTGTTGCGCACGACTCCGTCCACGAAGAATAAGGGTACAAAAAAAAATATAGCCTAAGACCCATTCTCAGACCAACCAAATGTATACAAAAATTTCAAGAACATCAGTCAGCCGTTACGGAGGAGCTCGACAACAAACACGACGCGAGATTTTTATAATAATAGATATATACACTACTATTCGATGTCTTTATTTTTTATTCGTGTCTATTCCTAGCAAGTGTACTTTTTTCCTGTGTATCGAATATCGTCGCCGCAGAAATCAGCAGCAGCAGCAGCAGTAGGCAGGCATCTAATATGTCTAAAATATATTTATCTCTCTCTCTCTCTCTCTTTCTCATATCATGCGTTTTAGATCAGAGGAGTGCCACTTTCCTAGATCCTTTCCTCTTAGACTGACTAATCTGTAGACATCAGTGGAGACTTTCTCCGCTATGACTGCTTTGTCGTACTTTGGAGACAGTTTTGACATAAAACCTTTTGCTGCATCAGACAAGAGTTTAGTGCGTTTCCAGACCATGTCACCTTCGTGATATTCACAGGTGCGACGTCTTTTATTATACTGTTTACTGTTATATTCATGAGCCTTTCTGAGTCGATTTTGAACGTCATCATAAATTTCATTTCTGGTTTTTATATTTTGCTCAACGCTGTCCCTATTAAAATTTATAGGGTCACCGCTTTGAAGATTGCCGCATTTTTGACCTTGAACTGAAGTTTCTCGACCGAAGAACAAGTATGATGGTGTTTTCCCCGTCACTTCGTGAACTGCTGTTCTCAAAGCGTGACCAATGTGTGATATGTACTTATCCCACTCTTTGTGGTTATCTTTGACATACGACGCAATTGCTGAACCGATAACTTTGTTCACCCTTTCAGTCGGATTAGATTGAGCATGATAGTATGGTGTGTACCACAAATCTATGCCATAGTTTACGGCAAGTTCCTTAAATAGATTAGATGTGAATTGTTTTCCGTTGTCGCATATGATAACACCAGGGGCGCCATATAACAGTATTACTTGTTCTTCTAAGATTTTGGTGATGTTAGAAGCTTTACCATTGCGTAAGGGAAAGAGAAGAGAGAATTTGCTAAACCAACATGCCACAACTAATAGCATGGTGTTGCCGTGTCTAGAGCGCGGAAAGGGCCCCATCAAATCCATGGATACTATCTGAAATGGCTCCTTCACCTCCCGATGACGACCCATTAAACCGCTTGGCGGTAACTGCGAGGCCTTGTGTCTTGCGCAGGTTTCACACTTCCTGACATACTGTTTTACGTCACATATAAGTGTAGGCCAGTAATAACATTGCCTTACTCTATTTACTGTCTTTTTAATTCCTAGGTGGCCAGAGACGGGGTTGTCATGACATTCCCGTAATACTTGACTACGTAGCGCTTCCGGTACAACTAGTTTCCAGCTACACTTTTCATCAGGAAATTGTTTTAATTTCAAGTATTTCCATAATCTATTTTGGCTTAACTGCCAATCTTCAGAATGAGTGCCATCAAGAACCATTCTTTCCTGATTCTTGTACCACTTGTCTTTATGTTCTTCTTTCATTTCTATCACGAATACTTCTTCGACCTCCAATGCTCTAGATAAAGCATCCGGCACAACATTTTGTTTTCCTTTACGAAAAATAATTTCGTAGTCGAACTGTTGAAGTCGCATGGCCCATCTAGCTAGACGGCCGTGCGGGTCTTTATTTTTGTGCAGCCATTGCAAAGCGCTGTGATCTGTAATGATCTTAAAGTGGCTCCCTTCAATATATGGTCTGAATTGTTCTACAGCATGTAGGACACTCAACAACTCTCTCTCTGAAGCTGAATATCTGGTCTCTCGTTCCGAGAGTTTACGGCTCGTGTAAGCAATAGGTTTTTCAATGCCGTTAATTACTTGGAAGAGTACGGCACCAGTGCCTCTATTGGATGCATCGCATTGCACGTGGAATTCATGATCGAAGTTTGGAACGGTAAGAACTGGAGTCGATGTGAGCGCTGTTTTAAGATTTGTGAAGGCCATCTCTGCTTCTTTATTCCAGATAATTCGCTTACCTTTTTTACCTCCTTTTGTTAATTCGTGTAATGGTGCAGCTACCATTGCAAAGTTTTCCACGAAACGTCGATACCAACTAGCGAGGCCTATGAATCTCTTGAGTTCCGTAAACGTTGTTGGTCTTGGATAATTTAATATCGAATTGACTTTATCCGGATCTGTTCTTAGGCCTTCCTTATCCACAATGTATCCGAGGTATTTAAGCGACGAACGGGCAAATTCACACTTATCTGTGTTTATAGTCAAGCCGGCACTTTTTAACTGATTTTTCACCCATTTTAAAGAAGATAGATGCTCATCGAAGTTGCTGTGGCAGAGAACGATGTCATCCAAATAAGCAAATATTTTTCCTTCGTGCTCTGGAGGAAATAGTCGATCCATTAGACGTTGTTGCGTTTGTGAAGCATTGTTAAGACCAAACGGCATGACTTTAAATTGATATAGACCCTTTCCTGATAATCCAAAAGCCGTTTTTTCCTTACTTTCAGCACTTAAAGGTATTTGCCAAAACGCCGATTTAAGGTCTATGGTTGATAAATAGCGCGCATTCTTCAAACTGTCGAGGATGACTGAAACTCTAGGTAGAGGGTACGAATCCTTCTTAGTTACCTTATTTAACTGTCTACTGTCCAAACACAACCTGTTCTCACCAGATGCTTTCTTCACCAGTAATATCGGAGATCGCCATGAACTATGAGAAGGCTCAATGATGTCTTTGCACAACATATCCTCTATCTCTGCTTCTAACTGTCGCATGATGGGCGGTGCAAAAGGGTACTGTCTTTGGCATACCGGGGAGTGGTTTTCGGTGTCAATTGTATGTTGTATTAAGTGCGTTCTGCCTATGCCGTGGCCAAGCTCCTTTCTCATTTCTTGAATTATGGTTTCTAAGGCGGCTTCCTGTTCTTTACTAAGCTCATTTCTGGATACCACAGGTCGTGTTACGTTTACCTCAATGATTTGCTCGTTTTCATGTATGTCCGTATATTCATTATTGGCGTTAATCGATAAATTAAAGTGTTCAAAAAAATTCATTCCCAGTATTATTTCGTGATTCAATCTGTCCATAACATAAAATCTAACAACTTTATACTGGCCTAAAAACTCAATTGGTAGGTCTACCACGTTGTTTATGTTATGATGAGTGCCATCAGCAGTGGATACCCCTTGACTCGTGATGTTTTGTGGTACAACTCCAAATAAAGATAGATTGCCGCAAAATTTATTTGATATGACCGAGATTGTTGCACCTGAGTCTAAGAGACCTAAAAATGTTTTATCGTGTATCTTAATTGAAGCATGGTAGCGTTTGTCTTGTGCTTTGTTAGTTATGCTTCCAATTTCTCCAGTTCTAAAGAAAGACGCTACTATTTTCAACCAATTCTGCCAATCATCGTCTTTATCACTTATTTCGGGAGCCCATTGGCAGACTTGTCTCCCGAGTTGCCGTTTCCCGAGTTGCCGCAGGAACATTTTCCCACTGTCGAACCAAACTTACCGCATTTATAGCAAAATAATCTACGCTTTTCAGCCTTGCAATCTCTGAAGCCATGTCCTATATCGCGGCAGTTCCAACATTTGATTGTGTCCTTATTGCGTATGCCCTGCGAAGTATTCCATTTATTTGAAATCGCGTTTATCTCTTCTCCTCGGTATGCAAGGTCAGGCTCCAAGGGATAACGACTAGAACTCGGTTCACGAAAGTTTTCGCAGTTAATTTTGGTATGCTCTATGAGTCTTAATACCTCTGTTAGATCTTCAACTGTGTTAAAACGGTCCCTACAAACTGCCCTCTGGAAATCTGGCTGAATATTTTTCAGTAGTATCGTGAGTTTTTGATGTTCCGCAAGCTTTGTCGGTAACCGATTGAACATGTTTTGCATGACAGAGATGTAAATGAGAACGCTTTCGTGTTTACCTTGCGTGCGGTTCCTTATTTCTTCCAATAGTTCGTCCTCATAATAAGGTCTTTGAAAGGTTTTAATTAGCAGACTTTTCAATTCTTCCCAGCACGAGACACCATCGCGATGAGCCCGGAACCATATAAGAGCATCTTCCTCAAACAAATCTATAGCGTAGCGATGAAGATCACTATCATCAGCATTGCGGGCTTCTTTTAATTCGTCCACACGCTCCAGAAAAGCATTGATGCTCACTGAGTTTTTACCGTTAAATTTAATTCCCCAATCTTTTATTGGCACAAGCTTCCTATTAGGTACTTCTCGCTCTATTGTTGAAGTCCTTTGAAAGTTGTTACGACGTGCGCCAGCCATACCACTACCAAACTGTAGCTGCTGAATCCTGCTTACCATGTCATTCAATGTCTCAAAAGAGTCTAGATGTATTTCTTGCTCAACATGTTTGTTTGCACTTTCTTCATCCAGATTATCTATTATATTTTTGGCTTCATCCCCCAAGGATTTGTATAGAATTTCTTTGTCACGTTCAGAGATTGTTCCAGTATCTTCTTCCTCCACTAAGGGTTTCAAATTCTCCATTGAAGTAATAGCCTCCTGGATTTCTTTCAGAATAGTAGAATGTTTTTCTAATTGCTGTTCATCTAAGGGAGTAATGAATTTTACGCGATTAAGAAGATGAGTGAGGCGGGTGTGAATTCGCTTACAACTGGACTTATCTGGTTTCCATTGTATTTCACTTAGGGCTGCTGTCAGAACTTTAGATTTTGTTTCACAAATTGTTAATTCTGACACGGGGTTGTCCAAGTAACATCTGGGTAGTTTCAGAGAAATGGATGAGCTTCCACTAGATTCTCTTTTTAATATTTCCCTTAATATCTTACGCATGGGCTCAACCGTCATGACATCATGAACGCCCCTACAAGCGAGCTCATACTCAAGCTCGTCCTTGAGTAAATATTTGACATCCATTTCTCTTGTTTACGCTACCCCCAAAACTAGTTAGTAAATATTAAAATACTGTAAATTGTAAATTGCAGACTTAACGCGTGATACTTATTACAATTACAACAATGTCCGAACCAGAGAGTACCTATATAATCTGTTTAAAAAACTGAATAAAACACAATTTACTTAATGACTAAAATAAATCAGTACCTCACTCCCATTATACCTGTACCCCGTCAGGCGCCAATGTAATGAATCGGGTTCAGTGAGGAGGTAAATGAAAGAGGAAGTCAGTGTGCGGCAAGAGATGGTTTATGAATGTGCCGCTGTGAGTTATACAATCTTAGGTATACAGTTACACTTATCCACACTATACTTATGGATCAGGAGCGGTGTCCCTCACCACACGATAAAATAGAACAAAACAAAGAAAAGAAAATAAAACTTAAATATAGAATATTTGTCTTGGCGATAATGAAAAATAAAAATAAAAATAAAGGAAAAAAACAAAAAGTTCCGTGTCGAGATTCGTACTCGGACACCTTGCGCGGCGACGCTCTTAACCGTTGGTCGATCCACTCGGCCACGGCGACTCATGCAGTACGATGCGAATTTGCCGGCCCCTATCCGCCGCGCAACGCGTCACATCAACGTAGATAGTTACAAATTAATCTTGTCTTTCGTTATCACACCACAAGCCAGGTAGGGCTGTACATAAAGGGCGTTTCCAAAGGCTGTAAAACAAATTGCAACCTTTAGCCTAACATACTAAATTCCGACGGAATTGAAATGACAAATCCAATGATATATTTTGCCCTTTCGTAATCTATGGACTTACCCCGTGTCAGGATTACGCCAGCACTATTTTATAACACCAAACCAAATCAACAACGAATTATGACAGATATTTGTTTAATTGCTACAAACAGATGCCAGTGACATTCACTTGGCCGCACAGTTCATTATCTCCGTCCACGCTAGACCGCTACCCTCATCTTCCATAATAAAAGAACGGTGCATACCGCGCGTTATTTACCGGTTTCGATATTAGGCACGACATCTAGTGAATGGCAGATGAGATAATCATCACAATATTATGTGGGTACTTTTTGTAAATTGTAATATCATTAAAATAAAACAAACTTGAAGCACATGTTGGTATTATCTGATTACAGTCAAAACATGCATTCATAAAAAAATCGAGACTCGTCGTACACTGAGTGTTCCGTATGTATAGACACCAAGAAACTCCTTTACTACCCTAAGGTTCAATGTCAGTTGGACGGCTTAAAACAATAAAGGCTATTTTTAGTTACAAGTCAATGTGACAATCAGCCTTATTGTTTTTACTCTGACGTCGGAACTGTCATAAGAATGGTAAAGCACTTACTTGGTCGACTATACATACATCGGTTCAGTAGATTCGGAGTAAATTGGCTGTGACCGACGAACAAGCAGACAGATACACGCATGAGCCTACAAGAGTTCCGTTTTTCCTTTTGATGTACGAAATTCTAAAATCAATACCTACACTCCTTTATTAGGTTAATCATGACATGTAAAGCTGACAGAAGAATTGTTTCTGGTCGAAATTTTGTACTGGTAACACTGGTAATAGAGAACTTTGTCGCGTTAAATACTTCGATCGAATCTTCCAAATAAGTTACGTATTAAGTATATACGTCACATTAGTTTTATGTGAAAACAACAGTTCAAGTTCATATTAATTAAAAAACACAGCTTCACATTTACTTGCAAATAAAGATAAATAACAACGTTCAATAACAACGATTATTATTGAAGTAGATCACGGACGTAAGACTTATGTCTTGTTTTAAACTGATTTCGATTTATGAATAATTAAATTCTGATCAAAATTTGTCCTACCGACTTTCATTAGGTACGAGTAGCAATTAATTATTATCTAATTGAAAATAAATGAAAATCGCATTGACAGTTGAAGTGGAAGTAATTCGCACAAGAGTGTCACTTTCGTACATCTTTTGTTGGTAATGCTGCCTTATTTATACATACTTTTTAAGTTTTGTGTTGTATGTTCTATTAATTACTCCGAATCCGACGCGGCTGGGTAGCAATCGGGAAGCTCCGCAATATTTTGTGAATGTCAGAATGTGTTGCTAGTGATGACTTATGGCACGTGGCCTTTAACGATGGGCCTCATGAGAAAGCTCAAGATCACTCAGAGGGCGATAGAGAGGGCTAGATGTAGGTACTCGGAGTTTCTCTTCAGGATCGCGTTATCTCGAGATTCAACTATTATCTACATATTATGTACCACATGTCATCCTATTCCGTCCAGTTTATGTGTAGGAGTACCAAGCACACACGCACGCATGCAGGCACGCACTCAGAGACACAGACACACACACACACAGACAGAGACATACACACGCAAAACACAAACGTTTGTATTTGTAATAGCTAAGTAACACACGGAAAACAACAGCCTTTAGGCCGGGGCCGCACTCGTTTTTGCTGGGGGATGCAGTTCTAACCTAACCTAATCTACTTTTCTGGTAGCAGTTCGTTTTTGTTGGCGGATGCAGTTCAAACCTAACCTAACCTATTTATCCGGTAGCAGTTTGTATTTGCTGGGGGATGCAGTTCTAACCTTTTTTTTTTTTTTAACGGTAGTAAAATGCGTTACGCATACGACCGCGCCTTGGGGACGGCGCGGAAGTTATGTGGGACTCTCCTCCCCCGCAACCTCCTTCCCTACTGGAAGGAGGGGGGGAGGCCTACCCACTAAAAACCCACCGGTTTTCCTTCTCTTGCCATTTGCGGATGCCATGGGAGAATGGAGAGACACCATAGCATCCGCTGGCCGCCCCAGCCTACGCCGGGGCTCCTGCGCCAGAGGGGGAGGTCGGGAAAACTTCACCTCCCCCCAAGCGTGTGGGCCAATGAGTGCTAGCAAGGGATCCCCATCCCTCGCCAGCTTGGCACCACTAGGGAAAATTGGCGGCGAATTGTCGCCGCCTCCTTCCCGTCCGCCTGCGCCGGAGCGGGTGCGCGAGGGGATCATTCTCCCGCTCCCGCTCCCTCTCCTCCTTCTGCGAGATTACTTCCTCGCAGAAGGAGGCGACGGCCTCCCAAGACGTCTCGCTCTCCAGCATCGCGTTTACGACGCTGGGGAGCGAGAGGTCGCCGCCGATCGCCGCTACCTGGGTGCGGCGTTGCCGGGACCACGCACTGCACACCTCTAGGGTGTGCTGCGCCGTGTCCTCATTGGCGCCGCACCCGTGGCACGACGCCGTCTCCTCCCTTCTGGCCACCTTGTGGAGGTACCGCCCGAAGCAGCCGTGTCCGGACAGCACCTGCACAAGGCGGAAGGTGAGGGACCCGTGTCCCCTCCGACACCAATCCAGGAGCACCGGACGATGCAGTTCAAACCTAACCTAACCTACTTTTCGGGCAGCAGTTGGTTTTTGTTGGGGGATGAAGTTCTAACCTAAACTAACCTACTTTTCTACCTAAATGAACCTTTGGTTTGGTATTTTAATGCGGGGGGCTTCGCCCCCCGAGCCCGTTTTTCTCTATGCCCTAATAACTTACCCATGCAGAGTCGTTTTATAGGCTGTTATAAAAATGATCGTCTCGTTTTTGCAATAAATATAATATAGATATTATTAGTATGTAGTAAATCTGGGATTATGTTTCTAATACATTATATCAACAAAGGTTATGCCATTTGAACGTTAGATAAAATAAACGTTATACCATAAGTTCATTATAAAAATATGCATTATACTTAAAGAATGTTATATTAAATGTTATTCGATGAAATGATCAGTATATGAAACAATAATTATATCGAATGTTAATATATTAAGTGTTGTTATAAGATTCAATAATTATATCAAATGAGCGTTATTGCGAATGAAGTTATATCAAAAGTTTGTAGATCCATCGTTACGCACCCATTTCAACTAAATACCTAACTCATTACCATAACCGATATACAAATTCAATGTGATAGAATCCTACGAATCTAGTGAACATGTAATTACTACCGTAGGTAAACTTACGTAGGTATGTACTTAAATGTGTATGTACAATGTACACGAGATAGTTACTAGTATACTGCTAATCTACTCGTAACATAGTGTAAGTTAAATATTTTAGTACTCGTAAGTATATTGTAATTATATATATATATATATATATATATATATATATATTGTAGAAGGGGACATATATGATGGGACACTTGATACGACACATTAATTTATTTTTAAAGCGGCTGAAAGGAAAAATAGAAGGAAGATGAGGAAGAGGAAGGCCAAGATTGACCTATTTTAACCAGGTGAAGGAGAAAGTGGGTGTCGTGTCGTATCAGGAAGTCAAACGGCTGGCCGAAGACCGCGCGGAGTGGCGGTTACTCCACCGACAAGAGCATAGCTCTTAAATATAAGAAGAAATATAGCTTGTCTTATTTAAAATGACGCGCCCTACCACCGCACTTACGCACAGGATTTTTCATGCAATTTATCGATCGTAATGTTGCACACTGATCATAGTTCACGGAATAGTCGACAGATGAAGATGACTCCCAAACAGATGAAGAGTCTTAATTAATATTTTCACACACAAATCAAATTTAACTGATTCAGTAGAGGGGCAAGTGTCATTTTAAAAGCTTTTTATTAACTTGCAATATATGTATTACGGGTCAAATCTTGGAAGTTGACTTTGACCCACTTCCAGTAGTCGGATTTACTTGAAATTTGGTGTACTTATGTAGCTTGGATGACAATGCAAGTACAGTCAACAAAAAGTAAAGTCAGCGAAAAATCTTGCTTTATAAAAATGAAGTTTTTAACAAAAACTTATTATGTTAGACAAGGTCTACCTACACTATTGCAACATTTTTTAATAAAAAAAAAATGAATCGTATATCGTATTTTACTTATTGCATTGGGCATTGTACTTAGCGCAATCTAATAGAACATTTTATGTAATGTACAAAATTAACTGACTTGTAATCGACTTTAATTGCTGATTATACGGAAGTTTATATGAAAACAATTTTATCATCTATTATGTAGTGTTTACTTGCAATTGCTATCTACTAGGTGGGCCAATCAACTTTTATACCGAGTACCGACATTTTTGGCGTCTCCTGCGTTGCCAAAATTGTCTCTGGCGTTACCAAAAAATCGTACTTCCAACAAGATATTTCACGGTTTAATAGGTTAAACTTACGTAGGATGGCATGTAATCATGTACACCATCTATTAAATTACAGAAAAATCATGTTTACTTACAAAAATCTGCAATTGTTTGAAAAATGTCGGGGACAGTTTAGTGTCGGTGTAAAAGTTGATTGGCCCAGGTACTAGTTAGTTCATAAATTTGATTAAGGACACAGGCACCTTTTTTGTAGTACGTTTTTTTAACTTATTGTTGTATGTTTTATGTAAAATAAAGAATATTGATTGATATTGATTGATTGATTTAACTTATTGTTAACAGGAAACTATAAAAGAACATGAAGCCAACATAGATACAGAGAACCCGAGGGACGTCATTGACGCCTTCCTTATTGAATCCATAGAAAACAAGAGTGACGCATGTGAGTATTATCAACCCAGCCATTTTCGATAATGAAGACTTCTCGTATTATCTGTATATACTGTTACTAGTTGTTGTTGTAATCACGTCACAAGTTGACTATAGAACGTAAACTCGTTTCGAAGCACTACTATCGCACGCCTTGATTATAGTACATTGTGCATCAAGGGCCGTAAGTAGGGGATTACTAACGAGAGGCGAGAGGCGGAGGGCTTTTAATGACTCGAGTTTGTAATCCCCTTACTGCCCGTGATACACACAATGATTTTCATCACACTGCGAGGAAAAAAATCCAAAAATTAAATTATTTTGTCTCAACACTTAAATTAAATAAATAATGGCTACCCGCCAATACAACAGATTGTCACTTTTTTCAAGTCATCTACCACAGATAAAGTAAACTGTGTTTAGAATTCGAATGGCCATACGGCCACATTGTGCCAACATGTTAAAAAAATACTTACTAAAATTACTGCAAAACTATTTGATATAAATTTAAAATATAAAAATAACGTAGTTTCATGAAGCGTAGACAAGTTTTGTGTAGTAAAATTGGGTTATAGCTAAGTAGTGGGTAACCAAAAAATGTTAACGAAAGGGAGTGGACTGTATAGGAAAAATGGGGATAGAGGTCGAAAAGAAACGAAAGGTGCTTAGGGCCGCTAGGAAGCAAAATATTGCGTCTCCCTACGATAAGGAATACACGAAAAATGTAACGTAGTAGCAGTGACTGCTGAAAGCTCACCTGAGGGCTCCTCGTCTGCGGTGATGCAGAACCTTAGGGCGTCGGTAACGGGCACCGTTGGCTCGTAGTTATCAGCTCCTCCGGAATCACTGCTAACTCTTACCTCGGGTGTCGCACTTAGCCTTTCAGGTTTATTCGCAGGGCGGCGCACAAGGAGTCTTCAGCAGTGGCACTGACTTTATAAAACTATAGGAAAAGATTTGCAAAATTCGTTGCTGACGGTCAGCGTAACGGTCACTCCGTTTTGAAATTAAGGACGGCACATAAAAAAAGGTACAATATAACTGTCAATAGAAAAATTCGTAATGAGTGACAATAATCGCTCCCGCTCCGATCAGCTGTTTTTATAAAACGGACGAAGTGGAGGGGAGAGGATACGCAGATGACGGTAGAACGGAAAAATCCAGTGTGGCCGCTACAAAGAAAGTTAGTAGCTAGAAAATAATTGATGTCGACGAAGGGAATCTATGGCAACACTGAACATTTCCGCCCACCAAAATACCTGGTATTTTAACCAAGTGAAATAGAACAATAAGTAAATCAAAGGGCAAATTGCTTTTTTGTAATCACATTGATAGTGTTACTAGTCGATCTTTCCGGCTGCTTGGGTTTATACTGAGAATAGGGAGGGAATTCCGATATGTCGATACTATTCTTACACTTTTTAATGCGCTAGTTAGACCAATCTTGGAATACTCATCAAATGTTTGGAATCCTCAATATAAAATATATATAGATTCTATAGAAAAAATACAAAATAAATTAATAAAACACTTGCAGTGGAAGGCTCAGCGGTCGGGCGCTTCGTTCAGTGGTGACAGTATTGTTTCACTTCGGGATCGACGCACATTCAGAAATCAAATTCTATTGTATAATATTCTTTCATATAGAACTGACTCCCCGTACTTGCTACATAAAATATGTTTTAGAGTTCCTCGTATTAATTCAAGGCGCACTAACTGTTTGTTTTATATTCCGTTGACTCGTAGTAAATATGCTTCTAATACTTTTATATCCAGAGCTTGTAAAACATATAATAACTCATTTTTTGAACTAGATATTTTTAATCTTTCACTTAGTAGGTTTAAAGGTGCTCTGTCAAAACTTTAGATTTATACATACTTAGACATAATTATTTATTTAACGCCCGTTTCACTTTTTCTCATTTTTGGCTGTTTGTAGTTTTACGTGTTATTTCATTAGCATAAATTAACTGTGGCATATTTGCTGGCCTATGTATTACTTAAGTTTTTCTTTAAGTTCACTCATTATATTGTGCCGTTTTTTGCCCAAATAAACATTAAACATTTTAAACATAAAACGTTGGCTGACTTGAAACCTCCTTAGTCTGTTTGCAAATTTTAAAACTAAAGTTAGAACTCCCTTGGGAAGAAAAACTGTACGTAAATCCATAACTCCCTTAAGAACAAATTAGGCCTTTGACATTTAGTATACAGGCATGGAATAACACCATTGACGAGCAAGTGTGATGAAAAACATATTTTCCTACTCCTGTACTTTTATCTGTTTTTTACATGGTCGCGAACAAATATATAAGAACATAGATAATATGACTTCAGAAAGTCTATACTTAATCTATTCGCCATAACAGCACTTGTGTCGTAATGTCGTTATTACGATACACCTAGCTGCCACATAATATTAAATGTAGGGTAGACTCAACACTAAAGCCCAGTTTAGACTTGCTGTGTTGAGTAGAGTAGGGTACAGTCGGGTACAGTAGGGTAAAATAGGGTACAGTAGGGTAAAATAGGGTACAGTAGGGTACAGTCGGGTACAGTCGGGTACAGTAGAGTAAAATAGGGTACAGTAGGGTACAGTCGGGTACAGTAGGGTAAAATAGGGTACAGTCGGGTACAGTAGGGTAAAATAGGGTACAGTTGGGTACAGTCGGGTACAGTAGGGTAAAATAGGGTACAGTAGAGTACAGTCGGGTACAGTAGGGTAAAATAGGATACAGTAGGGTACAGTCGGGTACAGTAGGGTAAAATAGGGAACAGTTGGGTACAGTCGAGTACAGAAGGGTAAAATAGGGTACAGTAGGGTACAGTCGGGTAAAGTAGGGTAAAATAGGGTACAGTTGGGTACAGTCGGGTACAGTAGGGTAAAATAGGGTACAGTAGGGTACAGTTGGGTACAGTCGGGTACAGTAGGGTAAAATAGGGTACAGTAGGGTACAGTCGGGTACAGTAGGGTAAAATAGGGTACAGTAGGGTACAGTAGGGTAGAATAGGGTACAGTAGGGTACAGTAGGGTAGAATAGGGTACAGTAGGGTACAGTTGGGTACAGTAGGGCACCCTACTGTACCCGACTGTACCCGACTGTACCCTACTGTACCCTATTATACCCTACTGTACCCGACTGTACTCTACTGTACCCTATTTTACCCTACTGTACCCGACTGTACCCTACTATACCCGACTGTACCCTACTGTACCCTATTTTACCCTACTGTACCCGACTGTACCCTACTGTACCCGACTGTACCCCATTTTACCCTACTGTACCCGACTGTACCCTATTTCACCAGACTGTACCCTACTGTACTCCATTTTACCCTACTGTGCCCGACTGTACTCCATTTTACCCTACTGTACCCGACTGTACTCCATTTTACCCTACTGTACCCGACTGTACCCTATTTTACCCTACTGTACCCGACTGTACTCTATTTTACCCTACTGTACCCGTCTGTACCCTATTTTACCCTACTGTACCCGACTGTACTCCATTTTACCCTACTGTACCTGACTGTACCCTATTTTACCCTACAGACCCCCCCCCCTTTTTTTGGACCCTACAGTACAGTCGAGTCGTAGAAAAAATATTGTATGCAACGGTGTATAATTTGGTCTTAACGGCTCGTGCCGTCTTCCATTGCGATACTCGCATTCGCTCGTATCGCAACTCACGTCACTCGCCTTTTAAGACCTCACTTATACAACCGTTGCATAAAATACTATTTCGCTCTATGACATGAGAAGAAAAAGAAGTTTTGATAGACGGACAGTGACAATTCAAGTTGTAAGTTAAGTATAAGTAAACTCCTTTCCTATTCATTATCGTTGACACAATGTTCGCAAAGATCGAGATGTCATCATGGCATACTTAACGCAATAATCACTGTCGTAGAAGAGAAACAAATTAATTCATTATGACATGGTTCTATAGTGGCCTAGGAATCAAATTGGTTGACTGTACAGTCGGAGTACGAAAACCTTCTTCAGTTATATTATATTACAGGATCCTCCTAGTTCAGGCATGTGTCATTCTTCACTTTTAATTTGTTTAGATTTAAGTTTTATATAGTAAAAACCTATTTTGAATAAATATTTATTATTATTATTAGTTAATAAATTGATTAATTTATCAATTCATAGGCTCTTAGTACTTTTGAGAAATGGGAAACTTCAATGCGATATTGCTTCGTTCGAAATAAAATGTTGACGGGACTGACAATTGCCTTGGTGCAAGCAAATGTCAACTTTAAGGTGACGAACCTTTTCTTACCCCGACTGTGCATCATTTTTTAAGTACGCCCTTTCAATGTTATTGTCCAGTCCTTCAAAATTTAATGCAACGATAAAATGCAGTCGGTGGCATGCATAAAGTGACATTAAATCCCATGCAGCTACTGGTCGCTTGATAAATCTCTTCAAACTTAATAGCAACTCCTTATCGGTGAAGTGACCTTAAGGCATGCCTCCGACTACATTTAATCGTTGCATTAAATCTTGAAGGACTGTCATCGACATGTTTTTTTCCTTGGGTTCGGTTAGCTTTTTATAGTTGTTGAATATTTCTTTTGTTTCAATTAATGAAATTAATTCTACAGGCGGGTTTTTGATTTTTTAAATTATTATTTAACTTTATGACCGGTTTATTTTTTGTTCAAACTTTGGCCATCCCCACAGTTTCCGAAGAAGAGCTCCAAGTAGTCTGCCTGGACTTGCTGGAAGCGGGCATGGAAACAGTCAGCAACACAGCTGTGTTCATGTTGCTGCACATCGCACTCAACTCCTCGGTCCAGGCGCGACTTCATCACGAAATTGACGAAGTGGTTGGCGGAAGGTCGCCTGTGTTAGCGCATAGAGCAAGGTAGAGTACTGTACCCGTTACATGTATAAGACAATTGACCTAGTTCGTAACTATGCAAAGCTTGTAGTACGGGTACTTACTTACTAGTTAGGTAACAAAAAACATACTCAGGGATCCTATCCCGTATCGGTCTTTTTAGCCACGAGCGCAAGTGTCGCCAGGGTGCTACTTAAAAAGGCCTATTAAGGCCTATTATTATTACTCAGGGACCTACAAAACTTACAAATCAGACAAGCGGCTGCCTCTACCGGGACTCGAGCCCGTGACCTCTAGCAACATAGTCACTAATCAATTTAGCTATTCAATTTAGTTCGTCGAATTTGAAAAATAGTAACGTTTTTGCTGCATGGCTTTAAGTATCTCTGTTTCACAATACCGCGCAAATTATAGTGTTCGTCCCTTCACCTCACGAGTCGTAAACTCACTGAAATATTTTCAGCCTCTTCTTTCTCAACACCGCTTAACACATTCTGTGCCAGTGAAACAACGTCTGCGATAAAAAAATCTTACTCCAATGCCAGTGACACGCATGCGTGTCCACAGAATTCGTACTCCTATGCCAGCGACATACATTCGAGACATCATTTCGGCCGGGCATGGCGTAAAGGCTTCGCGGAACCTTACCGGAGCTGGATGTGTTAAAATCCTAAAGATAAAAATTGTTTATGTATGTAGGTATATGTAAATTGTATATATGTAGAAGAGTCGCTAGAGTTAGTCTTTTTTAAATAATCTTATCCATCAGAATGGTGTATACGGAAGCGGTTCTGCTAGAGACGCTGCGTATCTCGAGCGTGGCACCCGTGGGGATCCCACACATGGCGAGAGATGACGCGCGACTCGGGGACTACATCATTCCAAAGGTGATATTAGCGTGGAATAAAATGATCTAGCTCTTCACCAACTTGTAAAACGGAAACCTGTCCAGCTTCACACTTGACTATTGCCTTTTGATAACAGCTCAGACTTACTTATCGAGTTGTGGAGGAAGTCATGCCCTAGCTAGCCTAGCTCCGCCATCGGATACCAGGAAGAGTTCAAGAATTGATTCCAAAGTTTAAAACCGCAGCTTATTTGCATACTTACATAAGGACTTTGCAAGTTAAATAAGCTTTTAAAAAAAAGGTGTCGGCATTAGACGCCCCGTATCCCCTATGTTTTGCATAATTTTCTTTGTCTCAGGGTACATTTCTACTGTTAGCCATGCACGATCTCCACAACGGCGCTCACTGGAAGGATCCACACGTATTCCGTCCTGAACGCTTCCTCACTAAAGAAGGAAACTTAGTACAGAACGAGTGGCTGATGCCATTTGGAACAGGCAAGTATAGGTCTAGAAATTAACAGATATGCGTTAGTTACACTCGTGGACAAATTAAAGGAAAGAGGAATTGAAATCCATTTAGAAAAAATTACTCCAGCTTATTTCCTGAGTAACTAAGTGCCGATTGTTGCTTTTCCTTTCAGGCAAAAAAGTGTTAAGTCCTTATCGCATTTCGCCTTGAATTCTATCCACATTCATTATTTTTAAAATACTGTTTAATCTCAAGAATTACATGGTTTAACTCCTTCGTCGCCTTAATAATCAAGAGCTTTTGTAATCCTTAAAATAAATTCACAGGAAAGCGGCGTTGTATCGGCGAGGTGTTGGCGCGATCTGAACTGTTCCTGTTTCTGACTTACCTGCTCCAAAACTTCCATCTTTTGCTACCTGAAGAGGACCCCACACCTTCGACGGAGCCAGTCAACGGAGTCTCGCTTTCTGCTGCACCGTTCAGACTCATATTTAAACCCAGACGTTGATTTTTGTAATTATTATTATTACTTTTTCATTTTGATCATAAAATTCAGTTAGTATTTTAGTTTTACGTAGTTAAAATATGTACGTACGTATAAGACTTATATTATCGTGAAATGTTGGTCTTTATTTTTATTTATATGAAAAAGAAAGTTTGAATTGAAGTTTGAAGTTTGAGTTTAATTAAAACTTACTTAAGTTTTGCATTTCTTCAGTTTTTTATGACTCTTACTGTACATGTATCATCTCCGTGCTGCGTAAGTCTCCGTGCATGGATGCGTGTCCGTGCGTGCGTGCGTGAGTGCGTGCTTGGTTGCAGGGCCGGATTTAGGGGAGGGCATCTGGGGCCACAGCTCCGGCGGGGCCTCCACAATAAAGACTTCGAAAAATTGTTTAATGAAATCTCAACTGAAAAGAAAACGGTCATATTATTTAATAATAATAAAAAAATAAATAAATATTAGGGGACACAATCTTACACAAATCGACCTAGTCCCAAACTAAGCAAAGCTTGTACTATGGGTACTAGACGACGATAAACATACTTATATAGATAAATAAATACTTAAATACATAGAAAACATCCATAACTCAGGAACAAATATTCGTGCTCATCACACAAATAAATTCCCTTACCGGGATTTGAACCCAGGACCTCTTGCTTCGTAAGCAGGGTCACTACCAACTAGGCTAAAGCGGTCGTTAAAACGTCGTCGTCGTCGTATTTGAAAAATAATTTGTAGTCAAGGGGCCTCCACTCCTTTTTTGCCCGAGGCCGGCAAATCCGGCTTTAAATCTTTGGGCGCAAAGGTGCGTGCGTGCGTGCGTGCGTGCGTGCGTGCGTGCGTGCGTGCGTGCGTGCGTGCGTGCGTGCGTGCGTGCGTGCGTGCGTGCGTGCGTGCGTGCGTGCGTGCGTGCGTGCGTGCGTGTGTGTGTGTGTGTTGAGTTTGAAATAGATTAGGGAAATATCCATTTGATATGTTTCGTTAATTGACCATAATACATTATTGTCACTTAGATAAGTCTATTCGATTCTTAAAAAGTCCGTAATTAATGCTTTACAAATTAAAAATAATAATTCAAACTGCATTCAGGCCATCAATTGTGAAAATTTTCGCAAACTACGTTTACATCTCTATCAAATAAACCAAATCGTGTGGGTACTGAAAATCAATGCGGACCACGCATGCGCGACCGACCCGCGCGTGACAGTAGTTCCGCCGGCGGTATTTTGTTGATAATTCCTAAAAACCGATAAAACTTCAGCATCTAGGTAAACAATACAAAAAAACAAAAGAGAAATTAAGTAACAAAAGTTGTTTTTAAAAAAACACGTACGCCGTATCACCGTGGCGTTCTCGGATTTGGGTGTTTGAGCCGTTTTGGTTACGTGGATGCAAATCTAAAAATAAATTTTCTTAATGACCATGTAATAAAGTAATAATCTATTTTGTTAGGTGTTTCTTCTAGAATATTCTAGAACAAGATGGTTCGTTGAAAAGTGCTTACTATTAAAAGAAAAAATAATAGTTAACCTACTGTGTAAAATAAAACAATGTATCGAAGTGATTAAAAAGAATGAGTGTGTGAAAGTGTGTGAGAGTGTGTAAAATGAACGAGACGCTAGGGCGCGGGTATGCTCGCATAGAGTGCATTCGGGCTGCGCGGGGAGAGGCGCTCGCAACCATGGAGCCCGGGGCGCCGCCGCCGGACCGGTACAACTCCGTCTACTTCACGCTGTTCGTCGCAGGCGCAGCTTTTTTATTACCATTCAATAGGTAAGAAGGTTCAAATCACAAAAATAATAAATAAGAAAAACAGAAATGTCACGCAAGTTACAAATGCGATCACGCTGAAAAGACATTTGTTTATTTATTATCCCAACCCAGTCTAACGAAGGTAGAGAACCTGACTACGTATGTTGAGGTCCCGGGTTCGATACCCGGTCGGGACAGATATTTGTGTGAAAATGTTTGTGCTCGAGTATTGGATATTTAATATGTATTTAAGTCCGTTGTCTAGTAGGTACCCTTAGTACCACGATTTATTATTTATTACTATTGTTATTGAGTACCGTAATCTACTAAAAGCTGCGAAAACACGATACTTGCTGCTTTGGCCGATTGAAAGCGGAAGAGGTGAAAAAAGTAGCGACATCGAATGTGGAAGAAACTACACAAGATATCATTTCTGTTCTTCTTATTAGTTCTGTGGCTCCTGTATAACTAATACCTGCGACCATGAGACCCGTAAAACAAGTAGGAAACGTCGGATCGCAAAAAACACGCAACGTAGGCAGACGACTAAAGTTTCATACTTAATTTAAAAGCACAGGCGCTCTAATAGTTTAAACCTTGTTTCGTAATTGTAACTTGAGAATTATCTCATTAATCCGCACTTTGTATATTATTTAAAATACTAGGTGTCTAACTAAGGCTCTACCACAGCGCTGTAAACTCAGACATGGCTAAGAGGCAAGAAACGAATAGGCCATTATTGCACACAACACAACCAATCATACAAGTTTTAAAATGTCATGCGAAGTCTAAAAATATGGGTGCATATAACTTGCTCATAAATATATCCTATAGCTCATATCTTTCGAATACTCGACGAATTAAGGTATGGGTACGTAATTATGAGAGAATTAAATCGATACATATTTTTGCACTTGCTCGTAGGTACCTATCCAAGAAAGCCAGATTGCTAAAAATTTTACATATACTGCAATATTATACGTATTTACAGTCTATAAACGGAAGTCATTGCATGCAGCAACACAGGCAAGCGAGTCGGGTGCTTTATATTAGCAAAATAATAAAAACTTTTTTTATAGAAAAGTCAAATAAAACTAATGCAATAGCCTCCAAAGGCATTGCCAAACTGGAAGGCCCAAGAATGTCTCTAGCAAGTCACCATCCGATGGTCAAAGGGGGAATAAGTTGATATAAGAAGAAGAAGAAGAAAGTATTTCGGATTTCATGTGCGAATTACATTTGAAAAAGTAAAAAAATCGTGAGGAGACCAACTCACCTGCTTTTTAATTCAATGGTGTGTGCGGGAACTACCCAAGCCCTCTCATTTTAAGAAGAGGCTTGTGCCTATCAGTGGGATCAAGTGGGATATTCATAGGCCATAGTCACACAAGCGCCTAATTTTTTTCAATACCAATTGTTTCCTCCGACGTTTCATCCACAGTTTCATAATGGCGGTGGACTACTTCCAGCACCATTACCCGAACACCACGATCATGTTCGACATGTCCACCGTGTACATAGCTTCGGCCTGCGTCGCCGTCGTCACAAACAACCTCCTCTTGGACTTGTTTACGTACAACACTAGAATCACTTTCGGTGAGTAAAATAGCTGTTTAGTCTCCAGTAGCCAGTTTAAATAATTTCTTGAGAATTTATGGATTACTTACGTAAGTTCTTATAATCTAACAACTTCGATTGATGGAATGGATCCTTAATATCTTTTTCTAGAATAACTTTCCCGGGCCACTCCTACATTAATGTTATGTATGAATCTAGGCAGCAGCACAATATAAATATCTGTGTAACTAACTTTGTAAATACTGTTAGATTCGACATGAATCGCGTGTCACAGATGATAATGACTTTGGTTGTAGTAGGACTCATGATATGCCACAGCCATGGTTATCAAAACATCCAGATGTAGATTTAGAGGTAGAGCGAAGAAAGACGCTTTCACGCACGACAGAACGACTCGCGGCTCTTGATTCTAGATTCTACTGAGAAAAAGATGAATGCCTGACATAATTCGCTTGTCGATTGATTATGTATGTATGTATGTATGTATGTTGTATTAGCCAGAATATGGTAGTAAAAAAAAAACAGTTTTCGTTTCAACGGTCATTGAGAGTGGGTGAGTGTGGTGTGAGTGAGGGGGGGATCGGACATGTTGGTTGATCGCCCAACGCCTCATACTTCGGATCTCATTAAGATGTAGTATTAGTAATCCCCCCTTACGAAGAACTAAGTCAAGCCTGTATGTTTCAATGCCGATATGCTTGGAGCTGTAATCCAATCCATACAAATCCATATTCCATACTATCCATATCCATACTAATCCATAGTAATATTATAAATACGAAGGTGTGTCTGTCTATCTGTCTGTCTGTTACCTTTTCACCCTTGAACCGATGAACGGATTTAAATGAAATTTGGTTCGGAGATAGTTTGAGACCCTGGAAAGGACATAAAATAGTCTGAATCACAGAAAATTGCGTAGTTTCTGCGGAATAGCGATAAACGAATTCTTTGCAGACGAAGTCGCAGGCAACAGCTAGTATTACAGGAAGTGTCTCCTCTGTAATACCTCTGTCTGTGTTACCTCTTCATGCTTAAACTGCTCAACCGATTTAGATGATATTTGGTATAGAGATAGTTTGAGTTCCGGGACATATGAAATATTTTATTCCGGAAAATTTCATAGTCCTACGGAATGGGGATAAATGAATTCTTCGCAGACAGCCACGGGCAACAGCTAGTCGAGATATAAATCCTAGCTCAACTTTTCCAGGCATCTTGGTATCCCTGGCAACGATGCTGTTCGTGGCAGTCTGCAACATCGGATGGGATGGGTTTTCGACTCGCGTGTCGTACACGATCAACTTGGTGGCCATTGGCGTCGTAGCATTTGGGTGCACGGTGCAGCAAGCTTCCTACTACGGCTTCACTGGCTGCCTACCGCCGCGGTACACGCAGGCCGTCATGGCAGGAGAAAGTAAGACCTTTGAGCTTTATGTTTGGTGCATCAATTTACTAATAGACCGGGGGATGGTGACACAAAATACAAGGTCATTTGTACCAGTATGGCGGTTCTTCAGGGGTCTAATTACGTAATGACAAAAAGGAAAATGATGGTCATAGCGCTGGTACCGGCCCAATCGCGTGGGCGTTAATCGAACGTGTCGGATCAATAAAGAAAATCGAACGATTTGTTCCACAAAATTTCTTGTATTTTCCGAAAGTCGATAAAAAAACAGAAGGCGGTAGCGCAATGCCATACTTCTCCGGTGTGGCTTACAGCCCGCCATACCGACGCGAACACGTTCATTTAAAAACAACAATTGAACCATTTGTACCAAGCTAATTTTTGCACAGCTAATAATCGTCGAGTAGCCATTCACGAAAATCACCATGCCATACTTTTCTGACGGTTCCAAATGGGCGCCATACCGCCGCAAAGAAGTATTTTTTATTTTTTTTTGCAAAACGATTTGTACCAGTATTGCATTTGGATTTTTGGAAAGTACCTACTTGATAAAATGTGACCGTTATTATATTTGCCATACTTCTAGTAAGGGGAAAAAGTGCTGCCATACTTGAAAAACTTATTTATTCGACGAGTTTTAAAAATACGACTGTAAAATACCTGTAATAGTGTGGAACCTATAGGCCTCTACATTTCGAGAAATCTTTCGAGCGGTGGTAGCCGTACAATATTATACAACATAATATCTGGTTATAAGACAAGATTGCCGCCACCTAGATGTTTGAAATTTTGTATTTATATTTTTCAAACCTCAAACTTACAGGAAACATTAGTGCCATACTATACTGGTACAAATCGTTTGAATTACGAATAAAACTTAGAATTTTGAAAAAATATTGTACACTTTTGCCACCTCCCACAGATATGGCAAATATAATAACGGTCACATTTTATCAAGTACTTTCCAAAAATCCAAATGCAATACTGGTACAAATCGTTTTGCAAAAAAAATAAAAATTACTCCTTTGCGGCGGTATGGCGCCCATTTGGAACCGTCAGAAAAGTATGGCATGGTGATTTTCGGAAATGGCTACTCGACGATTATTAGCTGTGCAAAAATTAGCTTGGTACAAATGGTTCAGTTGTTGTTTTTAAATCAACGTGTTCTCGTCGGTATGGCGGGCTGTAAGCCACACCGGATAAGTATGGCATTACGCTACCGCCTTCTGTTTTTTTATCGACTATCGGAAAATACAAAAATTTTTGTGGAACAAATCGTTTGGTTCTCGTTATTTATCCGACACGTTCGATTAACGCCCACGCGGTTGGGCCGCCGGTACCAGCGCTATGACCATCATTTTCCTTTTTGTCTTTACGTAATTAGACCCCTGAAGAACCGCCATAATGGTACAAATGATCTAGTACTTTGTGTCACCATCCCCCGGTCTATAACGATCACATGGGCTCTTGCCTTGCAAAGACATCAATTTCTTAGAATTTGTCGCATTCAATAAAGTGCGGGCAAATAAATAATGTTATTTTATAAATTATAAGTGTCATAACTTTGCAAAATTTTGCATGTCCAGATCATGATCCTAACAAAGTTGTTCTACCATATTGTAAACCATGTCGCAAGCAAATAAATTTCATTTAATTTCGGCTGATTTAGGCAAATAATTTCAAGTTCTGTTTGTCAAATCAGAAGGTTTTTAATTAGTCATTGATTGCGTGACCAGGTGGATATCCTTCATTATCCATCGATGTAAGTGCATACAGTCCAATACTTTTCCCAATACACCTATCGGGAATACATAGCAATTACGTCACCACTTAACTTTCCCAGGCGCTGCCGGCTTCTGGGTATCACTCGACCGGATCGTGACGAAGTACGGCTTCCGCCAGCCACGCCGCAGCACCTTCATGTTTTTCGTATTTTCTATCCTGATACTGCTGGGCCATTCCATGCTACACCACGTGATGATGCGCCACCCTCTGGTGATACACTATCTGAGGCTCACTAATGAATCGCGGCAGCGTCGCAGAATACTGCTGCATGTGACTCCTAATGAAGATGCCACGTTGGTAAGTTTTATATGGTATATTTTTAGTATTAAGGTCAAGATCTGAGATGGGGTCCCTTGCAGAGTGCTACTTAAAGAGCACACTTGGAATATCTTTGAGAGATCGAATCAGATACGAGGAGATCCTTAAAAGACCTAAAGTTACCGACATAACTCAGCAAATAGCACGCGTGTCAGTGTCGGCGGAGGCACATTGCTCACAGAACGATGGCCGTTGGAATCGTAAGGATTTGGAGTGAGGACCGCGTACCGGAAGGTGAAATGCTGATATGCCTCCCATAAGATGGGCGGACGATCTGGTAAAGGTCAAGGTCGTTCAGCCATTAACTGCGGATAGTACAAATCTAATCATCATAGAGATTTTTATTTTCTTTTGTGTCCAGCAGTGGACGTCCACCGGGTGATATGATGATGTTGATTAAGATCAGTGGACCCGGTTGAAACTATGGAGCTCATGACAAGAAGCAAGACCATCATCCAAAGCTGTCTTTCATGTTTTAAATGTTCGCTTCACTCTGGCGATAAGAAAGATGTCTCGGTTGGGCTGTTTTTGGCAAGCCTGATGACTTAACGTAGAGAAAAATTACCATAGGATCGATGACAATCGAGGCTGATTTTTCATTGAACCTTGTTTCATGTTTACAGATAGAAGGTGAACCAGCTGGTGAAGGCGGTTACGGCGTATTGAAACTGCAAAGTCCAGCTTTATCAACTACAGGTAATCACGTAAAGGCAGTCTCTATATTTTAAAGTTCCTAATTTTTACCTGATCATCTCAGAAAAGAATACTATGTTTATTGAGTAGTTACCTACACGGATTTATTTAGTTTAGGTATACATACTAAAACAACCTGTCACGGTTGAGCCTGAAGAATTAACAGATCGATGGATGCACTTATACAAGCTTGCTTTATGACGACACTAGCTTTTGCCCGCGGCTTCGCTCGCGTGTACCACGAGTATTCCAAAGATCTAAGATATCAAGCAAGCAAGCATGCACGCAAGCAAGCAAGCGTGCATGAAAGCGTGCAAGTAAGCGTGCAAGCAAGCGTGCAAGCAAGCCCGAATAAACTTCAGGTAGATACGGTCCTTTACAGTATTTCTTTATATACAATGTTTTTCACTAATTCGGAAGCGGGCACTAAAATAACCAGGCTTGTTAATAATATAAAACCTATTATTACTTTCCCCTGTCCTGCATTAGGTATAATTCAATGTTTTCTTACCTTCTACGGAAACTTGAGTAACTAAGCGCTGTGTACCTACTTAGCATTGATATTATACATATTATAGTATTTTGTAAAGGTGTTGTGTGACCTAACCGCTAAAGAGTTATACCCTCCATCATCAGCTCATCTGAATAACCAGAAAGAATACAACTAAAGTTCTATATGTGCATATAATATTTAAAGAAACTTCCTAAAACTCCTAACCGTTAAGGAGTTTAACCTTCCATCATCAGCTCACCCGGATAAAGAAAGAATACAACAATCGGTCTATACGTACCAATAATATTTGAAAAAATGTCCTCAACTCCTAACCGTTAAGGAGATTTACCTTCCATCATCAGCTCATCAACATGAGATGATGTCTACCAGACGCAAACACTTAAATAGCTTGAGAAAATATATGAAAAACGTAATGCGTGCCTACAAAATTTGAGGGTTGCCCTCGATTTCCATGAGATCCCGTCATCAGATCCTGATTTGGTGACAATGGGACCATCTCAGGAGTATATTGTATTCTTTCGAATAAAAAAATATTTTTATAATCGGTCCACAATTGACCGAGAAATTGGTGAACATACCTACATAAAAAAATACATAAAGTGGAATGCATCCTCCTTTTTTTAAGTCGGTTAAAGAACCCTTTGCGGCCTACTTACAGCATAAACTTATGAATTTTGAAATTTTAGCTTACATTCAGTAAAACGCAAAATCCCGTTTTTTCCCGTTCCCGTAGGAGTTTTGGAAAGTCCTCTCTCAATGCTCCTCTACACTCCCCAAACAACCTACATGCCGAATTTCAGCTTTCTACGACCAGTAAAACGAAAAATCCCGTTTTTTCCCGTTCCCGTAAGAATTTTGGAAAGCCCTCTCTCAATGCTCCTCTACACTCCCCAAGCAACCTAAATGCCGAATTTCAGCTTTCTACGACCAGTAAAACGAAAAATCCCGTTTTTTCCCGTTCCCATGGGAATTTTGAAAAGTCCCCTCCTAATCCTCCTGTACTCTCCAAGCAACCTAGATGCCGAATTTCAGCTTTCTACGACCAGTAAAATGAAAAATCCTGTTTTTTCCTTATCCCGTGGGAATTTCCAAAAATCCTTAAAACTGTTTTTTTACTATTATAATTACCTACTTCTATGCCAAATTTCAAGTGTCTAGTAATTATAGTTCATAGGATCCCGTTGAACTGAATATATAAATCCCGTTTTTTCCTTATCCCGTGGGAATTTTGAAAAATCCTGAATTATGTGTTTTAAATAATGTAATACCTACTTGTGTATCAAGTTTGAAGAGTCTAGTTATTATAGTTACTGAGATAGGGTCACTCGGAATCGAATATATAAATCCCGTTTTTTCCCGTCCTCTTGGGAATTCCCAAAAATCCTTCCTTAGTGGATGCCTAATTTTCATTTCTCTAGGTCCAGTGGTTTGGGCTGTGCGTTGATATATCAACAGTCATTTAGTTTATTTAGACATTTCAACCCCATCGCACCCCATCCAGGGAGATGGTATTTTACGTCCGCCACGTCGGATTTTAAAACCGTTGTTGTTTTCATAACCAGCAACCCGATAAACCATAGAAACAACACCCATGTTGATTTTCAGACTTTGTTACCCCTCTTCCCCCTTTTAGGGGTTGAATTCTCAAAAAACCTGAAACACGTGTTTACTCATTTATCATTACGAGTACTTCTGTGAAGTTTCGAATAAAATAGTCGAACGAATCTTGTTTCCCCATACAAACTTTGGACCCCCGTTTCACCCCTTTAGGGAGTGAATTTTGAAAAATCCTTTCTTAGTGCACCCCTAGACCTTATAAGGAACCTACATGCCAAATTTGGAATCTCTAGGCCCAGTGGTTTGGGCTGTGCGTTGATATGTCAGTCAGTCAGTCAGTCAGTCAGTTTCTTCTTTTATATTTATAGATTAGGTATACAATTTTTTACTGAATCCTTTTATTTAAATTTGTTTCAGTTGATAGGGAAGGCAACGCTTTCAGTTTCGCCAACCCGCTGTACTCGCCGACGTCGACTACGCCGGCGCCGCTGGGCTCTCCTCCGAGCGTGTCCGAGCCCTCCACTTCCCCTCCCGCCGTGCTCCGCACCCCCCGGCCTTCCTACAAAGTGGAGGACATTGTAGTGGAAACAAATGAGAGGCCGACATCATGGAGGGCCTTTAAACGTAACTTTGCGATTATATTTTCACAGGCGTAGCATATAAATGAGAAAGCAATTTTTTTACTAGTTACCTAGCTGTAAAGTGCAACTGAAACAGCATAAATGGTTCGATTTAATAGTTTTTACTAAAAAAATGCTATCGTACACCAGGAGACACATCATATCATTCGAAATTACTGTTCGAAATGATAATAAATTGTGGATTGCCCCAAAATTACAGCTCAAATGAGATATTCGACTTGTTGACAAGATTAATAATTAGAGCTGCAAATATCTACTATTCTACAAACGTATATTAAAAAGTTTTTTGGCAGACCCGACTACCTCAACAAAGGATATTCATTTAACGCTCTACGAAAGTCAATAGGTCCCAACAACATTCTCTATTGTCATTATCCAGGTGGTGTCCGCGCTCGGTGGGCAGTAGCAAGATCCATCTATCCATACATGGTATCAATCGGCCTAGTATACTTCACAACGTTGAGTCTCTACCCTGGCATCGCATCAGAGGTGCCGTCCTGCCGCCTCGGATCCTGGATGCCCATCATCCTGATGTCCGCTTTCAATCTATTCGACTTTATTGGAAAGGTACGACGTTTTTGATTGTGTTCTTCTTACAATATAAAAATGTCAATATTTGCCCAAAATCCGTTATACTTCGGACCTGTAGATTGTGGGTAGAGCGTGGGAAATTAATTGGAAAGACCAACCAACGCCTTTCGATGGGTACGTATCAAAATATATAAAGTTTAAAAGTAATAATGGACGAAATACATAATGGTTATTTGATATAAAGCAATTTTCTTGGAAATTCTTAACTGTACAGGATTTTCATAAAATAAACCTAACCTATGTTCAGCAGTGGACGTCTTTCGGCTGAAATGATGATGATGATGATGAAACCTAACCTAACCTAAATAACCTAAACCAATCTGTAGATTACACGATCAAAAAAGTTCGTTTAATCAATAGTTTCATGGAAAATTTTTGTAGGTATGTATAGTCGGGGTAAAAAAAGTTTCGTCACTTTTCGACTCTATGTCAACGAATTAAGGTCGAAAAGTGACGAAACTTTTTTTACCCCGACTATACCTATTATGACCATTATGTATTTCGTCCATTATTCGTTTTAAACTTTATACATTTTGATACGTTCCCCTTTCGATAAACAATCCTGATTGGTAGTACAAACGAAGATAAACACTTAAACCATCACAAACGACTTTCTCAGAGAATGTTTATTTTTTGTTACGAAGGTAGGTACTTATGAGATAGTTTTATAACGCAACTGGCTTTATCCCGTGGCTTTGCTCCCGTGTAAGAACAAAAAACAGGCTACCCCCTATCTCGTGGGAAGTTTGTAAAATGCCTTCATAGTGCACTTCTATTATACTCAAGGCATATGTGCGCCAAGATTCAAGTCTCTACCTCCAGTGGTAGAGCCTGAGCGTTATTTGTTAGTCAGTCAGTCACTTTCCTCTTTTATAGGTAAAGATTCTATCGTCTAAGAGCCATGTCACACTGGCGATTTGCGAAGCGAACGTATTTGAAGCGAAGCAAACGACGTCACGCGTTTCGTTCGCCGCGGCCGCAGCAACGGATTCGCTGCGAACACCCAAAGTATTAAATACATATGTCTAAATACGTTGGGCGTTCGCGGCGAATCCGTTGCGCTTCTAATACATTCGCAAATCGCCAGTGTGATATGGCTCCAAGACCTAGTATAAATAAATATCACGGGACAATTCACACCAATTGATCTAGTCCCAAAGTGAGCTAAGCAAAGCTTGTGTTATGGGTACTAGGCAACGGATAAACATACTTATATAAATAGACTAGCTGCTGCCCGCGACTCCGTCTGCGAAGAATAGGGGTATAAAATAACCTACGACCTACCAAATACAGACAAAATAAATTCATAAAAATTGGTCGAGCCGTTTCGGAGGTGTTCGATAACAAACACCGTGACACGAGATTTTTATATATTAGATACAATACTTAAATACATAATATTAAACACCCAAGACCCGAGAGCAAACATTCGTATTTTTCATACAAATATCTGCCCCAACACGGGAATCGAACCCGGGACCTCAAGCTTCATAGCCAGGTTCTCTAACCATTAAGTCATCTGGAGCCTGTTGCATAACAAAGTACCTAATTGAAGCGAGAGTTCCGCTTGTAATATTAGTTGTACTTTGTTATGCAATTGGGCCCTGGTCGTCAAATCTAGTCTAGTATACTTTGATTCACTGTAACCCACTTTCCGCAGATAGCAGCAGCGTGGCCGTACGAGTGGAGCCGAAGCCAGCTGCTGATGGCGAGCGGCCTGCGGTTGCTGCTCGTACCGCTCATGCTCCTCTGCGCCGCGCCGAGGCACTCGCCGCACATCGTTGGTGATGTAAGTCATCATTAAGAGGGTTTATTGTATAGTCGCCCAAGAAATTCCTTTTCTCAAAAATATCCGTAAAAGTTGACATTATTTTTACATAATTATCAGAACGCGAAGTGCATAATGGTCAGTGTATATGGTCAGTAAAAAATTAAAAAGTTAAAAACATTGCAGGCTCGATAAACTCGACAACAATGTCGCATACAAATTCCATTATTGTCGAGTCCCAAACTTTTTAAAAAGTTAAAACGGCCATGGTAATAAGTTTTTTTTATGTTAGAAAGGCCAGACAAACGAACTAGTGGGTCAACTGATGTTAAATGATCATCACTGTCCATAGACACCCGCTGCGCTTTACGCGATGCCAGTGCGTTGTCGGCCCTAAAGGAGAGGGAATAGGGGAGAGGGAGCGGGAGAGGTATTGGGCCCCAGGCGCTCTCACTGACCGTACGAAACGCAAGCAGGATTACTGCTGCTTCACGCCGGTGTTCTGTGAGAGGGTGGTACTGTCCCAGACGAGCCGGCCCATTCGTGATGCAGCAGCTGGTACATTTTTTTTGAAAACGCCCAGATAATTAATTTTATTTTTTCAAGGTGATAATGATAACCCAAATATAACCTGTTGTAGTAACTAATGAGTTATGATGCGACTGTCTGCAATTAGTGAATGCAAATCATGTACCTATCTACTTAATGTTAGTAAAAATTAAATAACAAAATGATAAACCTTGCACCGAAATTTCGGTGGTGATTGAGTAGGTACCTAAGTAAGTGCAATAAAAGAGTACCTATTGGTAGCTAGCTATACTTATTACTTATTGTTAGAAATGTATAGGTACATGATATATCTTGATAACCTAGAATCTGTGAAGGATACGCTAGGATTAATAATTATAAATTTAAATCTAATCCTCCGAGACGGCATGACCGATTTTTATAATTTTTTTTCTCCATTTTCGGTAGGTCTGAGAAAAGGTCATAGGCTATTTTTTATACCCCTGTTCTTTGCAGACGGAGTCGCGGACAACAGCTAGTCTAATATATAAAAATCTCGTGTCACGGTGTTTGTTATCGAACTCCTCCGAAACGGCTTGACCGATTCGTATGATTTCTTTTTCTCTGTATTCGTTAGGTCTGAGAATGGGTCGTAGGCTATTTTTTGTATACCTACCCCTGTCCCCTATTCTTCGCGGACGGATTCGCGGGCAACAGCTAGTATACAACAGCTGGTATTTACATTGATGACACGTTCTCGTGCTTTTTGTTTCGTATACTTGTGTTCGTTTGTTTACATTAACGTCGTATCAATATACCTTCGTAAAATTCTTGATTACCTATGCTCCGCGTTTTTCTAGCATTGAACAAACGATACGATATTATTACTTTGTATGTGATGCAAACAGCTGTACAGCAAAGAGCCATATGTAACAAGAACGTTACCTATGTAGGCGGGCGTGCAGTGCAGAATGTCGACGATGCTTTATTAGTTTTTCTGTGGCTCCACAGCCAGACACTCGAAACGTGCTGGACGCTACGTCTGGCCATCAAATGATATTTCATTCGATAGACGGCCTCTTTCAGCATCTTCGCCATCGTCTTCTGTTGGAAATACCTACAACGTCCATAGCGAGCATTTGTGTGCAAACGTCGTTTCTAATAATTACCGTTGAACTAGAAGAATCAGTAAGGCTTTCGTTCATTGGTAGTAATTTAAGACTGCAGGTGATTTTATTCTTTGACTATTTCAAAATTTATAAAATAACAAACACAATTAATTTAATAAATCAGCTAATTTAACATTTGCTTGTTACAGTTCTACCCAATCATGTTTTCCGTGGTTCTGGGCTTCACCAATGGGGTGTTTGGATCCGTGCCAATGATCATGGCCCCGTCTCGAGTTGGTCGCGAACACCGTGAAATTGCTGGTGAGCAATATATTATGCATAAGATATTTAATCACAGGGCCGGCGGATCTTTCTTACGTCTTATTAAAATATTAAAACCATTTTTACTGGGTGCGTGTAGGTACACTGTCTATGAACAAACAAGTAGGTACCTACTGACAAAATAATCAATCACCCAATGCAATTTCAAATATTTTGTGGCTAAGAAGCCTTAACTCACGACGAGCACGTGGCGTTGGCGAGTGAAGGACCTAATCCACGAGCTAGATACTTGAGATTCAGCAGGCATATCTCTTGAGAGCAGTGCATTAAGAATGTATTTCCCGCAATTTCCACGGCACAGAGAGCAAGCAAATTTTTTCATTATTTTACGGGAGCGATTGTATACATCAGGTTGAAAGGGTTAAATCATAACCGTAAGGGCCTACGCTTGCCGACGCGGATTACCCGGAACGGACGCCCGTCGTGAGCGCGTCTAATAAGAAATTGTATGAACAGCGCCAAGTGGCGCGGGCGCGTGCGACGGATTTTCGGTAGGTACATTTTAGACCCGCGAGCGGGCGCACACGGCGGGCGTCCGCGTCAGCTAGCGTAGGCCCTTAGATTAGAAGATGCCGTCGTGACATCGCCGACGCCAGCAGCTACAATATGACAAAACTTATACTAATAATAACACATCGTAATATTCCAGGTAACATGATGACGCTCTCCTACAACGGTGGACTACTCTCAGGGTCTCTGGTGTCTTACCTCCTCCTGAGCATGCTGGGCCCGCCCGCCATAGCGCCCTGCCGACTTTACCCTACCCCTGTATTGCCGACCCTAGCTCCCGCCACCACGACCATCGCCACTAACTTGACACATCTCGTTACTGCCTTGCATTAATTGATGACAGGGTAATAAATAGTTTCCTGGTTAACGACAAAACCCAACTCTGAGACGAACCACGACTCGTACACGTAAGCCGTCATCTAAGTTTTGTGTATGGAAGCTTTATTGCTCCCAGATGTATTTTTATCTCTCTCTATCTTCTGGAGCTTACGCTATCTAATAGCAATTGAAAAGAAGTTACTGTATGTACCAATACCACTACAGATATATAGGTATGGAGATTGTTTCACGAACTCTTGTCCATTCTCTTTGAATGTTATCAGGCGTGAAGCGTGTATGTAGGTAGGTACCTGCTAACGAATGTCATTTTATCTTTTTATTTTTTTTGTGTGCGTCAGAGTTGCACGCGCCTAAATAAAGACAAATTTACATTATTTAATGAGCATTACTCTGCGGGGACAGTGAGCTAACGAGTTAGTTATAAACGACTACTTAATCGAGCGCTGCATTGTAATACTAGTTGCATGAAATAAGTGTACCTATAATGTGGATTTGGCTTTAGTGTACGTACAGTCGGACAAATATGAGTAGGTAATCGAGTAATTAGTCAGAAAACTAAATTATTTGCATCCCCTCTGTCCCTTCTTAGGAGTTGCAAGACTGGGGGGCTACTCCGAAATTCGAAAATCGAAGTTCGCATTGCATCATCTTGCTCGCTCTTGTATTAAATACTATTAGCGCGAGAGGAATGGCACGATACGAAGTTCGAATTTTGCACTTCGTAGTATAAGGCCTGGTGGGCTACTACGAAATTCGAAGCTCGTATCGTGCGTGCCGTCCCTTTCATTATTTTGTTTAATACAATTAGCGTCAACGGAACGGCTCCATACCAAGTTCGAAAATCGAATTTCGTAGATTTCAAGACCTGTATGCTTAGTATAAGTTTTTACTTCACGAAATACTTCTCGATCGCGTTTTCGTAAAAAAATCAATTACTAGGGAAACATGGACAGCGCCTCCGCGCGCACGCGTTCATGTTTCCATAGAATTGAAATTTTTACGTAAACGCGATCGAGAAGTATTTTGGTGAAGTAAAACTTATACTAAGCGTACTGAGGTCGTATTGTCTAAGGCTTCTGACGCTTGCCTTCGCTTTCACCAATTCGTTCTGTCATCAACTTATAACGTTTGACAGAAAGAAATAGTGATTGCGAAGGCAAGCGTCAGAAGCGTTAGACAATAAGCCTGCTGGGATGTAATTTCGCCTTCTCGATGCCAGCGATTACGCATGTACAGATTGGACGCACATTAGATAGGGATGCACGTTAAATGTTGACTACATTTTCTGGTAAAGTTTGCCCCAACATTGGTTGTTGTTACGTATGAACCGTCAAACATTGGGGCCAATAAACTGGTCAGGGAGTGTTGGGGCCAAAGTGTGGTGATTTGCCATGACTGAATGTAACGAATTCCATGTGTAAATACAAATTGTTGTAAGATAAGTTGTTTAATGAATCAGTAGAAACTAGGACTAAGGAAACATTAATTAATCAAATCATAACGTCAAGAAAACCTTGCTTATAGTGTAACTTGTAGAAAAGCACATTTATACTAAAGTTAAAACTAACTCCTAATTTGGTTTTCTTTCTATGTTTTAGTATATTTATTTCTGCAATTTTCCTAACAATGAAATTAATAACTCTTATCTTAAAAAGAATTTGAGGTGGCTTTATTACAAATGATCAATAAATATAATTGGTAGTCCTGTTCCATAAATTGCATAATATACATCGTTTGCTATCATGACTTTGTACATAGTGAAATGTTTTGAGAATCTCTGTTGAATTGTTATATATAATTATATTTTTGTACAGCATATTATCTAAGTAACCACTACTTTTGATAAGTTTTCGTCACTTAATTGTATAAATAGTTAGTAGGATATTAAACTTTAACCTGAAAAAAACCGCAACCATGAGAATCTAATCATATATGTAAGAAAACATATACTACAAAGTACTTTGAAATTTGTACGATGCGTTACTGTGTTTTTTTTACTGCAGCCTAGGATTATATTTAATTCTGTAAGAATATCTTGGCTACATACTGGCGTGGCGTCTAAACAAAAAATGTTTACACAATCTCGCAGTTAAAGCAAACATGTCGAATTATTATCGTTGATTATTTTCCTCGAAAGTCGTGTAACAATTAAAGAAAATTGATAACTTTTGTAACCTTGCAATCTATCACGCTACGGTATCTGGCAGGCTACGGGTCGGTGAGAGCTACGCACCAGCCCAGCGTGAAAGATGTAGCGCACCTACGGCACTTCTACGACGTAGCTGTTATCTGTGTTTCTTTCTCTCTCTGTCCTTATATACTTCAGTTTATTAACAATAGAAGTGAGATAAACAATCTAGACCTGTTTTTTTGCGGAAAAATACTATACGAGTTGATAATATCAAACTCTAATACGTCCGCAATAAATGACATGGACAGGAGATACCTAAGTATGATCCTTTATTTTCAAGATTTTATTCTGTTAAGGTACCAAAAATATTTTTTAAAAAACGTTTTTCAATAATAAGGTGGGCAACATTGATCAGATCACCTCCTTTCTATTCCTAAAAAAAACAATATACTTTACACATGCAATAGAATTGACTAACTTGTTCACTATGAGTTATTCCCATTTGTACCCTCCCTCCAAAACATAACCATGGGAGGTGCGATGAAAACACGATCCCGTGTTTGTCAACCCAGAATTAATACCATAATGCTGATTATTCAATCCATCATGTTAATGACATAAGTTTCTTTTCTAAGCCAAACTTTCAAAATCTTTTTTGAGTTAGATTTGTAAAAAATGGGGCAAGTCTTGGTTCTTTCTTATTTAAACCCTGGGGAACATGTATAATTTTCAAGAGTTGTAAGTATTACTGGGGACAATGGGTAAAAATTTGACTACCGAATTTTTATTTATCAAATATAATAAATGTGAATTAAAAAATCATTTAATTATTTTGTATTTGTAAGTGAATGTTTCAAGTTTTAGCTAATTCGCTTTACTTCCTTCCAATTGTATATTCTAGTTCCCAAAGCTACTAACAAAGTGTTATAATTAGTTAAAAACGTCGGATCAATATAATGCCCAATAATCAGCAAGAAGTTAGATTTTACCTACTCATTTTTAGGGTTCCGTACCCAAAGGGACCCTATTACTGAGGCTCCGCTGTCCGTCCGTCTGTCCGTCTGTCACCAGGCTGTATCTCGGGAACCGTGATAGCTAGAAAGTTGAAATTTTCACACATGGTGTATTTCGGTTGCCGCTATAACAACAAATACTAAAAAATGGAATAAAATAAATATTTAAGGGGGCTCCCATACAACAAACGGCATTTTTTTGCTCGTTTTTGCTCGATATTGATAACGGCAACAGGTAGACATTTGAAATATTCACAGAATCTTTAATTATATATTGACTTTAAAAATAAATCATTAAATTAAAATAAAAAAAAATATTTAAGGGGGGCACCCATACAACGAACGTGATTTTTATAGATAATTGTACGGAACCCTTCGTGCGCGAGTCCGACTCGCACTTGGCCGGTTTTTTTTGTTTTGTCATTTCTTCCACAGATTGGATCGTAAGAATGGATAATTAGGTACATAGGTTATACACGTTACGATTAAGATAAATATGATTGCGTTAATGTTGACCGTACCCAATTATAATTGGAAATGCCAAGAGAGGTGCACTGATATAAAATACCTAGTTAAGATAAGGATACATCCAGACTACACTTGCATTGTAGTTGTTTGGTTTACTGTATATAGTATACGCCAATTTGTAAACATGTATATAAAGTGTCTAAACATATCCAATTTTTCTAATCTTTAATGTTCCTTAAGGCGATTGGTGATGCGACTGATTGCAGATGACACTTAATCAATGCAGAATTCCCAAATATCTTAGTGTAAGTACCACTTTCTCAATTCATTATTAGGCTGTGTTCAGACCAAACCGACTGACAGCCGCCGAAAGTGAGCGCGCGTTACGCAGTTTATTGTATTTCCATACATATTCATGTTTACGTTCACACCTAACCGACAATACGCCATTACGCTATGCGTAGTCGCCGACATAAAATACCGTACAAAATAACGTTCACACCGGGGCTCACAGTGAGCCTGGCCCTATACTACGAAGCGCGAAATTCGAACTTCGTTTCATGCCGTTCCGCTCACGCTAATGGTATTTATTACGAGAGTGAGAGGGACCGCACGATCCGAACTTCGAACTTCGAATTTCGTAGTAACCCCCCTGCTCACATTCGGCGGCCGACAGTCGGTTTGGTTTTAACGCGGCCTAATTCTTTCTCCTGTCTGGATTCAGTAGAGGCGCGCTACTGAAATGGTTAGTGTCAAGTCTACGTGTACCTACACACTACACTTTCCCCACTTGTTCGATACTAACGCATTCGGGTCATAGCTAAACTACGATTTTTTATTTCATGGAATTCTGACATTTCTTAGTGTTACTAGGCAAAAAATATTTCCCGAAAATTTAAACGAGATAAAACAAAAACTAGGAAATACAGAGCACAAATTCCTTAGTATACACATTAAAATTGGACATAATGTAATAAATCATTAATTAATACGTAGTTAGAATATTTTTTGATCTAACTGTTCAGACGTAATAAAATTTTTAACCCTTATATGAGTAAAAAATAAATTGTCTCGGGTATCATTGCGATGACTGACATATATCGCAAACTTTCGGACTTAAATTATAATTAATAGTTATGTATTGAGTTTCAATCGTGGTCTCAAGAGGTTGTAATTTAAAAATTCATAGACTAAAACCATCAAATAATAATAATTCTTCTGTCAAAACAATATTAAAGTCATTCGGCTTCTGTCTTGAATGTTCGAATGTGCTCGATCTCCTGTTTCCGTATTATTTTTCTCGTTTTCGTTGATTGATATTATTATTTCCTTGAAAAGTTTTTGTTTTTTGCTATGTGATATGTTTTTTAAAGAGGACTAATATCATTATGAACGGTCTCACACGTACCATGAATACACGAAGCTCTTAAAAACTTATGAAATATTATAGACTAATAAATGAAAACTGATAACTTCTTATAGTAAAAGCTCTCCTTCACTATAATATTTATAATTAGTAATGTGCCTATTTTATTGTTTCTAAAATAATAAATAGATTAAAAATGAAAAAAGGTTTGTTGCCTCTGAAACGTCAAAATTTGGCATTTGTCAGAATTCCACGAAATTAAAAATCGTAGTTTAGCGTAGGAAACAGGGGCGTAGCTACCGCCGTATATGCCGTATCAATTATACGGGGGCCCCCGACGTGCGTAAGCAAAAGTTAATAAAAACTTCCCAATTTTTTTTTATTTCAGAAATGACAATAGTCAAAAAAAGCAAGTGACAGATAGATAATTAAATTCACTAGACTCGCGCGATTGTAAATTCACTAGTAGCGTTTTATAGTCACACTGTTGAAGAGCGCCGCGTTTCTCATAGGTCCGCGCTTATAGTTTGTAAGTCAGAGTCCAAGGGGCCCCCTGAGCTTGGGGGCCCCGGTGCACTGCCCCGGCTTGCCATACGGTAGCTACGCCACTGCATGGACATCTCGGGGCGATAATGGCGTGAGCGCGCGCGCGCGCGGGTATGTTAATAACATCAAACGATCAAACACTGCTCACGCGATTATCGCCCCGAGATGTCCATGCACTTTTCCAGCCCATCGTACACTTAACTAAAAAATATTGGCTATAAACCTTTAACTTTGCCCATGTCCACAGAAGAGACGCGAACAAAAAAATGTGTAGTCCATTCATTACCAACAAAAATGGATGAGATTTCTATGACTTTCGCCAGTGCCGCTGTCACAACTTTACTGCCATATGAACGTATGATATGCATCGTGGCATCTGAAGATGTGGGTTTGAGAGCCGTAGGAATGCGTTAAAGGTTACAAACTTGAAACAGCAAAGAACAGTCAAAAGAACAGATTTGCTGTTTCAAGTTTTGTAACCTTTAACGCATTCCTACGGCTCTGCTTGCTTTTTTTGTCTGTGTCTGGAAAGCACAAGTCGAAGTGACAGATACTCGTATACAAACGAATGTTAAGTTAACGTAAACTTACGGCCCAGCCACAACTACATGCCGTGCTGCCAGGCCGTATACTACGAAATTTTATTTTCGAACTTCGCATCGTGCCGTTCCGTTCACGCTAATAGTATTAAACAGACGAATGAAAGGGACGGCACAATACGAACTTCGAATTTCAAATTTCGTAGTAGCCCCAGGTGCGGCGGGTGTCTCAGACAGAAAAAAGGCTAGCAGCCGGTTGCGCGTAATCGTGGCCATGCCGTTATAACAAGCATTTATGATTTATAGAGTTGGTTATTATCTAAAGTCAATTGTTACATGTCCTGCCTTCGGTAGTGGACGCGATTCCAAACTGATTTTAGTATTTGTGTTCCCAAAATATTGTTAAGTCCAAATCTACAGTAACAAGCTGAGCGTGTTTATTTCGACTTTCGCTGTAGGTAATCTGTTTTAATAGATGAATAGTTTTGGTAAATAAAAGGGCAATTTTGGATCAGAATTGTGTTTGTGAATCAATGAATCTATTCGAACTCTGCTAGTACATTGTTGTGCAACCAATATTACATCGTTATAAGTGTAACTAGAACTAGACAATCCAACATACTTGGGCGCGCACAAACAACGATTTATGTTAGAGTTATTTGTTCTGTGATGTAGATCCATGATTACTTTTATGAGCTCCCGTATTAGCAACCAATACTTATGTCTAATGTATGAGTAATTATCAACCGTGAATCAAAATAATTTAACAATTAATTTCTTGAAATACACATAGTAGAGTAAAATATTTTAAATTGTTTCCAATTTGTTAAGTAATTACATAATATTATATACCTAATTAACATTATTTACTTAGTGGTGTTGTTTGTAATTTTTATGCCCCTGGTTGCCTTGCACGTTAGCGCTCATCGCAAACATTGAGCTTTCATCCTTTTGCACTCGCCCACTTGTCGTCGCCTGTCAAAGAATAAAATACCTCTATTTCTTGACGTGACAACGTCTAATAAATCGATGAACGCCGGCTGCATACACGAAAAAACATTAAAAGGTTCTCGGAGATGTCAAAACGCGATTTTCTCCTATACATAGATTTTGTATTGCAGTAGAGGTCTGTGACATAATTTAACTTAACTGCCAAATCAGTTGACTAATTTATTTGTTTAAAGCATTAAAAATCTAATTTTACAGTTAATTGAAAATTAACTTTCGGTTTTCAGGTCTAAAATAAAGAGGTTTTTATCAGAGTCATCTCTTGGAATTTTTATGTCAATCAATGTCATTACCCTGTTTATTATCTACACATGACTCTTTGCCCAAAAATTAAACGTGTGTAATTTTTTTCTAATCTTTTAATGTAATGAATGACATTACTCCTGACTGAAAAAACAAAATACATTTTAAGTACGTACCAAAACCAAATCGAAAAAAAATTGTATGTATATAAACTTAGAATGAATATGTGTTTAATATTATGTGATAACTTATTTAATTCTGTGGTACCTAACGAAATAATAATTATCACTCCGAGAGCTAAATGCCTACGCGAACGTATCACTCCAGTATATTGACCTTATTATATGGTTATGAATCAAAATACCTACATTGTTTAGAAATAAAGCTAATCATAATCAGACTGCAAAATATGTTTTAATTCTTCGAATACCTACATTACAGTATTGACAGTAGCTACAAAAAAAAGTTCATCGTGATCATTCCAGCCTATCGTCGCACTGCATAGCAAAGGCCTCCTCTCAGAATGAGAGGGCTTAGGCAGTAATTCCCACGCGGACCCAGTGCGGATTGGGAACTTCGCACACGCCATTGAATTTCATCTCAAGTGTGTGCGGTTTCTTCACAATGTTTTCCTTCACCGTAAATCATGGCCACAAAAGTAAGTGTTTCGTAAATTATTATGGTTATGGCCTCTTTCACCAAAGCACTTTAAGTTCCTGGTCTCTATTTAATAGAACAAAATGAACAGACACATCATCATTATAGATATACGTCCCCTAAGATAACAGGAACTTAAAAGAGAGTGATGAAACCTTTCGTACGCGAGAAGTAAACATTTTACTGCATACAAGGTGTCTTAATATTAATCCAGAATATTTCACCAGATTGTTAGGTTACTTTATGACTGGCCCCATTGTAGAATTGGAATTTTTAAGATTAAATCAACCCTTTGTCCTCGTGCACTTTGAACATCGACTAATGTATAAAAAAATACCAACCACAATTAAAAAATCCTGAAAACTTTGGCAGGGGGTGTTCAGTCTAAGTAACCTAACCATCTACTGAATTCCAGGTTAATTTTAAGCCACATTGTGTATAAGTGGCGTTTGTCCCAATTAGGACTTATTTTACAGATGAAAAAAAGATGGCCGCAACTTTTGCTTGTACCCAAGTCTTAAATATACGAGGGGTTAAGGAAATTTCATAAACATACTCAAACAAATCACCAATCATTTTTATAACATTATTTATTTCACACGACTATCAGCATCACATATTAGAACGAGATAATTACGAACCACTTAGACAATGTGCAAGGATTTGCACGAAGTGGCATAGCTTGCGCTCTTGAGGGTACAACCCATGACGAAATTCCAAGACTGATGCAATAGCAGCTACGTCTTACGGCGGCGCGTTCGGGACCGGTTTGAGGATCGTGAGCTCCACTCCTGGCTGAGGTCGGAATAAGATGGCGGGGTCTCAGGAAACTGGGCGTCCGATGTCCACCGGCACGACGAACAAGCTGCTTTAGGAGGCTCTTGTGTTTTCACAGGCGATCCGCCGCTGTAAGACTCCAAAATGTGCTTGTACGCACACTCCAAAGGTTCAGGGCTACGGCCTCGCGCCGCGCACAGCCGTATGCGAACGCAGGCGCTGCAATACCCACAGGTTTCACCACGAAGTCCACTTTTCATCTCGAACAACTGTATTGACGGTACACGTACTTATTGGTGTTAGCAAACGCCGAAGACTGATGAGATTGCGGTCTATTCGGTGTATATATTTGCTGTGTCGTGGCGTCGCGCACGCGCCGGACCGATAACCCCGGGTCCGGCGCCAGCGTTGCCGCCGCGACAACAATCTTAGTTAAAAACCTTATCGAGCGTCGTGATCGATGCCAACTCTACAAAGCGAAAATAGTCTTATTTCAGGGGTTCCCAATGTTTTTCAGCCTGCGGAGCACTTAAAAAGTTTAGTATTTTGTCACAATGCCCCGCGATGATACTGCCACGATGCTCAGTTATTTGAAATACCTAGATACAGTCGAAAGAAATAGGTACGTACTATTCAGTGGCGGGGCGTGCAAATTTTTGCAAGTAAAGCCGGAGCAAAAAAAACTAAAACATACCCATTTATCCTTTTCTTGAGAAGCAGTACAGTAATGGAAGAGAACCGATTGATTCCTTTGAAAGTTTAGTCAACCCGGGGCGAATCGGGCTTTTAGTGCCCTTCGCCACTTGTACAATTATAGTCGTCAGGAAGAAAGGAACAAAAATTAAAACGTCCACAACATGTAAATAAATGAGTGTTTTATTAATGGATCTTATATTTATAAGAAATTAGAATTAAGACTGAAAACAACAAGAGAGACTAAAAACTAATTAATATAAAATACAAAAGCTACTCAGTCAAATCAATATGACGGATGACTTCGATTACCCGAATCCAAAAGTATTCGCGGGTCTTAGGTAGGTAGGTACCCTCAATCAGAGGAGGATCAACTCACGGCACCCCTCTCTACTTTCTACGGCGCACCAGGGCACCGCGACGCACACTTTGGGAACCCCTGGTCTATGTATTCACTCATGAACTCCATAAATTACTATTATTTCCTCTGTGCCGCAAGAATGAACAAAATATGTAAGTAGATAAAGTATTATGAATTAGACTTTGCGTATCATCGCCGCGTAGCGTACGGTAACTGATATAGGTAAAGCCTCAGACCATAGAAAGAATAGTTTGATCTGCGTTGTGTATCGATAAGTATGTATCATGCCATCTCGCTCATGCTAATAATATTTAATACGAGAGTGAGCGAGACGGTGCGATACGAACTACGATTTTGGAATCTGCTTATAAATGACACTCGAGCTCCAAGCGCGAGGGGCTATGTTATGGCTAATCTATACATATAATCTATACATATAAAATCCTTTGTCCTGACTGACGGATCAACGCACAGCCTAAACCGCTGATCGTAGAGACCTGAAACTTGGAGGGTGTGTTCTTTGTATGACGTAGGCATCCGATAAGAAAGGATTTTCCGTAGTTCTACTTCTAAGGGGGTAAAAAAGGGGGCAAAGTTTGTATGAGACATCGTGATTCCTTGGTCCAATCTACTTCAAATTTTGCATAAACATTCTTTAACAAAATTGATGGAAGACGTGTTTCGTATTTTATTGAAATTCATCCCTTGACGGGGTCAAAAAGTAGTAGAAAGTTATTTTGGGGGTGATTTGCTTCGAAGTTGATATCAATGCTCCTTAGTGCTTTTCATTTAAATTACATTTTATTTTGACACATTGTAAACGAAACGAAACTTCAAATATTGCAAACCATTTTTGTCTACGTTTGTCAACCACATCTTGATCTGATCTCTGATAATAGCTAATTATATGTATTAAGTATTTGCATTTCACCAAGCTTTTGCTTTTACAAGCGCAGCGTGGGACGTCCACCAACGAGATGGACGGACGTTTTGGTGAAGGCCGCAGGTTCAGGGTGGATGCAAGTCGCTTCCAACCGTAATGATTGGACGTCAATGAGGGAGGCCTATGTCCAGCAGTGGACGTCCTACGGCTGAAATGATGATGATGAAGCTTTCAACCTTTTTCGAATAAAATCGAATTGAGTATTCAAACATCATTGTTGAACTCATATAAAGGCTTGGTGCAATGCAAATACATATAAAATGCTTTGTCCTGAAGTCCAAAATGACTGACTGGCGGATTAACGCACAGCCTAAACCGCTGTATGTAGAGACCTGAAACTTGGAGGATGTGTTCTTTGTATGACATCTATAGGCATCCGATAAGAAAGAATTTTCCGGAATTCCCACGGGATAAGGAATATACGGGATGTATTATATTTCATCAAGAGTGAAACTATCCCCATAACAAAGATTACTAAACTGTTCAAATTGGGCATGCAAGTAGACTATTAGAATATAAAGCTTATTTCAATAATTTTGAAAATTCCCGCGGGATAAGGATAAATCAGAATTTATATACTCAAATCAACTGGATCCTATGTCCGTAACTACAATTACTAAACTTTTCAAATTCAGTATAAACGTAAATGGTCATACATAACAGCAAAAAAACTTATTGCGGGATTTTTGGAAATTCCTGTGGGATAGATAATCTCTGAAACTTCCGAGCCGATTAAAAAAAAAATCTTTTACCAGTAAAAAGTTACACTATCCTTTATTGACATAGGCTACTTTTTTCCGGAAAAATACGAAATTCCCAACGGATAGAAAAAAAAATTCAACTTCGGAGCTCATTTTAAAATATCTTTCACCAATAGAAAAGATACACTGTCCTTGATTAACATAGGATGCTATTTTCCGGATAAATGCAAAATTCCCGCGGTAGAGAAAATAGTAAATTTAACTTCGGGGTTGAGTTTAAAAAAATGACCAATAGAAAGCTACACTATCCTTTATTGGTATAGGCTAGGCTACCTACTATTTATTCGGTAAAATACAAAATTCCCGTGGGATAGAAAGAAGTGAATATCACTTGAGGGCTGATTTGAAAATTTCTTTCACCAGTAGGAAGCTACACCAACTATTATTTACATAGACTACTTTACTCCGTGAAAAAGCAAAATTCCCACGGGAAAAAAATAAGTGAATTCAACTACGGGGCTGATTTTAAAACTTCTTTTACCGGTAGAAAGCTACACCTTTAAGGACAGACATATGCTACTTTTTCTCGGGGAAAATGCAAAATTCCCGCGTGATAAAAATAAGCGAAAATTTGCATAGAATAAGGACAAATTTGTTGAAATTCCCACGGGATAGAGAATATACGGGATTTATAATATTCACTAAGTAACTGATACTGATGATGGTGAAATGATAAAATGATAATAATGATGGATGTTGCCGTAGCCGGATTTTTGTTTTTTACAGTGAAAGAGATGAAGAAGCTTTACCACAAAATGGAATTCTACGCGGACGAAGTCGCGGGCAAAAGCTAGTAAGCTATATAATTTTTTTCCTAGCTAAGTCTGTAACATACCGCCACGTTATAGAGATTGTGGCTCGAAATGGAATAGATACATTTCAATGGCGAGTGCCACAATTTAGAAAAAAAAACATGAAACCATAAAAACGTGTGTTCATTAGTGGGCATTTCTATTTTTCGTTGTACCTACCTAAAATTAAGAAATTGTTAACAGGGAGTTAAAATTTGTCCGTTTGGTTACGCACTTTTTCAAGTCTTTACATTAAAAAAAAACCAGACAATTCTTCACTTCATGATAAACATTGTTGAACTTGTCTGATTCGTTACGTTTTTTTTATAGTAAAGGCTTGAAAAAGTGCGTAACCAAACGGACTAATTTTAATTCCCTGTTAACAATTTCTTAATTTTCGGTACAACGAAAAATAGAAATGCTCTAGTAGCAGAAGAGGGGGAAAAGTGGCAAAATTGATTTTTGGAAGAAATACGATAACATTTATATTATAATCCTCATAATATTTGTATATAAGTCACATGACACATCTACTTTTTTTGTTTGGCTTATATTGTTGTTGTTTTTTTACATATAAAATTGACCCTTGATTGACTCCTATTTCAACTGATGAAAAGTGCAGATGAGGATATAGGTTGTTCACTGGTTCAGTAACAGCTTATTCCTCTGCCCTTGAAGAGCCCTCTAGCGAGGATTGGTTAGCGGCCGTGTAATACGCTTGGCTGTGTGCGTGCGTCGATCGGGCGCTCTAGTATGAAGTTGGATTACTGGTTATATATTACTTATTCTGTGACACCAACCTCCAATGGACCTAGTGTATGATTGAGTAACTAGATCAGTTCCCCAAACTTGTTTGTTCCGCGTAGCAAAATTCCCAGACGCATAATTCCCCAAATGCTTTTTTTTCTCACTATAGTTTTTACTGAAGCTTATTTTCACAGTAGCGTTTTTTCCCAATTTGAATTAACACAGAAACAGTATCAATTGACGGAGTTCCGCGTGAGACTTCTTCTGTGTGCTTTTGGCCCTTCGGGTCGATGCAAACTTAACAGAAACCTACCTATGTTTCTGTGTCGATTAGAATTGGGAAAATACGCTTCAGTAAAAAACCATTTTGGGAAAAAAAGCATTTGGGCAAAAAAAGCGAATGCAAATGTTGCTAAGTACTAGGAAATAACGATTTTGGTAAATTGATCTAGGCACTCGCCTTTATAAGCAGAATGCATATTTTTATTTTCTGAGATGAGGCCTGAGGTGGGACGTAGGCTGGGATGATGATGATATTTTTATTTTTAAATACTCACAACAATTAAAGGGGAAGGCACTAGATCACGTGGCAGGTCACCTATGCGCTGGACTGACCAAGTGAAATCCGCATTAGGGAGCTGCGTATCTGATTGCGCTAGCTAGAGAGGTGGCGGAAGATCGTGCGGAGAGCTGTTTCCGCCTCTACTGATATGGACGCCTCAACGTGACCACGGCCACTCTGTCAAGAGTATTACGACAAAGAAGAAAAACAATTAAACGTAGCCACAAGCAAGACTGACTGGTTTAGGCAAACTTAGTCTGACAAAAAAAATAGAAGATAAAGTCAACAGGTCCAAATCTCAAATTGTTAAATTCGCAATATTAATTTAAGGTATGTGGTGGAAAATAAAGAGGGGATACATAACAAAATATATGCATAGTTTGCTTCGAAGCAAATAATCAGTGCGAACCAGTTGTTGTCCTTCTTGTATAAACTCATTGATAAGTTTTGTCCTTTTACGATAGGTACTGGCCACAGTTCTAGATCTTTACCAGAATCGACCGGCTTATCAGACCTCGTTAACGATTGCGAACACTTATTGCTCCTAATTCAACACCCAATTACGACATTTAATAGAAGAAACTAAATATCAACATAATTATTGCTATTGCAACCAACGATGCGATATTTTGAGGGATAACTCAATTCGCCAGCTCATAATTACTTATCTAGAATAAACCTGAAACTGTTTAAACACTATTAAATGTAATTAAAATCAAAATTAATTAAAAAAAAAATCTTTTTAAAGGTTGCCTGAGTTCGCTTCGAAGCGATAAGGCCGCCCTTTGCTTACCTTTTTTTTTCATGTACTGGTTTTTCTGTATTGTATTATTTGTGGTGTAATAAAGAGTCATTGTATGTATTGTATTGTAAATCCATTAAACTAAGAGTAAAACGTATTTCTAGAAAGTACCTAACCTACGGCATCACTTTGACAAAACTACGCTACGCTACCGTCCTATCAGATGCGGTCGGGAGTAAACAACACGTTGCTATTTATAGAGTTAGGTACCCGACTGGCCATTGATCAGCGAACTGGACCTTTCTCAAACCTTCAGAGCACAATTACTTATGCGAAATACATATACTAGGCACAGAAGATATGCTATTGCGCCCTACGACACAGTTTGTGTAACCCGACAACGTTAGCGCGAGAGTTATTATAAGTACTTACATACAGCATGTGTTTATGAGGTCTTTATTCCTAGCTATTGTTTCGCAAGTATAGTCGACCAAGTAAGTGCTTTACCATTTTTGGTGAGTTTCTACATCAAAATAAAAAGAATAAGGCTGATTGTCACATTGACTTGTGAGTGAAAATAGCCTTTGATATTTTAAGCCGTACAACTGATACTGAACCTTAGAGTGGTAAAGGAATTTCTTGGTCGACTATACCAATTAATAATATTTATTCTAGCGGTGTGTACCTACACAAAAGTACCTAAACCCTGTTTCGGTCATTCGGGTAAAGAATAAATGAACGCTCCTCTTTTTTCGTTATTACCTTTTTGGCGTACCTATCTGAAGTGCTTCAGTCGCATCAATTTTGTATGGACAGCTGTAGTTTTTAGGGTTCCCCATTTTATCATTGACTCTTATGTAAGTCGCTTTACCAAATCTAGAATTCTAAGAAATCAAAGTACGTAAGTAATATTTCCAGTCGACTCGTAGTCATGGCCGCTGCAACGTGGTAATAAATAGTTCGTGATTAGATTACCTAAGTCTCGAGAAATATTAGTAATGAGTGAGAATCGCGAAAGTTAGTACCTACATGTGTTTTTATTTACTACATCCTAATTTTCTAATCATGCATCATAATTGTCCATCCATCAGCGATTCTTAAAAACGAATTAAATAAAAATAAGACAAATTAAAATACCTTTTGTTACTCTTTGGGCGATTGTGCACTAAGTACAAGACCGGACCGGGAAAAAACGGCCCGGAATGGGGAAAAGTCTACAAAAGTGTCCGATTTACCCACAACCAACCAACACCCTTGGTGGTGTTGGTGATTTTCATGTCTATATTTTTTTTCACGGGATGACCGTAAAAGTAATAAAAAATGAAGTTGAAAAAATAAATGCAAAAGATACCTACTTCATAGCTAACTTGTTATTTTCATGTGTTTTATGTATAATAAAGAGTTTTCCATATCACACCGTAAAAAATCGGACACTTTTGTAGACTTTTCCCCATTCCGGGCCGTTTATTTCCGGTCCGGTCTTGTAGTGCACAATTGCCCTTTCACGCAAATGTACTGAACGATTTTACATAGTATTTGGCACATATTTAATACTATGCTTAATACTTTTTTTTTTTCAGAAAATTGATAGTTCGTGCAAGATGAGTAGAAAAGAATTCTTCGTAAACGAAGTCGCAGCCAAGAGCTAGTATTATTTTTCATTATATTCTATAAAATATATTGGGAATTCCCTTTGGTTAAATATTTTTTTGTATTTTTTTTATATTTTAATCATTGAGGAATAATGTTATACAACCATTTTCTGTAGTCGGACTTAAAAATAAACAGCTAATAGCGGAGATATTCCAAAAAAACTGATGTCTTTCATTTGATCTTCAAATAACGTCATCAAAGGTTCAAAGGCATTTTTCTTTTACCTTTGCTCTCACGCTTCACATAAAAAAAAATGTCAATGTCTGTCAAAATGTCATTTAAATTTAACTGATGTCAATAGGATAGGAAACAAAACAAAAAGGCTATTTTCATTTTTGAAACTAAAAAATGGACTATAGAAAGTGTTTTATTTGTTCAAATTACTCCATGAATAGCCCCGGCAAAATATTTGTCCGTGTTAGGGAAGATCTACGTGAGAACTGGTGTCGTCTAGCAAATGTCGAATATTTTAGAATATCTCTCTTGTACTGCTGCGAAGATCATATTTATTTTATTTATATTTATTTTATATTGATGTATGTAAATGGACCTATTTCGCATTTTGGGTAGATTGAGCGTGTCAGCCTTGACAAATTTTTCACCGGAGTTTCCACTGGTAAGCATTTTTTCAAAAATTATCGTGGAAAATAGACTTTCAGAACCAGAAGGTTAGAAACTTATTGACGACATGACGACGTACGAATGACAGATAACAGTATTTTTTCTCTAAGCAGATGGGCAAAGGAAATCAAGAGTTTCGAGCTACTGGATGACGTATATCCGGTGAACCATATCCGGTATTTAACAAATTAAATTTAAAAAAAAATACGCGACCAAATTTTAAAATATTCAAATTAGTTTCTTAAATTGGCCTAATCTGTAAGAAAAAATATAAAAAAATACGTTTTTTTTTCTAACCAAAGGCAATTGCGGATGGCGCAGGGCCGATTTGTTTGGCGAGCCTTGACCCGCCTTGACTGGGCCGCATCGCATGGGATCTACAGCCCAAGCCCTCTCATTCCTCGAGGAGGCCTGTGCCGTGCGTGTGCTGGGATGATGATGATGAATATAAAAGTGGTTTAAATATCAAATACATTTCTCTCTCCCATAGTTCCATGACCAGCAAAGTGCCGATGCCGATCCAATGCGAAATATAAAGATTGCCAAAGTTTACACTACACATAGAGTTCACCTTTTGTATGTAGCTAATTTTACCAATAAGTACCTATGCAAGACCTTCGCGAAGGAGACAGATAAAACGCGGCCAAAGTTGATCGATAAGAATAGGATCTGCGTGAGCAAATATAAACCTACTCTGATTCTTTTGCTCGTGATATTTTCTCCAATACCCTGTAGTAACATTATGTACATTGTACTATGTAATTTGTTACCATTATAGATAGCATTATCAGTTTTGATTTGAGTCATTTAACTTATTTACAATTAACAAGGATGACTACCAAATCAATCGTATACTGTTGCCTAGCGATTTATATTTACAGTCATTGTTACGCTATCTCCCACGACACACGCTGCCCCTGGCTATTTTTGTCTCTTCGGTTAGGTAATTAAACATCCTACAGTAAATAACAGCTTGATAAGTGGAGAATAGTATTAACAACTAACTTCTCACATAAAAACATCTCGAAGTCAAAACAGGAAATATTACTACAACACATGGCATGATGGCATGAGCGGTTAGGTACAATATTATTACAAGAATCAGAGGAAGCAGTGATAAAATATAAGACGCTTTTAAATCATTGCCTTTATTGAATAGTAATTTATGGGTTCCGGCCTAAGTCATTCATTATCATTTCATTACCTAAGTACGTAAGTACGGGTACGGTCGGCGTTAAGTCGCTGAACACTTAAGTACTTTGTCACTTTCACTAACGTGACATATTTCAATCTTTACAGTATAACTGGTTATTGCGACAAAGTACTAAAGTGTTCAACGACTTCTGAGGCTGACTGTACGTCATGTGGCCTAGAAACCAGGCATAATATAATATTTCGCACTCCTAGTTCAAGAGTCTATTAAATCAAAATAATCCACCATTTTAACTTAGACCATCTAGAAACTCAATAAATCCTAATTTAGAATGGTGTAAAAGATTTTTTTCGCTTTTAAATAATCTTAGATTCGGTGAGCAGCCGTACCTACTGCTAATAAAAAATAAATAATATTTGAATAAATAGATGTGGTACATCATTTCTTACGCATTTCCAATGTAATTTGGAGCGTAGGAGTCGTAGCTTCTAATAGTTGCGATGGATGTTACCACACGCCACTGTTGGCGTATGTAAGCGATTAAGAATTTCGGGGGAGTCGGTTGGATGCGACGTGGTTCAATTGGTAGAACTCCCATTGGGGTGCATACCCAGGAGACGTGGGTTCGAATCCCACCGGCGCACCCGAAAAAAATTTTCGCTTTTAAATAATCTTAGATTCGGTGAGCAGCCGTACTGCTAATAAAAAATAAATAATATTCAAATATTTATTTTAATCTACACTATTAAATAACATACTATGTCGAAAATACAACGAACAAGCTGAACTTCAATTTAATTCTAAACGGGAGTTACAAAATGTTTTTGTTAGACGTACCTACTTATAGGTGCTTCGTTTTTTTTTGCATTGGAAAGAAGGTACCTAAGCGATCTAGGCCCAATTGCATAACAAAGTACAAATTATATTACAAGCGGAACTCCCTTTCTAGTTAATGTAACTGAAGCGAGAGTTCCGCTTTTAATATTAGTTGTACTTTGTTATGCAATTGGGCCCTAGACGTGTCTTTTTACCGTAAAACGCTTTTGAAAAATAAGTCACAGCTAACAATTTGAAAAGAAATACGGTCATTTACACTCTTTTGATTTAATAAGTAATAGTTACTATTTTTGAAAAGCGTTTTTCAATAAAAAGGTTCGTCAAGATTGTTTACCTTATTTCTAATGCTAAAAAAATCGAAGTATAAGTCTGGTCCCGCATATAAGGCCAAACTTGAGAATAAGTGGGATTGTTACCACTACAAAAAAAAATACATTATTATTTACAAGTCTCTTTCAAACAGTGAAATACATGCTTAACCATTTTCCAGGCCCCGTCTATTTAGATACGCTTCTACAACATGAATCATTGTGTTGTATTGTTTACTTATGGAGAAATAATTTAAAAGCAAAGCATATTTTAAACAAATTCAATTGATTTTCTACTATATTGTAAAGACGGTAAGGTCGAATTTTTGTGTAGATTTATGTGATCGCACAAATTAATAATTCATTATTTTGTTATTTAAAGGAACCTATCCACCGAGAGAAGGCTGCCAGTATATTTGACATTCCCAAATATTTTTATGAAAGTTAACTTTAATGAAATTCCAATCTAATTACTACTCAAACACTTTGTTTAAAATGGGTTCATAGTAATTTAACAAATTTCATTAAAGCTTGGTGCAGATTTTTTTCCACTAAAACAATTTTTTTAGTTGCAAATGTTGCACTATTACATCTCTCTGACCTCCATTACCACCATAATAAGGCTGCGTTTCCACCAGAGATGTGCGAGGATGCGTTGCGAGGGATGTGTCTGTCATGAACTAATAGAAACACTTCATTCACTTAGGACCTTTTAAATGAAGTTTTTCTATTGGTTCATTACAGACACATCCCTCGCAACGCATCCTCGCACAGCTCCGGTGGATACGCAGCCTTCACATGAGTTTTCGGCATAAGAATAAATAATAACAGAGTAGAAGGGAATCTCTTTTGACTGCGTCCAAAACGCCGCCATTTATATGTACCTACTTCACCCCTCACGTCGTTACACCCCTCTGACGTCCAGGCGTGTTGCTAGGGTTGCTTACTGTTAAATATTACTTACTCTAAAGATAATATCGCTAAAATATTAAGTTATTATTTACTTTGAAATCATTATTTTATTCTAGTTTTACAAAATATGAGATTTATAAATCATTAGGTACAGTCAAGGATTTTAATTGTTAGGCCACTTGCCACTGTTAGTATTTTAGCCGTGTAATGCAAATCAGCATATACCAGTATAAGCGGCTTCACCCGATTTGCATTACACGGCTAAAATGCGAACAGTGGCAAGTGGCCTAACAATTAAAATCCTTGACTGTACGTACGTACATATTATAGGTAGGTACTTCTAAGTAAGAATTTATTACAAGTGCCATACCAAAAGAAGCCATTTAAGGTGATTTGGCATCGTTTTTGAATTGTTTATACACCCAAATACACCACAATAACTTGACGTCATTAATTGTTATTTGTTTCCAATAAAACGAACGCGCAAACAGTTAACAGCCAAACGCGCGTGCGGCGACGCCGGCCGTGACACCCTGACTGAGTTCTCGCTTAGCGAGTACTCTAATATTGTGACCTTGAGTCCGGCCGGAGCGGGAGTTTCCCTTCTACTCTGTTATTATTTATTCTTATGATTTTTGGTGAAGGAAATCTGCACAAACCTGCGAATAAATTCAATGATGTGTGTGTAGTTCCCAACCCGCACTGGGTTCGCGTGGGAATTACGGCCCAAGCCCTATCATTCTGATAGGAGGCCTGTGCCCTGCAGAGGGACATAATATAGGCTGCAGCTTTTCAGGGACTACACATTTAAGTGGCTAGATCTGAACATGTGTCACATTTACTTTGTTGTTTGTTGAGTACTTGAGCTGATAATACTATTTATTAACCAAGTGCATAACAAGAAGAAAATAGTTGCAGAAATTGATTGCAAAATCTTGAAGATAATAAAGAAAAACAGTAAAATCAAGAACTAGAAAAATATGCCCTTTTTAAGTCGTATTTTCTATATTACGCTACATAATCAATAAAATTAACAAATTACAGTTTAACTACTTATTATACTCAATTGAAAAGCATCTTTTTGAACGCCAGCGTCGTCTATAAACGACAATACAGTAATACACAAATTAACCTACTCGCATGCGCAAAAGAATCAATTTTGTTCGTAACAAAAACGATGTGTGGCGTTCAAAAGTTGAAATAGGTTCGACCTGGATACTCTTTTAAATACTATAGGTACATTGGATGTAACTCAATATGAAAACAAAATTGGATACAACAAGACAGTGTGTAGTTGACCAAGTAATTAATTTGCCTTCCTAATGTACAGTCAACCAATTTGGTTCCTTCCTAGGCCACTATAGAACCATGTCAAAATGAATCAATTTGTTTATCTTCTACAACAGTGATTATTGGGTGATGTATGTCATGATGACAAACTCGATCTTTGCGAACGTGTATCAACGATGTTGAACAGGAAAGGAGTTTGTTTGTGTATTAATAACTTGAATTGTCACTGGCCGTCTGTCAAAACTTCTTTTTCGTCTCATGTCATGAAGCGATAACGTTAGTAAACTCTACGTTTATCGCAAATTGTGTTCGGAAAGTTGGTAATGCTTTGACTCGTACTGACGTTATAATTGTCTAGTAGTTAATGCGACAAGGTTCTATAGTGGCCTAGGAATCAAATTGGTTAACTGTACGTACAATGTCAGACATACGGCTTAAAACATCAGACTATTTTCACTTACAAGTCAATGTGACAACGAGCCTTATTGATTGTTTTCTGATAAATCAACTGTCATAAAGTCATAAAATATGGTAAAGCACTTACCTACTTGGTCCACTATTAGGGTGACCAGATGTCCCGTATATCAGGCACGAATTTTTCACTGGCGAAACCTATACGGGACAGTACATTGTCCTGTAATTTTATGATTCAAGGGCATTTAATGATAAAAACACCTACCCGAACAACATTTATTTTCTCGCACATTACTGTTACATACGATTTTAAATGTTTAAGTATAAATATTGTTTTGTAAAGTATTTCATTAAGAAATTTAGCAATTGTGTAGGTTATTTAATTGATTAAGTATGGCAAATTTTGGTAATTCAAAATATATATATATTGATTTTTTAATTTAAAAAAATGGCCCGTCCCATATTTTAACCTCCAATCTCGTATTTTCGATGCAGTTGTCCCGTAAAACCGGAAATCAGATCTGGTCACCCTATCCACTATACACAATTAATTTGCAAATTTAATATCAATCATTGCTCTTTCACGTTTAGACTTTCGCCGAGTTTATCGTACACGTCATTCTTACAGTTAATTTTTAATGATTTGAGGTAATGACAAAACCGATTATTTCGTTTGGAATTAGTGTCAGTTTTGGCCTTCTCAAACCTGCATATTGCCCGGCACGATGACCAGTAGTCCAGTGCAAGTGCTCTCCTGTCGAGCGTAGATGCTGGGTTCAGATGAGATGAGATGCTGTTATGCCGGGAGACCACCCTGTCTCTAACCCTGGAAATAATAATAAATGAATCTTTACTTCAAATAAAAACATTATCAACAGCTTGTTTTAAAAGCTATTTATATCTATTTGAGCAGCCTCAGGCATTGTAGTAAACTATGGTCGCTCCATGAAAAGCTCTGAAGTCGGGGCTTAATAAGATCCTATAAGGGGCTTTGATTGCCTTAAGTCTAAAAAGCAAGGTTCTAAGGCAAAGTAAGGTTCTAAGTTGCTTTTAGTGCAATGGAGTGTGTTAATCCAAGTTACACAAAAGTAGGTAGTCAAAACCGTTGAACAGTTTTTGCGTGAAAGAGTAACAAACATCCCAACATTCATACATCCTAACAAACTTTCCCATTTATTTTTATTTTATTAGTAAGGTAGTAAGATATGAATATTCTCTGACCAAGTAAGATTTTCTCAACATCTGTATAATAGACCAAGAAATTCCTTTACTTTCCGTCAAAGGCTATTTTCACTCACAAGTCAAGTCAATGTGACAATCAGCCTTATTGTTTTTACTCTGTAGGAACTGTCATAAAAAATGCTAAAGCACTTACTTGGTCGACTATACATAAATCAATTATCTGTTGGTTTACCTTTGCACAGTCATCCGCGTCGGTTGAAGACATAATTTTTCATCGCATCCCAAACACATCTGCGCGTTGCATATAGATCTGACTACGAGCGTTTTTGAAAGGTCATCATTGAGGTCGTAACTTTTATCATAACAGGCCAAGTTCGCATATTCACTAGTACTATCGTATTCGGATGAATACCATGGTTGAGAAGAAATATTCGCTCTTGAATCTGGTCTAAGGCGGCTGAAATAATCAGCTGTTGAAAGGCTGTTTGCGATATTTGCCAGCTCACTCAGCTGACGTGTATTCTTCTGCTTGTCATCGAGATCTTTTGTTACTTCTTTTCTATCAAACACGTTGTTAAGTAAAATGGGTACATTCCACCAAACGTTCCACAAGTCAGAGGGAAATTGAACATGAAGCAAATTCGACTTGATTTCCATAAAATATTTGTGCATTAAATCAGCTTCATGTGCGGTAGTTTTAGCACAATCTATGTACCGATCTTCTTGATTTTCTGACCCAGTCCACGACATACTTGAATTTTCATCATAAAAAATATCTCTATTTTGCGAACATTTCTCTTTCTGTGTTGACTCTTGTCCTACACAAGCGCTTGTATAGAACTGAAGACAATTTATAGTTTTTCTGATGTCGCCTTTAAATATGTCTAATAGAATAGCACCTAAGCCAGGCCAGCATGTTCCACTGTCAGCTAAACACATAATATCTAACCATGTACCAAGCATTCTAGGTAAGAGTGGCTTCATAGTCATTATTTTTCCACTAGATAAGAATCGTTGCAAATGCGGGCACGCTAACGACGTCGTTACTAATATGACCGGTCGTTTGGAATATTGAATTAATTGACTAATGGCAGAACAGAAACCCTCATCTTGGTCAAATATAATATCTGCATCATCAATAAGAATCAGCGACATACTAGTTCTCGCGTTTTCTTGGCTGTTACTTGACTGACTCACTACCTCCTCTTTTACTTTAGCTAAGTCTTTAGATTTCTTCGGTCTTCCTCGTTTTTTAGCTGTGATTGTCAAGTCAACTTCCACAACTTCCTGGTATTTCTGAGAATTTTCAGCACTGTTTCCTTTAGTTCTATTAACTTTGTGGGATTGGGTAGCTTCTTGTAAATCTTGTAGCATTATTTTACTATTTCTTTTACTACTAGCATTAACCTCTATCACTTTGATAGCTAAATCTGCAGCCACAGCATACACACATGAGGTTTTTCCGCACCCAGTAGGGCCTGTCAGAATAAGAAGGTTATCAGTTGTTTTCATGCTGTCTCTGCTGTCGGCATCTGAGTAACAGAAATCAGAGGAATCTGAATCAGATCTATCATTACTTTTTCCTTGTGTAGTCCAAAACTCTAACCACTTCTTCAAGTCTTTTGTGATTTCAAAGTTGCCTATTATTTGATTAGTTCCCATAGGCTTATATTTATCAGTCCAATTCAGTTTATCTAATTGTATTTTACCAGAATCCACTAAATTATTTAATATTTCTGCACTGTTATCTAATTCTGGGATGTGGGTATCACCAAACTCTCCCTTACTTTTGGCTTTCAATAAATTATACGTACGGTAAACAGGAAACTTTGGATAAGAAAGTTTAATATCTTTTAATACTTCACAAACATTGATATCTGATTTAAGAATCATTGTATTTTTTTTAGGTTTTTCGAGGCTTAATATACTCTTGATTGCGTTTCCTGAACATTCAGCTGGGCTACAATCAGAATCTGTATCATATTTCAACAAATCAATAAAATTATTAGATAAAGCATTATCTTGAGTCTCTTTCTGCTGAACATGCACCACTATAGGAAAACAGTTTATTTCTGTTTCTACCTTAGCTTGCTGAATGGAAATCTTTTTCAGTTTATCTGGTACTCCACTTTGAAGAAACTTTTGTTTAGCCTCTAATGCTGCCGGGTCTAATTGAGGCTTAGGAACAAAAATGGGGGCTAACTTCACATTACTTTTTTCTTTAATATGATTTTTTTTAATCGGTTTCTTCGTATCTTTTAAATTATTTTTGACCGATTTGTTGCTTGTATTCTCTGGTGGTGTAGGTACTTCGGAAACATGAATTATCTTATCACTTTTTTTCTTTTTAGGTGTAAAGATATTGTACTCTTCTTCAGAACTAGACAAGTCAAAATCTGTATATTGTATTGGTTTCTTGATATTTCGTTTTGGTCTTCCAATATTACTTTCATTTATCTCTTCAGAGTTTAAAGGTTTTTCTAAGTTTTCAGATACCTGCATATCTTTTTCTTCAATAACATGCTCTCGTTTTCTTTTTCTTGAATCACTCTTACAATTTGTATCCTTATTAACAATAGGATGCTGTACATCATCCGCAACATACAGTGTTTTAGTATTTTCGTCATGATTTTGTAACTCACCTAATTTCAAGCTTAATTTCTTCTTCTTAAGTTTGTTTTTGTTCCTTGCGGGGAATTTTACTTTAATTACTGGACTATTGTGTTCAGTATTTTCAGTATTGGGTGAAATTAAAGGTTCATCACTTTTTTCAAGTTTCTTAAAGTAACAAAGCATGTTTTCTTTTTTTCTGATTGAAGGAGATAACTTTTTAAGGAACTCGGTATCTTCTTTCGTTATTTGTTTTTCACTTAAGCATTTTACACTAGTACCATTTTGCACTGGCTCATTATTCTCGTTAAACATATTTATTAACTGAAGTTTACTATAACTATGTAATTTTATGTCTCGTTTGTCATCACTTACTTGTTTTTTATTAAGTATAGGAGACTTCTCTTTAATGTCTTTATCAATTAATGTTGGCTGTTCCTTGTTTGCCTTAACTTTGGTGTTACTATTATTCACAAGCATGTTAGTCAGCCTTTGCGCTCTTCGCTCCATTTTTCGCTTAATAGCTTCCTCTGCTAGTTCCTCTTTCTCTTTTTTCTTTAGAGATCCTTTAGCTTCAGCCATCTTTTGTAGCACTAATATCCTTTTCGCCTTTTTGTTCTTTTCTTCGTTCAATGAGAGCAATTCCGCTTCACCAATAGTCTTTTCTTTTCCGGGTGAATTACTACCAATACTTTTGTTTCTAGATTCCATCATTAACTGAAAAGCATTTGTATGTTTCTTTTCCTGACTGTTTGGTGTCAGTAGCTCTACATGTTCAGTTTCAGCATTTGTAATTTCGTCTGCCGAGTTTTTATCTTTTGGAATTTCTTTGAACAAGGTCTTAGCTGACGTAACTTTGTCTGTAACACGCTTTCTTCTCGCCATTTTGAAAAGGTAATTTCTAGGGTATAATTCAGAATCCCAGATGTTAAGCTCTTTGATATTATTATTATTATTATTGGGTGATTTTATTTTTAAAGAACTCTTAAATATGTGCGAGACATTTATAACTTCAGAGTCTTCTTTGCCATCTCTTCGGAGTTTATATTTTTTCAATTTATTCTTAAATGCCTTATCTTTACTGCATTTATGCTTGAAAATATTTTCCTTACATTTTATGCCACATTTGAAGCTTTTCTCAGAGGGTAAGTCTTTCTTCAAGGTTCTAATCGATATGTTATTCTGTTCCCGTTCAGAAATAACTGGCTTCAGCACAATTGACATTACTTATCTGAAATGACAGAAAAAGTATATTAAATAATTGTGTAGGTACAAATGACGACCAAGTCATCTTGTTACGAGGTTCTTGTATCTACCTCTAGTGATTTTTCCTCATTAGAGGGCCATATTGTTGCATTATTGTCTGGTTGCACTCGGACTCACAATCCCTTTCACCATTCCTTTCAATTAAACAGTATAGGATGAGATCAGAAAGAGATTGCGCATGCAATTAATTAGTAAAGCCCTCGTGTTATACAATAAAGCCAGAGGTTTTTGATAACATCTTACCCTAGGTTTCATTGTCAGGCTCGCTCTAACTTCTTCAAGTAAAGCTACACCATCAATAAAATAATACTCCGGACACGTGTTATATGCGTTACTCCAAAGCGTCCTGACCTGAGCGGATGTTGATGCTCTGACGGTTGGACAAAGAATGAGACCGCTCATAATAGGTATTTATCCGTATTTTATTTATATTCTCATTAATACTATCATTAGTTGCTAAATTTAACTGTTCATTGATAATGATAAAGATTCAAAGGGGGGATGTAAATTTCATTGATTTTGCCGTAGGATGCACCGTTTTCAAGATATTTGACAAAAACACCAGGGGGGTGAGGAGGGTAGGGGGGGGGGGGGGTGAGGTTGGGGGAAAGGTGGGGTGCGGGAGTTTCAAAGGGGGGATGAAAATTTCATTGATTTTGCCGTAGGATGCACCGTTTTCAAGATATTTGACAAAACACCGTTTCTCGTCTGATCACCAACGTTAAGCAACGTCGGGCGCGGTCAGTACTTGGATGGGTGACCGCCTAGTAAACCTAAATCTGGCCCAGAACCTAGCTTTGTCTAGCATGGTCCAACATTCACTAAGCAGTTTTTTTCTAATAACAGTAATAACATTTAAAGAACTGTAGCTGATCCTAAAAACTTGAACCGTATTGCGTAAACAGCAGTCTTTATTTTAGACCATACTCCTGTAAAATAGACAGTCTCCTAAACACTAATTTAGATAAACAATGAAATATCTAGAGCAGGGGGGGCAAACCGGTCAATCTTGGCAAGGCAACAAATATCAATACATAGAACAGACTGAACAATGTTTTAATTGTTATTATTATTTTTTGCTTTGTGTTACTTGGCATAATTGTGTTGAGACTCTTATATTTTTGTTCCATACTTGTGTATCACACTCAATTTATTGCAAATAAAGAACTGAACTAAACATATTCAATCACCTACTGCTGTGTTCATGTCATAGGTAGATCGCCCAAGATTTCGTCAATAAGCAGTAATCTTGGGTCTAATCCAGTCGGCCGCTCCCCCATCTAGAGGATGCCACAATTTAGGGTGGAAAAGTTTTTTTTTTATTTTAACAAAGCATAGCCAAAGTGACTATGTCAGCCTCACAGAAAGACAGAAAACTAATAAACTCTGACTTGCACAGTGCTAGAATCTACAGATAAAGATGTGTATGTTTCATGAATTTTATTGACTATCAGCAATGCATTATCTGATAATGGCAGACTCAGAATCATATTTACACTACCATTATACATACAGAAATAATCTAAATAATAAATAACAATTAAGTAACATGATGACCAGGATCACACATGAAACACTTACACAAGAAGATCTCTGAAGGGTGCAGTTGCCAACCCAGAATGAATGACAATAATGTACAGCTTTATAATTCAAACCATTGTATTATTACCATATGTTAAAAAAATTAGTTGTATTAAATATTTGATGTATGTATGTAATTTAATAACAATGTAATCTGTTTGAAAAAAATATACTTTGTTGAGTTGGTGGATTCTTCTCAACAGGATTTCTTCCAAACCGGTGGTAGATTCTTCGACATTCATAGGAGCATCAATTGAAGCCTGAATTGAATAAATAATTTTGACTTTGAACAGTTTGAATTATCAGGTTGTGTATTATCCTCGAAAAGCCCAGTATACTTAATTTAGTACTTGTGTCAAAGCAAATATCAACTTTTCTGAATTGTCAATAAGTTTCAGATTATGATAGTCAAAATTTTACATGGGCCTTGAATGAATGAATGAAATTGTTTATTGCACAAATGTGAGTAATTACAAAAGGTGTTATGTACAAAATGGTATAAAAAAGAAAGAAAAAGAAGAAAAAAAAAAGAAGAGATTAAGAAGTTAATGTTGTTCTTTCCGGGTTGACAAAGACAGGTAGGGTTTAAGCCACACCCTCCCTGATATAGCCAACACAATTAAGCTGGAGAACTTCAAAGAACTTGGTTTCAATGCTACTGTGCCAAATGTGCCTCAATGGAAACTTGGGACTTTAAGTACCTTATGTTAAAAGGTGATCGAAACTAGTAACAAAAATTAGCAAATCATGAACAGTTAGTTATGCGCCACTGGGGGCCGTTAAACGGGTTAATGTGGACACCAATGACATATTGAATTCAAATAACAATCTTTCTCATTTCAAAATGGTATGATGATAAAGAATAAAGAATGACATAACATGCACTGATTTTCAGGCAAATGACGTCTATCAAATTCAATGAGCAGATTCTTAATTGGCTCTCATATTATCATTAACTACTGATTTGCAGCCCAAAACTTTCAACCTGCATTATGGCAACTGACCTACACAGTTGAGGAAAATAGTAGCTATCAAAAATCTTCTCTAAAATGTAAAAAAAGATGTAGATCCCATTTTAATAGTTGGATCATAGACTGTTCCTAGGCAGTTTTTAGCTTTACTCACTACTCACTAATCGTCGGTGGTGGGACACATATTCATTATAGTTTATATCTTAACCCTTTCGGCGCGAGCGCCTTCTAGCGCGCTGCAATAGTCCTGCGCGCAGGCCCGACGAAGCCATGCAATGCGCCCGCGCGCAGTACATTTTTTCCCGTACTAAATACCCATGATGCACCCTGTGCATCATTGCGCGCGGTGGGACTACACGCACTTTCTCGCCTCGAACGGCAAGGGAATGGATGGCGGAAAAATATACTTTTTAATTATCTGACAGATCCCTGCGAAAATCTACAATTCAGATTCGTGGTGTTTTGGATCTGAATGATGGAAGGAAATTTGATTTGAAACGAGATAACGTGTTCAAGAGTCTCAACAATACTTTGTTTATTTTATGTTTATTACTATTATTCCCTTTTATTCCAGTATATTGTAATTTTTTACTTTACACTAATCACGGAGTCACGGCCAACAGCTAGTCAACAATCCTATTTCCTTCTGCTATTTATCTACACTTTTCGCTAAACTACATATTCAATGCTTATATTACCTACGAATTATTTTAAAAATATAAAAACAGATGGTTCTGTGCTGTAGAATACCATCCACTGTGATTGGCTGTACTCTACGGCGCAATGATGCACCGTGTTATCATAGCATCTTCAAAGTAAAAAAATTAATATAAAGTTAATTTTTTTAACTGAATATGGATATCAAAGTCCAAATTTCTGGTTTATCAAATAAAGATGAAAACTTTTTAACCAAATACAGATAATAAATGATAGTCGAATTTCAAAGTATTTTTTCTCTGCAAATACCGTGGAACAATAATAAAAAAAAAATGACACTAAATGAATTATAGATCCAGAATCCTGTTCAACCAAAAACTACATAAATTTTGGACAAAATAGTATGTTTAGATCAAGATTTGTAATGATGCTCATGCGCATCATGCGCGCACAAGAGACTGCAATCCCATGATGCGCATGGTCATCATGCGCGCGCGAGAGCCTGCAATCTCATGATGCACATGGGCATCATGCGCGCTGAAAGGGTTAACAGTGAAAGGAAAGATAACAAGGAAAAAATAGCACACATTGGTTACCTCGTGTAAAACAAGTGAGCTCTTCTAAAATAATAAATAATTATGTATTCCGCACAAAATGGTGCAAAAGAAATAATAATTTACTAAACTATCGATCAATTTTATTCTGTGTAGTAAAATATCGTGGAAGCCAGCCACGCAAATTAAACAAATGAAGACTGTTGCGTCAAACGGTTACTTAAGTAAGGCTAAAAACTAAATAACTTGCACTAACATAGTAAAAACGTACGCTATTTCTGATATTATTTTTTCTCCGTCATCACTTGATAAATAGTTCGTTTTTCGCTGCAAATGCAAACACAACAACAAAATTCTAGGAGCACAGCAAATTGGCGGTAAACAGAAATGCAATGCGACTCGATGAAGTGTCACTTCACTTGTCACTCTTGTCAGTCGTGAAATGTGACACATGGCAGATGTTTTCTTTTGGATTGTTCGAGCTATCAAAAATGGCGCGGCAATAGTGCATGATTTTTAATAACGGCCCGGATCGCTATTAGTGTAAAGTAAAAAATTACAATATACTGGAATAAAAGGGAATAATAGTAATAAACATAAAATAAACAAAGTATTGTTGAGACTCTTGAACACGTTATCTCGTTTCAAATCAAATTTCCTTCCATCATTCAGATCCAAAACACCACGAATCTGAATTGTAGATTTTCGCAGGGATCTGTCAGATAATTAAAAAGTATATTTTTCCGATCGAATAGGTGGTCGTGCAGTTCCTAGTGCTTTGGTAGGAAACCTTAAAATTTTGATAAAATGGCCTCAAATGCACTGAAAGGCAGTTTCATTCGTCATGTCGGGGTAACTATAACCAAATTATATAACTATCTTACTACCCATGCACCCATTACTTTGATCTCCACCTGAGCTATGGGCTGTCAAACGCCTGTTATGTAAAAGTAATTTATTTAATTTTTTTTGTTACACTGCGGTTTTAAAGAGGCAAATTTAAAGTTTCAATGATTTATAGGCGAGAAGCTATGCCCAGGCTGCCCCGGCCGTTGCAAAAAAGGAAGCGAAACTTCAACATAGTGTTCTGCCCAATAAAACATTTGTGGCCGCTCTGGACAACGGCTCTCCAGTCACCCGAGTGACTGTAGCCTTCAAGTAAGTTAAATCTACCATGAAAATAATCGCAATGCAATGTTGTTCATCAACACTTGGAACTTTACTATGCATCTATAATCTTTTATTTATATTTTAAGGGCTGGTTCTCGCTATGAGTCTCCTTCGGACCTTGGACTTGCCCATGTATTGCGTTCAGCTGCTGGTCTTACCACCGCGAATGCTAGCGCCTTCATTATTGCACGCAAACTGGCGCAAGCCGGAGCCTCTGTTACTGCCTCAGGAGACCGCGAGTTTGTTTACTACACACTTGAGGTAAATCCAATTAATTTATGTATTATTCAATTTAATAGTAAATTGAACTTTTAATTTCATTTTACTTAATAGTATTCAATTAGAATAATTCATAAGTCAAAAAAAAAAAAATATAGGGTAAATTGCCAATAACTGGCCCCCTCATACTGAAAATGAACTCTGTTCCCCTACAAACAGAATTAAATTTAGTATAACATGGCCAGTTATTGAAGGGTGGGCAGTAATTAACGCCTTATACTAAAAAACTGGCCAAGAGGGTGTCGGACACGCCCAAGATAGGGTTCCGTAGCTGGTACGAAAAAATCTTTGCATACTTTATTAATGTGGTTGTTTTGGTCCCAACGTCGGTGGTACAGCGCCATCTATCGGCGAATTCGGTAACTAATCTAACTGCAGTCTACTAGAACTGGTATGTATGGTGATTGTTTTTCAGATGTAATATATTTTTTTTATTTGAAAGAAGATACTGTTAGCTTGATCTTATAGGCACTTAAAGAAAAAAAATGCTTGCAATGGCGGTTAAATTACAATCTTAGTTTAGAAATTTTTTTTTACAAAAACTTAAAAACTGCTCAACTGATTAAGTTGAAAATAATTTTCCTAGAAATTTTTTATTAAGTTTAACTTACGTGATTTTTTTCATATTTTTTAGACGTGCGTGCGGGCGTGCTGTAAAGTTAGAGGGGGACATATTATTTTGAACTTTTGGAGTGAATATCTCTGAAAATATTCACTTTATCAAAAAATGGTTTTAGAAAACCCCTATTTATTTTCAAATACCTATCCAATGATACCCCATACTATAGGAATAGTCGAGAAAAAAAAAATCACCCCCACTTTACGTCTATGGGAGGTACCCTAAAAAAAATTTTTTTAATTTTTTTTGTATAATCACTTTCGGCGTGACTGATATATATATTCATGCCAAATTACAGCTTTCTAGTTTAGCCGCGGACGGACAGACGGACAGACATGGCGAAACTATAAGGGTTCCTAGTTGACTACGGAACCCTAAACATGAATCCTATTATGGGTCAATAGAGTTCATTTTTAATATGAGGTGGCCAGTTATTAGCGATTTACCCTATGTTTGCTACTGCAACAAATGTAGGCCTTGATTATGCCCAAGTTATTGATATAATACTTATAATTTAGTGCTTTGTCCTAGTTACTGTTACTGCAACATTTTTGGCACATAACCATATTGGTTATCTCTCAAAATTGCTTGCTGTACTTTTAGTTGCATAATAACAAGGATTTTAGGTAACTGGATTAAAATTTTCTGTTTATTAGGCAACCAAGGAGAACCTGAACCCCGCTTTGGAGTGCTTGAACAACTTGGTGTCCAACCAGGAGTTCAGACCCTGGGAGCTCAGCGACAATGTGCCCCGCCTCAAATATGATATTGCTGCCCTTGCACCTCAGGTGAACATCATTAATGCCAAAACAGTTAAATAATGGATGTTTTCCATGAGAAAATCCATAATGTGGGGCTAAAATTATCACCCCCTACAATGTATACAATTTTGTGTGGCATGTCTGTGACCTCAAGGTAGATTTTCCACTCTGTGTAATACAACATATAGGTAGTAGGTAATTTAGTTTTTTTTTTTGTAAATTTGTTTTTTGATTGAGAATTTTGTTGATTTTGTTTTAATTTAATTTGATTTTATATGATAGGTAGCTCATTAATATTATTTTTGCACTTTACTGCACTTTTTAACACAATGGATGAATGTCTAAAATAAATAGAACAATTATATAATGTAGGTATTAATATTGTTGTGGGTTGATTGAATGAAGCATAAGAATTGTAGTTTTTTTGACTATGTTAGCTGTATCCTTAATTTCCATGGAACTGCCCAATCATAGAAAAAGTCTAAGATAGTTGCATTCTGTTTATTGCATTGTTCTAAATAAAGTTTTCAGTAAATCTGCAAAGAGATGTAGAATGACTAGAAAAAATCATCTCGCTGACTACTCTATTACTTAAGAAGTTTTTTAGTTATTTTTTTTCTGACTTGTAGAAACAATACTGGTCTAAGAATTACAATTAAGGGTCCAAATACATCACCGTAAAAACTGATCTATTTTATTTATACTCATTTTTATTTACTTTATGTTTTGCTGGTGGTTAAGTGAATTGTAATATGTTTGGCAAAATGTGCATTCTTCTTGGCAAATGGTAGTATAACAAAACATGATATGTGAAAGAACAAACATTTTGACTTTTGTTTGTAACCATCTTAGGTGCGCGCAGTGGATCTGCTCCACAAGGCTGCTTTCCGTCGCGGGCTCGGAAACTCCCTGTTCATCTCGCCCAAGAAGATTGGCAAGGTCTCTTCTGAGTCCATGCAGCACTTTGCTTGCAGCACGATGACGCCCGCTCGTTGCGCTGTCACCATTGTTGGAGATGCGCAGGTAAATAAATAAATAAATAAATAAATAAATATCACGGGACAATTCACACCAATTGACCTAGTCCCAAAGTAAGCTTAGCAAAGCTTGTGTTATGGGTACTAGGCAACGGATAAACATACTTATATAGATAGATACATACTTAAATACATATTAAACACCCAAGACCCGAGAACAAACATTCGTATTTTTTCATACAAATATCTGCCCCGACACGGGAATCGAACCCGGGACCTCAAGCTTCATAGTCAGGGTCTCTAACCACTAGGCCATCTGGTCGTCTGGTCTGGCAGGTAAGTAATAACAATAAAATAATAATTTTATTTTCAGACTTAGGTCAACAAAGGTGTTAGTAAACAATGAAAATCTTAAATACCTAAGTGTTAGTACTCAATTATAACAAAACTATACCTACATAAATAAATAAATAAAAAAAATTGTAGTAAGTGCTCTTTATCTTATGTTAAGAGCGTTTATTCCACAGCCGTGCCTAATTGGCATTTCGCCATATTTTTGGCTTCGACTTTCGTTGTTACTTTAAAGCGCAAGAAAAAATGGAGACCTGTACAATACATTTCATTGCTTTTAGTTTTATTGATACAACCAAGCATGATATAGACTGGATTGGCAGTCGCCATAGTACGAATCGGCCGCGGTTTTTGTAGTTCGATTATTGAATCTAGATGGCGCTGAAATATAGCCAGAGGCTTTGAAAGCAAAACAATAAGACTACAGATGTTTCATATTACTACAAATGTATTATTTTTCAAAAATATTGCATTTGAAGTAATATGAAACATCTGTAATCTTATTGTTATGCTTTCAAAGCCTCTGGCTATATTTCAGCGCCATGTAGATTTAATAATCGAACTATTTTTCCGCGGCCGATCTGTACTATGGCGACTACCAATCCAGTCTATATCATCCTTGGTACCACTAAAAAGACTGCTCACGCGCCGTGTTCTAAAGGCAGTTTAAATAAAGGTAAAATTAATATTGTTTGTGATTTTTGTTAAATATTTTGATGGTATTTGATAAAGGATTGTTTTGTCTTCATTTTGTATTGACAATGACTTCAAAAATCAAATTGAAATTAGCGCTGTAGCAGGTACCTACTGCAGCTTAATGCTGAGTTAAATTCCTTTTCGGCATCATTAACCATGTTTTTTGAATTGTTATTTTTCTTCTGTATTTATTTTGGTGTTACTCAGTGTATTACCTTTTTTTTAATGTTGAATAAAGTTATATCTGTCTACTTTGGTAAGCAATTAGATAGTTAAAAAAACGCCATAAAGTTAACGAAAAGTGCGTACTTACCTAGTTTTTTCATTAAGTTCAGTTCAACAATAAGTTGGCCGCTGGGTCTGTGCCTAAGCATACGAAAGGATACTAACCAGGCAGCAATATGCGGCAATTACATTAAGTCGACGACTGCATACCACATGCGGTGGCCGCAACAGTGTAATGAACACTGTAGTCGGCCGCATTCGGCGAACGACAGCTGCCACCGCCTAGATATGGCCACCGCATTAGGCGTACAGTATGCTTAGTATAAGTTTTCCTTCACTTCAATACTTCTCGATCGCGTTTACGTAAAAATTTCAATTCTATGGAAACATAGACGAGCGCGCGCGGAGGCGCTGTCCATGTTTCCCTAGTAATTGAATTTTTTACGTAAACGCGATCGAGAAGTATTGAAGTGAAGGAAAACTTATACTAAGCATACAGACTAATGTGAAGACGACGTTCGTTCGCCGAAGTAGTTCGAAACAAGTTCGGCGACCACATTAGGCGAACGAATTGGTGTAATTGCCGCATTATTCAGTCAGATATGAAAATTAAGTAACTTTTAATTTGCAGGACAGAGCGGCTATGATTGCGCAGGCCTTGCAGCTGCCATCTGGGGAGAGCAAAGCTGAACCTGGCAAATTCTACGGCGGCGAATTGAGGTAAGGTCAGCTTTAGACTAGGGCAGAGTTTCCCAAACTATGGGTCGCGAGTGTAGTTTGCCTGTAGAACCGAGCTTGTTTGTTATTTGAAAAGTCCTTTATTCATATTGGTAACAGTTAAATTTCCTAGATGTGGGTCCCGTGTTTGTAAACTTGTATTAGATGGGTCATAGCCCAGACAACTGGAACCCTGGACTTGGGTATCTGAAACAATCTGTTTTAAATTCAATTTTATATAATCCAAATCATCAAAATCACACAGAACCCTAGAACAGTGTGTCAAGTCAATAAATAATCCCCCATTTTAGACTTCATTCAGTTTCTGAAAGGTCTAAATTAAAATGGTGGATTATTTTGAGTTGATGCACTCTTGATCTAGGAATGCAAAATATTTGTTGTACCTAGTTTAAAAAGGTTCTTGATTATTTAACCATTCAAAATACGACACTTTAAAATTCATTAATAAATCCACTGAATTCCCTTTATTTTTTATATTTGCTTTTTTTGTCAATATCTTTCTAAGGCTGTTCCCCTTGAATATTCTTGCGTCCGAATAACCTGGTCTTAAGAGCGTTTATACCTGCTGAGCTGGCAACGTTGCATTTTTGTTAGTTTTTCTCGATTATTCCATAAAAATTGAATGAAAATTAAAAATGTGGTGTATACGAATTGTTCATATATATAAGTTAATGTGTTTACTGCAATAATTATTCGTGATAACACTTTTATTTTCTTTAAAAACCGTTAGGTAATAATTTGTTCGTTTTTAAAGAAAATAAAAGTCTATCACGAATAATTATTGCAGTAGACACATTAACTTATATATATGAACAATTCGTATACACCACATTTTTAATTTTCATTCAATTTTATGGAATAATCGAGAAAAACTAACAAAAATGCAACGTTGCCAGCTCAGCAGGTATAAACGCTCTTAAGTTTCAATTAGGTCAGCAATCAAATACAAGCTTTTTTTGTAACATACACACAGGTACAGTCGCCATCAAAAACATTGAAGCTTTCGTTAATTTCATTTCATTTATTTGCATATCATAAAACATACTTTAATTTTTTTTTCATTTCATTTCTGTTAAACCTTTTGAACGCCCGCGTTGGCTATAGACGACTGTAGGTAGGATCTACTAGTTTAATAGACCTTACATTTACGAATGTTGTATGTTGATGTTACGTTGTAACTGTTATAATGTTAGAAGAACGGATTGTTAATTAAAAGATGTGACCTTTCAGGTTGAGTACCTTTATTGCACTAAAAAATCTACTATATAAAATTAAGTCGGGTTTTCCTTCCTGACGCTATAACTCCAGAACGCACGAACCGATTTCCACGGTTTTGCATTCGTTGGAAAGGTCTCGGGCTCCGTGAGGTTTATAGCAAAGAAAATTCAGGAAAAAATTCAACAGAAAAGCGGGAAAATCTTTTTTCGCTACAAACCAATATACAGCGCCATCTCTTATACATAGAATGTACTACAAACCAATACTATTCTCGGCGGACGGAGTCGCGGGCAACAGCTAGTAGGTATATAAAAATAACATATTTTACGTAACATGTATACGGTGTGACGTACACAGCGAGTGCAGCGTCAGGTTAACATTAATGTCGAGCGTGCTAGTACAACGACCATACGGTAATACAAAAATTAACCTACCAACATCTGCATAAAAATCAATTTAGTTCGTAACAAAAACGATGCGGCGTTCAAAAGGCTGGTCCATGTAATAAATACGTAAAGATGATTTTGGAAATTTAAAGGGTTCCGTACCCAAACAGGACCCTATTACTGAGGTTCCGCTGTCCGTCCGTCTGTCTGTTCGTCCGTCCGTCCGTCTCGTCTGTCACCAGGCTGAGTCTTATTAATCTAGTAGTTGAAATTTTCACAGATGTATTTCGGCTGCCGCAATAACAACAAATACCAAAAACCAGAATAAAATAAATATTTAAGGGGGCTCCCATACATCAAACGTGATTTTTTTTGCTCGTTTTTAATTGATATTGATAACGGCAACAGCCAGACGCTTGAAATGTTCACAGAATATTTAGTTACTAGCTTTTGCCCGCGACTCCGTCCGCGTGGAATTAGTAATTTGGGCAGCTTATTTTTTTATCCAATTTGCATTTTCATCAATTATGGCTCTCTTTAGTTCCTCGATATAAAAAAAAATTGTTTAGCCATGCCATGATCTATTACCGTCAGCCAAAGAGGTTTTACAATAACTTATTCTGTTGTTAGGAAGGAGACTGGTGGTGATTTGGCTCACGTGGCCATCGCCGTGCAGGGTGCTCCGGCTGGTACTCCGCAGTCTTTGGCTCTCGCGATTGCCGCCAAGGGTGAGTTATTCTTGGTCTAAAATCCATACAAATCTGAATTATATTACATTTCTGTCTGCCATAATATCATTTTCACTTAATCATCTTAAGAGGGTTTATACCTGCTGAGCTGGCAACGTTGCATTTTTGTTAGTTTTTCTCGATTATAAGAAGAATAGAAGATACGAAATGTTAATTTTCATTCAATTTTAATGGAATAATCGAGAAAAACTAACAAAAATGCAACGTTGCCAGCTCAGCAGGTATAAACCCTCTTAATACATAATAATAATAATAATAATATTAGGGGACAATCTCACACAAATCGACCTAGTCCCAAACTAAGCAAAGCTTGTACTATGGGTATTAGACGACGATAAACATACTTATATAGATAAATATATACTTAAATACATAGAAAACATCCATAACTCAGGAACAAATATTCGTGCTCATCACACAAATAAATAATAAGTAGTGTACATAGATTCTGATTGCATTACATGTACAGATAGCTGGATACAATCAAAAACAAGTCTAAAAATTTAGGAAATTATTACATACTAGCTGCCCGCCCTCGCTTTGCGAGGTTGTGCTACTTATTTAAAAAAAAACCTTTGTTCCAAACCTCGCAATAGCTACTAACGTACTAACACAAGCACAAAAAGAATTAGTCAACAAAGTGCAGCCGTTCTGAAGTTAAACGCGTTCATACATTTTCTGCAATTTATTCTTATTTATTTAGATTGTAACTTTTTTAGCACTGGGCAATGGTCCAGTTACCAAGTGGGGTGCTGATCTTTCTCCCCTGGCAAAGGCGATTGGAAACATCGGACCGTTCGCCGCGGCTGGCTTCAATGTGTCATACTCCGACAACGGCCTCTTCGGCGTGGTGCTTTCCGTGCCTAAGGACGAAGCTAACAATGTAAGTAATTAGCGTAAAATAATGATAAATCCTAATAAACTGCAGTTTCCCCAACCGCCTCTGAAGCAGAGTTGAGAGTTCAGATTAGAAATTGTAACCCAAGACAAGCTACACCGTTTCCTGGAATTTCTCTGCAATATTTACTATTTATGAGTTTTTGGGTGACAGTAAACATGATATTTAAAGCACATCTGTACTATCTAACCAACTGTATCCTGACCCGTGAGATTGTTCTATCTATATTGTCAAGACAGCGGAACCTCGAACCGATAACTCTGCGGCCACTCCATTTCTACAGCATAATAATAAGAGCCGTGAGCAACTACGACTTCTCCAACGCTTATTCGAATACCCCAGTCCGACCTTCACTGCAATTAGCGCTGAGATTTTTTTTTTTTTTTCAATTTATTTACTAAACAGAAAAAAGAAACAATATAAAATTTTACAACTATGCAACGAGCAAAACCATACTAAGGTTTAACTGCCGTTGAATTCACTCGCAAAGATAAGTAGGTAATTTATAGTAATTAATCAATCACGCACGATTTAACTTTAGGCTAGGTATATAGGTAAGCTTAACACAAAGTTCACGTTAGGTAAATTGCTTCAACAATACGTTTACAGTGGTGTGGCGTTTCACACACACTCGTAATTATATTGTGATCGAGTTCGTTGAGAATATTAGGTAACATGTATTCCCATCTCCGTTTTCCATACACATTGTTACATTTTGGCAGGACAAATGTGGGTAAGTAATCTAATTTTCTAAGGTTTCCCGGTCTACTGGTTTTTTTAAGACTTCCAATATTTTCTATTCCGTCACTAAGTATGAGTATTTTGGTACTGTTATGAACATTGATTATTTTACAATATTTAAATAAAATTTAAGAATAAGATAAAAGAGCACACTGTCATTTTGCTCTAAAATTCATGTTCTGTGCATCAAATAATAGATGAATCTTACAGCACTGGCATAAATTGTATGTAATCGTCAGATCTTAACATTACTCTATTTTATATTGCAGGCTATCAAAGCAGTCGCTAAGGTGCTGAAATCAGCGTCACTGTCTGCCGACGCTATCAAGGCTGGCAAGAGCCAACTAAAAGTTCAACTCTTGAGTGAAGCCGATGATGGAACATCCCTAGCTGAAAGCCTCGCTGCCCAAGGCCTCTACACTGGTTCCGTAAAATCGCCTGGAGAACTGGCTGCCATCATTGAACAAATTTCAAGCAACGACATTATCCAGGTAAGAAACCAACTTTATGGCATGAACAGCTTAGGATATGGAATAAATTAGAAACTGCGTTACAATGTATTTGTCAGTAAAAGTGTCCAGAACGAAAGCTATAAACGCGCCGGGTAAGCAGCAGAAGTACCCTCAATTTGAAAATCTAATAAATAAAAACGAGCTGTTGCCCGCGACTCCGTCTGCGAAGAATTCGTTTATCGCTATTCCGCGGGAACTATGCAATTTTCTGGGATAAAAAGTATCCTATATGCTAACATTATTAGCATTAACCCTTCGTATGCCTTGTACCGGATCCGTACCCAATTTAAGGCTTTCTTTTTGTATTTTTTTTAAAAAACTGTATCATTGGATTTATATGAAACTGTTGAGGCTAGAATGCACGACTTTTTTTTTTTTTTAAATTCCGGCATACGAAAGGTTAATCCGGATTATAAACTATCTGTGTGCCAAATTTCATCAGAATCCGTCAAACCGTTTTAGCGTGAAAGAGTAACAAACGGTTGTTTGTTACAACCATCCATACTTACAAACTTTCGCGTTTATAATATTAGTAGGACCTCGTGTCACGGTGTATGCTATCAAACTCCTCCGAAACGGCTTGACCAATCTTTTGAAACTTTTTTTCTCTGTAGTTGCTAGGACTGAGAATAGGTAGTAGGCTATTTTTTATACCCCTATTCTTCGCGGACGGAGTCGCGGGCAACAGCTAATCTAATAATCTTAATATATAAAAATCTCATGTCACGGTGTTTGTTATCATATCAAACTTTTTTTTCTACATATATTTCGTAGGTCTGAGAATAGGTTGTAGGCTATTTTTTTTTTATACCTACCCCTATTCTTAGCGGACGGAGTCGCGGGCAACAGCTAGTAAAATATAATATACCTCATTGAGTTTCTTCCAATATTCTTCTCAACAGGGTTTTCCGAATCGGTGATAGAGTCTTCGATTTCCATAAGTGCCTGTTATAGCCTAAATTGAATAAAGATAAATTGGGTCATTTTCAAAATTTGCACAGAACACTTACTATTTGTATGGAGCTATGACTCTGTTACCATGCAGTATTACAAGTATTACATGAAGACTAAGCATCTTTTTTCGATTCCAATAATCAATAAATTATCTGTGATATATAGCTGATTGCAAATCATCAATCATTTCACACAATATATCACAATTTTGACTTTTACGTTAGTCCATCTATAATTTGTCTTAATAATAAATCTTAATAATGTATATATAAATTACGCGTCACGTTGTTTGTCCGCGATGGACTCCTAAAGTACTTAACCGATTTTAATAAAATTTGCACACCGTGTGCAGTTTGATCCAACTTGGAAGATAGGATAGTTTATAATATTATAAATTCGAACATAACTCTTTCTTTATCGCTTCGCGCTCTAACCGTTGAACCGATTTGGATTAAATTTGAAATGGAGATAGTTTGAAATCCTGGGACATAGGACAAGAGTTTTTATTCCGGAAAATTGCATAGTTCCCGCAGGCTATCGATAAACTAATTCTTCGCAGACGGAGTCGCGGGCAACAGCTAGTAAACTATGTTATATTATAGATTATAGCTTATAGCTCTTGCAATTCACGAAGGCGAATGAGCTTTACTTTTGGTAACCACATATTTCATATGTACATACGTGTCAAAATGTGCGTGAGAAAGGAGGTGGGTATGGTAAGCAAAAAAAGTGAGAAATATTGTATTAGACAAATCAAATACATTAAACTGTTGCAAAGCTTTTAGCAAATAATGTGAAATAGTGTTATTAAGCCTACTCGCCTTCGTGAATTGCAAGAGCTGTATAGGTGAAAAACTTAAGAAGTTGACCTGCAGGCTTATTGCCTAACATTGCACAATCACTATTTCTTTCTGTCAAAGGTATAAAAGGATGACAGAATGAGACGGTGAAAGTGAAGGCAAGCGACAGAAGCGTCAGACAATACGGCCTCTGTTGTATGTAGTAGTGCACAAGATTGATCTCTGTTGTATGTAGTAGTGCACAGCTTAAGTCATTTTTCTAATTTGGAACATCAATTTGTTTATACAGACACGTTACTACTATATACAACAGGTCATCTTCTTAAGTTTTTCACCTATACCATATTCATTTTAAAAATCTTTTGTGTACATCTATGTAATATTTCTCTTGCAGACCATTGGAAATGCATCAAAGTGTCCCCTGGCAATGGCATCGGTTGGCAACCTTGCATTTGTCCCCTATGTTGATGAATTACTTTAAAATATTCATGATGCCTGTATAGAAAATTATGTATTGTATGACACCTAATATTACGAGATCATAGATTTGAGGGGTTATAATTTATTGTTTTACCTAAAAAAATAAATTATTTGTTATAGGTATGTTGTTTATTTTTTTTTCTTATAGCTAGTAATTAATTTAATTAGACTGCACACAAGTTTTTAGGTGCAATGTTTTAATAATAAAGATATTAACAAACAATGCAAATGTCAGTATCAAACTCAATATTATACAGTTCCAAGCTAATTGGGGATGTCTATTTTTTTTCAATGTATAGAAAATCGAAAACCATTTCGAGATAAATGCTTTTTAAATCGTTTTCTGTAGTTATTTAATTTTAATATTATGTAATGAATTTATTATATAACAAATAAGCAATGAACTTCATTTGACATTGGTGTAAATTGCGTGACCGGTTCAAGTCGTACTTTATTCTGTGTGGTTAGAATTCTTCACAATTTACGCGTGGATTATACTACGGAGTTTGATTTGGACCCGCTGTCTGACATCTAGCACTTTGACAGTGCCAGTAAAGTGACATAGTGTATAGTGTACCACTACGCAAAAAATAATTAAAGGGGTTGCCTTATCGTAAGCATTTAGATAGATTTAGAAATTTGGCATTGTGGGAGCCCTCAATTATAATCTGACGTCATCAACTAAAATAGTTTCAATAATTAATTTTGAAAAAAGTAGAGAACTAAATGACAAAATATTGAAATTAGTTTCTTATAATTGACTTTTCTATACAAAAAAAATATAAAAACCACTGGTAATTTTTTTTAGACATTCCCATAGGGTTTATTTTTTCTAGATTGCTTTACAAATTTAGACTGTTAGCAAGGTTTTAAATAAACCGGCCAAGTGCGAGTCGGACTCGCGCACAAAGGGTTCCATAACATTATCTATGGAAACGGCAAAAAAATCACGTTTGTTGTATGGAAGCCCCCTTAAATATATCTTTTATTTTCATTAGACATTTAGACGCAGTGTAGGTAGGCCTCCAACAAGATGGAGCGACGACCTGGTGAAGGTAGCGGGAACGCATTGGATGCGGATGGCACAGGGCCGATCTGTTTGGCGAGCCTTGTGGGAGGCCTATGTTCAGCAGTGGACGTCTTTCGGCTGAAATGATGATGATGATGATTTTCATTTAATTATTTTTTTCTAAAGTGAATATATGCATAACTAAATATTCTGTGAATATTTCAAGTGTCTACCTGTTGCTGTTATCAATATCGAGCAAAAAATCACATTTGTTGTATGGGAGCCCCCTTAACCTTTCGTATGCCGGAAGTAAAAAAAAAGTGCATTCTAGTCTTAACAGTTTCATATAAATCCAATGATACAGATTTAAAAAAAAATATAAAAGAATGCCTTAAATTGGGTATGGATCCGGTACAAGGCATACAAAGGTTAAGTAATTATTTTATTTTGGTTTTTAGTATTTGATATAGCGGCAACCAAAATACATCATATGTGAAAATTTCAACTGTCTAGCTATCACGGTTCCTGAGATACAGCCTGGTGACAGACGGATGGACAGCAAAGTCTCAGTAAGTCTTTGGGTACGGAACCCTAAAAATACCAATCATTGCATTTATCAGTTCATAACAATGTCTCCTTTTATCATTTGAGTCCTGGGTATAGGTAACGCCACCAGAGTTGAGGCCACGCACACAACCACATCTCATGTAATGACAGCGGGATTTTGACGTTGTGTTGACGTTTAACAACAACACAACATCAAAATCCCGCTGTCATTACATGAGATGTGGTTGTGTGAGTGGCCTCAACTCTGGTGGCTTTACCTTTAGTCATTTTAAAATGATCCCTGTAAGTAAACCTTTGACAAAAAGTTGATAGTAAATTCACTACCATAACCATAACATACCTTATAAAGTGCAAAAGAATAGTAAGGATGAATCTGCCACTTGCACTATTCAAATAATGTTGATGAATGGAGGAAGAACTTCAAATATGCTGACTTAATTTTCAAAATTGTAACTGATGTGTTTCCTTGATCTTAAGCAGTAGATCATTCATTACATCAGAATAAGTTGGGACATCAAACAGGAAAAAGTCCTCAGATGTGTTTAGAGCATGTTGTGTGTCATTTTTGTCTACTTTAAGAAACAAGGCTTAATTTTTAAGTGCTTTTCTGATCCCTGATTATAAAACAACTGGAAGTCAACCACTTAATCATACCAGATTATTGATTAACACATTCAGTGTCAGTAACACGGACTGTGATCAAAAAGTTTGTACTCCTATGGCAGTGACACTCATTTGTGACTATGATCATTTCGGCCAGCATAGGGTAAGGGCTTAACAGAATGTTGCCGGAGCCAAACATATTAATTATATAATTCTATAATAGAAGAATTCTACAATGATTCATTTTGTAGTAGCATAATATTATCTAAATAGGTGGCCAAGGGTTAAAGGTTGTGTTTGTTCTACATTCTATTTTAAAAACAAACATTCTACAGATTGGTTGACAGTCGGCCAACAGGTTCAATAAAAAACATTCTTCTATCATCATAACTTTTTATTGCACTTCTGCTTCTGTTAAAAGCATATTGGGGATACCTTTTGTTATAGGAAATTGTCTGCCGGTTTCTGGACATGTGAGATGCCCTTCCTCTATTTCAATTTCTAATAAAATTCGATGAATTTTCTTCAAATGTTCTTCATTTTGTTCAAAATTGTCTAATGTTTTCGGTAAACCATCACTGTGCCCTATACTGTCAGCTGCAATCCACAACACATCCCAGTTGAGTTTTGGTATAACACGAGTTATGAATTCTGGATTAAAGTCTACTTGTGTAACTTTAATACTTGTAGCGGTAATAGCAAGTGGATAGCCGGTTGTAACGCCTTTCAAACATTTGGATGTCAGCACGTTGTGGGTGACAAGCTTCATTTTGTGGTTTCAATGCTTCTTCATGTGGTTACGAGCACTTTTATGAGTCAGTTGGATAATTTACGATATCGAGATGTAAACAGAACAAGTAAGAGTAGTCAACAATATATGGGCAAAAAAATCTATAATCTTAGAAAGAAGTACCTTTCTTAGAGTTTAAGAGCATGCGCTAAAATACGCTTCCGACATCTGTCAATTTGACTGACACTGACACTATGACACTGATCATCAATTATTTTTTTTGTCTGGACAGGCAGGTCAGGGCCTATCGCCTCGTCATCAGTTTATATTTATAATTATAACTAAGCACTTAAGCAAAAGCAAAACCTACAACTTTCATTTTTATTTGCAATAGACCTTTGAGTATTTAGCATACTCACATCAATAGACAGGTTTTTTAATCTGTTAAGGCCACCACAAACCGAAGCACGTGGCGTGTGTGGTACGCTGTATAACACTGAATGATATACGCTGACACACACCGCCGCATATGATTTAGTGCTATCTTTGTGTATTCAACTAATATTTAGCTGAATACTTAAAGAGTGCTATGCAGCGGCTGGGCACACTCCGCCGCTCGCACGCCTCGAGTTGCGGTCTGTGGAGGGCTTAACACAGAGTACATTATATATAGGAGGATAGAGATATCACTCTATTCAATGGCACAGCGCCATCTAACGCAAATTCCCGTAACTACTATTAGGAACCATACTTCGATTTGTACCCTGGGAGTCGAGGCGCTAGCTACGTGTACGCACTTCCATAGAAAAAAAATGCTAACCCATAGTCTTGATAAAATAGTCGCGGAGACAAAGTTGCTCGTGCGCGCATACTTTTAATGTTGTGCAAAGAGAATAGAGCATGGTATAGAGTTTTGTTACCAAAGAGTATTGTTACTATATAGAATTGTTACTATGTGGTGTGGTGTGGTAGTTAGTGGTACTAACCTAACCTGTCAGTCAAATCGTGTCTGTCCGTCCTATCGGGTCGAAAAGAAAAGGTAGTAACGACCAAAATCATTCCTACGTGTCGTGTAGGTTTATTTGGTATATTTGATCCAAAATTATCTGTCTTCTTTTGTGTAATAGTCTACTTGACTCGTTATAATCATGGCTAGCAGTGATAATTCATCAGAACAGCAAGCAGAAACAAATAACCCGTCAGTTTCGACTTCGTATGTCCTCAATACTCAGCCTAAATCAACCGTACGTTCTTCGAGTGCAAATGTGAAAGTGAATGAGCTATCTAGATTAACCGAAGGTTTATCATTACATCACTCCGCTACACAATCCTTAAATAGTGGAAAGGCTATTGAAACAGCATCAACGTCGTCATTGTTTACAAACGTAAGTGAAAATGTTTTCACTGAAGTTTCGACGACTAACGGCAGTCCAGATCAAGGAGTTGCAGGAGGCCCTAAGCCGGGGACATCTAAAAAAAAGAATGCTAAAAAGAAAGAGAGGTTAAAACAACTACACATGCCGGCAGTTGCGCCTCCACAACCTCAAACTTCGCCAGCAGCGCCTACATCTAGTCAAATAAAGCCCGAATATATGCTACCACATAGTGTAGCTTCAGTTCAAGAACTATTCACTCAACACATTAGCCCCATGTATGCAAACACTAACTCACACTATTTACAAAATTTGAGTCACCACCCACAATATCAGTTTATGCATACCATGCAAGTACGAGACATGTTTCAGCAACAATCTCGTAATGTAACAAGTGCTCCAAACTCACCTCGTCTGCAGACAGCTCCATACCATATGCCTAATTCAGTACACCAGCAAATTGATCCGAGAACTCCAAGATATTTGCAAAATGTGATGCAGCATCCACTACTCAACAAGTCATATTCTGTAGAAAATTATAAAAAATACCAACAGCAGCAAGAGATACCTTCTAATGTGGAAAATACTCAGGAACAGTCTTCCACACCCAGAAGGAAAAGGAGGAATAGGACAAAGAGCAAGGAGGGACATGTTTCTGACAAGAAGTTTGGATTTTACATGCATATTAAAGAAGTTGAAGCAGGTTTAAAAAACAAAACTTTGGTTGAAGGGGTTCTGAGGATCAACCCAAAACAGTTTACACATGCTTATGTATCAAGCAGTGATCGGGATGAGCAAGACATCCTCATTGATGGTATAAAGAACAGAAATAGAGCTTTGGAAGGCGACATTGTTGTTGTAGAGCTTGTAACAGAGTGTATAAATGATGATGATGAAACTGAAAATAGCAGACATGACACTAGTCTAGATACAAATGATGGTGAAAATCCTCTTGATAATTCTAGAAATGCTAGTAATGATCCTGTACATCCAAGACCTGATGCTAAACAAAAACGAGGAAGAGTGGTATACTTAAAAGAAAAAGTACACAACAGGACATGCATTGGTGTCTTAAAGCTGATGGCAGATAAAAACCGTCAGAAAGCCTTATTTGTGCCTCGAGATCACAGGATACCCCGACTTAACATTCCATTCACAAGCTGGCCTGACAATTTCTATCAAGATTCTAAAAGTTATGAAAACACACTGTTCTTAGCGAAAATTATAGACTGGTTTGATCCAAGGTTTGCTACGGGCAAAATTATTCAAAGTATTGGCCAGTCTGGTGACATGATCACAGAAACCAAAGCTATCCTAGCTCAAACTGATTTGGATGTTACACCTTTTGGACGGGAATATAGGCATTTATATCCGCGCCTTGACTATAAAATCCCTGTGGAAGAGATACTACTTAGGGAGGATTGCCGTAAGCTTTGTATTTTTAGCATAGATCCATCAAATTGCCGTGATATTGATGATGCAGTCTCATGTAGAAGACTTGAAAATGGAAATTATGAAATTGGTGTGCATATTTCTGATGTTAGCTTCTTTTTGACTGAAAAAACAGAGCTAGATGAAAAAGTTGCTGAAAAAGCTACTACTATTTATTTAGTGGATAAGGCCTACCATATGCTGCCTGAAGAATTGTGCATGCTTTGTTCCCTCTTTCCTGGTGTTGATAAGCTAGCATTCTCGGTGTTCTGGGAAATAACTGAAAATGCTCAGGTACTGAGTCACAGATTTGCTAAAACAGTAATTCATTCTTGCAGTCAGTTGGCTTATGAACATGCACAAGCTATACTTGAAGACAGAGAGGATGCCGAAATTGGCTTCCCAGAGACATACAATGAATTTCGGTATAAAGACATATATGAAACAATAAAAATATTGGGCAAAATTGGAGCTAAATTCAGACAAAACCGGTTTGAAAATGGAGCTCTACGAATTGATCAACCCAAGGTTGCTTTTCATTTAAACCCATTTGATGGGTTGCCTAAATCATTTTGGATTTATGAATCTAAAGAGAGTCACCAGCTTATTGAAGAATTCATGTTACTTGCTAATATGACGGTTGCAGCAAGAATTTATAAAGATCATCCAAATTTGGCTTTTTTGAGGTCCCATCCTCCACCAAGTGGTTATATGTTGAAACAGCTAGCCAAAGCACTTAAACCAATGGGTATTGATTTAGAGATCTCAACAGCTGGTGACCTCCAGCGCTCACTCTTGCCTTATGTAGGTCCTGATAATGTTGATAAAGGCAGAGCTATGGTGCTCAGTATGCTTTGTGCAAAACCGATGGCTAGGGCCAAGTATTTCTGTGTGGATGGTGTTGATGATGATGATTTCCATCATTATGCTCTAAATGTGCCTCTGTATACGCACTTCACTAGTCCTATTAGACGATATGCTGATATTACAGTCCACAGGTAACAATTTTGGACAGTATGTCTTGATAAATAAATAAATAAATGAGTATTTATTAGGGTGTGCTCCCGGTACTGGATTTCCATACAAATACGGTACCAGAACCAGGAATTCCCGGTTCTCACCATTCAAACTCAGTACCGGGAGCAAGCCCTAGTATTTATTGATAAATTACCACTATTTAAACCTTTTCTATTGTAAAGATGAGCAATAAGAATGCCTATTGTTTATTTAGAACTAGTTTCATAATTGCCTGTTTGATATTTGTGATTTTCGATAAATTATTTTTGCTTACAATTATTTTGATTTTTTTAGATTACTAGCCGCGAGTTTAACCTACAGGGGCTCACCGCAATGGGAAGTCGACAAAATTCGTATGATAGCTGCTCAGTGTAATAAGCAAAAGTACAACGCAAAGAAAGCTGGTGAACTATCCACTGAACTGTACACACTGAAGTACATTGAGATGCATTCTCCTATAGTGACAGATGCGGTCGTTGTTGAAGTGCGTGAGAAGTACATTGACGTCATTATCGTTGCTATGGGGCTGAATAGAAGGATCTACTTTAATAATGTAAGTTTTTTATTCCTTAGTATCATTAAAATTTTATAAAAAAACCGGCCAAGAGCTTGTCGGACACGCCCAAGATAGGGTTCCGTAGCAGGTACGAAAAAATCTTTGCATACTTTATTAATGTGGTACCTTGTATTGGTCCAAACTCCCACCGCGCGCAGAATACCAACGTCGGTGGTACAGCGCCATCTATCGGCGAATTGGGTAACTAATCTACTTATGACCTAGTATGTATGTTGATGGTTTTTCAGATGTAATTCTTTATTATATGAACCAATTTCAATTATTTTTTTTTTATTTGTAAGGAGATACTGTTAGTGTGATCTTATAGGTACTTAAAGAAAAAAAAATGCTTGCAGTGCCGGTTAAAAAACTTAAAAACTGCTCAACTGATTAAGTTGAAAATAATTTTCCTAGAAAGTTTTTATTAAGTTTAACTTACGTGATTTTATTCATATTTTTTAGACGTGCGGTTCAAAAGTTAGAGGGGGGACACATTATTGTGAAGTTTCGGAGTGAATATCTCCGAAAACATTCACTTTATCAAAAAATGGTTTTAGCAAACCCCTATTTATTTTCAAATAAATACCTATCCAATGATACCCCACACTATTGGGTTAGTCGAGAAAAAAAAAATCACCTCCACTTTACGTCTATGGGAGGTACCCTAAAAAAAATTTTTTTACTTTTTTTTATTTAACCACTTTGTCGGCATGTCACATCATCATCATCATGTCATGTTGCTTTGTTTCATGCCAAATTACAGCTTTCTAGTACTAACAGTCTCTGAGCTTAGCCGCGGACAGACAGACAGACGGACAGACATGGCGAAACTATAAGGGTTCCTAGTTGACTACGGAACCCTAAAAAACAGTTAAATTGTATGGTCAAGTGCAAAAATAATAAATATGTATTGATTTAACCCTCTCATAATTACGTACCAATACCTTAATTCGACGACACGACATAAGAGCTAAATCAAATCAAATCAAATGTATTTTTTTGCCAGAATACACTACAGTAAGGTCTTATTGTTATGGTTGTTCACGGTGTATTCAGCCTGCATGCAGGCGTGCAAATATGTAATTGAAAGTCGAATAATTAATAAAGATACAAATTACAATGTCAATTATAAAACTAAGATATATTAGACTCACAATAATAATCATTATACATTAATTCTTAGTTTAGTTAATCGTGTTAGTATGTTAGTTATACTAACACAATTAACTAAACTAAGTTATACTAACAACACTAATTACTCGTACTTTCTTTTTGTAATGGATGTTTCTTAACTCCTGTATTTGGAATAATAAAGGCTTTTTTATTTATTTTATACATTAATTCACAAATTAAATAAATAATCCCAAGTTCCAAATAAATATAAACATACCATCACAAATCATGCACCCATATTTTTACACTTGACTGTACCTATTGTAGTATGGGATCCGGCTGCAAAATTAGTACATTCATAATGTAGTTGACCAAGACTAAATTTTTACATATTTTTATAGATTGGGAACCCATTTCTCATGAGGTGCCAATTAAAAAGTGGTGTATTAATTAAAATATTATTAATTGGCTTTTCGTGAAACATTTCGTTTACGTCCTATAGAAATAAAGCATATTCTACTTCACAGCAATATATTTAAGGACTTTGAAAAGGTGCAGTTGCTATTGATCGCTTAGCCGCTATCCCTTTGCACCCAGGTGTAAGCAGGTATAATTTTGTTAAAATTTTTCGTTTATGGCTTATATTCATTTCAATTATACCACATTAAAGCTAATTTTTTTATGTAATATGTCTGCCTATTAAAAAAAAGCTGCAAATAGGAGTTTCCTGCCGTTAAAGATGCTAGGCTAGGCTATGCTATAAAATAAAGTGACGCAGAAAGAAAGAAAGAAAGAAAAACATTTATTTATAACAACAATAACACGTACACAGGCAAAAATAAGAATACAAACATAGACATAGACATAGGTAGTAATGTACATATTAATGCTGTCACAAAAGGGTCACACAGACTGAGCGCACAACGTTACTTGTTAGACGAGGATGCTAAAGGCCAGCTGTATAGGTAACACCACCAGAGTTAGGCCACGCACACAACCACATCTCGTGTAATGACAGCGGGATTATGACGTTGTGTTGGCGTTTAACGTCAACACAACGTCAAAATCCCGCTGTCATTACATGAGATGTGGTTGTGTGCGTGGCCTCAACTCTGCTGCCGTTACCTTTACGCGTTTTTAGGGTTCCGGAGCCAAAATGGCAAAACGGAACCCTTATAGTTTCGCCATGTCCGTCTGTCCGTCCGTCTGTCTGTCTGTCCGCGGCTTAGTGCCAGAACGCTGTAATTTTGCATGGATGTAGTACAGGCTGTCCCCAAAACCAAAGCCAAAATGAGGAGGGGAGATAGAACAACTCATAAGCAGTCAGATTAAGCAAATTTGATCTTAGTGAAAATTTAATGGTTTTCGAGATATTGGCAGTTGAAAAAAACTCGTGACCACTGCAAATCTAAGTAAGTATTTTGTAAATTTGTTTTTTGCAGGATGTTACCAAAAACATATCCTATCGAATTTAATCTAAATTTATTACATGCCATGATGCTATAGCGGTAAAAATAATAAACAAAACCGAATTAAATAAATTTTATAATTTAACCTACGGGTTTGATCGAGTTTAATTTTAATAAGGTAAACTAACTTGGCGCACAATATAAAAAAATATCAATTTTATTGTAGTTTTCAAAATGGTACAGCATATTCTAATTTGCTTAGCAGTTCACGAGATAAAGCTATTTTACACCATAAGGAGCTTAAACTGCAATTATTCCATAGTTTGGAACCAGGCTCAGTTTGAATTTCGAATAAAAATCCGATTTGAAAATCCGATTTGAAATTGGAATACAATTCAAAATTCGAATTCAAGTCGGCTTTCTGGTTGAAGATTATTTTAGTTATTTCAGTTTCAGTACACATCGTTAATTTGTTTAATGTGCATTATTTGGTATAGATTTCTTATTTTCTTAAATGGACTTGCTTTGCCAGATAGGACTCGAGTTTTGCCTAATGATTTGGATTTTATCTAACTAATGGACTTTGCTTTGTTTATCTTGGACTCAGGTTTGCTTTGTGCTTTGGATTTTAACTACACAAATTAACTTTCAATTGTGCTTCTTGGACTCGTGTTATAATATGCAAACATGCATTTCATGATGAAATTTTCATCTATGGCACAGAATATATAATAGTACTAACGTACAGAATGGCCACGCTCCGCCCCGCACCGATTCGAGTTACCCCACCCCTCAACGCGTAACGCGATGCATGTCGGCCGCACGGCACTAAACTTTTGCGAAATGGTAATATATTGTGCATTGTATGGGTGTTTGGCAACAGCCAAAGATAAGGAAAGGAGTTTTTTTTTTCGATTTCCGAAGGACAAAAGAAGGTAGATAACCAACTTTAATTAGCAACATGTACAGTGTAGGTAACTAGGGAAGGAACCACTAGGTTTAAAAGTTTGTTACCTACATACAGGGTGGTCCAAACACTGACGTCTAAAAAAAAATTTAGATGCCTCACATCCGGGGCTATCCGAATATACCCCATGTATGTTGGCCGATTTTTTGCAGTTTACGAGTAATTAATTTTTAAAGATTTTTTCAAGAATTTTCGGGCCGAGCAGTTTATCATCATGTAACTTTTTTTGGTTACGTTTTTTCTGAGTGTTTTTTTTGTGACATTATCCTCACAAACTGTACTTTCACACATAAAATAATCAGCTTCCCAACCTTGACGCAAGTTACAATAAAATTGACCGAAAGTGAAAGTTTTACCTTTGAGCAAATCGAAGTTTGGTTTTGTAAAAAAAAAAAACCTAAAAATCTCAGAATTCAAAGACCAGAAGTAATTTTAAAAACTTCGCCAGTCTCTTAAACTTTCAGAATAATACAAAAAAAGTGACACTTAATAGGGCATAATTTGCTGGATTCGACTTTCAAACGTACTAAGGTAGAATGTGTAATAAAGAGTCTGTTGTTAGTAAAGTAACATAAAAACTGTTTTTTATTTGGCCGAACCAATTTTGGTACTGGCCATCAATAAAGCCATGTAATACTTTTAAAGAACAAATAAATTTGTTCTTCTTCTGTCTTTCTGTCTGTCTGTTCGTGTCGGCCGGCGGATTTGAATCCAATTGACTTCTTTGTCTGGGGATAATACAAAGAACTGATCGTTTAGGTTCATTTCGTCCACATTCCCACTTCGTCCACTTCCCACTTCGTCAGCAATCCCATTTCGTCCGCAATCAATTCCCGATTCGTCCACTTCCCATTTCGTCCACATTCCCATTACGTCGACATTCCCACTTCGTCAACATTCCCGTTTCGTCCACATTCCCATTTCGTCCACATTCCCATTTCATCCGCATTCCCATTTCGTAACAAAATAGTAACGAAATTGGTAGTGTATTTGAATAGTATTGACCCGCACCGTGCTTAGCAAGTATTTTTCTTTTAACATGAATACCTAAATCACAAAAAATAAAATCTTCCCTGAGAAGTAAGCTTAGTGATAGCGAAAGCCACATTAAAATCGGCTAGGAATGTTGACGAAGTGGGATTGTGGACGAAATAGTAATATGGATGGAATGGGAATGTTGACGAAGTGGGAATGTTAACGAAATGGGAATATGGACGAAATGGGAATGTTGACAAAATAGGAAGTGGACGAATCGGGAATTGATTGCGGACGAAATGGGATTGCTGACGAAGTGGGAATGTGGACGAAGTGGGAATGTGGACGAAATTAACCTAAACGACCAGTTCTTTGTAATATCCCCAGACAAAGAAGTCAATGGGATTCAAATCCGCCGGTTGACACGAACAGACAGACGGAAGAAGAATAAATTTATTTGTTCATTAAAAGTATTACATGGCTTTATTGATGGCTGTACCAAATTAGGTTCGGCCAAATAAAAAACAGTTTTTATGTTACTTTACTAAACAACAGACTCTTTATTACAACATTCTACCTTAGTAAGTTTGAAAGTCGAATCCAGCAAATTATGTTCTATTAAGTGTCACTTTTTTTGTATTATTCTGAAAGTTTAGAGACTGGCGAAGTTTTTAAAATTACTTCTGGTCTTTAAATTCTGAGATTTTTAGGTTTTTTTATTTTTACAAAATCAAACATCGATTTGCTCAAAGGTAAAACTTTCACTTTCGGTCAATTTTATTTGTAACTTGCATCAAGGTTGGGAAGCTGATTATTTTATGTGTGAAAGTACAGTTTGTGAGGATAATGTCACAAAAAAAAACACTCAGAAAAAACGTAACCAAAAAAAGTTACATGATGTTAAAATACTCGGCTCGAAAATTCTTGAAAAAATCTTTAAAAATTATTTACTCGAAAACTACAAAAAATCGGCCAACATACATGGGGTATATTCGGATAGCCCCGGATGTGAGGCATCTAAATTTTTTTTTTAGACGTCAGTGTTTGGACCACCCTGTATAATGTATAAATAGACGTCTTATATTAGTAGGTATTTGTAAAATTGATTTGTTAATTATTTCTTATCAACAGATCAATATCTACAATTACATTCTCTAATTGTCTTTACAAAATAAATGAGGTATACACTCATTCACTTATTTTTAAACACTTAATTTAGACAAATGATAAGTTTAATTATAAGTACATACATACGATAATTGGGATGCACCAAAAAAAATAACCTATAGTTTTTATATTTTTTTTGGAAAGAATAGGATATTTTAAGATACTATTTTCATCGATTTTGAATTTGGTTGAGTATTTAATTTTTTATAATTTTTTTAAGAAATACGTTGGGTGACGTCACAGTGAGAGAGCCACGTTCCATTACCTAGAAAAAATCAAGTCGTACATAACATAATCTGTGGCACTGCTGAGGGGCTACTACGAAATTCGAAAATCGAAGTTCGTATCGTATTATCCCTCTCACTCTCGTGTCAAATCATATTAGCGTGAGCGGGACGGCACGAAACGAAGCTCGAATTATGCACTTCGTGGTAGGGCCTCTGATTTGTCTTGTCACTGTCAATAATACAAGTTAGTACGGCTTAGGGTCCTAAATGAACCATGACAAAATATAGTTTTATTTATTTCTCTTCTTTTAGCTTCGATTATTCCTGTTTGTTAAATGGTGTGATAGTAAATAGATATTTTTTATTAAAATCTGATATTTAAATTATTTTATATTTACTTGTAACGTAGTAATTTAATAATTAAATTTGTAAAAATACATTGGAAATACTCGTAATACATTGCGGACTTTACGATAAATGACAACTGTTTAAAGCCAGGTGCGCATCATGTGATTAAAGTTCTGTCTTTGTCACTCTTTGCTATTATAAGCAGGACAGCAACATTTCAAACTGTCAATTTGCTTTAGAGTGTAGACCTGCTTTATATCTGCCTTTGTGACGATTCACTGCAGGGGTCAAATGAAGGTCATTACTTAAATTTTCTTTATTTAATTCAGTTTATCATATTTTTGGAATCTGATTTCTGAGAACGCTTCACAGAGCCTATTTCTCCAAACGGTTTTCGATTTATTATACGTTGTCAAAAATTGGGACATCCCAATTAGATTACCTACTCATTTTATTTTACATTAAAACGTTGCTCGCGCTCAACGAACGGATTCACTTTCCGCAGCTATCTCTTTCTACGCTGCTATACAGGGTTATTTGTAATTCACTAGCATCCTTTTAACCATAAACTCCTACCACTTAAACAAATGTTTTTTGTAATACGACTTTTTAAAATGGAGTACATTTTTTTTCCATACACGGCACAGAGTATCGTAAAAATACAGGTAATCTCAAATTTTCAAAACGTTATTACACCAAAAATATAAAGTTATGACAAAAGTCGTAAAACAAAAAAGATTTGTTTAAGTGGTAGGAGTTTAGGGTTAAAAGGATGCTAGTGAATTACAAATAACCCTGTATAGGCAGCCTTGTGTATCTTACGCACACATTGACGCGTGTACAGGCGTCGTCGTGCTTATGTAGATTCAAGAACGCGTATTTTGTACGTCGTGGCCGCCGTGTGTCTATGGTGATTGTGGGTGTGGGTGTCTACACCTGGGCCAGGTGTAGACACCCACACCACCTGGGCCCGGTGTAGACACCCACACCACCTGGGCCAGGTGTAGACACCCACACCACCTGGGCCAGGTGTAGACACCCACACCACCTGGGCCCGGTGTAGACACCCACACCACCTGGGCCAGGTGTAGACACCCACACCACCTGGGCCAGCTGTAGACACCCACACCACCTGGGCCAGCTGTAGACACCCACACCACCTGGGCCCGGTGTAGACACCCACACCACCTGGGCCAGGTGTAGACACCCACACCACCTGGGCCCGGTGTAGACACCCACACCACCTGGGCCCGGTGTAGACACCCACACCACCTGGGCCCGGTGTAGACACCCACACCACCTGGGCCAGGTGTAGACACCCACACCACCTGGGCCCGGTGTAGACACCCACACCACCTGGGCCAGGTGTAGACACCCACACCACCTGGGCCAGGTGTAGACACCCACGCCACCTGGGCCCGGTGTAGACACCCACACCACCTGGGCCCGGTGTAGACACCCACACCACCTGGGCCAGGTGTAGACACCCACACCACCTGGGCCAGGTGTAGACACCCACACCACCTGGGCCCGGTGTAGACACCCACACCACCTGGGCCAGGTGTAGACACCCACACCACCTGGGCGCGGTGTAGACACCCACACCACCTGGGCCCGGTGTAGACACCCACACCACCTGGGCCCGGTGTAGACACCCACACCACCTGGGCCAGGTGTAGACACCCACACCACCTGGGCCAGGTGTAGACACCCACACCACCTGGGCCCGGTGTAGACACCCACACCACCTGGGCCCGGTGTAGACACCCACACCACCTGGGCCCGGTGTAGACACCCACACCACCTGGGCCCGGTGTAGACACCCACACCACCTGGGCCAGGTGTAGACACCCACACCACCTGGGCCAGGTGTAGACACCCACACCACAAATTACAACTAATATTACAAGCGGAACTCTCGCTTCAGTTATATTAACTAGAAAGGGAGTTCCGCTTGTAATATAAGTTGTACTTTGTTATGCAATTGGGCCCTGGGTGCGAAAAGATTACGGCTAAGCGATCAATAACAACTGTATCTTTTCAAAGTCCTTAAATACATTGCTGTGAAGTAGAATATGCTTTATTTCCATAGGACGTAAACGAAATGTTTCACGAAAACCCAATTAATAATATTTTAATTAATAGTAATGGTAGCCACTTTTTAATTGGCACCTCATGAGAAATGGGTTCCCCCCATTTACAAATAAATACATGATTATGTTTTACAAATAAATAAATGATTGATTGATTGATTGACCGTTTAAGAAGTGTTAAAAAATGCATCCTTAACGGCAGGAAACTACTATTTGCGGCTTTTTTTTAATTGGCAGACATATTACATCACGCACAGAAAAAAATAGCTTTATTGTGCGTTAATGTGGTATAATTGAAATGAATATAAGCCATAAACGAAAAATTTTTAAAAAAATATACCTGTCTACACCTGGGTGCGAAGAGATTACGGTTAAGCGATCAATAGCAACTGTACCTTTTCAAAATCCTTAAATACATTGCTGTGAAGTAGAATATGCTTTATTTCCATAGGACGTAAACGAAATGTTTCACGAAAAGCCAATAAATAATATTTTAATTAATTCGGTTTGAACTGAGACCCCAACAGTAACGAACCGGTGCCAGAAAAGTAGGTTAGGTTAGAACTGCGACCCCAACAGAAACGAACCGCTCCTAGAAAAATAGGTTAGGTTAGAATTGCGACCGCTACAAAAACGAATAGCAGTCAGAAAAGTATTTTGTATAGAAATGTTCATAATAAAAAGTGACCCATTTTTTTATTTATAATGATTGTGGGGCAAAAATGAATGGGAACAACTATAATTGAATTATTGTTAATTTTTATTAAATGTAAATTTCCTTAAATACGGTCCAAATCCTCTCATTCTAAGAGGAGGCCTGTGCCCTGCAGTGGACGTATATAGGCTGAGATGATGATGATGAGGAGTATAAAATTATAATGACAAACAATGTTAGTACAAAAGTGATATGTCAACCAATATTAGGACATGTGACTATTAGGACATATGATTATTAGTACTTAAGGAAATAGTGCAAATAAGCATTAGGATATTCAATATTTGGACAAACAATATTATGGCATTTACATTAGGGCAAACGTTATTATACCAAAAGATCATTATGACCATAGTTATTATGGATTTTGTTATTAGGACAAAAGATATTATGGATTCCAATATAGACCCCCTCCATTTAGTTCCATTACATTAACTCTGCATTATTAATGTAACTACTTGGAAAAAAAAGTCTACCTAGTTCCATTAAGGAAACCCTCTTCGTTGAATGTACAGGTTGATTCACAAGAGCTGGCACGAATGGATCGAATGAGCGAATGACAGTATCTATGTGTTACCTATTTGAATACACTTCACACAAATATGAAAATGTCATGTATCAGTCATTTTCCTACAAAAATGTCAAAGTGACATTACTTTCGTTCAATCCATTCGTGCCAGCTCTTGTGAATCGACATGTAACTACTCGGAAAAAAAATTTCATCTAGTTCCATCAATGGAACTGATAATGTAACTAGTCGGAATAGACCGGATCTTAGACTATTATAGTATATTGAAATAATAAGTTATAAATAGGTAAATAATCATGGCTTCCTTCAAAATATCTTAAAGATTTTTTTTTGTGAATTGGATAATTTACATCTTCAAAACGCCAATTATAAATAAACTGAAAGAAAGTACATACATAGGTATACTGTAATGTGAATATTCCATCAAACATTTTTTTTAACTGAAATTGATACTATATAATTACATATTTGCAGGACTTCCCGGGTGACTTTAAGTGTGTAAAAAATGATGCTGGCTCTAAACTTTCTCGAATGGAAATAGATTGGAAGAAAAAGGATGTGCCTAATGCACCGCACGTCAAGCAAGTCATAGAAGTATTCTCCATTGTGAAAATTGAAATGACGAAAGGGAATGATCTGGTGAAGGTCGAGACTAAACTCGTGACACCAGAAGAGAATGTTCAAACTTGAAACTTGATAACGTAAATAGCTCAATTTGCTGTCTTGAAGACGCTCTATTTCATAGATAGTCTGCTTTAAAGGAGTAGACTACAAGATCGCACATAGATTTATTCCTAAAAGGACACTATTTTTCGTAAAATGTAAATTCAATGTCATAATACTAATGTAGTACTTAGTAAAAGATTTTGCCCTACTTTTAAACTAACTTTGACTGTATCTGTAAAGTACAATGTACTAATACATAGTTTGTATTTTGTGTTTGTCGTAAAGTAGTGAAAATTTTGTCCACTATCACGGATCGGACCTTTTAGGTTAACTATTTATTCAAATAGCCTTGGATTGGCTTTCAAATGGACGACGAAAGATACCCAACTGTCCGGCTCCGATTTGATTTATTTTGATATATGTAATTCCAGGGGTCCACGGGAGACTCGACGGGATTTAGATTTAGATCCAATGTTCACATTTTTCACCGGAACCAGCTAAATTTTGAAAGTGGTCTATGAGAAAAAAAGTTTGGGACACTATATGTTAGACAGTAGTCTAAAATAACAGACCCATATTTCTTTTAGCTGCCCAAACTCAACCTATTTGGAGAAATTGTCCTCGAAAGTACTGAAAAGTGACTAAACCCTCTAACGCAGAGGTTCTCAAACTTTCTTTTCACATAGACCATTTTCAAAATTTAGCTGGTTCCGGTGGACCCCCTGCAGCCCTGCTGCCTGCTTGATTTCAAATCCCCCATTTTTGTCTCGCCAACGTAGACCCCCCTCGAGTCTCCTGTGAACCCCTGTGGGTCCACCTGGACCACTTTAAGAATGAATGCTCTAACGTCAGTAGAAAACATTTTTTCAAGCAAGTTGCAAATTATTACTGGTTTGATTATATGTGTGAGAACATAAAAAAATAATGAGCACGAGTTTTGTTATATCGGCTCAAGTTCATATTTTCCTAAAAAAAAGCACCAATGAAAAATATAAAACCTTGAAGGATTATTTTTTATGAAAATACTAGCTGACCCGACAGACGTCGTCCTGACGTGATGTGATTCAGTCTTCTTACGTTCTTTTCGTTAGAAATGATAAATTAATTATTTCAGTTTGTTTACATCCCATTTGACGATATTTGCAGCAAGCATTCTGTCAATTCTATGTCAAACATCAAAAAAGTTTACATTAAAAAAGTTTAATTATATTGTCCAAAGCGCTAAAGTTAGATTAGAAATAATTTTATATGGTGGTTAAATATTCTTAAATTTTCTAATTTTCCGCGCAATTTTCTTAATTTTTTCTTTCATAAGAACCTTCTCCTGACAATGACGAACACAACAAAAAAAGAATTAGTGAAATCGGTCCAGCCGTTCATGCGTGATGCCGTGACCAAGGGAAATAGGGATTCATTTTTATATATATATAGATGAGTTGGAGCCGATATAACAAAACACGTGCTCATTATTTTTTCATGTTCTCAAGCATATAATCAAATCAGTAATAATTTGCAACTTTCTTGAAAAATAATTCTATAGGAGGTTTAGTCACTTTTCAGTACTTTGGAGGACAATTTCTCCAAATAGGTTGAGTTTGAGCAGCTAAAAAAAACATGGGTTTGTTATTTTAGACTGCTCTCTAACATATGTCAAAATAAATAAAATCGGAGCCAGACAGTTGGGTACCTTTCTTTGTTAGTATGATTTGTTATGTATACAATAGAATATAAATGTCAATATTTTAATCTGTCTGTAATAATTAATTAATAATGATTTGACGATGTGACTTGATTTTAGAGGCACAGATACCTATTTAAGCTAAGATTATGAACTATTTTATATACTTACCTAATGTCTTTTTTTATAATTTATTGTGTGCAGTGCATGACTACTCATTTCATTCTATATGAAATTAGAGGTTTTAATGAGAACACTTATGTTTTCCCGTGTGGAACGAGAAGATAATTAAATTGTGACATTGTTTAAAAAAATGTATGATAGGTAGTTCTTTATTGTTTATTTTTATTATATTTCCGATGCTTTACTATTAACTCAACACTATGTTTCCTAATTTTATTGCATCTAATTGATTATAGTCATAATAATAAATTTTATCAGGAATGTGTAGATATTTCGTACCTACGTAATGAAAAATCGCAATACCTATAATGGAATGATTTTCCATTACACATGAATTATATTTTTCACTTCTCATGCTCGTAAATTTGTTCTTTATGTCGAGAGAATGCTGCATAAAATAGATTTTATGTTTTAGTGCATAAAGTAAAATCTTCGTCTGAGACCAAAGCAATCAAGCGCAAACAGCCACAAACTGTAAGAGACATTTAAAAAATAATAGTTTCTCGTTTTTTTATATGTATAAATGGTGTTTTATATTACGAAATTAATAAAACTAGGCAAATCTAGTACATTATTATAAAAATTGCATGTTGCTGTTTAATTTCCTTGCAATCGAAGAGAAAAGCAGAAGGTAAAACTCTAGCATTAAGCCCATTTTCCCCTCGACGTGTCTATCCACCCTCGCCGTAACGGCTCAGGTGGTTAAAATATGAACGTTTCGGGGGTTTCGGGTGGCTCGTTTTATGCTCTTGGTACCCTATACAATTACTAATATATTTTAAATTTAATTTGATGTGCTTAAACTATTGTTCGGATATTGCTAGTATTTAATGCATAGCGCAGTATTTGCGGCCATCATGGTAGGACGGTTAGCCACGCCAGTAGAATTAATTCGTAGCCAAACAGAGAAAAAAATTATTACTGGGGGCTACAACGAAGTTCGTATCGAGTCGTCCCTTTCACTCGTCTATTTAGTAATAAAAGGGTGAACGGAAAGCCGTGGTGGCCTAGTGGTTTGACCTATGGTCTCTCAAGCAGAGGGTCGTGGGTTCGAGTCCGGGCTCGCACCTCTGAGTTTTTCAGAATTTATGTGCGCAAATACATTTGTAATTTACCATGAGCTTTACGGTGAAGGAAAACATCGTGAGGAAACCTTCATACACCTGAAGAAATTCAATGGTGTATGGGAAGTTCCCAATTCGCACTGGACCCGCGTGGGAACTACGGCCCAAGCCCTCTCATTCTGAGAGGAGGCCTGTGCCGTGCAGTGGGACGTATATAGGCTGGGATGATGAACGGAACGGCACGAATCGCACGATACGAAGTTCGGAAATCTAATTTCATTAAGACCTGAATTGCAACAGTGTCTCAACGCCATTTGAGCTAAATGTAATTTAGCCCATTGAACATGAATATTGCTTTGTGCAAACTTCGTAAAACTAAAACTTACAAATTTAGTAAGAAAAATAGGTATATGCGGCGATGCTGTACATAAACACATACGGTTTCCGCCTTGCTGTCTGCCCATCATCAATCTCATAGATAGAGCTTAAGAATGATACCCAAAGTGGTCTAGACATAGACCCCCAGTTACTATACCTCAGGGGTTGAAGAAGACCTGCAAGGTGTCTACGTACACGAAAAAAAAAACCACATTTGAAGTCGATTATTTTGCGGTAAATCAATATTAGGAAAGCAGGGGCCTACTTAAAATTGAAAAAAATACTACACAAAAGTTTGGGGATCTCTGTCACAGTATGTACACACAACATGCTTAATTTGTGTACTATTAATGGCAAAAAAAATATTGTGAACACGTGAAATATTTCTTTTTGTCCTATAGTACAAAATTGTGCAGTGATAGTCCTCATTGTCAGCTAAGCTAAAGATTAAAATGCTCAATCAGTACCTACTTTTTGTAACTTCTTTCATTTTTGTAAATGCATATAGATAATACCCACTGTGACTGACTTTAATACAATAATAATTTTGCGTAAAATGATAAAATTGTTTTTCTTTTCTCAATGTCCCGCTCAAATTGCCATGCCATCCTTTTAAGAAAGCATTTCGGCGTACATTCACGCGGGTAATTTTATTTATATCGAGGAACTAAGGAGAGCCAAAAGCAAATTGGATAAAAAAAATAAGCTGCCCAAATTACTAATTCCACGCGGACGGAGTCGCGGGCAAAAACTAGTTGTTACATATTTGCTTTGATTTATTTTTCAAAAGTGTTTTTCAATAAAAATACACGTCAAGATCGCTTATCTTCTTTCTAATGCTAAAAAAAACGAAGTATAGACTTTGATCCTTTGAGGCCATCCATAAATTACGTCACACCAATTTCGATCAATTTGGACCATTTTGGCCATTAGGCCGATATTAGACTATCATAGAAACATGATCATAGATATAGGACTCATTAATTTGATAAACCTATGACAGTGTAATAACAACCTATGAGTCACAAAATCTATGAGAAACATGATCATAGATATAGGACTCATATTAATTTGATAAACCTATGACAGTGTAATAACAACAACCTATGAGTCATAGGTTGTTATTACACTGTCATAGGTTTATCAAATTAATATGAGTCCTATATCTATGATCATGTTTCTATGATAGTCTAATATCGGCCTTATTTTGTTCTAGTGTCACAGATCGCTTGACCCCCCCCCCCCCCCTCCCCCCTAAATGTGTGACGTAATTTATGGATGGCCCCTTTGTCAATCCTTAAAAGAATAAACTTAAAAATATCACTTGTCTTGTCCTGTCACTAGCGTTGCACAACTATCGATAGGTCAACCTTGAAAAATAGTCATAATATCGATAGACATCAATACTATCGACAGTATCGATATGTTTGTAAAAATGCCTAATCCTTGCTATGGTGGAAATAAATTTCCGTTTTGTTAAATAACATGTTAAACATACCTACATACATAGTATTGCACTATCGATACTTTGTAAAAAATCAATAGTATTGTTAATTAATTATAAATGGTTAACGTAGGCGATCCTTGCTTGCCTGCCTTTGAATAGCTATTTAATAGCAAGCAAGGATCGCCTACGTTAACCATTTATAATTAATTAACAATACTATTGATTTTTTAAAAGTATCGATAGTGCAATACTATCGATAGTATTGATGCCTACAATAGTATTGGTCTTAAAATTACTATCGATATGTAGCGACTACTAGCGCCATCTAGTCATCACATAAGAAACTAATTTCTACAATCCTGCATCGCGCTATCGAAGTTTCTCAACTCGGCTGCATAAATACAACTTCCAACTTTCATCCATTGGACTTCGGTCTCCAGGCATAACATCTGCCTGGAGAGAGATCTCTCTATTGTAACTACCCCCAAATTGGTGACCCACGACATTGGACAAAATCGCAACCTTCAGACACAAAAACGATGACGCAGTCTCACAGCAAGCCATACTCACCGCACTGTGCACCATTAGCATGTATCTATTATCTGCCAGGTGTTTACAGTTCACAAATCCTCCTCCCACTACTTCCACTTGCCGATAAATCAAGCAACGCTCGCCAACAAGGCTCCGAGCAATCACGCAACAGGCATGCATCCACAAGTAGCAGAGGAACAACAATGCTCGCCGACGAGGCTCTGAGCAACTGGCCCTTGCAAGCGCCCACATGACGCACAGACTGCACTCCACTGCAATTCGTATCGACCTCCGGTCTAAAAGGGGGCTGATGTAGTGACTACTAGCGCCATCTAGTCATCACATAAGAAACTAATTTCTACAATCCTGCATCGCGCTATCGAAGTTTCTCAACTCGGCTGCATAAATACAACTTCCAACTTTCATCCATCGGACTTCGGTCCCCAGGCATAACATCTGTCTGGAGAGAGATCTCTCTATTACAACTACCCCCAAAGATATTATCGATAGGCCTATCGATATTGTGTTATGACTATTTTTCGAGGTCCGGTAATTGCCAATACTATCGATAGTTCAATCTATTTTTGGCAACGCTACTTGTCACGTCAATGTCACTTGTCATTGCCCCTATGGGTTAGATTTATTTCGGTTATGCGGTTTAGATTTTAAAGTAATTGTACCGTAGTTTTTACAAATATTTGATTACTACTGTGTGTATTGTTGTGTAATTATAAATTCTACAGAAGATTTTATTACAAAAATGGAGAGATTACAACTGGCACCAGTTGTTAATAATATATTAGATTCGCGCGCTGAAAATGAAAGTTTATCATCATTAGTGCATTATTTACAATCAGTGCTTTATAAAAATGTGCTAAAACCAGAATCTCTAGTCTCGGATCTAATAGGCATTGATTTTTTTAACGATCTCATTAATTTAGACGATCATGAAAATATATTTCTTTACTTCGGCAAATCTTTACGATCTTTAAAAATTGTGTTTCGAAGCGAGGAAAATTTGAGAGAGATTGATGTATTCATACAGTACAAAGGACCAAAAAAAATACGCGTTACTGATGCCAATGTACCACCATCACCACTACTAGACAAAGAATACAGTAGTTTGAAAGAAGTTGTTACCACTTTCACGGAGTTTATAGACAGCTTATCAGGCTATTTTTATGAACTAGAGCGAATCGACAGATTCTGTACTGTTAAGGAACCAGCTCAACCAACATTTAGAGATGTCTATAGAAGAATTCTGCTAGGTGAAATATTATTATTTTTTAACATGCATCTTAATAGACAAATTCCAAACGCTCATGCCTAATGGGCATTTCTATTTTTCCTTGTGACCAATTTTATTAAGAAATTGTTAATAGGGAGATAAAATTAGTCCTTTTAATTAAGCACTTTTTCAAGACTTTACAATAAAAAAACATAACAAACCGGACAATTAAACTAAACTATTTAACTAAACTTGTCCGATTTGTTACGTTTTTTTTATTGTAAAGGCTTGAAAACGTGTGTAAAGAAATGGACTAATTTTAAAGTAAAGTGAAGTAAAGTTTATTTGCAAAGTACATACACATAAAAATAAGTTGTTACAGGTTGGTATTGATATTACAATATAGCTTAACGAAAAGGAGTATCATGGTATACAGCTGAATAATGACTTAACAGATAAGTTAGTTAGTAGGTACTTTAAACAAAATTCCAGAATGTGGTTCAATGGCTCCCATACTAGGCTAGGCCTGTCCCGTAAGCAGCCAATTTGGATGAACATTTGTCTCAAGTTTAGTCAATGGCTAATTCTAGGCATATTTTAATTCTAAGTACTACATCTAAATTATTAAAAGTTATATGAGTGTGTTTGTGTGAGTATGTGTGTGTGTGTATGTGTGCATGCATGTGTGAGTGTATTTACTCTCAATATTTCTTCAATATCCTCGTAAGTCATCATACTGAGCCATTTATTTAATTTAATTTATTTTAACTCCCTATTAACAATTTCTTAATTGGTTACAAGGAAAAATAGAAATGCCTTAGTATACCTGTTTCCCAAAATACCATATTTTACAAAATACTACATTATCTATTTACTATATTTTACATTATCTATTTATTATCTATTTATTTTTGGTATTTTTTATTTTTTTTATTTTTGGTGGTATGTCTTATTTTGACATCTGGTATAATGGGAATGTAATAAATATGTAATATAGTATGTTGGGAACATGGTATTTTAGGCACAAGCAATTCCAAAGTAGACAATTTGTTCATTCTGATGATTAACAATGTGAACATGTGAATGACAAGACTGTAACTTCTGGTTCATTTTCATAATTGATTGCTATCTATTTTATATATCTATGTACTGTTGATATAGTTATTTATACTTGGCAGGTGACAGGGCATGGTTGCATCTGAGGGTGACCCCCCAGGGCCTTGCAACTGATATCCATTTGTTGGGCAATACTGAGCAATGGAATGAGAAACTGCAACTACGTCTTCAAAACTGGGATCATGATTTGGACATAGTCGAAAACATTACAACTGTGTTTGGTAATTATTTCATGTATTGCTAAAACACACACTAAATTTGCAATTCAACCTAAATAGGAACTTAAGTCATTTAAAGTGTCCATCAAAATAGTTTGAGTTCAACTCTTTTAATTTGGACCTCTCCCTTTTCTTAACCTCTTGTATGCTTAACAGGTTCCCTGTCCTATGGCGCACATGCGCCTCATGTGTAACTTTACTGGTACATCCATGAGACACATGTGCCTCATGACTATGAGCGTTTAATGTCATTGTTACTATGGGGATGTGTTGATAGAACACCGCACATTGCTTCGGGACAGGGAATCTGTTAATACATACATGGATCCATGCCAAATTTGAGGCATTCTTTTTCCGTTTTTATTTGTATCTATAAAATTGGTTTTATGTGAAACAGTTGAGACTACAATGCACATTTTTTTCACTTCCCACATAGAAGGGGTTAACCCAACATATGCAGAGAGTAAAAAAACCTGTATTTGTAGTTCTTATCTCAAATAATACCAATTCTACAGATTAACCTTTTGAACGCCAGCATCGTCTATGGACAGTAATAGACAAGTTAACCTAACCACATCTGCATAAGAATCAATTTTGTTTACATAGTAACAAAAACGATTCAAAAGGTTAAAATAATAAAAATAGATGATAGCTATTTTTTTTGCACAGAACGATAGAACCATGTCTAAGCATAGGAAAGATTAATAATAGTAATAAGATATATTTATTTTCTCCACCACCAAGTTACAAAGTAAAAATAGTATTAATTCAGACTTATCTGTATTTCAGACGCATGGAACTTTTTAACTCAACCAAAATCGCCGGAAGAACCTATGTCATTGGAAGAGCCACAAGAGCCAAAAGCTGTACCAGAGGAAATAGTCTGTAACATTTGCTGGTGCTCAAAGCTGAAAGCAGAACCCAATGTTCCTCAACCTCTGTGTGTGAATTCCAATTGTGTGGCTTTTTTTCATAGGAATTGTCTTTTTCAGGTTGGTAAATTGTTTGGGTCATTGAATTCACTTAACAGACTTTTTTAAACACCATGAAAGTGCAACCTAGATTCTCACACAAAAGGGGGGTTCTTTCTGTACCTATCATAGAAAATAACACTACACTAAAAAAAAAACATGCTTCTGGTAAGGGGACCAAATCCCTTTACATTTGTTATCTTTTTTGTTTTTACTATTTTTTATAGGAATACATAGTAATTAATACATGAAAATTTCAAGTATCTACCTATTACTATTCTTTTGGTACGTTTACACGCTTGCCGAGGCTTGGCAAGCGTGTACAAGCTACAAGCCTTTACAAACGCTTGGACGCCATTTACACGCTTGCGATTGGGTTAGTGTGCTCCGGACAAGCAAACATGGCAGACGTGGACGTTGAAGTTGTGTCGGCTACCGGCACCAGAACGAATGCAGTCTTGTTTTTTTTTTTTAAGTGTTTACGAAAGGTTGTCATTAGTATTTCTTTTTTTGCCTTCAGTTCTTTAACTGGCTTTTTTAATTCGTTACTAACTCGAGACCAAGCGTCTGCCACTTTCTTTTTATCTTTGTGGTTAACATCCTTCGGGTTCCATATGCACGGTTCGCTTTGATATGCCTCGAGAACCAACGTTTGACCAACTCATGGTCGAGACGCGATCAAGGTACAGCACAAATAGGTACGTCCGTCCGGCGCGAGTTCGTGAGCGACACTAAACATGCGCCAACGTGTAAACACGTCGCAAGCGCTTGCCGCAAGCTTCCTTTGATCTGTCTTCAAAAACCGACACTAGCCCGGATCGCGACAAGCTCACGCAAGCCAAGCCAAACACCCCCGTTCACACGCTTGTGTTTGTCGAAGCTTGCCGAGGCTTGCCAAGCGTGTAAACGTACCATTTAGTTACAGCCTTATGACAGATGGGCATGCAAACAGCTTCATGGGCATGCAATAAAATATGGAAAATTACAAATAAAAAAAACCAAACACACATACACACTCGCATAAAAATAATAAATTGCTTTTCATCCACAAGTTTCGTCAGGTAATTAAAAAACTAAACGGGAGTATGTACACGCCTTATATTAAGATTGAATGTCGCGAACTTAGTTTCTATACTTAATTTAGTTGTTACGGCCACTGGACGTGGTTGTGGCCGTCTAGTGCGAGATATGCCTTATTCATGTTTTTATTATTTTTTCCAGTGGCTGTTGTCATGTTCTGGTGGCCGCTTGGTTGCCTTTGGTGTAGCAACTGGCACCTGCCCAGCCTGTGATTACCCTACTGCGTGCAAAGAAACGGACTCCTAAATAATTAAAAAAATTTTTATACTTAATGAAAGACAAAAACTATTTTTGCACTAAAATTGCAGTTCAAATTTAAAGCTGCTCTCAAGTCTGACAACTCAGTGTATTATGATTAATAATGATGTACTTTCGTAATGTTTTTGATGTAAAGCAATTGTATGAACATAATGGCAACAATTTTTTGTTATGGAAAATTTTTGTTAAGTATTTTTTATAAGTTCTCTTTATTCTTGTTTATCCCTATAAACTCTAACTGTTAACTCTTTAGTCTTTTGCCTTTATCTGATTTTCTAATGCCTTACTCTGGGTCGTCATTAATTACATCCCGCCTAGATATAAAATTTTAAGGAAAGGGAGGTATGGAGAATTAACAAATCCATGATTTTTCAGGGTGAATAAAGTGGCCCAATGAGATCCTCCAACTCATGTGCAATACTTATTTTATATGCAAGTACACGCCCAAACTCAGATCACGTCTTGTGAAAAGAGTTTGACATAATTTATGTAAATATCAATATAAGTTAAATATTGATGTCCATTAACGATACGACAACTCTTGAGTGGTCTTACTTTATTGTTAATTAACTAAATTTAGTTTAGTTATTTAGATCAGTCTACTGAAAACAAAGTCGTGTCATTAGCTTTAAATGTGATAATTACATATTATGTTTTTAAAAGCTTTGAGTTTTATTTTAAAGGTATTTTTTTTATGTACTACCACCACAGTTTCTCTATGTGAAAATAAATCGGTTACATGAGTCCATATAGGTTAACAATAAATAAACAAAATTTAATAATATTTATTTTTTATTACTAAATTGTAAGTTTTGAACGTGGTCGATAACGCCTCCTTCTGGGCGTTTACGCTATATCATCTCTGAAAGCCTTCAACGTATAGGGCAGTGGCAGTAAAACACTCAGAGAAAATTAGTGCCGTAAAATGCTGCACTTTGCACAGATCAAGTTTTTTCAAGAGTATTAGTCCTTTAAGTGATCTGTGAACATAGTTGCTATGTTAGCCAAATAAAAATATCAGTCGCAGAGTTTAAGGTTCATAATGCCTAAAATATTCCTTTTTCAAGTTGGGTATGAAGTATCTTCTTGTATTTTTATTTTTCAACTACATTTTTTTTTACTTTTACGGTCATCCCGTGAAATCCACATATCTATACTAATATTATAAAGAGGAAAGATTTGATAGTTTGTTTGCATTGAATAGGCTCCGAAACTACTGGACCGATTTCAAAAATTCTTTTGCCGAAAGCTACATTATCACATAGGCTACTTTTATCGCGGGAAAATACCTTTTCCTATGGGAAAATTAATTTATCGCGGGCGAAGCTGCGGACTGAAAGCTAGTTAACTATAAGTATGGTTTAGTAGCGACATCTCTTGGTCCGGGCGAGCGGTTAGTTCCGAAGGAGTGTTGACGTCTCTCGTTGAGTACAATACGTTTACTTTTAGTTTACCACTGACAGATGGCTTGCCTCTATTTCATTTTCAACTTTAACACCATACAACTAAAGTAGCTATTACAAAATCTGCAAACGTGGGTAACAGAATTCTAAAATTGGCTTTATTTGTAGGTCGTTAAAGTTGAACATGAAATGAAGACAAACCATCTGTCAGTGGTAAACTTTATGTAATTTTACTGTATTCACATAGATGTTGCTTTACCACTGCTATGCTATAAGTGATTAAACGAACTGAGACGTGTGATGCATAGGAAAAATTCGTGCCTATATCCCGACCAGCTGTGGTGTAGGGGTAAAAGCATGCAGCACGGTGTGCTGAGGACCCGGGTTTGATTCCCGGAGCTGGTCTTTTCTGTGCATCGTGTTTCAGTTCGTATTTAGTATGAAATATATGCCTAATTTCAACTTTAGAACCCATTATACTTGTAGGCAAATTTGTGACCAAAAATGCAAGATTGCCTAGAAGACTTAGTAATTTAATAGTCAAACCATCCAAAAAAAAGACCGAGAGAAGAGGTCTGCGTTTTGATTCTTAACTGTTATATGTTACCGGCGACAAGTCGGTTAGAAAGGTTAAATAACCGTATATACATATTTTTCTGCCTCGTAGGCAAAGTTGAGACCTGTCCTGTGGTATTGCCATCCTCATTCCATTCCACGATTTTGTAACAGTCAGGGTTATGCGTTATGCCAAATAAAAAATTCCTAAATCCAATGATAATGTGGATTCAAGATGGCGGATGGCATTTTGTCATGGTCGTCGTTAACGACTAGTTTCGCAGCAACGACTGCGAATCTGACATTATATTTTTGATCTAAGATGGCGGCTGATATTTTGACACCGGAATTAGTCATGGATGTCGTCTTTGACTAATTTCGCAGCGCTGAGTGAGAGCGAATCGAATAAATCCCCCGACCCCGATCGACTGCACCAAATTGGATAATTATTTTTTTGTTGCGTTTGTTATTGTCAGGGGAAGGTTCTAAAGAAAGAAATAAATAAAAAAATATAACGGGGGCATCAGCTGGTTAATATAAAAAATCATTTTAAACAAAAAAACCTATTTTTTACCATAGCGGTGTTCAAGGAGCTGTAGATTTCAATATTTCGACCAAAAATGTGTGTACCTACTTTCTTTGTTGAGTTTGACATGACGGAGAATAATTTAAAAATTATTAGTTGGCGCAATACAAAGAAACGGAAACGGGTTGCCAGATAAGCAAGTGGCTATATTCCCAGTATAAAAAGGAAAAAATAGATAGCAATTTGATAAACAATCATAGTTTTTCAAAATAGGCAAAATTGCATCTAGTTGGCAATGTTGCAGAATCTTTATTATGTACAGTAAGTTTTTGTTAACTCGAAATGAACTGCTCGTTTTTATATACATAAGTAGGTATAGGTAACGCCACCAGAGTTGAGGCCACGCACACAACCACATCTCTTGTAATGACAGCGGGATTTTGACGTAGTGTTGTCGTTAAACTTCAACACAACGTCAAAATTCCGCTGTCATTACATGAGATGTTGTTGTGTGCGTGGCCTCAACTCTGGTGGCGTTACCTATACTATTCCATACAAGAAGTAAAGTTTACACACATTTAAACAAGTAAATTTCTGAACTACTAGATAATGCGTATATTATCTAGTAGTTCAAAAATTTACATACGCATTTTCGTTTGGGGTGTACAAATATTATCAGACTATTACACAAAATTAGAACAAACAAAGATCATCTTAAAGGTCAATTTGTCGTACGTTATCGCAATGTCATTCAGTCTGTGTATTGGATCTATCACATATTATTAGGTATGTATGTAAGGATTTTGCTTCACTTAAAGTTCAAGCTTCTATTGTAATATCTTGGCTAGTGGGAGGACCATTAAAACCCATAGTACCTTTACTCTTTTAATGATATTAAAAATTATGTAGACATATTATTTTGTGGTTATATAGAATAATTCAGTTTATACAATGTTGAAATGCTTGCACCAGCTGTTCAAGTTTTGTGATTGCCGATAAAACATTTTACTTAATACAACAACAGCAATTTCGCAATGGTAATATTGCTGAAACCACAGAGCCTACCTTCCTTTCTCGTTAAACAAAAAACATAAGCAAATATTCAGTACACAAAAGGGAGTTTTCATTAAACAACATCAGTTTTCACATGACAATGTAATTACAATTATACTTATTTTGAATTATACCAATATAATTCTTTCTAATTGTTCGGAAAGAGGCATTTTGCATGTTAGTTGTGTGAGGGTAATTGAAATTGTCATGTAAAAGCATTACCCATAGTTTGCTACCTTACAAATTAGGTCATCACAAGGGTACAGTGTCAATGGTCCGAACAGTACAGGTGAGGCTCGTGCTGGAGCCAGGCGCTTCCCCACTTTGGGGGCCAGCCTCACGACCAATGTTCTGAAACAAAACATATAAATTAGATTGGATTAGAAAACTTTAGACAAATATGTCATGATAATATAGCCAAGTGAATAAAAAGTGAAAAAGATTTGTATATTAGGTACTAGTGACCCGCCCCAGCTTTGCACGGGTACAATGCTGATGTGAAAAATGTGTTTATTTACGACGTTACATTAGAAACATCTAAAATTGGCGACTTTGTTTTATACTATGTAGTGATAGTAAATTTAGTACCTTGACATGGATTTGATTCTTGAGCATTGCGGCACGGAGAATTAACATGGAAGTTCTTCTCTGATATTCCTTTCCCATAGTAAGGCTCCTCTCAAATGTTGTGCTTCTTTGATCAACATCTTTTGCATACAGAATTTTATTGTGCGAATCAATGCGTGCCTGGATTTGGCCATCCAGAATGAGCTGCATCAACTCATCTTCCAGTGCTGTCACTGTGCGGTTGAAGGCAGCAGCCATTAGGTGCATGTCAGCTGACAAGTATGGACTGAAATACTGAATCAGTGCTCTGTTGCGTATTTGCATGTACAAGGAATTTAAATGTGGGGCTAAATACATATCTAACAAAAGATTGTCCCTTATCTCATCCAGTAGCCTTAGGCAGGATGCATACTTCGATTCATAGAATTTAAATATAATGTCACGCAACTGCGGTTCTAGCTCTAAAAATAATTTAAAAGAACTGCTAACTATGACTTGCTTCTGAAGTTCAGAGCGATCGAAAGTGGCCAGCGCACATAGCCCTCCATATATAGCAACGTTGTTGCTGCTGAGCAACTCCGGGTAGTCGCAGTGGTCAATGCTCGCAGCCAGGAAGTGCTTGGCAGCAGACTTGTATTTTTTTGTAGCCAGTTCTGCTAATCCAGCAGCACATTTTAAGCGCGTCAAAATGGTTTGGTTTGTATCTTTACCAGGTGCTTCTGTGAAGTCAGGCGTGCTTTCAGCTTTTGACACATAATTAAGGACATGAGCCCAGTTTTGCAGGTATACTGACACCTTAACTACATTGAGACACATCATTATGATGTGCTTGCCACTTGTACAATAATCTCTGGCTCTAGAGTAGCATTTGAGAGCACTTGTAAGATCACCACAATCAAGATAATGGTCCCCTAGATCATCATGCCCTCTCCTGATACTTTCTTTGATTGAATTAGTTTTATAATTTTTGAGGTCAGTGTCTAATTTTTCCAACTTTATTGCAGCCTTCTTGGTCTTAGATTCTACCCATATGGTATCTAGAACAGGGATGTCCTGCGAACCCATTTGCACAGCAATGTCAGGCAGGCCTGCACTGGCCACTGCTTCCGCAAGCTTCTTATGCAAGGATTGGTAAAGGCTTACATTGTACGTAGTCATGACATAGGATATAGCCATTTTGAGGGATTCTAATCTGAGTGAAGGACAATGATCTGCTACAAACATTAATCTGTACAACTTGGCAAAACCTGTATAGGCTGCTGAATAGGTCTCTAAGTCCAAGGTGGGATTTTCGACTACATAACACTCCGATTCATTATTTTCATTGTCTTCCAGTGGAACATCCACCTGCATAGGTTCCGCGGCGTTCTGTAATAACGAGATTAAATTATTCATTAAGAATCGTATTCGACCACAGTGATACGGTTTAGAAAGAGAAACAAAGTAAAAGAAAATTAGCTCACCATTTCGAACATTTTTTAGCGTGTAGTTATTTACGATAGTACGCGAATTCCACTGTCAACGCAGGAAACCAACCTAAAACACAAGGTATTTCTTTATGTCTTGATCTTAACAATCTTGGATCTAGTGTTAAATTAATTTCTTAAAACACTCACGGCACTTAAACGACACCGAAAACTATTTAACAGTATTAATTATTATGAAAATACCTTTATCACTACGTTTCTTATTTGCAGCGGCATTTTTCTTTTAATTTACCAGCGACAGCAAAGAGAATCTGTAATGGTTCGTTTACACGAACGCTTCGGATTCACGGGCTGAGTTTGTGTTAGAAAAAAAAAACTATTTTGTCAAGTACATTACACCTTATTTTTATAAGTTGGAATACAGAGTAAGAGTAAAAATATTAAAAAAATTACCAATATTTTCAATAATTAGTACGTGTGACCTTAGCTTTATCTGCGATGTCCAACTCTATATCCGTTTCTGGTGCTTCCGTTATCTGTGATCTTCGCGCGTAAATTTGAAATGTGTGTGTTTTATTTATAACCATCAACTGTTTATTTACGATTAATACGATAATAATCCAAGATATTTTCCCAAATAAATACGTTTTTTTTGAAGTATTTATTGAAAAAAAAGTGACAAAAATCATCGTATCATTTGCATCGCGGAAATTTTATATTGACTTTTCTACTATAAGAGGTGGAATTGATGTACTTACGTACGCCCTGTAATTATTAACCCGGAATGTACCACAATTATTTCCCAAGTAGGTCTGTATATTTTATAAGGTCAGACTTTTTTCAAAAATTTCACAGGCTTGAGGCTGTAAATTCTTACGTCTTTAGTTAGTCCGAGAGCTGATGAACATTTTTGAGTAAATAAATAAAATATAATAAATAAATATCACGGGACAATTCACACCAATTGACCTAGTCCCAAAGTAAGCTTAGCAAAGCTTGTGTTATGGGTACCAGGCAACGGATAAACATACTTATACATATAGATAGATACATACTTAAATACATATTAAACACCCAAGACCCGAGAACAAACATTCGTATTTTTCATACAAATATCTGCCCCGACACGGGAATCGAACCCGGGACCTCAAGCTTCATAGTCAGGGTCTCTAACCACTAGGCCATCTGGTCGTCTAAGTAGGTTTTTGAGGCACGTTGAAAACTTGTTGTGCTTCCCCTATGATACCCAAGCACAGAACCACAGACCTAGCTGACAGGAGGCGGGGCGGGGGCTAAATCAACCCTCATATTTTTACAGAATACAATTTTTTTGAAGAAAATGTCATTGAGGCATTTGAAATTTTTATACTTTAAAATTTGTCATTTATAGAGTGAGAAAATAAATAAGCCAGATCATTTAGTCGGGACTTTAACTTTGCCAGATCCTTGCAAAACAATTCTGCAAAAATAAAAATAAAGTTTTCCAGGTACATACGCTGAAATTTTAAGAAAATACTAGGTATTTATGATCAAAAATAAATATTTAAAAAAAATTACAGATAATTTCAGACGGACAATCGATTTGCCAATTTAAAAAAAAGAGGGTTGATTTAGCCCCGCTACCCGTCAGCCAGGTTTGTGGTTCTGTGCTTGGGTATTATAGGAGAAGCATTAGAAAAGTTTTCAGAGCGCCTCAAATACCTCCCCAAAAATGTCAATTAGCTCTATTACTACTATGAGAGGCAGTAAAAAAATTTTTTTTATTTTTTTTTATTTTACTACATTGCCGGGGTAATTGCTACATAATACATATATAGTCAAAAAAAAAAAACAAAAATTAAAACGTTTATTCTGCAAGTAGGCCGCAATGCCGCAAAGGGCTCTTTTACATGTCGTTTTTTTTTAAACTACCAGCGCTTTCGTAAGGACCATCATTGCCAAGAAGAATGCGCCGCAAGAAACTTGGCAATAGTTACAAAATTAGTATTAGTAGTAATTAGTAATTAGTAGTTGCAAAATTACAGCTTTCTAGCACTAATATAGTCTCTAAGCTAAGCCACGGACGGACGGACGTACAGACAGATGGACAGACGGACAGACAGAAATGGCGAAACTATTTTGGCTATGGAACCCTAAAAATCTAATCGACTCTAAAAAAACCACGAAAATAACATTCTTCTGAGCAGTTTGAAGTCGGTGCTTTAGCAAAAGGCAGCAGCAGGCTTATTGTCTAACGCTTCTGACGCTTGCCTTCGCAATCACTATTTCTTTCTGTCAAACGGTATAAGATGATGACAGAAAGAGATGGTGAAAGTGAAGGCAAGCGTCAGAAGCGTTAGACAATACGGCCTCAGGAGTGATGGAAGCTTGTAGGTATAAGTACTGTATAGGTAAGGTAGGACTAGGTCCACCTCTGCTGGCTCGTGCTGAGGCACCGATTTTAAACGGATTAGAAAAATGATTTTTCGTGGTTTTTTGGAACCGTTTAAATTTTTATTTTATAATTTTTTATTGTACCTCGCTTTCTGCCTAGTTTCCAGCATAGTTTTTGAGTTAGGTATAGTGGTCTGTTGCATTCAAAGGTTGCGTTAGATGCGGATGGCGCAGGACAGATCTGTTTGGCGACCCTTATTGGGGTGGGGGAGGCCTATGTTCAGCAGTGAACGTCTTTCGGCTGAAATGACGATAAGTGGTCTGTTATTATTACCCTTTCAACGCCAACGACACATATAGTTGTCACAAAGTACAGTGTCAAAGTGATCTTGACACAATGACATAAGATTCAAAACAGATTTACGTTTTGTCGAGGCGTGGCGTTGAAAGGGTTAACTGACTTAAACGGAGGAGGAGGCTATCAATTCGGTTGTATTTTTTTTCGAACGGGCTCCAACCAAGGAAAGAAGTTAGTTTATAATAAAACATACAACTCAGTACGCATGCGCAATTCGTGACATCGATTTAATAGCTGTCACGAGCACTCTGTAGTTTCAGTGAATTACAAAAACAAGGTTAATACAATAAATACTCTAACTTGTAGGTATCTAAGAATGTTACTGTATTTACTAGAAATAATATTCAAAGAAACGTACAAAACATTAAAGGAATATTTCCAATGCAGGAAAATAAAAGAAAATGTTTGCTCACTGTGCAAGAGGAAGCTAAAAGACGATTGTAAGTTATCTACAAAATCTATGAATAGTACCAGACCTATTCTACCGGTAGATTTAATTATACTTCGTTTATTTTAGCATTAGAAAAAGGGTAAACAATCTTGACGAGTCTTTTCATTAAATAAAGGTTTTGAAAGAATATTACTTACGTAACTATTACGAAACCAAAATAATGTAAATAAATGACCGATGTCCTTGCTAATTGTTACAATTTTGCCGTCATTTATTTTTCCAAAGTGTTTTTCAATGAAAATACTCGTCAATATTGTTTACATTTTTTATAATGCTAAAATAAACGAAGTATAGACACTAGAGAGACCATAGTGTAAAAATAAGATTCAAGTTTGTATGGTAAACAGACCCTCTCAACCTGAAAAGGGTGCACGGAAAAACACCACCTTCCAGTCACCTTTTTGAAAAATTATATTTTTAACACCCGAGTCAAAAAGAGGGGTGTTATAAGTTTGACCGCTACGTGTGTGTGTCTGTCTGTGGCATCATAGCTCTTTAACGGGTGCACCGATTTAGATGCAGTTTTTTTTTAATATTCTTAGATATGTTTCATCAAAATCAGTTCAGCCGTTTCAAAGTTATCAGCTCTTTTGTTAGTTGCGGAAGGGCTCTTAGACGAATAACGGGCATTGACTTAATGTAAAACATACGAGTGACATTGACATAATTGCGTTGGGGGTTTTTAAAATTTTTAATTTATAGTTATAATCTCTAAATGTAGAGCTCGTAAAGCAAGTGGATATCTCAAAATGATAAATACAAATTCAAATTCAAAATTATTTATTGCATAGTCATGAGTTTTATATAGATGTTAATAAGGTATATAGTAGCATTATATCATGTCCTGTCTCTGAGAGACGTGCACAGGGGGGCACACTTACATATATCATCACATTTCATGCGACTACAGCGATCTCTGGTGTTTGCCGAAGAACTAAATTAGCGGCCATCTTGGTTGACTTGTCAAACTTGTCAGTTGTCATTCATCGGCCATGGCCATGGCGTACCAAATTGTACGGTCAAGGACTTTAATTGATAGGCCACTTGCCAATGTTCGTATTTTAGCCGTATAATAGAAATCGGGTTTAGCCGCTTATACTTCGTATATGCTGATTTGAATTAGACGGCTAAAATACGAATAGTGGCATTAGTCTATCAATTAAAATCCTTGACTATACATTGCTATAGGTTCGCGTATCTATAGCTGTACATCACTACCAACATATACATATAGATAGGTATGCATCTATAGAAACATCACATTAGTTCTTGAGCAGTCGTAGGGCGGCAGCACTTTCCATACATGCAAATTTGACCATAGAGTTGCCACTCTTGTTCATAACATATTACAATACTCTTTGGACGTGCAATAGTTTATCCAATTAATTAGATTAATAATAACAATAAATTAATTAAATTATCACAAACAATTCATTCAAAAATATTTTTTTAAAACATACACATACATTTTCACTTTTAAAGAAATGGTTGCCATAGTAATTGAAGGGAGGGATGTTTACAAGTATAACATAACTGACTAGACTGGTTGACTCCTTTGTCAGTAAAATAATTTCTCTAAAAGTCAAAAAAAATCAAAAAAAATCAAAACGTTTATTCTGCAAGTAGGCCGCAAAGGGCTCTTTTTAACCGACTTCAAAAAAAGGAGGAGGTTCTCAATTCGGTTGTATGTTCTTTTTTTTTTTTTTTTTTTTTTTTTTTTTTTTTTTTTTTTTTTTGTCGTGTGTTACCTCAGAACTCCGTCATTTATGAACCGATTTGGAAAATTTTTTCGTTGTTTGAAAGCACATGCTTCAAGGTTGGTCCCGTTGTTACCAAAATCCAGTTCTGATGATGGGATCCATGAGGAATTGAAGAAACTCCTCAAAAATTCAAGAGAAACTTATAGCGATTAGAGTATTTTCGGTGACAAGTCGAGCATTTGCATTCAGAAAGTATCATGGAACTCTGTAATAAAACGACATAACCCCGTCGAGCATTAAAAATAGAATTTTCAACATAACCTTATATCAAAGTCAAACTGATGATTTTATCCTACGCATCTATTTTATACAGAAACAACTAAAAAGCAAAAAATAAAAAATTTTAAATAAAAAATAAAACCTCCTTCAAAAAACATTCAAAAACCATGAAATAATAATTGAACTGAACCGACTACAATAAGCATGAAAATATCTTTCTTCTAATCTGTTTTAAGTCGGTGCCTCAGCACGAGCTTGCAGGAGTGTAGAAGCCCTATAGATAGTAAGGTATGTAGGTAAGTTAGATTACTAGGTCCACTCCTGCTGGCTCGAGCTGAGGCACCGACTTAAAACAGATTAGAAGAAAGATATTTTCATGCTTATTGTAGTCGGTTCAGTTCAATTATTATTTCATGGTTTTTGAATGTTTTTTGAAGGAGGTTTTATTTTTTTACATGTCACTTTTTTTTAAAACTACCAGCGCTTTCGTAAGGAACATCATTGCCAAGAAGAATGCGCCGCAAGAAACTTGGCAGGAAGTCATCTTTTCAAATTAAATTAAGTGTCAACTCTAGCCAGTTATGTTGTTTTTGCGAACATCCCTTCGATTGTCCGTAATGACTAACATTTAAGCCGCTACAACTCAAAAAGTTGCTTACTCGTAGGGTGACTATACTTCGTTTTTTTAGCATTAGAAAGAAGGTAAGCAATCTTGACGTGTCTTTCTATTGAAAAACACTTTTGAAAAATAAGTCACAGCAAATATGCAACAATTTGAAAGGAAATATGGTAATTTACACTCTTTTGGTTTCATAAGTAATAATTACTATTTTTTTAAAGGCGTTAAATAAAAAGACTCGTCAAGATTGTTTACCTTATTTTTAATGCTAAAAAAACGAAGTATAGACATGTTTATTCCGTGTACCCTTCGACGAAGCTAAACGAATCCGTCTACATTTCTAGTTTTTAATTTATTTTAACGTGAAGGTATCTAGCTAATGCTACTATTTTGCTACGTATTTTACTTCGTTAACTTGTTTTTTTTTATAATTGTTTATTTAGGTACTTATTATTGTCTCATTTGCTTCCGCACTAGCAAAGGTCCGCTCGACTTCGTACCGTTTTCGCGTATGAATTTTTTTATCGATATCCCGCGAGAACTAAACTAAGGGAAGTTCATGATTTAACTGACGTAATATTCTCTATAAAATTAGTTGATGTCGTAACATTGTATTACTCAATACGTAACAAGGATGGTCTAACATCAACATGTTAACTGGATAAATATTGGTTTCACAAAGTCCAGTCCACATAAAGTAACCAGCTAACACGAACTTCCAAAACTGATAAACAAATGAAAAGTTAAATATGATTAATTATTACGCAATATATACATAGTTAATGAAATTATTTTTGTTAAATAAAGTCATTTAATCAAAATAAAACAAATTGTCAATACACACAAAATACAATAAAATAAAAGTCAAAATATAAAGTCAGTCAAACAAACCGCCCCGGATCGCACCAGGCGCAAATGTGCCCAACACACTAGCCGCAATGCCTCTCTGAACCGCGATGGACAACCTTTGCACCAGAAACGACCCAGAGCGATGGTCAAGACCTCTCTCACGAAGACGGCGCCCCAATTCTTTAAAAAAAAGTATTGCCTCGGAACCCCAACAACCAGTTGTCTCCACCGCAAGAGGCACGAACATTATAACGTATGTAATTATTGGTTATTATCTTAATGGAGAAGCGGTTTCAAATATTGCTATAAATGCCCAATGCCCTCGTAATATATTTCAAAATTAAGTTTCTCATTTGTGAATGGAATGATGCCGTCTTAGGTGTTCAAAAACCGTAATTTATTTAATCAAGGTAGGTTATCCAATGAAACTTTTAGCCTTCTCGTAAAAATGCCTTTTTGACTATTTAAGTAACTGCCAGCGACACACCTCACACAAACCTATCCAGGGCGTAAAGAGTGACAATCTTACAGATTCCCTCACAAATTTTCGCATTTAATAATAATAATTTATTTAAATAAGAACATTGGTTTTCACAAATGAATTATCCATCAGCCCCAAACTAGGCTGGGCCTGTATCTTGTGTGTCTGCGAGAGCGATTTATAAAAAAAAACAAAATTACTCAATAATGAAAACAGCTGGGCGCCATTAGCCATAACACAAATAAAACAGCGCAAAAGGAGCATGCAAAATAAAAACTCAATAAAAAAAGAAGTAACAATTGTAATTAGAAGAATGATAGGTAGTTTAGTGGGATTATTAGGATGGGTCTCTACGTTTGCCCGAATTTCATATGCCATAATGTATCGTTTGCAATAATTTTCATTTGTCATTAAGTAATTTATTTATGAAACGGTATTTTCTTCAGAATTTTTATTAAAGTATCCTACCTACTGTATTCTATAAAATGTCATTTCAAAAAATCCTGGAAACTGCACGCTTTTATATATTTTATGGCAAATGAAATTATGGGAAACGAAAGGATCCGTACTAGGATACTGTTTGATCTGTAGATAAATAATTGTAGGCGAGTCGTTACAATAATCACTAATTCATATTATCACACACGATATTATTAGTTTCCATCCAAGTGACATGGAAAAGGCAGATATTTCCAGATCGAAAATTTCGTCGGTAGGCCGTCGCGGATCGGAATAATGCAGTTGTATCTTATGATAAACTCGGCGATTGTCTGATGTTTATTATTATTATTATTATTTAAAAATAATACACTAGCAGCTCATAGAGCTGATGATGCGTGCATATCACTACACTTGTGTTTTAAGTCTTTTTATATAAATGTCCAGTCTATTTTTAAAACAGTTTACTGTAGGCGCACTTATCACAAGTTCGGGTAGTTCATTCCACAAGCTCACAACACGGTTGGGTAAGAAGTGTTTTCTAGGGTTGCTTACAGCTAGTTGCTTGGTCAGTTTCATAGAATGCCCTCTCAAACGTGTGTTCCCACTCATCCTAAATATATCCTCTGTTTGTTATAGATAAGTTGATAGTTTGGTATAAAATGTTTTAGGTGGCTGAGTAGAGGCTGAGATTGGCAGGACACTCGTTCACGATGAAGGCTATCTTGACGTTGACTGTGGTGTATTTCTTGCGGTGCGAAGGTGCTGTTCTGAGCAACGATGTGGTGGAGAGAGATGAAGAAGCCGTGAACAATCGGCCCATCATCGGCGTGTTGTCACAGGAGCAGACGTTTTATCTTCACGGCAAATATCCTGAGGAGAATTTTACCAGTTACATCGCCGCCTCCTATGTAAAAGATGTTGAGTCTGCTGGAGCCAGAGTTGTACCAATTATGTATGTTGCGATGTCAACAACATTTAATGACGGTTAATTTAATGAATAATTGATTTTTATTAAAGGACTTTTTACTTTTTTTTCCAGGATCGGCAAAGATCGCTCTTATTACAAAGACATTTTAAGCAAACTTAACGGGTATGTTATTTATTAATATGGCTTTTGCAGCTTCCATAGATCCATAGTACAAAATGTTTTTTTTCATCAACATCCAAATTTTGATATGTGATTCGGTATCGATAAAAGAAAATGTTTAAGTATTTTTGACAGAATTACTTTTGACATTTTTCACAAAATAACACAGAATTTAAAACGTAAAAGAGAAAATTAAAAATGGTTTATTATGCAGAATGTTCTATAACCATACTGGCATATATAAATTTAGGTGATGCCTAAAAAATTACCCGGGTAATTATGGAATGGCTTACTTTGCGAGAGTAACCGAGGTTATCAAGGTAGATCGCAGAGAACTTTTCCTTATTTAATTGTACGATCAAATAAGTACAAATAAATAAATTACTATTGTTATTATATTATTATTTTTGGTTGGTTTTCCAGCGTGCTCATACCCGGTGGAGCGACGTATTTTAACCAATCGAATGGGTACGCCGACGCTGGCCAGCATATCTATGAGCTTGCAATAGAACTGAACGACGCCGGTGACTATTTCCCGATCTTCGGCACCTGCCTTGGATTTGAGCTGCTCATCATATTGGCTTCGGGACGCGGGGAGAAGGAGAACAGGATCACTTGCTACTCTTTCGGGAACATACCTCTGCAATTCACTAGTGGTAGGTTGACAAAATATTTACTTACTCCTCTGGCGCAACGACCCAAAGTGTGTCTTAGCCCCCAATAAAGTGCACGCCGGTCCTGTGCCGTCTCTCGCCAGTCACCAGCCTCAAGCTCGCGCATATTCGCCTCCGCCACATATGCCCAACGGTGTCTACAGCGACCAACGGGACGCCGCCCTGTTGGCCTGCCCTGTTAGGCCCTCTTCACTGCACGACCGTCCTCCATGCGCTCGACGTAGCAAAGCCACCGAAGCCTGTGAGCTCTGGTCACTCCAATTATGTTGGGTTCAGCAACCCATAAGCATAAGTTGACAAAATGGTAAAGAGATTTACACACACATTACGTCTGTATTGCAAAGGTGTAGGCAGAGCATACAAACGCTACATTTCCGTTTAGGGGTTACTTTTTAGCAATTTTAGTTTTAAATGTAAGATAAAATCGGTAGAATACCTAAATAGTGACAGGTTGCTAGTCTACCGCCTACAATATTCCTTAACCTATTTCCTTAGTCGCTTCTTACGACATCCACGAAAGAAATGAAGAGGTGTAATTCTAAAAACGACACCACACGGGTAAACAGATTTACTATAAGTATTAATTATAGTCAAGGAAGATATAATTTAGCAATGAAATCTACAGAACGTGGTATAATGTTAACTCATAAACTGGCCCTATTAACCCTTTCAACGCCACGCCTCGACAAAACGTAAACCTGCTTTGAATCTTATGTCATTGTGTCAAGATCACTTTGACACTGTACTTTGTGACACCTATAATATGTGTCGTTGGCGTTGACAGGGTAGCCAAGTCAAATTTTTGCAAGATAAAGAGAAAATTTCAACATAATGTTATGTTGGTAATGTAAGCTTCTGCCTTGATAAGGGTGAAGTTAACATTCGCTGCTACAGTTGATATTGCATTATTATTATGTTACCTACTAGCTGCTGCCCACCACTTTGTCTGCAACTGCAATTTTCCGGGATAAAAAGTATCTTATATGTTAATCCAGGTTATATTTAATAAATATCTGTGTGCCTCATCGGAATCCGTCAAACCGTTTTAGCGTGAAAGAGTAACAAACATCCATACATCCATACAAACTTTCGCGTTAGCCATATGAGCTAATATTATAAATGCGAAAGTGCGTCCGTCTGTCTGTCTGTCTTCACGCAGTTTCCGCGGGATAGCGATGAACGAATTATTCGCAGACAGAGTCGCGGGCAACTGGCTAGCATTTTATATGCCAGTTTTTCAACAGATTTCCGCAACAGCAAGATGTACAAGGAAGCTAATGATGACGTCATTGAATTGTTGGCAAATGAAGACATCACAGTTAACGCACATCAATTCTGCATCGTGGACGAGGCAAGTCTATTTTATTTAGTTTAATACAAGCACACAAGCTTTGCTTACTTTGGGGCTAGGCCAATTGGTGTGAATTGTCCCGTGACATTTATCATCATCATCATCATCTCAGCCTATATACGTCCCTCTGCAGGGCACAGGCCTCCTCTCAGAATAAGAGGGCTTGGGCTGTATCTCCCACGCGGGCCCAGTGCGGATTGGGAACTTCACACACACCATTGAATTTCTTCACAGGTGTGTGCAGGTTTCCTCACGATGTTTTCCTACACCGTAGTGACATTTATATTTATTTAAAATGAATAAGTACCTAATTATTATTTTGTGGAACAAAAAATAGAGACAAGAAATCACCTAAATTTATAGCTCCCAATCGTTTATCGCAAACTTAGTCACAACAGTCAATCAATTGGTTTTTGGGAAAAGTTGTAGAATATGCAGTTAAATTAGCAGAAATATAGGAAAAATGTCTAAAAGTGTTTAATTGTAAAAATAGCCCTCTGATATTGCCGTGCCCTTACGGGGCGTCACATGTATACGGTCTATTATTTCAGCTTATGCCTGTAATGTTGTTCCTTCGTTTGTAGCTCAATTTTGTATGCAGGAGCGGAGATACAGAAAAACACATGTTCTTACGATGCTGGTTTAATTGCTACTAAATTTAAATACAAACTGTGACGTCTTCAAGTACATATCTATGCATGCAAATATGTATTAAACATACCGGCCGCCAAAACTAACAGTTTTCAATTAATTTCAACAACGAAACAGAAGAGCATGCATTTCCGTTAACAATTGTGATAATAAACTGTGTAACTAATTTTGAAAAACAAAAGGTTTTTGATCATGAAGAAGGTTCACTTGAATTGATCACTTTGTATATAATTATCCTCACTTCACTACTTATATTTTATCACGCAATAATTCGTATAAGTAAATCATTCAATATTTTTAGGAAGTAATATTAACTTGGATAAGGGTCGCTTAAGTTCGTGGTCTCCTTTGCATTGTACCGTTACCACTCGCACAAGTTTGTCTGCTCCAGGATGGAGGTACTTTACTTTTCCCCAGTAACCATTTTGTGGGTGGTGTAATCTCGTCCTTAATAATTACCAAGTCTCCAACACAGGGTGCGGGTACTGCGACTTGCCACTTGTACCTTTGTTGCAGTGTATTAAGGTACTCTGTTTGCCATTGACGCCAGAAATTTTGCGTCATCTTCTGAACTAGCTGCCATCTTGTAAGTATGTTGACATTTTTGTGTTCATAGTTCAGGTCTGGAACACTTACCAAAGGCTCGCCCACTAGAAAATGTCCTGGCGTCAGTGGCACTCCGGTAGTTTTATCTATTTCGCAGAGAGGCCGAGAATTGAGACATGCTTCTACCTGTGTAAGCAACGTTGCCAGTTCCTCATAGGTAAGTTTTGTGTCCTTATTTACTCTGGTTAAGTGTCGTTTAGCAGACTGAATTCCCGCCTCCCATAAACCTCCGTACGATGGCATTCTTGGGGGTATAAAGTGCCACATTGTGCCCTCAGTAGCCAGCAATTGTGCTACTTCACTTGCGAGATTGTTTTTCCCAGGTTCGAACATGGACTTCAACTCTTTGGCAGAGCCAACAAAATTTGTACCATTGTCGCTCCAAATGTCCTTGCAATGACCTCTACGTGCGACAAATCGTCGGAAAGCAGCTATAAAGGATTGTGATGTCAGGTCTGAGACAGCCTCTAGATGGATAGCTTTTGTAGCCATACATACGAATAAACAGATGTAGCCTTTTGTTGCATGGTGTCCACGGCCCTTAGATGTTCTTATGGACACAGGTCCAGCATAGTCCACGCCGCTGTTTATAAACGGACGATTTTGGTTAACTCTTACCGTTGGCAGTTGTCCCATAAACTGATGCTTAACTTTTGCTTTGTCTATAGTACAAATCTTGCAATTGTGTATGCACTTTCGAACTGATGACTTTAAACCGATTACCCAATATTTGGTTTTTATGTAAGTCATCATTAACTGGTTCCAACCATGAAGGGTTCTAATGTGAGCCTCGTTAATGATCAATTTAGTCAAATGTTGATTAGCAGGTATAATAATTGGGTGTTTTGTCTGATCAGATACTGAAGCGTTGTGAAGGCGTCCTCCCACTCTTAACAACCCTTTCTCATCTAGAAAGGGTGCAAGCGTGATAAGTGAGCTTTTTTTCTTTACTCTTCCATCTTTTCTCAAATCTTCTATATCCTTTCCATATACTAAATTTTGATAGAATTTAATACACCTTTCTTCTATTATCTCCATTTCTTTAGGTGTTACGTGTTTCTCATCAGAAGGCTCTCTTTTTTCTTTGGCTAACATTCTTCTACAGCGTGCTAGTACTCTCTTCATTCTGGAGATAGTTGAAAATCTCTCCCATATAGGTTTATCTTCTATAATTGTGTGATGTGCGCATTTCGATTCTAAGTCTGTCTGTGCTATTTCTACTTTATCGTATTCTAAATTATCCTTTAGCCACTCTGGACCATTCCACCAGATAATTTGCGTAGCAAGATCTTGTGCTTTAACTCCTCGCGTCGCTAGATCAGCGGGATTGTCAGAAGATTGCACATGTCGCCAACGGTTGTTATCTATCAATCGGGTGATCTCTGATGTTCGGTTTGCCACAAATGTCTTCCAGCGACTAGGCTGAGATTGCAGCCAGGACAACACGACCATTGAATCTGTCCAAGCAAATATGCTTTTCTTAGGAATGTCCAGGATTCCTGCTACGTCATTGATCAGTTCTGCTAATAACGCCGCAGCACACAACTCTAATTTAGGAACAGAAAGCTGCTTTAAGGGAGCGACTTTAGTGCGGGAGGCGATCATCGAGACGTACACGACTCCATCTCTAACAATCTTCAGGTACGTCACCGCTGCATAAGCTTGAGTAGATGCGTCTGCAAAACCATGTAACTGTACATCATCATCATTGTGGGTCTTATTTAACCAGCGTGGTAATTTAATGTTTTGCAGATATATCAGTTCTTCTCTATAGGATATCCACTCGTCTGTTAAATTTGAAGGCAATTCATCATCCCATTCTAGGTTGCTAAGCCATAACTTTTGTATGAAAACTTTAGCAGTTACTACTACTGGCGCTAGCCAGCCGAACGGGTCGAACAATCGGGCAACGTCAGAAAGAATAGATCTCTTCGTTATAGGTTTGTTTAACTCGGGTAAGTGTACTGTGATTTCAAATGCGTCATCTTTTCTGTTCCAAGTTAAACCAAGGATCTTAATAATTTTGTCTAGTTTTATTTCCATTTGGTCTTTTGTATTGTTTTCTTCTTTCAAAAATTCCAAAACATCATCTGAATTACTGGACCACTTCTGCATTTTAAATCCTCCTCTTCTTAGTATCTCTTTGATTTCTTGACACATTCTTTTTGTTTCTTCTATGTTTTCATTTCCTACCATTAAATCATCCATGTAAAATGACCTTTTTATTTCAGGTGCAGTTTCAGGGAAGTCCCGGGCTTCATCGTCAGCCAGTTGATTTAGTGTACGCACTGCTAGGAATGGCGCAGCAGCGGTACCAAAGGTTACAGTCGTTAAATCGTAGCTCTCGAGCTCGTCTTCAGGTCTATCTCGCCAGACAATACGTTGTAGACTTGTATGTTCATCTGTGATGTTGATCATTCTGTACATCTTCACGATATCTCCTACGACACAAATCTTATGCCTTCTCCAAGCTATAATAAGGCTACGAAGATCGGGCTGTAGAACTGGTCCAACCATCATAGTGTCGTTAAGAGAGTGACCGTGTGAGCCTTTCGCAGAAGCATCGTATACAACCCGTAGTTTACTTGTATCTTTATCCTCTCGTACTACAGCCAGGTGAGGTAGATATACTGCTTTTGCGTTGTCTTGGATTTCTGATTTTTTTAAATGACCCATATCTTTGTATTCATCAATAACGTTTTTGTACTCTATTTTTAACTTGTCTAGTTTTCCGAATTTCCTTTCAAGTTTGTTAAACCGATTAATAGCTTGTTGTATAGTTTCACCACATAATTTTACTGTTTCGTCAACGCTTTGTCTTAATGGCAGGTTTACTATGTATCTTCCGCTGTCATCTCTTTTGGTTGTTTGTTTGTATATCTCTTCACATTGTTCTTCTTCTCTCGTCAGTAACTTTTTTTTTGTGTACAACTCTGTCTCTATTTCCCAGAACCTTCGTAATATGTCGTTATCTTCAGCAACCATCCTTGTAACATGTAGTGTAGTAACATTGTGTTGGTCGCCATCTTTCTCTTTTTGTATCTGACCCGAGAGAATCCACCCCAAACAAGTTTTTTGAGCTATCACCCCGTCGTTTATTTTTACTAATCCTTCTTCAATAATTTGACAATAAACATCGGCGCCGAGCAAAATATCTACCTTGCCGGGTGTGTAGTAGCTAGGATCTGCCAATTGTAGTGCTTGGATATAATGAGTGTCCATCGATATGTGTTTTGAAGGCAAACGTGTGGATATCGACTTTAAAACGTATGCCGAAACTAAAATGTTCTTCTTTTCATATCTCGATGCGATTGAAAGCTCAACTAAGTGTTTTATATTTATTTTTGAACTTTCCCCCACTCCAGAGACCACACCGTTTATATTGGTTCTCTTTACACCTAGCAGTTGAACGACTCGCTCTGCTATAAATGATGCTTCCGACCCCTGATCGATTAAAGCACGAAGTGTATGTGTATTTCCATCTTTTGATTTTATTTCTACTTGTGCTGTGGCAAGTAAAACATCACGACCAGGTTTTTTCTTAGAAAGGTGTGCGTTTGTCAACTTTATCTCGGGTTCTGGCTGTAACGGAGCTTGTGTAGGTTCTTCTTGATTGAATTCTTTAGATTGGTGAAGAAGAGAATGATGTCGTCTCCTGCAGACACGACACGACGTTTTTTGTTTACACCGTAAGACACTGTGGTATGGAACAAGACAATTGTAACATAATCGGGATTTTCTCACAAATTCTTGTCTCGCTTCCACCGGCCGCTTGACAAACTCTTTACAATTGAATATATAGTGATCGCCTTGACAGTAAGCGCACGTAGGTTGTGAAGAAGCGCTAGCATGTGCCGACTGAAATGTGTTATCTTCTTCTTCTTCTTCGTCTCCCTCTCTTTCAGTAACGTGGAACATTTTGTGTGCTTGTGACTTTTCTCGTGTAGGCGTAGCAACTGCTGTAGTCATTTCCAATGCACGAAACTTTCCAACGAGAAACTTCTTTAAATCTTCCCACTTAGGCATGTCTTCACAGTTGTCTTTATGCGCAGATTGCTCCCAGTCCCTTACTGACTCTGTGTCCAACTTCTGTCCCACCAGAAATATAATAACTGGATCCCAAGAGTCCGTATTTATGTTTAAATTATTTAAACTGTTGATACATTCCACGGTAGTATCGAGCAAATTCTTTATTTGACTGGCAGACTGAGTTAAAATCTTCTTTTGCCCAAATAATTTCTTTAAGATAGAATGAACTATCATTTTTTTGTTGCCAAAGCGGTCTTTAAGCAATTCCCACGCTTGAATGTAATTGTTCTCGGTTATTTGTATATGTCGCAATAATGTCTCTGCTTCACCGGTGATACTTGTTTTTAAATAGTGTAATTTTTGTACACTTTTAAGATTTGTATTGTGCACGAGGGCTGTGAATAAGTCTTGGTACGTTGTCCAATCTTCATATCTGCCCGAAAAGGTTGGTAATTGTATTTTCGGCAGATTCACGAGTGATAAATGTCCATCGTTTGACGACAACGTTGACATGGCAGATAACTCCTGTGTCTTTTTTTCAGTCTCCAATTTGCTTAATAAATCGGTTAAGTCGGCTTGCAAACACAAATAGAGGTCTTCGACGCCGTAGTAATCTTCATTAAGAAAATACTTGATTTCCCCTCGTTGTTCGCGGGGCGTGCAACTCAGGATTTTATCGTTAGCTTGCTTAAACATAATCCAATAATCCTCAAGCATTTTAATTCGTTGTGCCACATAACCTTGTGTAAGTCTTTGTTTTGGACACTTTTTTATGTTTGCTTGCGTCTTTTGTATCATGCTAGCCACATCTTCTAGCTTAGTAATTAATTGAGTTTGTTCGGGAGTTAGTGCTGGCATCTTAGTAAAACTATTATTTATTTAACCACTATAATGTCAATCCACTAATTTTCACTATATAAAACAGTCAATAGTTCCGACATATACACTTATTGTTTCATAAAATAGTCAAAAGTTCGCACTTCAATGTTCGTTATAAACATTAATTATTTAAAGACACTTAAATCTGCAAGTTATCGACGTAAACAAGCTCGCTTATCGCCTCAGGAATGCGGTTCCTATTGTATTAGCCGGCCGGCCGCTCTCATCGCTCCCGTAATTACTCCGGTTCGATTTAGGACCATATGTTCCTTCGTTTGTAGCTCAATTTTGTATGCAGGAGCGGAGATACAGAAAAACACATGTTCTTACGATGCTGGTTTAATTGCTACTAAATTTAAATACAAACTGTGACGTCTTCAAGTACATATCTATGCATGCAAATATGTATTAAACAAATGTGATATGCAATAAATCATTTTGAATTTGACTTTGACTTTGAATCACTAATTTACGTATATATAGATCGTGGTCTTCATTCACATTGAGTTGTAGGTGAAAAAAGCCTTTGATGTTTTAAGACGTACAAATGATGACCTTAGGTTGGCAAAGGAATTTCTTGGTCAACTATACTATACCAAGTAAATAGTTATTTATTTATTTATTTAAAATATGGCTTCTGTCCTATTTAAGGACAATTTCGCCAGTGTCAAAGTAAGCTCTCTTTGGGAGCGACGTTGTACGGTGATTGTAGTTTCTACAACTTGATAGTAAAATTCCAGAAACCACGTGGAGACAACTTGCGCATTAACACGTTAACTGCGAAGCGAGGCCTAAATCACCCCTGATGCAACTTCCCTGTGGTGCGGCAAGCAAAAAAGTGAATTTCTCTGTCGTGCGAATGGCATAGCTTTGGTTTGGTCCAGTGTAGGAAAGAGATAAATATATATTTGAGATCACTAAATGGTTCCGGACTCGGTGGTGTACCTACCTTGGTACCGGATGTCTTAGGCCTCGTGCCGCACTGAATTAATATAATTTTAATGCAGTGCGGAACGAGGCTAAAACGTCCCATATCCCCCCTGACCTCGTACCGCACTGAACGCGAGCTTCCCGCGACCTGTGTTGTGCATCACGTCGATTGGAGAATAAATAGGACAGTTTCTTTTCTACTTCTGGTTGCCTTTTTTTTCTATTCTGTGAACCGCATTAAGATTTTCATATACAAATAGAAAGATAAACCTTATGCATAAACCGTAATCCATTATTTTCCAATAATAAGTCTGTAATAGGTGCCTGTTAATGGTATAGAATGGAACGCTTCGTGCGCGAGTCCGACTCGCACTTGGCCGGTTTTTTTTTCTTTATGGCGCCTTCAAGCACAATTTAGATTATTTTAAAAAAAATGTATCCTTTGATAGCTTTGTGTTGTTTTGCCAGGTTTTGCCCTTAAAACGATCTAATGAGATATAATTGATCAAAATCGGTCAAGTCGTTGCGTAGTTAAGACAGTTTAAAAACGTCGATATTATTTTTCCCATCACTAATCGCAGCGAAAATTTGCCCTATTTCAGTGCGTTACGAGGTGTATAAGATCCCATATTTTGTTTTGCTAATAATTCCTAAACTAGCCATCAGATCCCGGGGCGACGGTGGATTAGGGTTCATCAATTCACTGTCTATATCAATAAGGACCAAAATTCTCATTTATCTTTGATTTCGCGCCAGAAAATGGATTTTAGTCTGTAAAAGGAGGTGGGGTCTAATAGACCGCGTGTCGCCCTAACGTCTGGTCACGGTACGGGCCGATTATACCTCGTGCCGCAGGAACGGAAAGTATGCAAAAATTGGTGCCGCAGCTAACGTGTTAAAAAATGACAGACACGAGAGCACTATAGAATTTTGTGATCACTGTTAATTAAGGTTAATTGCCGCATAAAACACTATCAAAATTATACTTCAACTAGCCAAAGAAACAGAAATACCAAAATTAGATACTGTCTTCATCCGCCATGTTCGAATGCTAGAAATTTCACGACCGCGACGAATGCTGACGTACTAAGATATTTGTCAATGTAGCTAAATGTGATGACAAATATTAAGAAAATCAACTACTAAAGAGTTAATAATAATCTTAATTTAATTGTAATTACAGAATTTAAGGTCCCACAACTTGACTCAGGACTGGCGAGTGACGGCCTACAGTGATGATGAACATGGTGTGAAATTTATTGCTAGCATCGAACACACTAGGTAAATTTTATCATTGTTGTAAAAGAAGTACGAGTACTTATATTAAATCTATACTAATATTATAAAGAGGAAAGATTTGATTGTTTGTTTGCATTGAATAGGCTCCGAAACTACTGGACCGATTTCAATAATTATTTTGCCGTTAGAGAGCTACATTATCAATTTATCACTGAGTGACATAGGCTACTTTTTACCGCGGGAAAATACCTTTTCTTACCTTTGATCAATTATAACTGTAGATGCACAGTCGCGCGCCCGAATATGTCCGAGCCAAATGAGCTCCACTTTGATAAAAGTGGTCGACTTTTTTCTCAGTACGTTGTTGTCAATGCAAGCGTAACGATGCCCACGTGTGTCTTTAAAAAGTGCAAAAATCACTCGAAAAAACGGAACAAATCTAATGGAATAACATACTTTCGGTGAGTATCTGTTGTTTTTTCTATTAAATTCTAAGAATCAGAGAGAAATATTGATTTAAATTAATTTTAAAGCCATTTCTAAATTGCTAATTAAAAGATTAACGTTGTCAGAATTCCACAACATTGACATATGCCTTGTCTTTGTCACACGCACAGGAAAGCTTATCAGTAAAACGAAACAGATAAACAACAGAACATAGAACAAAAGTGTAGTGAAGTTGCCATCACCCTATTTTTTTATTTCTAGAATTTTATGTGTTTTTGTGTGAAGTTTTGATTTCCTGGATGTGTATACGTATGTCATGTATGTGTGTATGTGTTACTGGTAAACGTGTGCGATAGTTTGACAAATTGAAAATAAAAATTAATAAAGTTATTATATTAAAAACAAATTTTATTCATAAATAATTAAATTTGTTTGATTTTTTTTTGTTTTATTATAATACTACCCACCATTACAAAAAAAATATACAATGTGACTTCAAATACATAATATTAGGGAGAAAATTATACTACAATATTTTAGACTATCGCGGTCATTACTAATTTCACGAGTTAAAATCGGGTTTTGTTCCGCGTACCTTGATTTTGAAGAAGCCCGATATTTCGGCACAGTTGCATGCGCCATGATCACGAGACGACACTGTGTCAAGGTACGCGGAACAAAACCCGATTTTAACTCATGAAAATTATACTTTCTGGATCTTATCATGATTACGAACAACTTTAAGTACTCCCCTACACTCCCCAAGGAACCTAAATGGCAAATTTCAGCTTTCTACGACCAGTAAAACAAATAATCGATCCTGTTGAACTGAATAATATAAATCCCGTTTTTCCATATCCCGTGGGAATATCCAAAAATCCAAAAAATATTTTTTCACTATTATAATTACCTACTTTTATGCCCAATTTGAAGAGTAGTAATTATAATATACATAGTTACGGAGATACATAGGAATCCCGTTGAACTGAATATATAAATCCCGTATTTTCCTTATCCCGTGGGAATTTCCAAAAATCCTTCCTTGTTGGATGCCTACATTGTATAAGGTACACATTTGCAAAATTTCAAGTCTCTAGATGCAGCGTTTTGGGCTGTGCGTTATATACAACAGTCAGTTAGTCAGTTTATCATTTTATACTTATATCTCGAAAACGGTAAACATTTGGAGTAAAAAAAATTAGCTTCAAAATTATCTAAATGACGTCCCCATTCATCCTGTAAAGTGTTGGCGTTAACCTTAATTTCACCCTGTTTTTTATTGCATTAATTGACAGAAACTTTTTATAAAGAAAGTCCTCTCCTAAAGTCGGAATGCATTCTTTGTTCTACAACATCATTTCGTCCGCCAAACAAACGTCAAACTCGTCAAAGCAATCTTACAACGTCGCCTTCAATGTAGCAAGTGAAATTAATCACTCTGCCGTTTCTGATAAGGCTTACATTCATATCCGACCAAACGTGTGGAAATTGTGGAGTTTAGCTGTCAAGTGTCAAGCGTTGTGGAGTTTTGCCGCTACCGAAATTCGACTGTAATGAAGTATAGACTAGGTTCAAATTTCGTCACGTATTCACGTATTTGGGATCAGTTTTCTCTACGCACACGTAAATAAATTTTTAACTGTGAAGTAGCGAAATTCAATTGTAATTAAGTAAAGACTAGGCTCAAATTTCGTCACTTATTCTTTTCACACAAAGTAATTACTTTGTGTAGGTGATGATTTTATTTGTTACGCAAACAAATAAATAGTTCGGACATTCTTTCAAGGGGATTTTGTTCGGCAATGTGTATCTTCAGTTATAATTGATCGAAGTTTCTTACGGGAAAATTAATTTATCGCGGGCGAAGCTGCGGACGGAAGGCTAGTACCACGCGGCGGACACGACGTACAAATACGCGTTCTTGAATCTACATAAGCACGACGACGTCTGTACACGCGTTCGCCTACATACATCGCGCGCGCACTCTTCTGGATTCCGGCGGGGTCCGGCAATCTGCGCCTTGAGGGGTGGGGTAACTCGAATCGGTGCGGGGTGGAGCGTGTCCATTCTGTACGTTAGTACTATTATATATTCTGTGCTAGTACTTAATAAGGTCAAGCTAAGTCTAGCCTAGCGTACCATTTGCTTTCTCGCATACCAACCATACTTGCGGGTGTCCCAGAACGTGATGCTATGTGACGTCTACTTTAGTTTATACTGCTGAAAAATATAAGTATAACAATTGGTTCTTATGACTTTTTTTAGCCAAGTAGGACTAAACATAAAAGCCTTACTTTTCAACAATATTTGGCAAAAAAAGATAATCATAGTAATTTAAAAAAAAAATTGAGGGAAGAGTTTTTAAAATGACAATATCTCAAAAATTAAGCTATTTTTACTTAACAAAAATAAGTTAGCCTGAGAGGTAATTAGCAGCCCTATCAGCACTGGACGTATAATTGGCGGTTTCTGGGACACCCAGGTAAATATTTGTTGTTCTAGCTTTTTCGGCCATTTTCTCTCTTTGTTTGGGCGCACTCGTTGAATCAGGAAAGACTTAATCGCGTATATGTTAAGTTAAATGGCAAAGGATAAGGCAGCGCAGCCACCAGAGCTATCTATGTGAGGTAGTTAAGCAGTACGTGGGAAATAAATGTGAGAATTACTGCATTTTCCTGGACTCGTACATAATTAACCACTATTAGGGCCCTCGCCCACGGCGACTTTATGTAGCGAAAGCTTTTTGTAGCGCGTTAGTCGCATTTGTAATGCGCTATAGAAGCGATGCAAACGCGTTACTAAAGCGCTACAACATCGCGACTGTATCGATACAAACGCGCGACCGTGTCGGACGACATCGGGGAGGGAACGGAGGGAGGGTAGCGCGTTAGTAGAGAACCGCGCGTTTGCATCGCGACAGAAGCGCGACGGTATCGCGTTTGCATCTCGTCAGAAGCGCGACGGTATCGCGTTTGCATCGCGATTGAATCGTGTTATGTGGGCGAGGGTACACAGGTAGCGACCGCATCGCAACTGTATCGATGCGAACGCGTGACAGCATCGCTACTGCATCGCTACAAATAAAATCGAGGGCCCTTATGTATAATTAAGATTGTTAATCGCTTATCTGCTTTATACCGAAAAGATCAGTCGCGATTGTTAATCAATTAAGTACATTGATTTGACAATCAACTGTCTCGTCGCCGCTTAATGCTTTTACTGGTGGTATATTTTTTCCAACTGTCGCCAGATGCCGCCTGATTTCTCTCAGTGCCTCAAACGCACATATTATTAGTGTGAAAGATCCACCCACTGTATTACGTGCTTTATACACATATACTTAGGCGTTCATTAGTGGTTCATAGTAATAGTAATATAACAACATTATATGTATAAACTTACAGTAGCGTTTTTAACACATTTAGTAGGTACCAAGAACCCGCCAGTCGTGTTCTGCGTTCGTAGGCAGTTTTCGCTACAAAGCGGAAAAACTATGCTACTGGTTACAAGCGTAGCGCGTAGCAATGCGTGGTAGCGAATGTGTTGGCATTGAGTGCAGAACTCGTAATGTATTAATGCTTATGTTTATGAGTCCAGGGCAATGATTTCTTTAGGTCGCGGACTGAACGCCAGCGGAGCGGTGCTCGTTGAGCGTTTTCTCTGTTCATGCGTATGCTGATAGCTAGCAATTATTAGGGGGTTTTCAGAAAAAAATGTACCCGTTTTGCCTTAATTATCCTTAATTTTCCATACAAAATTTATTAGTCAGTTTTGTGACGGTCGATATAACATGTATGGTTAATTGCGTCACAAAACTGACAATTAAAAGAGGGACACTTATTTTATTGCTTAAATCGATAGTGCTTGTGATTCTGAGTAGAAATAACTCAAAATTTGTTAGGTTCTTAAAAAAAATTACAGGGTACACTTTTTCTGAAAATGCCCATTAACTGTCTCAAGAACACATTGGGGAATTTCGCCGTGAAGTTAAAAAGCTTGGGGTGGTGTAGTGGCCTAGCACAGCGTACCGGATTGAAGAAGACCCGGGTTCAATCCCAGGCTTGTATGGCTTCTGCTTTTTTCAATTTGTTGTAGTCATTTAAAGATTAAATAACCGCTGGGAGCGAGCGTCTCGGCTGCGACATGAACAGATAAACACGATCGCCGTTCCGCTGCCCGCCCCGATGCCCGCTGGCATCCAGTCCGCGCCCTTAAACTTACCTCTATGGCCAACGTACTTACAAAGTTTGACTAGTTAACATTAACTTGAAGAAGGCTTGTTACTAAACGCTCCACTCATTCACCCAAAAGTTGACTGGTAGAGAACCCTTAACCCTTCGTATGCCTTGTACCGGATCCGTACCCAATTTAAGGCTTTCTTTTTGTATTTTTTTTAAAATCTGTATCATTGGATTTATATGAAACTGTTGAGACTAGAATGCACGACTTTTTTTTTTTACTTCCGGCATGCGAAAGGTTGAGGGGATAAGTTCACCTTTGTACATGTATCCCAAGGGATGTCAATAGTGTTATTTTTTCCTTATTTTAAAGCGCCTTATGCGCATATATGGTACTTTTGCGTTTTTACCTTAGTGATAAGAATTTATGACAGGATTAGAGCCACCATTTTTAACTTGTAACAGTGTAGCAATACTAAAACTAGTTTGTCTATTACAGGTACCCGTTCTATGGCGTCCAATTTCACCCCGAAAAGACGTTTGAATGGAAACTGTCAAAACATTACCCGCATTCTAAGAACTTTTTCAAAGCGAACCACTATTTCATGGAATTCTTCGTAGGAGAATGCCGGAGGAATCATCATTCTTTTGTCAACGCTGCAGAAGAGAATCAATACGTGATCTACAACTACAAGCCCTATTTTACGGGTGTGTTGGGTAGTATGTACCACCAGTGCTATCTGTTTGAGCCGAGAGGTACTGTAACTAACAACTGATAAGTACTTATTTTGACTTTAATGGTTTAAACTGATGTAAATGCTGTTGTCACTATGTTAATTATATTTTGAAGCAAATGATTACTGTTGTTTTCTTTTATGCTTACCAACAAGTAGAGTGTAACATATACATATATATTTTAACACTTTTTCAGGCATAGAGCGTTTATCGACCACATAAATGAACACTAATATTACAGTTTGCTCTCTTTTTAAAATATGATTAGCTTTTAAATTAACCCCTCATTCACAAACAACATGAAATATAAATTCATAATACTTAGTGCGAAAAAATTTAATGGTGTGTATGAAGTTCCCAATCCGCATTGGGCCCGCGTGGGAACTGAGAGGAGACCTGTACCCTGCAGTGGGACGTATATATATAGGCTGGGATGATGATGATGATGAATACTTAGAAGTAGCGTACCTACCTAAAATGTAAGCCTGGGAAAAGGGTTAAAAAGCGGTTATATTATAATAACCTAAAGACCAAAACTTGCATCGTGAAGAAAATATTTCACACAGATTAGGGACGTTTAGGACTCGTAGGTATATAAATAATATCGGGATGCTACTCTTCTACGCGCAACACGATTTCAGGATTCTGCGTAACATGATAACCATTATGAAACGCGTATTATTGAAATCTATACGCTTGATAACAGCACTCCGTTGTATAAACATTATGCCCGACTGAATTGACTGAGTTGGGTTGCGCAACAATGTTACGCTCATAGGAACGCTATGCACATGAATTTGACATACGCTTTGCGGACACATTGAGCGGATTATGTGTAAAGCGCTTAGTGATGTCATAACAGTAGGGGAGCCCAAGAGGAGATTTTTGAAGTTACTCGAGCGCGTCAGATTAATATACGGGGGGATACCTTATACCCCCTAGAGTACCCCCATTGAATATGAGCACTTCATGTGGGGGGGTTTGCATAGGGCACCCCGTCAAAATATTTAATAAAATTAAATTGATTCTTTAAAATACTCGAGCGCGTCAGATAAGGATAAGGTGGGTTAATTATTATCAGAACAATGCACATTTCACTTCCAAATTGTCAGTCTTTGGAATTAACATCCCCTATGAAAACCTGACGCGCGCCCTTCCGTATGGCCACCCCCCACCATGCAAAGTGGCAGATTATCATACATTTATTATCAGTGGCACGCTGGAGTATCAAATTATCAAAATCTGACGCGCTCGAATATTTCAAAGATTTTTTATTTTTTTTATAGTTTTTTGACGGGGTGCCCCAGGCAAACCCCCCCCCCACATGAAGTGCTCATATTCAATGGGGATACTCTAGAGGGTATAGGTATCCCCCCGTATATTAATTTGCCGCGCTCGAGTAACTTCAAAAATCCCCTCTTGGGCTCCCCTACCATAATCGGGGCTTCATTAACGTGAATGAATTTATGATGAATGCAAGTGACGTACCTAGTGTTACAATGGACGTAGATTCCGCTCGTATTAGATTTTTCAAAATACTACATTACCTATTTATTACATTGCATTCTCATTAAACCAGATATCCAAAATATGGCATTCTACCAAAAATATCACTTCCTTGAGCAATCTTCGATTTTGCAATGTGTGCAACGAGAATCTGGTAAGCTAGAAATGTGGTAAACAGGTATCGTAGTATTTTAAAAAATCTGGTACCTATTTTAAGCATGAGCGGTAGATTCAATACCTATACATACATGCGGCGGGCCAGATCCAAAAAATATGCATGCGTGAGAAATAAAGTCCAAGCTATTTGTTCTGAGAGGAGGTCTGTGCCCAGCAATGAGCTCTATAATCTTTCAGAGGGTGGTGTGGTAAGTTTGACTGAAGATCCTTTGATCAAATTGTATATATTCTTTTTTTTATTATGGCTACCAAATGATTACGTACATTGATCGCAATATTCAAAGTGTTTTGCTGTGTTAAAGGCGTGGCTATATTTTGAATAAAGCAATATAGTTCGGTAAGAAATCTACGGAAATATTCGGGATCAATTTTGAAACATCTTCTCTAGGCGAAGACGAGGAAGACCAACAAAAACTGAACTGAGTACCGTCTCCTTTTTTCCAAGTCGAGTACAAAGGGCTGATGGCCGATGGGGCCAAAAGGTTCTCTAATGGCGTCCATGGACCGGAAGACGCAGTGTAGGTAGTCCTCCAACAAGATGGTGCGACGACTTGATTAAGGTTGCGGGAACGCGTTGGATAAGGACGCAGGACAGGTCTGTTTGGCGAACGTTGGAGGAGACCTATGTTCAGCAGTGGAGGTCTTTTGACTGAAATGATGATGATGATAATAAGGATAAGTACGTAATGCAATTACTTCGGCAAACGAGAGTCACGACCCATTCTATTGCGCTAATGCTAACTATACGGGGAACTTTGTGGCGCCCAAATTCGTTGTGTAGGGGCTTTTATTCAGGGTAATTGCTTAATGGTCTCAAATGTACGCAAGTCTCCCCAAAAGTCAATGAACTTTAAAGTGAGGAAAATGAAGTCAGGAGTGAATTAAGAAGCGTTAAAACGGGTCGGGACAAATTTAATAAAATTAGTTCACGGGTTTGACGCATAAATGTACTCTTGTGGCTGAACATTATTATATACTAGCCTTCCGTCCGCAGCTTCGCCCGCGATAAATTAAAAAAGTACCGGTAAACTGGGGTTACTTTAGGAAATTTTGGGGCTACTTTGATAGATTTAAAATGATTATAGAAGCGCAAATATTCATAGCTCGATTGAGCAAATGATATAAAAAGTTAGGTAATTTATCAAGGTAATTTATTGAATCAGGCGTTACTTTGCGGAGGTCCATATTAATGAACTAAAACAATTACATATTAGTTTAAAATTTGGTAGCATAGCATACGGTTGTGGTAACTCTGAAGATGAGGTCTGGTTGAGTTCGAAACGCGTCAGTGTAGCTTGGTGGTGGTGATGGTTGGGTTTATGTGATTTGTGTGTGTTCGTACAGTGTGGAGGGGGAGGAACTGCATGAACACACATTTCTTGCATAAACGTAACTATTGTAAGGTCGCGGGTGAGCAAAGTAATCTTTTTAGTTTATCAAGGTAGTTATTTCGCTGCCACAGATGGTCTAAAAAAATAAGGACACGGCGTAAAAACTGTTTTCCAAAGTAGCCCCTGCATTTGAAAGTAACCCCAGTTTACGGTAGCTTACGAGGGGCGTTCAATAAATTCTCGGTATTGATATATTTTAGTTTAATTCCAGTAGTTTTTAAGTTTATGCGTTACTAGCTAGTTTAGGTGTAGACTAGCTGCTGCTAACGACTCCGTTTGCAAAGAATTCGATTATCGCTATCCCGTGGGAACTACTTATGCCGGGATAAAAAGTATCCTATATTATGTCAATCCAGGTTATAAACTATTTGAGTGCCAAATTTCATTAGAATTCCTGAATCCGTCCACCCGATTTTGCGTGAAAGAGTAAGAAACAGCCATACAAACTTTCGCGTTTATAACATTAAGTATCCTATGTCTGAATCCAGATTTTTTTCCATTTGTACATCAAGTTTAGCCGTTATTGCGTGATTGGCTAATAAACATTGAAACATCTAAATATCCAAACATCTTCACAAACTTTCGCAATTAAGAGAAAGGGATGAGTCAAAACTACTAATGCCTACAAGAGAAACTGCAAAATTATGATTATGACTGTTACTGTGTATAATAGAATTCCAAAAGAAATTAGAAAGTTACCCAACCAATTATTTACGATGAAGTTAAAAAAATGGCCAATACAATACAGAGATGTTTTTATAAGATTAATGAATATTTAGACTATAGAGAAGCACCTTTACATTAGACATGACCAGAAATTAATTAATTTACTATATTTCATTTTATTATTGTAATAATTGAAAAAATAACGAAATTTCTAAAATTAAGTACCTACAGAATTTTTGTATGCCACTATTGGCTAAAAATGTGATACTAATTTATCTTCTTGTAATATTGTCACCTACCATGTTTATGCAAATAAACTATTATTATTTATAAATAATAAAATAATTAATTTAAATAAACTATTATTATTAGTAGGATAGGATAGGAGAGTCACACAATTCGTCAAAATAGTTTTGAAAAACTATACGTTAAGTGTCGCTGAGATAACCTATCTCTTTTTAGGTATGGCGGCACAGAATATATAATAGTACTAACGTACAGAATGGACACGCTCCACCCCGCACCGATTCGAGTTACCCCACCCCTCAAGGCGCAGATTGCCGGACCCCGCCGGAATCCAGAAGAGTGCGCGCGCGATGTATGTAGGCGTACGCGTGTACAGACGTCGTCGTGCTTATGTAGATTCAAGAAGGCGTATTTGTACGTCGTGTCCGCCGCTTGATGGCGGTTAGCTAAATTGGTATGTACTTAGGTCAATGTCGAATAGGACCTATACTAAAAAAATATGCTTAACGCTTGGTCTTTGACCTCTGCTTACGTGAGGGCACGAAAACACTGAGCGATTTGCCTGTCTGAGGCACAGTGACAGCAAACTGGGGGTTAAATTACGTGCTAAGGGTAATTTTGTTTAGTTTTAGGTCGCTAAACCTCAATAATGTGGATGTGAGTCAACGAAGACTCCAAATAGCCTGGGGGATGTTTGAATGGTTTCATTAGGGCTTGTTAGGGCCGACGCGCCCAGCAGGACGTCTCCTGTAAGCACAGACACAAATAACGTCCTAAAATAACTCAATTTAATCACTAACCACGAAGAGTGAGTGAGTGACAGATACATGGATTACATGTTTGCGTTACATTGCTGCTCGGTAATTTTTCAAAAATTAATTACTGGCTTTCAATTAAGTGTGACTTAAAATATGCCGTTAATTAATGATTACGCCACTAAACCCTAGGTCGAGTTTAATTCTTTGATCGTATTGAATATCCAGTCTGTATAATGGATAAACTGTTTCTATAGATTAATGTTAGTGTAATCAACTAATCATATTTTTTTTGTCCTACCGTGGATCTTTTATACTTATTGCTAAAATTTGTGATTAAGTCTCGCGTCTGGTATTAATTGTAAGGTTTGTTTTCATTGAAAATAATTGGTTAGTTTGTCATTAATTAAGAAAATACGAGTACTGGTCAGGTGCGAGTCGGATTCGTGTAACAAGGTTTCGAATATACCTACTGAATTGACTGGACTAAACTGGCAAATAAATTAGAAAAAATAAATAAAAGAAAGACAACGAGGTTTATTGTCGAAAAGGACTGTTATACATATAGTATAAACATTATTATATTTATAATCATCCCAGCCTATGTACGTCCCACTGCAGGGCACAGGCCTCCTCTCAGAATGAAAGGGTTTGGGCTGTAGTTCCCACGCGGGCCCAGTGCGGATTGGGAACTTCACACAACTTAACTTAACTTAACATTGAATTTCTTCTTAGGTGTAAGCAAGTTTCCTCACGATATTTTTCTCCACCGTAAAGCTCTTGGTAAATTTCAAATACATATTATAATAATATATTTATTATTTATTATACATAGTGTTTTTGTATACGTTATCTTCAGCACATTGCTTGCTAGGCTCACAGAACCCTATCCTATACACCCTAACACCAATCTGGAAGAGATCCATTGAGGAATAAGTTCGCCTTTGTACATCTGTTTATCCGTTAATTTCATGTGTTTTATGTAGAATAATAGTAGATTAATAATAATTTAATAATGATGATGAATTTAATAATGATTTTCCTTGTCAAGCAATGCAATGTCACTGTGACAATACAATACAATACAATACAATACATTACAAATATTCTTTATTGATCACCAAAAGGAGACAATATAGGCGGTCTCATCGCTAAAAAGCGATCTTTTCCAGACAACCAATTCCTCAGAAATTAATAAATATGAACAGACTAATGTAGGTGGCAGAAATAACAGACAGGAGAAACGTAGAATTAATAGAAAATAAATATTTAAGTTAAAAACAATACAAATACATTGACATCGACATCACACACTGTGACATACTGTGATATTTTCTGTGAAAAAACTCCATAGTGGGTCACGATTCAGCCGGTCCGACTCAACGTCAATCAATTTACAAAATTATGTATGAAAAAATTTACATCCTCTTTCATTACTTCTCTACTCTTTGTTTTGGGACTCTATGTAGGTAAGCTCAATTATAGTAAAAAAATCTTACAGACTATATGGCGGACAGTCATCGGAATGAACCCCGGATATGAGGGGCAGGGGCAATGAACCCTGGATATGAATTCCAATAGTGCCATCACCTGGGACTGTCAAGTTTTAATTGGCAGAACCCCATCGGAAGTTTATTTTGAGTATTTATACCGGGTCAGCAATTAACACGAACACGTTACTATTCGAAACAAACGACGATTCAAAATCAAATTTCATCTACTGAATGTTCTTAAAAACCAGTCGTTAGCCGCAGCTTCAGACTTTACAACCATTAGTCACCATCTCTTTATCATCCCAGCCTATATACGTCCCATTGCAGGGCACAGGCCTCCTCGAGAGGGCTTGGGCCATACTTCCCACGCGGGCCCCGTGCGGATTGGGAACTTCATATACACCATTGAATTTCTTCTCAGGCTTATATGCAGGTTTCCTCACAATGTTTTCCTTTACCGTAAAACTCATGGTAAATTACGAACACACGGCGGACACGACGTACAAAATACGCGTTCTTGAATCTACATAAGCACGACGACGTCTGTACACGCGTACGCCTACATACATCGCGCGCGCACTCTTCTGGATTCCGGCGGGGTCCGGCTATCTGCGCCTTGAGGGGTGGGGTAACTTGAATCGGTGCGGGGCGGAGCGTGTCCATTCTGTACGTTAGTCCATTCTGTATTCGGTGTTACGAATGTAATTTCGCACATAAATTCCGAAAAACTCAAAGCCACATATTATAGGTGTGGCCATTGAATTGGAATTCCGGGATTTTAATAAATTACCTGGGAATTCCAAAAATTTACGTTGTGCTTAAAAAGCCGTGGTATACCTTGACAGACTCGTGCGCGGCGCTCGGCGGAACCTTGTCGCAGGGAGCCGCTGTTGTCCTTAACGAGATTGTTTTTAATAAGTGCGGCAAATGCTGACTGCGACAGGGTTCCGCGGAGAGCCACGCACGAGCTTGTCGGACTATAGCCTATGACCTATGACCTCTGAAGCAGAGTCGCGGGTTCGAGTCCGGGCTCGTAACTTAGAGTTTTTCGGAACTTACGTGCGAAATCACATTTGTAGTATGATGAGCTTTACCCAAACCTGCACACAAGTGTGAAAAAATTCAATGGTGTGTGTGATGTTCCCAAACTGAACTGGTTCCGCGTGGGAACTACGGCCCATCGGTCCAAAAAGAACACCCGTACATATAAGGCCCGTACCGAAAAGTCTTTTTTTTTACAAATGTGTATCTAAATAAAATATCTGCCGCTTAGCAATGCTATCAATCTGCTACCTTGTCTAAATTCCTGACACTTTCAGCTTCAAATTGTAAATAGGCACTATGTAACACATAATCGAATTAAAATATCTCAAAAACATTTTAGATTTCATTGAATATCTCAAACACAAAACGTGTAATAGTTATTTGTTATACAAGGGGGGAAAGTTGTATTTTACCAGCGAGTGTTCATTTGAAACAAGAGCTATCGAAAGGATTCTATGATTGACCACGAGCGAAGCGAGTGGTTCAAAAATAGAATCCTTTCGATAGTGAGTGTTTCAACACACGAGACGTAAAATAACTTTTCACCCGTGAATAACACAAAACTTTTCACCTCACTACAGCGAGGAAAATAATTAGAAAAACATGCGAATATTTAATTGAAAAGTTTTGACTTAATTTTTTTTTTTATTATTTCGGATGCGTTTTGTTCGCACATCGACTTACTTGGACTGTCATAACATTTTATCCGTTTTTACAACAAGAATGAAGGTTAATGTTGAATGCTGATATTTATGAATTAAAATAAAGTTGTAAGACTGTATTTAGTGTTTTTTACTCGATGCAATTCATTAATTGTGATTTTAAAAATTCAGCACTTTTAACGTTTTACGTTTCGTTAGCTGTCAAATATCACTTAAGCTGCCCTCAAATGTCAAAACTCTTTCTTCACATGTGGATAAAAAGCGATTTTCTCAATAGATGTCTAACAAACAAAAAGGGCTTTCCGAGCTAGTGAGGTGAAAAAAACTTTTCGGTACAAGTCTTATGTTGCATAACGTAGTGGTTCAGAGTTCGGGATAGAACATGCGTAAAAGCTGATTCCGTGGGAATATCGAAATAAAAGTGGACTCTGTTATATTCTCGAAATTCAGGCATCTACATAACAAATTTCATTGAAATCCGTTGAGCCGTTTTAGCGTGAAATAGTAACGAAACAAACACACATTCAGACACACACTCACACATACATAGTATACTTTCGCAATTATAATATTAATAGAAAAACTAAACAAATGACGTCTATCTACTCCACTAAATATAGAATATGGCTTATAGATACGAACAAAGTAGTGATCTTACAAGGGTTCTATTTTATTCTTTTTGAGGTACGGAACTTTAAAAATGTAAACTTCAACAAGAAAATTCTTTGCTACATGCCGCATTGCACGCTTCTTGGCCCTTCTCTTGAATTGTGTATACGTTTTTATGCTCATAGCTCAGTGTCAAGTAGGAATTGAGGTTCTATAAATAGCGCAGCCTGATCACTGGGATTAGACTCGCTTGAGTTGAAGAGGCGGGAGATTGAATACATTGTGTGACCTCACTTAAAAAGGTTGGAAAAATACTGAGAAACATGTTGATCCCTTCGTAATATACTCATGTTGTGTATCCCTATCACGGTAATGTTTGTTTAGGTTACTATTATTGGCACATTCTCGTATAAAACAAGTACTAAAACGAAACCTGGATTGGTCAAAATTAGCTCCCTTTTCCACGAATATTTTACTCGAACCTTCTCTAATCAGCAATTATTTTACAATACAATAATTCTTTACTGTATACCACAATAATAAATACGTAATATAGAGCAGTGCATTAAGAAAATTTACATGGTAGACAATGGGCGGCCTTACCGCTACAGAGCGATCTCTTCCATGAGGGTTTATAAGGTCGTTTATCGCATTCAGGCTGCGAGGCATTTAGTCCAAGTAAGACGAGAATTTAGAACCTAATTATGAAAAAAAAAATGCAAAAAGTTTATTGTATGAGAAAAGAATAATTTGCTCTGGATCCTGTGCTAGGAGTCCCTGTGTTACAAGATACGAGTAATAATTATGTGATAGTGAAATTGTTGACTTAATTTCCTAAGGATTAATAGTAGATTGTTCAACAAGGGACTAAAACAAGCCATAACGACACGAGATATTTAGCCACCCGAGCGATAGCGAGGGAGGCTATAATAAGAGTTGTCATTATGGTAGTTTAGTCTCGCGTTAAACACTCTACTTTTCACTTTGAATGCGAGGAAAAAAACGACGTACAAAATTACTTTTTTACAACTTACCTATGCTCAATACGAGCAATGGACATCTGTTCAAAATTCAAAGAGCAAAAAAAAATTCCGCTGACTTTTCTTTTCTTTTATATTTTTTTGTAAAGTGACGCTTTAAATGCTTGCATAATTAGCCAACAGATTCTAACTTAAGAGGGTTTATACTTGCTGAGCTGGCAACGTTGCATTTTTGTTAGTTTTTTACGATTATTCCATAAAAATTGAATGAAAATTAAAAATGTTTCAAATACAAATTGTTCTAATATATAAGTTAACTAACTAGCTTTTGCCCGCGACTTCGTACGCGAAGACAATAACGTTAGAGTTATTTGCATGAAATTTGGCACACAGGTAGTTTATTACGTGGATTAACACATAGGGTAATGCCAGGAAAATGCAAAGTTCCCGCGGAATTTGAATAAGTGAATTCTAAAGCCGGTAAGCCGCGGTGGCCTAGTGGTTTGACCTAAGGTCTCTTAAGCAAAGGGTCATGGGTTTGAGCCCGGGCTTGGACCTCTTGAGTTATTCTGAATTAAAAAAAAAAAAATTAATTTAATCTGTTTATTGCAAATTAGTGTTACAAATTTTTTCTTATAAGTACTTAGTTACAATCTTTAATATTTAAGATTTTTAATTCGAGTGCTAAATTACGTTTGAAGTTTACCATGAGCTTTACAGTGAAGGAAAAGATCGCGAGAAAAGCTGCACACAACTGAGAAGAAATTCAATGGTTTACACCCGCACTGGACAAATCGCACTGGGTCCAAGTGGGAACTACGGCCCAAGTGTTATCGTTCTGGGAGGAGGCCTGATTGAAACAACAACATTCTATCCCGGGAAAGTGCAAAGTACAGCAGCATACCGCGGGATAGAGAAAACTGTCAAAATATTTTGAAAATCAGAGACAGTGTAGCTTTTTATTAGTGAAATAATTTAAAAAATCAGCCCCCACGTTCAATTCACTTATTTCTATCCCGTGGGAATTTTGGATTTTCCCGTAGAAAAGTAGCCTATGTCAACCAGGGATATTGTAGCTTTCAAATTGTAAAATATTTTTAAAATCTGCCTTAAAGTTGAATATACTTGAATGTATGGGTATCCATGGCAGTTTGTTGCGGTGGTTCCGGTCATACCTGCAAAACCGAAGCCAGATTGTAGCTTTGTATGGATATGAATCTGTTCCTTTTCAACCGCCATCTGGAGTGCCCCAAGGGTCTAATTTGGGCCCCCTGTTATTTATAATATTTGTTAATGATCTATTGTATCTTACATCTTCGGAGGTACTTGCTTATGCTGACGATTTGAAGGTTTTTCGTAGAATCAGGAATTTGGAAGACTGTTATCGCTTACAGGATGATCTTGAAACTGTACAAGCGTGGTGTACAACTAATCACATGTCCCTCAATATTAAAAAATGTCAATGCATAACTTTTACTAAAAACAAAAACAAAATATCTTACGATTATAAGATCAACAAGCAGCCGCTAGATCGTGTCGATGTAGTCAGAGATCTAGGTGTTTATTATGACAGTCAGCTATCCTTCAGACAGCACTATGAGCATATAATAACTCGGGCAAATAGAATGCTTGGTTTTGTGACCCGAGTTAGTAAACCATTTAGGCAGGGTAAAACATTAATATTACTTTACGAATCCCTGGTTAGAAGTATTCTTGAGTACAATTCTTTCATATGGTACCCTATTTATTCAGTACATATTCAGAAAATTGAGTCTGTCCAAGCTCGTGCATTGAGGTTGGCGTGTATGATAATGGGCAAACGTAAATCGCTTCCCAACTATGAGGACAGATTGGATTTTTTCAAATTATACGCTTTAAAACATAGACGAAAAGTTGCGGATATGACTTTTTTATTTAAAATTTTAAATTACATTGTAGACGCAAATATTACCCATGAATTTAAGTTTAAATGTGGTACACGGCCTGTCCGGCACCCTCAATTGTTTTCTTGCCCGCTCAGTAATAATAAGGTATCTGCTAATTGTCCAATCACCCGTCTTTGTCGTACATTTAATGAGATATGTTCAGAATGTGACATATTTTCAATGTCAATAAAAACATTTAAGTCCACTGTGACGATAGCTTTAAATACTTAGTTAATTTATTTTAGTAAAAATAATGTAATAGGTAAACTTATTCCATCTTGCATGCTCCTTTAGCCACATTATGATTGTTGTGGACAGTTGTAGTTAAGTTGCAAACATGGATTTTTGTGTTATAAGTATGTCAATTAGAATAATTATCTGTTTGTAAGTTGTAACTGTTCCTTAAATAATAAATAAATAAATAAATACTTATTTCGATCCCGCGGTAAATTTGTATTTTCCCGTAGTAAAGTAGCCTTTGTCAATCAGGGATATTGTAGCTTTCAAATTGTAAAATATTTTTAAAAATTAGCCTAAGTTGAATTTACTTATTTCTATCCAGCGGGAATTTTACATTTTCCCGGAAAAAGTATTTCATGTCAATGGGGGATACTGTAGCTTACTATTGGTGATAGAATGTTCAAAATCAGCCCCAAAGTTGAATTCAAATTTTTCTATCCCGTGGGAATTTTGTATTTTCCCGAAAAAAATTTAGCCTATGTCAGTTGGGGATAGTCATATCATATTATATGAAAGAACATTTAAAATCAGTGCCAAAGTTGAATTTACTTATTTCTATCCCGTGGGAATTTTGCATTTTCCCGGAAAAAAGTACCCCGTGTCAATCAAGGATACTGTAGCTTACTTTTGGTGAAAGAATTTTTAAAATCAGCCCCAAAGTTGAATTCAGTTTTTTCTATCCCGTCGGAATTTTGTATTTTCCCGAAAAAAATGTAGCCTAAGTCAATTGGGGATAGTCATATTATATCATATGAAATGATTTTTAAAATCAGTGCCGAAGTTGAATTTACTTATTTCGATCCCGTGGGAATTTTGCATTTTTCCAGAAAAAAGTACATTATGTCAATGGGGGATACTGTAGCTTACTATTAGTGATAGAATGTTCAAAATCAGCCCCAAAGTTGAATTCAAATTTTTCTATCCCGTGGGAATTTTGTATTTTCCCGAAAAAAATTTAGCCTATGTCAATTGGGGATAGTCATATCATATTATATGAAAGAACATTTAAAATCAGTGCCAAAGTTGAATTTACTTATTTCTATCCCGTGGGAATTTTGCATTTTCCCGGAAAAAAGTACCCCGTGTCAATCAAGGATACTGTAGCTTACTTTTGGCGAAAGAATTTTTAAAATCAGCCCCAAAGTTGAATTCAGTTTTTTCTATCCCGTCGGAATTTTGTATTTTCCCGAAAAAAATGTAGCCTATGTCAATTGGGGATAGTCATATTATATCATATGAAATGATTTTTAAAATCAGTGCCGAAGTTGAATTTACTTATTTCGATCCCGTGGGAATTTTGCATTTTTCCAGAAAAAAGTACATTATGTCAATGGGGGATACTGTAGCTTACTATTAGTGATAGAATGTTCAAAATCAGCCCCAAAGTTGAATTCAAATTTTTCTATCCCGTGGGAATTTTGTATTTTCCCGAAAAAAATTTAGCCTATGTCAATTGGGGATAGTCATATCATATTATATGAAAGAACATTTAAAATCAGTGCCAAAGTTGAATTTACTTATTTCTATCCCGTGGGAATTTTGCATTTTCCCGGAAAAAAGTACCCCGTGTCAATCAAGGATACTGTAGCTTACTTTTGGCGAAAGAATTTTTAAAATCAGCCCCAAAGTTGAATTCAGTTTTTTCTATCCCGTCGGAATTTTGTATTTTCCCGAAAAAAATGTAGCCTATGTCAATTGGGGATAGTCATATTATATCATATGAAATAATTTTTAAAATCAGTGCCGAAGTTGAATTTACTTATTTCGATCCCGTGGGAATTTTGCATTTTCCCGGATAAAAAGTAACCTATGTCAATCAAGGATAGTGCAGCTTTCTAATTCTGAAAGAATTTTTAAAATTGGCTTAATAGTTTCAGAGATTCCGCTACAAGCAAATGAACAAAGAAAGTTGAGATATTTCCCTATCCCGTGGGGATTTCGAAAAATCCTTCCTTGGTGCACTGCACCTCTACAATACTCAAGGTACATGTGTGCCAAATTTCAAGTCTCTAGCCCTAGTAGTTTAGGCTGTGCGTTGTCTGTCAGTCAGTCAGTCAGTCAGTCAGTCAGTCAGTCAGTCAGTCAGTCAGTCAGTCAGTCAGTCAGTCAGTCAGTCAGTCATTCAGACAGTCAGTCAGTCAGTCACGGTACTGTTTTATAGGTATATATAGATATAGATGTGTCTACTGCAATAATAATTCGTGATAAGACTTATTTTCTTTAAAAACCGTTAGGTAATTTGTTCGTTTTTAAAGAAAATAAAAGGCTTATCACGAATTATTATTGCAGTAGACACATTAACTTATATATTAGAACAATTTGTATTTGAAACATTTTTAATTTTCATTCAATTTTTATGGAATAATCGAGAAAACTAACAAAAATGCAACGTTGCCAGCTCAGCAGGTATAAACCCTCTTAAAAGACTATGTTAAAACTAATTGGACTATGCATGAATGATAATTGTTCAATCATTAGAATCGGAAAATAAATTAACCTAATTGATCTAACTAAGTTCACACACAAAATATTATATTGTTAACTGAAACACTTACCCGTGAATAAAGAAACGACATTTTAAGTTTATTTTCTATATGCCAATTCTTTGTTAAATTATATCTAATTATACTTTCTATTTACTATTAAATGCAACTGACATCGCATTATTTTGAAGTCACGCCATATTAACTTTCAAACGTAACTGCTCTATGTACCGTACACTCCAGCACTGCTTTGCCGACAGTGCGGATTGCTATTTTATCGACAGAGTAGGGAATTACTTTGCCGACAGCGCTTTTAAAAAAAACAAATTAAAAAACACCTGAGCTAAAGGAAATCTTTCTTTACATGCAGAATAAAATGAATTCATCTTTAATATTTTATAATTAAATAGATTAATATTCGTAATTATTCATTGTGTTTCACGAAATTATTATTTTTTAAATATTTTTTTATACAGTTGTCATTTTGAGGTTATTTCCACGCCCTAAAGGCTTCCACAGACCGAAGCGCAGGGTGCTACGGAGCGTCCGCAGCGCGCTTCGGTCTGTGGAAAGCTTTAAAATTGTCTATACCCAGTCACTGAAAATGGCGATAATCCGTCATTCACAAACACCGTGATTGGCAGTTTATGGGTTTCCAGTAACCACGCCATAAAATTAAAAAAAAAAAAAAAAATTTAGGGGTTTCCATAGTCAATTAAAAAATTTTACTTTAATCCCTAGAGATCAAAAAAGAGCTTTAGTCCCGATATGCAGAGACTAAAGTAACATTTTAGGAGCATGAGAAGTGAAAAATACTTAAATGAACATCTCCAGCCATACGTCCTACTGCTAGGCATGGGTCTCCTGTCAGATTGAAGAGGGTGGGGGAATACTAGTAGATTGTTCAACAAGGGACTAAAACAAGCCATAATGACACGAGATATTTAGCCACCCGAGCGATAGCGAGGGAGGCTATAATTCGAGTTGTCATTATGGTAGTTTAGTCCCGCGTTAAACACTCTACTTTTCACTTTGAATGCGAGGAAAAAAACGACGTTCAAAATTACTTTTTTACAACGTATGCTCAATACGAGCAATGGACATCTGTTCAAAATTCAAATAGCAAAAAAAATACCGCTGTCTTTCTTTTCTTTTATATTTTTTTGTAAAGTGACGCTTTAAATGCTTGCATAATTAGCCAACAGATTCTAACTTAAAGACTATGTTAAAACTAATTGGAACTGACATCGCATTATTTTGAAGTCACGCCATATTAACATTCAAACTTACATTCAAACGTAACTGCTCTATCTACCGTACACTCCAGCACTGCTTTGCCGACAGTGCGGATTGCTATTTTATCGACAGAGCAGGGAACTGCTTTGCCGACAGCGTTTTAAAAAAAAAACAAATTAAAAACACCTAAGCTAAAGGAAATCTTTCTTTACGTGCAAAATAAAATGAATTCGTCTTTAATATTTTATAATTAAATAGATTAATATTCGTAATTATTCAATGTGTTTCACGAAATTATTATTTTTTAAATATTTTTTATACAGTTGTCATTTTGAGGTTATTTCCACGCCCTAAACGCTTCCACAGACCGAAGCGCAGGGCGCTACAGTGCGTCCGCAGCGCGCTTCGGTCTGTGGAAAGCTTTAAAATTGTCTATACCCAGTTACTGAAAATGGCGATAATCCTCCATTCACAAACACCGTGATTAGCAGTTTAGGGGTTTCCATAGTCAATTAAAAAAATTTTACTTTAATCCCTTGAGATCAAAAAAGAGCTTTAGTCCCGATATGCAGAGACTAAAGTTACATTTTAAGAGCATGAGAAGTGAAAAAATACTTATGTATTCCTGTGTTCTTATCAGTTTTTTTATAAGTAGTTTAGTGTGCACGTTTGGCAGCCGCCGTGACGAGTGGCTCCGAGAAGAAGGGCTACGGATTAGCCCGAAACATGTCTAATTGAACTCGTTTTAAGATGTGAGTAATACGTATACTTTCGCTATGAGTGAGTTTCACGGTAGTTTCATGTTTGTTTAAATTAGTAAATATAACAAAACTGATAGGAAAACTATCACAGTTAAGTCGACTTTAGGGATTGATGAGTAAAAGTCAGTCAAAACTTAATATTGAATATTTGTTACCCATTCAAAATTCATATAATTTATTGTTAATTATAGGTACATACATGTGAAGTTGGAAAATCATATTATTCATATTGAAAGAACCACTATAATTTGAAACAAAGAAAGAAAAGAAAGAAATACATTTATTTACAACAACACAAGACACATCATCAATATTTGCTTCTTATTACATTGCGTACAATATTAGTTTTCTTAAATAGTTAGTTAACTAACTAATGTTTAACTAACATTAAATACAGGACCATAGAGAGGTCCTAGAGACCCTAGAGATACATTTTAAAGACCACTGTATTGTTCCGCGCATATTGTCACAGTAAGCTAGATGATGTGAACCCTTTCCACATCATTTACAATATGAGATTGGATCTAACATCTGTATCTAAATCGCGATCGTGGAATATACATATGTTTCCTGTTACAAGACTGAATTGGAGATTGATAAACGAGTCAATGCACCTTCCACCGAATTGCACGTGGGCCGCGCTCGTGTGTGCTTAAGCATGAATAATTCAAGAAACAGTCTACTCTACCTGAAAACTTAAACTTGCAAATACTTAGTTTTGTTTTCTCGCAGGATTTCACTACCCTACATTTGATTTGAACTAGCCGTCGAATTTGCACGGATACAAAAAAGTTGCAGGTTAAGACACAAAAAATCATTATAGAGCCATTAGATTTCGCACACGAAGGCTTTCGCTTAAGTATCACCGTACAATTACTATTATCAAGGATGTACTAAAGCGCCACTTCACCGCATGTGATATCCCATGCGAGAGTTGGGAAGATCTCGCGAAACAGAGACCATAATGGCGCAGCTCTGTGAATAAGGCTGTTACAGATTTAGGACTGCTGACGGTGCCATCACTTTACATATTCGAGCTGTGTATATTTGTTAAATCACATTCAGAGTTGTTCAAAAAAACAAGTGACACATGGGGTTATACGACTAGATACCCAAATAAACTTTCACTGCCTAGAGTAAACACTAAGCTGTTTAAACACAGTTGCTTTCCTATGGCGATCCGCGTATTTAATAATTTACCTAAACAGCTTCAAGATCTACCACTTAAAAGACTTAAACAGAAGCTGTTGAAATGGCTTAAGGAAAGTTGTTCTTACTCATTGAAGGAATTTATGGAATTTGATAGGCAATAAAAACTACGTAATGTAATGTAATGATTTTAATATTATTTGGTCTGATTTATTATTGACATAATATACTTTAAGATTTTAATTTGTAATGATTTCAAGAAAAAATATCGTACTTGTTTACATTGATTTATTAATTTTATTTGTTATTATTGATTATTGACATTATATTTATTTTTGTGACATAGTTGCAGTGATTGGTTATAGCTGGGATAAATTTGTTTATTTTGTTATTATTGTTAGGGTAGATATTTTTTGTTTGATAATGCATGATAATTGATTTTGTTTGTCCTTTGTCATATTTGTAGTTTTACTGTTTTTAATATTTACACGCTGCAATGGCGGCAGAACATGTGATACCTCCTGCTGTTATAATATCTTATTACCTACCGTGTTCTTAGTGAATAAAATTTTTGATTTGATTTTGATTTGATTTTGACAGGTTTTGAAACGCATCGCTTAAACTGGATGCCAAACGCCTTATTATAAAGATCCGTCCGAGACCTAAGTACCTACACTTACACATACAATGATAGTGGTCAATTAAGTACAATGCGCACTTTGTAATAGAACCTTCAAAACAAAGTTTGGCTTTGCCAGCCATTATCGGGCACACAAGTAACAAATGAGCTTAATGGTTCGCCTTAGTCGGAGACGACATGGAGGACATCATCGTCATCATTATCAAGATGGAGATAAGACACTGAAAGAACGTATTTCTTATTTATTTTAATTCTTTTCTGTGTTATTCACACTCTGTGATTATTTCTAACTATATACGGTCAAGGACTTTAATTCATGAGCCACCATGGAATCTTCTCAAAAGAAAAGTCATTACGATTTTCCTTGTTAATTATTGCGATGTCACTATGACGTTTACTTACTGTGAAATGGTTCCATGGTGGCTTATGAATTAATGTCCTTGACTGTACCTATAACTGTTCATTTGATACACCCTGCAATGGACGGGTGGACAGACCGACGGACTGACAGCGGAGCTTTGATAATAGAGTTCCGTCGGCATTTTATGGGTATGAAAGTCAAAAAATTACGTGATTCAAAATAAGTGTTTTCACTAAGCTAATGCGAGACAATATCAACTCGAATTAGTCATACTGTTAGATATTCATGCTTCGTTGAATTAAAATCACGAACTCAAAGTAATGAATTAAATAAGAGTAAGTAATTAAAGAAATGAATTATTTTATTATACACTTTAGCATGAAACTGGGACATCGAATAGCCATAAACATGGAACAGTCCGAGCTAGGGACACTAATTTTATATCACGTAATAAATTTCAAACTGTATTACAGCCTTGTAACTTTTTATGGAAAAGGAGGTTACTGTTTTCGCCTCCGAAGCAGAGCGGCCATTCCAACAGCACGCCTTTAAAAAGAAGCGAAGCTTATTCCACCAACGCCACTAGGTATAGTCGACCAAGAAATTCCTTTGCCACTCTAAGGTTCAATGTCAGCTTTTGTACTTACGCCTTAAAACATCAAGGCTATTTAAAATTCCAAGTCAATGTGAAAATCTGCCTTATTGTTTGATACAGGAATGTCATTAAAATGGTAAAATACTTAGGTACTTGGTCGACTAATACAAGTATATTACGTTTAATGCATTACCGTTTTGAGTTCGCCGGGCTCCAATTGCCTAATATAGTTTTATACTAATAGTAATTTCACTCATAACGGGTTTTTACACCTTTACTTTACTCAGAATCAATTTGCCCAAAAAATTAAAATGTGAGTGACTCCCGGTTCTATGCAGGTATCTTGAGGCCTTTGACGTTGAAAAATGGATTAACACCAGACTTGATTAATGTAAGCTAGGCGTAATATAATAAGGCTGATAGGGTAAAAATATAAAAAGGGTGAATAGCCGGCTAACTGGCCTTGACTCCTCCAGGAACTCGATATTGACTGCCTCGTGCCAGAACGTTGTATATTGGACTGGGTGTAAATTAAACGGACGTGACATGACTGTCACTTGCATGAGGGTAGTGGCCGAAACATGTTGTTAGAATAAGAAGCCCTGTTTTACTCGAGGAACAATGCTAATTAATGCAATTGATGGGCAAAATGTTTTTTTTTTCTGTTTCTGGCAGAGACAATGTCAAAGTTACAGATAAAGACAAACGAATTAACATAAGCTTATAGTTTTTTAAGATGGTAAATAATTAATTTGAAAAACATAGCAATTTTTTTATGGTATAGGGGGCAATTAATATTATTATATTATTCTAAGATCCATTATTTATAGGTGTCGACCTTCACCGATCAATAATCCAAATGAATTTTTATTTTATGAAATAAAATTAATCTAACAAAAGTAATGTTGATGTGATGAGTTGCCTAGAGAAATACCAAATTTCATTTAAATCGGATTAGTGATAATTGATTCCCCATATAAACTTCCGCCCCTTTGAAGGGTGATTTCTGGGATAAAAACTATCCTATATCCTTTCCCGGGACTCAAAATATCTCTGTACCAAATTTCATCAAAATGGTTCAGCTGTTTAGGCGTGAAGAAGTAACAGACAGACATACACTTTCGCTTTTATAATATTAGTATGGATGAATTAGTCAAAAATACATAAACATTCTTTATTATTTCTAGTGTAAAGTTACATGATAAGTCTTATACCTAGTCATTTTTCATGGATTCCTTTTTCAGCGGTTTATGATTCCCCATGCAAATTTCCACCCCCCTTTTTATCCCCTTGAAGGGAAATTTCTACGATAAAAACCACCCTATGTCCTTTTCCTGGACTCAAACTTTCTGTATACATCTAAATCGGTTCGGCGGTTATTGATTCCCCATACAAACTTTCACCCCCGTTTTCACCCTCTTAAAAAGTCATTTCCGGGATAAAAACTATTCTATGTCCTTTCCCGGGACTCAAACTATCTGTTTATCAATTTTCATTTAAATCAGTTCAGCGGTTTAAGCGTGAAGAGGTAATAGACAGACAGATAAACACACACTTTCGCATTTATAATATTAATAATGGATTTAAAAAGATAATCCAATAAAAATGCTCTTAGATTCCAGTGTGGAGTGCAACATACTGGCTCATATATTTAATGCAGCTCTTCATACGTCATTAGCAAGTTGTCTATGTATCTTGTCCGTATTAGTTCCACTCTACAGCATAGGAAGGCTTTGACGTCAGTTTACTAACTAACAATAAGTATCCAGCCTACACATTGTCGCTCGCTCGCCGATACCGCTGTAACGCAATCTAAATCAAGGATAGTGCCTTTAATAGACTCTAAAATACTATGATGTTGCAGTGACGTGGGATCACTACGAGACAATGCATCATCACAGCCTTTATACGTTCCACTGTTGGGCACAGGTAGTACCAGGTTTCCACTCGATGTTTACCTTCGCCGTAAAGCTCATGGTAAATTTGAAATGTAAAATCGCACATAAATTCTGAAAAACCCACGACCCTCTCCTTGAGAAGCCATCGGTCAAACCATTGGGCCACTATAGCTTTTACATAAATAATATTTGATTGATGGATAGGTAATGAACAAATATTTTTTTGTAAAAAGGAGAATTTGAAAACGAGCTTTCTCTGCTGACTGTACTTGGATTGTCATCAAAATTACATATCCGTAACAATTTTTAAATCGATACAATAAACCGTTGAAGAGTTTCTCCTGTAAAGACGATCCTATCTGGATCCCCAGATTTTCACTACCAGATTACATAAGTGTGCCTAATTTCGGCTTTATCGGATTCCAGAAAGTGGACGAAACGTCGTTTGAAAATTTTGAAACCACAACTTACAAATAAATAAACCTGAAAGTTGCAAGTTAAATAAAAGATTGTAATTATGACCAAAAATGCACCAACATGCAGTGCAATGCAGTTAAAAAGACATTGTAACTACGCCTTTTACTATTTACTAAATAAACTGCTCTTTTTAACACTACGCGTTGATTTCTTTATTTAGTGCAATTACAATTTTTTTTATATAGGTAATATGAATGAATATGAATACGAAAGGAAATCCTTATGTTTGCCTGTATCTGTTACGCATTCACGCTTATATCGTTGAACCCATTTCGATGAAATTCGGAGAGAGTTTGAGATCCTGGGAAGGACAAAGAATAGTTTTTATCCCGGAAAATTGCAAAGTTTCCGTAGGTTACTGATAAACGAATTCTTCGCAGACAAAATCGCGAGAAACAGCTAGTTTATTATACTTAATCGTGACCAGTTGGTCACCATTATAATAAACTAGCTTTCCACACTGGAATCTAAGGCGATTAAAATAAACTAAAATTAAATTAAAATAAACTATCAAACATCGACCATTAGGCCCACGCATAAAATCGAAAATTCCTTGAAGGATAAAATAGTTTACCTTCCCGTAGATTTTTATCACTATAAATCCTCACGTTAAGAGGCTGACAACACCTAATTTTGTTGAAATTGATGTCATTTAAACAGTTTTTTAAGAAAAACTGCTTGTTCTAGCACATCAAAAAAATTATATGTTAATATTCATCATATTTCAAAGACCGTGGACAGACTTGTAGTATATTTATTTAGTGTAGGTAGTTTGCTATGTTTCTAATTGAGGGTATCTTTTAAATAAACTAGTGTCTAACCAACTTGCGTGTGTTTCACTACATGGTGACAGCGGTGAATGTTTTTTCGTGTTTTAACGTGAAAAAGCAGTTACGAACAGTTAATATTTTGTGTACTGTGTTCACTAAGTGTTCAGTGTGTTTGTCGGAAATATGGAGCACGCGCGTCCTCCGGCGGAGTTATCACTTGAAGGCGGTCCGGCCACACGTTCCGAATCGTGGCGTAAATGGCGGAAGCAATTCGAAGTGTTCCTCAAAGCATCCGGAGTGAGCAAAGAGCCTAAAGAAGTCCAGGCTAGCTTGTTGGTTAACCTCATCGGATCGGCTGGTTATGAAATTTTTACAACTTTTTCGTTTGGCGAGGGTGAAAGTGAGGAAGATATCAAATGTGTGTTGAAAAAGTTCGAAGAACATTTCGGTACCAAACCGAATATTACATTGAGACGATTTAAATTCTTTATGCGCAGCCAAGAGGAAGGTGAAAACATTGACCAATATGTAACCGCTTTGAGGGTGTTAAGTCAGCAGTGTGAGTTCACCGACCTACACGACAGCTTGCTGCGCGATAAAATCGTGTGTGGTATCATGAATAACACAGTGAGGGATCGACTTCTTCGCACAGACGATTTGTCGTTAACTAAAGCGATACAAATCTGCCAAGCTGCCGAAATTTCACAAGAGGAAGGTCGCTGCATAGACAGCGGTACATCGGGGACCGCGCACGTAAATGCAGTGCATTATGGAGACGGACGGGGAGCGCAGGCGCGCGGGCGCCGAGGCGGATACCGGGGGCGCCGGGCGCGTGGCGCGCGGGCGCCGGCCGGCGGCGCGCCGCGCCCCTCCTGTGCCGCGTGCGGGGCGAGGGGCTGCGTCGGCGACGTGCGGTGCCCAGCGCGTAATGCCTTGTGTTTTATTTGTGATCGAAAAGGACATTTTTCGCGAGTTTGTGAGCAAAAGGAAGCAATACGAAAAGTGCTAAATCTTAATGTAGATACCGAGCGCAGTGACGGTGACGAAAGCGATTGCGAAATGTTTTATGTCAATACAATAGAGGAGGACAAAAAACTGAGTAAGTCGACTAAAGAATGGGTGGAGGTTTTAAAATGTAACGGGAAAAATGTGCATCTAAAAGTAGATACCGGTTCGATGATAAACGTTCTTTCGAAAAATGAATATTTAAATTTAGGATTACCAATTGTCAACCTTAAACCGTTTACAAAGCGAGTACATTCTTTTACGGGCAACCGGCTACCCATTATTGGCACTGATAAGGTGACATTTGTTTACAAAAACGAGAATTATATTTTGCCGGTCGTTGTCGCTGATTTAAACTGTCAGAACGTACTCGGATTGGAAAGCTGTATCGTTATGGGATTAATTAATCAAATAAATACTGTAAATATAGATCAATATGCGGAATTATTTCAAGGGCTGGGGAAATTACCCGGTAAATACAATATCGTAGTTGACAAAAAAGTACAGCCGGTAATCTCTCCAACTAGAAAAATTCCGTTAGGGCTAAAAGATAAGTTATCAAATGAGCTGCAAAGAATGGAAAGCTTAGGGGTAATCAGAAAGGTTACGCACCCAACAGATTGGGTGAACGCTATAGTTTTGGTGGCAAAAAAGGATGGTAGCATTCGTGTCTGTTTGGATCCGCGACCTCTAAACCGGGCGGTGCGGCGCGCGCAGTACACGCTGCCGACAGTACCAGAGCTGGCGGCGCGGCTGCGCGGCGCCCGCGTGTTCAGCGTGCTAGACGCGCGCTGCGGGTTCTGGATGGTGCAGATCGACGACGCCAGCGCCGACCTCTGCACGTTCAGCACTCCTGTTGGTCGGTATCAATTCCTTCGCTTACCGTACGGAATAAATTGTGCGCCGGAAGTGTTTCACGCGAAACTCAGGCAGCATCTGGAAGACCTGGACGGTGTGGAGTCGTTCATTGACGATGTCATCGTGTGGGGACGCACCAGGGATGAACACGACCGACGGCTAGAGTCTCTTTTGTGTCGCGCTAGGGATATAGGCATGAAATTTAATCGCGACAAATGTAAGTTTGCTGTCAAAGAAATTGTATATTTGGGTCACAGGTTCGACGCTGACGGGATGCGGGCAGACGAGTCAAAAATAAAGGCCATAAATGAGATGCCATATCCGACGGATAGAAAGGCTCTGGAGCGGTTTTTAGGTATGGTGAACTATTTGGCGAAATTTATTCAAAATTATTCGGAATGTGTAAACGTTTTAAGGTCGCTTTTAAAGAAGGAGTCGGAAGGGTCTTGGGAGCCGCAGCATTCTCAAGCAGTAGACGAATTAAAAAAAAAATTAGCCAGTGCGCCCGTACTGGCGCTGTACTGCCCGTACACGCCGGTGGTGCTGTCGGTGGACGCGTCGAGCGCGGCCCTGGGCGCCGTGCTGCTGCAGGCCGGCCGCCCCGTGGAGTTCGCCTCGCTCACGCTCACCGACACGCAAACGAGGTACGCGCAAATTGAAAAAGAGATGTTGGCTATCGTGTTCGCAGTCGAACGCTTCAGGCAGTATATCTATGGTAGGTCTGACGTCACCGTGCACACGGATCACAAACCGCTGGAAGCTCTATTTAAGAAGCCACTCGTGTCGGTACCGGCCCGTCTCCAGAGAATGATGATGAGAGTGCAGGGCTACGAGTTTAAGGTCGTGTACACCCCGGGTAAGTACATGTATATTGCAGATACGCTCTCGAGGGCCGCCCTCAAAGAGACGATCCATGACCGTGTCTCAGAGGAAGTAGAAGTTCAAACTTGTTTCATGCTGCAAAATGTGCCTTTTAGCGAGCAAAAAATGGAAGCAATCAAAAGGGAAACGGAAATCGATAACGATGGCATGTGGCTTTTAAGATACATAATCGACGGTTGGCCTAAAAGCAGACGAGACGTCAATGAAAATGTAAATATTTTTTGGCCATATCGAGAACAATTACACGTCTTGGACGGTCTAATTTTTAAAGGCGACAGCGTATTTATTCCACGAGCATTAAGAAAACAAATGGTTGAGCGGGTGCACGAGGGCCACCTGGGCATCGAGCGCTGCAAGCGCCGCGCGCGCGAGGTGATGTTTTGGCCGGGGTTGTCCGGCGACGTGGAGCGCGCGGTGCGCGGGTGCGCGGCGTGCGCGCTGCACGCGCCGCGGGCGCGCCGCCAGCCGCTGCTGCAGCACGACGTGCCGCCGCTGCCCTGGCACAAGCTCGCTTCAGATATTTTCGAATACAAGAAGAAAAGCTACATAGTATTGGTAGATTACTTTTCTAACTATGTGGAAGTGGGACAACTGACGAGCATAAATTCCAAAAACGTCATCAACTTTATGAGAGAACAGTTCGCCCGTCATGGCATACCAGCCGAGTTGGTGACCGATAACGGACCAGCTTTTAGCTCGCTGGAATTCAAAATGTTTATCCGAGAGTGGGAGATTAGTCACGTGACGTCGTCTCCGCTCTACGCCCAGTCCAATGGAAAAAGCGAGAGAACCGTCCAGACAGTAAAAAACTTGTTGAAGAAATGCATAGATACGAATCAGGACTTTTTTATAGCATTATTAAATTTTCGGGCCACACCACGAAATGGCTTAGATTCACCAGCGCAAATTCTTATGGGAAGACGGCTAAATACGAAGTTACCGATTAGCCAACAACTACTTACTGAGTCGGTAAACAATGAACGAAACTATCGAGCATTAATGAACGACAAAGAAAAAGTAAAAATCCATTACGATAGATCGGCACGGCCGCTAAAGCAGTTGTCCCTAGGAGATAAGGCTACATTAATAGATCACAATGCAAGGAAGCCTGTATCTGTAGTATCTTATGCACCGCAACCTCGCTCGTACGTAGTGCAAGATGAACGTGGACGTTGTTTTCGCCGTACTCGCAGTCAGCTCATTAAACGTGCTTCCAACTCTACAGCGGACATAGGCAATGTCTCCAAACAACCGCCTATGAAATCGACAACAAAAGTTAATGTTAGAACTCAAAAGGCGCTAACAATCACGGGTGTTCGTAAACGTAGGCAGAACACAACAGGTGGCCAGTGTGTCACAGAAATCGAAACGCCGATAATGCCGCTTGCAACTAGTGACAGCGGCTCGGACACGCTCACGGCGGAAGGACCGGAAGACGGTTTTTTCAGCCCGGCGGCCGGCAGCAGCAGTGACGTAGCCTCACCTGCCGAGCCGTCGCCGTCAATGACAGTCACGGCAAGGTCTAAGGAAAGAACTGCACGAATGTTAAAGACTTTCATTTTTGGCCATCAAAACGAGTAAATGTACATACATGTTACTTATATAGGTTCTGTTGCCCCATACTGTCTTTCTATGTTTAAAAAAAAAAAAAACTTATAATTTTGTATAAATTACATAATAGGCAGTATTTTTTTTTACTAAATATTTTGTACTAACTTCATAATGTTACTGTAAAACCGTATACTAAACCATACGTGTTAAAAAAAAAAAAAAAAAAATTAGACTGGTGTTCTAGAGTTACATACTACATTGGTTAAGAATAAATGTAACTTTATATCTTAATATTGTAAAATAGAATAAGACATAATTTCTTCAAAAAAAAAAAAATGTGAAGAGGAAAGAAAAGTGTAAAACTATTAGAGTTAAGTCTTAGTACCTAAGTATATATACCTACTCGTATATCTGTTTGTTTATTTTGATCTCTTTGAAGGAAAGAGATGTAGTATATTTATTTAGTGTAGGTAGTTTGCTATGTTTCTAATTGAGGGTATCTTTTAAATAAACTAGTGTCTAACCAACTTGCGTGTGTTTCACTACAAGACTCGATACATAATTGGATGAAATCGGCTCGATAGAAAATAATTGCAAAGATACGTCTTAAAATCATCATTAAACGGTTCTATGTCTTTATTTTTTTGGCGTATGCGTCTGCAATTAAAAACATGAAGTCAACATATACATACCTAAACCGCTAACGAGTCATATTTCACAAATAATCCACAGTTTTTTTTTAATTAAATATTTGCCCGATAAATTTCAATATACCCGGCTGCCCAGTAATAGCGGCATCTCGTTTACTCCGATACAAATAGACAGTGTGCGCCGACGTTAGTGTTGACAGCGTCTTAACAAAGCACAGAAAGATATAACTCATACGAAAGAGCACGCCGAAAGCAATTCCGATAGCCAAAAAAATATTACGGAAGTTAAATAAAGAATATCGGATAAGTGGAAAAGCGTTTTATTGTTACACTGACAATAAATATAACTGTGTAATATTGGAAACATCGAAGTCATTGAACTCATAAATTACTGCACCCTTTGTGACCAGATATTGGAACCGGTGACCCTGTTTACCTCATTTACATATTTGTACGTTTTGAACGATGATCTTTATCCAGGATGTTTTCCAATTTATGTTTGTTTCGAGTTTGGCTGATAGTGGTTACAGATGGAGTGTGATAACCTCGGCTGTACCTAGGCGCTGTCAATGACTTGGGTAATAAATAATGTACTTAACACAGGTAAAATGACCACGGCCGGAGTTTAGGCTCAAAACTACCTGGGCGTTCATTGACTGTACATTATGTTATACCTAGTTGTTTGTGAGACCTTAATTGCTTTAGAGATTTCTAGTCATTTGGGAGATAGACCAAGTACCTACGTTTTATTTGATGTTTTGTAAACAAGCGACTACTTTAACATGGTATTTTATATTTTATTTATTCATCATCATCATCATCATCTCAGCCTATGCGTATAAGTATACGTCCCACTGCAGGGCACAGGCCTCCTCTCAGAGTGAGAGGGCTTGGGCCGTACATAGTTCCCACGCGGGCCCAGTGCGGATTGGGAACTTCACATACACCATTTAGTTTCTTCTCAGGTGTATGCAGGTTTCCTCACGATGTTTTCCTTATCACCGTAAAGTTCATGGTGAATTTGGAAAAACTCAGAGGTGCGAGCCCGGACTCGAACCCACGACCCTCTGCTTGAGAGACCATAGGTCAAACCACTAGGCCACCTCGGCTTTTATTTATTACTTTATTGCAATCAGGCATTATCTATCTATACAGGGTGTCCCGAAAGTCCACTGTAACCTGGCAAGTTATAACAGTTCTGAAAAAAAGAACAAAAAATCCATGTCACTTAATTAAGCGATACTAGAGTCACATAAATATGTCACTTTTAGTATTAGATATTTTCGAACAAATGTCTAATACCTATCTCGAAAAATCCTATAAATAAAAATGTATCCCTATTTCTCTTGGTCACGCCGTAATTTGAGAACGACTTTACCGATTTCTTTCATCTTTTTAGGGTTCCGTACACAAAGGGTTAAAACGGGACCCTATACTGAGTCTCCACTGTCCGTCCGTCTGTCCGTCTGTCACCAGGCTGTATCTCATGAACCGTGATAGTTAGACAGTTGAAATTTTCAGATGATGTATTAACCACAAGTACTAAAAAATAGAATAAAATAAATATTTAAGGGGGCTCCCTTACAACAAACGTGATTTTTTTGCTCGTTTTTGCTCGATATTGATGGCGGCAACAGGTATATAGACGCTTGTGATATTCACAGAATATTTAGTTATATATTTTCTTTAAAAATTGAAATAAAACAAAACAAATATTTAAGGGGGGGGGTTGCTCCCGTACAACAAATGTGATTTTTTTGCTGTTTTTATAGATGGTACGGAACCCTTCGTGCGCGAGTCCAACTCGTACTTGGCCGGTTTTTTTGTAAAGATTTCTAATACTTTGTAGAACGTTCTTATAGTTCAGTCGCCCGTAGAACATTCAAATTACCAAAAAAATAACCGTTCGTCTGTGTGAAATTCTCATAGATTTCGCCATTTTATGTACTAAAACCAAAGTCTTAGCAATCCTAACACGCCGTAGCTATATAAAGTATAAAGTCAAAAATCGCCACTTTTGCTTAAAATGTACATTTCGAGGCAACCGCACCGTTTCACTACTGTCATGTTATACAGCTTTGTGCCATTACGAAACGTCATAGTAAGACCGTCCAAAATGGCCGAACACAATTTTAAGACCAGATGAAACCCTGCCATTTTGACATTTATAAATTTACATTTCTGAGCTACCGTACCAAATTAATACATGTGATAATAGGCCCTCTGAATAAACCGTATACTTATTTTAAGACCGTTTCTGTGGCCGGCTTAGATTTTAAGACCGATTTAGTCCGTGATCAAGAAATGCAATAAGTACAATTTTAGGACTAAATTTGAATTTGATTAAATTGAAAACTTGTATACCTAGTTCATTAAATTATGGAAAACATTGATTTAAGAAAAAAAAACGTCAAAAGTATTAAAAAAAAAGAAAAAAAAATCTACTCTGAAAAACCATGAAAATAACTTGTGAATGTTCACTTAGAAATCACCATTTCATGAATTGGAACTGGTGAGGAACAGTTGGCCACCGGAACTACTCCATAACAAGAATTACACAATCGAAGCAAATTTAAAATCAAGGCATTCGGTTCATATTTGGCCTACGTAAATACGATCATGTTTCTTATTTTCGATCACACCTCAAGTGGCTCCCAATCCGCCTTCGCTGAAATTCTCATATACTTCACCTCCTCTACGGCATTCTTTTTAGTCCTGCAACTCCTTGCTACCTCAAAGAGCGATTTACCTATGTCACCTCTGTTCGATGCTCTCAAAACTTTCTCCTTACTGTCCCCTTTTCCAACTCTAAATTCTATGTATACTCTTTTACTGTTCAGGCTATTCGGCTGTGGAACTCCCTACCAATAAACCTAAGGCGTGCCAAATCCTTACCTATCTTCAGATCCTTACTTAAGGAGCACTTTTTACTATCTTGTACATAACATTATAGCCTGCTTATATATTTAAAAGTATATTGTTTTATCTATGTGTGTTTGAATAAAATAAAATAAAATAAAATGAATATTGTATATTAGGTTGTTTTTATATTACTTCTAGCTGTTGCCCGTGACTCCGTCTGCGAAGAATAGGGGTATAAAAAATAGCCTACGACCTATTCTCAGACCTGCCAAATATGGACAAAAACGTTTCATAAAAATCGGTCAAGCACTTTCGGAGGAGTTTGGTAACAAACACCGTGACACGAGATTTTTATATATTAGATTTATTTTTATATATTTGCACCACCTTCTGTAATATATTCCTTGTTGTCATTCTTTTGTAAAAAGGTTGCCTGGAAGAGATCGCTCCGAAGCGATAAGGCCGCCTATTGCTTACCTTATATTTTTTTCTATGTACATACTTGTTTTTCTATGCCTCAGCACGAGCCAGCAGGAGTGATAGAACCCCAATAGATGTATTGTAAGTACATAGTTAGTTAGGTTGACGATTAGGCCCATTGTCTTTTACAAAATATTGCTTTTCCCGACTCAGAGACGTTGCTCGTTAAGGAATACTTCTGATGCTTCACCGTCAGTTCCACTTCGCCATATTTTACGCATTTCGACGAGCTCACTATTGGATTTTGTAATCACCTAGCGACATAATGTTTGTTTATTCTGTCAGTCAAGCAATTGTGAAAAATACGTGTCTAATTGTATGTGATTTTATATTGTGTTTTAACTTGATTATAAAGCTTATTTGGATTATAAAGCTTGTTCATTACTCTTCTGAAACCACCACCTTCAACTCTCACATTGCTTAATCTAATATACAAAAATCTCGTGTCACGGTGTTTGTCACCAAACTCCTCCGAAATGGCTCGACTGATTCTCATGAAATTTTGTGTGCACATTGGGTAGGTATGAGAATCGGCCAACATCTATTTTTCATACCCCTAAATGTTAGGAATGGTTTACCCCTTAATTTTTTCTAATAAATCGATGAACGCCGGCTGCATACACGAAAAAGGATGACGCAATGTAGTACATGAGCGGCTTAGGCCAGTTGCAAGAGAGAGGCGAACGCGTTGCAAGAGGATGTATGAGGATGGGTTTAATTTTTTTTTTGCCTCTACTCTAAGGCGGAACAATGATCGCCGGGTCAGCTAGTAACTACTTTAAAATAATCGAATCGCAACCCGTGCAATTCTTGTTATGGAGTAGTTCCGGTGGCCAACTGTTCCTCACCAGTTCCAATTCATGAAATGGTGATTTCTAAGTGAACATTCACAAGTTATTTTCATGGTTTTTCCGAGTAGATTTTTTTTTCATTTTAATAATACTTTTGACGTTTTTTTTTCTTAAATCTATGTTTTCCATAATTTAATGAACTAGGTACCTATACAAGTTTTCAATGTAATCAAATTTAAATTTAGTCCTAAAATTGTACTTATTGCATTTCTTCATCACGGACTAAATCGGTCTTAAAATCCAAGCCGGCCACAGAAACGGTCTTAAAATAAGTAAGCGGTTTATTCAGAGGGCCTATTATCACATGTATTAATTTGGTACGGTAGCTCAGAAATGTAAATTTATAAATGTCAAAATGGCAGGGTTTCATCTGGTCTTAAAATTGTGTTCGGCCATTTTGGACGGTCTTACTATGACGTTTCGTAATGGCACAAAACTGTATAACATGACAGTAGTGAAACGGTGCGGTTGCCTCGAAATGTACATTTAAGTAAAAGTAGCGATTTTTGACTTTATACTTTATATAGCTACGGCGGGTTAGGATTTGTAAGACTTTGGTTTTAGTGCATAAAATGGCGAAATCTATGAGAATTTCACACAGACGAACGGTTATTTTTTTGGTAATTTGAATGTTCTACGGGCGACTGAACTATTAACGGATATATACTCTATTCAGAGCAATCTCATCTTTGTAACAGTAGCTGTTGCAGATACTTGATACTTGGCTGAGAATCATTTTATTGAATCATAGAAGTGCAATGAGAAGAGAAACTTAGAATCTCCTGCGGGATAGAGAACAGGAGTAGGTACTCCATAAATTTTATCTCTGCGCGGACGAAGTCGCGAGCAAAAGCTAGTAAAGTAGTAGTAAATGTGAAATCAATTTCTTTAAAGTATTTAACCAATGAACAAAAAAGCATTAAAATAAAACCAGAATTACAATGTCGTATTCGAAATAAAATGTCAGCAAAATTGGTTAGTAACAAAAGAAAACTCCTAAAAACTATGTTAGTACAGCACTAAACAAACAATATACTTACACTAAGTTTATTCTAAAATTATTAATAATTAAATTAAGCTTGTTGCCTCAAAAATCCCTCCCCGCGACGAACTGGAATCAAATGTCCCCATTACGCTCGCAGCATTGCCTCTCTGGATGGCTATGGAGATCTGCTGAACAAGCCACGATCCTGAACGAGGATCACACCCACGATATCTTAAACGACGACCCAAGTCACCAAAAATCTCCCGCGCCTCGAAGCCCCACGGCCCAGCCATCTCAACCGCGACGGGAACGAAGTCATAAGTCGCCTCCAACTCGGAATACTTCGAGTGCTTAAGCAGCGCAGCAGACTCGGCCGCTGAGCCCGCCGGCCTCGAGGATTGTCTAATGTGAGACGCGGCAAAGGTACTAACACACGTTGTCACGTAAAGACAACGGCCCTTACGCCAAGGGACTAACGTAAGCTCGTTAGGTCTCTTTCCGCCTGACCGGCATAATCCAGGTGGCTCCAAAACACACGGGACACTAGCTGACACCATGGCTCCACGAACAATCTCATTAATTGAATTGTGCCTCGGAAACCTTCCAACCAACCAATCAATCAATTCGATTACCAGAAGTGGGTCAAAATTCACGAGACCTTACAAATGAAAGCACCGACAAACAAACATACAAATTATAACAAAAGCAGCCGTAATTAAAATAATGGCCAGCAACAAAGCCGAGGTGGTTATACGGATCTAAACGTAGCGGGCACGGGTTCACCTATACTTAAAAAAAACCCGTGTACTGAGGTCAATAAATTAGATACATTGTAGGTACTAAAGCAAAGACAAAGCGTTGAATGCTTCGAATGCAAGTCTCAACTAATCTAACTTTCAAATTCGCTTAGGAGTTGGACAGAGTCAAACCGTTTATTGGGAATAGTTTCCTTTAATGCCAGTCTCGTGACTACACTAATTATTCGTACACTAACCCAATCTGCATGTTGATATTCAAGTAACTTAACTACTACATGTACCGTAACTTTTCCTGTCTTTCAAGAAATGTATAAGCGAGACGAAGTAAAAAGTTAAAAGAAATTAACAGATGCTTTTTGCTGACTGTGCTTTTTGTTGATTGTACTTGCGTTGTCATCTAAACTAGATATGTAACAAATTTCTAAACGATCCGATTACTAGTGAGTGGAATCCTACTTGCCAGATTTGACCCGAACATTATTGCAAAGTAAATTAAAGCCTGTTCTATAGAAAATAAGATTATTTTTTACGAGTCATTTAGGTACGTGGCTCGGAACGTATCTACAGTCGGTTTTTAGGGTTCCGTTCCCACAGAGAGCTAACGGGATCCTATTACTGAGACTCCGCTGTCTCTCTGTCAATCTGTACGTCCGTACGTCTGCCACAAGGCTCTATCTCTTGAACCGTAACGACTAGACACGTGAAATTTTCACAGATCATGTATTACTGTGGCCGCTTTAACAAATACTAAAAACAAAATAAAATTAAAAATTAAAGAGGGTCGTCATAACTACAAGAAACGTGTTTATCCGGCGTCTTAAACTCAATCTTTATAAGTTTTTTATTGAAATATTTTTTAATAATACATTATGATACAAGTGTGCTACGTTTGTCATTACACATGAGGCATTATTGTAAGCGCGAGCCGTCAGGCGAGCGCGATAAAGAAGCCGAAGTGTGTAATGATCAATGCACACGAGTTGCATACGACGTTTTTCAACACAATTGCGAGGAAAAAAACAAACTTGTATTGTTAGTAACTTTTGTAATTTTTACAAGGAACATTTCACCGTGGGTTTATACATCCTTGGTTGTAATATTTATTGAGCTCCTGACGTCTAAACGCACCAGTAATACCGAATATTAACGCAACCTGCAAAGATCATTTGATATATTAATAAAGTTGAGTTAAGTATATTAGTAAAGTTGTAGGAACGTATTGCCATAGTACTTAACGCAATTATAGAGCTGATTACATAAATTTACATTTTTAATGTTCAACTGACCTTTGTTATCAAGTACTAGTCACTTTTTTTTAATTTGAGCAAAAGTTTATGTCTAAGAACATTGAATATTTTCACGAATATTAAATTATTTTAGGGTTAAGATGACAAATAAACATTTTATTTCATCAAATTGTATATTTATAAACACAAATTAACTTAATTATCGTATTTACGAACATTAAATTTATAGTTTATTTTATTTTTTATATTGCTGCTGCTCTGGCTGAACAGCCGTTTTTCCAGTGCCTTTATTGAACCTGCCCCTATACTACGAAGCGCGAAATTCGAACTTCGTTTCATGCCGTTCCGCTCACGCTAATGGTATTTATAACGAGAGTGAGAGAGACCACACGATCCGAACTTCGAACTTCGAATTTCGTAGTAACCCCCCTGCGCGCGCATCGAAAGTGCGGCGCGCGAAAAAAACAAAACTAGTGTGTCATTTTACGTAAATATTTGGTAAAGTTGCTGCTGTGTGGTTAATTACTATCAAAAACATCTACTTCAAATAGTGAAGACGAGCAAAATATTAATTCAACCCCGCCGGAAATACTTATCGAGGCACGAACGCGAGTGATAGCATAAACTGGCAAATAAATACAAGCCCAGCTCGTTGTATCCATGTTGAAAAGCACAGTAAAGACCAAGAATGAAGTTGGTAAACATATAATACTTAGTAACTTGACGGCATTTCTAAAGAGACATCCTGGCAGATCTATTGGTCGAAAGTCAAAGGTGTCGTCACCAACCGATGTTGAAAAGTTTTTAAAAGAAGCTCCGGGGTTTACTAATGTTTCGCAAATTATGTTTCACAAACTGATTCATTTGGCAAATGTTTCATTTCCCAAATGTTTATTTTTTCTGAAACTGTAAACTTTTCAGAATTGTTATAATACAAACCTAACCTAACCTAACCTAATCTACAGAATAGTCCTGAAATATATCCTGAACAGTTTACAGTTTCAGAAAAAATAAACATTTGGGAAATTAAACATTTGCCAAATGAATCAGTTTGGGAAACGTAATTTGCCAAACGAAAGTACACCATTGGAACGGTCGTGGTCACGAGTAGATAGAAGTGTACAGGTGTCGCGTTCGTTAGGCCGCACGACTTTTTCGGACTACCCGTGAACGAAAATTACAAAAGTTTCAAAATATAGTAAAAGAGTTTAAAAAATTGCTGCCGAGGAAAGAGTTCCGTAAAAAAAATGTAAGTTATAAAACTTTTCAAGTTGTACGTCTTGTCATGCCCATAAATAAATCTGTTTCCATTTTTTTAGAAAAGAAAGTTTTTTTCTGTACTTCACGCATTAAAAGAGACATCACTAATTTTAGAAGAGAAAATAGTGATGACAAAATGCACGCAATTGAAATGCAAATGTAGTTGAAACGTTTCTATTTCACTACGTGACCTTCATAAAGAAAGGTAATTGGCATCCAGCTGCAACGTGCGTCAACAGTTGCTATCAAATAAACACGTCTTTCACTAGGCAAATTAAGCTGGGTCCACATTTGTATCGTTCTGTCGATCACGATCATGCATATCGTATCGAGGTCGCGTATCATATCTGTGGACTTTGGGCATACTGTATCACTAAGCACGGCATCGAGTTTGGTTGCCATAAGTCAGGATTTGTCCTGACATGTGATGATTTTTGACCAGGCTTGGCAAGAATCGAATCCAACATTATTCTTTTATTACTCGAAAAAGCAATGACGATTTCCGGCCTCTAAACGTTATCCGCAATCTTGGATCCAAAAAATAATGTCAAATTCGTACCTACTCAACTGTGCCAAATTAGTCAAAAATTACACCAAAAAGGTACTGATCGATACTGGTAGATCTACCTATTTTTCATTTTCAATTCTAGCTATTTGTACTAATTTTTGCATTCTGTTCTACCATTTTACCAAAATTGTATGTGTGTTATCACACATCGCCTTTGACGATCGGGGAAAAATCTACTCGAAACGGATCGCGGCGTATCACGTATCAAACGCCGCGATCCGTTTCGAGTAGATTTAACGCCGTATCATGATAAAGTATCAAAACACGTCCACACTTAACGATCTTGATACGCGTATCTGATCACACGTGTTAATAAATAATAACCGCGTATCAACATGGATCGCAAGCGATCTGCTACGGCGCGTAGCATGATCGCGATCTGTTTGCGTCCACACTCACCATCATGATACGCGTCGATGCTACGCGACGGCCAAATGATACAAATGTGGATCCAGCTTTTAATGAAGTAAAATTTCTAAATAAAGAAACAAATTACAACGCAATCAGTTGTGGTAGATAATTATGTCAGATGAAACCCCACCATTAGGTAAGTTTTTACACAAATTTGACCTTATTTTTGCTACATTTTTATAAATTATATTAAACTCTGAACAATGAACAATTAATTAAGCATTGTGAACTCTTTCCGAGCTCCTAATCAGGGTTCGGTCGAGTGCGTCTTAAAAGCTGTCGAAAATTAATTTGTCACATTTAGGTCGGCGGGCACGAAGAAGCTCATTGATTGGGACCAACTTCCCGCGATTGACGTAGGTACGAAGATTCCCTATAAGGCTCCAAACACCAAAAATTTGGTAGCCCCATTTATTAGAGAGGGCGGAAAAAGTTTAGCGGCGGACATTGACATCGGCAAAATCTGAAAAATAATATGTTTTCGATAGAAGCCTTCAAAAGTTGCAATCATGTAGGGCAAACCAGTATAAAGACTCGGAAACTACCTACTTCCTACTTAATGTTTTATTGAGAACGTGATATTGCTACGTGATTTATAAATAGCAGCTTTTGGACGCGTATTTTTAATATAGGTTATGAATTATCTTGCGATAGCAATATGTAGGTACATGACCCTGTACAAATATCAAGTGTTATTTATAAAACATCTCTGGTATTTCAGAAAAGAGAACACATTAGCGTCGCGCTCGCGAGAGGTTGTTCATCCTGAACTTGAGTGCATTGTGGTGAAGAAAGGTGGATTGTGTGGGAACAAAAGTGACAGACATCAGTGTCATGTGCATTGTATACCGCTTTTTAGGGTTCCGTAGCCAAATGGCAAAAAACGGAACCCTTATAGATTCGTCATGTCTGTCTGTCTGTCAGTCTGTCTGTCCGTCCATATGCCACAGCCACTTTTTTCTGTAACTATGCTGTTGAAACTTGGTAAGTAGATGTATTCTGTGAACCGCATTAAGATTTTCATACAAAAATAGAAAAAAAATAATAAATTTTGGGGGTTCCCCATACTTAGAACTGAAACTCGAAATTTTTTTTTTCATTAAACCCACACGTATGGGGTATCTATGGATAGGTCTTCAAAAGTGATATTGAGGTTTCTAATATCTTTTTTTTCTAAACTGAATAGTTTGCGCGAGAGACACTTCCAAAGTGGTAAAATGTGTGTCCCCCCCTGTAACTTCTAAAATAAGAGAATGATAAAACTAAAAAAAATATATGATGTACATTACCATGTAAACTTCCACCAAAAATTGGTTTGAACGAGATCTTTCTTTAATACGTCATGAATCGTAAACCACAATTTTTTATAGATAATGGTACGGAAGCCTTCGTGCGCGAGTCCGACTCACACTTGGCCGGTTTTTTCATCTAATCGAAGAAAACTAAGGCTACACGAGTCAGCGAACTCCAACATCTCTGTATCAGTGGTCAGTATTGATAATAACTGGACTCATCGGCACAACAACTGACGGTTACGAAACAATGGTTGATTAAACAGCGAGCTTTTTAAATGTAATTTCAGTATTAAACAGGTTTCCTTCTTCTTATACGATGATTTTACTACTAATGTTCATGTATTTACATTTATTATTGCTCTGTTTGGTAACATCACACATGTCAATGTATTAAGTATTCTGGGGCATCATCGAGGTTCCTTCTGAGAAATAAGTTTGTAATAAAACACTACCGTATTTATTGTGAATATTTCTCACTGATCGATCACCGATAGTGACCCGTATCCAAGTACGCTGGCGCGTGTTAGCGACACAATAGCACACGAGCGGGTAACTTAAGTATTGTATATTCTGCATAAAATGCATCTACTTCTTTAATACAGCGAGTAAACAAGTGAACACGGACAGGAATCGACATCCGTGCGTCATAGGGTGCACGTGCAAGTATTGTGAAACTTCTAAGAGGTATTTGTACGTATAAAAGGAGCAGGCATTATAAAACGACCTTTATGTAAAGATGTTCCTAATGGCCGTAGACATACACGTGGAGACACATAACTTAATTTCAATATATTATGTTGGTGCTCCCCATTAGTGGTATATAATGAATATTTTCATTGGACAACTTGCAAGGTGAGACAAGAAGGTGTAACTTTGGTACGTCTTCAGTAGCAATATGTCAAAGTTATTGTACACACCTTTTGCTACATTGAAATCAATAAAGTCACAAAAAAATTTAGGCAACCTGGTGGGCATCGAATGGTTATAGATAGCTGAAAAACTTAAGTAAATGACCTGTTGTATGTAGTAGTGCACAGAATTGATATGGCGCTTAAGTATTTTTTTAAATTTGGAACGTCAATTGGTTTACACGGACACGTTACTACTACATGCAACAGGTCCTTTATTTAAGTTTTTCACATACATAAGACGCTATGCCACTGTACCCCGTTTCACGTTTTACCTAAGTGTACAGTAAATTGTTGCGTAGAAATTTATGTAAATAGATGGTGTTATTTAGCTGCAAGCATTTGGAAAGGGGTTAAACTCGAGGTCAGTTTCTATTCAAGTTCTTTAAATTACAAGATTGAATGATTCAAGCGTTAATTTGCAGAGATCCATATAACCTATTCAAGCAAGAATAAGGTAAAAGCTAAAAGGTTATATATAGTTCATAGACCAAATAGGACAAAGGTCGGCTTAATTGTCGTGAGGTATAACGATATGAACTAGTCGAAGCGTTCCCGACTTGCGTTAGTTGAGTCGTTTAATTTTAGTTATTATTATTATTAATAAAGGTATGCTAATTGAAAAATAAAAAATAAAAACCAGCCAAGTGCGAAACGGACTCGCGCACCGAGGGTTCCGTACAAATTTTTGGGCATGTCAAAATATACGCCGTAAACAGCCGTAACTATAATAATCCAGTGTTAGTAGAACGCGGCTTCTAAGTAAAATGTTCGCAGTGTGAGATCTTTTTATATTGGTTAGTAAGGACCCCCCTTAATATTTAATGTAAATAAAAACTTACACACTAAACTTAAACTTAAACTTACTTTTTGGTTTTTGTTTAATGTTTTCGCAATTATTCCTTTATTTGTGCTATAAGACGTTACTTCGTACCAAATTTCAAGATTCTGAGTTCAAGGGAAGTACCCTGTAGGTTTTGATTTCCTTGCGAGTGTCGAAGCGGCATAAACGGCTGTACCTATCTTTTGATTGCGTTGCCTTAGCAGTTTGATTTTTTTCACAGCTCCAAGGTACAGTAGACCTGAGTACTTGATATGAATTTCATCTTAATACCTCCACGCGTTCCTGAGAAAAAGGGTCTTGACAGACAGACAGACGGACAACAAAGTGATCCTATAAGGGTTCCGTTTTTTCCTTTTGAGGTACGGAACCCTAAAAATGTCTTTACTAAGTACTTATACTTAGTTGTTATTCCAGGGTCCTCATCACAATGAACGTTTTGAATATTTGTGTATTTCCTAGTACACTTTTCCGCGGAATAAGTAGTCAAAGTATTGAGTCATTGAATAGAGATTCCAACGAATCGAGAACCGCTGTCAATTTTAAAGTCTTCTCTTTCACTAATCAAAGTTTAAGTATTTCAAGGCTGTCACCACTTACAAACCGCGAGATTTTTTGATTATTTTTGCCTTGCATTACATATCTTGTCGCAGACTTATACTTATAGGTACTTATAAATAACGTCCTCGACATACAATTTCATATAATTTTTAAAACCAATATTCAAGACTAAACCTGCAAATAGAAAGTGTGAAGGTAATCAATTTATTTTATTTGAATAAAGAGAGAATAGAGTGAGAGGGGCCCACGGACCGAAAGAAACGCAATGTAGGTATCAAGATGTAGCGATGACCTGGCTAAGGTTGCGGGAACGCGTTGGATGCGTATGGCGCAGAACCGATCTGTTTGGCGAGCCTTGGGGGACGCTTATGTTCAGCTTGGACGTCTTTCGGTTGAAATGATGATGGAAAAGAGAAATGTAACAAAAAAATGAATATAAATATTTTATTTTAATCTTTATTTTAAGGAACTTTGATCAGGTAAATTGAACATGTCAGTTCCAATATAAAATATTAAAATGAAAAACTAAATACTTACGGCTTATCAATATTATTAGATAAATCCAAGACTTGAAATATATTCTCATTAAATAAAGCGATGAGGATGGTCCGTATAAACAAAAAAAAACATAAGTTTTTGTAAAAAAAAACATTTTTGATAGGAACTTTTTTGCTGACTCTATTTGCATTGGCATCCAAACAATACTCGTATTAAAGGGTCTGGGTGATATTCGATATTGAAGTTTTGAACACAAGTTAGATAAGAACATTCACAAGTTAAATAAAAGCTTGTAATAAATAAGATAGACGAGTTTAAGAAAAACCTTTGAATACAGTACTTAACAATTCAATGTCCTAAAAATAATTAATAAACGAGTTCTCCTTCATTTACATGTACACAGGTCGATGTTAAACGTAAAAGCACCCACTCGTCGAAATTAGGAGCAACTCATTAGAAAGTATGTTAAAATTTAAAACGACGGGATCCTTGGGCTTTTGCGTATTAATTTGGTAGAGCCTTCAGATTTATTTATAGGCCTGGCTCTTGAAGCTGCTATTTCCAGGGTTGGTGCTCATTGACGGCAGCCCATCGATCCGGGGGGCGGGGTCCGGGGCTGCAGCACCAGCTTTGACCTAGTTCACACGCTCAATGAAACAAGGGTATGAGTAGAAGCAGCCAAAACCAAAGCTGTATCTTCAAAATTTTTAAATCCAAAAATTGTGAAGGTTATTGAATATTATGGGATGTACACAATATGGAGTAGGTAGTGTGAAAGTAAATTAATTGATTATGATTTAGCTATGCTGACCAACAAAATTGTTATATCGTTCTAATGAGTGTAGGTTGTCAACAGGGTGATCCCCTTGTGTCTGCAATTTTTGGGTTTGGCTATATACAGACCTATTCTGATAATTAAAATTTTAAATCCTAAATTCAACGTTTGGTATTTGGACGACGGAATCCTAGGAGGTGATGTGGATACGTGTGGTAACATTGTCATTGTGATCTGAAATTGAGCTTTTCGGTGAAAGAAAACATTGTAAAGAAACTTGCATACACATATGAAGCAGTTCAATGGTGTGTGCGAAGTTCCCAATCAGCACTGGGCCCGCATAAAAACTAGAGCCCAAGTCCTTTTATACTGAGAGAACGCCTGCCCTCAGCATTCGAACGGAAATAGGCCGGAGATGATACAATATGAAAAAAAAAACAATCAAGGTAAAAATATTATAGTTCATTGATTTGGTCCTTCGCAAAGGCACGCTTGAATCAATCAACCATGATAAAATTGCACACTCCACGGCGCTCTCACTTCATGCGTTCTCTTGATACTGTTTGGTGCTTATTTGTGTCCATTTTTGCTGCTTCTACAGTGCTGTGTACCTCAAATCGCATTATGGAAACAAGAAAAACTTGTATAGGCACATTTTTAGTCATTTATTTTGGGGATTTCGGAACTCGATATAGCTCGATCATATCTCTGGAAAAATTCGTGTTTTCGTGTTTCAGCCATTTCGAGTTTTAGCTAATAGTATATTTTTTACACCCAGTAAAAAATTAATTTACTTGTAAACCTCAGCATTTTATTCAGTATACATTTTATATAATTTATACATAATAGAGCTCCTTAAAGTCGAGCACCGTGATTAGGCTACGAGGCTTTACCTAGTGGACTAACTAAAGTAAAGTCGGTTTACGGACGATAATTTTACGTGATAACGTCATAAGAAAACATTGATGAAAACCCCCCTTCACCCCCTCCTCCGCTCCCCCCCCGTCTTACGAATTTTCAATCAGGGTCACGTGTCCTGACGCGAGTTTAACATTTTTTTCACTTCTCATGCTCTTAAAATGTTACTTTAGTCTCTGCATATCGGGACTAAAGCTCTTTTTCGATCTCTAGGGATTAAAGAATTTTTTTTTAATTTACTTTGGCAACCCCTAAACTGCCAATCACGATGTTTGTGGATGGAGGATTATTGCCATTTTCAGTGACTGGGCATAGACAATTTTAAAGCTTTCCACAGACCGCAGCGCGCTGCGGACGCTCGGCTCCGAAGCGCTCCGTAGCGCCCGCTCCGTAGCGCTCCGTAGCGCCCTGCGCTTCGGTCTGTGGAAGCCTTTAGTGCGTGGAAATACCTAACCTCAAAATGACAACTGTATAAAAATATTTAAAAAATAATAATTTCGTGAAACACCATGAATAATTACGAATTTAATTATATTAAAGATGAATTCATTTTATTATGCATACTTAGTCCAATTAGCTATGAAATAATTTTCAAGTTTGAATCTGTTGGCTAAATATGCAAACATTTAAAGCGTCACTCAACAAATAAAAACCGCGGAACAAATTTAAATTGCTATTTGAATTCTGAACAGACGTCCATTGCTCGTATTGAGCAAATTTGTTTTATATAAGTAATATTGTAGATTAGTATACCTAAAACATCGTTTTTTTCCTCGCATTCAAAGTGAAAATTAGAGTGTTTAACGCGAGACTAAACTGCCATAATGACACGCGAATTATAGCCACCCTCGCTCTGCTCGGGTGGCTAAATATCTTTTGTCATTATGGCTTGTTTTAGTCCCTTGTACCCAAACGTTGTTGTTGTTTTGTTTTACCCATCCCAAAAAGTGCTCAACGCCGCTAAAGAAGTTTTCACTTCAATAAATAAATAGGTAAGCTTTTCTACGAGTAAAAATAGTTACTGATGATGAGATCTTTCGGATTCTGGGGGTCGAAGGCTAGCAAGAACCGACTCAAGGACGCAAATCATCGGAGGCAAGTCATTCAAGTCATTGCGCCCAGCTGTGAGTTAGTAAAAATACTAAAGCTAACCGAGTAAAATATCTTTTGCTAGAGATACTTATAATTTGTTTAAGTAGGTATTGAACAATTTTAACGAAATACAAGGCAACAGACTGGCCAGGTACGTAGCAGTTAGGTAGCGTTTATGTCACATGATAATTGAAGAACGAGTAAAAACGGGACCCTATTACTGAGACTTCGCTGTCCATCCGTCTGTCTGTTTGTCACCAGGCTGTATCTCATGAACCGTGATAGCCAGACAGTTGAAATTTTCACAGATCATCACACATTTCATTCATCACAGATATTTCGGTTGTCGCTATAACAACAAATACTAAAAAACAGTAAATGTTTAAGGGGGCTCCCATACAAAAAACGTCATTTTTTTTGCTCGTTTTTGCTCGATTTTGATAACGACAACAAGTAGACGTTTGAAATATTCACAGAATAATTAGTTATATAATATTTACTTTAAAAATAAATATTTAAATTAAAATAAAACAAATATTTAAGGGGGGCTCCCATACAACAAACGTGATTTTTTTACCGTTAATAATGATACGGGACCCTTCGTGCGCGAGTCCGACTTGCATTTGGCCGGTTTTTTTAAATTCTTTTTAGTTCTCTCTATATACAGAACTTTAATAATTTTTTCGATACGAGACACTAAAAAGAGTTTGTAAAATTATAATTCGCGGACTACTCGTAAAGTGCACGAGGAAAAAAATATTTTAGATCATTTTTAGTTCTGCGGAATTCTCTCTGATGTCTGATTTTCAGATCGCACAAAGTGATTTTTTCTGAAGCTCCTCCTCTGTAAAAGATGCAACTAAGCACATAGTATCGAGTTGAGGCTAACAGGAAAGCCTCATTGGTCTATTTTCAGAATATATCTATCACGTTACAATATTTTGGTCAAGAAAAACCCTAACATTTGGCAATAACAAAAGTGTAATATCGTTATTTCTGGCGAAACTTCAGCGTGGGAGCCTTTTTTAAAACGATTAAATGAGTAAAATTTCATAATTGGAGTTACATCCACATTTTCAGGCCGTGCAAGGACAAACGCGATATGACTGCAGCGGAGGCTAGGGTCGTCGGCCGCGCGCCCCAGTTTCCGTGCTGACGTCACGATACGCCTCCATGACGTCATGCTCGAGCCTCCGCGAGCCCATTCAAAACTAGATCACAGCTACCCCTGCACCGCACAGCCCTGCTACCTCCATACACAATTATAGCCGAGGTCGCAGGTACAGAAGTATCAGTGGAGGTCATTTCACTCAGTGTCCTTTCTACAGTTCTATAAGCGAAAGGTCACGGGGCAAAATAACAAAAATAAAAGCAGGCGCAGATTTTGATTTGTTTGCTCAGGGAAATGAAGTGCACTCGTTCGCGTTGATGCGGCCTTGCGACCACGGACGCGGTTCAAGGCTTCAGATATGTTTCCTGGTTGCTTTTACTACCTGTAAACTTTAAAAACTTTGCAATGAAACAATTTTTCAGTACGATAATGGCGCAGAATATTTCTATTTATATTTCTAAATGTACAATAATGTTAGCTTAGCACATTGACGTGCGATATGCGTCTACTGACGGAATAAATCCTCCTTATAATTTTTAAACAAGATTTTGTGCTGGCTGGCTGTACACGATTGACATTCTATTAGTCTAAGATCCGAACCTATATCGACCTTCACCGAGCTGATAATAGAATGAAACATATTTTATAATAAATTTGGTATATTAGAAAATATATTAAAAATGGGTTGGCTATAAAAGTCCTGGACAGACTATTTTTAATTATTTAAAGAAAATATATTTTTAATTATATGCTGCAATATCAAGAAATAAGAAAATTTTGTCCTGACTTAAATTAAAGTAGTACATATAAAACGTAGGTATAGAATGTGCAGCCGTTGGGTTGCCTATTATTTACCTGGACGAACTACTGGGATGCCAGGTATAAACAGGTATGTCGACGCCAGTTACTTTCACTTGATTGGATAATAGAAAAAAAAATATATATCATCATAATATAATTTCTTAATATCTTGATGTTGCAACATTTAATTAAAAATCATATTATTTTAAATAATTAAAAATAGTCTGTCCAAGATTTTTTTAACCAACCCATTTTTAATATATTTTCTAATTATACTAAATATATTATAAAATATGTTTCATTCTATTATCAGCTCGGTGAAGGTCGATGTAGGTTTGGATCTTCTACTATATCTACATAACCGTATGTACCAAATTCCAAGTCAATCCGATCACTAAAATTGGGTGAAATTCGACTTACAACAGTTAAATATAATAAGTTTTTTACATACGACATATGAGTATTATTTTGACCATAAGTGAGGTAAATCCTTAAAACTTGAGGTCAAGCAAACCAATTTTGGGTAAAAGTTTTAAGCGATTGAATAATTTCATAAGTATTTTTTTTTCTAAAAATAAATAATCAGCCCTTCTTAAGTTAAAAAGACATACTAAGTACCTGAATGTGTGATCGATCATACTTCGATATTGGCTATGATTTGTGTCTTGAAAGAGTTTCGAAGGAAACAGGTTCGTCCTCGTGAGAATTTGAGAGCGGCTGGTGTTTGACAACATTCTATTAAGCAAGGAGGCAACGGCCCGGCTTTCAAATCTGCACATGACATTATATATTATACGAAACATTGCAGGTAGCTATTTTCTTGACTGTCGATATCATACTAATAACGTATAGGGCTGAGGGCATTCATTCCACCTTCAAGTTCAACCTATTACCAGGTAGGTATGTAGTAGTAGGTAGGTAGGTACCCGGCCTACAAGCCTACCTGGTTTGCAAGTAACGACATGAAGTTTTTTGAAAAAAAAGAGAAGAGCCATAAGTTACATGCCTAAAAAACTTTGACTGAAGATAAGCGCCTCGACAATCCCCGGCTTCCAAATCAGTATGACTATGCAGCCACTATCTGAAGTCCTTCGTTGTCATCACTTTGCAATTTGACGCCTTTGAAGTTTTTTAATTGACTAACTAAATCCGTATTTCCAAATATATTTATTTGGACATACAACCCATGTAGGGCTCTTCGAAGCTAGAGTGGATAGGCTATCACTGAACTTATGACCTCATCTGCACTTTTCATCAAGTGAGATAGGAGTCAATCACGGGTCAGCTTTATGTATAAAAATTGTTAGTGATGTTTTTACATTTGTCTTTTAATTTAGAAACATGTACTTAGATTATCAAGGGCCCTAATTTTAGTCAAAATACTAACTTAGATCATTTCTATGGGATCCCTTGGTTTAGCATAATTTAATAAGTCATAGTGCATCATTCTTCAGAATCAACGATAGTCATACAGTGATTTATTTATAAAACAGTATTTTTTTCAGGACTTTTTTAAATGCCATGTTATAGAATGCAGTAGGTTAGGTTTGTTTTAGGGCCTACGCTAGCTGATGCGGATTACCCGGAACGGACGCCCGTCGTGCGCGCGTCTAATAAGAAATTGTATGAACAGCGCTAAGTGGCGCGGGCGCGTGCGACGGATTTTCGGTACATTTTAAATCCGCGTGCGGGCGCACGCGGCGGGCGTCCGCGTCAGCTAGCGTAGGCCCTTATAACAATTCCGAAAAAAATACTGTTTCAGAAATAAATCACTTTATGGCTAACGTTGATTATGAAGATTGATACATTAGTACCTGGGCGACCGAGCTCTGCTCGGGCTGAAACTCGGTACCAAGCGTTTTCCGGTTTCCCAGAGATAAGACCAAGCTAGATCAATTTTTCATCCCCGAAAACCCCCACATACAAATTTAATCGAAATCGTTGGAGCCGTTTTCGAGATCCTGATTATATATGTGCGAGGGAGGGGGGGCAAGGGAGGGGGTTCGGGGTTCCAAAGAGGGGATGAAAATTTCATTGATTTTGCCGTAGGATGCACCGTTTTCAAGATATTTGACAAAAACACCGGAGGTGGTGGAGGGGTGAGTCACGTTAAACTATCGTCCGTAAACCGACTTTACTGACAACCGGTTTTTCCTGTTCTGTGCTCCCAATAGGGAACGTGCACATAGACGGTGCTGCCAACTGGTGCCATAAGGGTTCCATCAATTTGAATGTTTTATCTTAATAATAATAATAATAAGCCCCTCACAAATCTAACTCCACGTCCGGCACGACCATCAGTGCCACGTGAGGGGCGGACATTGGCAGCTATATATTTAGCTTTACACTTTCCAATGGCTAACAGAGCACTAGTAACGTCGTAAGTATGGAAGCGGGACAAAAGAGAAGTATACTACCCCAGGCGGGTACCAGCAGAGGAGACGATGCTGGAGAATCCCGCCCCGAGCGCCGCGTCACGCGCAGCTCGGGCCGCTCCTCGTATTCTGGGGGGAGCAACGTACCGCGACCGAAATCAACTCGGCTAGCACATGCAGCCGATACCATTTCACGACCATCATCACCAATCTCATCGATCCATAGTATTTTCGAATCACCCAGCTCATCACCGCACCCCTTTGACACGCTAACAAGTTCCGATACAACATCTTTGTCTTCAATGCCAGTAGACGTTGTCCAGGAGGCAAACGCCATCAACCCTGGACCCGCTGCAGGCAACTCTCGTGCGCGAAAAAAGTGGACTAATGAAATGAATAAGTTTATCTGGCGCACTTATCTTTTAATCACAGAATTAGAAACAAAAACAAACGGCTATCTTGACACATTACACACACAGTTCAATGAGCATTTTCCAGAAATGAAGGTATCCAAGCAAAGAATTGGGGATCAACGAAGGGCCATTATAAGGAACAAGATGCTTTCGAAAGACATTTTTGACAATATAAGAGATGAAGTAGCTTTACAACTCTCCCACTCACCCACAAGCATTATTCAACAGTCGCAGACGTCAAATAACACACAGTCACGAACCCGGATGATATGGACGGACGAAATGAACGAAGCTATCATGAGGGCATATTACACGATCACAAAATTAGAGTCAAACACTACAGCATACCGCGGGCAGTTACACAAACACATAACAGAACAATTTCTAGATTTATCACATGTTTCAGAACAAAGAATAGCTGACCAAAGACGCACAATTATAGCAAACAACCGTTTATCAGACCAACAATTGCAAAAAATTCGAGATGAAGTACAACAACAACTTGATATCCAAGACGCTTCTACTACCCAAATCACCCACCCAGATGACAACAGCCAAGAACATAACTCTGCAACGGAAAACCCACAGACAGACTCTGACGCCCATAACGCGAATCCACAAGAAATGACTGAACCACCTGACGACACAAACAACGAATTTGCTAAAGACATATCAAAAACATTTGATATTACACTAGAAAGATTCAAAAGCACTGACCCAACACAGAGACCATACATACCAAAACAAAAAACCTCAAAAAAACTAAGTTACATTATTAACTACATCAACACAAAAATACTACCCAAATACATACCCGAGGAGGACAGTTACATCGTGACACAAACATTAATATATTGCTCAGCTTACACTACTGCTACTTGTAATGGCACAAAATTCAAGGAAACAAACCCAACCCCACAACAAAGAAACGATAGTAGACCAGCTTGGCAGAAGAGATTAGAGACTAAAATAAGTAATTTGAGAAAAGATATTGGAAGGTTAACACACTACATCCAGGGATTTAGGGGCTCACGACAAACAGCGTTTATCGAAGATATAAAGAAGAGACACCAGCAACACTCTCAACACGAGGAACCCAACACAACTAACGAACAATTTCTTGACACTCTGAAACAAAAACTGAATGCAGCGACAGCAAGACTCAAGAGGTACTTAAATTGCACACGTAGAAAGAAACAAAACACACAATTTAGAAACAACGAAAAACAATTCTATAGACAACTCACAACAGACACACAACACACGCACACACACAACACTTCGCAAACTGACTTTCCTGACGCTGAAAATTTTCATCAATATTGGTCAAATATATGGGGTAACCCAAGAGAGCATAATAAAACTGCTGAATGGATTTCTGCCGATGAACAGTTAATGAATGACGTACCACAGATGCAGTTCGAATATATACCAATAGACACATTTATCCGAGTTATTAAAAAATCACACAATTGGAAAGCACCAGGAACTGATCACATACACAACTTTTGGTATAAGAAACTTACTGCACTACACCCCACATTGCATAGACACATTAATGAATTCATACAATCACCAAGCACCATGCCCGAATTTATCACACAGGGAATCACTTACATGCTACCAAAAGATAACGACCGACTAAACCCCGCTAAATACCGACCGATAACTTGTCTGCAAACTATCTACAAAATACTCACGTCTTGTCTCACAGAACTCATATACCAACACGTCACAGAACACAATTTACTAGCAGAAGAACAGAAGGGTTGCCGCAAGAGCAGTCAAGGGTGCAAAGAACAGCTTATCATAGACTCTGTTGCGATGAAATCAGCGATAAAATATAAGCAAGACATTACCACTATGTATATAGACTACCGAAAAGCATTTGACTCCGTGCCCCACAGCTGGCTTATACACATACTACACCAATACAAAATTAACCCAACAATAATTACCTTTTTAAAAGACGCAATGCAACACTGGAAAACTAAACTTAAGTTAGTCGATTGTCCCACAACACCGCAAACTACAGATAATATATCCATTAAGCGGGGCATTTTTCAAGGCGATGCATTGAGCCCTCTTTGGTTTTGCCTCGCTCTTAACCCGCTTTCAAATCTACTGAACCGAAATGGCAACGGAGTTCCAATACCACATGACCAAACTCATTTGACGCTAACACATCTCATGTAGAGTCGGGGTAAAAAAAGGTTCGTCACTTTTGGACCTTAACTCGTTGACATAGAGTCGAAAAGTGACGAACCTTTTCTTACCCCGACTATACATGGATGATATAAAATTATACAGTACAGACATAGAGTCATTACATAAGCTCGCTGACATCACGCAAACATTCTCTAACGACATCTGTATGGAATTCGGCATTGACAAGTGCAAGACGTTATCTGTCCAACAGGGAGCTGTTGTGCAGAATGACTATGCGCTTGACAATGGCGAGCTCATCTTATCACTGGATGAAGACACTCCATATAAATATCTAGGATTCCAACAATCACAGCAGATTCACCAGACTGAAACTAAAACAAATCTAATAAAAAAATTTAAACATCGACTTAATGCACTTTTTCGGTCACAATTAAACTCTCGCAACATGATTAAAGCGGTCAACACCTACGCAATACCGATTCTCACATACAGCTTTGGCATAATAAACTGGTCGAAAACTGATCTCCAAAAGCTGCAACGCACCATCAGCAAGCTAATGACTTCACACCGTAAATATCATCCACGATCATGTGTACAGCGATTAACTCTGCCCCGAAACCAAGGCGGCAGAGGACTAATAGATATCATTAACTTACACAACAAACAGATTACAAACCTAAGACAGTTCTTTTACAGAAAAACACATGATTGCGTCCTACACTCAGCAGTCACACAAACCGACATACGACTCACCCCTCTGAACCTACATGACACAAGCAAACAACGCAATGAACATATTACGGACCCTAAACAAAAAATCAATGCATGGCAGCTTAAGTCTCTACATGGAAGACATTACAACGACCTGCAGCAACCACATGTCGACAACGTAGCGTCGAACGCATGGCTGTGTCGCGGTGAACTCTTCCCGGAAACTGAAGCTTTCTTAATGGCTATCCAAGATCAAGTAATAAACACCAAAAACTATCAAAAGTATATTATTCGCAGACCTGGATCAGATCACTGTCGACACTGTCACACTAGCCCAGAAACAATCCAACACATCACGGGCGCTTGCCGCTCCATAGCTCAGACTGACTACAAACATAGACATGACCAAGTAGCAGCAATAGTTCACCAGCACCTAGCATTCCAGTTCAAACTTATCACAGACAAAGTCCCATATTACAAATATCAGCCCCAGACAATTCTAGAAAATAGCGATTACAAGATATACTGGGACCGAACCATTATGACTGATAAGACGATTCACTGTAATAGACCAGACATCACAGTTTTAAACAAGAGTGAAAAGCTAGTATATTTAATTGACATTGCCATCTGCAACACACATAACCTACGAAACACTCACACAGAAAAAATAGCCAAATACACCGACCTCTCCATAGAAATTAAAACACAGTGGCAAGTAAGGACCGTAAAAACAATTCCCATCATACTCTCCACAACAGGCATCATACCGAAAACACTTCATACAAGCCTCCGGGCACTCAATATTCATCCTTCCACTTACACTCTCTTACAAAAAGCTGTCATCCTAAACACATGCCGCATAGTACGCAAGTTTCTTTCGATATAATTAAGTAGGTCAATATAAAATTTATTTTTTATATTAGTCGTATATAAATTCAAAAGCACTTGGCTTAGGCCCGTGCAATAATTTACCTCCTAGCCTAGGAGAGATAACAGAAAGTTAAAAACAACAATAATAATAATAATTATTATTATTCTTGATAAGTTTGTTTTACTGTCCGCATAGTGTCTCTTCTGTCGCATTAGTGCTGCCGCCTATAGTTACTGCACGTTCCCTATAATACTTTTTCTAACAAAAAAGTAACTTTTTCTCACAAAAAAGTAACTTTTTCTCACAAAAGAAGAAACTTGACGTTTTCTCATGAAAAATAAACTTAAAAAAAAAAACTAAAAATCTTGAAAAAAAACGTGGAATCGAACCGAGGTCGGCTGGTTCCGCGACCACCCGATTTCTAATGTGCCATTATGATCTACTAGAAGTCGGCGAAATTTAGCTTTATATTCTAATGCAAACAAAAATAGCCGGAAAACACGAGCAAAAGCGATTTTCTGAATATGAAACATAGCTAGATCAGTTTTTCATCCCCGAAAACCCCCACATACCAAATTTCATCGAAATCGTTGGAGCCGTTTCCGAGATCCTGATTATATATATATACATATATACAAGAATTGCTCGTTTAAAGGTATTAGATAACTTGTTAAATTATGCGAAACCAATAGATACCCCATTTTATACAAATTATCTAAAATTATTAAAATAAAACACGAAACTACGTAATTGCATTACAATGTATTTTAACTACAATGTTTTGATAAAACTAATGTATTCTCTTGAATGTGGGTGGATGCTTTAATAACGTTAAATATAATTAGAATTTAAGTAGTTTACTTTAGCAGTTGTATGAACTGGATGTCCATCCGTGGGAATCCTGATTGCCTTGACATGGATTGGCGGGGTCGTGCTCTTTAGAGCGGAGAGTTTCAGCTAACATTTACATGCATTTTACTGGCTTTAAAATGTTAGATCGTCGTGCCAGCCCATAAGTCTGATGCCCTTTGAAAGTTTAGGTTCTCATCTTTGTTGTTTTCCTTGTTTTGTTACACAAGGTTGCCTCTTATTTATATTTTTACGGAATGTTTTCTCTTGAATATTGATGAAATAGTTACGTTGGATGTTTTTATTAAAGACAAAACCCAAAGGAGAGTTTTCGTCGCTTTCGTCTTTCATTTTGTAAGTTGGTTTCATGGATATAGGTTAACCGTCGCAGGCTGTTGTGCACAGATCTACGTGAGATAGAACATTTTCGTAAATGGGAAAAAGAAGAAGACAAATCTTCGTACACAGTTCGTTAATCTTCCACACGAGCAATGAACCGCGCATCTGGGTCGAGGAAGCTCAAAAAGCCTTCGTTTCTTATATCATCAAGTACTGATACCGGTCTCAAGCAAGCATGTTAGTGTAGACCAAATGTAGTGCGTAGAAAACAGTACCCTGATTGCAAGAACGGTTTTTAAGCCGTGATTAGATAACACACATTGACTATTTACGGATTGCTTAACCTAAAAACTAATTTACTTACATATATATGGACCCATTATACACAATAACAGTAACGAGGAACCCCCATAGTGTAATGGGAAGCAGTGGCCCTTGACCCCGGGAAGTATGTCTTGAATATGTGATGATTTAAAATGATAGAAAATTTTGCAGAGCGTCATAAATGATGAAGCAAGGAAGGTAAACTTTAAGTGTGTAGGCCAAAACAAGAGTAAACTAGTTGTTGACCGTGACCCCATCTGCGAAGAATTCGTTTTTGTTCTATTCTGCGGGAGCTATGCACATTTCCGCAATAAAAAAAAACCTAATCTTTGTCAGGCTATCTAGTTATCTCCATACCAAATGGCATCTAAATCGGGTTAGAGGTTTAAGCGTGAAGAGGTAACAGACAGCCAGCCAGAGTTACTTTCGTACTTATAATCCACTAGCTGATGCCCGCGGCTTCGCGGCTCAAGTAGATTAAAACGTGTTTTCCCGTGGGAATGACAAAATTTTCCGCCGTAAAAGTAGCCTAAATATGATCATCACCGATCGTCCCATCAGATGACACGCTTGCTCGTTTGCCTCCCTCTCATAAAAAAAACTAATTTTTTTGTAAATATTTAATTTTATCACCAACATTAAAATGTCTTAAAATACTTATAATGTTATACCTATACATCTCTGCGAAATTTTAACAAAAGCAATTATTTTTTCCCATATAACAATGTTAATTGCCACCGTTGATATGTTAAGAAAACAGTCCTGACTGACCGGGCTGACTGAAAAGGTTTAGAAAGCAGACTTTTCCCATAGAAGTTATACGAGGCCGAAAAGAATACATCTTTTTTTTTTAAATTTACGCAGAAAAGTTCGAAATTTGCACAAAAAAGAAAGTTACGCAAAAAGGGGGAAGCCGGTGGCGTAAGCTATTCTCACTAAGTGAGGGTTACGACCTAGCCCCACTTGTTATCTGGAAGATCTCATATCACCTTGTAATAAAAGGGTGAAACTGTATAAGTTATATAAACTTATATATAAACTATATAAGTTTCAACCTTTGACTTACCTCTTAACCTTTTAATACCTACACGAGTGATAGAACGTTAAATGCGATATTAGATAACAAAATCACTGGAACCCATGTTAGATAGAACACAGTCTTATTAAACGGAGATTCTGTTTACAGTGATGAATTAAAAACATATCAAAAACCGTCTTAAATTTTAACTTTTTCATATTTGACTTGTACTGTATCATCATCATCTGTCTATATACGGCCAAGCGGGCACAGGCCACTTCTCAGTGGGAGAGTTTGGGCTGAAGTTCTCACGCGGGCCCAGTGAGGACTGAGAACTTCACACACAATATTGAATTTCTTCGCAGATGTGTGCTGGTGTCCTCACGTTGATTACCTTCACCATAAAGCTCATGGCTAATGGCAAATTTCAAATGTAATTTCACACATAAACCCCCAAAAATTTGGGCTTAAACCCACGACCCTCTGCTTGTCAAACTACTAGGCTACCACGACTTACTGACTTTTGGATTTACTGATTACACAATATTTTTTAGTTACTACGTAGCATTTTTTAATATATCCAGGTATACATACATATATGCATGTTTATTATTTAAAAACGTTCACAAAATTCTTTTGAATACCAAATGTTGATACAGCTTGTAATAATATCCATTGTTCGACATAAGTTTATCTCAAAGACCGACTCAACGCAATCAACGGCCAGGGACAATTGCATCCAAGCTCGATCAGCCATTGCTAATAAATAATTATGTCGGCAATCAAAGTTATTGCTTGGTTGCCCTTTTCCTCATCACCTTCAAGTTTATGTACGAGCTGCAGTGCAAAACTTAAAGGAAAAGATACACAAATCCTTACCACGGACGTTGCCAAGCTGTGTAACTTTAATCTAAACTATCAGATAGCAATACGAAATTAAAATCTCAAACGAAAACGTTTTGGATAGAGGTGGAGTGAGTCGTTATGATAAAATTCCACCCGCCCCTATTATTTTTAGTTTACAATTCCTAAACAATATTCGTTATTGAGATTTTTGGATTTCTTGACCGCTGATAAATCCGAGACTTCTTCAGATGCCTCAAAATTAAGGCAGTGGTACTGAATGAAAGTCAAGATAATGCATAACATCTAAGCGCAGCCGGCACTAAACTTAATAATTAATACACATATTAATCTTAAATTTCACACCCGTAATCGGTATAATATTATACATATACTAGCTGACCCCGCAAACGTTGTTTTGTCATAATGTACCTATAGGGGTATAAAAAATTTGAATCGCAAAAGTAATGTCGTAGTACGAAATAGCGATGCAGTTTTCGTATTAAGAGAGCGTGGTAGCTCCCCTGATCTTAATCTCAATATCGGTAGAATTTCCAAGAGTGTCTTTGCACGCAGTCTTAGCAGTGCAGGGTTAAAGGAAATTACCCATATTATTTTTCTACGTAAGTTCGATTAAATCTCCGGCATTAATCTTCCAAGGATTTCTTTTTATTGTTTGAAAAGTCAAGGTTCTCTTAGATAATCGGTTTATCAATGAAGCATATTAACATACTTAATGATGCCTGCGACTTCGTCTCCGGCTGAATTTTTTTTTTTCATATTTAAAAACTTTGTTTAGACGACCAGATGGAATATAGTCAACGGCCGCTAAGATGTAGGTACAGTAAAATTACATAAAGTTTACCACTGACAGAAGGTTTGCCTTCATTTCATATTCAACTTTAACGACCTACAAATAAAGCCAATTTTAGAATACTGTTACCCACGTTTGCAGATTTTGTAATAGCTACTTTATTCGTATGGTGTTAAAGTTGGAAATGAAATGAAGGCAAGCCATCTGTCAGTGGTAAACTAAAAGTAAACGTATTGTAAATCCTGACACATTGCACAACTATAAAGTTTCTGAATAATTGAAAATGTGACCCAAATGAATAGGAAATGAATGCTATACTTACTGTTCTGTCACGCGCAAAAATTATGTATAGCATTTATTTTTGTATGGTTGACATTTTTTTTTGTCTTTGGCTTTCACCCTTGCTATTTTAGCAAGGCGTATTTTGCCAATGTCCACGTAAAGACATGACACACATGACGAGACTGTTCGGTTTAAGAAATTTTGATTTTGGGGAAGGAATAGACAGGGGACCTGTATGGTTGACATTGTCAATATTCAGAAACTTTACTTCTTAGCGGCCGTCCGTTGTCTATAGTGGTTAGAGAATCTGACTACGAAGCTTGAGGTCCCGGGTTCGATTCCCGTGTCGGTACAGATATTTGTATGAAAAATACAAATGTTTGTTCTTGGGTGTTTAATATGTATTTAAGTATGTAGGTATCTATCTATATAAGTATGTTTACCTTACCTGTTGGCCTTAGTACGCATAAATACAAGCTTACTTTGACATGTGATATTTATTTATTTCCGATATGGTGCAGTGGTCCTCGAATTTTGCGCTTAGCAATACATTTGGCGATTCATTTTTATTTAATAGATAGATTAATAATGTTGTGAAATAGCTTAGTTTCATTTTTTTCGAGTGGCGTCCGCGGACCGGAAGATGCAGTGTAGGTAGGCCTCCAACAAGATGGAGCGACGACTTGGTTAAGGTGGAAGGGAACACATTGGATGCGGATGGCGCAGGGCCGATCTGTTTGGCGAGCCTTCGGGGAGGCCTATGTTCAGCAGTGGACGTCTTTCGACTGAAATGATGATGATGATGAGTTTGTAAAAGAACCGTTGGTGGTTATTGACTTTTAACATTAGAAAGAACGGTTTATTGTTCTCGAGCAGCCATCTCGTCACCAGTGAACTGAAATATATTATGTACACATGATAGTCGATATCAGATGTATTTAGTGCTCATTGATTTAGTGAGTTCGATAAACAGGTCTCAGAAAAGTCACCCGGGTTTTGACCTCCTCGTAATGTAAAAGTTAACAGTAGAATTACATCAATTCCAAAAATAAAGAGATGTTTAGGTAACTCTAGCTGAAATAAGTAGATTGACGTCACAATAAAATTTGAAAGGGAACATTTTCTGTTATAACATGATTTGATTATACATATAATGTAAAAAAAAATCTTCAAAATTACTTAGGCCATTCTGTGAACCTTTCGGCCCCATCGGCCGTCAGTTCTACGAGCGATGTGCCCTGCCCACTGTCACTTAAGTCTAGCGATTCTTCTTCGAGCTATGTCCGTGACTTTAGTTCTTGCGCGGATTTCATCATTTATAATGCCATCCCGCAGAGTAACTCCAAGCATAGCCCTTTCAATTTTAATTTGTCATAAAGTAATTTATTTCTAAAACAGTATCTTCTTCAGACTTGTTCTTAAACTAAGCTAACTAAATCTACTGTAGGTGTCCTATGAGATGACATTTAAAAAGATCCTGAAAACAGCACGCTTCTATGCATCTTATAGCAGTTATGGCAAACGAAATCGTGTGGAACAAAGTAATCCCCAAATGAACTCCATCATGTTACAGATATTTGATTCACTTTATTAAATTATTACACATAAAATCACGCCTGTATTCCCAAAGGGGTAGGCAGAACACACTAAATGTTACATTTACGTTTTGAGGCCACTTTTAGGAATGTTAGGATTAAAGGTAAAAGTGATCTAATAGTGAGAGGTTGCTAACCTATCGCCTACAATATACAAAACCTATGTATGTCCTTAGTCGCTTCTTACGTCAACCACAGAAGAAATAGAGATGTGTAACTCTAAACCCGATACCATGAGGGGAATAAATAAATAGAGTTCAGCTTAAGATGGACATTGGACGTAGGATAAAGGATGCCGTGAGTTTGGTTCTCCTAGTTTTCCCAATGGAGATTGTCGGCTAATGTAGGGAAAACACCGGACGGTCTACGTTTTTAGGGTTCCGTACCTCAAAAGGAAAAAACGGAACCCTTACAGGATCACTTTGTTGTCCGTCCGTCCGTCCGTCCGTCTGTCTGTCAAGACCCTTTTTCACAGGAACGCGTGGATGTATCAAGTTGAAATTTATATTAAATACTCAAGTCTACTGTCCCTTGGAGCTGTGAAAAAATTAAACTTCTAAGCCAACGTAATCAAAAGATACAGCCGTTTATGACGCAAATTTCCGCATATTTTCGAAACTCGCAAGGGAATCAAAACCTAAAGGGTACTTCCCGTGAACTCAGAATCTTGAAATTTGGTACGAAGCAAGGTCTTATAGCACAGATAAAGGAAAAATTGCGAAAAGCATAAATTTTTTTGTCTGTCTGTCTATATCAGTAAACAACGCACATTTTCGACACTCGCAAGGGTATCAAAACCTACAGGGTACTTCCCGTGAACTCAGAACCTTGAAATTTGGTACGAAGCAAGGTCTTATAGCACAGATAAAGGAAAAATTGCGAAAAGCATAATTTTTTTTGTCTGTCTGTCTATATCAGTAACCAATCTGCAATGATCCCACACTGCGCACATTTTGTTTAGGAGCAGGGGTCTGCTAAGACTGGATGTTCATAGATACATATAAATTTGTACGAAACCCTCGGTGCGCGAGTCCGACTCGCACTTGGCCGGTTTTTTTGGATTTTATGGATAAAACAAACAATAGAAAATGCTTTGTTTTGTGTGGGTCAGGTTTTTGGGATGAAACATTATCTATAGGAATGATCCGTTTTTTGGTTAGTTCAAGCATGCAGCTAACGGTTGTTTTCCAATGAACAAAAGTCCCCATGGGCCCGTGATCGGAAATTCGTACCAACAATAATAATAATAATAATCTTAAATTTTTATCCATGTCATGGATTGGCAGTAAATTAAAATACTTGGCTTAGGCCCGTGGAATATTTTACATACTAGGAGAGACAAAGTTGAAAACAAGATATAAAAATAATAAAAGGGTAAGACTGGAGTACCTACCAATTGGTTTGAAATGTGTATTATGTTTATTTTATTACGTTTCTACTCGCTTTATTAGCGTCACCGGCAACTTGTGACCGAACTTTCAAACCTCACATTACCTTGAAACTTGGCGCACGTTGCAAGAACGGACGGCTACACGATGCTTTGGGTTTGAATTATACATATGTACGTAGGAATAATTGTTATAATTTAAGTGCGTATTTCAGTTTTGATAATGTGGTAGGTAGGTAAAGTTTTAATTAAGGTTGATTCATATACATTGAGCGTGCCAGACACGTGCCATGGCAGATAAAATAATATTCTTCTATACAGTATCTATTATGTAATTAAGTAATATCTATCGTAACACGGCCGCGCAGAGATACCGACAGACAGGCCGTGCTCGGCCAGTACGCGCGGAAAGAATTTTTTATCGGTATATGATAGGAACGCCATCAAGATTGTCAAATGTATTAATGTGACAAGCATTACATTTTACAGTAGTATTGTTCATCCCATCATCCCAGCCTTCGATCAACAATACAACTAGATTTCGGGACAGGTACAAAATCCAAGCTAAAATGTGTCCGCTTGAATGTGTAGCTATAGAGCGACTTATGTTTTCTGCTGGAAAAAGACAACAAATTGAAAACCGTCTTAAGATCAACCCATTTACGACCATAGCACCATACATTAAATTCGCAATTCTACCTTCTACTTACGATTATTCGCTTGAAACAGCTAACAAAGCAATACAATGTTACTATAGTAGATTGTTCAACAAGGGACTAAAACAAGCCATAATGACACGAGATATTTAGCCACCCGAGAGATAGCGAGGGAGGCTATAATTCGAGTTGTCATTATGGTAGTTTAGTCCCGCGTTAAACACTCTACTTTTCACTTTGAATGCGAGGAAAAAAACAACGTACAAAATTACTTTTTTACAACGTATGCTCAATACGAGCAATGGACATCTGTTCAAAATTCAAATAGCAAAAAAAATACCGCTGTCTTTTCTTTTCTTTTATATTTTTTTGTAAAGTGACGCTTTAAATGCTTGCATAATTAGCCAACAGATTCTAACTTAAAGACTATGTTAAAACTAATTGGACTATGCATGTAAGAATGATAATTGTTCATTCATTAGAATCGGCAAATAAATTAACCTAATTGATCAAAGTTCACACACAAAATATATTGTTAACTGAAACACTTACCCGTGAATAAAGAAATGACTTTTTAATTTTATTTTCTATATGCCAATTCTTTGTTAAATTATATCTAATTATACTTTCTATTTACTATTAAATGCAACTGACATCGCATTATTTTGAAGTCACGCCATATTAACATTCAAACGTAACTGCTCTATCTAGCGTACACTCCAGCACTGCTTTGCCGACAGTGCGGATTGCTATTTTATCGACAGAGCAGGGAACTGCTTTGCCGACAGCGTTTTTAAAAAAAAAAAAACAAATTAAAAACACCTAAGCTAAAGGAAATCTTTCTTTACGTGCAAAATAAAATGAATTCTTCTTTAATATTTTATAATTAAATAGCTTAATATTCGTAATTATTCAATGTGTTTCACGAAATTATTATTTTTTAAATATTTTTTATACAGTTGTCATTTTGAGGTTATTTCCACGCCCTAAAGGCTTCCACAGACCGAAGCGCAGGGCGCTACAGTGCGTCCGCAGCGCGCTTCGGTCTGTGGAAAGCTTTAAAATTGTCTATACCCAGTTACTGAAAATGGCGATAATCCTCTATTCACAAACACCGTGATTGGCAGTTTCGGGGTTTCCATAGTCAATTAAAAAAATTTTACTTTAATCCCTTGAGATCAAAAAAGAGCTTTAGTCCCGATATGCAGAGACTAAAGTAACATTTTAAGAGCATGAGAAGTGAAAAATTACATACATCTAAAGTATTCAATAAAAACAAATTTTTTAACACAGTAGATACGCAGAATGAGAGGGCTTGGGCCGTAGTTCCCACACGGGCCTAGTGCGGATTGGGAACTTCACACACCATTGAATCCTTCATCGTAGGGCTCATGGTAAATTACAAAATGTAATAATGCACATAAATTCCGAAAAACTCAGAGGTGCGAGTCTGGACTCAAACCCACGACCCTCTGCTCGAGAGTCCATAGGTCAAACCACTAGGCCACCACAGCACACATAATATTAAAATTAATTAAGTTTCAAATCTACTCCATGCATCTACTGTTCTATTTTACGATGTTGGCGCGCGTACTGGCCAGGTTGGCCAAACATTTAAGAATGTTTGGCCAACCTGGCCAATACGCGCGCACAGGTCGTAGTTTAAATCAGTAATTTGCTTATTATTTGTTAGTTTAAAGCTTGAAATATACTTATTTTACATTTACTTATCGAAAGTAAGACACTCCGACGTATAAATTAATTTTTCGGGCATTTTTTTTGCAATTTTTAAGCACACATTGCGGCATCGCGAAACGTGTTTATGTTGGCTGTGCTTGGACCGAACTAAAACCAAATAAGAGCTCACTTTGAAAGTGAGCTCTTATTTTTCGGGCCGTTTTTGTTGCGCTGACCCGTTATCTAGTTGTATTGTTGATCGAAGATCCCAGCCTATATAAGTCCCACTGTAGGGCACAAGCCTCCTCGCAGAATGAGAGGGCTAGGGCCGTAGTTCCCACGCGGGCCCGGTGCGTTTTGGGAACTTCACACGTAACATTGAATTTCTTCGCAGGTGTATGCAGGTTTCCTCACTATGTTTTCCTTCACCGTAAAGCTCATGGTAAATTTCAAATGTACACTCGTAATTTCGCACATAAATTCTGAAAAACTCAGAGGTGCGAGCCGGGATTTGAACCAACGATCCTCTGCTTGAGAAGTCATATGTCAAACCACAAGGCCACCACGGCTTTTAACAAATTGTAAATATTCTGTAAGTACTAATACTTACTGTCCTAAAAATATGTATACTTAAGAATTATTTTAACCAACATTGGAATTTCAACTTTCTTTGATGTGTCTTGTATTGAGACGACTGGTAATAACAAATCGATATTGAGCAATATAAAATTGAATGGAATATTGAAAACTCGTTTACGGGCAGTCACGTTAGACAGCACGAGGCTTGGCGATGGTTCCTTACTGACTGCTTGGGACAGCTATCTGTATTAAAACAACACGAACAATTAATCTAAGCAAAACTTAGATTTCGTAACAGAAAAAAAATTATAACTTGTTTCCATTTCTGTCACAATAGAGTCTTCAGAGATAATTCAGGATGACAGTATTGATCTAAGGCGAATATCATTGAACAAGAGAGTCAAAATGTCAAACCTTTGAATTCCAAACCTTCATCAAATCATCACTGTTAGAAGTATGTTATTTGTAATCTTAATTTCAGGGTCATCTTATTTTTTTTTTTAATTTATTTACTAAACAGAAAAAACAATATAACATTTTACAATTATGCAACGAGCAAAACTATACTAAGGTTTAACTGCCGTTGAATTCACTCACAAAGCATATATTTACATATTTTTATGTTGTACATACATACTCGACTCATATTTGGTCATACCCTTGAGCATCAAAGAATATCCGGCCAGAATATTCACACAAATTAATTTCGTGTTAAGGCGCTGTCAACACCAACGTCGGCGCACACTGTCTGTTTGTATCGGAGTAAAGGAGATGCCGCTATTACTGGGCAGCCGGGTATATTGAAATTTATCGGGCAAATATTGAATTAAAAAAAACTGTGGATTATTTGTGAAATATGACTCGTTAGCGGTTTAGGTATGAATATGTTGACTTCATGTTTTTAATTGCAGACGCATACGCCAAAAAAATAAAGACATAGAACCGTTTAATGATGATTTTAAGACCTATCTTTGCAATTATTTTCTATCGAGCCGATTTCGTCCAATTATGTATCGAGTCCGTCCACGGTCTTTGAAATATGATGAATATTAACATATAATTTTTTTGATGTGCTAGAACAAACAGTTTTTCTTTAAAAACTGTTTAAATGACATCAATTTCAACAAAATTAGGTGTTGTCAGCCTCTTAACGAATACATTTGACTTTCGGGTTCTCCGTGAGGTTTGGGCCCTGGGTACAGGCCCCCTGTGCCCATTGAAATCGTTTTTCTAACAAAAGCTTATTAATTTCTGATAAATTTTCTGATTAGTAAGATAAATCGTAAATGGGATATTCGTCAAATGGATTTAAGGAATTTACCTAGAGTATTATCTATTTAAATCACCTCATACACATGTACGGTCAAGTGCAAAAATAAGTATCGATTTAATCCTCCCATCGTTATATACCTATACCTTAATTCAACGACATAAGAGCTATGGGAGATATTTATGAGCAAGTTGTGTGCACCCATATTTTTACACTCATTAACCTTTTTGTGATAAATTATATTAGTAACGTTCAATCCATTTGTTGCAACTCCAGTAAAATTGGCTTTGAGTAAAATTAACGTATAATATTTATAACTTCACCACTTTTCGTTACAAATTCACCACGTGGACAAATTGTTTTTTCTACTCGTTGACTTTAATCTGTCAATTATGTGTTTATAGACAAAATTGCAATCACATACTTTTTAATCTTGGATAGTCTATGGCACTTCGGACTCAACTATAATGATTATTATACAACGCTCTAGACGACTATAATAATTTCAAAATTAGAACTTAGTACTTCGATTGAGCGTCGTGATCGCTTAGTGGAACGCACCCAATGTAAATTTGGAAATAACTGGCAAATTTGCTTCCATTTGAACACACTAATTTTTTTCTTCTGTTACGTGATTGGTTAGTAAGTGAAGTAATTGGCCAATCGGAAACAGTCTTATAACGACGTCTCATTAGTTCTTTTTTTGTGCTACGAAAATTTAAAAGTTTTGTTTGTTATTTGACGCGAAACAGACTCGAATTGACTTGAACGACTTTAATCGACTCGAACCGACTCGAACCGATTCGAATCAACTCGAACCGACTTTAATCGGTTCGAACCGACTTTAATCGACTCAAATCGACTTGAATCGACTCGAACCGACTCGAACCGATTCGAACCAATTCGAACCGACTCGAACTGACTTTAATCGACTCGAATCGACTTTAACCGATTAGTACCGATTCGAACCGACTCGAACCGCTTCGAACCAATTCGAGCCGAATCGAACCGACTCGAACCGACTTTAATCGATTCGAACCGACTTTAATCGACTCGAATCGACTTGAATCGACTCGAACCGACGCGAACCGATTCGAACCGACTCGAATCGTTTCGAACTGACTTTAATCGACTCGAACCGACTCGAATCGACTCGGACCGACTGTCTTATATGGGTTGTTTTATTTGTTTTAATTCATAAGTGGAAGGTACTATTTTCAAACTAATGTACTTTAAAAAAGGTTATGTATGTACCTCGATAGACGATGATGATGATGACTCGTAGAAAAAGTATTGTATACAATAGTTACATAATTAGCTCTTAAAATCTCGTACCATACTTAGGCCACTCGGCAAGCCTCGTGGCCTAAACACGGTACTCGACTTTAAGAGCCTTCATTATGCAACGATTGTATAAAATACTATTATGAAAAAATGAATAATAAAATTAATACGAAACCCTTTCGGTACACTATATTATTATGTCCTCTTAGAATGGAGTTTCCTTGAGGAAGACCTAAATAAACACATAAGTTCCTGGTAAACAATAAAAACATTTTTACAAAAAACATATTAGTTTATTTAAGAACTTAGTTTTTAAGGTTAAATAAAAAAGGTTTAGTATTTTTGCTTTTCAGTTTTTTCGGCGGTTTTATTTTTTTTTGTAAAAAATAAAATATTTCATGCTTTTTAGTTTTTTCGTATAACTGACAGGTCTAAAGCTCATTCATAGTGAGGTTTTTGTAATACACAAATCAGCATTAAAATTTGTGAGTGAACCCCTATTTTCCCACCCATAAGGTAGGTTTTTTCAAATTTATATGGGACCTACTTCAAGGTATACACTATCCAATAAAAAAAGAATTATCAAAATCGGACTACTCTGTAAAAAGTTATGCGTGATCATACATCTATACATATAATAAATCTGTAACAAGTCGGTGTCTGTACATTGAAGATATTTGAGAAAAACTGTCACTAGGGCTATTTACTAGCGCAATAGAACCCAAAACAATGTTTTTTAGAATTATTGTCTGTTTGTCTGTGCGTTTGTGCGCGCTAATCTCAGAAACGGCTTAACCTAGAAGGATGCGGTTTTCACTGATATGTTGGTATTTTCTTGGATTAACATTTAGTGTTTGTTTCATTTGGATCGGTTCACAAATAAGAAAGATACGTCTATTTTAAGAATTTATAGAACAGTTTTTAGAAGTAGTGACTTGGGAGTAGGTACGGTGGTGAATGTGAACGTGGGTGTGCGGGAGGGGGGGGGGGTGTCGGTGGGTGGTCGGTGAGGGGGGGGGGGGGTTGCGGGGGGGGGGGTGCGGGTAATTTTTTTTATATCGAGGAACTAAGGAGAGCCATAATTGATTAAAAAGCAAATTGGATAAAAAAAATAAGCTGCCCAAATTACTGATTCCACGCGGACGGAGTCGCGGGCAAAAGCTAGTAAAAAAATATACGCGTCGACTTGAGAAACTCCTCCGTTGTTTTCGTCGATTGAAAAAAAAACTTGCTAAATTATTGGATGTTATTGGGGTGTTACGGGGGCCCACTTTACATCTACCGGGTTCCAAGTCAACCTTGCCTGCTCGTGGTGCACCCTGCTGAATAACGAACAAGGCTCTGACAACTTGCCCACCAACCCGCATTGGACCAGCGAGGTGGGCTTATGGTCCAAACCCCCTTATCTTTCATGAAATGAACAATTCCCCGTCTCGGCCCCCAGTGCCCGGCCGCTCCAGCGACCCCGGCTCTGACGGAGGCCGGATCAGTCCTGGAGCACGGGGTGCAAAGAATCCCCGGGCGAAATCGATCCGCCGTCAAACGACCACAGCAAGCAAAATGGACACCGATACACTTAATATTCTGACCTATAATGTACGTACCCTAATGAAGGAGGAGAGATTGTTAGAACTAGAGCACGCTTTGAGCAATGTGAAATGGGACATAGTGGGCCTGTCGGAGGTGCGTAGGGAGGGCGAGGAGACTGTAGACAGGGAATCAAATGTGTTCTACCATATAGGTACAGCTGGCGGTCTCAATGGGGTCGGCTTCTTCGTAGCAAAAAAATGGAAAGAACACATCGTCGAATTTAAAGGATATTCCGACAGAATAGCGGTTCTAAAATTTCGTGTATCCAAAACGCGGCTGCTGACCCTAGTCCAAAGTTACGCGCCAACATCAACGCACACTGAAGACGAGGTAGAGGAGTTTTATGATCTCCTCAATAGAGCATGCGATGAGAACCGGGGAACGTGGAACATGGTACTCGGAGATTTTAACGCTAAAATCGGCATAAGGAGTGAATTTGAAAGTAACGAAGTACTGGGTCCGTATGGGACGGGCAACCGGAATGAGCGAGGTACCAGTCTTATTCAATTCGCTTTCGGACAACGCATGAGCATTAGCAACTCCTTATACCTCAAAAAACCTCAACGTCGCTGGACTTGGGGTTCACCAGATGGGAGAACAAAAAACGAAATCGACTATGTTCTTTCATCTAGCAGGGAAATAGTAAAAGATGTTTCAGTCATCAATAAAATATCTTATAGTTCTGACCATAGACCAATTCGAGCTAAAGTTAAATTTAAATTCAAAATTTATAGGCAACAATTATTCAACAACAAAATTAAAAAACTAGATAAAGACACTCTGATAAGTAACGTTAAAGAATTTAATTTGGAACTGCAGAACTCTTTTGCCCTCCTTGGCACTGATGATGATAGCTTACCAAGTACTGAAGACCAGTATGTCAATATTATTAAGAGCATTACGAATGCCAGTAAAAAAATAAAACAGAATAAACAAAAAACCAAAAAACTTTCAGACAAATCTTTAGGATTAATAGAACTTAGAGAAACCCTTAGGAAGAATAAAAATTTGTACACAGAAATCGACAGAAAGGTAAAACGTAGTATAAGAAAGGACATTCGGAATTTCAACACAAAATTGGTGGAGGTAGCAATAAAGAAGCGAACGTTGCTAAGAGTCGCTAGACAAGGAATTACCATGGAAAAACCTTGGATTACCGCCTTAAAAGACGAAAATGGGGTAAAACAGTCCAACACCAACAGGGATAAGATCACGCAGATTGCCTCAAACTTTTATAAGTGTTTGTATTCTGATCCATCCCGTATTGCCCAAGGTGACAACACCAGCAACTACAACTGCTCCGATAACATCTCTCCAATAACGGGATACGAGGTTAATAAAGCTTTAAGAAGCATGCCGTATCAAAGAAGTCCTGGAGACGATGGCATTACGACCGAGGCATTGAGAATAGGCAAAGACATCCTCATACCCCATATTACAAATTTATTCAACTGTATCTTACACACTGGCTCCGTTCCTCATCCTCTCTGTCATGCAAATATAATTTTGCTACATAAAAAAGGTGACAAAACCGACATTAATAATCACAGACCAATTAGCTTGGTGTCCCACTTATACAAACTCTTCACGAAAACTCTGCAAAATCGGATCGCCCCACTACTGGATCAACACCAACCGCCAGAACAGGCAGGCTTCCGACCATCATTTTCAACGACTGACCACCTTCATTCTTTAAGTCAAATAATGGAAAAGGCTAACGAGTTCAATAAGCCCCTATACCTGGCATTTGTCGATTATAGCAAAGCTTTTGACATTGTAAAACATTGTGCAATATTATCCGCACTACATAGTCAACAAATAGATCCAACCTATATTGAACTCGTTCGCATAATCTATTCCAAAAGCACGGCTAGCATAAAACTGCATAGTCCTGGCACCCCTTTTGTTATAGAAAAGGGAGTAAAACAGGGTGACCCACTATCTCCTAAATTATTCACCAGTTGCCTGGAAGAAGTCTGTAAGACTTTGGCGGTATCTTGGCAGGATAAGGGAATCGATGTCGGAGGCAAGAGGTTGACTAACCTTCGTTTTGCTGATGACATTGTTCTCTTCTCTACATCGGCAAAAGAACTGGAGAAAATGCTGCAAGAACTTAGCACGGCAAGTTTTGAGGTTGGACTTACAATGAATTGGTTGAAGACTAAGTTGATGACGAATCGCGTCGGACGTATTGTTACGGTAGATGGGCAGCTGATACAGCATGTCGACGAGTTTACTTACTTGGGCCAGATAGTTTCCTTCGAAAACAGACAAGGCAAAGAGATTAATAAACGGATTGAAAATGCCTGGAGGAGCTACTGGTCCAAGAAAGCGCTAATGAAGGGTAAACTTCCCTTAACTCTGAAGCGCAGACTCGTCGATATGTGTGTACTGCCTATCCTAATCTACGGAGCCCAGACTTGGTGTTTAACCGAGGCCCAGAAGTCCAAGCTCAAAATTTGCCGGCGAGCTATGGAGCGCAGCATTCTAGGTGTTCGGAGAACTGATAGAATCAGAAACACCGACCTGCGTTCCAGAACTCAGATTGTCGATGTGGGGACAAAGACCGCCAAACTCAAGTGGGACTGGGCGGGACATGTCTGCCGAATGCATCCGGATCGCTGGGCAAAAATCGTCACCGATTGGGTTCCAAGCGACGGGTACCGGAGCAGGGGCAGACCAAAACGGAGATGGCGGGATGACTTGGACCGTTTTGACCCATTTTGGCGGGATTTTGCGAGGGAAAAAGACGGGTGGAAAGAAAAAGGGGAGGCCTTTGCCCAGCAGTGGGACATCCATTAGGCTAATTAAAAAAAAAAAAATTATTGGATTAATTATGATATACATTAAGTATACCACATATCACATCATCGTGAAATTATTACTTTCCTTCTATTTTTCATATAAAATTGAGTGTATATATATAAGTATGTTCTTTATTAAAAGCCATGGTGGACTAGTGGTTTGACCTACTGGCTCTCAAGCAGAGGGTCGTGGGTTCGAATCCGGGCTCGCACCTTTGAGTTTTTGTGCGTAATTATAATTGCAATTTACCATGAGCTTTTTACGGTGAAGGAAAACATCGTGAGTAAACCTGCTCACACCTGAAAAGAAATTCAATAGTGTGTGTGAAGTTCCCAATCCGCACTTGGCACGCGTGGGAACTACGGTCTAAGCCCTTCCATTCTGAGAGGAGGCCTGTGCCCTGCAGTGGGACGTATATGAATACGTGAAATTCTTATATATTCGTCTCGGGCGATCAATCGGTCTTATGTCTAGGAAAACGCATGTTTTTGAGTTGCGCGAAACTCGCTCTGGTACTAATACCAAAATTTTAAAATTAAAAATAATAACTGGATTGAAACAAAAATTAAAATTATTACAAAAGTTTATCTAAATAAAGAACGACACAAGATACAATTAAATTTAAATTAAAAGTAAAAAAAAAAAACAAAAATGTCAATTCTAAGTCGCATCGGTGCCAATGTTCCCATGACACTAAACAGATAGCATTGGCAGCGTTCTCTCTAAAGTTGTTACGTCATTCTTTTTGAATTTACTTTTACCTATCTATCGTTCTACCTTGTTATTACATTGTATGATTCTATAATATAGTATAATGTAGTTAAATTGTAGCCTATATTTTATTTGCTCTTTATAATAATGACTGTTATTTTTTCCCAAGATTTTTTATTAATTTATTACTCTGTTATTAATTTATCATTACACTTATAAGTTACGTGTATTTTTTTGTCATCGTCATCACTAACCCGTGTTTTAGTAACCAATAACCAGCTGCATGTAGCCCAACGTGAGCGGTATAGTGACGTAGTATCCCCAGTGCCTATGTTAACCGACGGAGAAACCGCAAACCGACGTCTGGGGAAAAGAAATGTGCTTCGCCACGTGATTTTTATTTCAACCCTTTCTTGTCAATGGAAAATACCGTAACACAACAAGTGGGACTTCGTGGAAAAGTGATTGTTTCAAGGAGACGGCGTGCTTGCTTTCAGCATTTCAACACTTGCAACTGAGTATTGTTCGCGACTCCGTCTGCGAAGAATAAGTACCTACTTTTATCCCTATCTCGTGGTAATGTGATATAATTTTCATATATAGTATGATGCAATTTTCCCGGATAAAACGTATTCTATTTATTAATTTAGGTTATAAAGTATGTGTGAGCAATGTCGTCAGAATTCGATCAAATAGTTTTGGCGTGAAAGAGTAACAAAAATTCATATATCGATTCATACAAACTTACGCGTTTATAATATTAACAAGACTAATTCAAATTACTCCCTGTCTACCTTAAAAAGCAGAACGGAGCCCCTACAGCTTTCCTTGTGTGTCTGTCTGCGGTGTACTTCCGTTTGCCAAATGTTTAATTTCCCAAATGTTTATTTTTTCTGAAACTATAAACTATTCAGGGTATATTTCAGGACTATTCTGTAGGTTAGGTTAGGTTAGGTTTGTTTTATGACAATCCTGAAAAGTTTAGAGTTTCAGAAAAAATAAACATTTGCCAAATGAATCAGTTTGGGAAAAATAATTTGTGAAATATTAGTAAACCCCACGGACCTACGAGTCTACGGGTAAATGATTGAATTTTGAATTTAGACATCATTTTGCGAGGAAAACTAAAGAAAATTTTTACCAACTGTACCATGTTTCACGTAAAATTAAAGACCAGGGGCCTGTTGCATAACAAAGTACAACTTATATTACAAGCGGAACTCCCTTTCTAGTTAATATAACTGAAGCGAGAGTTCCCCTTGTAATATTAGTAGTACTTTGTTATTAGATCGTTAAATTCATTAAAGTAATAAATAAAAAAAAAAAACAAAAAAAATGTTCTTCATATTGTAAAAAATTCGGTGCGAGTCGGACATACATGAAGGGTTCCGTACCTTAAAAACAGTTCAATAATAAGTTTTGTTAAAAATTATATTTTTAATATAAGGTTATTTTTACTGACTGCACTTCTTGGCCCTGGTTATCAAAACACTCGTCGACACGAATCAAACGAGTCCAAACTCGATGCGGTCGTGTCGTTTTATTACAGAGTTCCTATGGCCACCCTCTAGCTGCTTCATCATCAGATCTGCTCCATTTCATAATAATATTACAAATGCAAATACAAATACAAATTTATTGCCAGAATATAGTAAATACAAATAGGTCTTAGTGGTAGGTACAGGATGTTCTTATGTTCTACCCTATCTAGGTATTGCATTGGCATCGGTTTTATGTTGAAGCCGTGGTGGCCTAGTGGTTTGATCTGTGGCCTCACAAGCAGAGGGTCGTGGGTTCAAATGCCGGCTTGCACCTCTGAGTTTTTCGGAATTTATGTGTGAAATTACATTTGTAATTTACCATGACCTTTACAGTGAAGGAAAACATCGTGAGGAAACCTGTATACACCTGCGAAGAAATTGAATGGTGTGTGTGAAGTTCCCAATCCGCTCTGGGCCCGCGTGGGAACTACGGCCCAAGCCCTCTCATTCTGAGAGGAGGCCTGTGCCCTGCAGTGGGACGTATGTAGGCTGGGATGATGATGATGATGATGAAGTTTTTATCCCAGAAAATTGTGTAGTTTCCGCGGGACGCGAGTTAACGAATTCTTCGCAGACAGAGTCGTGAGCAACAGCTTGTATAAAATAATAACAACTTCAATCCACGTGGCAAATAATTACTTGCAAATATTATTTAATTTTATAACAGCTGTGAAAATAAACTTATTTTTAACATCAATTAAGAAGTGTACAAACAATAAAATCCTGGGGACGATGCCCCAAGTGGGCGATCTCCAGGGTATTTTTTATTTGTAATTTTTAGTTTTGTAAAATTTTTGTTTATTTTGTTTAGCTTTGATTTATAAAATTACAACATAATATGACATGGGGAAAATAACTGATCGAATAAATCATGAAATTAACAATAACGTTAAATGTTAAAGAATGAGAAACCGAAGCTCAACTTAGGTATTATTGAAAGGCGCATAAAATAAATTGTTTGTTTATATTAACGGTAAGAACACGGAAAGCAATTTATCACGATCCCGTTATCATTTACAAAGTAACTGATCAACGAACACCCACGTGGTCTCTATCTACGCCGCGTCGTAGCCGCTACGCCGTAGCAGTGCTACGAAGTCTTGTAAATATCTTTCAGCTTTGTGATAATTATAGCCACTTGTGTAATTATTCGTCTGAATAAATTTCAAATTACACTTTCTATTGAGATTGATGTGATTACTTATCTGACGTGTTTTGTAGGTAATAAGGTAAACAATAATATATATTAACCCTTTCAACGCCACGCCTCGACGAAACGTAACCCTGCTTTGAATCTTATGTCATTGTGTCAAGATCACTTTGACAGTGTACTTTGTGACACCTATATGTGTCGTTGGCGTTGAAAAGGTTAAGCTCCTAACGCACAGACAGTGGAGCCGTGGCGATACGGTGGCGGTAACGATTGTAATATTCTAACTTGTATAAACTGTTGTGCGGTACCGCACTGCGAACTCGTTCATACAAGTTAGAATGTTACAACCGTCACCACTACCGCACCGCCATCCTCCACTGTCGGCATTTGGAGCTTTTTGTTCTATTTATTAGCCGTTTATCCTTTCTCCTAAACGAATCCTTTTTGCGGGTAATAGGACATTGTGTAACTCCCAAACCACCATCTTACTCGTTAATCCTGTTGCCAAGAAAGCCACAGAAATTACTGACACGTGGCTGGAGGATTATTATTTTAATTTCTTAAAGGCCTTCATTAATGCCCTCGCATCGCATGAAGACTTGAACATGGTGCGGTATACCAAACTAGACTTCAGCAGGTCTCAGCTTAGACAACATAAACATAACCAGAATAGTACTCTAAAACATTTTTTGGCACAAAATTTCTTTGACGTGCCATGCCGCACCATGCCGCTGGTGAGAATCGCCTTAAAGTATTGAAGTAACAAAACTATCCAAAGACAGTTTTGTAAGGATGCTGGCACGCGGGAGCTCTATGGTAATATTTTGAAATTTAAATTAAGAAGAGCAGCCGAATGTCAGCATCGAAAGAAAAACCGGCCAAGTGCGAGTCGGACTCGCGCACGAAGGGTTCCGTACCATTATCTATAAAAAAATGCGGTTTACGATTTATGACGTATTAAAAAAACTACTTACTAGATCTCGTTCAAACCAATTTTCGGTGTAGGTTTACATGGTAATGTACAATCATATATTTTTTAGTTTTATCATTCTCTCATTTTAGAAGTTACAGGGAGGGGGGACACACATTTTACCACTTTGGAAGTGTCTCTCGCGCAAACTATCAGTTTAGAAAAAAATGACATTAGAATTCTCAATATCATTTTTGAAGACCTATCCATAAATACCCCACACGTATGGGTTAGATGAAAAAAAAATTTTTGAGTTTCAGTTCTAAGTATGGGGAACCCCCAAAATTTATTGTTTTTTTTTTCTATTTTTGTGTGAAAATCTTAATGCGGTTCACAGAATACATCTACTTACCAAGTTTCAACAGCATAGTTCTTATACTTTCGGAAAAAAGTGGCTTTGACATACGGACGGACAGACAGACAGACAGACAGACAGACATGACGAAGCCATAAGGGTTCCGTTTTTTGCCATTTGGCTACGGAACCCTAAAAATGAATCTGTACAAATTGTGATTCGAGAGCGATACAATAAACACGAGACGAAAGTTATGTGTTAAGTATTGCAATTATAGTCATTGTTAAGGCCAAGCGCCTGATGCCCGCATCACCAGGCCGCATCGACGCTACAGCGCGGGGGGCGCGGATACGTACTCGGCCGCCACCTCGCGCCTCGGACCTTGGACCTTTCGTATTGCAGGAGATTACCCTCCGTACGCTACCGCATCTCTGTACGCGCCGCGCTTGCACTGGCATTATAATTGTTTCTCAGTTCGATTATTTTTATTATACTCTTTTTTTTATACAGTCCACGTATTATTGAAGGAACCATCGAGAATAGATTACCCCTCTAACGTGCACTAGGGATCTAGACTCAACAGTCATCTTGCCATTGTGAAGCTACACCCCGGGGCCCCAGTGTGGTCCCAACAGTACTTACCTACTATTTCATAAAGGTCCAAAAGTTACTCATCGGTCATTGACTTAAGATTTCTATTTTAAGATCTGTACTTATTAAGGTGACTTTCAGTCATAGGTAAGCACCTACAATCAATGTCACCTTTAATAAGATAGTTGGAAAAGCTGAAATGGTTAAGTTTTTCATTAGAATTAAATCAAGAAATCTTAATTTAATCAACTCGATTCAAAAGTCAGTCAGTTGGCCACAAAAAATCGGATTTATATTTAATTTAAGACTATATCTTAAATCACTGTGAAATCTTGAGGTAAAAAGGTGACCGCTAAAAATATTACACTCAATCTATGCTAAAAAATAAGCTTAAGGGGCAATTCACCACCCATTGATTAATTTTAACTGACGGATAAATGTGATGCCGTCTCCGTCTATTCGAACAAAACAAACATAGACGGCATCACATTTATCCGTTCAATAAATTTGTTCAATGGATGGTGAAACAGGGGGTAAATTTCATAAACAAGACAAAAACAACTCGCGTGTGTTGGTTTTAAAAGACGGACATAACCTTTTGAAGAGGCGATTTTGCTAGTAACCGCTTCCAGTTTAGCATATTTTATTATATTTTTGCATTTTTCGCCAGATCAGCTAGTGCTGAATACGACAAAATAAGTTTCAGTGTAATTATATAATTTTTTTACTTTACTAGCTGTTGATCGTCTACGAAGAATAGGGGTATAAAAATAGTTTACGACCTATTCTTAGACCTATCAAATATAAACAAAAAAATCTTAAAAATCGGTCAAGTCGTTTCGGAGGAGTTCGATAACAAACACTGTCATGAAATGTTTATATGTATATTAGAAGAAGAAAAAGGTAGATAACAATTAAAATACTTATTCAAATGTAACAGTTATTTGCGATTGGCTTGCCTGTTAAAAATTAAATATTTTGCGAACTAAGTAATCCTATTTAGTATTGGCGAGCAATTCGTTTTAACATCATCCTTTAAATTTTTTTTTTTGTTGAAACTAGCGGTAATTTATTATAACAAAATTCGGGCTGAAGTTAGAAAGCAACGTATTCGGTTTACTTGACAACCCTACGTATCAAACATGAAGGGTAAATCTTACGTAACCCCGTCACCTATTTCGGTTACACTGTCTGGTCTGGGCGAACTTCTCGCTAAGTGCAAACATTTCAAATCTAAATTTATCTCATCTAAGGTCTAATAACAAATTTTACATTATGTCTAAAACGGTAATAACACTAAGCAATAACGCCGAGAGAGAATTCAATAAATATTTAAAACAAAAAAAATTTAAATTTACTGTAAAATTAGATTTTAAATAGTTTTTAATTAAATAAATAGTTAGTCGATGTAGTTGTCTAACCAGTGACGTCACAGATCATATACATATATATACAAAAACCAAAGCGGGAATCGTGTTTTTACAGCTCATAAAAAGTATGTCAATTGGTATCAAATAGCCTATTGTGTAAAAGCTACAATGGTGGATTGAAAATTTTGAAAAAAAAAATATGATGTTAGAAATATTAAATTAACAAGGAAAATTAAAGCGGATAAGTTTGTTTGAGAATTATTAGTTGTTTAAGAGTAGTGCGATGCTCGTTGACCTCGGGACGGTCTCCGAGCGAGTTGGTCTTAAATTGAACATGGACAAGACGAAGGTCATGTCGAACGCCCATGTTGTACCATCTCCCGTTATAATTGGAGGCTCTCCGCTCGAAGTTGTTAATGACTTTATCTACCTGGGACATACAATCTAATTAGGTAGGTTCAAATTCGAGAAATAGGTCAATCGATGAAATAGACTCGGCTGGACAGAGTTTGGGAAGCTCCGCAATATCTTGTCATCCAATATACTGCAATGTCTCAAGTCAAAAGTCTTTGACCAGTGCGTGTTCTCAGTGAAGACTTAATGGCACTGAGACGTGACCGTTAACGATGGGCCACATAAGAAAGCTCAAAGTCACTCAGAGGGCGATGGAGAGGGCTATGCTCGGAGTTTCTCTACGGGATCGCATTAGGAATGATGAACTCCGCGCAAGAACCTAGTCACCGACATACATAGCTCGAAGAATCGCGAGTCTCAAGTGGCAGTGGGCAGGGCACATCGCTCGTAGAACTGATGGCCGATGGGGCAAAAAGGTTCTTTAGTGGCGTCCACGGACCGGAAGACGCAGTGTAGGTAGGCCTCCAACAAGATGGAGCGACGACCTGGTTAAGGTTGCGAGATCGCGTTGGATGCGAATTGCACGGGACCGATCTGTTTGGCGAGCCTTGGGGGGAGGGGGGGGGGGGGGGCTATGTTCAACAGTGGACATCTTTTGAATGAGATGATGATGATGAAGAGTAAATAGCAGTCTAACTGGTGACTATACCTTCTTGAAAATTCCGTACAAAATACAAAATCCTTAAAAAAATATTACTTGTTTAATACTGATAAGCATAATTAATTGTAAAACGAAGGGGAAAAAATAGTAGCAATCATAAACAAAGCTAACGTTCTATCTAAATAACAACACATCAGAGTGTATGGCGCTTTGTGAACGCGATTACGATACGCAATATAGGTAGGTAGGTGTGGAAAGGATTTTGTGTTAGCTGCGTGACTCGACGGGTTTAATTAATCACACAGTAAGTAAATGTGCAGTTTATAGTTACAAATGATAACATAATAATCTTGATTTGCCATATTCAGGAAAACAAAAAGATTATCGACTGTCAATTATCTAAGTTGTTATTGTTTTGACTAAGGAACTTCAATCTTGTTGCGCAAACTTTTACAAAATTGATTCTATGTAAACCGATTATAGGTAGATTAAAAAGTTAGCTATCTTTCCTGCAGGTTGTGTAAAAATATTTTAATAACACATAGCTAGTTATTTGTTGTTTTCACAGTCGAGGTGGCAACAAGGCCAGTTTTATCTGGAAGGACAACTGTTAATAGGTTATTGTTATTACACTACAACTGCCCACTGTTATATTTTCAATGGCAATTGAATTATTATGAATTCTTCCACATTTTAAAAGAAAGCTATTGAAGCGTTTATTAAATTAATTAGGTACCTAGTTAATATCTATCAGTAATTAATCTGTGAAAAAGTCGTGATAGCCTAGTGGTTTGAATTATGGCCTCTCAAACAGAGAGGCAAGTGTTCGAGCCGGGGTTAGCACCTCTGAGTTTTTCGGGATGTGCGAAATTACATTTGAAGTTTACCACAAGCTTTACGCTGAAGGTCGAACATCGCTAAGTAACCTCCACACACTTGCGAAGCAAATGGTGCATGTGAAATATACGCCCACTGCAGGGCACAGTCCTCCTCTCAGAATGGGAGAGCTTGGACAGTAATTCTCACGCGGGTCCAGTGCGGATTGGGAATAGGCTGGTGATGGTAATGAATTAATTTTGACTTTACTTTATCAATTAGATTGACATCATTTTTACTGTAAACAGAATTTAATAGTCCATTGCTATGGACCGGAATGAACCTCCGTAAAGTAACGCCTGAATCAATTACACAACATTAAAAATTAAGAGAATGAATGCTGCCCGGCAATATGGCTTCGGCGTGGCGCAAAGGCTTCATCAGAAAACAACACATAAAATTCTTACAGTAAAATTACGATGTATATTTGAAAAATGTAGCAATAAGCATAACATTTACGTTTTGATTGTAAATTAGACTTAGTAATTTGATTATAGTGCCATAATAAATAACGGAGTATTTTCGGACTCAAAATCAAAGTAAGAGCTCACTTTCTTTGGCATTCAAATCTATCGAGCTAAATTTGTTTATTCGTGTTTCGGAAACAAACTCGGATTAAGGAATAAGATCAAAACTATCCTAATATTTTTTTTACTTCCATAAAATAAACCAATTTTAAAAAGTCTTTTTAAAAATAGCATCGAACGGCATTGGTGGACTCTTAATATTTTATGCGATATTTACCAATACCATTTCCTGACTTTGTATTAATACTCGTAAACACTACTACCACTACTGAAGTAAATATTTCATATTAATTACCGAATTCAAAAAAGTTGTCTATAAATCGGTGCATAACGAAAAACTGACCAAATGTGAGTCAGAAAATTAGACAAAAAGGAAAAATTAAATTGCTTTATGGTGAGGTCATACTTTTTGCCAAATTTCATAATTCTGTGTCAAAAGGAAGTAGGTAGGTAGGTATACTGTAGATTTTAAATTCCCACGGTTTTTCAAACATACCGTTCTGCGCTTTTTTTTACAGTTGCAAGTGACCATACCCCCCCAAGTCATTATCATTATCATCGTCATCCCAACCTACCTATATACGTCCCATTGCAGGGCACAAAATCAGAGGATTTAGGCTGTAGATCCCACGCGGGCCCAGTGCGACTTGGGAACTTCACACACACCATTGAATTTCTTCTCAGGTGTCTCTAGGTTTCCTCACGATGTTTTTCTTCGCCGTAAAGCTCGTGGTACATTTCAAATGTAATTTCACACATAAATTTCGAAAAACTCAGAGGTACAAGCCTGGGTTGGAGCCCACGATCCTCGGTTTGAGAGTCCATAGGTCAAACCACTAGTCCACCACGGCTTTCCCTAAGTGTTTCATATTAAAAAGATTTGACGGACAACAGACAAGGATTATGAAGTGATCCTAAAACGAAAAGGGTATCACGATAGTCTATATTAAAAAAAAGGTAGTCTAAGGTAACACACACAAAGTAAACATTTTAATTGACTTGAATCAGAAAGCTGGCGTATTTGGCATTTAATTGTTTTCATTCGATTGATTGGGGTAAAATAATTGTACCGAAGTGGAAACGTGTCGAACCGTTGGCGTCACGTGTTTATGTTAATTAACTCCGACGGGCTAATAAAGTTGCAGGTGACTTTACTAGATAAAAGGTACCTACTTTGATATTTCAAATTAGCCATTAAATTAAAACATGCTTTCGAAAGTCGTTGTTTTAAAATTAGCTCAAGTCTAAATAAAAAAAATCTACTCTTCACACTTTTTATGTTTTCTAATTATTAGCATGTTAACTAAATTAAGATAAGACTAAAAGAAGATGACTGATGTGTACTTTCAAAAGTAAGTTTGAAAGAATTATTATCTTTCTATAAATTATTTGACAGTGGTTAAAACAAGGTTTACTTCAACCAAAATTGATTTTAAAAGTACGCTCAAACTCAAATTTTACTTAGGCAGAAAACGGTGCCTTGCAGCGCAACCATAGTTACAGAATGCGCAAGTTACCTATACGTAATTGTATTATTTTAACTACTTGACCTACTTAATGTTACCAATCGACCCATTCATTCATCATTCACGCGGTGTGGTACGAGAGGGGTCCAAGGCTCGCACAATGACGTCACTATTGGGTTTAAAAATCATACACCCCGCTCGCTCAGCACTACCCAGCTGCAGTCGCCCTCCTCTGACCTACTAACCCAAAATGGGATCCAAGTGACGTAGGCAATTGTACAACCCTGCTAACGTGTTGTCCTGTAAGGGTCTACACCTCCGCAAGGATCGGTAGGAAAACCTGTGTGCAGCGCACGAGTTGCGTTTTCAATGGAACTTTCACGAACGGATGTACAGTTGATACCACACGGATCTGAGGAAGTGTGCGTTGGAAAGTTATATTTGCTCCTCTGAGCCAGTGGCCATGGCCTGTTATAGGAATATACTCGTAATACTGACGTAGACCTCGCAACAACCTTCCGTGTCTCGATTGAACTTAATGGCCCTTTTATAGACTTTCGTAATTCATAAATTTAATTAACGAACGGTTTGTTTAAAGATTTATATTTATTGACAGGTCAAGGACTGCCTGAAAGAAAGTAAATTCAGCATTGAAAATTGTTTTACAATATATTTTAGATATCTTTGGGATATTAATAATTAAAAAAGACAAAGTTGAGTACTTACAGCAAATAGGTTGTGATTCGTCGACTGAATCATCGACGCTTTCACGTGAATGAATTTACATATTAAACTTTCATCGCCTCTATACAATGACGTAAAGTTCACCTTGCCTTGAATCGCTTCGCAACACCAACTGCCTATAAAATGTGAGATTCCCGTTTTCCAATATCTACCATGTAATATTTAGGCTGTGTTCAGACCAAACCGACTGTCAGCCGCCGAAAGTGAGCGTGCGTTACGCAGTTTATTGTATTTCCATACATATTCACTGTTTCGTTCACACCAAACCGACAATACGCTATTACGCTATGCGTAGTCGCCGACATAAAATACCGTACAAATAACGTTCACACTGGGGCTCACAGTGAGCCTGCTCACATTCGGCGGCTGACAGTCGGTTTGGTCTGAACACAGCCTTAGAACTCTTTGGCCTCAAAGGGAATGTGTAGGCATTGTTGTGTTGGTATCTAGGCTCGATATGCCGCCTTTGAGTCTACTCTACGTGCTTTAAACGTCTTATTGCGTAATATTATCGTTAAATTTATCAATAGCACATTTCAAATTATATGTTCCGCTGATGGAATATTCGTGTATCTGTCCTGCGACAATTTCATTTCAAAGAAAACTAAAAGTTATTGCAAATAAACTAACTTGTCTTGTGTTTGAATCAGTCCATCCATTCCAGTTTGGAAATTATAATGCCATAGATAACGTATAGATACGCACGTTCAAATTATGACTTCTACCACACCACTCTTTCGAAGCAGGAGTTGTAAATGCCTCCACAGTTAGGTACCTACATAATTCAAACAGTGCCAAATTCAGAATCATTGCATCAAATAATTACATAAACTGCCGAGTGGATCAGTAATCTTGACAACGGAGTTGGATATCGCGGGTTAGTAGACATTTGGATAAATATATTTATCGACTAATAGGTACGTAATTAATTTCGTCTTATTTGACTAGTATTTTAGTGACAAATCCAAACAAAAAATCACAAAAGGTTTTGAAAATATCAAGATCTACTAGAATAGGGTTGAGACAGATCTGACATAGTGTATAAATTCAAGAATAATTAATTAATATATAATATATTCACGTATGAAAAGTTTCATAGGAGGCACGGTTCCATGTTCAAGATCAAAATGTAAAAAAGATCGTTGACAAACAGGATGGAAGGCTTACGCTGGATCACTGCTTACTCTACAATGGAAACGTGCCATGAAAGCCTCGATAGGCCGTCGAACCTTAGGGATGCTTTGATGATGTAAATTTCATTCCATGTTTACACTTCGAGCGTGTGTTGTGTTATTGATATCATCTCCTTTTCCAATAAGTCTTTATGTCACACTCAATTCTCTCCGGAAAATAATTTTTCCAGGTGCTTACATCAAGTCCGTTGCAAAGCTAATTTTGTTGTTAAAGAGTGATTAGAAATAATACGAGGTAATGCCTTGTAGGTAATTTAATCTGGTGCTATATCCGGCCTCTATTCGACATTGGGCGAAGCCGAGCTACCAGTTGCGATAACCTTTATGAAAGTTATGGATTTAACTGGCCTTCTGTCAGTGAGGCCATATGGAATAGTAGCTCAACTGGTCCTTGGTTTAGGTGACATAAGCAACCTCCAACACATATTGAAATTAAAAATGCTTTTCCAGTTTTGGCTCAAAACCAGCTTCTATTTTTTAAAAAGTATTGTTTAACTGAAGTAGAGTAAGCTATTTAAATCAAAGCTGTTTGTGTTTCAAGGGCGGTATAAGGATCAATTTAGCACAGCTGTTCTATCATCTAACGGTACAAATGACCATACGAATCATTTCTCGGCATGATAGCTTTAGGGGCAAGCGATATAACAGCATGTGTCCTTATTTAGAATATCTGTAGGAGGTAACACGATCGTTTGTAACTCTCGAATTGGGAATATAGAATAGAACCTAACAAATTTTTAACCGAGTTCAAAAAAAGAAAAAGGTTATCAATTTGTTTGTATGTTTTTTTATTTTTGTTAGTCTAGAACTCCGTCATTTATAAACCGATATGAAAATTTTTTGGCTGGATAGGGAATGGTTGCAATTAGATCCCATTAAATAAATAAATAAATCGTTTGTCCCACGACACCAATTTGACACCAATTGACCTAGTCCCAAAATAAGCGAAGGTTGTACTATGGGTACCTACTAGACAATGAATAGACATACTTTTATAGATAAACTAGCTGTTGCCCGCGACTACGTCCGCGAAGAATATGGGTATAAAAAATAGCCTACGACCTATTCTCAGAACTACCGAGTACGGAGAAAAAAGTTTCATAAGAATCGGTCAAGCCGTTTTGGAGGAGTTCGATAACAAACACCGTGACACGTGATTTTTATATATTAGATATATTTAATAATAATAATATATATGTATTAAACATCCAAGACTCGAGCACAAACATTCGTATTTTTCACAAAAATATGTATCTGCCCCGATCGGGAGTCGAACCCGGGCCCTCAAGCTCAAGTTCTCTAACAACTAGCTAGGCTATCCGATCACAACAGACATTGTTACCAGAGTCAGGATTTGATAAGTAAAGTCTGGGCACATCTTTATACATATGTTGTATATTTTGTTGTAACTCGTGCATTTGCTCTTGAAAATCATCATTAGGTGCAGTGAAACTGATGAGTTGACCACAGTTGACTACCGGAACTACTAAAACAAGATTTTCACGGGTTGCGATCCGATTACGTTAACACAGTTGCTAAGCAATTTATGCTCGTCTCGATTCATATTATTATGATAAAGTGGAACTGATGGTCATTTTTTAATATTTCACCATTAATTTCGTTATAAATGGTTTTTTTATGGCCCCAAATATTAAACCTTGGCATCTTGCTATTCTCAGTTGGGTATCCCAGAGCGATCAATAGATGCAGCGGGTTCGATGGCCGCGATGGCTTCACCCGCCTTAATATAAAGTGCCTAAACCTTGTGTCCCACTAACCTATAAATGGTACGCACACTGCATTGCAGGATTATGCTTTTGGATCAAACTGGCTGACAATATAAGAAACATACATGTTCTTGTATAAATTATAAAAATGCGGCTAACGTGCGCTAATAGGATTTCATGAAGGTTTGTTTTGATTAATTTAGGCGTCACTTTGCTTCTGCAATACACGTCCCTATAAATAAAATACCTACCATTTTTTAGGGTTTCAAACCCAAAGAGTGCTGACGGGGCCTTATTACTGAGACTCCGCTCTGTCTGTCACAGATCTCTGTCTCTTGATCCGTAATAGCTAGACACTTGAAATTTTCACGGAATTTGCTAAAGCCACTATACAAAGGTTGTCAATAGTGCTTTTTTCTTAATACAATACAGAAAAACAAATTCAATAAAAAAAAGAAATAAATAATAATGAAAAACCGGCCAAGTGCGAGTCGGACTCGCGCACGAAGGGTTCCGTACAATTATCTATAAAAATCACGTTTGTCGTATGGGAGCCCCCTTAAATATTTATTTTGTTTTAATTTAATGATTTATTTTTAAAGTCAATATATAAATAAATATTCTGTGAATATTTCAAGTCTGCCTGTTGCCGTTATCAATATAGAGCAAAAACGAGCAAAAAAATCATGTTTGTTGTATGAGAGCCTCCTTAAATATTAAATTTATTCCATTTTTTAGTATTTGTTGTTATAGCGGCAACCAAAATTACATCATCTGTGAAAATTTCAACTCTCTAGCTATCACGGTTCCCGAGATACAGCCTGGTGACAGACGGACGGACGGACGGACAGCGGAGCCTCAGTAATAGGGTTTCCGTTTTTACCCTTTGGGTACGGAACCCTAAAAACAGACAATTTATTTAAACAACTAAAAACATCCAATAATACACATCATAAAACATCATAGATAAGTGATATACAATATACTTGTATATAAATGGACTACTCGTATAATACAATTCTCAAGCACAGGATAATAGATAGTGTTGCTTAAGCATAGATTTAAAGATGGTCCAAAATTTAGCACGGCTATTGGTAGGGAGTTCAAAAACCGAATAGCGGACAGTAAAAGAGTACACAGAATTTAGAATTGGAAAGAGGGACAGTAAGAAGAAAGTTCTGAGATCTTGGTTCTTTATTTTCGTACAATGAAGGGTTTACATACATAGATAACTACTTACTTCGAAGTCAAATCTGCTCTGTATGTCATAAAGGAAGTATGAGTACCCGTTAAACAACTTCCCCGCAGGGCATTCGGGGTAAAAATAGACATCTTTCCCGCTTGCTGTCCTGACAGGAATTCTTTGTTACGCAAATATTTCACTTGAAATGGTAATCAACTGAGCCACTTGGCTTGTGGGGCACGTATTGCAACCAATATCTTCGCCAAATCGGTCACCGAGTTATAGTTATGTGTCGGTACGTTCTGGATTCATAACTAGATAGTATGAATGTTTGTTGTGACACATATATACTTACATAATTTGCAAATTTTGCTAGGACAGGTCGCAGACGCAAAAAGGTCCATAGGCCGACCCATGTTGCGCTTTAAAGACTGCGTCAAGCGTGACATGGTTGCTTTTAATATCCCTAGCAACCAATGGGAAGAGCTAGCCGAAAATCGTGACAAGTGGCGACAACTTGTTCACAAAGGCCAATCAAAGCACGACGATGCCTGGTTTGAGTTGCTGAGGGAAAAACGCATAAAGCGCCACAACCGGACCACCAACCCTCGACCATCTGGGGCTGCGTACACTTGTCGCGAATGCGGCCGAGGGATCCTATCCCGTATCGGTCTTTTTAGCCACGAGCGCAAGTGTCGCCAGGGTGCTACTTAAATCATCTGTCACAGATGTTAAGGCCTATTATTATAATTATATACTTACATAATTATATAGGATAGATAAAAGAAGCGTATTTTAGAATGAAAAAAGTATAGTAGTGTAGTAGTTAACCAAGAAATTCCTTGAGGTCAGCCACCCTGAGGCTTTTCTGGCTTAAAACACCAAAGGCCAATTTTCCCATGCAAATCAATATGGCAATCAACCTTATTGTCTTTATTGTGATATACGAACTGTCATAAAAATAATGGTAAAGCACTTACTTGGTCGACTATACATAGTGTCAAAGTTAATAAGAACTTTCAAACATAAATCAGTTTTAACGAATTAAACTGGGTTAATTTTTTGCTGCTAACAACAATCAAGTATATGCTATCTGCAGTCCTTCGGTATTAATATCATAAATGCGACAGTAACTCTGTCTGTCTGTCTATCTGTAACCACTTCACGCTTAAGCCACTGAACCGCTTTAGATGAAATTTGGTATGAAAATAGTTTGGTATGAAATTAGATTTTATTCCAGAGAATTGCATAGTTTGCGCAAAATAACGATAAACGAATTCTTTGCAGGCAGAGTCGCGAGCAACAGCTAGTAATTTTATAAGTAAAGATACGTCAGAAGCTGCTCGCGAAACAATCGAAAAAAATGCCCCCAATGGAGCGGAGCGGTAGCGCACACTCATACATGCGTTATGTCCTCTTTGCTCCCGATAATATGAAAGGCATATGGTTATCTTTTTCTCTAATGTCAAGTCAGTATGGCCTAGACTACAACTGTCGCCCTTTATACGCTTAATTTTCGGTGCACTAATAACATTCAACCTTTTGCTATCTGAATTACTGTGTTCATTACTCTCTAAAAAATTTCGAGGATAACCTTCTTAATTCTGATCAAACATGAAGGTTGTTTAAATTAGGATAAAGTGTTCAGGTCTATTACAAACTAACAATAGAAGCGTTAAAAGTTTACAGAGCACGTCTATGACATTTAACCAGATGTGACATTTCAAAATTGAAATGTTGTGATGAACACCTTTTAACTGGAAATTGTTTAGAGATCGGTAGAATACCAATTTAATGTTTCGAGTGCGACGTAAACAAAGCACCTAGGGATATTTTCTAAGATTATACTTGGAAGAAATTAGCTTTAAGAAACATTTTAAATATTTCCGTTCTGACGTAGGTACTTGTTGACGGTAAAATGTTTCCATAACAATATCTGCTCTGTGGTCGTAGTTTTCAAAGAATCATTAATTAAGTAATATGTGAATTGAAAAGAACTTTTTTTAATTGTTGAGATATGAAATTAAAAAATTAAATATTTACCTAGATCACAGAAGCTGATACCATAAAACTCTAAAAAGGCTATTTTTTTAAACTTAAACTACCATGCCATAAATTAGCTATCATAATTTGCCTGTACGTTCTTTTTTCTACAGATGAACACGTGTTAAAAATATGAATAGTATAAACTGAAAACGTTTTGTGTCACGTTTGATAATCTCGTAGGCGTATCTGGTTGCTGCATCTGCCCAAGCCTCGTGCTTATAATGAATACCATGTAGATAAACTTACCAACAGCCTCAGATCAAATAAAAAGTATAGATCTCACAAAAACATTTCATGTTAAATGTTGCCAAGACGAGACCATGTAGCTCGCACTGTCAAAAAGTAATCAGATCTCTTGTAGAGCCAAGTTTCTAACCCTACGTGCCCAGCTCTAAATCCCTAATAAGCCCTAATTTTACACTAATTAATCTCGTAGGCGTGCAAACCGTGGACTAAACTGGCGAGTCGGCCGCACGAACCTTTTGCAATTCGGCAAATGGGCTTTAACTTAAAAATCTATTCAATCTTTTAAACTATTTCGTGCGGCCGACTCGTCAGTTTAGTCCACGGTTTGCACGCCTACGAGATTAATTAGTGTAAAATTAGGGCTTATACAGGGTTATTTTTAATTCACTGACATCCTCTTAACCCTGAATTCCTATCACTCAAACAAATGTTTTTTGTTTTACGACTTTTTAAAATGAAGCACTTTTTTTCCCATACAAATACACAGAGTATCGTAAAAATAAGAGGAAATCTCAAATTTTCAAAACGTTATTACACCAAAAATATTAAGTTATGACAAAAGCCGTAAAACAAAAAACATTTGTTTAAGTGGTAGGAGTTTAGGGTTAAAAGGATGCTAGTGAATTACAAATAACCCTGTAGATTTAGAGCTGGGCACGTAGGGTTAGAAACTTGGCTCTACAAGAGATCTGATTACTTTTTGACAGTGCGAGCTACATGGTCTCGTCTTGGCAACATTTAACATGAAATGTTTTTGTGGGATTTCATTTCTTTTTGGTAGGGGATGATTTACTAAAAATCCTGAAATACATATCTTATTATTTATAACAAGGATAACAAGGACCCTCTATATCAATTTTCAGACCTCTAGCATCAAAATTTGCGGAAGTCTCATACAAGCTTTCACCCCCTAGTTTATGAGGTTGGGGGGGTAAAAGTTTCAAGTTTTAAGATTTTTTCGTAGTTTGTATACTATTACTAGCTTACATACAAAATTTCTGCTTTCTAGGACTTCAGGAAGTACCTTTTGAATTTTGATGATCAGTGATCAGTGACGAAATCGGGGGTTTTTAGACATTGATAAAATCTAAAGTATACATTCAAACTTTGTATGTTTCATGTTTGTACTAGTGTCATTATATCTTGAAATTTTCAACTATTTAACATCATCCAAAGCAAAGTTATAAGAGTTCAAAAAAACGACGAAACGTTTCGAGAAAAGGTAGGTAGTGCCCTTGCGCTCCGCTTGGCTCGTCTTGGCGGGGGCACTCCCGTGCCCCCAGATAGAGCGCGGTGACTAGCCGAGTGAGACCGGTTTTCTAAACAAATGTGTGCGTAGGCCGGTGTTGCCATAATAATTCTTAATACCCCGATACTACGTTGCGTGTCACGTTGATACCGTTACTACAATAAAAAACGTTGATAAACTTTTACAAGAATCAAATAACTTTACGTTGCGTGTCACGTTCACACGTTTTAAGCCGTACTAATAAAGAATAGAATTTAAAATGAAAAAAGAAAAGGTTGTATTACATAGGCGGCCGCATTAGCCTAGTTGGTAGTGACCCTGCCTACGAAGCAAGAGGTCCTGGGTTCAAATCCCGGTAAGGGCATTTATTTGTGTGATGAGCACGAATATTTGTTCCTGAGTTATGGATGTTTTCTATGTATTTAAGTATTTATTTATCTATATAAGTATGTTTATCGTCGTCTAGTACCCATAGTACAAGCTTTGCTTAGTTTGGGACTAGGTCGATTTGTGTAAGATTGTCCCCCTTATATTTATATTTATTTATATTTACCCAATAATAGGGTAATTACAATATTATAATGGCAATACTAGTGTTGACCTTTTGGGTTCTAAGCAAAATTTGGTGTAGTTTGGTTGCAAGTGTGTGTGTGCCACTGTGTAAGCACACGGATTGGTGTTGTTTGACCGGCCTCAATTCGTTGTTCGCAGCGCTCTATCTTTACTTTTCATTTGATCTGAGTCAACAGCTTAGCGACAGTAATGGATCATTATTCGAGCGTTTCAACCGCCTCACTTTCGTGGTCACGTTTTCTACGAATCGGCTGTAGATTTTGATGGCGTTTTCGGTTATTTATTAGAGGTCCTGTACTTCTCCCACATATTTAAAAACTGTATTATAATCTTTTGCCATTTCTACAAAAAAGTGTCCACGAAAGTGAGGCGGTTGAAACGCTCGAATAATGACCCTAATAATTAGAAGCTTTGGGAGTTTTGTGCTTAGTAAAATGACTGACAATAAAAAAATCAAATAAAACTACTAATTTGCTTTACTAAATGCCTAATATATTACTTCAAACTACAAAGTCTGTAAAATAAAACACGATAAACGCTCTTTAAGCGTCATAAAAGAAAAGAAGTTATCATATCAATTTGGCTGTATGTTTTTTTTATGTTTTGTTACTTCGGAACTCCGTCATTTATAAACCGGTTTGAATTTTTATGGTTGGACATGGAACAGTTTCACTTAGCTCCCATTGTTACCAAAATTAGGATCTGATTAGTGGATCCCGAAGAAATCGAGGGAACTCTTCAAACATTGTATGGACACCTGTAACTAGTGCATTTGCTCTTGGAAGTCATAATTTGGTGATGTGGAACTAACGAGGAAGACCACAGTTGCCCCCGGAACTACTCAATAACAAGGTATTCCATTGAGTGATTGAATACGAGTATAGATAATACGAGTATGTTGACAAGATAGGTCCACTCCTGCTGGCTCGTGCTAAGGGACCGACTTCAAACAAATCAGAAACAATTTACTGTAGTGGTTTTTTGGAGGGAGAAGGTTAAATAATTATTTTATAATTTTTTCATTAGGACTTTATGTCATCTGGCTATCGTATATCTCATGCGTAAATAGAGAGAAGCTGCGATGCAACTGCACTTAAACACAGTGCCCAGTGTAATTACAGTTTAATGAATGTAAGGACTACTGAATACAAAATGCCAGAGTGGGGCGTCAGCTCCATCAAGTTTAGGATTTTTTTCCTTGATTCCTGAAATGGCTCATCTTGAATCACTATCGTTGGATTGATAATAATTTATTGAATCAAGCGTTACTTTGCGCAGGTCCAGCATATTAAGGAACTGAAACAATTACTTTGCTTACCCGCGACTTTGCTTTGGTCAATTCAGTTTGGTTATTTCAGTTCATTAGATTGATAATAGTTGGTATGAGTGGAATAGGTAGAACAAAATCTAGCTTGCTTGGCTAGCTTTGTACTTAGAATGATAAACTATACAAGTACACTTACAGGTATAGTTTATCATTCTAAGTACAAGATATTTAAAGACAAGTTACTCTTGTCTTTATATATCCCTTATTTGTAGGTATTGTTGCAAATTAATGTTACGTTACGTTACGGTATAATATGGGTGATAAGTGGTTGAGAGCGATTGATAATGCAATAGTATTTTTATTTTTCTTTTATTTTTCATTAAATACGAAAACCTAACTTAAAATTACAATAAAAATGACTTATGTTTACGTGATGTAATAATTAAACTACCTATGTAGTCAATATGCCTACATCAATAACAACTGCTGATGTACTGAATAGATACATAGACAAAGTCTACTTTATATACAAATTCGAACCGTTTCACAGCAATAGTGACTAGTTTTACAATTTGTTGAGTTGCCGACATTCTGAATGTTTAAATCACTTCAGTCCAGTAATTGGTGGTGATCCCGGTAAGGTACATTATAATATAGTGGTATATTTATAGTCTAAAGGTTGTCTTAGTAATTCAAATCGTGAAAGGCACTATGCTTGAATAATAGGAAATTTACAAATGTTTTAAGTACATCATGTTAATTTGACATGTTATCTTAAACGTATACGTGTTTCACAAGTTGTTACAAATTGCAGTGATTCAAACAAGTTAAGTGAGAAGTTTCTATCCTAAAGTTTAATTCACATTGGTGTTCTAAAGTGTTTTTATGATGCATACCAGATCAAGTGTAACATAGTTTTTAACTATATAATTTAATTAAACGGGCCCACAGAATTCAAATCAGTATGGCACAGTCTTATTATTCCTTATCTAAGGTGAAAGGTGTCACAGCACAAGTACTTATAGCGCGCGGGGGACCCTGCAGCACGAGGTTCCCAACTCCGCCTCAATCTTGGTCCTCGATGAAGACAATAAAGTCGGCGACCCCGCCCAGGTGTCAGTATTTATCTACTGATATGGTGAGAACTAGTCCCTCTAGCGGTTTTAAACTACCTAAATCTTAACCAGTCTTGATCTCCAACGGTGTTCACTCCATCATAATGTTCACAGTCGTTTAGCACTTCTAAAGGTTTTATCGGTGGAGACCCGATGAAGGACTGTAGACAGGCCGCCGTGGTACTCTCTGCGTCGGCAGACCAGACAGACCACGTACATAGGTGTAGGTGACGGGAGGGCGGAGGATCCGTTTTGGTTGCGTCTGTTTCTTGGGTGGGCGCTGTCGTTCGGTTGGTGAGCATGATTGAGATCGTGATGTCAAGTTTAGGCTTTGAAAGACACGGCGGAGCGAGACCGTTGAGCGGTGGCGGCGATGGTGATCGCAGCCGTCGCTGCCTGACTCGCTGGTTGAGCACGAGGATTGTTCGTCCGTGGTTCTGCTGGGGTCGCATGTGACGCTGTCGCTGCTGCTGGAGGACGCGAGGGAGTCGGAGTCAGCCGCGCGCCGCGTCAGGCGTCGGCTCAGTGCCCGCAGCAGGCGCCCACCACGGGGAGCCGCAATGGGCTCAGTCATCTCCTCCATCGGCGGGCACACTACTATTTTTGGAGTCACTGATTCCCGCCGCGAGTTCTTCACCGGCAGTTCGCCGACAAATTTCTCACTCTTCACCAAATTAAATTCTAGTATATTTTTCATAAGTTCGGCTATTCACTTTGCGACGTTAAAACAATTTTAGAGAGATGCAACGAATGTTGTTGGTGTTCGAAAGTTTTCCGATGTCGGATAGTTCCGCAAGAGCACAGATCGTTTTACGGAGGTGTGATGGGAACTGTTTGAAGCAGGGCGGGCGCGTGGCTTATAAGGGTTTTCCTGGTCATGCGCAGTGCGCGGCTCAGCGCGGCATGCAACGGCACACGTCCACGGTAAGCCTACTATGCTGTTGGCTCTAGCCGAAGGACAGATGTTATGATTATAATGCACTACAAATGTGCAGTTTTTTGGTAGTGATAGGAATCAAAAATTGAAAGCATTCTTTATACACTTCCCTTTTGTAAAGTAGAACTAGGCTTTCACAATTATAGGTACGTACAATACTCTCACTGTTAAATATTTGTCTCCATTTTACACTAAATGAAGTTACTGTTAGAAAAAAAAAATATGATTCAAAATTTTACGATGCTTTTATGAATTGTGCAGTTACAGAGCTGAGAAGGATTTATTAACATACCTATCCATGATTAGATTGGTAACTTAGTTTAAGAGAGGAGTGTTAATTCGTCAAATTACTTAGAAAAAACTAAAGAAATGAAACATTTATTTGTAACATTACATGTTACAAGAGTAACAACTAAAATTGAAGAAAAAGAAACAGAAACTAGTTTTTACGAAATGGTCCCACGACGCAGTATAAATAATGCCGGCGCTAGGCGCTGGTTTTCTGTTGGGACCATCATATTATGTGTTTTTAGAAATACTTTAACTTTACGCTATTTGATACTAGGGATCGCTAATGCGGATCGGAATTATTTCCAAACATTCTCCATGATATCTAACTTATCGGTTGAACACCTTGTAAGAGACAACTCTTACAAGAAAGCTGAATTCAATAATTATGTTCTTACTGTAATATCTGATGCTTATAACTAACTATAAGAGTTCATAAAACGTGTTTTGTACTTACTTACTCATTAATCTAATATATACAAATATCGTGTCACGGTGTTTGTTATCGAGCTCCTCCGAAATGGCTTGATCGATTTTTATGAAACTTTTTCTCTATACCTACTCCGTAGGTCTGAGAATAGGTCGTAGGCTATATTATTCGCAGACGGAGTCGCGGGGAACAGTTAGTACCTATATAAAAGTACCGTGAGATTTGGATACCTATAATTATTAAATTCACGAGTCATTTTATCGGCACGGGTTTTGGGTATTGGGCCGGCATACCACGACTCCAACCAAATACGTGAGTGACGAGTATTAAATACTTAGTACCTGGGCGACCGAGCTCCGCTCGAGTTTAAACTCGGTGTCAAGCGTTTTTCCAGAGATAAGACCAAGCTAGATCAATTTTTCATCCCCGAAAACCCCCACATACCCAATTTCATCGAAATCGTTGGATCCGTTTCTGAGATTCTGATTATATATATAAGTATATACAAGAATTGCTCGTTTAAAGGTATTAGATATTTACGGTTTTGCTCATTAGGTATATCAATAAAATTGTCAACAGCCGGAAGTAACTTTGAGATATTAATCTCGAACTTTCTTGAATAATCTCACGTCAATAATGTCACGTGCGAGAGGTATTTCATATTTACGATTTCGAACGTCAATTATCGCAGTTTACCGGGGCAAAATAAAACGCCTGCCGGTTTAAAGGAGGCAAATCAGACAGTCAATACCATTAAACGCCTATTCAAAGAGTACTTGAATGTTGGCTGAAGGATATCATAGTTCAATAATCTCTTGAATGACCCCAATTGTAATAATTGTTAATAAATAATACTTTATTTATTTACACTATTCGGCCTAGTTATTCTATTATGTCAATGACAAATAAGGTGATTGCTAGGGTTTTGTATCAATATTTAGTAAAGGACTGGCTATTTTCTTGTTAACTATAACTTGATTTTCAAGGGTAAAGTATGGTAGGTATCAAAAAAATCTATGGACTCGTAAAAAATTACATTCATGTAGGTAGATAAGTTTGGGTTGCAATTGTATTTGTATAGATAAATATATCGAAAGGATGTACCACATTAGGTAGGTAGAGTGGTAAAGTATCATTCAAAATGTAGCCTTTCGAACCAGAAATATACCAAAATAGTCAAACACAATGAATGATGAACAAGCACGAAAGTTCTCATTTGCGAGCGTTAGAGACATCAGCCTCTTTGAGAATATATCCAACGATTACTGAGGTGCACGAAAAACGCGGCGCCGCGATGACAGTCATAGCAAAATTTCACAATCTAACTTGATTGCACAACCACAGACGACATAAGAGCTAACTCCAAAGGGACAGGGGCTAATTCTTAAACAACGTTACCCGGCAGTGTTAAAATTAGCATTGGCGTGCCCAATTTAGTTTTATTAAAATTTATCTATCTAATACCTTTAAACGAGTCTCTACCTTTAAACGAGCAATTCTTGAATATATATAATCAGGATCTCGGAAACGGCTCCAACGATTTCGATGAAATTTGGTATGTGGGGGTTTTCGGAGATGAAAAACTGATCTAGCTATGTTTCATTTTCAGAAAATCGCTTTTAGTCGTGTTTTCCGGCTATTTTTGTTTGCATTAGAATACAAAGCTAAATTTCTCCGGCTTAGAACAGATCAAAATAGCACAGTAGAAATCGGGTAGTCGCGGATCCAGCCGACCTCGGTTCGATTTCACGTTTTCTTTTAAGGTTTTTAGTTTTTTTTTTAGTTTTAGTTTTTTTTTCATGAGAAAACGTAAAGTTTCTTCTTTTGTGAGAAAAGTATTATAGGAAACGTGCAGTAACTATAGGCGGCAGCACTAATGCGACAGAAGAGACACTATGCGGACAGTAAAACAAACTTATCAAGGTAAAACATTCAAATTGATGGCACCCTTATGGCACCAGTTGGCAGCACCGTCTATGTGCACAAGTCGGTTTACGGACGATAGTTTAACGTGACTCACCCCTCCACCCCCTCCGGTGTTTTTGTCAAATATCTTGAAAACGGTGCATCCTACGGCAAAATCAATGAAATTTTCATCCCCCTTTGATGCCCCCGCACTCCCTCCCCCGCATCCCCCCCGCACCCCTCCCCCCTCTCACCCACCACCCCTCCGGTGTTTTTGTCAAATATCTTGAAAACGGTGCATCCTACGGCAAAATCAATGAAATTTTCATCCCTCCTTTGGAACCCCCGAACCCCCTCCACCGCCCCCCCTCCCTCGCACATATATAATCAGGATCTCGGAAACGGCTCTAACGATTTCGATGAAATTTGGTATGTGGGGGTTTTCGGGGATGAAAAATTGATCTAGCTTGGTCTTATCTCTGGGAAACCGGAAAACGCTTGGTACCGAGTTTCAGCCCGAGCAGAGCTCGGTCGCCCAGGTACTTAAAACTTATAAGTACAATAAAATTTTCAACAAAATATCGACCGCACTTTTCAAGATGTCAAATCCAATCAGCTGGTACTGAGAGGATACAAATTTTGAAATTGAATTTTCACTCCAAAACCATTGTAATTTTTTTGTTGTCCTTTGGCGATGCGGGGCCCCAAGGCGGTTGCCTACTCTGCTTAATAGCTAATAGTCCAGTCATTATTGACATTCAAAATCGAAAATTTAATTATAATTCCAAAAGTTTTCAAACTTCGGTCAAGTGAATGGTACATTGGGACGACAATAAATCTCATTTTGCAACCTTGTCCGCAGTCCGGAACATTGTTAAAATTGCAATTAAATTAATTTTTGCTGTATGGTCGTGAAAAAAATTCCAAAAGTCCTGCAAACTTGGGGAAGTTTTCGATATAATATTTCTTATCACGTATTAAATTTGCAACCAATCTAAGTGTACGGAACATTTTTTGTTATTGAAAATTAATGTTTTTTTTTATTAAACTGAATGTAAACGTTCCAAAAGTTCTGCAAACTTGACACATATATCGGAAAAATATACCGAACGGTTGTATAAATTTGCAACCTTTTTCGTTGACCGGAACATGTTTATTTATAATTCTTTTCAATTCGTGGTCATTTTTTCGAGTAAGGTGGTCTCGGAATAATTACAAAAGTTTTGAAACTTGGTTGCAAACTTCGAAAACATCTATTCTGATTCATTTACAAATTTGCAACCTCATACGCGATCCGGAACTTTTGAAATTTTCTTGAAGGTGAAAAAATAAAAAAATTACATTTTTGCAAATTGCATAAAGTTCCGGATCGCGTATGAGGTTGCAAATTTGTAAATGCATCAGAATAGATGTTTTCGAAGTTTGCAACCAAGTTTCAAAACTTTAGTAATTATTCCGAGACCACCTTACTCGAAAAAATGACCACGAATTAAAAAGAATTATAAATAAACATGTTCCGGTCAACGTAAAAGGTTGCAAATTTATACAATCGTTCGGTATATTTTTCCGATATATCTGTCAAATTTGCAGAACTTTTGGAACGTTTTCCTTCAGTTTAATAAAGAAAAACATTAATTTTTAATAACAAAAAATGTTCCGTACACTTAAATTGGTTGCAAATTTGACACGTGATGTAAAATAATATATTTAACACCACTCCAACTTTGCAGAACTTTTGGAATTTTGGTGTCAAGAACTGAGCAAATTTTATCATTTATTGCATTTTTAACAATGTTTCGGACCGCAGAACAGGTTGCAAAATTTTATAGTTTGTTTTAATACCATTCCCGACCTTACATCAAAATTTGAAAACTTTTGGAATTATAATGAATTAATTGTCTTGACTGACTGGATTATAATCCGTCCCGAAGCAAGCGAAGCTACGAGAAAGAACTACGCAAATTCTGAGTAAACACTTAGTAGGTCACTAGAATATTGAGTGCAACTGGAATGTGTCTATGTACTCAAGAAATACATAAATATGTATTTTTGAGTTGTTGTGTATACCGATTAGGATCTCTCCGAAAGTTGCATAAAGGAACAGTTGTGAACAGTTGGAGTTGCTTCTAAGTAAAGTAAATAATAAATTAGATCAGTAGTAATTAGATTATAGGTACCTACTCATTCAAAATGTTCATATTTATATGTTTCAATAATATGAAACTACACACTACTCTTGATACTCCCCTTATACAAAAAGGCAAAAAGTAGATTTTTGTAACTTTGCTTTTTTTCTACTGGCACGTGTCACGGCTGAAAGGCACAAAAATTATAGAAATCGATCAAGAGAGCACGTGTTGTGCGTAATACCTACAGCTAATGATGGTAAACAAAGAAAACCAAATTATTATTTTAAAATTTATTTACATGAAAAGAAAGATAATTCCGATATAGATTCCGAGATGGATATTGAAAGATTCACGTTTATGAAAGCTTGAGAAAGTCGTCATCAATATCATTTAAAGCCAGCGTGTGTCAGTATGAGTGATCGTTCAGGCGTTTCTAGTTTTCCCGCAGTAGGTAAGTTCAACCAACAAGTCTTGTGTTTAAAAATGACAAATTTCATGTCTATTATCTATCACTGAATTTCCCAATTTTTAACACAAAGAATATATGGTTGTTGAAGTTACCACAAACTGAAATTACTTTCCCGTCTACGAAAGACAAATAAGATAATTTGCAGCATCTTTTCATAAAAATTACTGTCCAATTTTATGAAAAGTTGACTACTTACATCGCTTAGTTGATCTCGTAGAAAAGTAAAGACTAAAAACGCCAAAATATCACTCTAAGAGAGCAAGTTGAGGTTGTTCAAGGTTTAGCGAGTGTAGACGACACCTCCTAAACTGGAATAGGCGACGGGCGCAACAGCGGCAGCGGCATAGTCGTACGAATACGGGGAGACGTAAGAAGGCACGGCGGCACCAGGGTACGCGTAGTCAAGTCCTGATGAGTAGAACACTTGAGGTTTTGGGTTCGGCGCGGCGAAGGCCACCGCCAGGAGAGCGAAAAGGGCGAACTGTAAAGAACAAAAGACAGGTTAAAAAATGGAAACGTTAATGGTTGTGAGCGTTTCCTTTGAAGAGGAAGATTTTGTAAATTTACCCAGTAATTCACCCATTTCGCTGGTCTTTTCTATTGTAGAAGTACTTAGTGTCTGATCAAAGGAATTGTCGAAGAAGTAACTCGATATCCAGAAATGCATATATTTAAAAAAAATCTAATCCTAAATAAAGGCAGAATTCCCATTTGACGTTGAAAAGAAAACATTAACGCGTGGCGTTTTAATTAGATCTCTAAGTAATATCTTGAATGTTGTTATCTCTAGAGAACCTAGCCATATCCTGGGTGTTGAGGGCGTGGGTTGATTAAATGCGACGTGAAAATAGGACACAAGCAAAACACTTTTCATGTTATCAAAGAGGCTTCTTTTTATTTTACTTACAATCTTAGCGAACATATTGTTGGATGCGATGCAGTGTACTACCGAATCATACCTTGTCCAATAAACTCGAGCTTAAATAGCCAAATTTTATCCTTGATCTTTACAGTACATGATTTACTTTGGTGGACAGATGACAAAGTGACAAAGCAAGAGCGTATGACAAGTTCAATGATCTTGATAACAATAGAAGCTCTGTAGTATTAACTACATCCTGACTCTCCTAAAATGTGTAACGGCTTGTTTTTGAGACCATCCAATGACGAAATCAAATGAATGTGTTTCAAGTGCAAAACATTAGGAGCGCTGAATAAGGTTCGCTCTAAGTAGCTTTATGTTAGCGATGATACAGTTTTTATCCTTATTCCAAACACAGTGACGCTTTGTTGAAATATGCAACTACACATAACTTTATTCGGCCAGAGCATAATTTGCTAGTTCGTTTGAGAATTGACAAAGAAAACCTAATTGTCGATGCTGGACTCGTCTTCATTGCGTTTGTATGAGTTCATTATAATTTACATATGATCCCGGCGGACGCTTTACACGTATTTCTGTTATTGTTCCAACTGTCCCAAGGACGAAAATTGACTATATATATGTAGTTGGAGTAATAAAAATAAACAGTCTGAATTCAAAGGCAAAGAAGCGTGTAATCCGGGAAGCCCGCACTTTGATAAAATAAATTCAAGCAACATACAACTGCTACAATAGAAATGTTTGCGAAGTTGGTGAGTGATCAACATGTTCTACTTATTTTTGTTCTGTGATTTTAGCACAAGTCTGTTTATATGCTAAATTAACGGTACCTACTGAGTTTTGTAAATAGAATTTGTCCCAAATCTCTAATATAAGGTTTAGAAATAAGAGTCGCTGCCGTTAACAAACACATTATTACTTTATTTATCTATCAATATACAATTTTTACAACAACATTTCTGATTATTTAAATAAATACTCAGTATAAAAAACGTAGGTAAGTTAAGCACCTTGGAAACGCAACCATCGTCCTTTATGCTATAATATCTTGTAACAGGATGTGTTTTTTCTCTTTGATGGAATCAAATTCGGGTGACACACAAAAAATAAATCAGTGTTGATATCAGAATTTGGTGATCGAAATCATTACTCATGATTGTTTAGGGCGACAGCTAATTGTGTCAAAATACGTTTACTTACGATATTTTTATCCAGGTATGAGTCACACTTGGTTTTTTTTTACTGATATATGTGACCATGGATCCTACTATATTTCTTTCGTTCCCTAAAGTTTTACATACAGGGTGTCCGTAGTGGATAATAACCAGGGTAGCATCTCCATCCTTAGTGGTCACCCTAGTTAGTTTTTAGGTTAAATAAAATTCCATATTTTCCTTTTTTTTCAATTTCATAAAAAACGCTATCTCAAGTCAATCTTTTTCGTACCCTATCCATGGTGACAACTGTAAAAAAAAACAAATTTCTAATACCCTTAAACGAGGACTACATAACTGAACGATTTAATTACGAATTGTTATTAAGAGTAGTATAAATATTTATACTATTTGAATTAAAGTGATTATTTGGAAAATATATCCGCCTAAAAGTTTCATGAAAAAATTACGATTAGCAAAAAATATTTTAGATTGACTTTGCTTTGTTAGGTAGATACAAATTGCAGTAGAAGTGGATGAGCGTTTCTGGTGCACAAAATGATCTACTACGACTCTTTTTACAAGGTGATAAGAGATTCTGTAGATCATTTTGAGCACCACCACCGCTCATCCGCTTTTGTTGCTGACTGTATTGTAAAATTTCTTAACTCTCACTTTTTCACTTCCACACATTCATCACACTCCCAAGTTGTTGGTTGTTCAAAGTAAGTCGCCAACACACCAAGTTTTTATTTTGTGGTACTTAATAGGCATGTTTTCTTTCAGGTATTCCTGTTCGCTATCCTGGCTTTCGCTATGGCTAAGCCGCAATACTACCCTGGCTACGGGTACAGCAGCTACTCTAGTGGCTATCCTGGCTACTATGGCTACTCTGGCTACTCCAATCCCCTATCCTACAGTGGCTACGGCGGCTACGGCTCTTACTCTGGATATCCATACAGTAATGGCTACGGCTACTATTAAGTTGAAACCCTGCAAATATTGTTATGTATGTACCCACTGTTCCATTACTTAGATATGCTAATATATTATATAATAATTAACATTAATTATTTTTTTGTTCTGTCCCATCTGTCACTTAAAAATTGTATTGTTGATTCCACTTTAAAGTATTTTAAAGTAGATGTACCGTATTTACTTGATAAAACTTTTGTAAGTTTCTTCGCAACGAGAAACTAAATGGATTTAGGCTATAAATAAATGGGTTTGAATACAAAATATTTATGTAAATTGGCCATAAACATTTAAAATCCGCTCCAATTACTATGTTTCGCATTTATTTTTGTTATTAAAACAAAAAAAGACACAGACCACTTTAATTTGCGATACTGCAGAAAAAACCGGCCAAGTGCGAGTCGGACTCGCGCACGAAGGGATCCGTACCATTATCTGTAAAAACGGCCAAATAATCACGTTTGTTGTATGGGAGCCCCCTTAATATTTATTTTATTCTGTTTATTAGTATTTTTTATTATAGCGGCAACCGAAATACATTATGTCATTGTGTGAAAATTTCAACTGTCTAGCTATCACGGTTCATGAGATACAACCTGGTGACAGACGGACGGACGGACGCACAGACGGACGGACAACGAAGTCTCAGTAATAGGGTCCCGCTTTTACCCTTTGGGTACGGAACCCTAATAATGGGGCTAAGAAAAAATTGTGTCCGTACACTGTAATTATAGCATTTATTTATAGGTAAGTATTTTATCACTTAGTACGATCTTCGGGCATACTTCTTTACTATAACTTAACTTTGTCGTAAATTTGATCATCATAAATCATAGGCTATTATAATTTTCAACTATTAATCACCGAACCTACTCGATATAATAAGGAAGATCGTTAGACTAAAGGATGGGAGCAGAATCACGGATGTTGATTGTTCGGACAGATAGATCAGTAAGTTTGTCCATTGAATACTTGATTAGTTTGAAGATCAAGGACACTTTTTATCTAGATACGACAAGTACCCGTGTTGGGGCGTGGTTGCTCTAGTCCTATATAAGCTGGTGTTTGTGTTTGACAATTATCACTTGTTACCAGTGCAAGCTCGACATCAACAATGTTCTTCAGAATCGTAAGTTCATCATTAAAATAATTTAATTTATAATATTCTTGCACCAACTAAAGTAACTTAAAAATTTACATGTTACATATCTTCCTTTTTCACTTAGTTTCTGAGGTCTCTTAAACCTTCTCGGAACCCCGATAGGTACTACCAAAAGACTCGATTTATTAGAATTTCTGGAGTTAGTCTAAGCGATTTCGTTTAAGTTAGTGTCATTAAACGCAAAAGAATCGCTATTATCTATATAAATTCATTATATTTCTTGCTACAGTTTTCAGTTTATTATCGCAATAAAGACGCGCTGAACGCCCTCTAACCCTGTTTATTTTACACGTTTTTTTTATTCTTCAAAAGTTCATCTTACAAATACAAATTTGCCACAATATTTTAGACTATCGCGGTCATTACTAATTTTATGAGTTGAAATCGGGTTTTGTTCCGCATACTTTGATTGCAGAGAAGCCCGATATATCGGTACAGTTGCATGCGCCATGATCACGAGACGACTGCACGACTGGATTCTCCAGTCGTCTCGTGATCATGGCGCATGCAACTGTGCTGAAATATCGGGCTTCTCTGAAATCAAGGTAGGTAGGTACACGGAATAAACCCCGCTTTCAACTCATAAAATTACAAATTTGCCACTCCATAAAATCCACGTAAAGGCCAGTAAATTTTATGAAGCATGCACAACACGTCACTCTCGTGTAAAAATAGCCAAGCTAATAAGTGACGTTGGGGGTGGAGGTTTGGTTATTTGACCATTCCAGCTCATTAGCTAACACTGACATTTAGCGAGGGAGTCCGGCCTAGCGTGCCGGTATATATATCAGGACATTATGGGCTTTTAGCGCGTCATTTAACAAAACACAGTGATTGCGTCACTTCAATATTGCGTCCAGCACCTAAGTCTTGCTTTAAAAAAGCCGTTCACAATACATTTCAAACTTAATTAGACTGTTATAGAATAGGTACCTACTTGAATGCACCTAAATCTTAACTTACTCACTATCTGACATCATTGAACGCTTTCATATTGAATGTCGGGGTATACTTACAGGGTGAAATTAAAATGGTGATACAAAATTAGTGTTTCCTACTTAGGTAATCATAATGCATTAACTCAATTGTTAAAATTAGTCTGACGAAATATAGGATTTTCATACTCAGTTGAAATGAAATCACGAAGTCAATGTGTGGACACCTCAAATTAAATAAGACTAATTAACATTAACTAAGTAAGAAACACTTAATTTTGTATCTCCATGGAGCATAAACTATTCGAATTTACCCGTGAGCATAGACTGTTGGTGCATTTCTTGCCTGACGTTGGCATCACAATCCAGCGCGAAAATTCTGCCACCCTTATGGGCACTCTTGTTCAGGAACAAGGTCTTAGGTCACTTTTAGGATTGTTTTTTATATCATTTATAAACCGATTCAGCAAAAAACTTGACTTTATCTGTCTTTATATTCAGCTTGTTAAAAATAGCTCAGCATAATAAACAATTGTAGGTATGTTGGGATTTCGACGAAACAAAAACGTAATACTAAAAATAAAAATAGATTGATTTCACCGAAAAAAGGACTGTCCTTTTTTAATAACCTGCGTTCGTGCCAAAAGGGGCTAATGCCCGCTCTATATACCGCTCGACTAACTGCGTCTTCGACCACCCTGAAGGACGCGGTTTTACATTAAAGCGAGTTGGAAATACGCGGTCCCTCAGGTAAGCCGATTTTGGCTCACGTGTAGATTAGGACCTTAGATTATTTATACACTAGATAAAGCTTAGGCGTCATGAAAACGTCCCGAAAAATATAAGCCAATTGTTGTCTTATAATGTCATTTGCCCCCCTTCAGTCTGAATGACGTGACGCGATCGTAAGTTGAAGCTGTCAAATGGATTTTTGGACATTTTGAATCGCAGTGTTTGCTACTGACACTACATATATCTAGTGTATAAATAATCTAAGATTAGGCCATGAGATTTTATCACCAATTGATGCTGTCCTTCTTTAGAGAGAGAGAGAGAGAGAGAGAGAGAGATGTTTATTTACACATATTTGATACACAGGAAATACAGTTGACAGGAAAAGATACAAATAAAAATCATCGAAAAGTATAAATTAGGCCCCACGCAGCATACTGTTGCGGCAAGCCGCAACGCTGTTTTTCAGTGGGACCCATTTAAAAAATAAACACAAAAAAAAACAAACAACACAATGTGATGACACGAACGCCAGCGGAAAGTGTAGTTCGCAACAAAACCTAAATAGGTACAAACCGGAAGTATGTATGGCAACACTTGATCAGTCTTTAGGTAATACCATTGTGTGATAAGGATGAATAAAATAAATATCACGGGACAATTCACACCAATTGATCTAGTCCCAAAGTAAGCTAGGCAAAGCTTGTGTTATGGGTACTAGGCAACGGATAAACATACTTATATAGATAGATACATACTTAAATACATATTAAACACCCAAGACCCGAGAACAAACATTCGTATGCTTCATAGTCAGGTTCTCTAACCACTAGGCCATCTGGTCGTCTAAAATATTACATAAAAAGGAAAACAAAGGGAATAACCCAAGTTAATAGCAATGCAACCATTAACTTACCTTAATACTTTGTTGAACAGCAACTTATACGAATTTGATTGTACTTTCATTAATATATTTATTTTTAGCCTAGATTATTTGAATAACCAAATCGTTTAATCCATTAACTACGAATAGCCTTTAGCCTTTAGAGAAGTTGATTCGTTTTGGAAGTACCTACATAATTTCGAAAGTTATTCTGACAGTTTGTGGTAGTACTAATAACGATTAACTGGTTCTTTGCTCCACGAATCCCAAATAATTTATGCCGCAGTTTTATCCCTGGTCTGATGCGTTCATGAATCGAATGAGATTAAATACTGGTATAGCTTTTCACTTAAGAAGTAAGCACGAGTGCATTCACATGTATGACAATAAAAATGCACTCTTATATAGGTAATCTGCTAATGTAGCAATATTGAATTTAAATTCAACCTCAAAACAACATACTTAATTCTAAAAAATGTATTGTATTTATTATTACAGTTCGCTTTCCTCGCCCTCGCGGCCGTGGCTTTCGCCAGCCCCAAACCTGAACCCCAGGTAGTCTACTCCTCTGCCCCTGCTGCCTACCCAGCGCTGGGATACTCTGCCTACTCTCCGGTCGCCTACTCTGCACCTTACGCCGCTGCTCCTGCCTACCCCTATGCTTACTCTGGATACTACCTGCGTTAAGATAACACGTGACATACGTTTCTGACCATGGACCCCGATGCTGCCTTATGATTTTTCAATAAAGTTTATTTTGCAATTTATGATTGTATTTTATTCCTCTGTTTACAAACAAAGCCTCCATGGCTACCAAGTGGTGCGTTATGGGTAAGTAGGTACATAGGACTGTGCAATAAAGCTAAATTAATGGGCAGTTTAAAATAAAACCCTCAAGAAAAATAATGATATTATTGTACAAGTAGGTACAGTACAAGTTTAGTCATTGTTCTTAAGTGCGTAGTGTTAAAATTCAGTATAGGTATTATTTTAAAGTAAAATAAGGATAATACACACTGGAACAGAAGTTGTCTTACTTGTGGACATCCTGTAAACGCCTTAGAGTCACACAACTTGTGTTTTCTTTGAATGAGCCAAATGCTGGTTAGATTATCGATTTTGAAATCACATCGCTTCACTTCACCATTTGAAAGTAGTTCAAATTGTAACGAATTTGATATACGAGTAGAGTAGAAAAAAATAACAGCCCTAATTAACCTTGTCAACTAGTCCAAAATATAATCTGAGCTACACGTAGATTTTTACTACTTTTGCATAGTATGTTTGAGTGCTGTGATATCCCAAGACGCTTTCATACGTGAGTAAGGCTGAAATACGTTTCAACTGTCCTATCTTTTGTGTTACGAAAATCGCCGAACCATTTTAACTATAGTCGGCGCCATAATTCGAGAGACAACTTTGACAATTCATTTTGCTCAAATGTTGTGCTGTTCATGTCGATAATAAAAAAACATTACGGCTTTGGCTACCTGTGGTATTTATTCATTACTTACGGTGATATGATTAAATTAATGTAATACTTTATATTTCAATGTTAGATATCATTAAAGGAGGTAAAAAATCATATAGTCCAGTCGACACTGATTATCGATATCGGCCACATCACTATTTAATTTCGTCTAACCCTGGTAACCCTTTAATTGTCAAGCTTGTCTTTCCAATTATGGCGCCGACTATAAATGTGGTGTGTGAGGTCACAAAGTAGCAAGGTACTTTTTTATCTATTGACACATTAAGTGACACAGACAGACACAGTAACTCTTCTACGTACAGATAAGTATAAAAATCTACTCGTATAAGTAGACCAATGTACTTCCGTCCATTGAAAATATTTTTTCAATCCTAGGGGACCGAGTGACTGCCATATAGATAAGTAAGTATAAAAAACACAGTTATACGCAATCAAATATTAGTGGGATGATATTGTTACAATTAAGGACTGCGCCTGCGTCTTGTTAGTTGTGACTAGTACAGAATCTCGTGCCGACAATATTACGCGAGTGGGCGTTGGACATACAATACCAGCATGTATTCTTGCTTGATGTCACTATGCGGAAGCTAGGTCTAGTCACGCGTTTACATTTTAATTTAAAATAAATTGTTTTAGATCAAGTACAAGCAATCTTTATAATCCACGTAATTACTTGTATATACGCTTAATACACGTTTTATGTGGGGTGACATTTGGTGTGCCCCTGGCATTTGAATTTTTTCACTTGATTTAACTTAGAGTAGGATTAGGTGCTATACAGGTTTGTGTCACTTATTTCATATCATTAATTAGTAATTTAAGACTAAGACCATTTGTAGCAAAAATCAGGTTGAAAGAAAGATAAATCTAATTATATAAAAAAATAAAGGTCCTGACTGATTGACTTGACTCACTCACTGATTCACTGGTTGACTGGCTCATCAGCGCCCGAACCCTGGGTCTCAGATGGCTGAAATTTTGCATAGAGATTGCCTTTATGTTTTAGGCAAGGAATAAGAACGGATTTGTCAAAATTTCCACTCATTGGATTTTCGGATATTGATTTGCCGGATTTTTGCAATGATAGAGATGAAGAAGCTTTACCACAAATTTGAATTCTAATCGGACGATGTCGCGGGCAAAAGCTTGTTAATATTATAATAAGTGGGAAGGCCTGGTAAACAAAGCAATATTGGCTTCAACTTTATGTGACCGACCAACTTTATGTGATATATTACTTGTTATTTGATCAGCCTTAAAAGAACTTTTTAGGTTGAACTCTGGTGCAAGTAGAGCACAAAAGTCACCCAAAAATATTCATCCGACCAAAATATGAGCCCGATATTGATAAAAGAGATTGACCAATATCCTTTCTAATTTAAGGGATCTTTCAGACGTGATTAGACTGTAGGTTTATCATTAAAGTGTTTCGTGAATTGTCATAACTCTGTCTCATATAAACACTAAACTTGAAGCAGATTACTATAGAGCCATATCACACTAGCGATTTGCGAACGTAATAATGGTAATAATGGTAATAATAAAAAATCAGATAGGCGGAACGGTAATTTATTGCAAAATTATTCCAACATGTCAAATCATTGCCGATTTAGAAAATGTATTTAGCCAAGAAGTCGTCGCATAACGTTGATTATTCAGAAATACTTGGTGTAGGCTATGGGTGCGGCCGGGTACAGGCCAGGGTAGGCCGCTGCTGGGTTGTAGATAACAGGGTTAGCCTGCACGTAAGGGGATGGATAACCCAGAGGAGCGTTGTAGATTAGCGGAGGTGGCACGGGCGCGGGCGCTGGAACGGCAAAGGCCAAAGCCAGCATGGCGAAGAAGATCAGCTGGAAAAGATAAAAAATGTAATAATTTAAAATGGTAAATTGTCAAACGTGCCTAAGTGTCTTTTAGATTAACGATGACTTCAGTAGCTATTATTGACAGTAACTTTTTTGCTTAGCCTACGTGCCCATGCGTAGGAGGTTAAAGTGCGAAAAAAGATATCTGCTCAAACTACTTACTCTGAATTAAGTACCACGGCCATATTAGGACGGAATAAGAGCATGTAGTACGTACATATTTTTGCAATCGATTGTACATAAACAATGTAGGTAATAGATACAATTTGGACTCAGTGTCTGAGTCGGAATGATGACAACTGATAGAGTGGTAAATTAAAGTGTCTTTAATGTCAAGATATTTACCATTTTTAAAATACATTCGTTTATAGTAGGTAAATCATTTTATGTAGGTATAGTAAAGTAAGTGTTTTACCATTCTGGGGCCATCCATAAATCCAAATTGATCGAAATTGGTGTGACGTAATTTATGAAATGTCAACTAAACTAGAGCTAAAGGCTGAATAATTTGTGCCCAAATAAGAGCTATTTCAGTATTAACAGCGCTGTTAACACCATTGTAACACTGTCTTGTACAGCTTCAAGTTTCCGTGTCCACCAAAAGTGATTTCTTATAATGCTACTTGTGCTACTTGGGGCATGAACATAATGTATAACATAACCTATTTATATTTTCAAAGAAAGGTATAAAAAGTGAAGAAAATAACCCAGTTATTCAAGGAGAGTTTATATTTAGAAGTTTTGAAATCTCTAACTTTACATAAAGGGACTAAAATTGCGCACGGAGTTTAGTTGTTTGAAAGTTAGACAGACGTTGAAGCTCTAAAAAGAGTACAATGTAGCTAAGTATAATACTGAGTAATACCATTATACTTTATAACACTCGTAAATAAATTTATTATGTCAGTGGATTCTTTTGATAAAGTATTTAGTTATTTCGAACAATTGCCAATGCTTAGAAGTCTCCAATGACCATTCATGACACCTTTATAATAAGGTCTTAGATTATTTATACACTAGACAGAGTGTCAGTAGCAAACACTGCGATGCAAAACGTTCAAAAACCCATTTGACAGCTTCATCTTACGATCGCGTTACGTCATTCAGACTGAAGGGGCAAATGACATATAAGTCAATTGTTGGCTTATATTTTTCGGGACGTTTTCATGCTGCCTAAGCTCTATCTAGTGTATAAGTAATCTAAGAATAAGGTTCACAAAATTTACAGTTGACAATGTTGGCGATAGTTTATATAGCTATTATACATGTTTTTTCATATATTTTTTGGTATACCACTACGTAATGCCATTCCACGCTCTCGGTAATTTATCTATACCATACATAATTTGTGGTTCTCTATCGTTTACCATAATTTCATAGGCCAGTTTTTCTATTTTTTTTTATACATATAGTACCATCGCTTTGGGAATTACCATTACTGCCAAGAAGAGTGCGCCTCAAGAAACTTGACAACTTAACTCATATTGAATATAATTAATTAATTACTTATAATATAATTATGGTAAACGATAGAGAATCACAAATTATTTATTTTATAGATAAATTACCGAGAGCGTGGAATTGCATTATGTAGCGGTATTGTAGGCATTCCACTTTAGTGATTGAGAGACAACAACATAGAGATCTCTTTCTCTCTCTCTCTCTCTCTCTAATACCTATAAACACACAATACCACTACATATGCAATTCCACGCTCTCGGTAGTTTATCTATAAGTACCTAATACTGAACTGGCCTACTATTCTTTTCATTTGATTTTGATAGTTATATACTTTCATATTTTATAATTTGCGTGGATTGGTAACGAAGATATTACAAAATTCAATGAATTATTAATGTGCCTATATAGTGTTATTATTGTATGTAGGTATACCAGTATTTTTTGTGATGGTACATGGTATTAAAAAGGAAAAAAACTCAATCAATGATTTTCGATTGATTATAAGCAGAATCTCAGTAACTCATCTATTTTCGCTACATTGTACCTAAAAATTGAGTTAAATTAAATGCTTACCAGCTTATACATGTTGCAAGTAGTTCGGTTATTCAGGGATGAATGATACCCTTTGGAGGTCCAAGTGCCTTTATATACCCCCTTGTCCAACTACGCAAGAATGTAAATTATAGAAGCAACGACCTACGGACGAACTGGATCAGAGCCAGGCGAGACCGGGAATAAAAAACTGTATTTTATTATGTTCTTAAAGGTTACTAGAAGTAAAGAACGGGTATACTCGTAGTTTTTGTTTCTACGGAGCGAGTGGGTTTTACTGGTAGGTACTTTATAGATCCTACTTACTAATGTTACAAATGAGAACGTTTGCGAGTGTGAGTTCGGGCGTATGTTTTTGTCACTGTTTTACATTTAAATCGCTGGACGGATTTGAAGAAAGAATGATAGGCAAATTGGCCTGGATATTCAATACGAACCGCATGCATACCAAGTGAAAGGTAGTTATTAATTAATTTTCTAAAGTGGGAATAAATTAAAAAAAAGCTCCGGTGAAGCGAGTTATCAGCCCTCAAACATGTGAGCTTACAAGTCATTATTATTGTTTTTTGTGTGTTGCGTTTTAAAAGTATGTCGATTCTCGCAGCCTTTACAGTCTAGCAGTCTTAATAACTATTATATCAAATAGTAAGATTGATAAGTCTAGTATATACATTGTAATTCTATTGGTGATCAATGATCAGGCTGGATTCCATAATATATCTACCCATCATGCTTTGGTATGTAGATATGTAGCTAGATCTTAGGAATAAAAAATTGGCTATTTTTTATCCCGATATTCCTGTGGGATCAGGATTTACGCATGTAAAATCCCAAAATGTTAACCGTTAAGTGTATGGACATGAAATTTTGTACGGGAGTTATTAATGGAACGTAAGAACATGATGTATTTTTTGGGCATTCCTACGGTATTAAGTAACATCGCGTAATTTCAATTCAATTGTCGGACCTCATGGTTCATGCATGAGAACTGGGAAGCCGCGGGTAGGGGCTAGTTAAAAATGAAAAGTATAAAAAGCGCCTGACGTTTTTTTTATGAACGATGATGTTCAGGAAGACTTTGTTACTGGCCAACTAACCAATGATAGTAAAAGCTAAGCAAGAAAGAAAAAAGAAAGAAAAACATTTATTCGTGGCAAAAAATTACAAAAAGATGAAACGGAAACAGATACTTATTTAATATTGAAGAGTGGGAAATGCGCATCCTATCCTACTAATATTATAAATAACATAAACGGATAATATTATAAACGGATGAAATACTTCTCTCCTTTTTTACAGTTGATTTAATTTATATCAAGATGAAGCGCCGACCCATATCTTAACTGTGCTGGGAGTGTTTGTCTGTTTTTGGTCGTAAGAGATTTCTCTCGCTTCATTAAGTAAACGGTCTAAAAATAAACAAATTAGCAGTCATGGATAAATTCCTCAATATTTATTTCGGTTATTTGAGGGCATTAACCCTTACAATTTTAATGTTGCTTTTTGAATGCTTAAGACTAATTGAATTTTTAAGTGTTGGGTTATTTTAAGTGATTGTAGTGATAACTACAATGTATGATAATACGTCATGAAGGCGGCGCTGCCTGATATTGTGAGAGTTTGTCTGAGACTACGAACTATTAGGAAAATATTACAACTATGTATGGATTGGATATACATGGAAGATGAGGAATTGAGGAACACAATTAGTAATGGTATTTGCTAATATTAATTACGGATAATGAAAATTTACGAGGAGTTTACTAGAATGGGTATAGAAATATTGTACTTTATGCGTTACACATATAAAAAGAGTATTTTGTGGTAAAAAAAACCGGCCAAGAGCGTGTCGGACACGCCCAAGATAGGGTTCCGTAGTCATTACGAAAAAATTAAGTAATATTTTTCTAAGGATTTCGTATGTGTACGGAATCTTTCAAGTTAGGTATCGTCAATACTTTGAAAAAAGCTCGTATCTCAGAATCGTTAATCTGGCAAAGTGAACTTTATTACTCGCATATCAAGGTTCAGTTTTGTTTACATGCTGATTTGAGATACGAGTTTTTCAAAGTAGTGACGGTATGTTTAATACCTTAGGCTACTATTTACTCTTAAACTACAAATAATTCCCAAGCAATCTTAGCCGCTATAATTTTCCTTGTAAATTTAATATATTTACTACCATTTTGAATTTTTTCAAATTTTTCCACCCAACAGTTTAGATTTTAGAGGGGGGGGACGGTCGATTTTAATGAAATTTTTCACTTTTAAGTTGAATATTTCGCAAACAAATCACTGAATACAAAAATCATGTAAGCAACCCCCCAATGGTTTTAAAAGACCTATCCAACGATACCCCACACTATAGGGTTAGTCGAGAACAAAAAAAATCACCCCCACTTTACGTCTATGGGAGGTACCCTAAAAAAAATTTTTTTAGTTTTTTTTTATTTAACCGTTTTGTCGGGGTGACTAATATATATTCATGCCAAATTACAGTTTTCTAGTACTAACAGTCTCTGAGCTTAGCCGCGGACAGACAGACGGACAGACATGGCGAAACTATAAGGGTTCCTAGTTGACTACGGAACCCTAAAAAGGAAAAAATAGTAAATTATTGTCTTGCAAACCATTACATACCTACCCATTATTTTGATCTACATACTGACACTACCTACCGCATTCATCACAAACATTAGCATCTTAACATTGTATGATGTATACATTATCTCCAACAAGTGACCCTGAGAAATGCAGGCTTCGCCTCGATCACTGGCCCTATTCCGGTTTTCCTATCGGGACCTTCACTAATAATGACCCTTATGTCGTATGCATCAAGTATTATCTGCGTATCAATTATGTCTTCAATCAGAACAAGAATAAAGGCTGTGACTAACAATGTACGAATATACCTAAGTACTGTTTGGATTTCATATTAACTGCTTCTACAGTGATTTATAAAAAAATTATTGGGTATAATTCTAAGTCTCAATTTTTTAATTTGACTTTTATCCCTAAGTATTGATCATCATTCTCTCTCAAGCTTGAAAATAGGCTCGTGTTGTAGGAATTTATTTTGTTATGTTAAGGAGAAACGTAAAGAACGTGGATAATTTTCTTGATTGACATTGATGTTGGCTAAGTCGCATAACTTCAGATAGTCTTATAAATTACGAAAGCACAGCAATTCAGTGCATTGTTTATTGCCCTCCTCAGTCCCGGCCTTTTCTAACCGATATGTAGAACTTAAGACTTAGATAAGAGTCATACTTTTGTAATTTTGCAACTTATTTAAGCGTCATTAAAGTTCTTTATTTATTGAATAATTGGTTCTTTATATAGTCCTTTCGGCCGTTATTCTTTTTGATGGTTTGTTTTTTATAAACTACGTTGGGACTCACGAGGATATAACTGCTCCTACAACGTGATCGACATCAATTACGGAATTAGGAAAATTGGTATCAGATCAATAATTAAAAATGTAGATTTTTTTTATTGAAACAGTGGCAATACATGAGTTATTTTATTGCTATACTTCCAAGTAAACGACGTTCTTTTGAACAGATCCTGAAATCAGTTTCAATGATTTTTGAACGTCATCTCTCTATTTTTGATTTGAACTGGCAAAACGTCTTACGTAATCTCAATAATAAAATCATAATAAACTTATACAAAAAAAAAGTGTTTACTCAACGTCCGGGAACGTGGCTACGAATCTTAGTTTGATTCTAAAAGAGGAGCGTACGGAAAATGAATCTTCAATGACACAAATTGAACAACCTTTTCATTCGTATCGAAACGAGGTCGAAATTGTTTGAAACCGGAATACATAAAAAGGTCCTCAAGCCAGAAAGCCAGTCCCTCTGCTCTACTCGGGAATCGTAATTTTATTATTTAATTTTTGATCTGGAGCAGTGGACAATGAATGGGACTCTTGACGCAAATAGATATGTTAAATGAGCTGTCATTAAAATTGGCCCGCTGTGTACGAAATTGGTTTTGAGTTGGTGGGCTAGCAAGGTTTGCCGGTAGAGGACACGCATTAGCTTTCACAATACGGAACTGGATAGTTCCTATTAGTCCAGATACTGTGTGTGCGCTAGCCACTTGCTGACGCCTGCCAGCTCGTTGTATTTATTCAGCGAAATGTATAAAACAACAAGTTACTGTTAAACCATATACAGGGTGTAACCGTTAAGTGTGTCTAGGCGATTATTCCGTAACTATTACAGATATCAAAAAACTGTGAACTGATATCGAAAGTACGTTACTTAATAATTAATTAACAATTTTAATAATTCATTGTATAAAATGAATTGCAAAAAATAACGTCATAAATTCATTCCATTCTTTAAATGAGCCCTTTGCAGGCCTAATAGACTTCAAGAGACATCGGTTAGATCTATTTGAGATTTTGCATGAATCTTAAAAATATTTTTCCAATATAAATAAAGGGTGTAAATAAAACAATGATATCGCTGGAAGAATACGTTGACAGTACTCATTTTATTATGGCAAATACTTGTGTCACAACAACCATAACAAGTCTCATTTGGTATGCCACCTGAAACATGGCAGTTTTGAATTTAAAACATTCCATCAAGATAACATTATGACGCGCAATAAAAGATAAAATCAGCACACCCACGGCCTATTAAAACAAAGGACTCAAGTCTTTATAGCGTAAATATCGTCACAGCGTTTGTATTAGGTACCTACTAGTTTAATTTATCTCCGGTAGAACCAGTCAGCGTAGGAATATGGTAGGCTGTACGCTGAGCTATATACAGGCGCTGCGGCAGTATTGACTAGAGGTGCGTAATCTTGTATACTGTAGGAGGAACCGTATGAGTACGCTGATACTGATGACATTGGAATGCCGGCGGGTACGGCTGCAGCTGGTCCCACCAACCCAGGACCTGCTTGTGCCACTAATGCTGCGGACGCGTACGGAGACATGAAAGGGGATGCCAGATATGGCGAGCTGAAGACTAGAGGCTCAGCTGCCGCTGACGCGAACACTGCTAACACAATCTGAAATTAAGTACAAATAAAAAATAACCTGCATTCAAAATAAAACGTCCAAAATGAAGAATTTCCGAAACAAACGAACAACTTATTACTGTTTATCGTCATTACAATAATATCATTAAGCAAAATGTTGTATCTGGGGGCACGGCAGTGCCCCCGCCAAGTCGAACAAAACAAAGGCACGGCCGTACCATCCTTTTCTCGAATGGTATTTAGAAAATTGCATGTAGCTCCAAAATTGTACTTTAATCATTTGTAATATTGCAATTGTACAGTGAAAAAAGTGTGTATAAGTAACTACTCAATACAAAAGAATAAAATTATTAATACTCACCATTAAAATCCGCGTCATGTTTAAATTTTGAATATTTTTTCTATGACCAACCGACTGCTGAAAGAGTTGTCTTGCAATACAGTAAGTAACACGAGGATGTCCTTACTTATATACATATTTGTGTCCGGCTGTAAACGAAACAGTAACGAATGGATATCAGTGTGAAAGAATATATTCTTTGAAAACTAATACCAAGGTCTCGTCGAATGGTCCAGCCGGTAACAAAAGAATGTATAATCGCAACCGAAATAAATGAACCGTCTGTGCCACCGAAAACTACGTCCATCCCATTGACCTTGTGTTCTAGAGACGTTTAAAGTGACAAAAGTTAAACGTATTCTGAAACATTAGAAATAATGGCAGTGTGCACAACCACGTCTCATATTTTTATGTGGAAATTAAACACAGTTGTTTAAATTTATAACAGTTTATTGTTAAGCATTAATATAACACGTCTCATTATCCATTAGAATTGCCTGTTTTGAAGTGCTTTTAACGTTTCAGGTAGAAGGAGTAGGGGCTGGCAGCGTAGGAATATGGGCTAGCACCATAAGTGACTGGTGCAGCGGCAGCGGCGTAAGGTGAGTACGCGGAGTAAGCCACTGGGGACGCATAACCGGAGTACGCCACAGGTGCAGAGTACGCCAGAGGAGAGCCGTAGGAGTATGCCAATGGGGAAGCGTACGCTACTCCTCCCCACGGTTTAGCGGCAGCCAAGCCTACGACGGCAGCGAAGATGGCGAATACCTGAAAAGAGTTGCATGTAGAAGGTTGACACTTTTTTATTAAAACCTATGTAACATAAGTTGGGTGGGACTCAATTTACCGGCACTAGGTTTCATAGCAAAATAGATAGGATTAAAACTTTGTATATCAAACTGAACAATGTGTAAGTACAACTTTTGCTATCGAATATACTGATAGTTAGTTTCATTTCATGACAAAATGAGGGTCCTTTGTGATGGAAATTCTTTTGTACTTGTAGGGTTATCAGTCACTCTTTAGTTAAACTTATTTACTGGCTAAAGTTAACGAACTTTGAAGTTAAGATGGTTCATTAATTTCTCCAAAATAATAGTTTGTCCTTGGATGCGACATTCATCGTTTAACTATTAGGTACAATGAGCTCAACTGATTTCTGGGTCACTTTTACGCTTGAATTGTTATCTAAACTGAATACCCATACCAAATTTAAAGTAAATCAATGTCAATGTAAATACTAAAGATGCATGTTAAACAAAAGCTTCTAAATAAAAAGTAGTCATAGAGATGACATATTTTAATTAGGCTCTCTCTATAGGTCCACGATTCAAATTCGTTGACTAAAATTCTTTATTGTCAATGAGACACAGAAATATATAAAAAAAAAACATAAATGACAAAGACCAACTTATCCTTAAAAGAGATATTTTTAAAGCTAGCCTGAACTAAAAGTTACTCCGAAGGTAAATAAAGCATTATAATTAATTATGGATTTTCCTTACCAGCTTGAACATGGTTGAGGGTAAGTTGTAAATTGTATAATTCACAAGAAAATCACGAAATCGAATGATGACACCATCACCCCGCACGCCTGTTTTATACGAATTCGCAAAACTTGCACGTGATTGCTTACAAACGATAAAATAAACCTTTTGCTTTAGATTAAAGATTGAATTTGTATTAGTAAAAAACAATGAAAGATTTATTTTATGTCATACATTCAACCCAAGGCCGATTCGCCGAAACTGGATCAATTAAGTACTCGCTGCTGTTCGATTAACGCGAAAAAAAAATATATTGAGGAAGTGACATCAGTCAAAGAACGCAAAGCTAACATGATGATTGTTTTAAAATACCTATCCTTATAAAATATCGAAAACGTGAAAGTGACTGTCTCTTTCTGGCCGCCTCTATGTTTGTGGTTGTGCCTCTATTTGTTTTTGCATAAAATTCATTACCATCATCATCGTCGTCATCTTCTTTTTCCCATTCTAGGCAGAGGCCTCCCCATAGAATGAGAGGGCTTGGGCCGTAGTATATAGATTGGGAATGTCACACACGCCAGCTTTAATGAGCTTTGATGGTAAATAAAAAAAAATTGCACATAAATTTTGAAAAACTCAAAGGTGCGAGCCAAGGCTCGAATGCATGACCCTTTGCTAGAGAGGCCATATGTCAAACCACTAGGCTACCATGACTTTGCATAAAGTTGTCGAAGGAAAGAATTTATGGATTTGCCGAGTACCTATATAGTTTTGATATCAAGGTAGAAATCTATATAATTTCGTACTTTTTGCCATGAAATCGCGGACAAGTAGATGTGTTTACGTAAAGATGACAGCGAGAAAAAGAAGCAATCATTAATGTGACCTTAAATACCAATGCATTGTATTTAAATGCTATTGGATAACTGCCAGTTGTTGTGCTAATTAATATTGGTATGTACAAAATAAATGAAAGCCCCTTTCCGAAGAGATTCATCTTTACGTTCATGCTAGGCACGCATATTTAATACATTAGATGTGCGAAGTGTAATAAACTTCAAGAGTTTATGATAGTTTGGCTATTTAAATTTCAATTATTAAAAAAACGCAAACATAAATATGTATAAGGTTATAGAAAATGAAAAAGTTTTTGTGTTGTTTCCTAATAAAAGTCAATGGTGTGTGTGAAGTTCCCCCAATCTGCACTAGGCCCGCGTGGGAGCTACACGGCCCACACCCTCTTATGAAAAAAGGTCTGTGCCCTGCAGTGGGACGTTTATATGCTGGGATGATGATGATAATGACTTAATGACTGTTTACTAAATAGGTACTCTTATTGTCATTCATTATTTTCTCCATTATTTTCTATTAAATTATCTCAAATATAGAAATAAATATACGAAACTAAATAATATCTCTTTATTCGGCATTATTATAACGATGGGCGTGGGTCGTTCATAATTCAAGTCTCAAAATAACGGTGAATAAATATAATTTACTTTCACCAAGTCTGATCCTTAGAGGTAGTACGCGGAGTAGGGTGAGGCATAGGTATAAGCGGAGTAGGCTACAGGCGCGGTGTAGGCGCTGTAGGCGGAGTAGGATAGGGGCGCGGTGTAGGCGGCCGCCACGGGCGCGGTGTACGCCGCCGCCACCGGGGACGCGTAGCTCACCACCAGCGGTTTAGCCGCAGCCACGGCCAGGAAGCAGGCGATGATCAGCTAGAAAACAATACAGGAATTAGTTTAATCTTATCACAGGTTTACGCCGGAGAAGTTGACAAGCTATTTTGACGTTGACAGTTTGTCAGGCTTGTTGCACAGTGTGTTGTTGGCGGGGTATGTCGGTGGCATCTATAATGAAATATGACGGTATGATCAATATCATATACAAATACACGCCACGCCCACAATGCGTCGAAGATTCTAACCCTTTAAAAAGTGGTAAGCAAGAAAAAATACGAATATTGGAATGGGATACTTAAAAATTATAATTTTTAATTTGTAATTTTTAAGTAATTATTACATATAATTTTTTTCCCTTTTGTGAGAGTTTTTTTGTTTTCACTTATCCCGGTGTACTTATTTCATTGTTGTTTTGTGTATTTGTTGTTGTAGCAGAATTAGAAATACACATTATGTAGGTATAAACTTCAGCTGTATCTCAATTATGGTTCTTGAGATACAGTTCAGTGACGGACGAACTGACATTATAGCGACATTAATAGGGTTCCGTTTGTCACCCTGCGGGTACGGAATCCTAAAAATTACAGTCTGACAAAATTATTGTATTAAAAATGAAAATAAATTATTTCCATACAGATTACCCCAATTGTTTTTTTGCTTGCATTACTTTGGTGCCACATTAAAACGTTTTTCTTATAAAACCCCGACTTAATCAATCCAGAATAAATGTTAAATCTCGATACTTACAACTTTGAACATATTGATTGTTTGTTGAGAATGCTGGTGTAACACTGATTGTTGTGCTGTTTACAGGCAGTTTTATACGATTCGCAGATGACCCCATTGTTGCCGGCGCCTGCGCACCTCGGCTGCGTACGAGGGACCTCAACGCGACTTGAATTATTTAGATTGCGCTGCAAGTTTGTGATTCACAGGGTGATGATTATAAAATGAAAGAAATTATCGGCATAGTGAAGCCAGTACTATGATCGATCATCTTGTAGTTTTTAACAAGTTTTAAATATTTACTAGGGTAATTTTGTTTTGTTTGAGTATTTATAACATTAGTCAGAACAAGTAGAAGGTTGGAATAAAATATAAACAACGACTGATAAAAAATTTAGTTAAGATGACATAATGGGGAAAGCATTAGAAAATTTCAATACTTAGATACCTAATACATTATTATATCGTAATTTTCTTTACAGCTCTATTGTGGAATTAATGAACGATATTTAAATTGTCGTTTGCCATAATAAATGAAACTGTCGCATTGAGGAATTTGTTAATAGTATTTATTTACGAAAACTTTTTTGACTAAGAGTCTTCCAGTCGATGGCAAAAGTTTTGTCATCTGGTTTGTGTTTTAGTTCGTACAAAATAGATAACTTGACAAAAATAAGAGACGGATGACCTATTTCATCCGTTTTCATAAATTTTTGACAGAAGCAGTATTTTTCTGCGCATATATTCTTATTTATACGCATGTATTCTTATTTTTCGTATTATACCACGATCATTATGCGCACATCAGAACTACAAATATTACAGAGGTCCGATAAAGTACTCATCAGGCCATGTTATTTTAATGAACAGCCTGTAACATAAGCAGCGTCACAATTCGTCGTCCAATCAAGGTCGTAATGGGCAGTCATGAGTGTTGTAGAACATTCTACTGTATGTGATTGTACCTTTAATTGCTACCACATCCTTTATCTACGGTGCCTTAAGGACGTTCAAGGCTACCATTAAAAAGTTACCTTGAACCTTACCTTGGAGATGAGATATTTGTTTTTATAAGTGTCGTTGTTGATAACTCTACGTTATCATTATCGCTAATTAGACGTGCGTAAGTTTGTTAAAAGGTTTACAATTGATTTAATATAATATATGAACGTCTGAAATGCATTGCTATTTTATAACCTTAACTATTTGCGTAAAAATGTGATGTGTGTGTTTTTTTGTAGTGGTAGAGCCATGTTGTAGCTAGCCGCTGCATCACGAATGGGCCGGCTCGTCCGGGGCAGTACCACCCTCTCACAGAACACCGGCGTGAAGCAGCAGTAATCCTGCTTGCGTTTCGTACGGTCAGTGAGAGTGCCGGGGGCCCAATACCTCACCCCTTCCCTCTCCCCCTTCCCCTATTCCCTCTCCTTTAGGGCCGACAACGCACTGGCATCGTGTAAAGCGCTGCGGGTGTCTATGGACAGTGGTGTTCATTTAACATCAGGTGACCTACAAGTTCGTTTGTCTGGCCTATCTAACATAAAAAAAAAAAAAAAAATAAAAAAAGTGGTGTAAGCTGGAACCGATTCGGTCGTCTATTAAGAAACATTTTTAGTTCTGTTTTGATGACCGGATAGCCTAGTTATTAGAGAAACTGACTACGAAGCTTGAGGTCCCGGGTTCGTTTCCCGTTCGGGGCAGACATTTTTGTGTGAATAATACGAATGTTTGTACTCAAGTCTTGGGTGTCTAATATGTATTTAAGTATGTATCTATCTAAATAAGTATGTTTATCCGTTGTCTAGTACCCACCCATAGTACAAGCTTTGCTTAGATTGGGACTAGGTTAATTGGTGTGAATTGTCCCGTGATATTTATTTTATTTTATTTATTTATTCTATTCCTAGAAATTGCGAGCTATTACCCATTTCTTTTGGTTTGGATTCATCATTCCATCCTATATACGCCCCACTTCAGGACATAGGCCTCCTCTCGTGTATTGGTAATATTGACGATAAAATCTAGAAGTACTAAACCGATTCTGAATATTTTTTCATAAGTAGAAAGCTATTTTATCCCAGATTAAAATGGGCTACAAGGAAAAATTAAAGTTTCTACAGGACGCAGACGAAGTAGCGAGCAAGAGCCAGTAATTGATATCGCCACTATCTTGAAAAAATGTCGTATCCCAAATCAATATGCAAACCAAACTGAACTTTACTGCACAGTCATTGAAGTTCAATTAGCCAGATTATCGATTTTGAGATTCGAGCTTTTATCAAAGTAGTGACGATATGTATCAACTGATTCTTTTTTTTTATATTTTGTCTTCGCATATTATTGATACTATTCTATTCATTCGTCACCATCATCATAAGCCTATGGCCTAGTGGTTTGACCTATTGCCACTCAAGCAGAGCGTCCTGGGTTCGAATCCGGGCTCACAGATTTGAATTTTTGGAATTTATGTGCGAAATTATATTTGAAATTTAACATGAGCTTTACAGGGAAGTAAAACATCGTTAGAAAACCTGCACAAAGAAATGATGATCATCATTATCCCAGCCAGTGGGATTCCAAGATCTGCCTTGAGAAATATTTCTCTATTGTGGCTTAATGCCTGCAGTGGCAGGGCACAGGCCTCCTCTTAAAATGAGAGGGCTTGGGCCGTAGTTCCCACGCGGGTCCAGTGCAGATTGGAAACTTCACTTACACCATTGAATTTCTTCTCAGGTAAGTGCAGGTTTCCTCACGATGTTTTCCTTCTCCGTATAGCACATAATAGTAAATTCACTGACCCGCGATCCTCTGCATAAGAGGCCATAGGTTAAACCACTAAGCCGCCACAGCTTCACGGTTGGTTTGGATTTTTGTGGAATTATCCTACTTTAGAAAATGCCACATATTATACTATTAATAATAATAATAATAATAGATTGGCAACTGTGCAGGACTGTCCGCTAGCACATCCCCATGGTGTATTAGGGGATAGACCTCCGTAGTTGCGCCCATCTCATTTATATTATATGGTACCAAAGGCCACTTCATGTTGGCTTCGGCCCCATGAATGCCTTTCAAATGACCGGGTCCCCATGGGCCCGTGATCGGAAATCCGTACCAACATAATAATAATAATAATAATAATAAATCTTTATTTCAGACGTTTTTACATCCATATTGTGTTAGTTATATTATATTAATCTATGTTAGTATAGGTACAGTTACAATTACAATCACTTACATGTAAATTGTGCCACCCCCTTTATTTGGCTAACCCGTGTGTCAGAATGGGGCAATCATATTTGTCAGCAATGACACACAGGACTCTGTTGGGACTCGCTCTAAGCCTCCCCAGCAACGAGACGATCTTCTAGCGCATAATCGCTTGAAAACCGTCCGTGCGGGCCTCCGCAAACATGAGTGAGGCACTACAATACCTAGGCAGTCCCAACAGCATCCTGAACGCATTGTTGTATTGAACACGCAGGGCGCCGTAGGCTTTCTTAGTGTACTTCATCCACAGGCTGCTCGAGTAAAATGATTGACAATACGCTTTAAACAGCGTGATTTTGACATCGGCGGAACATCGAGCAAACCTGATTAGACCTTACAGCCAACGCCCTGCGCTCACGTTCAATATCGAGGTCATCGTTCAAGTCAGATGTTATAATATGACCAAGATATCTAAATTTTTCAACAACAGAAAGGGTGGTCTCATGTATCATAATTGGAGGAACGAAAGTAGGTCTGTTCCTTCCCGCTTTAAAAACCATAACTTCGCTTTTTCTCGGGTTGTACCGTAGTCCGTGCGCCACAGCAAACGACTCACAGGCTGCTACAAGCTTTCTAAGAGCATTGATAGACGGACTCAACAGTACCATGTCATCCACGTAGCTTATTCATGCAAACACCATCCACATAACACCCTACACGCATACTGCTGAGTCCGGCTAATAAATCATTCACATATAAATTAAACAGCCTGGGAGACGCAAGCCCCCCCCCTGCCTTACCCCACACTCGAGTTTGTACTCATTTGACAAACCGTCGGCCCATCTCACTTGATTAATCTGATTTCGATACCAGTGTTTCAGGATGTTCCGAACTTCACTCGGTATGCCCGTCTTTCCCAGCTTTTTTTTAATTAATATGCGAGTGTTTTGGTTCTGTACTGTGAGCTTGCATGTAGTTAATTCAATAAATAAAGGCTCGATTAAGCCATAGTTGGCACGTCATAAAATAAAAATAAAATATTAGAAGGGACAGGACAGTGTTAAAAAAACTGAAATTTATTACTTCCTCGTAATTCAAATTAAACTACCTACTGTCTACTTTTAAAATTAATTGAGGTACTTAAAAATAAATAACATTGAGTATTATAGATACGCCGTACTTTACATTTTAGGGCAGTAAATTCTATTTCTATTTTTAGTACATTTCAAAGGGACAGATGAGAACGTTGTGTTGATATAGCGATTACGTTGACAATAATGCCTTTATCATTCAGTCAATACAAAATTAGCATAAATTGAATGCTTGAGTTAAACGGTTTTATCCAAACACTGTCTCAAATTACTTGTTTCGAGCTTCCGGTTTACATGTCAAATACTTAAACAACTATACTTCATTTAATTTAGAATTAGAAACCACGATAACATTAAATTGCGTCTGTTCAACTATTTTTTACCTAGCAAATAGTACAGTACAATAGTCTGGGAGCCGCAAAATAAAATTGTTTTAATGTCACTTTATTTGCGTGTCGTCAATTGTTACTCCAGTAGAAATTGTAAAGAGATTACAGTTCACGAGCCGCAATATAATGTTGTTGTGGTTTCTAATTCTAAATTAAATGAAGCATATAATAGGGACAGTTTAGGTTTTGTTCATCTATTTTTTTTTTTTTTTTTTTCTTCTGAAAGGGAGTCAAACGAATTAACGGGTCATCTGATGGAAAATGATCACCATCGCCCATAAATGGGTCAATCAACTTTTTCTTGTAAATTTCTATTTACTCCTTTACAAGTAACTCTGTTAGTGAAACCATGATTTTGTAGTAATTAAATAAACTGTTTATCATAGTGTGAATGTGAAAACCAGAAAAAATAAGTATTTCTATGAAAAAATCCAGTCACCCAGGAGACATAACACTATTTTCATACAAATTTCGGGGACATCATTGTCCCCTGGGTCACCCACGAAATAGAAGCTAAACAAAATAAAATAAATATGGCAATTATACCATTATTGACTACAACAATCTAGCGTTTTGAAAAGTATACTTTAAATAAGGAAAAATAATCAGTTTTTTAATTATTTCGATTTTCATAGAAAGTAGCAGAAAATCGTTGACAAAAAAAAGTTGATTGACCCATATCAACAAAACAACTCATAGAGAGTCACTGATCTGTTGCCGGCTTTGATCAATTATAACTGAAGATACACATTGCCGAACAAATTCCCCTTCAAAAAGTGTCCGAACTTTTTTATTTGTTTGCATAACAATTAAAATCATCACCTACACAGAAATTTGAACCTAGTCTTTACTTCATTACAGTCGAATTTCGGTTGACACTTGACAGCTAAACTTGACAATTTCACGCAACGTACTGAGAAAAAGAAGGCCACTTTTATCAAAGTGGCGCTCATTTGGCTCGGACATTTTCGGGCGCGCGACTGTGGATCTACAGTTATAATTGATCAAAGGTTGCCGGCCTTTAAAAAAAAGGAGAGGGAATAGGGGAGAGGGAGGGCAGAGGTATCGGGCCCACGGCGCACTCACTGACTGTACGAACCGCAGCAGGAGGACTGCTGCTTCACGCCGGTGTTCTGTGAGAGGGTGGTACTGCCTCAGACGGGCTGGCCCATTTGCAATGCAGCGGCTAGCTACAACATGTCTCTACCACTAAAAAAAATAAATTTTTAGTATTTCTTATACATTATCATTAGCCTATATAATCTTTAATCTATATATATAAAAGAAGAAACTGACTGACTGACTGACTGACTGACTGACTGACTGACATATCAACGCACAGCCCAAACCACTGAGCCTAGAGATTCCAATTTTGGCATGTAGGTTCCTTATAAGGTCTAGGGGTGCACTAAGAAAGGATTTTTCAAAATTCACTCCCTAAGGGGGTGAAAAGGGGGTCCAAAGTTTGTATGGGGAAACAAGATTAGTTCGACTATTTTATTCGAAACTTCACAGAAGTACTCTTAATGGTAAATGAGTAAACACATGTTTAAGGTTTTTTGAGAATTCAACCCCTAAAAGGGGGGAAAGGGGTAACAAAGTCTGAAAATCAACATGGGTGTTGTTTCTATGGTTTATCGGGTCGCTGGTTATGAAAACAACAACGGTTTTAAAATCCGATGTGGCGGACGTAAAATACCATCTCCCTGGATGGGGTTGAAATGTCTAATTAAACTAAATGACTGTTGATATATCAACGCACAGCCCAAACCACTAGACCTAGAGACTTGAAATTTTGCACATAGATACCTTATACAATTTAGGCATCCAGGATTTTTGGGAATTCCCGCGGGGACGGGAAAAAACAGGATTTATATATTCGATTCCGAGTGACCCTATCTCATTAACTATAATAACTAGACTCTTCAAACTTGATACACAAGTAGGTATTACATTAGTTAAAACAAGAATTTCAGGATTTTTCAAAATTCCCACGGGATAAGGAAAAAACGGAATTTATATATTCAGTTCAACGGAATCCTATGAACTATAATTACCAGACTCTTCAAATTTGGCACAGAAGTAGTTAATTATAATAGTAAAAAACTGTTTTAAGAAATTTCGGAAATTCCCATGGGATAAAGAAAAAACGGGATTAATCGTTTTACTGGTTGTAGAAAGCTGAAATTCGGCATATAGGTTGCTTGGGGAGTGTAGAGGAGCATTGAGAGAGGACTTTCCAAAATTCCCACGGGAACGGGAAAAAACGCGATTTTTCGTTTTACTGGTCGTAGAAAGCTGAAATTTGGCATGTAGGTTGCTTGGGAAGTGTAGAAGAGCAATAAGGAAGGACTATACAAAATTCCCACGGGAACGGGAAAAACGGGATTTTTCATTTTACTGGTCGTAGAAAGCTGAAATTCGGCATGAGGTTGCTTGTGGAGTGTAGAGGAGCATTGAGAGAGGACTTTCCAAAATTCCCACGGGAACGGGAAAAAACGGGATTTTTCGTTTTACTGGCCGTAGAAAGCTGAAATTTGGCAAGTGGGTTTCCTGGGGAGTGTAGGGGAGTATTAAGAAACTATTTCCCGAAATTCTTACGAGAACGGGAAAATACGGGATTTTGCGTTTTACTGATTGTAAGCTAAAATTTCAAAATTCATAAGTTTATACTGTATGTAGGCCGCAAAGAGCTCTTTAACCGACTTCAAAAAAAGGAGGAGGTTATGCATTCCACTTTATGTATTTTTTTTATGTAAGTATGTTCACCGATTTCTCGGTCAATTGTGGACCGATTTTAAAAATTATTTTTTTATTCGAAAGAATATAATATACTACTGAGATGGTCCCATTGTCACGCAAGCAAGCAAGCGTGCATGCATGCTTGCATCTTGCTTGCATGCTTGCTTGCTTGCCTGTATGCTTGCTTGCTTGATATCTTGGTGCTTTGGAATTCTCATGGTACACGCGAGCGAAGTCGCGGGCAAAAGCTAGTAATAATATATTTTAAGAAGCGTGTCTTAAATATAACCCGACTTTAAAACATAGAAGTTGTACAGTCAGCGTCATATAGTACGTACGTAGCAGTCATGATAGCATTTGGTGATACTTGGAAACATCCAATATGGTCTTGTTCTAGTACATTACATATCCTGAGCTGTTGTATTCAAAGCTGAAATTATTGGATAATATTTGAAAAGTTTTATCCTACCTATATAAAAACATAAAATGTGTAAAAAAACATACAGACGAATTGAGAACCTCCTCTTTTTTTTGAAGTCGGTTAAAAGTGGCAAGTCTCGCCACGCAGTTCTTCCACTACACAAAGTTATCTCATGTAAAATCAAGTCAATTATTTTAGTTAGTATCTATAGAATCTCGTAATCTATGACTTCTTTATAAGTAAGTAGTTAAATTGTAATCTGATCGATCATTTACCTATCAATATTAATAGTGATCGTATCAATAGTAGAGTAAGTATTTTGTAGTTTCATTTCAATGTAGGTTTTTAGAATAATCTCATAAGATAGCCACCAGGCCACCAGGGGGCACTGCTATAGCCATTTTTAACTGAAGTATAGACATTTCTGGGAAACTGCTAAACCGATTCCAATGCGATTTTTAAAGACCGCCTTTTCTTTACACCTCTTTTACTATAGTGGATATTAACTTCTAAAAAGTGTTGAATAATCTGAAAAAAGCCTGGAATTCGATGATTTCTGTAATTTCACATAGAGGTTTCTACAAAGTTCCTAATTTGTACTGGTCCTTTTTACGAGAAACAAAAGACAAATAATTGAAGCACTGTAGTAATTTTATTTTATTTCCATTTAAATATCACAGTCAATTCATTTACGAAGGTAGGCAAACGCTGGTGCAGTGTACGCTGCAGCGTAAGGTGAAGCGTAAGCAGGGTACGCTGCTGCGTAGGGAGCGGCGTAAGCGGCAGCCACTGGTGCAGTGTAAGCGGCAGTGTATGCTGCTGCTACTGGCGCAGTATACGCTGCTGCTACTGGCGCAGTGTATGCTGCTGCTACTGGTGCGGTGTAGGCAGCTGCTACTGGTGCCACCGCGGGGTAAGCCACGGAGTGAATGCCGGGTTTGGCCGCGGCAACGGCGAAAAGAGCAGCGAAGGCCACCTGTTGGAAAACATTTTATTAGTCAAGATTAAGAACAATATAATGGTTGTAGTAACAGCTGTGTTTTAGTAGTAATCGATCCTATTAACTGCAAGACTCAATTTTACGACATAATTATTACGTAAGTCTAAAGTTCATCAGTTCATTCATGCAAAACAAGGAAACAAGAGCAAACATTTTAATAAACGTCTCGCCTTACTCTATTGTAAAGTTTAAGTGGTACGTGACAGTTATGACGTCCTCGCGATATTGCAAACATTTGATTTGACCTGATAGGCAAATTTAAAGACGTCATCTAGATCGGATCACTCGGGTGGGACGTACTTTAGTTGTATTTAAATTTCCCTAACTTTGTAAGTACGTGATCGGCGTAATAAAACTTTCGTATACGAAAGAGAAGAAGCCCAGTTGCGCTAAAGTTTGACATAAATAATATTACCAGTTTGAACATGTTGTCGGTTGGTTTGGGTTGGTAGGTAAGCTGATGAGCGAATGATGTCTTCAGTAAAACGTGGTGGGTTTAAATACTCTTACGAATGTTATTTCAAGACGAAACGGGGGCTGGTCGGTTTGCGCATTGGTGATGCTCCGAATTCAAGATAGTAGTCTTGGATGCAATCATGCGAGAGTGAACAGAGTTTGATGATTCACGAAACGTGAAATGTCTCTTTATTAGGGTTCCGTACCCAAAGGGTAAAAACGGGACCCTATTACTGAAACTTAATTGTCCGTCCGTTCGTCCGTCCGTCTGTCACCAGGCTGTATCTCATGAACCGACAGCTAGACAGTTGAAATTTTCACAGATGTTGTATTTTGGTTGCCGATGTAACAACAAATACTAAAAAACAGAATAAAATAAGTGTTTAAGGGGGCTCCCATACAACAAACGTGATTTATTTGCTCGTTTTGGCTCGATATTGATAACGGCTACAGTTAGACGCTTAAAATTTCACAGAATATTTAGTTGTATATTCACTTTAGAAAATAATTAAATTAAAATAAAACAAATATTTAAGGGGGGCTCTCATACTACAAACGTGATTTATTTGCCGTTTTTATAGATAATGGTATGGAACCATTCGTGCGCGAGTCCGACTCGCACTTAGCCGGTTTTTTTGTATGAATACTCTAACATACGTTTATTACACACCATTGTCAAATCAATTATCTGTAAATATAGGTAATGTCGTCGGTACTCTTAACTTAGAGGCGAGTAAACTAATGCATATTTTATTTAAAACAAGCCATATATTAAGAAATAATAAGAAAAAGTTTCGTGAGGTTAGGTTAGGCTTTGAGTTTCTAACATATATACTTATATTTTTTCACCTCACTAGCTCGGAAAGCCCTCTTTGTTTGTTTGACATCTATTGAGAAAATCGCTTTTTATCCACATGTGAAGAAAGAGTTTTGACATTTGAGGGCAGCTTAAGTGATATTTGACAGCTAACAAAACGTAAAACGTTAAAAGTGCTGAATTTTTAAAATCACAATTAATGAATTGCATCGAGTAAAAAACACTAAATACAGTCTTACAACTTTATTTTAATTCATAAATATCAGCATCCAACATTAACCTTCATTCTTGTTGTAGAAACGGATAAAATGTTATGACAGTCCAAGTAAGTCGATGTGCGAACAAAACGCATCCGAAATATTAAAAAAAAACTTAAGTCAAAACTTTTCAATTAATATTCGCATGTTTTTCTAATTATTTTCCTCGCTGTAGTGAGGTGAAAAGTTTTGTGTTATACACGGGTGAAAAGTTATTTTACGTCTCGTGTGTTGAAACACTCACTATCGAAAGGATTCTGTTTTTGAACCACTCGCTTCGCTCGTGGTCAATCAAAGAATCCTTCCGATAGCTCTTGTTTCAAATGAGCACTCGCTGGTAAAATACAACTTTCCCCCCTTGTATAACAAATAACTATTTCCCTTCAGTGTACTGTAAAGAAATGTGAATTAACTTGCATCAAGCAAGTCCTATAAACATTAATTTATGGTAACGCCTGATTCAATAAATTAAACATTAATTTAGTTAAAATTTAAAAAATGACACGATTTGTCTTTCCAATTGGAAATATAAACTTAAATTATGATTGTTGGTTCCCTACAGCATACTTCGCCGCGTCGGGCATGCAAGTCCAGTAGCGTTGCATCAGAGGTTAGCCCGCGCGTGTCTGTGGTGACAATCCACTATAGTAATTGAGCAACGACATCTGGGAGGTCAATGTGCGTATTCATATCTAACCATATAAGGTCATTATGGTTTATTTACCCGTGATAAAGCAATTTCATAGGGTTTCAAGCTCCCGCTTGTGACGTAGGCCCTTTGTTGGAACGGGTGGGCTGTTTTATGTGTACAAAAATGAAGTAGCTGACTGTCTTCATTCAAAGGTTGATGATTCTATGGATATGTTATCTGTAGTAATTGTAAGGGGTGCGAATGCGGCCGTTTCTTTCTTTTACATAGGTAGTGAAGATATTAAGGGAGATATTTTAGCTTTTTTTTTAAAGGTGAGATATACATAGGTGAAGCGCGGGTCAAATTAAAAGAAATTATTTTTATGCAAAAAATTATATTTTTAATACAAGCTTTAATTGCTGACTGTATTTTTTGTTGACTGAATTTGCATTATCATCCAATTCCAAGCACTGGAATTAGACTTCCAATATGTGACCCGTACTAATACGACAAGATAAATAAAAAGTTGTAAAAATCAATACAAAGCTTATTATGTATTATTGTAGTAATATAACAAATTCGTTTGTTTTGTATGTATGTAGGAGGAAATTTCGACAAGTATTTCGCCAATGCTAGTTTTTCCAGTCTACACCACTGGAGACCAAAGGGCTGGCAGCTAAGTATCTCTCTCATCGAATCGCCATCGCCATTCAACGAGGGAATGCTGCCAGCCTTTTGGGTACGATGCCACGGGGGCCTTTTTAGACTTAATCTAGTAGTTTTTAAGTTAAGTTTATAGTTAGGTATTAGTTATTGTTTCTTAATATCTATTAATAGTAAAATTAATAAGATTTGCAAGGATTTTTCACTAATTAGGTAGAAATAAAACAATAAATATTAAAAATTACACTATTACAAGAAATTTAGACTTTTTACTTTTTGTAGTGGTAGAGCCATGTTGTAGCTAGCCGCGGCATCACGAATGGGCCGGCTCGTCCGGGGCAGTACCACTCTCTCACAGAACACCGGCGTGAAGCAGCAGTAATCCTGCTTGCGTTTCGTACGGTCAGTGAGAGTGCCGGGGGCCCAATACCTCACCCCTTCCCTCTCCCCCTCCCTCTCCCCCTTCCCCTATTCCCTCTCCTTTAGGGCCGACAACGCACTGGCATCGTGTAAATCGCTGCTGGTGTCTATGGACAGTGGTGTTCATTTAACATCAGGTGACCCACTAGTTCGTTTGTCTGGCCTATCTAACATAAAAACATAAAAAAATTACCGATTAATATGGGCTTGAGTTTGAGCTCAAGCCCATGTTAATCGGTAATAAATTATTCGGTAAGAAATTACAAACAACTAGTTAAATCTAACTATTTATAGTATTATATAGATTAGCAAAGTTGATACACGGAAACAATACTTATCTACATTTAAATCCATCCCATAATAAATTAAAAGCACTCGAGAGCAATAATAAAACTACCTTCCTTTATTTTATGCTTTCATAGAGCTCTTCATTTTACTGTGATTGTTCCGTTGCATCCTACACAAACCATTTATTGCCATTTCTTTACTTCAAAGGTTACCATTGAATGCCAAAGTTCTTTGCATTTTATAGTTTACACTCGCACGTTTATTGTTCTCACTAACTCTCGTCTTGATATTCTTAAGTATTCCTGACGTCTGTCTGAATATTGCAGCTTTGGCGATAATGAATCAATTAACATTATACGACTCTATTAATCACCATGCATTAATCTACTTAGTTCTATCACATTTGTCTTGCCTTGAATTCGATTGCGCTGATGTAGTGATATTTTTATCCGTTAATTGCAAAGCCAAAAAGAATTATTCTGGTTTTATGTTTACATACCTATACATAATTATAATGCGAATATTTATATAATAAAAAAAACAAGGTGATTGCCAACTGAATTTTCATGTCAATCAGTATCGTTACTATACATAATTTAGAATTTTGTGTTGTTTTATAGGATTCGTCAAATCGTCTGATTGGTTCAATAAAAAATACTTAAACATAACCTTTAATTGATACTGAATAACTAATCAAATTTGGATATTAGTGACTATAAAACCTCACTAGATTAATTTTCTTTTCCTTCCTTCCTTTCCTTTGGTATCGTGTGACAATTGGCCTAAACTTTTTCCTGCCAAACCTAAGTCCCTCGTTGCGCACTCGCGACCTTCGTGACCAACTATAAAATTTGCTCCTGACGGTAAATGTGCATCACTCAGCGTAGCACCACAGCTGTGAAAACAAACAATCAAAATGTTCAAATTGGTGAGTTGAAAAGGATCTCGTTAATTCGAACAAACAAATGTGGCCTGCTTCAAATGACACTACTTATAACAAAACTGTTAGTGCAATTTAAAAAACTTACCGGTTCGTTTAAATCTAATATTCATGTTCTAATCTTTAGCAATGGCTAAAAAATGGATAATTTAACTGGTTAAAACACGTATTCTCTAAAAAACGACCTGAATAATTTTTAGTTACCAAATTATTAATTATGGCTAACTATGCGACGTTTTTCATTATAATGTTACTAGCTGACCCAGCAACGTTGTTTTGCCATATAGATTATTTCTTATCCTTATCACCTGATAGGGGTATAAAAAATAGCCTACGACCTATTCTCAGACCTACCAAAGAGAAAAAATTTCGTAAAAATCGGTAAAGCCGTTTCGGAGGAGTTCGATAACAAACATTGTGACACGAGATTTTTATATATTAGAAGATTAGCATAACAACTTATGGTATTTATCTTTAATTACAGTTCATCTTCGCCTGCTTCCTGGCCGTGGCTGCGGCTAAACCGCTGGTGGTGAGCTACGCGTCCCCGGTGGCGGCGGCGTACACCGCTCCCGTGGCGGCCGCCTACACCGCGCCCCTAGCCTACTCCGCCTACAGCGCCTACACCGCGCCCGTAGCCTACTCCGCTTATAGCTACGCTTCGCCTTACTCCGCGTACTACCTGCGCTGAAGACCATGAAGATCAGTTACAATTTGGATGATTTGCAATAGTAATGCCACAATAAACCATGACATCACACTCACTTTTTTTTAATTATTTCCGCATCAAAAAAAACTCACATATCGAAACTGATTAGGCTAAACTGGGAACGTTATATTTTTAATTAAAACCAGAAACTATGTTAGAGAAACTTACTCTAATACATTAAATTGTGCTTCTCTTAGTTTAGAACCTTACGATTTTAGTGACTTTGAATAGGAAACTTACTTACACATCGTCAAGAAATCAAGATTAATCTATATAATAATAAAAAAGCTGTGTCATATTGATAAATCAAAAAAGAACATACAACCAAATTGAGAACCTCCTCCTTTTTTAGAAGTCGGTTAAAAATAGCTAAGTACTGTGGAATTAATTCAGCAGTACTGCAAACAAGTGTACTGGTGCAACTTAATACTATTTGAACAAAAAAATAAATTTTGTGTTTTGTTCGCGCAAGAGTATGATAATATTTATCAACCGATTTTTTAAATTTTTTCTTCGCATAATTGATACTATTAATTCATCATCATCATCATGAACCCGTGGTGGCCTAGTTGTTTGACCAATTGCCACTCAAACAAATCTCTGAGTTTTCGGAATTTATGTGCAAAATTATATTTGAAATTTACCATGAGCACGAGGAAACCTGCACAAAAAAATGATAATCATCATCATCCCAGCCTATATAGATCCCACTGCAGGACACAGTCTTCCTCTTAAAATGAAAGCGCTTGGGCCGTAGTTCCCACGCGGAGCCAATGCAAATTGGGAATTTCATGCACACCATTGAATTTCTTTTCAGGTATGTGCAGGTTTCCTCATGATGTTTTCCTTCATCGTAAAGCTCGTGATAAATTTCAAACTACTACTTTATTGATCCAAACATTTTGGAGCGACCGAATTCGAATTTGAAGCGTTCTTGCTAAATTAGAGGCATTTATTTATTTTATTTATTAGAGGCATTAATGATTGTACGTGAAGCGAACAGCAAAAAAAACATGTTCTGGATTTTGTCTATACTTGAATCAGTTGGACTTTTAATTATTTTTTCTTTTTTTGGTCAAGTAACCAATTAATGCTACTTTAAACAATTGTCAAAATTTTAGAAACGGATATTTCGAAATCTATGAATGCCGTTAATCAAATGAACTGTATGATAACTAATCAGTGTTTATCTGAGAATAGTAATGATTTATCTTGGAAATTGACTATCATTTGAAGTTCTTTTTTTATTTTATGTACTTAGTATCAGACAAAAGCTATTCCTTCCCAGGGTCTCAAACTATCTCTGTACCAAATTTCATCTAAATCAGTTTAGCGATTTAACCGTGAAGAGGTAACAGACGTACAGGCAGACACACTTTCGCATTAATAATATTAGTATGGATGTGTCTTAAAAAATATAAAATGGCATCTCGTTCAAGATACATGAACAACACGTTTACAAGATAGATTAACTTAAGTACGGATTTCCTCCACAACGCGCGGTTTTGTGCGGATTCTTAGTGTAGCAAATCTTACTCACTACTCACGGTTTATTGTTGTAACTAATGAATATTGTTAAATAATCATTATTAAAAACAAAGCTTAATTTATTTGGTTATTTTTGAAATGTAATTACATATTGTTATTTAAATAAATATCAATAAAATAAGTTACATTTTCTGTTCACCTTAGGTTGGCAGAATAAATATTAAAACCGGCCAAGTGCGAGTTGGTTTCGCGCACGAAGGGCTCCGTACCATTATCTATAAAAACAGCAAAAAAATCACGTTTGTTGTATGGAAGGCCCCCTTTTTTTATTTTAATTTAATAATTTATTTTTATTGCTAATTATAACTAAATATTGTGTGAAATTTTTCAAGCGTCTACCAGTTGCCGTTATAAATATAGATCAAATACGAGCATAGAAAATCACGTTTGTTGTATGGGAGGCCCCTTAAATATTTATTTTATTCTATCTTTTAATATTTGTTGTTATAGCGGCAACCGAAATACATCATCTGTGAATACTTCAACTGTCTAGCTATCACGGTTCATGAGATACAGCCTGGTAACAGACGGATGGACAGACGGACAGATGGACAAACAGCGGAGCCTCAGTAATAGGGTCCCGTTTTTACCCTTTGGGTACGGAACCCTAATAACCACATGGCAAAGTTAACTTAATTAGGGGTTTATTTATAATAAAACATAAAATTTTAGTATACTGTCATGATTTATTGTGGGATACGTTGCAAATTATTCGAATGTATTTCATCTTCAAAGTCTTCAGCGCAGGTAGTACGCGGAGTAAGGCGAAGCGTAGCTATAAGCGGAGTAGGCTACTGGCGCGGTGTAGGCGCTGTAGGCGGAGTAGGCTAGGGGCGCGGTATAGGCGGCCGCCACGGGAGCGGTGTACGCTGCCGCCACCGGGGACGCGTAGCTCACCACCAGCGGTTTAGCCGCAGCCACGGCCAGGAAGCAGGCGAAGATGAACTGTAATTAACACATACCATTAATATTTTAAAAAGCAGGCAAATAAAACTTTCAAGATCCGAACTTGTTTATAGTACTACTTAATAGAATGCGATTAAAAAAAAGTTTCAATTATCATCAACAATTGGGTAATAATTTTAAGATTCTTATTTGTTTACTGTACTTTCGACTTTAAAAAGAGAGATTGATAATTTCTTGACATATAATATTTATGAGCGATTCACTGATCACCGGAATACTTTTATAGTTGATTTATTTCTGCTTACCAATTTGAACATTTTGTTGGTTTGTTGACACGGTGCTGCTGCTGAGCTGAGTGATACCCAGTAGCAACCGGTAGCAATCTTTATACTGACTCACGAAGGCCGCTTGCACACAACCAGGGCCCTCTGTGCAGGCCGCACGGTACCGGAATAGAGATTAGCTGAAGAAGCGCATGAAAGTAATTCGTAGCGATTTTTTAAACGGTACGAACGATTGAAGGATCTTGGAAAATTAAGAATGCGTAGAACGTTTACCAAATATATAATGAAACTTTTGACGATATTTTTTAATGGTTAAAAATCATACTTTAAATTTTTAGGGTTCCGTACCAAAAGGGTAAAAACGGGACCCCATTACTGAGGCTCAGCTGTCCGTCTGTCCGTCTGTCCGTCGCGTCGGTCACCAGGCTGTATCTCATGAACCGTGATAGCTAGACAGTTGATGATGTATTCCGGTTGCCGCTATAACAACAAATACCAAAAACAGAATAAATTTAGACAGATAAACCTGTTATATCCATTATTTATTTGATTTTGAATTATTTATTTATTACCCTTTGAATACGGTCTATCTATATTTTTATTTTCTTAATTTTCTCACCATTTACTTCAATTTAGGGTTGAGAAACTTTGAAAACGCCCCGTTCATTGAAAAATTGTAACATATACCTAGGTATTAACGACATGAATTGACAATATTCCTATTCTGCTGAAATTATGCAAAGTCAAGCAAGTGTTGTATTTTTACATAGACTAAAATACTTTTAAGTGCACTATGTACAGTGGGCTGCAAAAGTGCATGGACATCTCGGGGCGATAATCGCATGAGCAGTGTTTGATCGTTTGTGTTCATGTTTCGATGAGAATTAACTAGATGGCGTTGTGAATTGATGCAGCGTAGTGGCCGTTTTCTGCATCTAGTTTATATACCAAACTAAACTGCTATTTCGAATGATCTTCTATTAGCAGCTGTGGCTTAACGGTTATACGCATGAGTCAAGTACTGGGATGTGGAGTTGGTTTATGGTTCGAATCCCAGATCAGAGTGTTATTTTTGTTTTTTATTTATTGTTTTTTTTTTAAATATGTATTTAATTATCTGTTTAATTAAAAAATATCTTTGATCAAAAATAAAATAATACAACCTTTTGATATCAAACATTTTATTTAAAACATAAAAGAGCAATTTCTCAATCATTAATATTATTTCGTTTTCACCGATGTAAGGGAACGTGCAGAAACTATAGGCGGCAGCACTTGTGCGACAGAAGAGACACTATGCGAACAGTAAAAGAAACTTATCAAGTCAAAATTTATGGCACCAGTTGGCAGCACCGTCTATGTGCTCATTCCCTATAGCCATCTAAAAAATTATTGAGGTATTCTTAGCTTAAGTATTCGTTTCCAAAATTTATTGGAAAGAAGATTGAAGCATCACCACAATAAAAAGAAATAATATTATTAGCAACTAGATCTTTAAATTGGAGACCGGGTTAACATATAATTAATGAATGCATAATATTAATTATGTAATTTATGTTCAGTATGAAGTATTGAACACTTACTTGGCGATAATTTATGTTCGAGTAACTTCAAAACATAGTGTGTTGTGTTTCAAAAATAGCAAAAAAAAAAACAATTTACACTTAAAAAATAGGGAACAAATAAGTACTCATAAAGAATTGAAAACTAAATTTCATTCAATTTTATACACTTATAACTACTAACATAATGGCTAGATATTAACCCGGTCTGCACTAAATGTCAAATAACAGTTTACTTAACATTAATTGTAACATTATTAATTGTGCTTCTAACTGAAAAATAACCAACATGCATATATTTAGCAATTTATATCTTTCTCTTTTATCTCAATTTCTAATAACCCTTCTAACACAACTTCAAAAACAATACCTATGTGAGATCAGATGGTGAATCATTCACTATAAGAATAACAATAAGTAAACATTGGTAACTGGATTATTAATAAGTAATAAAGGTTCGTTCATAACAGATTAATAACAAAATAATGATATCGGGAAATATTAACAATTTAAGTTACAAAGTCAATTTGTCTCTTAGTAACGGAGAGGATAGCGGTTACACTATCTATCACTTCTTGAAGTCGAGTTTTCATGCTCGAAACCATAATATATTGAAACATAATATCACTATTTCGCATCAGTTCCCATGTTCTGTTTACCTCAGTGTCCAAATTATTTTTTGACTTTACAAAATTTTACGTCCATTCTTATCCGACACTTTCCGTCGGAAAATATAACGATTTCGTTTTCCCAATCGAAATTTAAATGTCGAATGGCAAAGTTGACTGTGTTTCTCTGTAAAAAAAAACAAAATAATAAATACTTAACATTAGATCATGAATAGTGCAATTTGTAAGCAACATTGCACTAAGAAATATTAATATATGTAAAATCTTACCGTTATGCTCATATTTCGAGCTATTTTCTTTATAAGTTTTCTTGTTCCCAGAGAACAATAATTTTTGCTTTCAAAAACGTTGTTAATCGAATCATAGTAAAATATTTTCGAGAACTTGATAATTTGGATACTCACACAAGGTGATTGACAAGAAATCTAACGATTTGTGAAGTCATTATAAAAATTACCCTCAGTTTAGCAAACGAGGCGTGTAAGCATTTCCAAGTATATTATTCAACATTCAACCTTAAGTAGCGCATAAATACAGCAGTCTTCAATAAATCTCTGAAGTTAAATTACGGTAGTCCAACAATCGGCAACAAACATAATCTATCTGTATCTAATCTATACGCATTAACTAGACAAGGATGCAAAGATTAAGTAAAATATAAGATTATTAGTTTCACCAGTTATTATAATGTCTCCATAGCCGAGTGGCTAAGAGAGCGGGCGAAGATGCTATCGGATGCATTGGCTGGCCAGAGTGAATAGGGTTCGATCCCCCCCGGCTTGAGGTTAAGAAAAATGTTTTTGTTAGATTTCATACTTGGCAATGTTCTGCGTGTCTGTATCAATGTTACAGATTCCGAAAAACTACAAAAAGCAAAATAATTGTTAAACATTGACATGACGAATTATTACAATACTTATAAATTAATATTAATTGTGAAGAAGAAAGAAGATTCCGAGCGAAAGTTTTTTTTTCATTGAATGATAAATACAACGCCATCTAGTAAGATCCGGTTGAACTAGTACGGCTTATATGGTAGCTACTGGCACTCATTTTACCTTCATAGGATTTTTGTTTTGCTTTGTCCATGCACTTTTGCAGCCCACTGTACGTACAGTCAAGTGTAAAAATATGGGTGCACACAACTTGCTCATAAGCTCTTATGTCGTCGAATTAAGGTATAGGTATATGACGATGGGAGGATTAAATCGATACTTATTTTTGCACTTGACCGTACATAGGCAAATGAAGAAAATCGTTACGATTTTGACATGCGTGATGTGCGTTGTTTAAGTTTATTACTTTTCTTAATTAAGTGAAGTACCTATCAAAGGGAAAAATTATTAAATTCAATTTCTTCCTGATTTTCGTTTTTGGTCAGATTTTTTGAGTTCTTGTAATCAACTACATTATTCCTATTCTGAAAATAAACTGATATTACTCCTACAAAAAAAATGACGTATCCTTCTAATCCGTTCGAATTCGAACTGTTTGTGTTCAGTTATTTTAATATCCGTTTCAAATACTGCATTGTCGATGTTTTTTGTAAAGGTATTTCTAACGCGGCTGAGCCCGTACGTAGGTAATTAATAGAAAACAAACATACACCTAAACTTTTTATAAGCCGGTAGAATAGAGACTGATTTTGTTGTGTACAGGAGCCTACTATATACTTTAAATTAGTACCCATACATACAGTAGGTACATATCTATGTGAGTGTTTTGCGTTTTCTCATGATTAAATCAAATTAACCTTAACACATCTCGAAAGCCGTTTGATACCCAACCTAGTAGACTTGGATCGGCACGTGATTTCGATTAATCACTTCACTCTCGAGGAAACCAAATAGGTATGTTCCCGTAGGATTGACGATATTATTCTAAACCAATAACGGGTTAACCTGTTCTAAAATTGTCTTAATCAAATATCGGCATAATATTGTTAGCTGGTAATTGGGACAGAACAATTATATTTTACTGGTGGCAAATTTTAAAATCTAAACCGTGGTAAAAGATATTGTAAAATATTGTAAAAAAGAGAAAATTTCCACCTTGGTCATTATTCGAGCGTTTCAACTGCCTCATTTATCTGCTCGCATTTTTTAAGAAATGGCTGTAGATTTTGATGGGAATTTCGGTTATATATTAAAGGGCCTGTACGTCATCCATATAACTGTAAACTGTATCAGAATCTTCTGCCATTTCTTCAGCTCCATCTATGTATATGATGTATATATATGAGTATTTTTTTTTAGGGGGATGAAAATTTTATTGAGTTAGCCGTAGGATGCACCGTTTTCAAGATATTCGACAAAAACACCGGTTCTCGTCCGATCACCGAGGTTAAGCAGCATCGGGCGCCGCGGTCAGTACTTGGATGGGTTACCTACCGCCTGGTTTCATTTTTGGAAGCGGTTGTACTAAAACTACTTAATTTATAATTGCAGACTAAAAAACCGAGTGTGCTTTAGACCACACGACTGAAGTAAAACTTCTTCAGTCGTGTGGTCTAAAGCACACTCGGTTTTTTTACATTTTATTTTTTCACTTTGTCCGGATAATTGCTAGACATGTCCATGCAAAATTACAGCATTCTAGCCCTAATAGTCTCTGAGCAGTAAATCACCAGTAGCATGAACCTAGTGAGGAAAAGAATTAGATTTAATTTCGTAAAACTATTTTTTTTAAAATTCTATATTACATTAAACTTCTTATAGTAGTACCTCAGCGATACTTGCCTCCACAAGTTGATGGCTTCGGTGGCTATTAAAAATCAAAGGAAAGTCCATGAACTATACTAGAAATGTTTAGGTTCTTAACTAAATGTAAGCAAACTTGACCAACCAACAGTTATGGTGTCGAGTATTATTATGTTAGGCTTATTAAAGCCAATTTATCAACATATACTTTAGTTTAGTCACCTAATAATTACAGAGGTACTCTTTAGATTAGTCGCACAATTTATCATGCGACTAAACTAAAGCGTATGTCGATACTGCGGCACGTGAAAGTCAATTACAAATATTGTATTTGGCTGGTTCACCCAACGCCATACTGTTGGTTGTTCATGTTTGTTTACATTTAGTTAAGTACCTAAACATCTACATTTTCTAGTATAAAACTAATCGCAATTCTGCGACCACACACCACACCACGCGTAGTAGTGGTGTTTACGATAGGTACTAGTATTTTTAACGAACGTACTATTAGTGGATTTTCGTAACACACGGGACACGGCGGTTGAAACGCTTCACGGCCCTACCCTTAAACATGCAATAAAAACTAGTATTATTATTATTATTATTTATTTAAATTATGACTTCTGTCCTATTTTAGGACAATTTCGCCAGTGTCAAAGTAACAAAGTATAAGCTCTCTTTGGGAGCGACGTTGTACGGTGATTGTAGTTTTTGCAACTTGTAGTAAAATTCCAGAAACCACGTGGAGACAACTTGCGTATTAAATAATGTCAGACACGAGAGCAATATAGAATTTTGTGATCACTGTTATGATAAGGTTAATCGCCGCATAAAACACTATCAAAATTATACTTCAACTAACAAAAGAAACAGAAATACCAAAATTAGATACTGTCTACATCCGCCATGTTCGAATGCTACAAATCGAATCTCCATAAAAACTAGTAGGCTGGGCGCGATAGCTCTAACAGCATCTTAGCGGCGTTATCGACAGGTGAGAGACGTCCTTGTTCTAGCGATGGACGAAGCTCTTCGCTCCCAACTAAAGCGGTTAGGCAGCGGTGGAACAATTAAAGTTGAACTAAAAGGCCGGAGTCAATCAATTAACGTTTTCTATGCTATCTCCTATTAATCCTGTCCGATATCTGTGAACTATTTTCGATTTAATTAAAGTGACACACAGCTCTGTCCGGTTAACCATACAAAATTATTGTTAAACGTGATTCAACCATTTTATTAATGGGAATTAGTTACAATAAAATTTACATATTAAGTGGTCATAAAAACCTAATTATCAACAACGTGTAAAATGACATCACAACACGATATACCCTCATAAAATTATTATTACCAACATGATTTGTGAACTTTGTTTTTGTACTTATCCGGGTCCCATTGATGACGATGACGTGTGAAATAAAAACTCCAGCAAAATAGTATTCTATTTTACCCGAATGTCTTTAGGAATATTACCTGTTTTAATTAAGTATGTCCTTAAAATGATGAAAAATGCAGCGACAGTCAGAATAAAATGCAATATAAATGAACAATTATTTAAAATTAAAGCTACTAATACCTAAATACGGAGGTAATCAATCAAGAATGAATAAGGCGTTTTGTACTTGTAGGTATCAGATCGTTTATTGTTTCATTGAGAGTCAATTAAAAAGATATGCTTGTGGTCAATTAACGGCGCAAGTAGTACGCAGAGTAAGGGCTGGCATAGCCGTAAGGGCTGGCATAGCCGTAAGCGGAGTACGCGGAGTAGGGAGAAGAATAGGCTAACGGAGAATACGCAGAGACGGGCGCGGTGTACGCAGCGGCCACAGGGGAAGCATAGGCGGGAGCAGTGTAAGCGGCCGCTACAGGGGCGGTGTATGCGGCAGCTACAGGGCTGGTGTACGCTGCGGCCACAGGGGAGGCGTACGCAGCAGCTACAGGGGAGGCATACGCAGCAGCTACAGGGGCAGTGTACGCAGCAGCTAGAGGAGCTGCGTATGCGGCGGCTACCGGAGCCAGTACACTCGGCTTAGCGGCGGCGACGGCCAGGAAGCAGGCGGCAATCAACTGTAGAAATAATAGAAAGTTAATAAATTTAACCACCAACGAGATGGACGGAGGCCGCAGGTTCAGGGTGGATGCTAGTCGCTTCCAACCGTAAAGATTGGGCGCCAATGAGGGAGGCCTATGTCCAGCAGTGGACGTCCTACGGCTGAAATGATGATGATGAATAAATTTAATAAGAATAAGAATAAATATTATAATCACGACCAACCGATTGACACGGTGGTATAGAGTAAGATAGTAAAATTAATGGACGTGGATTAAATTCATTCCGACGTCAAAAGCTTCTGAAAGTTAGTTAGTTATTTTAAGTTAGTTTTATTTATGATAATTTTAAAATTAGTCCTGTTTTTATACCTACTTTTATTGTTAAATATATTAAAACATTTCTGAAAGTTATTTTTGGATGCGTATCTGAATATCGAAAGTATTAAAATATCAAATCAGTTCTAACATCGAATAGGTTTTTTTTTCTAAAACTGTAATTTTTTTTAAGATTGCTATAAACTCATCTAACTTAATCTAATGGGTTCTATACGATGCCGTTTTAATAAATCTTGAGAAGTTTACGGTTTCAGACAAAAAAAAAACGTTTTGATGTTATTAATCTTTCGATATTTGAATACATTCAAAAACGTGCTCTTATTTATTTTTTCCATGCGGATCTTTTGTCAGTGTAAAATGTTTTCCTAACAAAGAATTAATGACTCAAAGCTGTATTTATTTATACTAAAATAGCATGCATAACGAACCCACACCTACGCTTAATACTTAAATGAGGAGTAAAACGGCTTCAGCTCAATAAATACGTCGTTGATTCACTTGATTAATGTTACAGATATAGCTCTAGCTAGAATTAAAAGTATTTAAAACAAAACGACAATGTTTTACTGAATCTTACAGATGTTATTATCGATAGTGAAAATTAAATAATTTTATTTGTCTTGTTCATCGAATGACAGTTATGATTTACATACTACATACGAGTAAAAATGTACCTACTGAATAACGTAATTGCTTATAGCAATAGCTCTACAATTGGAAATTAAACTCAATGTAAAGTCGTATCATCTTATTAGATTTATTAATAAGAAATATTGAAATAGAGTACACGATATAATTATACCACATATTCCGGAACCCCAAAATCGGAATAACTGGTTTCCAGTTTTTGTTCATAATTTTATAAGCACTCGTGGCTTAGTAATTAGTGGATTACCGGCAGGTGATATTTCAACTTACCAGCTTGAACATTTTGTTATTTTTAATGTATATTTAACAAAGTGGGCAAGTATGCACGACAGAGGACGTGTGTGCGGTGTGCCGTTGACAGGGGAGGCGGTCGGTTTTATACTTTTACATTGGGTGGCTATGAAGAAACAGCCTTGTGGTATGGCTAGAATAATAATTTGTCGTTTCTGTCTAAATTCGGCCAGCTCAACGCCGCAGACCAGCTGAAACTAATTGACAATAGCCATGTCTAATTGAAAGCTTTATGTGGACACCTATCTTTTCGTGGTGGTAAAATATGACATATGGCCTAGTATTTGTAGAGTTGTACGAGATGTAACAACCTATCAGTTATTTTAAAATTTAAGTGAAAGTATAGCAGGAATATTTTGATCATTAATTAGATAAATACTAAAAACTTTCGACTAGAAATGCGCATAATTTATTGACCCCCTAATTAAGTAAATATAAAATATTATTAAAAAAACTATTGAAATTAGTAACATAAGTTAATGTAAAACAAACAACTTAGGACAGGTATTAAATTTTACTTACCATTGTGCTAATTACTATTTAAATTAAAAATCTTGGGATTTCTTTATCTTCAAATTAACACTGCTCAAATTAGAGATATCAAATGCTAATGAAAATCATACAGACACTCTTTCTGATGAGTATATTTACAAATGCTCTCTATAATGCCGATCTGTTTGGCGAGCCTTGGGGGAGGCCTATGTTCAGGAGTGGACTTCTTTCGGCTGAAATGATGATGATGATGACATATAGTTTCTGTGTGCATTAAGATGGGGCTGACTTCTCAATAGCTAATGGCAGATTGAAATTAGTACAAACTTGAAGAGCCTATGAAACTCATAAATTAATTAACGACGTGATGTTTCCTCGCTAATTAACTGTACTTAGTTCCGGTGGTACAGATTACTTGTTACGGTTGTGTAATATTAATCGCCTGCGCAGTTCGGTGTGTGCTATAAAATAAAACATCGTAGCAATATTGCACTTTAGTGAGAAGGTATTTTGTGCAGTCAACATGCTGTTTAAAGTGGTAAGAGATACGCATTAGATTTGCTTGTTGAAAGTTAAATAACAATTCCAACTAATCGCAAACACTTCCCACTGGCGTCCATCAATAGGTGGGTACCTACAACATGCGCCGTGTTATTGTTTGATACTATAACGGAAACTACCTAAATTTTTTAATAAAAATAAATGACAATTTAATTTTACTGATGATCAAAATGCCCTTAAATTTACCCAAAATTTCTAATTTCTGAACATAAAACTGTCACTTTAGCTTACGTGTACACAATCTCAATACGAGTAGGTATCAGCTTAGTGCATTTTACTAACTTGAGCAGCACGCACGTACCTAATCGCACTATACACATTCTAACAAGTGGTAACCACCCGACATAAACTCCTCATTACTTTTCGCGTAGCTTTACGCTGAGTAGGCCCGGCCCAGGCTTTTGTATATGGTTGCTCTAAGTTCAATGACATGACATATGTAGACGTGACATAAAATAAAATAAAAGAATAAACAAGGTGAGAAAATACACGACTGCGACCAATGTGTCACACAACCGTCGTTAGTGTATTAGTAGGTTAGGAAAGGGTTACTCGTACATCCTAATATTTCAGTTCACCTGCCTCGACCTTATAAATGTGAATGTTGAAAAGTGTGTAATTTTGAGATCTAACCCCCGACTCATAGTGAGAGGTGTTTTAATATTCATATTTCTCTCTGTGGTGTAGCTTCAAAACGGATGGACCTGTTCTGAGCTAAGTTTCATTATAAGCGATTTAGTATTTTACTCGAAATTACTTATCGCGTAGGAATATCAAACAATTCTTCCTTATCCAGATCATAAATGGAAACTATACAAATGTTTGGCCTTCTAGCCTAAAGGTTTGCACTGGGCGTTGATAACTGGGCGTCAGTCATTGAGGAAGGTTCTTTCTATTTATTTAGACTTTAGAACTTCTACCTTCCTCTTTAACCTTCCTCAATGACTGGTGGCTGGTGGTAGACCACAGCGTAATAATGATGCTGTAGCGCGACCATCTAATATTCTTCACGAGATAAAAGCCTAAGGGTTGTCGGTTTCCTGTAACATTAAAATATACTCGTTTTGTAAGTATACCTATGTACATAATTATTTTAGAATTGAGCTGTCTGAAATCGTACGCAAACATATACAGATATACTTAACTTTTCAAAAAAGAAAATTCTAGTCGTTCTACTTCCTAAAAGTAATAGGTAGGGCGCCGCTAGAGCTTTGGTATTGTTTATATATTTATTTTAGTAAAACAATTTGTCCTAGTTTAAAGCTACCACAGGGCCGAAGGGCTGGGAGCTTCCTCGCACAACGTATTAGCATTTATATACCTACAACGATATATATATTTTGTTCTATTTTGAATGTAAATAGTATTGAATACGTGATGGACCATCGACGGCAATATACTGCAACTCGCATGGATTTCTACACCGTACATTATCTAAACGAGGCTTTACATGAACGGAGCAACTTATAGGAGTAGTACCTTTACGTTGTAAGGTCTAGTTTACTTATAAATGCTATACTTATGTATAAAATTGAGATGAGGTATCTAATTTATTGCAGCTGGCTCGCCATTATAGATACTAATGACATTGACAAGTTTTACATAGACTTCCGTAATCGCGATAACGACATGTATCTTTACAAATGTTTTCCTAGACCGAAAAATAGTATCAAAGTCGTGCAGTTTTATGCATATATTACAAAGTCGTATGGCAGAAGCTAGTTTACGAAATATACAAGTTTGAACTTTACGTAAAACACATGACAATATGATGCAAATATGATTTTCTTAAACGACATGGAAAGATGACACGGGTAGCTTAGTGATTGGTGACCCCGATATAGAAGTTAGAGCTCAGGACGGGTTTGAATCCAGGTAGAGCCATACGGTTACATGACGATGATGAATCTAAATCGGGAGTCGGTACTGTGTATAAGTACTCGTATTTATTTATCTATTACAAGTATATTTTATTTATACTACAAGCTTTGCTTAGTACAGTCAACGTCATAAATAATTGATCACTTTTGTACTTTATCGCTTTCAGTCGTTACATAATTTCGTATGGCTTTTCAAACATGACGTTAAAGTGTACAAAAATCACTAATTTATGACGTTGACCCTACAAGGTCGATTTGTGTAAATTGTTACATCAACATATTAATTTATCGTTTATTAGAACATCGTTCGTTTACCTCGCTAATTGCCAATAAAGTACTATAGAGCGAACTGAATCGTGACCCGCTGTGGAACATTTTCACAAAAAAAATAAGTAACATCGCATTACCTGACAAGGGTATTAATTGCGACACTTATATTGTAAATGCTCTAGCATTTTCAGTAAAAAGTGCACTTTTATTTTTTTAATGAGGAAATTTTGGGGTTTTCTTACTCATAATCAAGGGCGCTATTGATTTCGGTGAACAAAAAAATTATCCCTTATTTCCATACAATTTTTTTGTGGCAGTTTTGTGACGAGCCATTTAAACTGTATGAAAAAAGTTACAATAGTGACTCTAAAAACAAGGACACTTTTTTTTATGAACATTTATAGTACTCGTGATTTTAAACCAAAAAATCCCAAAATTTTCTCATTTAAAAAAAGTAATACCTTGTTTACATAATTCCAGTACAATCATTCCAGTAGCATGCCACTGCGGCGCTCGTTTGAACTCTGTAACTCGTTAGCATCGCGGCCCCGCAATTTCATGCTACTGGAATGATTTTACTGGAGTAATGTAAACAGGGTCTAAAGGGTTGTCCTTTTTATTGAAAATGTCTTACGGTGGGTCAGGAATCCATTGATTTGATTATGTCTGACAACTGTTATACTTTTCCAGTGGTTCTTGGTTTTCCTGGTGACCTTCACAGCAATACTCGACCTAGGGGCGACTGCTATAGTGCGCGTGCGGCCCGTCGTCGTCAAGACCAGGAAAGTGCACAGACATCGCCCGATCCTGATAAAGCTGGCTCGCCCGAGAATCACAAAGACTTATAAATTGAAGTCTTAAGTGGTTCCTTTCTTTTTAAAACTATATGATAGCTTGTTTATCTACCTTCAACTACAAGAGGGTTTTCTTTAATTGCAGCTTTAAAAATGATCAATAGGAATATTTCAAGCTATGCAGTTACCCCTCAAGAAAATTAACATAATACAATTTTTAACATCTATTTAATTGTAACTATTATTTTGTACACACAGCTAGATAGACACAATTTTTATACTGTGACCTTGCAGTACTAGGCTGGCATTACCCTGTTAAAGTCACAAGAGGATTTAATTCCGACTCGAAGTAAAATTATGACAAAAATCATGAATATGTGTTTGAACAGGGTCGCATTCATTCATACACAGTGTAAGAACCAAAAATCGTCTTTCCAGTGGAGATAAAATAAGCGATTCCGAGTCATCAAGCTTAAGATTTATTTAAATGGACCTAAATTTGGGCAACGATGTAGACTTGACATAAAAATATTGGCTATAGATCCTTTACGTTTGCCATGTCCACAGTGTTCCGAATAAGACGAAAGCTATTACCGTCTCCCTCTCTCTCTCTCTCTCTTATGGCTTCCAAGCCGTACACGTCGCTCTCGACTGTTTAATTATAAAATAAATACTTAGTGTGGTGAAAACCAATAAAGTTTGTGACAATCTGTCTGCGCGTATAATTTAGAATAAAGCCCTGCAAAAGAATCCTTCACACAGGATAAAATATGCAAATAAAAAATGTGTAACCCACAAGTATGGTCCATGTCAATAAATATGGTTTTAGAACAATTGTATCGCTAATTATGTAAATATTCCATATTGCCGTATTATGTTAAATAAAGTATTTTCAAATAATAAACTGGCATTATTTTTAGGGTTCCCGATTTCAACTTTAAAGAATTACCCGTGCGTTTGTCTGTTCTTCTGTCACAATTAATTTGCTGCAAATCTCCTGGCCTGATTAAATAGAAATTTAATACACGTACCTATGCATTTCTGTAACATTTAAGTTGAAATACGGACGTGTGCTGTATTATAAATATTTTTTGAATATATCAATATTAAAGGGTGTATTATAAAATTGAATAAAAAATTAGTTAAGTAACTGTTCACGTGACAATGTTGTCGGTCATACATTTCGATAATTTAAAACAAGTAAGTAAAATTTAATATTTTCTCTTCGAAACTAAATCAAAAAAATATAAGTATACGTATATTATAAATAACAGGAAAACTATAAAGTCTAAGGTATTAAAATTGTATTTGAATTAAGCTCTCTATCCAGATCTCTATCCGGCTACTCGCTCAGTTCAGCGTACCGCAGTGTACGCTACCGTACCGTGCCGTACCGTACTGTACCGTACCATACCGTACCGTAGCGTAGCGTCGTAGACCGTATTGTCTAAGACACTTGGAATTACCATCAGTTTCGCCGCCTTTCTGTCACACGTTATAGGAAGACGGTAGAAAGAGACGGTGAGTGCGATCGCAATCAGAGAGAGAGAGAGAGAGGTCATCTCGCTGGCAGTGAACAACGAAGGGTACCCGCCATCTGAGCTGAATTGGGTCTCTCACTCAATATTATGCGTAAATACGGAACCCTCGCCGCTCGAGTCCAATCGCATTTGGTCGTTTTTTTTATTACCAGTTTCCTTCATTCTTCAATAACTAAGCACCGAACCATTTGTTAATTTCTATTCATTTTATTTTCAACAGTCAGTAGTGAAATCGCAATTTCATACCAAACACATCAAAATTCAAGTAGATTGTTCTCAACTTTCGGTTTCTAAAAGAACAATGCTACTGTTTAGGTACATATATTTAAAGAGTTACCTATGTTTTTAAAAGTCCAATTCCACGTTGTGACGCACTGTGAATATGGGAACCAATTTTTTTTTTAGTTTATCTATTTTTGTCTCCCACTGCTGGGCAAAGGCCTCTCCTCTCATGCTCCACTCCTGCCTATCAAAGGCGAGCTCCCGTTATCCCACATGATAGGCATCTAGATCGACCTCCATCTCTTCGGTCTGCCTCTATTACGGTATCCGTATCGGTATTTCTATTAAATTCGTGGAATTTACATCAGATTTTATTTCTTTAGCCCGAGTCGTAATGAACTGCATACTTAATTTAGCTGACGAGATAATTCAAGTAAAATGAAGTGATTAAAAATTAAAAATATTTCGACTACCTATTTTTAGTGCCTATAAGGTAAATACCCCAGTGCCCAACAGTGCCCCAATAGTCAACACTTTCAATCTTAATTCGTAGCAATAAAAGCAACAAGCAGGGTGTTGATCATTGGTATTAAACACTTAGAGTTAGAATAACCTTAGTTCTCCGACACTCCATACAGTAAAGTATAGTCGACAAGAATTTCCTTTACCGCCCTAAGGGTGCTTTTATACTAGAGATGTGCTATGCAGCTAAGCTGCGAGGATTTGAAAGCTACGCTACGAAACTATGTGACCGTTTCCACTAATGCCAAGCTATGTAGCCGTTGAAGGAAGATCCAGAGCACGCATCTTTCCATATAAAATACATAGCTTACAAGTTGTACCCGTTCCGCTATGCTATGTGCACTAATGAATATGATTGGTGGATATCAAAAGCATCTATAGCAACGCAGCATAGCACACCTTTTGTGGAAAAGCACCCTAAGGTTTAATGTTAGTTTGTTTGTTTGTTTGTTTGTTTATACTCTTTATTGTACAAAAAGGAAAACAAAAAGGTTACAGAAAAAAATTACAAGTGCAAAGGCGGACTTATCCCTGAAGGGATCTCTGCCAGTCAACCTTTGAGTGGTAGAGAAGAGAAATCAAAAAAAAAAACAAGGATCGACAAATTGAGCAAAACATTTGAATAAATATAAATGCATATGTAAACCTCTGTTAGTTGTACTATTTCAAAGGTTTTTTTTTACTTTCAAGTCAATGCGATAATGAGCCTTATTATTCGTAACGACCTCTTTAGCCTAGTTGGTAGTGACCCTGCCTACGAAGCAGGAGGTCCTGGGTTCGAATCCCGGTAAGGGCATTTATTTGTGTGATGAGCACGAATATTTGTTCCTGAGTTATGGATGTTTTCTACGTATTTAAGTATTTATTTATCTATATAAGTATGTGTATCGTCGTCTAGTACCCATAGTACAAGCTTTGCTTAGTTTGGGACTAGGTCGATTTGTGTAAGATTGTCCCCTAATATTTATTTATTTATTTATTCTGAAGTAGGCATTGTCATAAAAAATGGTAAAGCACTTACTTGGTCGATTATACATCGCCACTGCTACCATTGCTGCATGGACACGTGTCGAGTCATTCAATTCTTTTTGACAGTTTAGACGCTTGAGAATTTAAAGTCGACCAAGTAAGGGCTTTACCAGTTTTAATGACAGTTCCTATAACAGAGGAAAAACTACTATAAGGCTGATTGTCACACTGACTTGTGGATGAAAATAGCCTTTTGACGTTTTAAGTCGAACAACTGACATTGAACCTTATGGTGGTAAAGGAATTTCTTGGTCGACTGTACGTCGTTGGCGATGAACTGGCTGGTAGAGTAATGTAGCGGTTCTAGTAGCGTAGTAACTCGTATCTAATCAATGTCAATAGACAACTTAACTAGAGATAGTTCGTGTTCAAATGACAAAAAGGGTTTTGAATTCGTCCGAATTGCTACCACGAGGACTATTTTACTAGCTGATCTTGCCGCTAAGCTACATTGCTTACGGACTATGGAGCTTGGAGAGTAAGATTGCCGGTAAAATTACTGGCACATAAAGTATTATAATCTTAGCCTTCTAGGCCAGCAGCTTGTATTGCGGGTGTTCGTGGGTGGCGGTAGTATTACTTTAGTTAAAACTCGAGGATTACTCTTTTAGATGTTTATTCGTTCTCTGTTAGTTCACAACCCTCAAATTTTACAATGCAGACATTTGATCTGTTCCTAATTTAAATTTAAATATAGCACTAGAGTGCCAGCATCAATCGAATGACTGTAGAGTTTACATTTTCCCTCTCTCCTATTGAGGTTAGGTCTAACCTGCCTAAGTGCGTGAGGCCTTGCGCAGGCCCTGGGGTGTAGCTTCACTGTTATAAGTATACTTTAGTTAAAACTCGAGGATTACTCTTTGAGATGCTTATTCGTTCTCTGTTAGATCACAAAACCCTCATATTTTACAATACAGACATTCGATCTGTTCTTAATTTAAATTCAAATATGGCACTAGAGTGCCAGCATCAATCGAATGACTGTAGAGTTTACAGTACTCACGTCATTTGCTTGTTTGCCCGCCCTAAGCATTTCATAATGAAAAATATAAAAAACAGTAAGGTAGCAGTACCGTGTAGCGAAAATTTTCTTTAGAGTAAAGCGAGATTTTGGTATGTTTTTGGATGCAACACCTTTCAGTTGTGTACAGTCGAAGGAATAAATATCTACAGCCATCGCGTCAAATATAATGTAAACATTAACTTTACGGTTAACGGCATAGAGTTTTATTTGACGCCTTGTTAACGTACATGTAATTTATGACCTTGCTTGACTGTGCACAAGTTTTGCCATACAAGTCATTATTGACGTCACGTAAAAAAAATGATAGAGCGCTACGTTACTGTAAGGTACCAACTTTTTCACTAAAATCGTCAATGCAAAAAACACTTAAATTAAAATAAAACGTTGAAGTGAATTTGCCGTAATATCTAGATTTGCAAAGAAGATCAGATGTCAATGAGTGTGTACTTAGATGATTTTAGAATTGAATCACGTACGTTTCCAGCTAACGTCCGTTCATAGATTTTTAGACGTTCTATTATAAAATTCTTATTTATTTAGCGATGCTTTGAAAATATATCCGACTTCCGTTGCCACGTGCAAACATCTCACGTTTTTATTTTAGTGACGTGTGCTAGTCGCGGTTATACTACGATCGTACGTACGTTCGTTACGTACGTATGTACGAATAGTGTTTTCAAAGTCAAATTTAGTTCATCAGGTTTTGACTTATAATTAAGTTTAAGTCGATTGTTAAGGCATGCCTATTGTTATGGTATCTGGCGAGCAAATTCAAAGGCACCCAATCTCTATATTAATAGAGCACTTCCCTACCACTATCATTGACACGTAGTGATTCTATTCTCTTTGGCAGTTGTTACTCGAAAATGTACTTTATGACTTCTACTAACACCGTCGATGGTGAGCCGGCTGGTAGATCAATATAGCGGTTGTTGTTGCCAATAAAATAAAATAATTTAAAATTAATTATTCAAGCATACCTATAACCCAATAACGTGTTGTCACTTCTTGTTGTCAATTTTTTTATTCCAATAAAAATTATCTAGATGATGGTAATAAGGTATCTTTTTTTTTATTAAAGTAAACTTAGATAAATGTGATGTGATGTTCACATAATTTCGATCGAACTTATGTTTACAGCTTCATTCGACGCGATTTATAGTTGTATACAGAATGTCACGCACGTCGGGTCAAACCGTCACGCTGGCATTACTACAAACATTCATCTTTTATTTAAAAGCCCAAATAATTTATTACACGAAAAAATTCATTTAGATAAATTAAAAATAACAAATGAAGGATTGTTTACTTATTTTCAAAACGAATAATTTAGTTATCTTCCCGGTTATTCATAAATGGATAAATTTTATCCCAACTCTGATGGCGGCTGCCAAGCGCGAGTGTTGAATTTGTAAAGTTATTTGTAACTATCACCTATGTACCTTATCTGCAGTGATCGTACATTTTGTAGCATTTTTGGTGCGATGACGTCAAATGACATACGACAGCGACCTAGGGTTGTCGACGTGTATAATATGATTGAAGTTTCAAATAATGTAATATTATGTTGTCGTTGAAAATAAAACGCTAAATTTTTTAAATACAATAAATATCGAAGAATTTTCCTTAGTAAAACAATGTGCTTACTTAACAGTTTCTCCATTGTGTTCAATCAGTTAATAATTATTGCTTATTTTCACACACAAAATCAACGCAACTGTTTTTTATCACTTGACGGGACGTCATTGAAGAAATCACACGACTTCTATAATATGTATTTATGGACTGCCATAACGCATTATACTGTCAATGCAAATATACAGCAGAAAAGTTAGTATATCAATTTCTAGTCATAAATAATAACTATAATCTCAGATAAGGATTTATTGCAACACATTTTTTCATAATAGTAAATTAACCCTTCATTTCATTATGCATATTGGGCTGGGCTTTACATGTTCAAAGAATATTTTCTGTATTTTCGATTTCTACTGCACACCTCAAAAAACACAAACAATACAGAATACAGAACATAAAACCTAATAAAAATAGAGGTTGATAACAGGCGTTCTTCAAGACGAGATTTGAACCGGTTTTTTTTATTTTTTATTTAATTACCAGCCATCTCTACATTATTAATTTTTAAGTTATTACTTAGTTCTAAATGCCTTTGATTTTATTTGATCCTTGGTTCAAACAATTTAATATTGGGCACTACTGACAACCCTAGCACTGCACCAAAAATGCTACAAAATCTACGATCACTGCTTATCTGTGATAACGGCAATAATCTTTGTCTACTCAGAATTGCCCATTCTCACTCGATGTTAAAATTATCCCTATTATCATAGTCTGTGACCAAACGCTGGAACAGTATTTTAGTAAACAGATTTCTAAAAAGCTAGGTAAACAAGTTATTTTTATCACATTTTTATCAAAGCGAAGTAAATGTCATAGAACAAGTCTAAAAAATATAATTTTGTGTTTAAGTCCTTGCTCTCATAAATTTTTGTAGCGGTCAGCCTGCAAGGTCGCGCATGACTGTAATACGTAATGAAGTGAGGAGGATATATTTGTCTAGTTATCCGGTCTGCGTCCGAGCATCAGCCTGTATAAAAAGACTTCATCATCGACAGTCCATCATTGTGATTTAGCTCCTGTGCTTTATCAGTTCACTTGCAATCGCCTCCCGCTCCCGCCAACCACTACTACAATGTTCAAATACGTGAGTGCAGTTCATTATTATTTTCCTTTTTCTGAAGTTTATGTTTCGTGTCGGAAAAAAGTACGATTTTTAACTTATATTTTTTTGATTTTTTTGTATGTTTATAAAGTCACGTCAAAATTTTACAAGTTGATTTCAAGCGTTTAAGAAAACGCTAAAATAACGCTAAAATTGAGAAATTTTACTTATTTTTCAATCCTTTGAAGTAGTGTTACTAAGCATGTTGTATAAATATTGATGACAAAGAATAATAATTAATTTTATGATATGCTGTGTTTGGATTACATGTTACATTCCATCTAAAATCTAGTTCCCAATATATTGGGAATTGAGGTACGAGCACACTATAAATCACCTAATAATAATAATATTAGGGGACAATCTCACACAAACCACCTCACCTGCAATGAATTTTGTAAAATTTTATTCTCATAGTTTCAAAACGTAGAGAAGAGTTTTTGAAAAGTAGCTCACTAATGTGTTTGGTTTCAGCTGTTGTTCGCCGCCCTCCTGGCTTTCGCCGCAGCCAAGCCTTTGGTGTATGAATACCCCTTCGCGGCAGCTTACTCTGCCCCCGTGGCGGCCGCGTATACCGCTCCCGTAGCCGCCTACTCTGCCTACAGCAGCGCTTACACCGCACCCTACTACTCAGCCTACGGATACGCTTCGCCCTACGCGTATTACTTCCGTTAAGACCGACCTAAAACCTACCGAGATAATATCAGAACCTCTGTGCTCAAGTGTTATGAGGTTAAAACGATGCTTAACTTTATGTATTTATTCATCAATTAATTTTAATCGAACAATAAAGTCAAAGGCAAATGCTTTTTGAATTAACCTGAATGAAATTATTGTGACCCTAACCATTATGAGGATAAAATTCACATTGTTACGTATTAATTCAGCTTGGTTAACTGGTTATAATCGTTACCCAATTGAATGGTTAAGGCCTTTAAAGACGTCTATCATAATGACGTATATGACATTATTAAGTAAATGGCTCTTTAGGAGCTTGTGTGCCCTTAGAAATGTGATTTGAGACTTAATTGTAACAATATCCACACACGTCACGGAACTAAGTCGAACAACTGCCGGGTTCGACTTTGGAATCGCTCGATATAATATCTATCACTAAGGAATTAATTAATAAACCTATTTAAAAACACTACTGTTAAATTTAAATTTTTCTTTAAGCATTTGCGAAATGGCAGCCTACACACTATTAGAGAAGACATTGACTGAAATTAGGTACCTACAAAAACACGTTAGTTACGTTGGACTGCTACTGGAATTCGTAATTTAATTAATATTTTTTTTAATTAATCGATAGGGATAGATTTAAACAGTTTATTGCATATGTTAATAATACGAATACCAATAAAACGTGACGTTTCAGTCGCAAAGCAGAGAACTCGTGACATCGTAACTATAGGAACGCGGCGGCTGCGGCTTCCAGACTCATTGTTTGCGCCAGGAAGGAATGTTCTAGAACAATTGCAGCTCAATAATGAATGAATTAATCGGCATTCTTGTGTCATTGGCACATACTGGGCTAGGCGTCTGCTTCGAAATCCATGCACGCCGCCGCCAATTGTTTCGGCCCTTAAGGCATCCAAATGACCAATGTATAATCATTGGGCTATTTACATATATAATGCTGACGCATAAGAGTGAAATACTCGTACAATCTGAGTGCAACAATACTTGAATATGTGCACGGGGAAAATAGACTCGGTTTCAATACATGTTTTTCTGTGCTACAGTTATATTTATTAAATTCGGTCGACTATTTTGTATTAATTAGGTATAGTACCTACTTTTGAGAACTTTCTAGTTACACTGAGGCAAGTGAATTGTTTAAATTTTTATGATTCTTCTGATTTAGTGAGTAACAGACATAGACCATTAAGTAGGTAGGTGTAGTAATTAATGGCTGCGCCTTACCACTAAGCACCACCGAAGTATCTGATCGCGACTCTATTTTTGAAGGCTTAAGAGGGACTTTCTAGGTATCGAGTACGTGTCTGTACGATATGATTGAAGATAACTGGACATACATTTTGTAGATGTATGTATGTATATGTTCTTGTTCTAGAATTTATTACTGCAAGGTATTCATTTGCATTGACATATAATTTTATTCATCCGTTCACTGATTTTAAATAGACTGCATTGTCAAGGTACAGACTTATTAAATACAGGCAACGTCAAGGTGATGTCGATAATGTTAAATAATGCGTCTAAAATAATAATATTGTACAATTCACAACAAACTTTGCTTGAGCGTTGTATATATTATGTAGTAGGTACCAATCCATAATTTCAATGTGTAGTTCGACCATCAAAAAATCGAAAAGTTTATTCGCGCTGTTAATAGTAGATTGATAAACAAGGGTCGTAAGTGATCAATTACACCTGCCATTATTTAGACGCACGAGCGAGCAAAGCGAACGAGGGTGCTTATAGTTCGCAGGTGTAATTGATCATTTACACTCGAGTTGAACACTCTACTTTTCATCACAAATGCGAGGAAATAAAGAAAAACCGTTATGTTAAAAATGTGTACGCAATTTGTAATAGAGCGGAAGAAAATTTATCGTGCCAAATCGTCTTTTGTTTTTTTTTAATGGCCTCGCGCTCTTTGGCTTTTGCATGCATATTCAGCCAGCACTGACCAGCAGCATTATGCCAGCATGGAGGTTTGGAGGTAAGTATTACGCTTTACAATCTCCTTGTTTACCAGTTCGTGAATACAAAGGAGCTCCATTCGATTTTTAATAGTAGATTGTACACCAAGGGGATAAAGCACTGCATTATGTCACGGGCGCGATATTGAATCCTGAGCATACCGAGGGACTCCATATTTAACTCCCGAGCGTAGCGAGGGGGTTTTTAGTTGATTCCCGAGCGAAGCGAGGGAATTAAGATGGAGTCCTGAGAGCAGTGAAGGGTTTAAGTGCGCCCAAGGCAAAATCAGTTTTATCCCCGAGGAGTATACTCTACTTTTCTCACCTTTTGCGAGACAATAAAAACCAAGGCTACTAGAAAAATACTCGAAATAGACCCAGAAGCACTGATTCTGACACTGAATTTGCGCCTTTCGCAGTTTTCCATTTGTCGAAATCTTTGTAAGCTTTTAAGTATTTTTCCTTCGACTTCTCTGGGAGTACATTATTAACAATTTCTAAGGCTGGCTTGCGCAGACCTGGGTTAGCTACTTAACTCCGAGCGAGGTAACTGCTAACCCAGGGTTAACAAGTTGTAAAAATGTATGGAACTGTCATTCTTAACCCAGGGTTACCGATTTAATTTTTTTACCCTGAACTGTGCAAGTGGTCCTAAGGCGTCTAATTTAATGGAATCAGGAGTCAAATCACTTTCGTCACTCGATATTTTCTTAATGTTTTATCTTCTTTTGCAGTTTTGATACTTAAAATTGCAGCGTATTGAAACACTCGCGGCTTTTGTTTAAGTATTTGACTTTGTTTTCGTTCGGCCGCGGAACTGCAAATAAATGAGGCGCGGCGCGGCCCCCGCGGAGCTGGCCACGTTGAGCACCAGCACGAGCTGCGCGCTGGCCTGCATGCCGGGCGATTTTGAAATTAGACTTTAAGTGCATACCAATAAGAACTACAAGAAGTGAGAATCACATTACTGCCCGGCGGGTTATAATGAAATTCAGTACAACATTACGCCCCGGCGAATGCCAAGGGCTATAATAATTTACTTTGAGAGAGGTTTGCATGATATATAATAAGGCATTGTCGAGCAGGTGGTGTGAAAATTTACTTACATCCCTAAAGATGTAAATCGAATTTACAACACGGGTTTCAAGTTAAATGCAACCTACTTTCAGAGCTTAAGTGATGAAAACTTGTTATTGTTATATTACTTGTTTTTATTAAGCGCGGCAAATTTGGCTCAATTTTTTTATCTTAGTACAATAAAAAATATATATTTTTTTACACGGATAAAAGAAGACTCGAAAATTTAACAAAGTAAAGCGCTTTATAAACTATATTTTAGTGAACATGCGTTTCATACAATAGGGATGACGACTGGGTTAAATATAATTTAAATAAAATTGGTCATTCTAATTTGTCCGTCATTTAGATTATGGGATAATATGGGACACGTATTTTTTGGTTTATCAAATTATTAAAAAACGACAAAGATATAGATCATCAAACTTCCGGAGTGGGGGCTTGTGACGTCACCCTTAGGTAAAAATTGTACCATATAGTGACGTCACTCGAAACTTCTAAGCACTGTATCCTCCTCATTTTTTGTTTGTCAAACAAAAGAAAAAATACGTGTACAATATTTTTTAATAATCTAACTGACGGACTAAACAGTTTTTTTTAGTCGTCTAGCCTATAGCATTTAATATTAAAATTTAATTTAGGGTTTGGAATTACACACGTTAGTTGGGACGGCAAAAATTGAATAGCTTACTGGGGGGAAATGTGTAAATCCACCAACCCTACATTGCAAGGCTAATGTGAAACTAATTTAATATTAAGAACACTGTCGGAGGCACGCTTTAGCGTCATGGCAATTCCCGTGACCAGCCACGGCGTTCAGTTCGCACGTGTTGTAAAGAAAACGTGGAAAATTTAATGGAATAGTTGAATCGGTTATATAACGTAGCTCGCGGCTGGATCACCGTACTGACGTACGCCGTTTGCTGCGATGAAACGTGCCACGAGCTGTAACTTATTCGTCATCATCATCATCCCAGCCTTTAAGGGTCCCACTGCAGGGCACAGGCCTCAGAATGAGAGGGCTTGCACCGTAGTTCCCACACGGGCCCAGTGCGGATTGGGAACATCACTCACAGCATTGAATTTCTTCGCAGGTGTATGCAGGTTGTAGGTAAGTTTCAAATGTAATTTCGCACATAAATTCCGAAAAACAAAGAGGTGCGAGCCGAGATTTGAACCCACGACCCTGTACTTGAGAGGGCATTGGTTAAACCGCTAGGCCACCACGGCTAACTGTAACTTACTCGTATAAGAGTTTTTTTACTCAGAATGATGAGGGCTTGGGCCGTAGTTCCCACGCGGGCCGAGTGCTGATTGGGAACTTCACACACGCCATTGAATTTCTTGGCACCTATTGCGCACCACGGCTTTATTGTACACCACAAAGAAAACAATACAGAAAAACAAGAACATGGAAAAATATTGGTAAGCAATAGGCGGCCATATCACTTCGAAGCGATCACTTCCAGGGAACCTTTTACAATGGAAGGAAGTAAGGAATGGATTTCAGCAGGTGGTGACATAAATAAATAGTAACATAAATCGACAATACATAAAAACGACCAAATGAGTCATTATTCGAGTGTTTGTTTCGAATCACTTTCGTGGACACTTTTTTGTAGAAATGGCAAATGATTCTGACACAGTTTTTAACTATGTGGTAGAAGCGAAAAAATTTTTCGGGTGCGCCGGTGGGATTCGAACCCACGTCTCCTGGGATTCGGTGAGCAGCCGTACTGCTAATAAAATAAATAATATTATGTGGTAGAAGTACAGGTCCTCTAATATATAACCGAAAATGCCATCAAAATCTAAGCCGATTCTTAGAAAACGTGATCTCGAAAGTGAGGCGGTTGAAACGCTCGAATAATGACCCAAATATACAATTCACACCATAAAACACATATAAATGAATCATCGTCATCATCATTTCATCCGTAGGACGTCCACTACCCAATCATTACGGTTGGAAGCGGCTTGGATCCACCGTAAACATACGGCCTTTACCAAATCATTCGACCATCATTGATCACTAGGTAGCCCAGTGCTTAGTCTAGAGAATCTGTCAGAAGCTTGAGGTCCCGGGTTCGATTCAACGGTCGGAGCAGACGTATGTGTGAAAAATATGAAGGTTTGTGCTCGAGTCTTGGATGATTTATATGTACATAAGTATGTTTATCCGATGTCTAGTAGTCATAGTAGGTACAAGCTTTGCTTAGTTTGGGACTATGTCAATTGGTCCAATCGCCGCATGTTTTTTTTATTATAATCTCGTTGGTGGACGTCCCACGCTGCGCTTGCCAGTCCGTGGTCTCCATTCGAGATTTTTTTGGCCCAAACGGCCATCTGTTCTGCGTGCTACACGGTAGGCCCACTGCCATTTCAACGAGCTAATAAATAAATGGTACACAGCAACATACTTGTAAATAAACGGACTATAATTATCATGCACAAGATAAATATTATAGACAGTGTTCCATAAGCATCTAGATCTAAAGATAGGCAAAGATTTAGCACGACTTACTTGAGAGGGGGAAATCTGACAGGCGGGGAGATCACACAATGTTGTTTGCCTGTCACCTGTGCTCTTTGACATGGATCTTACTTACTTACTTATATCTTGGAGTTTAAAAAGTTGGACTATGTTGACCGGTAGTTAACCACACAAAACAACTGAGTGGAAAAGTTATGTTCTGGCACAAAAATTAGCCATACAACTATAAGGTTAAATCTTCTGTAGTACAACGGAATGTTTAACTGCCGGTGTTAAAGGTCCAATTTTTTTATTCAAACTAAATTTTTTGTAATTTAATCAAGCGTTACTTTGCGGAGGTCCATATTAATGAACTAAAACAATTACTTTGCTCACCCGCGACCTTACAATAGTTACGTTTATGCAAGAAATGTGCGTTCATGCAGTTCCTCCACCTCCACACTGTACGAACACACACAAATCACATAAACACAACCATCACCACCACCAAGCTACACTGACGCGTTTCGAACTCAACCAGAGCTCATCTTCAGAGTTACCACAACCGTATGCTATGCTACCAAATGTTAAAACCTGTCTGATGTGTATGAGTTTTAACATTTGGTAGCATAGCATACGGTTGTGGTAACTCTGAAGATGAGCTCTGGTTGAGTTCGAAACGCGTCAGTGTAGCTTGGTAGTGGTGATGGTTGTGTTTATGTGATTTGTGTGTGTTCGTACAGTGTGGAGGTGGAGGAACTGCATGAACGCACATTTCTTGCATAAACGTAACTATTGTAAGGTCGCGGGTGAGCAAAGTAATTGTTTTAGTTCATTAAATTTTTTGTGTTACGGTTAACCTTGCAAAAAAAATGTTTTAAGATTCCTAGTACCTAGGTTTTATTTATTACACTGGAACGTGAATGAGATTGAAAAATCTGTCATTTTATAAACATTTTGATATACAATCAAACAGTCAGCTGTAGGTAAACGTAACCCCCACTGCATACAAACTTTGGATGCAGGAGGTCACGTTTCTCTGCAGCTGACTGTACATATTATGTGTATGGACTAACTATCAATTTATTACTAGTCTCATAACGTTTTAGGCTGCAGGGCGTCTCAAAGAACGATACAGTAGCTCAAGAAAGAAAAATAAGGAATAGTACTACAGATCACGTAGTAATTTGTATATTTTTCAAGACCAAAATGACACAATATTTTTTATTCAAAGTCACCCAAATTTTATAGCGCAAGAAAGAATAACGTAGTAATTAGGTTTTCTTCAAGACCAAAACGAAACAATATTTTTTACTCAGGAGACATCCAGATTTTCACTGACATCCACGTACGGCCCAAACATCTCTGTCAATCTAACATTGTTCTTTTTTGCATGTCCCGATTCAAATTAAAGATGACAGAAATACCGGCCAGACCAACAACGAGACACAATACCAATAAAAAGGTTACACTATAAATTTGTAGCATATCTATTGCTACAATAAATACGTAAATTAAATATATACAATCGAAAAACGTAACCCTCCTTCGCCAGTCGGGTAAAAAGAAGCATGGATTACTAAGGTTACTAAGTTACTACTCCCACTCGCTCCTAACACGATTTATTCATTTATTAATAAACGCTCGTACAAAAACATTTTTTCTCGGTGTCGGTGGGTATGTCGCGGTCATTAGCGATGGGATCTGATGTCGATTTGGTCCTTAATTAATATCGATACGTACAGGTGTGCCCTGACCTGATATTCGGATAAGTATCAGGCCAGAATAGGTTATAATAATGGAGAACGGGCTATATGTTTTTCACATTGTGTGAAGCCGGACAGATATCCGCCGACAGATACAGAAATCGTAAAAAATCATAGATCGAAAATTTTCACGACTTAAATTCATTGCAACAGCGACACACAAATTTCAATCCAACACCACGATAATATTTTCTTTTTATAAGTTTCAGTATGCCCATAACAATCTTAAAAAGTTTACGGTTCCAAAAAAAAAAACATTTCGATATTATATACATTCGATGTATTAACTTTCGATATTCAAATACGTGCCCTATTAAATATCTCTAGATAAACGAGCAGTTCTTATAGGTTTATTTATTTATTTCAGTGATCTCGGTAATAATTATATGTATTTTTTTTTCTTTTTAAATTGAATTGATAGTTTATAAGAATTGTGATTAATGATAATGACATTGAAATATGAACTTTATTCCATTTGTAGCATTATTTAGACTAAGAAAATGTTTGCATGCCTACTTTTATAAGGTAATTGACATTATTGATACTTTTTGAAATTTTAAATTGATTACCATCTATTATGACATAATGTTACGCAAATAAATATATTTCATTTCATTTCATTTCATTTCATTTCATTTCGGAAACTGCTCTAACGATTTCAATATGTTTTCGTGTTTCAACTCGAACGAAACTCGGTCGCCCAGTAACTTTCTTGATAATTGCGAATAATTATTAAAATTAAATACCGATGATTCTTGATCTTATTAGCGTTTGCTTCTTAACGAAGCCCCTCCCAAAGCTCTATTCGTGTCTATAAGTGCCTCATTCTAGTGTGACATTATGTAAATTACCAGATTTGCACAAATCAGTAGCAAGGTTAGCGCATTCTTTGAGCTAACCGATATTGATATTCGTGTTTGTTTGTACGTTCATACCAATTTAAAAAAAAACGTCCACGGACCGGAAGACCCAGTGTAGGCGTAGACCTTCAACAAGGTGGTGCGACGAGCTGGTTAAGGTTGCAGGAACGCGTTGGATGCGGATGGCGCAGGAGCGGTTTGTTTGGCGAACCTTGGGGAGGCCTAGGTCCAGCATTGGACGTCTTTCGACTGAAATGGGTCAACTTTTTTTTGTCAACGATTTTCTGCTACTTTCTATGAAAACTGAAATAATTAAAAAACTGATTATTTTTCCTTATTTGAAGTATACTTTTCAAAACCCTAGATTGTTGTAGTCAATAATGGTATAATTGCCATATTTATTTTATTTTGTTTAGCTTCTATTTCGTGGGTGACCCAGGGACAATGATGTCCCCGAAATTTGTATGAAAATAGTGGTATGTCCCCTGGGTGACCGGATTTTTTCATTGAAATACTTATTTTTTTTGGTTTTCACATACGCACTATGATAACCAGTTTATTTAATTACTACAAAATCATGGTTTCACTAACCAGAGATTACAGAGTTACTTGTAAAGGAGTAAATAGAAATTTACAAGAAAAAGTTGATTGACCCAAATAATGACCAGTAGTGTATATCCAAGTATGCAGCTTCGAAACACCCGTGCAAAATTGAAAGGTGATCGATGCACCTATTATGTGCTACAACCTTTTACTAAGGTAAACGTACAAATGCTCGACGCCTAGTAGATGACACCCATCTGTCACGTGTCTTTTAGAGCTTGTCTAGTTTGAAATGACGCGCCCCACCACCGCACTCACGCACAGGATTCGAAACTCAATTCAAGCTACAATAGACTCTATTGTAGCTCAAATTCAGCTCCAAATCCCGTGCGCAAACGCGGTGGTGGGGCGCGTCATTTAAAACTAGATAAGCTATACTATGACATAAGATTGAAGGTGCCATGTATTGGGTCAGTGTCGAGCACAGGGACGTTTACCTTATGCTACTCTACAACCAATGAGCAAAATAACTAGTTACGTCTGTGCATGCATGCCCCCAACAATAAAGCAAACAGAATAGGTTTGACCTGGACAGTATCAAAAATAGCGCTTAATAAGTCCGCAAAAATAACCAGAGGATTTATTGTCTAACGAACTCGGAGACTCGGAGACACAATCGTTTTCAACACTTCCTGTCTGTCATACGAATGCCGGTAGAAAGAGCGCGAGCGCCCACGCGTTAGACGTTTACAATTTTATATGGCCATGGAACCCTAGCTGGCTATTTTGATAAACAATATAATACATTACATTACAATACAATACAATACAATACAATACAATACAATACAATACAATACAATACAATACAATACAATACAATACAATACAATACCATACAATACAATACAATACAATACAATACAATCAATACAGTACAATACAGTACAGTACAATACAATACAGTACAGTACAATGCAATACAGTATAGTACAGTACAATACAATACAATACAATGACTCTTTATTGTCCACAAAATATTTAAGGTAAGCAATAGGCAATATTTATTTAGTTTTATTTTAATATATTTATGCTAAACTCGAAGAAAGAACAAATTATAAATGAAAATAATTATTATTATTTCCAAAATAATTATAAATAATGTAACAAAGAAATACAATGTAGGTAATTATTTAATGTGTGGAATTAATCTTTTCACATATTTTCTTATAATAGAACTAAAATTTGGTTTTATGTGTCACAATTGAACGCGAAGATCTACGTGGCGGTGCGGCGTGTGTCCGCCGACCATATTTTAGGCTGCGTTGGACAATACGGCCTCAGGATGTGATTGTGAACTTCAATAATACTTTTATTTCATAAATAACAAACCTAGTATTGAGTAATGATACTAAACTTAACAAATACTTAATTCCCCCTAAACAAATTTAGTAGAGGTAGTTACTTCGGTTTCTTTTGTACATGTTTGATTTATGGTTGCTGATTTCAGAAACAAAATGTAAATCTACCAAATGCAAACTCTAACCCGATTCCAACTTAGAAGATACTTAGATAGGACAGTTTTCTTTGATCGACCTGTCAACAGATAGAAGCGAGGAGCGTTTCCTGTCAGTAAAAGGTGTACGTAACAAGGTGTGAGGAAATAATGGCAGGTGTCCGCTGCAGGGTCGGATTGCCTCGGAACTGTACCTACTCGCGATTACGTAGCACTGTCGTCCCCAAAAGGGTTCATAAAAATCCTAGATGTGATTCGATTCGTTGCAATTGGCGCTTACCATTTTTACTTCAAGGGTGCAGAGGTACTCCTTAAACTAACTAGGTACATTAAAGCTGAATCTCATCTTTAATAGCCCAACGTACAATTAATCGAAAAAAAAAATTTTACTTATTTGAAATGTTTCGGTATCAATGGTTTTTAATTTGCACGTACTCATTTAGGTAATCTAAGATTGAGTTTTCAAGCCTACGACAAAAAAGTGATAATGATGGTGAAAATTAAAGTTTGTTTACTGAAGTACAAATTTAAAAACTGGAACTGGATTTTCTGGGCTAACACTACATTAGGTACCTACCTATTTCGTCTAAAATCGTCGTCCTGGACTGTTAATATGAACGTTTTGGATTTCTCGCGACACACTTGGTAATCTGTGAAGCATGCGTAGTCCATCCAGTAACTTTACTCGTATCTGTCAAGGGGTTGATTTTGCAACATATTCCGTTTGCAGATATTATTGGATCCAACCCACTCCAGAGTAAGAACAACACAAACATGTAATCGCTTAGCGAACCTTTTGTATGTTTGGTCATAAAATTGTTCACATTCCTCGGAAAAACGGACGAAATATATTATTTGTGTGATTGTATTACGTAACCCACGTCTAGTTGATATATTATTTAAATAGAACTGTCAATGTCACCGCGCTCCGTTTGATATAAATTGTATTAAGTACTACAGAATGAATAATTCTAAGTAGTAAAATTTACAAAACCTTATCTTTACAAGAGTATTTAAAATAAGACCTTTGCCGCTTAGCGACACGATATGAAAGAACCGAATTGCTAGGAGGCTTGTTCGACAAGGTCGGTCGTACCGAATGAATTTCAGGAAAATGATCGCGCACAATTTTTTCTTTTTAATTATATTCACATAAAGGTTTACCATTCCCGGTAAAATCTTTATTAAATAAACATCACTCATAAAGGCTTTCTTTGCATTGTTTTGTAAAAGGGCTATTTGATGACTGACATGGAACAGAAAATGGGATTACGTACAACTGTTAAACCTATGCCAATTCAGTATTCTTGTTTGGTAATTGACGTAATATGCCGAAATTGCACTCGATAGTAATGTGCCCAGATGCACATCAATCGTGGTTTGATTCTCATCACGCGTCGTCCAATGCCAGCGACGTCGCTCGCGCAGCCGCCGTTGCGCCACACGGTGCGGCCGCCGTATATATACCCGCGAGCACGGTGTCCGGCATATACCTGCCTGCTCCTCTCGAGAATCACCATCACCAACCAAAACCCAACAAAATGATGAAGTTTGTAAGTATTTCACTATGAAAGTTCAACCGAGCTTAATAGGACAACAAAAAGCCTATAATTCAACAGCAATTTATACTCATCATTAAAATACTTTCAGGTCGTAATCATCTCTGCTCTGGTCGCCATCGCTGCGGCTAAGCCGTCCGTGGTCGCCGCGCCGCTGGTGGCCGCCGCGCCCGCGCCCTTCGTGACCGCGACCAGCTCGCAGTACTACCACCGCATCAACAACGGGCTGGCCGCCTACGTGGCTGCGCCTGCGGCTGCATACGTCGCATCAGCTCCCTACGTAGCCGCCGCTGCCCCGTACGTCGCATCTCCCTACGTCGCGTCTCCCTACGTCTCGGCTCCCTACGTTGCGTCTCCGTACTCTGCTCGCTTTGTTGCTGTTTAAGATGTGCTTAGCCATTAGCATACCATGACTGTTTTGTGATATTTTAAAAATAAATATTATTGTTGCTCTCAGAAGCCTCGTTTTTTTTCTAATAGTACCTAACTAAAGTAAAAATTGTTGGCGTGTGAAAGATTATCTCCCACTCAATCTTGCTAGCAAGTAAATTAACAATGAAATTCACATGGGTCTACTATTTGTTAATATTAGTATAATATGGAAATTTCGAATTGGTACCTGCCAGAAGTTTAATTTTCAATGCAAGCTATTTTGCTACTGGGACTTAAACGATGCCAGCTAAGTCATTGGGTATAGCAGTTTGGAAAGAAATTGGCGTGCAAGAGTTCAAATATTAACATATTTAACTGTTACAGAGCGAAAAATAAATTGAAAGCTACAGTTTATCTCTGATGTACCTGAACTTTCCTCCTGTCACTAATTGAAACATTGCAAACTGTCCCAGCATTTTTGTTTACAGAGACCAAGTAAACATAAGCCTTAAGCTACTTTTGAGCTCGTCTGTACAGTTGTTAATAAATACTTCGGAACACTTTGAGGGTTTGTAAATTTTTTAAGACGTGAAAGAATGATATACATAAATGACACTGACAATTCACTATAAATTTCGTAGCCAATATGAAGCCTGGTTTTACACGGAACTCCTCAAGTCACGTATCGCCTGTCGCGTTTATGAAATAAATAGGGGCCAAAAAGTCATCAAGAAGCCATCACCACACCTGTCAACCCACCCAAAGTTCCCTCAGATACTAGAGGCAGAAAATTTCCGTCATTACCGCCAGCACAAGCATTTTTAAATTATTATTACATATTTTTGGAAATTCTACGATGGAACATTAGACCGAAATTTTGAAATAATTGTCGTTAGGGAAGTAACAATCAGATTTGCCGGGACCTTCGGACAGTAAAAGATAAAAATAGACTTTTTTGTTTCCCGGAAATCAATGTGAGCTTGGAACTTTGTATGGTAATACTAAAGGAAATAAAAAGGGCACTTTTAACAACCACTAATGAATTAGGATCCTTAAAGTCGAGTATCACGTTTACGAAATTAAAGCTCCAAAGTTGCGCCCAAAAATATTTTTATACTTTGGAGATTTTTCCGAAGTTCCGATAGTATAAGAATTTATACTACCTACAGATTTTTCAAGTATGATTGTAATGTTATTTGGGATAAATTATCTTATTCAATTGCTTAGGTTAGCTTTTATAGTTTATGTTATACTTTTGACGTCTACGCCGCATACAATATTGTTGAGCGAATTGTGCGGAGCTAGTGTTAGTTAAATTTTCAGGCGCTTCGTCTTAATCTTAAGATCTAATTTTATTATGTAATGCCTACTTAAAAACTGTAATAGAACAATATTTAAAAACCATACACTAATCGCCAAACAATAAAAAAATTGTAACCTTTGACGAACACTTTGTTTATAATAAATAGATAAACTTTGTCTTAGAGCATGCTTTAAGTTTTTTAACTTTTGAGCGATATAAAGTTTCCGAAAGGTTCTAAAAAAATCCGCTATCCATTTCTTACTTTTTCCATTGTCATAGATTAGGTAATCTTGCGAAAGGATCGCTCTGTACCTCTACCATGAGTTACACTAGTTTACAGTGACCGTACTCGCTAGCGACGGCATAAATGATTTGTATGGAGAATTGTGTACAGCGCCTCTAGCGGTCACTTACGGAAGTACAATTCTCCATACAAATCATTTACGCCGTCGCTAGCGAGTACGGTCACTGTAAACTAGTGTAACTCATGGTAGAGGTACTGAAGCGATAAGGCCACCTATTGCTTACCTTAAACATTTCTCCGTGTTTTTCTGTATTTTTTTTATATGGTGTAACAGTAAGATGACTGATTATTAGTAATGATAAAATACAATGACTCTTTGACTCTTTGAGTCATTGTATTTTATCATTACTAATAATCTGTCATCATGAAGCACATAAAAAATAAACATGGTCAAAACTAGTTGTCTGTGATTGGCCTAGTATGACTTGTTCTAACGAATCACAATCGCGATACAACAGCTTGTCCCTGTATTTACTAATTTTAACCAATGTTCGGAAATCAATAAAACGTTTAGGGCAATTCTTTGAATTAGCAAAAATACGACGTTATTTTTATTTAACCCTGTGAATCACAATTTTGTATGGCTTTAGGAGTTAAAACAACATTCATAGAGTGATAGGTGCTTTATCGTATCACTTATGACAAGCTTACACAATTTTATTGTAATTAGTAGTTGCCGGAACGTTTTTAGGATTCCGTACCCAAAATGGCAAAAATGGAATATAGCTTAAAGTTTCGTCATGTCTGACTGTCCATCTGTCTGTCCGTCCGTCCGCGGCTTAACTTAGAAACAATAAGTGCTAGAATGCTGTAATTTTACATAGGTATATGTAGCAATTACCCAGACAAAGTGTTAAAATAATATGTAGAATAATAATTTTTTTAGGGTACCTCCCATAGACGTAAGTTTTGGTGATTTTTTAGTCCCGCCAGTGGTTAATAAATGCATACGTCTAGTCTAGGATGTCCGTTCAAAATAGTTTGGCACGAAAGATCGCAAAAACATCGGAACATGCTGTCTACTCGTGAACTGAACAAGAAAATAGAAAAGAGCTATTAAAGAAACTGATATTAGGTCATGAGAAATGTCAACGCGTCGAAAAGCGTGGAAATGGTGATACTGATAAGCTTTGAAGCTCACAGTTTTGAATGAACGCTACACTTGACCCTAATTTGGTTGACCATTCAAATGCATTTTGTTTTAGGTTGACAGCGCTAAAGAATAACAATACATGAACGACTTGGTGAGTATTCGTCATGCTGAATGGCCGGGCGTCTTCTCGATGCAAATTAGAATTACGCAATAGTTTTTAGCATTGTCAATGTCAAAGTCTAACTGTAGCGTTTAGACGCTATTAAATTTAATACTTACTTGAAGTTTCATTTCATTAAATTCAGATTTCGTATTGGGTAATTTCACGAGACCTAATACAATTCAGACTATTTTGTTTTTTTGAAATATGAGATTATGTTAATTGGCTACTTTCCTAACTAGTCAGTCTTTTAGATTATCAAAAAATATTGGACACTTATTTTTTATTTTGTCAATTAAACAAAAAATTACGAAGATATGGCGCGTTGAAGTTTCGCATGACGTCACTTGTTCCTACACTTTGTATGAGCGTTTTAGGAACAAGTGACGTCACGCGGAACTTCAACGCGCCATATCTTCGTCATTTTTTGTTTTATTGTCAAAAGAAAAATTACGTGTCTAATATTTTTTGATAATGTAAAATACGGACTATTTATTTATTTATTTATTTATTAATAGACACACCAACAAAGTACAGAGCAATTACATTAACCAATTAAAATTTATAATAAGTAACACGCCTAACCCGTACCTCAATGACAGGCATGCATCAACATTCACTATGAGAAAAAATAGATAAACATCACATCACATTAACAAAAAGTATGCAACTACAATTAAAAATGAAAATAAAATCAAAATTTACAAACAGATAAGGTAAAACGTCCCCATGCTCGACACCGACCCAACACATGGCACCTTCAATCTTATGTCATAGTAAGAGAGGTGACAGATGGGTGTCATCCACTAGGCGTTGAGGTGTCGAGCATTAATACGCTCACCCAAAACGACTATGAAATTTCGTTACCTGACGCTTTAATCGGTAGTAGTATTTTACGCCTCCAACTAAAAATGCTATCGGAATAGACATCAAGGTTGTATTTTTTCTGATATTCATTGTAACGCGTTTGGATCCTGCACATGGTAGAAAATTTACCTAAATTCGACTTCATCAATTTAGGCCTAAAGGTAGTGACTCGTGACGGTCTAGCATTGGTTCTCGGGACAACAAAACTTAGGCTTTCCAGGATACCACTTTCATGGATATCACCATTAACTACTTTATGAAGCAGAGCAAGATCCAGGTATTCCCTTCTTAGCTGAAGAGAACGCATCCCGAAATGCTTCAGCCTGCCAACATAACTTGTGCGCCTTCCGATGCCTTTAGTGTTATCTTTAAAAGCCATGTACCGAGTAAAAGAGCGCTGTATCTTTTCTAGGCGATCAATATGTACCTGGTATGAAGGATTCCACACTTGACTGCAGTACTCAAGGCGAGAACGTACGAGAGTATTGTAAAGCGTTTCAAGTGTCTTAGTGCGCTTGAAGTTCTTAGCTACCCTCTTGACGAATCCTAACATTTTAAAACAGCCCCTAACTACACCATCTATATGATCAATAAAGCTTAGTTTACTGTCGAGAATTACTCCCAGATCCCTAATAGTGCAAACTTCATTCAGCTCAACGCCTTCAATTGCATAACTACTGTTGATTATGTTTTTATTACGAGACTAATAAGAATTATTATTTTTTTACCTAGGAAACATCCCTATTATTTATTGCTCGTTGCAAAAAAATATTTATCATCGATTTTTTTTCTTACTGTTAGCTATTACACATATTATTATGCTGTAAATGGGTAAATTCGTAACTGTTACAAGATCAATAATCAAGATTAGGGTGGAGTCTAAAAAGTTGGACCACGTTAAATATAAGTTAACTATAGGCTAAACGACAAAATGAAAAAAATTGTGTTGACACGAAAATTATCCATGCAATTGTGTCGTTAACTTTCGTGCCACAACGGAAAAAATTCGTACTAATTTTAACTACTGTCATTAAGGTGTCCCCAATTTCTTGAATTTACTGTTTTTTATACAGTAAAATAGTGCACGTACATTCGCCATCATGAACATCGGAGCAGTTTACGAGCTTAAATATGTATATCGAAACACGCAATCACGCAATTGGCAGTAATTTACGGACGTGTTCAAATATTTTTGAGCACCTAGGCAGCTGCGATAGTGTCAAAATTTTATATATTTGGTACATAATCTCCCTATAAATTTTATGTTAGTGCTCTTCCTTATATGGCCAAAGGAATTAAACGCATTCTTCTTTCAAAATGTTATAAATGTTTTTGTTTAATGAATTTCTACGAAAACATAAGAAACAACAATACTTGCTTAGTGCATTTAAAAGCACAGCTCCTTCGAAAAGTGTCTCGCAATGTAGGTTCTAATGACTACATGGCATTCTTTGCCAGGCGTCTGACCCATGGGCAAGAAACGAACTTACAACATGAATTGCTATTTAACTGGACTAGGAGAGGCAAAATCTTCTAGTTATTTTGATTAACACAAGGTGTAATTTAAAACGTGATACAAAATAATTGTTTCTTTCTACCACAGTTAATGCTCGACAATAAGTACTTATAATTGTTTTAATTAGTCTTATTTAATTTGAACGGTCCATGCAGTTTGTGATTTAATTTCAACAAAGTATGAACATCCTAAATTTTATCAGTCTAATTTTAACAATAGAGTTAAATATAGTAAGTATATTGTTTAGCATTGACTGAGCTATTTAGTAACTCTAATTTTGTATCACGTTTAAAATTTTACCTTGCATTATTGAAATTAGGCTTGAGTTTTTGGCTTTTATGTGTGTTGCGATGGATGACTCTTACGAAAATCATGTCCCTGTGAACTGTCTGCAATCAAATCAGTTAAACAGTTTTACACAAAAATTACGAATGAGAGGAAATTTAAGAAAAAACTATTTATGATAGTATTATGTTTCTACTTAGAAAAAGTTAGGTACGCGGGCTGAACACCATTCAATTGGTTTGGCTGCAGCTACATTCCTTAACGTCGAGATTTATGTTCATTAAATCTTTAGGTACACTCGCTATCAAACACCGCTACCACAGTTTGAATTAAATTTGGAATCGAATCCCTGTTTTAAAAAAATAACGAATGTTTCGTGTAACGAATGATTGTGATTTGACAGTCTTGTTTCGGGAGTATGCCAATAAACTCCAACAGTTTGAAGATCATCGATAGTTTTTCATTGAATAGGAAGAGTTACACGCCAGGGCTATAGTGTAGCCCTTACAGTACCTAGTATGTATGTACAGTTACATCCATTTTATTTCCCCGCTCCCCGCACTAGATAATCTGCTACCGCAGGAACCTAGACCATACGGGATCCTGCCTTTTCGTTGAAAATATTTTTCCTATCTGATTAATTTCCCAATTCTTTTTTTCTGAAATTTTAAACTATTCAGGATATATTTAAGGACTATCCTTTAGAACTATAGGTTAGGTAAGTTTTATAATAATCCTGAAGTTTTTTCGGTCTCAGAAAAAAAACAGTTGGGAAATGAATCAGTTGGGAAAAATATTTGGCAAAAAATTAGAGAACTATTTCATACATTTGACACTATTAAATTGAGATTAACACTAAATCGAGATTTAACATGATTAATGACCACTAATTATTGAACCACTAGATCTGTAACGGGAGTTTAATGAACTCTACATCTACCTACTTAGACATTTTTTATTACTCCTGATCTTGATCTGTCGTATTTGTTACAGTTATTTTCAGCCTATCTTTGACTGCACATGTGACATTGCTGCCATTGACACAGACAGTTTCAATCCCCGCCCACACCGCACACAAGTGACCAACCGTAGAACATGGTAGAACCTTAACAAAGTAAACTTCGCATTTTTTCTTTAATTTAATTTTGTGAAAAAAACTGTTATTTTGGACGCCATTTTTCCAATGGTGGCTTTTGCGGCAAAGATACGAGGTTGCAAAGTTGAAATATGAAAAGAGTGTTCAAAGCTCCCGGAAAACTTTCCAGGTAGAACTACTAGGAACCTGGATTATCTGTTAAAAAATAATTATGCTAGGTCTTCAAATACACCTGACGGCAAGGGGTAGGTTTTACATTGCTTGTGTATCAGGACTAACATATCTCTTGCTGAGTATTAAGTGTTTGTAACGTATCTGATATTATCTAGTCAATGGTATATGAAGTCTAATTGGAGTGTCAATATATACTCGTAAATTAATATAACACAAATAATCAAAATATCAAATATCAAAAGATAAGAAATCTGTATTAGCAAGGTATTAGGTACTAACTCTTCTTACTAAGACGCTTCTAATACAATATCCATTTTTTATTATTAAGGCAAACGGACATGCAAAAGCTGAACAAAAATAAATAAACCTATGAATAGAAGAAAAACTAAGAAGAAAAGAAAATACACTTAATACATATTTTGTAATGCTAATACTTTGTCCGATTAAAGGCTTAATAAACAATATCTGTATCTTATAATAAATCGGGCTCGATTTAAATAGGGCCCTGGTTAATAAAGCTACTTTTCCTTTATTTTTATCTGTTAATGTTATTATTATCACGGTGGCCAACAAAACGCAATATATGGTACCTAGGAAGTACTTTCCCAATTGCCCAGCGTGCATTACTATTCCTTCGACGTAATTTCAATACGATTTTCGTAGCTACCAAGGACTGTGTCCTTACCCATTGAACCATTAGGTATTCCGCGACACATGCCACGTTGCCTCACCTTAATGCAAAATTTGTTACACCTTTATAAAAGCATGGGCTTCATTTTCTATCGTCCCATTATCATATCAAAAGTGGTGACGATAGGGACTCCAACACAATGCTTATTAAGGTAATTTCCCTTTTAAATATTCTCAAACATCCAATTTTTATTGTCAGGGTTGGTACGGAAAATAACGGTTTTATTTTTTCAGGTGTTACTATTTGGAGCAATATGCGGTCACGCGTACAGTTCTGGAGTAGCTGGAGTTGGACACGCGCTGGCCCCAGTAGTAACCGCCGCGAGCTCGCAATACTTCGAAAGAACTTTCAATCGATTAGTAGCGGCTCCTGCTGTACACATTGTTCCAGTAGCCCCTGCACCTCCAGTGGTCGTGGAGCCTGTTGCCAAAGCAGTGCCTATCCCTGTACAACCACAACCAAACACACCTATACAACCTAACATAGCGATAGCCGTCGCGACCGCCCAAGCCGCACCAGTCGCTACAATCCTTCTACCACCTTATCCATTCGGACCACCGCCAGCCATCAATTTCATACCCGCGTCACCACCTATCGTTGTCCCCGACGAAGATTCTAGAACAGAACCAACGACTACAACTAAAAAGGCCAACCCCACTAAAGCAACTATTAGAGAACCGGAACCCACGACGCCACTGCCGGCAAGCTCCGATAACAACTTCGCCCAAGCTTTGCCGTCGAATCAAAATGTCGGCTTCAGTCAATACTTTGTTCCTAAACAACCGTTGCCGTTGGAACCCCAGAACAAGCCGCAGAAGTTAAAGACTACTGTGGAAGTTGAGCGAGTTCCTCTCACTTATATTGCACCACCGCCTTTAAACCAACTGCCATTCCAGCAAATCAAGCATGTTCATACATTTGTGCCAACGAAAGCTAAGATCATAATCAGACCAGTATCTGCGCCTTTAAGGTTACATGGAAGGCCAGTTCGGATAGTGATGTACCGAAGGCCATTTCGGTATACGAGGCCGCCTCCAATCCAAAATGCATTAAGGAGAGGCTCTAATTCGAGGGACATAGAACCAACGACTTTCAGTCCGTTTGCGAAGTCCAACACCAAGCCGCCAAAAATACTGTAAGCTTTGTTAAAAATTGAAATAATAAAATTATTACACCTGTTACATACATAGCACTTTGTAAATATGTTGGAGAATGTTGAATGTAAATATAAATAATTTAATTTAATTCTTTACATAAACAGCACATTTTATTTACCCATTACTTACTCCAAAAAAAATTGTCGATTCAAAATAACCAATGATGTCCTGTGCCCGTGTGATGGAACCATCATTCTATCTATCGACCATCTTCAGTGACAATGCTCTAAATTTCCCCTCAGTGACTGCATTCACGAAATGATTAGTGTTAACCTTAGAATAGATCCATATTGTCATTTCAAAATTTATTTATAAGATTAACCGATTATCTTATTCCATAAATTTGCTACAGTATGTTTCCAGACCAGGCGAAAAAACGAACAAAAGCACAAACTATTAAGTATGTTAGCGTCGAAACAAAATAATACTTATCTTTCTCCGTGCACTTCTGTATCGTCCCGCTAAGTCTGCGTTGTGTGGTACGTGGTTGGGTGAGCGATGCTGTCAGCTAGAGATAATAAATCCGTTCCAACATGTTTAGAATGTCGATAATTTTCGTTTATTTCATCTACTGGCACAATTGATAATTTTGGAATCACACCCCAAAAATAGCAAGCAAGCAAGAAATAACTTATTATAAATCTTAAATATAATTTAAAAAGGGTATAGTAACACATAACATAACAACTTATAAATGTATTAATTATTATTATTATCAAACTTCCGTAACGATTAGGTATGTACTTTTATGTATAATTTTCACCATAGTGGTAACCATGATACGTACTAGCCTCGAATCGAGCGAACCGCATTATGTACTCGCTCGTAGTCCCAAGATCTATGTAAGTACCTTCGTGTTCACGAAATCGCAGCCGCAAGAACAACTAACGAAGATCTAGTTTTACAAAATGAAAAAAAAAAACAAGTCTTAAAGCGCTATGAAATTCTTGTAAATAGGTAACGCTTAGAATACGCAATGAACTGCTTTGAAGACTACCTACTTAAAGTGTTGTACTACGCCCGTACAATCCGAACTATAGCGCCCTCTATAATAGCGTTCAATAAAGAAAACAAACTATTACTGGTTGCTTATTGAGTATATTTAAACAAAGTTTTTTACCACCACCTAAGTAAACTGAGTAAGCCAAACGTTAGCGTCATCTAGTTAACGGTCAGCGCCATCTAGTGACAGATTGAGGTACTAACCGTCGAATAGCCGTTTGGAACGTAAACATGCCGCCCACCAAGAACCACTGTTCTTCAAATTAGGTTGGATACAATAATAAATGATCTTTGATGAGCTGGGTGCAGAATGATACTTAAACAATACGCGACATACAGAGCGTTTATGAAAGTCATCCTGCAGCTACATGTAAATGCAAAATTAAACCTAAACATAAATAACTAAATTACGCACACAACTCTCAATCGCAATACTAATGAACCTGATCAACGATGCATATTAAAGACCATGAGTCGACTTAGGTTGAACTGTGACTTCAAGCTGGTTAATTACTCAGCCAGAGGCAATACACAAACTTTTGCCACTGGACGCTTAATCACAGAATTTTTACAACGTAGAGTAACAACACGCGTAACATTGTCCACCCCGGGATGCTTCTCTACAACTCGACCTAGTAGCCATCGTGCTGGAGGCAAGTCAAGCTCTTTAATTAATACCACATCGCCTACACTTGGCTCAGGAGTCACTTGTGTCCACTTATGTCTCTGTAAGTAACGCGAAAGATACTCCTGCGACCAACGTCGCCAGAAGTCCTGCAGCATTCTTTGGCAAAGCTGCCACCTTCTCAAAGAACTTACGTTAGAGTGTTCATAATCACGATCTGGTGGTACCACTAAAGGCTCGCCTATCAGGAAATGCCCCGGTGTTAGTGGCATGGGGTCTCCTTGATCTTGTACGTAAGAAATCGGCCTTGAGTTGAGGCATGCCTCTACCTGGGATAACACGGTTGTTAGTTCCTCAAAGGTGAGTGTTGAGTTGCCGATGACCCTCTTAAGGTGGTATTTGCAGGATTTCACTCCTGCTTCCCAAAGTCCTCCGAAATTGGGAGCATGCGGAGGGATAAAGTGCCATTGAGTTCCATTTGTTGCTAAACAGTCTGCTATCTCAGGTAAAACCCTCGACTTTTCTTCGTTGAATAAGTCTTTAAGTTCTCTCGCTGCGCCCACGAAATTCGTCCCGTTATCACTATACAAATCGGTACAGTGACCTCGGCGTCCCGTAAACCGTTTGAAAGCAGCTAAAAAACTCTGTGAAGTTAGGTCGCTTACTACTTCGATGTGTATGGCACGTGTGGCCATACAAACAAACAAACAAATGTACCCTTTATAGGAGCGGTTACCGCGACCCTTTGACACTCGTATATTAATTGGACCTGCGTAATCTACTCCAGATCGTATAAAGGCTCTACTGACGGTCACTCTCGGCGAAGGGAGTTGCCCCATCAGTTGAGGGTTGTTGGCGGCTGCGTATCTTATGCAGGTCACACATTTCCTGCAATGAAGTTTAACCAGGGATTTTAGTCCGATTATAAAATACTTCGCTCGAATAAAATTTATCATCAGCTGAGCGGCGCCGTGTAACGTGACTTTATGTGCGTTACTTATGATAAGAGACGTTAACTGAGCTCTTTTAGGTAGAATAATAGGGTGTTTTTGATCATCTTTAATGTCTGCGTAATGGAGCCGCCCACCAACCCGCATTAGTGAGTGCTCGTCTATCCATGGATTTAGTGTGGCAAGTACACTTTTCTTACGAATGGACCTTTTCTGTTGGACGTACTTTACTTCGTCAGAAAACGCTTGATTCTGACATTTTTTGATCATTATTATTAATGCTTCATCTATTTCCTTTTTCAGAAGGTAAGTATGCTTTGGCTTTTCCTTTTTCAGAGCTCGACGGCAGTAAGCTACTACTCGCAGTAACTTCGTCAGTGTGGAGAATTTCGCCCATACCTCGTCATCATCATCGACACGGTCTTCGGAAGTAACTAGGTGCGTTTGAATTTGCCTTTCTTCTAAGTTTGTGTTTAACGATTTAGGGTTCGGATATTGGATGACGTCATCGTGTAACCACGGCGGCCCTTGTAACCACAATGTGAAATCGATCAACTCAGATGCTGGAATGCCCCGTGATGCACAATCCGCCGGGTTATGTTCGGACCGAACATGTGACCATTGGGTCCGATCTGTTACTGATAATATCTCCGAACATCGGTTACCAATGAATGTTTTCCAACGACTGGGATGGCTGCTCAACCACGCAAGAACTACCTCTGAGTCAGTCCATGCATGTTGGTCGGGTTTGAGTACACCCAGTACTTCCGATACTTCTACTAATAATTTCGCTAGCAGTACAGCCCCGCATAACTCCAATCTTGGAACAGAGACTTGCTTGATTGGAGCGACCTTTGTTTTTGCCGTAACCAGGTTGACGTGTACCTCGTCATCCACGCCAATCACTCGTAGATATACCACTGCTCCGAATGCCGCCGTGGACGCATCGCTGAAACCATGGAGCTCAACTAGTTTAGCATCACGCCTACATTGCATCCAACGCTTTAGTCGAAAGCGCGTGAGATCCGACAGGCTTTCGCGATATCCTATCCATTCGTCCAGTAGTGATGGCGATAGCTCTTGGTCCCAGTCGATGCCCGCAAGCCATAACTTCTGTATAAATATTTTCGCTTGTATTATACACGGTGCTATCCATCCTTGTGGATCATACAGCTTCGAAATATCCGAGATAACCTTTCGCTTTGTTACGGGTACCGACATTGAAGGCAACTTGACTGAGTACACAAACTCATCCATACTACGGTTCCAAGTAAGACCCAATATTTTGTTGATGGTATCGAACTTGATTTCTATAGGTTTTTCTTCTTGTTTTCCTATGTTTTCTTCGAGTACTTTTTCCAACATGGCGTTGCTATTACTGGACCACTTCTGCAGTTCGAATCCACCTCTTTTCAAGATTTCATTAATTTGCTTGTATAGCTCGACTGCCTCTTCCACATTCTCGCAACCTGACATTAAATCGTCCATATAGAATTGATTCTTTATTATTTCCGCTGCTAATGGAAAATTCTTTCCTTCGTCCTCAGCTATTTGTATCAATGTTTTGACAGCAAGATATGGGGCAGAAGAAGTCCCAAACGTGACTCTGAGCAGCTTATATTCTTTGAGTTTTCTTTCTGGGCTTTCACGCCATATAATACGTTGATACTCCGAGTCTTCATCAGAAACTTTAACCTGTCGGTACATTTTTACTATATCAGCAACGAAACAGATAGGATATAGGCGCCAGCGCATTATCAAATGTCGCAGCTCCGGTTGCAATGTAGGTCCAACCATTAGATCATCATTCAATGATACGCCGTTCGTACCTTTGCACGATGCGTCGAACACAATTCGAACTTTCGTAGTTTCTTTGTCCTCGCGAATCACTGCGTGATATGGTAAGTATAAGCCCTTTCTGTTGGTATTGGATGTTATTTCCTCCATGTGATTCAACTGTATGTATTCACTAAACACCCTTTTATATTCTTGTTTCAGGTGCTCATTGAGCTGCAACTTTCTCTCTAGATGGTGAAACCTCTTCAGTGCTATATCCCGTGATTGACCGTACGCGCAGGATGGTTCTGATTCTCTAAACGGGAGCTTCACTACGTACCGACCCTCAGCGTCGCGTGTAGTAGTCGAGTGATAGATATCTTCGCATCGCTGTTCCTCAAGTGACAAAATTTTTTGTTTTTCGGACGGCTCAGCTTCCAATTCCCAAAATGACTTAAGCAATTGTTCCACAGGTTGAACGTGAGTATGCATGCTTACAAGAGATTTTGCATTATCGCGCTGCTGTAACTTCACCTGCCCGCTTAATATCCATCCCAAGGTGGTGTTCTGCGCTACAAGAGACCCAGAAGGACACTTAATTACACCTTGTTCTATTATATTACTGTAAACCTCCGCTCCTAACAAAATATCTATCCTATTAGGAGTGTGATATTCCGGATCCGCTAGAGTGATACATTCTAACTCCGGCCAAGAGGGAACTGACACTACCGCTGCAGGTAAGTATGCTGTTAGCTTATCAAGAATATAAGCTGTGACCTTGAACACACAACCTGGATTGAGACGTGAATGGATTGTTACTTCCACCATTGACCTTGCTATAAGGCTCTGTTCTCCTCCCAATCCCGATACTAATCCCCTGGTTGGTGTGGTTTTTAGCCCAAGTAGTTGGACTGCTGCCTTGGTGATAAAAGAGGCCTGAGACCCCTGATCGACGAGAGCTCTTACATACTGGTAAGCTTTTCCATTGTGTGACTCAGCGTTTACTACCGCTGTGGCTAGCAGCACTTGATGTGCCACTCCATTCACAAAATAGTTTGCAATGTTTGTAGACGTCGATAGATGTTCCTCCGGTGATGGAAATTGAACTCCATTGTGTTGTTCTGCAAGTGGTGCAACCTGATTGCCATCAGTCTCGTTTGAGACTGTTGACTGACATTCGCCTTTCGGATGTAATAGAGAGTGGTGTCTCCTGTGACAAATCTGGCAAGACGTGGTATTCCTGCAATATTTAACCGAATGATTGGATCCGAGACAGTTGAAACATAACCCGTGAGATTGGACAAAATTACGCTTGTCACTAAGATCAATATTGATAAATTCTTTGCAACTTCTAAGGTTATGACCCTGCTTACAATAGACACAAGTTGGTTGAGTAACATTTAGCATGTGAATAGGGTTAGGTTTACTACTTTTATAATTACTGTGAGTGATACGCTGTTTTTGACTATAAGTAGGGCTTGGTTTAGAATCTAAGAATTCCAAGGAGTGATACTTAGTTTCCAAAAATTCCTGGAATTGCTTAACTGTAGGCAACTGATTGGTATGAGATACCAACTCACTGACTTTAGACTCCCATTGCTTTCTACTATCTGAGTCTAACCTCTGGCTAACTATATAAATAACAATAACATCCCATGTACTAGTATCAATACCTAGACTCTTTAACGCATTTAACGTTTCGGTCGTTACATCTAACAATTCTTTTATTGCACTGGAGGACTCTCCTGGAATACTCTTCTGACTAAAAAATCTGTTAAGAATACAATTAACTAAATATTGTTTATTGTTGTACCGATTCTCCAAAAGAGTCCAACATTGTTCGTAACTATCGTTCGTAATGGGGATGTGGTGTAAAAGTTGCTCTGCTTCTCCTTTGAGATGGCCTTTAAGATAATGTAATTTTTGTACATTGTCGATCTCCCCGTTGCTATGAATGAGTGATACAAACAAGTCCCTAAAACTCATCCATTCGGAGTAAAGGCCTGAAAACGTTGGAATTGTTATCTTTGGCAACTTTACGTGCATAGATTTTGAATTCACCGCTGTGTGGTTAGAACCGGAACTACTAGTAGTTGCCTTTTGCTCTCTCAGTGCAGTCTTCAGTGCACATTTATAATTCATATAGACTTCATCAGTGGTATCGTATACTTCCTTTTTTCCATACTCAGATGCCGCTAAATCTACTGCGGTGTACTTCTCAACTAGTTGCTGATGCTTCGAAATAAATCTCTCCCAAAGTATTTCTAAACTCTCTAGCCTTGTTTCGACATATGACACGGTCACCCTTTCCTTTGGCGACTTCTTAAAATTAGCTAAAGCCTTCTTGACACGCTCTGATGCGTCTAATTGCACTTTTATATCCACGTCCATGATTATTAATATTCTCACTAAGTCTTCAAGTAGTGATAATACAATCAATTTAAAGTTCAAGCGCAAGATAAATCACCAAGTCCCAACCTTTTTCTAAGTCTGTTTTAAATCTTCAACTCCAAGAAAAATTACAAAGTTCAATATTTTTTTTCCGTTTTCTAAGTCCAGTTTAATTCTCGAAAATTTTACAAGTGTTTGAAGTGCACCTTATCTGAGACTAAAATCGGGCATGGATTCCCCGTCTCATCCACTTTTCGTAAACTATTCTAAGTGTTAGTTGGACTTGTAATATTTTAACTTCTAATTATCACTAAAAATTTTCCAAGTCTCTATTTGACAGCTGTCAGTTTGATAAATTTCGATTTTGATGCCTGACAGGTGTCTTTTGATTTTGACAGTTAATCGTTTATATAAACTTTAAAAGTACTCACAGTTTTTCTTCACAAATACGTAAACACTGCACTATGACACTTATCCTTGGTCCGCCGGTTCTGACGTCACACCCGATGACAGTAACTTCCGTCGCTGCTGGTCGCCTCCGCTGGTGCCGTGAAGTTTCTTTGACAACGATCCGTCGCCCTTTGAAACAGCGTCAAAAACTCGACGAACAAACGTCTTACACAATCCGATTCGATGGACCATGTACTACGCCCGTACAATCCGAACTATAGCGCCCTCTATAATAGCGTTCAATAAAGAAAACAAACTATTACTGGTTGCTTATTGAGTATATTTAAACAAAGTTTTTTACCACCACCTAAGTAAACTGAGTAAGCCAAACGTTAGCGTCATCTAGTTAACGGTCAGCGCCATCTAGTGACAGATTGAGGTACTAACCGTCGAATAGCCGTTTGGAACGTAAACAGTGTAAACAGATAAGTTTTCGTTAGTTCTAACCTTGTCCCACTTACCCACTAAGGGTTTCGTTTAGAAAATTTACTATTATTTAATAATTAATTTTTTTCATATCCTAAATTATGAATTACTCGATAACGAGTAACTCGTATCAACGAGCACATTCTAAATATAGATTTATTTATACAATAAAAAAAAACATTACACGGTTCAATTATTTCTGAGAAGGGTTGGAAAAATGTATGCGTAGACCCCGCCTTTCCCTTGCAAGTACTAGTTACAAGCTATTTTAAATATAAACAGACACAGACACAAGATTTTTCTTTTCAGTGTGAATTCCAAAAGAAAGAACCGATACTCAATAAAATTTTCGAAGCAAGTTTAAATATACTTATCAACTGAAATGATATTTGAATTTTGAACTAGATTTTTTTTCAAACATTGCATTTGGCTGGTTATCCCAACACCATAACTGTTGGTTGTTCATGTTTTGTTTACATTTAGTTAAGTACCTACCTAAACATTTATAGTATAGTCCTATATCATCAGCGGCATTACGTAATCTGGCTCGCTTGACGGTTCATTGTTGGCTTAGTTCATTGATATGAACAAAAAAGGCAAAAATGCGAGACTTTTATTTTGCTGGAGTTTAAACTTTAAAAAAAGCACGTGACCGCAAAGTATGGAGAAAATTGGATGAGACCTATACTCAACAGTGGGTAGAAAAAGGTTGAAAAAAGAAACTTCAAAAAGGGAAGGTAGACATCATCATTATCATTATTTTGACATAAACGACATTTTTGCTAGCCCTCTGTTCTGTATCTGGATTTAAGACTGCCTAATATTTCTACGACCACTTTGCGACATTACAGTATAGATAGTACTTATTTAGAAAAGAGAAATGTAAAACTTGATCCATAAATCATATATTTTTGTATTTACATTTGATAAAGATAAAGCTAAAACACAGAAAAAGCAATTAAAATCCAATTAATCTTTCTGCTTATTCCCTTAGAGCGAATGAGCATTTACTATGCAAGCGTGATAAATCGTAGGCCTGATCTTCGCTTTCCATCAGGCGTTATTATGGTCAAACGCAAGCCTATCACTACATATCTAATATATAAAAATGTCGTATCACGGTGTTGTTACCGAACTCCTCCGAAACGGCTTGGCCGATTTTTATGAAACTTTTTTCTCTACACTCGGTAGGTCTGAGAACCTATTCTCACACACTCTCACTCACACTCATCTCTCTGTTTCTTCGTGTTACGACCTATTGTAGGCTATTTTTTATCCCCCCCCCCCATTCTTCGCAGACGGAGTCCCGGGCAACAGCTAGTATAGTATAAAACAAAGTCGCTTTCCGCTGTTTGTCTGGCCCTATGTACCTATGCTTAGATCTTTAAAACTACGCAACGGATTTTGATGCGGTTTTTTTTTTAATAGATAGAGTGATTCAAGAGGAAGGTTTAGATGTATGATACATGCATAATTATTTAGTATCAGCATTGCAGCCGTGCGAAGCCGGGGCGGGTCGCTAGTATTGTATAAAAAAATACAACTTTGTATATATGTCTAAGTCCGTTGTTTTTTCTTATCAGTATAAAAAATAAAAGCTATCATAAAGAAGTTAGAACCAACGTATAGCCAAGTTGAATCGGGGCTGGGCTGGACATGTCAGTGGATTGAACTCAGAACGACGGGCCAAAGTTGCCGTGAAATGGGTCCCTAGCGATGGATGTCGTAATAGATGCAGACCAAAGCGGAGATGGGAGAATGACCTAGATACCTATCATGTTAGATGGTGGGAGCTTTTGATAGGCGGGTGTGGAGGAAGAGAGGAGAGCCCTTTGCCCAGTAGTGGGACCTAAATTACGCTACTTAAAAAAGTAATAAAACGGTAGTTAGATCATAATAATGTTAAGAACGGCTCGACTGATTTTACGGTTTTCTTGTATTAGTATTTGTCAGGATAAGATATTCTTGAAAATGGGCTGCAACAGGACCAAATCCGCGAGCGTAAGCTAGTTTTAAATTAAGCACCCATGAATTTGGTTTTAAGATCTCTTTTGTCTTTAGGGGTCCCTATTTATTATTTTCTCGAGAGCTATCAATTTTATTATTGTGAGAGATAATGTCTGGTTGATGTGGGACGATTTAGACTATAAACATACGGCGGACACGACGCACAAAATACGCGTTCTTGAATCTACATAAGCACGACGACGTCTGTACACGCGTCAATGTGTGCGTAAGATGCACAGGGCTGACTATCACAAAAAGAGATAGAAAGAGATAGCTGCGGAAAGTGAATGCCGCGCCGTTCGTTGAGCGCGAGCAACGTTGTAATGTAAAATACTCGTAAAATGAGTAGGTAATCTAATTATCGTAGTACTTATAATTAAACTTATCGTTTGTCTAAATTAAGTGTTTAAAAATAAGTGAATGAATGAGTGTATACCTAATTCATTTTTTAAAGACAATTAGAGAATGTAATTGTAGATATTGATCTATTGATAGGAAATAATTAACAAATTAATTTTACAAATACCTACTAATATAAGACGTCTATTTATACATTATAGGTAACAAACTTTTAAACCTAGTTACCTACACTGTTCATGTTGCTAATTAAAGTTGGTTATCTACCTTCTTTCGTCCTTCGGAAATCGAAGAAAACTCCTTTCCTTATCTTTGGCTGTTGCCAAACACCCATACAATGCACAATATTAATATATTATTATATTAATATATTACCATTTCGCAAAAGTTTAATGCCGTGCGGCCGACATGCATCGCGTTGCGCACCCGACTTGTGAACAGCGGCGTCAAGCAATCGGTGCCTTGGGGGGTGAGGTAACTCGAATCGGTGCGGGGCGGATCGTGGCTATTCTGTACGTTGGTACTATTATATATTCTGTGCTATAAGTTAAAAAGTAATTCTCAAAAATGCCATTCTTTCATGGCCAATCCCTTCGAAAAATCGATGTTACAAATGACATCATTGGCGACTAAAAATATGGACCAGAGTTGTACAAGTAGGTATACTTGTTTATATAAAATGCGAATTCAGGTACCTATCCTAAAATAGTCTATTATTGTCAACTTTTAAACTGCTTAAGGTGAGAGGAATAAGTTCTCGACCTATATTTAATTTAGAATATAAATAACATTTTATATTAAACTAGCTGACCCCGCAAACGTTGTTTTGCCATACATCACCCAGGAGTATAAAAAATAGCCTACGACCTATTCTCAGGCCTACCAATTACAGACAAAAAAGTTTCGTAACAATCGGTCAAGCCGTTTCGGAGAAGTTCGGTAACAAACACCGTGACACGAGATTTTTATATATTAGATTTAGAGGCGGCCAAAAAAAGTTTACTCAAAGAAACTTTTTGAAAGGGTTCTAACTAAAGGTTCTAAGGTTAGAAGTTATTCAAGATAAAATTGTTGGAATAAGTTTACAAGTCGATTTAATGATAAGTCATACAAACAAAAATTAGTATTCACCAACAATATGAGTCTTCCCTGCCATAATAGTGCAGTGAAAACGAATTAGAATTTCAAACACTGGACGATCCGTAGATAGGTATGCAAAACAAGCCTTACGCAATTGTCAAATCTAAGCGTGCATCATTTAGAAAAGCGTATCAAGTGCATGCACTTGTCCATGTCGGAGTTTAACAATGACTTAGTGGTCTATTTATTTGTCCAGCTTTGCTGTCGTAACGGCACGTGTCCCGAACTCTAACGAGTTGCAATACCGTGTCGAAACGCCGGACAAGGTGAATCTTGCAGCTACCGTATAAAAGCTATTGTAACCAACTTGGACGCATCACATTCGCATCTTCTGTTCAACACACAGAAACAAATTAAGCAAAATGTACACCAAAATTGTAAGTGGCATTTAAACTTTGTGCGACTAAAAGATATCTTTTAAGTAGGAGGAAAACTGAATCTTCTTTTAATTTTCAGCATTTTCTTAATATAATAATACTAAATTGCAGGTGTTCCTCGCCACCATCGCTCTAGCAGCTGCCAAGCCAAGCTTAGCGCCTGCGGCGTTAGTGGCATCTGCTCCACTAGTGGCGGCGCCTGCACCGGTCGTAGCTCCTGCCCCTATCGTGACTGCAACCAGCTCCCAATATGTACAGAGGAACTACAACGGGCTTGTCGGAGCCGCTCCTATTGTGGCCGCGCCAGCCCCATATGTCGCTCCAGCGGCTAGGATAGTAGCTCCAGCTGCCCCAGTAGTCGCCGCTCCTGCCCCTTACTTTGCCCCGGCAGCTAAGATCGTAGCCCCAGCTGCACCTTATGTAGCTGCCCCAGCTGCACCTTACGTAGCTGCCCCACCTGCCCCTTACGTAGCTGCCGCGGCTGCCCCGTACGTCGCCGCCTCAGCTCCGTTCTTGCCCGCCCGGTATGCTGCACCTTACGTTGCCTCTCCTTACTACGCTCCGTCTGCCCCCTACTTCGCCCTATAAGCAAAAAGACTGATGATTTTTTACCAACTTCGAACAATAAACTTTAATACATAGCATATTCATTATTTTATTCCGAACTGTTAACACTGTAATCAAAAAGTTAGCTAACAACACGAACAAAGCTGGCATCTAAACAGTGACTATCGATATTTGAATAGATGGTGTTATAACAAGCATTGTTCTTATATGTACACTGAAACTAATCAGCTTATAACTAAAATTAGCATGTACCTTGGTAATAAACAATAGAAAATCCAAACAACGACAACTTCGATGGAAAACATTTGTTAGGCACATGTTCGAATAAGTTTCAAGGAAGTTAACGTGTGGTCCTTGAAGAAATTAAGTTGGCGGGTGCAAATAAGGAGACCTTGTTACGCATCGAAATCATACTCAAACATTTGAAATAATCAACACAACACTGGCCTATTTATAATTAGAAAATTTCCAAACCACGCACAATGTTCAATATACATAAAGCGACGTCACAAACGCGCAGAAAATGATACCAAAACACGAATAACTTTTAACAAAGCCAGAACTTCTTTTATTCTATACAGTACCATTTTAACAGTACTTAATAGAGATTCACCTCAAACACGATTATGGCAATGTTTTCGCAACCGTCAACATTTTATAAAAAATATAAATAACTACCTCGCCCGTCCCAAGCAGAATGGACGTTAAAAATAAATCGCTATGACAACGGTTTTTATGGGTACGTTTGAAGTAGTCGACTGCTATTCAGGTAGTCCAGATTGGTCGAGATTATTTATATCTGAGTGGTTATCTTGAGAGTTAAGAACATCAGGTACCCGAAAGTAACAAGGTATTCACAATTCAATTTCTTTCAACACAACATAAGATAATATAAAATACAAGCTATTACTCGCGAATCCGTCTGCGAAGGATAAATAGGATGGAGAAAAAAATTTGATAAAAATCGGTTGAGCCGTTTCGGAGGAATTCGATAACAAACACCGTGATACGAGATTTTTATACATTACTCAGATTAGATATGTCCCGCTTTCACGCCAAACAGAGCTCTCTAGGTAACTATCGTTATTAGTAGATAGACTAATTATTGCTCATTAGAACAATGTGCCGATATTAAAAATAAGCGCAGGAATGTAGTGCAGTAGAGCGGATCAGTGAGTCTTTTCTCCTGAGCACGTTTCTGCCTGGACGCCGTCTGAATAAGTATTTGATATTACAACAATCCAAAGTGGTGTTACTGTCGATGCGTTTTAAACTTTATCACATTCAAAAAAGGTCCTGCCAAGACCTCTCGAATTTACCTGTTGCGAAGGTACTTTTATTAGTACTTCATTAGGATTCAATTCGGGCACGATTATTGGCTATTCTGCGCATTAAATTCCATATTGAGGGCGTGATTTGCCCGTGGACTCATTTTGTGATGTCTATTGTTCAATATTTACCCATAAAAGTATATGGGTCAAGAAGACTTGCGTGCCCGTTTCAAAGTAATAAAAACCTAGATATAGGCTTACGCAATGTCTCAGAACAACCACCACACGCCGGAATATATTACGGCATGGATTTTTTGAGTATACCATAAAACCTAGTGCATTACAAGAAAGGCATACAATTAATACACATAATCATCATCATTGCCCCAGCCTATATACGTCTCACTGCAGGGCGCAGGCCTCCTCTCAGAATGTGAGGACTTGTACCGTAATTCTCACGCGGGCCCAGTGCGAATTGAGAACTTCACACGCACACATACTATTGAATTTCTTCGCAGATGTGTGCATGTTTCTTCACGACGTTTTTCCTTCACCGTAAAGTTCACGGTAAAAATGAAATGTAGATCATGTTATTCATAACATTCAGTTATAAACTTATAAGTACCTATTACTGTGGCTCTAGTGAAAAAGGGGTTAAGTCTGCAAAAATTAAACAGCTATTTTCTATTTTATGTGTAAAGGGGGCTAAGTCGAAATCAGTAGGCTTATTGTCTAACGTTTTTGACGCTTGCCTTCGCAATCGCTATCTCTTTCTGTCAAACGGTATAAAACGTTGACAGAAAGAGATAGTGAAAGCGAAGGCAAGCGCCAAAAGCGTTAGACAATACGGCCTCAGGTGTTCAACTTCTGAAGAATTAACCCCTTTTTCACTAGAGCCACAGTATACCTATGTTAGCATCATATTATTATTTTTTAAAAAGGAGTAAAGTGAAAACTCTTTAATAATGTGGAAATTATTAAAGAGTAGTAGTAGTAGTAGATGCACATACGAACACAGATGATGTAAACTTACCGTCCTAACTAACCTTCACTCTTTTTATATCTATGCTGCCGTATAAAGGGATGCAGAAGATTTTGGCCAACAGAGGTTTCCCATGTTATGTTGTACCTACCTACGGTTAAGTAACCGGCGAGCATAAAGACTAATGAATGAGTGTTGTGGAGGCGAAAAATGTATGCTAGGATCGTAGCACGTGGAAACAAGTAGTCTCTGCCTACCCCTTTGCTGAAAAGGAGGCGTGATTATATGTATGTATTGTATATACGGTCAAGTGTAAAATAAGTGCGTATGTATACAAAAAAGCCGTGGTGGCCTAGTGTTTTGAGCAACACCCTCTCAAGCAGAGGGTCGTGGGTTTAAATCCCAGCACGCACCTCTGAGTTTTTCGGAATTGATGTGCAAAATTACATTTGAAATTTACCATGAGCTTTACGGTGAAGGAAAACATCGTGAGGAAACCTGCATACACCTGCGAAGAAATTCAATGTTGTGTGTAAAGTTCCCAATCCGCACTGGGCCCGCGTGGGAACAACGGCCAAAGGCCATTCTGAGAGGAGGTCTGTGCCCTACAGTGGGACGTATATGGGCTGGGATGATGATGATGATGATGTATATATACAGCGTATTACAAAAATTAAAAATTATAAAAACCCCCAACGCATTTATGTCACTCGTATGTTTGACGTTAAGTCAATGCCCGTTATGCGTCTAAGATGGGTGTATAATGACTCCCATAAAATTTTTGTTCCGAATTTTCAAGCCCATAACGTTTTCTGTCATAATTTTTCTTCGTCATATTATCGGAAGTCATAATATTAAACAACATAAATTGGAGTTACGATTTTCTTAAGTCATAATTATTGTAAGGAAAAATTATTTAATTATTATTAATAATTATTGTAACATTCAGTGTCATGAATGCATCACTCTGCATAATGTTAAAGGTAATAAAGTCACTCATAATAATTATTGCATGGTCTTTTTTCGCAGGTCATAATTATTTTTAGGCATAATATTACTTTGTAATAACATTCAGTGTCATGGTTGTATGACATTTCATAATATTAAAGGTAATAATCCTTTTCTGTGCTGTCATAAAAAAAATACCTAACATCTTCTGAACCTAACCTGTCCGAGTCGCTTCTGCCCTGAAAGGTCTTGCTCGCTCGCTTCGCTCGCTCGCTGCTAGCGATATGCCTTACAATGTTTCTGAATAATTATCGATATTCCTTTAGATGTTATAGATTTCGATGTATATGCTTAGTGCATTTTAGGTAATGCAAAATTATGACTGAAAAAAATTATTACTTTAAGATAAATGCCTTACAATGTTTCTGAATAATCAACGATATTCCGTTAAATTTTATTGATATCAATATTATGACTTTTTAAAGTTATGATCAATAGGATTATGGATCATTGCAGTTAGAACTATTAAGCGATATGCTTCAAAAAAATTATGACCATCGATATTTATGAGCAAGAATATTATGGACATCGATTTCTGACTTTCAAAATTCGGATAAAAAAGATTATGGGAGAAAAGGGGCACCCGTCTAAGATCCCTTCCGCAGCTAACAAAAGAGCTGATAACTTTGAAACGGCTGAACCGATTTTGATGAAACATATCTAAGAACCATCGCCAAGAAACCTGCTTTCTATTAAAAAAAATCGCATCCAAGTCGGTGCACCCGTCAAAGACAGACACACACACACACATAGCGGTCAAACTTATAACACCCCTCTTTTTGTGTCGGGGTTTAAAAACCCGGTACTATAATGTATTGGGGTATAAAGGCATATCTATATATATAAAAGAAGAAACTGACTGACTGACTGACTGACTGACTGACATATCAACGCACAGCCCAAACCACTGGGCCTAGAGATTCCAAATTTGGCATGTAGGTTCCTTGTAAGGTCTAGGGGTGCACTAAGAAAGGATTTTTCAAAATTCACTCCCTAAGGGGGTGAAACGGGGGTCCAAAGTTTGTATGGGGAAACAAGATTAGTTCGACTATTTTATTCGAAACTTCACAGAAGTACTCCTAATGATAAATGAGTAAACAGGTGTTTCAGGTTTTTTGAGAATTCAACTCCTAAAAAGGGGGAAAGGGGTAACAAAGTCTGAAAATCAACATGGGTGTTGTTTCTATGGTTTATCGGGTCGCTGGTTATGAAAACAACAACGGTTTTAAAATCCGACGTGGCAGACGTAAAATACCATATCCCTGGATGGGGTGCGATGGGGTTGAAATGTCTAAATAAACTAAAGGACTGTTGATATATCAACGCACAGCCCTAACCACTGGACCTAGAGACTTGAAATTTTGCACAAAGATACCTTATACAATGTAGGCATCCACTAAGGAAGGATTTTTGGGAATTCCCACGGGAACGGGAAAAAACGGGATTTATATATTCGATTCCGAGTGTCCCTATCTCAGTAACTATAATAACTAGACTCTTCAAATTTGATACACAAGTAGGTATTACATTAGTTAAAACATTAATTTCAGGATTTTTCAAAATTCGCACGGGATAAGGAAAAAACGGGTTTTATATATTCAGTTCAATGGGATCCTATGAACTATAATTACTAGACTCTTCAAATTTGGCATAGAAGTAGGTAATTATAATAGTAAAAAACCAGTTTTAAGGATTTTCGGAAATTCCCACGGGATAAGGAAGAAACGGGATTTTTCGTTTTACTAGTCGTAGAAAGCTGAAATTCGGCATGTAGGTTGCTTGGGGAGTGTAGAGCAGGATTGAGAGAGGACTTTCCAAAACTCCCACGGGAACGGGAAAAAACAGGATTTTTCGTTTTACTGGTCGTAGAAAGCTGAAATTCGGCATGTAGGTTGCTTGGGGAGTGTAGAGGAGCATTGAGAGAGGACTTTTCCAAATTCCTACGGGAACGGGAAAAAACGGGATTTTTCGTTTTACTGGTCGTAGCCAGCTGAAATTCGGCATGTAGGTTGTTTGGGGAGTGTAGAGGAGCATTGAGAGTGGACTTTTCAAAATTCCCACGGGAACGGGAAAACCGGAATCTTTCGTTTTACTGGTCATAGAAAGCTGAAATTTGGCAGGTGGGTTCCTTGGGGAGTGTAGGGGAGCATTAAGAAAACATTTCCCGAAATTCTTACGGGAACGGGAAAAAAACGGGATTTTGCGTTTTACTGGTTGTAAAAAGCTAAAATTTTAAAATGCATAAGTTTATACTGTAAATAGGCCGCAAAGGGCTCTTTAACCGACTTCTAAAAAGGAGGAGGTTATGCATTCCACTTTATGTATTTTTTTATGTAGGTATGTTCACCGATTTCTCGGTCAATTGTGGACCTGCTTGCTTGCTTGCCTGTATGCTTGCTTGCTTGATATCTTGGTTCTTTGGAATACTTATGGTACACGCGAGCGAAGCCGCGGGCAAAAGCTAGTCGCTACATAAAATAAAAATAAAATATATTTCTTGGCTCTCTTTAATACCAAAATACAGCCATTCAAAAATATTAAGTAGTACAGATACTATTTGGTGTTCACGGTTCAAAATAAAATAGAGAGGTGGGGCATGCAGGTACTGAATGTAGACGGGCGGGCACCAAATACCTACTAACACTAAAACCAGAGGAACCATCTTTTGTGAAACTTTCGTATAATAATTTAGATTTATTTACGATTTTTTTCAGTACTTTGTTAACAGAAAAAATCTAATTGCTCTTAAAATATATACGAATGGCTATCTGCTAGTATGGAGTAGACATTTATATATTTATGGGAATAGGAATAGGAATGTCGTACACGTGAATTTATTCTCACAATATTAGTAACACCGACTGAGTTCGATTACCAAACACTCCCTAAAAACCTCCTTAAAGTTATATAATCACCCTGTCGATGGGCAACGGTGACACATTCGGTAATCTATGGCGCCCATGTTGGTATCTAATTGAGCATGCGTATGTCCTGTCAAAGGAAAGTGAAACTGACCACGACTGACAAAGACGTAATGCTTGCAACAGTGTGATCTATATAATGACAAGTGACACATTCATCATTACACTTCCACATCGCAACTCGACTAATCAAGTCGTGTCAAACAATCAAAATGTCGATTCTTAGATTTGTGAGTAGAGACGATACTTCTGAGATTAAATTAGCATTAAAGCATGATCTAAATTTTAGATTCTAAAATAAAGGTTTTATTTTTTTCAGATTATCGCTTCATCAGCCGTCATTGTCAGCTGCTGCGCTAGTGGTATTGGACACATAGCACCTGTTGTCAGATCGTTTCCAGTAGTACGATATGCTCCGTTCTACAATTTCCCACATGGAATCCGATCTATCCATACAGTAGCCCCTCCTGTTGCTGTGGGCCCTGCTCCGGTATTACCAGCACCGGCACCGTTTTTCGCTCCAGCTGTGCCTAGGTTTGGGCCAGTATCTGCAGTACCGTTAGCTAGGGCTTTGCCTGCGTTACCATTGGCGCCCTTTGCGCCTGTTGTGCGGCCTGCCGTTGCTCCGTTGCCAGCACCAGCGTTTGCGCCGGCACCGGCCTTCGCACCAGCGCCTGTCTTCGCGCCAGCACCAGTGCCTGCTTTTGCGCCGGCTCCCGCGCCAGTCTTCGCACCAGCCCCAGCCTTTGCGCCAGCGCCAGCCTTCTCACCGGCCCCAGCCTTTGCGTCAGCGCCAGCCTTCGCGTCAGCGCCAGCCTTCGCGTCAGCACCAGCCTTCGCGCCAGCACCAGCCTTCGCGCCTGCACCAGCTTTCGCACCAGCGCAAGCCTTTGCTCCAGTCCCAGCCCCTGTGGCAATAGCAAGAGTGCCATACAACATACCCCATTCGTATAACAGATTCCTGGCGCCAGCGCCTCTTGCGCCCGCTCCTTTCTTAAATAAATTAGCGTGGAAATAAATCTAGTCTGACAATTATTATAAATAAATATTAGATTTAGTAATTATTATGAGGCTGTTTTTGTACAAACTTGAAATATAATGCTTATAAAAATTATTCTGTGTTTTTTTTAAATATTACATGCTTTTAATAACATCACTTTGTAGTTAAATTAATTAACTAGTTCTTTGTCGTTGCTAGGGTCGAATTGACTTGAAATTGGCGAGTATTATACATAGAGGTCCGATAGCAAAGTACCGCGAGCAAAAAAGTATATTTTTAATCAAAAATGTAACAATTGCATTCAAGTGACCCACACTCATCATACATCGATAATATTGATTTAATTGATGAGTATCTTATCCTTGGAACAGATGCAGAAACACTATACTTAGTCTATGTCTCCTGCAGTTAAACAAAAAGAGGCTCTCAATTTATTGTAAATAACCGTACTGATCACACTTTACTTGTTCTTGATACGACTTTCAATTCGGCGCAGTCACAGTTAAACATAGTTAAGCCTAATACTGGTACGCTCAGAAACATAATAAACCCAATTATTTTAAGCCTCTGTTCTAAAAATACTCGATAATGTGAGAGTTCGATAGATTTTTAGATCTGTTGTATTAACTCATCTATTCTGACGAACAAATGGCCTAGTGGTTAGGATTTGTTCGACAATTTTCACAAAAGCATTTTTTCATAGTAGTAGCGAATTTTCAAATCGCGTTCTTTTATGATCGGAAATTTAATTGTTCGTCTTTTTTCATGTAGCTATTTTTCATAAAGCGTAATGTTCGCTTTTACTTTTTTCGCTTATTTTACTAGTAGATTAATTTATTAGTCACAAATTTTTTCAGAAAAATTAGACAACCCACCACGCCTTATGTTCGACGGAGCCCCGCTTGGCGGGGCTCCTTTTTCTGGGCAGTTTGCCCTTCGGACATCCTGAAGATAACTAACATACCTATTAATACGTAATAATATGAACACTAAGAAGGTAAAGATAGAGGGTGAACTATAGATTTATTTATAGATTTTTAATAATGATTTCGAGTAAAATGTCTAACAAACCGCAATATATTATACTGAAAAAAATTGCGACTAATAAATTAATCTACTGGTAAAATAAGCGAAAAAATAAACGCGAACATTATAAAACGCTTTACGAAAAATCGCTACATGAAAAAAGACGAATAATTGAATTTGCGATCATGAAAGAACGCGATGTGAAAATTCGCTACTATGAAAAAATGCTTTTGTGAAACTTGTCGAACAAACCCAATTTTATTTAATTTTTTGTATTAAGTACCAACCCGTGTTTGAAATATCTCTTAACGTAATGAGTGCCACGAAATGACAACCAAATAGCTTCAGTAGGTATCAAATTTTATTTACATACATTATAAAAAGCATTAAAATTGTACATAATAAGAAATTTGGAGAAGGAAGGTCAGTCTTGTTTTCTTAAATCTATCGCACAAACGCCGGGGCAACGCCGAAAGGGGCTCGGACTATGGGCGCAGCGGCGGCGTATGGGTACGGCGCTGCATAAGCAGCTGGGGCAGCGTAGGCAGCAGGGGCAGCGTAGGCAGCAGGGCCAGCGTAGGCAGCAGGGGCAGCGAAGGCAGCGGGCGCAGCGTAGCCCGCTGCAGTATAGGCTGCTGGTGCCGCAAATCCTGCGGTGTATGCTGCCGGGGCAGGGAAGCCGACAGGGCCAGCTAAGTAAGGTGCTGCAAATGGGGTAGCAATTGCCCTATTGACCACGCTGACTTGCGACGCGTAAGGTGGTATATTCTGGGGTACGGCGTGGGCATAGCCGACGTGAGCTGGAGCTACTAAGGGTGCCGCTGCCACCGCGGGCACGGCTAATCCGCTGCATTCCACTCCGGCGGTGAAAGCTGCCGCGGCGATGAGTACGATCTGAAAGCATGAGAAAACATTGACATAAGTACCTACATTTATTTTTATGTAGCGGTAGTATTAAGTAATAATATGTAAAATGGCAAAATAAGGTTGGGTGATAGTGACATTTTAATTAGGGAATGGAAGAAGTCAATATTTAGAAGAGATGTAACTCCTAGAAAAACATTTCGGTAATTGAAATCAAATTTAATTTTGACCACAAAACAAGTTCCATGTCATAAAAAAAATTAAGTAAAATATATCTTCGGTCTCATCTACACTTATCATCACGTGAAATAGAGGTCGATCACTGGTCAGTTTAAATTAAAAAGACCAGCTGTCCCATAATATTAGAATGTATACCTACTTATACATATTTCAGGCGAAATATACTCACAGATTTGAAAGAGAACATTTTGCTTGGTTGTTAAAGGACCTTCCTTGGCGAAAAGAGGATGTGTTGTGTCGTTGAAAAGAAAAAGCTGTTCCTTATATACGTTGTTTATTGTGATTCAGATAACGTGCTGGTAAATAAACATTTATTTGACGTATTGCGGTTGGTCACTTGGGATTCACGTAAGCGCGCAGAGAAATGGAGCACATTGAGAAATTCTTTTCGATACGAAATACTAATTTTGCATCGAACACTAAATTAAGCAAGAAGATGTTTTACTTAAATCGGTTTCAGGACGATTCATCCCTACGATTTATGGTTATTTAAATACGTACCTACATTTATAACATTAGGTCAAAAAGTATCTTTTTTAGATAGAATGAATTCTACAATAATAATTTTAAATAATATTTTTGCTGACGTTACTTCATAATTGCATTATCTATCATTGGAGTTTTACTCTTACTTAAACCGTCCAAAATGACTTGCTTTTAAAATTTGAAACGGGCAATTTACATGAGAGCATTTCAAGTTGAACGCGAGCATGTAAATAGTTAAGTATTCCGAAAGTACAACATAGGAACAAATTGTACATAGGTACAAATTTGTTGATCCAAGTTGGTACAAACCCTGATCTCGAATATATTTTTAGTTAGAGTACAAAACAAATACACTATATCCTTATTACGAATACGCATTAGAAATAAAACCTTATTCCATTTTTACTCCCAAATCATGTGGTTTAATTTGAGTAGGTACTTCAGATGTTAGGTACCTAACAAACCGCACTAGACAAAAATATGCACCAAATATTCAATCTTAACTTTTAGGGCCACTTGCACAGTCTAGGGCTAAAAATTCAAGTCATTAACCTTGGGTTAAGGATGACAGTTCCATACATTTTGACACTTCTTAACCCTGGGGTTCTTAACTCGGGGTTGTACTGTTAACTCGGGTCTGTGCAAGTCAGTCTTAGTCGACTATTTTTTGTTAAGGTGTATTGTAGGTGGTTGTACAAGTAGTATTAGTTTTCCTTTTAGATTTGTTATAATATATGTACATATGTATATGCTTATCATTGTGACTTTTTCAGATTTTTCAAGCTAGCAATTTAGTAAAGTTGAGAGCGATACTTAACTTGAGTAAAAATTAGCTTATTATTTTTGCTAGTGGATAAATTAATAAAGAATATCTCATTTTATTCCGGTTTTGAAAAACCTGTCCAACGATATCCCACTCTATAGGTTTAAAAAAAAAATCATCCCCATATTAAGAATTAAGAATTTTTCTTATCAAATTACTTTATTTTATGATTATTTTAAAATCACTATTGATAGTACTGTATCCTGTTAGCCAGCCTGTTTCCTTGTTTTTTTCACCGCATCAATTACTTAACCTGCAGTGAAATTGGTGTGCACAAAGTTGAAATTAGAATGCATCAGCCGTGATAGCAGTCTGGGTCAGACAATGTGGCTAGGGTTGTCAAAACTTCGTTTACATAACTCCATATACCTTTTTTACAAAGTAAATAAATAGCGAATCATATGACTTCGAATACGAAGGTCTTCTTGAAAATAAGAAACTTTTAACATGAATGAAGCTAAGCTAATAAATTATGGATTGATATCTGAACGTCTATGGACGCTCATAATAAAGTGTTTCCAGATTTTTTGACTAACTTGGTCAATAATTATTGTAAACATTACTGAGTATACGTTAATTAATAAGTTTAGTTTAATTAAAATCATTTATTTTCAGATCCATAATTTGTTAGTGACCGCATTTATGCATACGAACTATGTTATTATATAAAATAATGCAGTATTAATAGTACACAATAAATACATTAGGTAGTATTATTGGGTAAGTTGGTAGGTACCATAATTCTTCTTAGCAAATCGACAGTGGAAAGGAATAAATAAAACCAGCCAAGTGCGAGCCGGACTCGCGAACGAAGGGTTCCCTACAATTATCTATAAAAATCACGTTTGTTGTATGGGAGCCCCCCTTAAATATTTTTTTTATTTTAATTTAATGATTTATTTTTAAAGTCAATATGTAATTAAATATTCTGTGAATATTTCAAGTGTCTACCTGTTGCCGTTATCAATATCGAGCAAAAAGGAGCAAAAAAAATCAAGTTTGTTGTATGGGAGCCCCCTTAAATATTTATTTTATTCCATTTTTTACTATTTGTTGTTATAGCGGCAACCGAAATACATCATCTGTGAAAATTTCAACTCTCTAGCTATCACGGTTCCCGAGATACAGCCTGGTGACAGACGGACAGACGGACAGACGGACGGACAGCGGAGCCTCAGTAATAGGGTTTCCGTTTTTACCCTTTGGGTACGGAACCCTAAAAAGCGCTAAAGCGCCAACTTGGTCCAAATGAATTTTATGTATAGGTAGGCACAGTTCGATTTTTTTTACTGCATCTTTCTACGTAGATCAAATAGCAATCAGAGTACATTAGCACTCTAATGTTGAATGTCATTAACCTGAACTAATATAATTATTACAAAAAAAAAACTTTAAAATTCATTCCTCGAAACGTATTTTTTTTTTTTATGTTAGAAAGGCCAGACAAACGAACTAGTGGGACACCTGATGTTAAATGATCACCACTGTCCATAGACACCTGCAGCGCTTTACGCGATGCCAGTGCGTTGTCGGCCCTTAAGGAGAGGGAATAGGGGAAGGGGGAGAGGGAAGAGGTGAGGTATTGGGCCCCCGGCACTCTCACTGACCGTACGAAACGCAAGCAGGATTACTGCTGCTTCACGCCGGTTTTCTGTGCGAGGGTGGTACTGCCCCGGACGAGCCGGCCCATTCGTGATGCAGCGGCTAGCTACAACATGGCTCTACCACTACTACTACACTACTTTCGTTCATCTCATTGATAAGTAGGTAATATAGCAGTGGCGGGGCGTGAAAATTTTTGCAAGTAAAGACGGCGCAAAAAACCTAAAATCCCATTTATTCTCTTCTTGAAAGTGCAGTAATGGAAGAGAAGCGTTTGATATCTTCGAAAGTTTAGTCAACCCGGGGGGAATCGGGTTGTTAGTACCCTTCGCCACTGTTTTGTAGTCTACTGAAACCTATGAAATCACGAAAAATCGTGGGCTCGTAGTCGAAGTAAAACATAGATTGTAGAAGGAAATCAAATCACACAATATCATTTCTATTCATATTATTAGTTCTGTGGCAACCTTACATGTGGCGGCTGGCCAGCGATGTCCTGCGCATTAGTAAGACGCGCATACGCCGCCCATAGTGTTGCTCAACTAAATCACATTTCGTATAAAACGTGACGATGCCCTGGAGACGACACAGTCCACCTGCTTCTCTTTTAGCGTCCAAACTTGTGAGCAGTCACACAAACCAAGCAAAATGATCGCCAAATTCGTTGTAAGTTTCTTGTATTGAAATAATGTACATAGACTCCGTATAAAAGTAATCCTTTTATGTAAGCAGGAAATCAGTTTTAGTAAAGACGAATCTATACTGACCACACTGCGTCTTTGGTTTCGTGGTCGTCACTCGAGAACTTTCTCTCCCAACATTTATTTGTTCTTCGAGCGGGTGGCCTGCCCAAAGTCAATTCAACTCACATATTCTTCGTGCTATGTCGATGACTCTAGTTCATCGGCCACAAAAACACACTTTTAAAACATAGTTTTACAAAAAGTTTCAAATTAACGCTGAGTCTGAACTTTTTCCCAGATTGTCTTCACCCTCGCCGTCGCCGCCGCTAACGCTGGCGTGCTTCCTCTGGCCGCAGCGCCCGCGGCGCTCGTGGCGCCCGCAGCGTACGCCGTGGCCCCCTACGCCAGCTCGTACTCTGCCCACTCTGTCAACCACGCCGTCGCCGCACCCGTGGTCGCCCCAGCCCCCTTGGTCGCCGCTGCCCCCGCGCCCGTAGTCGCCGCTGCCCCTTACGTGGCCGCTCCCGCCGCAGTTGCCCCTTCCCCATACTTTGCTAGATACCTGTCTTCCCCTTATTTCCTATAAACGAATTTGGTGACATTGCCTAAGTGACTTGCTCAATTTGTATCTACAATTATGTTATATATTTTTTTTTGTTTAACAAAGAAATGAAAATTATCAAAACAATTTTATTTTGTTTAATTATCCTTTTACTACGTAAATAATACATAATATAATAATACCGTACGCTCCAGAGTCCCAAATTATAATTTTGTGAAATTATTTTATGTTTCTAATATCTGGAGGCTTACATTTTCTAAAAGAAAGCACTTACTAAGTACCACAACTTCACCTGTAGCACTAGATAATGACGATGATAACGAAAGTTATTATCGCATCTTCATTTTCTTCTATAATACTCAAAGCATATAATATAAATCTTAATTGCCTGATTTTACGGTAATATACTTAATTACCAAAACGCTAACTACGTGTTAAGAACTCAAGTATAAACACACAATTTAAACAGTAATTAGGAAGTGTTCTTCCACGTATGAGCGGAAACATAACTTAACACGTGCGTCTGGATTAATTTATTACAAGCTTAATAAAAAAATACAAACAATTACTTATTTAAACAGAATTAAAATTCTATTTTTTAAATATCCTTATCCTATAAGCCCTGTTCAATTTTATTCATAAAACATCTTTTAGATTCGGCATTGTTTTTTGGCGTAGGTACATCCTTAATTTCTAATTGCACCAATTCCATTCTCGTACCTTAATAAGCTCAAGTGCCAGTAAGTTACCTTGTAAATAATGTGCATAGTCACCTAGATATGAACTGATAACAAGTCATGTGGCCGTGTGACACAACAGTGTCATTGAGAACGCCCTGCCCTCCTTTGGACCGCGTCACCTGCGTCCGGTACCAGCATCTAGGCAATTTTCATGTATGGATGTTGGTAAATATATAAATTTTAGTCAACCTACACAACAACTGACTGTAAATGTAGAAGGAGAGACAAGTTTTGGTATGTGTGCATAAACCTTTTGAGATTTGAAACCTAGTTACGAATATGAGATGTGTTTATTGCAGAAAGTGTCACGAAATTAGCCCGGAATATTTCATCAGACTAAATACCCCTGTTACATATTTTTCCAAATTTTTTAATTATGGTTGGTATATTTTTGTGTACTACGTCAAATGCATGATTTTGAATCAAAATTCCGATGAAAAACCTTTGAATAATCCTAACTCGGCTATCAACTGAAATATTTCGGAATAATTTTAAGACACATTGTATAATATATAATGTACTACTACATAATTGATGCGTCAATTTAACCTCATATTGGACCATAACATTTATGAGATGTGTTTATTCGAAATAGCGAAATGAGACGTGTTAAAACCAAGACCTCATGCAAGACGAATTAGGGACGCATAGGGCAGAACAATACTAAGTAAATGAATTTAATTAGCTCGTGATCATTACACAGTACATACAACAACGTGAAAGCTGTTGGTATAATTTAAAACAAATCAGCACCCGACATTCGAGCGATTGCAACACTTGCGACACACGTGGGCTAGCTAACTGCATTAACGACAGAATACTTCAAAGCGGTTAAAATTTCTGAGATTCTTTTGTAGAACATGAGCAAGTAGTGTGCAAAGAAAAATCCAAGTCATAAAAATAATTAACTGAAAATAAAAATGCTCAAAATTCACTTTATCCATAATCATCTGATCTGCAAATGACTCGATGTGTACTTAATAGGTACAGACTAAATATAAAAAATAATATGTTTTTCGGAAACTTTTAAATGTTGTGTTAGATATATAATAATTATGTATCTTCTTGAAGTATCAAAACTATTTTCGTAAATAGTGATAGCCAGTGTACTACCCAGTTAGTAACGACGTATAAGCAGACATAAAAATTCTCCCAACCGGACTGCCACGTTTTGTACTTAAGTAGCGTTAGTTTCTAAACTTTGCTAAGAATACTTACAAACAATCACTGGTATATTTCCGTTTGACTTATTTCCCCATTGTCAGGAGAAAATGTATCGATAGAATGGAATGAAGAACATCAACTGCCTCGGCTAAGAAGATTTTTAACAAAACGAATGAGTCCTTTGTTTACTGAAAACAACTAAGTACGTACTTAAAACGTTACTGAGAAATTTCAATTTTATATGTGGTTGTTGCTGGGGCCGACAATTTAAGTACGTATTAGAATTACTTATTAACATTACGATTAGGTACAGCAGCTATAAATGTTTTTTGAAGAATACGATTTAATTTGTTTTTTTCGCCTTGGCTTATAGCTATTTTATTAAGGCGTATTAATATTGACATGTTAACGAACGATTTAGCTTCCTTTGTTGGATTTTCCTCGCGAATCTTTGACACAAACCGACTATCTCTAAAGAAGGAGGTGGTTCTATTTTCGTCTGTCTTTAAATATTTTGCTTTCTTATAAATAACGTTGTTTTTCATCCCCTTAATGAGCTGCAAAGGCAAAAATTTCTAAATATGGTTTTGACTATGGGTAGCACTAAACGATCATCGTGTAGATGCTTCTTCTACCTACTTCTACAAGTGCCTCTCTAATTAGTGCAGGTTGGCACTCAGCTCCGCAAATCCAACTCGGTCTTTTGCCAATTTGAAAAGCTCCGCGGCGCTCTTAAGAGGTTTATACCTGCTGAGCTGGCAACGTTGCATTTTTGTTAGTTTTTCTCGATTATTCCATAAAAATTGAATGAAAATTAAAAATGTTTTGTATACAAATTGCTCTAACCTTACTACTAAGGTGAAACGTAATGTCGAGACAGCTGGGTCACTGGCGGATCATTTGGACAGCGAGAACGTGAGGATGGTATTCTCGAGGCCTCCTTCAGTTATTAGGACTTTACAGTCTAAAGTTTTTGAGGGGGACTTAAGGGGAGCCGTCAGGTTGCTTATGTCAGATGTTGGAGTCGCTCTGTCGAACCCTGACACACTTGCCGCCTTGCAGTCGAAGCACCCGTCACCATCTCGCATATTGTCATTTCCACCGGAACCAGATAGAACCGATTCTGCATTGGAGGTAAAGGTTACGCAGGCACTTGGCTCCTTCAACAGTGGCTCTGCGGGTGGTATGGATGGCATTCGCCCTGTGCACCTTAAAGAGCTTACTTCCGGCTCAGCGTACGGTTACGGGGTACGGTTGCTCGGGAGCCTGACTAAATTAAGTAACTTTCTACTCGGTGGTAAGTTGGTGGTGATCTGTACGCTTAGTATAAGTTTTACTTCACCAAAATACTTCTCGATCGCGTTTACGTAAAAAAATCAATTACTAGGGAAACATGGACAGTGCCTCCGCGCGCGCGCGTCCATGTTTCCATAGAATTGAAATTTTTACGTAAACGCGATCGAGAAGTATTTTGGTGAAGTAAAACTTATACTAAGCATTCTGTCCTTATCTTTACGGAGAATCCTTGTGCGCGCTGTCAAAGAAGGATGGCGGTTTAAGACCCATTGCTGTGGGTAGTACTTTTTGTCGCTTGACTGCCAAACTCGGATGTTGTGCTGTGAGAGAGGAAATGGGTTCGTACCTGCAGCCTTACCAGCTGGGATTTGGTACAAGGTTAGGCTACGAGGCAGCTATTCATGCAGCTCGAGCGTTCTCACTAGACGCAAGGAATTCTGACTGCGTAATTATAAAATTGAACATTAAAAATGCCTTTAATTCTGTTAAGAGTGATGTTCTCCTCAACGAAGTCAGGGAGAGGGTGCCTTCTCTCTATCCTTTCCTTCTCCAAGTTTACTCGTCGCCTTCTAATCTCTTCTTTGATCAGTCACTTATTCTTTCCCAGGTCGGTGCACAACAGGGGGACCCTCTAGGTCCTCTAGCTTTCAGTCTTGCCATCCATAAGGCCGTATCGGACCTCCAATCTCCCTTGAATATCTGGTACCTGGGTGATGGTACCCTCGTAGGAAAGCCCGAGAGCGTACGGCAAGATTTGTTAACTCTCCTTCAACGTTTACGAGATCTGGGATTAAAGGTCTATACAAGTAAATGTGAGTTTTCCCCTGTAGCACAGAATCTCGTGATTTCTTTCCTTCTTTTAGTACTATACTTCCCGGCCTCAAACAGTTATCAGCTCAAACTTTCAGCCTTTTGGGTTCCCCTATTTTCCAGGAAGCTATTCCTGAAGCCTTTGAAGTCAGGCGACAGCTTCTTTTAACTGCTAAGGATCGGCTCAAAAATTTACCGGCCCACGTTGCCCTGCTTTTGCTGCGTGTCTCTGCCCTGCGTGCCCTGCTTTTGCTGTGGACTGACATTTTTTCTCTTGATGATTACAAGGCTTCCATACCTTATGCTTCTGATGCTCGTACGGTCTGGTTGGCTCTTAACCCGAGCTCCCCCTTGCCTGAGGATATACAGATTCAGCGATCGTGGGACGATATTGGGGTGAAGCGTGTTTTTAATAGTCTACTGGAGCGAGCTGTTGGTGTAGATAGGGCGAGGCTTAATGCCGTGTCTAGACCAAAGTCGGGGGCGTGGCAACACAAGCTTCCTTCTCCACATCTGGGAACACTCCTCGACGACGACTCTTTGCGGGTGGCTGTGGCGCTCCGTCTAGGCTGCGATGTTTGTGAACCTCATTTATGCATCTGCGGTTCGATGGTGGAGAGCAACGGCCACCACGCTTTGAGTTGTTGCCGCTGTGCGGGGAGATTTCCGCGCCATCACGCCCTGAACGACATAATCCGCTGAGCTCTTGTTTCAGCGAACGTCCCTTGTATGTTGGAGCCTCCAGGTCTTAGCCGGGCAGATGGTAAAAGGCCTGACGGTTTGACCTTGGTGCCCTAGCAAAAGGGAAAGTGCTTGCTTTGGGACACCACGTGCGTCAGTACTTTTGCCTCTTCGCACCTTGGTCGCACCTTGAGGATGGGGGGGAGCGGCTGCTGAAATGGCAGCTATTAATAAAAAGCGCGAAAAGTACTCGGCGCTCACCAATTATTTGTTTATCCCACTCGCGGTGGAGACGACTGGTTGTTGGGGTTCCGAGGCAAAACTTTTTTTTAAAGAAGTGGGGCGCCGTCTTCGTGAGAGAGGTCTTGACCCTCGCTCTGGGTTGTTCCTGGTGCAAAGGTTGTCTATCGCGGTACAACGGGGAAATGCGTCAAGTATATTTGGCACCTTTGCGCCTGGTACGATCCGGGGTGGGTTATTTGACTGACTGCTTTTTTTTTTAAATTGTATTTTTTAAGGTTTTTAGTTTTAAGATAATTGTTATTGTAGGTACTTATTGTTAATCATTTCTATAGTTTTAAATTAATTTTAGTTATTATTATTATGTTTTTAAGTTAGATATTTAGTTTATAGTTAAGTTTTATTCATTGTTATTGTTTTTAAGTTAGATATTTAGTATACATAAGTAATTTATTTACATATAAATAAAATAAATAAATAAATATCATGGGACAATTCACACCAATTGACCTAGTCCCAAAGTAAGCTTAGCAAAGCTTGTGTTATGGGTACTAGACAACGGATAAACATACTTATATAGATAGATACATACTTAAATACATATTAAACACCCAAGACCCGAGAACAAACATTCGTATTTTTCATACAAATACCTGCCCCGACACGGGAATCGAACCCGGGACCTCAAGCTTCATAGTCAGGTTCTCTAACCACTAGGCCATCTGGTCGTCTAAACGTTATATAACTGTAACGTTTGTTGATTATTTTAAATAAATTCTGTTCATTAATTGCTCTAATATATAAGATAAGTTAATGTGTCTACTGCAATAATAATTCGTGATAAGACTTTTATTTTCTTTAAAAACCGTTACGTAATAATTTGTTCGTTTTTAAAGAAAATTAAAGTCTATCACGAATTATTATTGCAGTAGACACATTAACTTATATATTAGAACAATTTGTACATAAAACATTTTTAATTTTCATTCAATTTTTATGGAATAACCAAGAAAAACTAACAAAATTGCAACGTTGCCAGCTCAGCAGGTATAAACTCTCTTAATTATTCCCGTCTACTCCCGGATATTTGGGCAACCACGATTTCTTTCTACGGCCTAGTGATCTATTGCCTGCCATTTTGCCCATCATTTTTAGTTGCAGCTCATATCTGTCGTGTCTTAGCATGTGATCCAAATAGGCAACTTTTGATACAACTTTTGTGTAGATCTTTGGTGAAGGCCTATGTCCAGCATGAACGTGTTGCAGTAGACATGATGATGGTCATAACATAACTTAAAAACTACAACAAGTTTTATATAAAGTATCTTTTTGTATTTTATTTTTATTTTTTCAACTTCATTTTATATTTTTTTTAGCCTGTTAAAGTGTCCTACTGCTGAGCAAAGGCATCCCCTTTTTTCCGCTAAAAAAAAAATTTTTTTATTACTTTTACGATCATCCCGTGAAATCCATATAACTAAATACAAACTGAAACATGGATGCATAGAAAAAACCCCAGAAAAAAGACCAGCGCTGAGAATCGAACCCAGGTCCTCAACATTCCGTGCCGCGTGCCATTCCCCTACACCACCACTGGTCAGGAGTTTAGACACGAATTTTTCCCATACATCCATATCTCAATCTGTTAATCTAACGATAATCAAGCAGCAGTGATACAGCGCCGTCTATGTTTTCACCCTCATCGAGAGACTTCAACACTCCTTCGGAACTATCCGCTCACCCGGACAAGAGATGTCGCTACTAAGCCAAACTTTAACAAGTTTTATATGATATACTAAATACAAACTGAAACATGGATGCACAGAAAAAACCCCAGAAAAAAGACCAGCGCTGGGAATTGAACCCAGGTCCTCAGCATTCCAAGCATTCATTTTCATATAAAACTTGTTAAAGTTTGGCTTAGTAGCGACATCTCTTGTATGGGTGAGCGGATAGTTCCGAAGGAGTGTTGCAGTCTCTAGATGAGGGTGTAAACATAGATGGCGCTGTCTCACTGTTATAATATATAATTGATTGTCTAACAGATTGAGATATGGATGTATGGGAAAAATTCGTGTTTAAACTCCTGACCAGTGGTGGTGTAGGGGAATGTCACGCGGCACGGAATGCTGAGGACCTGGGTTCGATTCCCAGCGCTGGTTTTTTTTCTGGGGTTTTTTCTGTGCATCCATATTTCAGTTTGTATTTAGTATGAAATATATTAAAAACTACAATTATTAATACCTATGCGCTGTTATTTTTTTCTTAAACTCCAAACACAGGCGAAGCCCCGGGTTAAAGATAGTATTGAATAAATAGCATTTATAAATTTAAATAAACTAAATTACAGATAGATATGTCTCCAATAACATTTATTTGATGTCTAAGTATAACCGTTACTAGATCCGTTAAATAATATTTTACCAATGGTAAGTAGGAACTGGCTTCATTACCATTTATTTAAATTTCAAAACATTTATAGAAATGATGTAATAAATGTTAAACGCTTCTTATAATAAAACAAAGTAAGTACCTATGAATAATATTGTTGTACATTATAAAATGCCTTGTTGAATATAATAATGAAGCTGCCTCAATTAATAAAGTGTATTTGCATAATTGTATTCCTACGTGCGGTTTAAAATTGTACTTTTGGTGGGTAAGCAATTGAACCGGAACAATTTTCTCTTAAATTTAATTTGTAGCCCTTGTGATCCCTTTTTCTGCTGTCGGTACTTTATCCAGCTGAAGGCTGATACGAATGACCTAGGCCCAGGCTGGAGGTAGGGTAAGACTGATTTGGCCGAGCCATGTGTCTAAGCACTATAAAAGCTAGGCTGCACAGTGCCTAGGCACATTCGTTCCCACATCTTCCTTCTTCACTTATCTAAGTTAACCCCACTCACCCTCCAAAATGTATAAGCTGGTAAGAATTATTTTTATTAGTTACCCCATATTGGTAAAACAAATTTGGTTGTCCATCACATAAATACATTATTGTATTTTAATCGAAGCATTTAGAAATTTCAAGAAGTTTTTTAAAAATGTTTTCTGAGCTATTGTATTTAATAAGGTAATATTGTTAATGGCGATAATCAACACGAAAGTCAAAAATTAAGAAGTTACTTTAGTATTGCTGTATATCTAGATATTATAAATGACTGTTTATGTTGTTTGTGATAGAAAACCATGTCACATTATGTCAATAACATCTACCTATGAAATTTATAAAAGACTTAACTTAAACGTTATTTTGTCAAAAAGTAGACATTAATTACTTTTGTTTAAAATAAATGAAGTACTGAAAGAATAGGTTTTACAACAGACAATAACATAGGCTTTCATAAAGTGGGGCAATTGCCATGTAACTTCTTATAGGCGCTATGGTTATCTATCACTATCAAAACACAAAACAAACAACGACTTCCATTTACCTCTGGTACGAGTATACGTATAGTTTTGTTGGTAGATTATGCTTAATTTACTATAGAGCCCCTTGATCTATAAATAAAACAATTTTATATCCATTACTTTTCCTCACTTTAAACGTCATTTTTATTTTATTTCGCGGTTAAATTAATAAAATGCGTTATTTTTCATTAAACTTAAGCGCACTATGGGTGCGCGCTTGGTAGCCGCAGTGACGTTTGGCTCCGGGAAGAAGGGACATGAAAAATATCGAATCATGTCTAGCTAAACTCGATCATACACGTGAGTTATCCGTATTTTGTCACTATGAGTGAGTCTCACGGTAGTTTTATGTTTAAAGTCAATCCGCTATATTAAGTAATTTGGAATAAAAGGTCAACAATAAGTTAAGTACCTAATGCCCATTCGAAATGAACGTCGTTCTAGACTACCTAATTAAAGAACAAACCAAATTTTGTTCCGAATTCAAGTAAAAATAAAACGTGACTTTTAGGAAATTGGTGATTACAAAATATCGGCGAAAGTAGCGAAAATTTACGCTATATACAACTAAAGCATTAAATTAGGTCATAGTAAAAATTACTCTTTTAGAGCGATTTTATCTACAAATCTCTACTATTTACGGGTTAGATGGATAAATAGTACATATTTAATAACCATACCTACCTATGCACTAATGCATATTCGGTACCTACATGAAATCAATATACCTACTACTTTTAAGAACAGCAAAATATGAAGTAAGAAGTAGGTATTTACTTTTTCTGTAACTTGTCTGTCAAGTCAAAAATTCCCTATTAATTGAGATCTTATTCTGATGGATATGATTAGTTTAAAGGCATGTGAAGGCCCAAAAAGATTAAATATGTTACTCAGACCATAACAGGAACTTTGGGAAGCGGAGCTCCGTCACCCGAGTCTCAAAAGTGTCTTAAATGTTAAGTACTTACCTACTGTTTTTATTTTCACATTAAATTAATGTTTTTAATTTTTTTTATTATTTTTTTTTTATTTCTGGTGTTCAATTAATTACTAGCCAATATAAAATAAACATTATCAAAATAACGTGGTAAAAAAACAGTAGTTAGGTACCTATTCGATGTCACGGCAATAACCTTTCGAGGTCGCTCAATTATTTGCATTCCGAACGCAGCCAGTTGCTCTTTTTGTCGAATTGTATCACTAAAATAGACCAAATCTTAGTGGATCTAAAAACATATAACTATCAGATTTGCTACGGTCAGCTTTTAGTTTGATTTGTGAATGTAAATACCCGTCACTAAAGATAAGATGGCAACCAATAAATGACTATCAGGCTACAGAGAAATATTAAAAAATACCTATTTTCGTATGGCATCCTTTCTAACCAGTAATAAATTTGTAAGTTATCGTCTTCATATTTTAAGAAATCTAATCAACTAAATAATCTTTGTCACTCAGAACTTTAATATTTTATTTTCGGACGGAAAATCTGTAACTGTCGCAAAATTGTAAGTATTTAATAATATTCTGGAAGAAATTTCGGTGCATGAACTCATTTGAACCCGGATTCTATCGTTTAAATTAATTTTCACCCCTACAGTATTAAATTCTTCGAAATGACCAACTGCCATATTTTAGGTTAAGTGGATTTAAGCCGAAAGCGGAAAATTTGTTGTGAGGGATTAAAAAAGGATAAGCAAACATTTTTCGTATGGAATTTTCTATTTTTTTTCTTAAAATAATAATCCTTTTTAGGGTTCCGTAGTCAACTAGGAACCCTTATAGTTTCGCCATGTCTGTCCGTCTGTCTGTCTGTCTGTCCGCGGCTAAGCTCAGAGACTGTTAGTACTAGAAAACTGTAATTTGACATGAATATATATATTAGTCACGCCGACAAAGTGGTTAAATAAAAAACACTAAAAAAATTTTTTTTAGGGTACCTCCCATAGACGTAAAGTGGGGGTGATTTTTTTTTTCTCGACTAACCCTATAGTGTGGGGTGTCGTTGGATAGGTCTTTTAAAACCATTGGGGAGTTGCTTAAGTACATGTTTTTTGTATTCAGTGATTTGTTTGCGAAATATTCAACTTTAAAGTGAAAATTTTCATTTAAATCGACCGTCCCCCCCCCCCTCTAAAATCTAAAAATTTGAAAAAATTCAAAATGGTAGTAAATATATTAAATTTACAAGGAAAATTATAGCGGCTAAGATTGCTTGGGAATTATTTGTAGTTTAAGAGTAAATAGTAGCCTAAGGTATTAAACATACCGTCACTACTTTGAAAAACTCGTATCTCAAATCAGCATGTAAACAAAACTGAACCTTGATATATGCGTAATAAAGTTCACTTTGCCAGATTAACGATTTTGAGATACGAGCTTTTTTCAAAGTATTGACGATACCTAACTTGGAAGATTCCGTACACATACGCAATCCTTAGAAAAATATTACATGATTTTTTCGTAATGGCTACGGAACCCTATCTTGGGCGTGTCCGACACGTTCTTGGCCGGTTTTTATTAATAATAAGTCGACTAAAGAGCAGTCGTGCTCATTGATAGCGCTCCTTTCCAACGACTTTCCTGGGAAATTAGTGGGAAATTAGTGCTGCTAGTTTGGAGTTCGTAGTTGGTAATACGTAGAGAGCGCCGCTACCCAGTCTGACTTCAGGTCTTTTACTGGAAGAAATGTATCCGTCCTATTCTAAAACCGGGAGCAGCACAGAAAAAAATCATCACAACAGGGGAATTATTTTATTAAGGTATACGTGTAGGATTGGAAACAAATTATTTACTGGAGTGTTAGTGGCTGTTACAAGTCTTCACTCCTGCAATTCTCGTATTTGACCTGCTACATTATAGAATAGAATAGAATAGAAATACGTTTATTCAGACAACACACCATAACAAAAAATAATTTACATAATGAGAAAGAATACAAAAACAAACAAATAAGGATGTGAAGCCGAATTGGTCTCCACTCAGCAATGCCGTTGGCACGACTAGCGTTGTCAACGGCGCTGGTTTTCTGCAGAGCCAGCGAGGTGTGCGGGACAGCATACTGCGCGACTTACGTCGGACAAATTAAATAAATATAATTATAATATAATAAAATATAATTATAGCACCTACTCGTATTAATAAGGAAGATAAATATAATAATTTAATTATTTGGCGGTCACCCAGAATCTGACAGTGTGATACCCTACGCTTGCGCAACAGTACCTTGTTGATCCATAGGATAGCTTTATAGTTTGGACTTGAACCCACCAAGAGTAATGCTCTCCCTGATTGGTGGGGGAAGATTATTCCAGCACTTCGTCGCAGCATAACGAAAGCTGCCACGAAATGCTGCGGTACTGTGCCTCGGGCACACCAGTCTAGGAATACGCCTGATATGCCGTTGATAGAAAACCAACATCTCATGCCGATATGCACATGTTTATCACGTCAAGCATTACATTACACAAGTGCTTATTTAAACTTCATCATCATCATCCCAGCCTATATACGTCCCACTGCATAGCACAGGCCTCCTCTCAGAATGAGAGGGCTTGGGCTGTAGTTCCCACGCGGGCCCAGTGCGGATTGGGAACATCCTATTTAAATTTTAATATAAAATATTATTGCATTGCGTATAGCAACTACTTAATTATTACTTAAAAATGTTTCTCCATTCCTATTAAAGATTGATAAACAAGAAATAAAAAATATTGTTCTTTCTGAGAAAGAGGGAAAATTATTTTACTGCGGTGGTTAGTATCGTCAAGGTATCGTCTCACCGCGGTCAGCGAACCTATTAATTTTACCCTAAGCAAACGAGGCCAATACCTTTTTAAGAATTTTCAGGAAAAAAATACTCCCTATTAATGCGTCATAACGATTTTTAAACATGCCTCAGAAGATATCAATTAATATAATAATAGATATCAATATAAATTTTTTACTTTATTTATGAAACGGCGACTTTGATTTATAACTCTTTATAATGTTCACTGAAACTCTTTACAAATACGTTATAATGAAGTGAGTGTATAATAGTAGGTACTGTCAAACGTACGTGTATTTAAATTTCCTCGGTTACCTAGAGGGCATTTCATAAAGCATACAACTATCCCTAAACTAATCCTAACCCCTTAAACATACGAAATTCGGTGCGTAATGAAGGATTCGGTATGTTTAACTAAACATAACTGTTTCCCGAAACTTCTACGAAGAATTCGCTTTCGCTGTCCTACGACAACTGTGTAATTATTAATTACCTTGTATAAAAAAATTCATACCTCAATCCAGGTTATGAACTACATATATGGAAAATTGTATCCTAATCAGTCCCACCTTTTAAGTGTGAAGAAAATAATAAAACATACTCACAAACACACGCATTTGAAACTTTCGCACGTATCATAGTAGGATGATAACGAATATATATATACCATTCAATATCAAAGTACAGCGCATAGATCTATTTTTCATACCGCGTTAAAAAAGGAATCCTGCTATCTACAAAAAGTTTAGATTAGAAGGCAAGGTAACCGTGGTTTACATATGTTGGCTTGTCTTACCAAAAAATCTTTGAAGACCGTGTGTAAGGCTAAATATATAAATAAATATTTAAATATCACGGGACAATTCACACCAATTGATCTAGTCCCAAAGTAAGCTAAGCAAAGCTTGTGTTATGGGTACAAGGCAACAGATAAACATACTTATATAGAGATAGACACATACTTAAATACATATTGAACACACAAGACCCGAGAACAAACATTCGTATTTTTGATACAAATATCTGCCCCGACACGGGAATCGAACCCGGGACCTCAAGCTTCGTAGTCAGGTTCTCTAACCACTAGACCATCTGGTCGTCTATATTTGGTATGCCTTTCAACTGTAACATGCTAATAAGTCTCTACTTCACCTTCAACTATAAAACAAAGCTCTCATATCAAGTGATTCATATAATTTGTTGCAATATCTACTTCTAGTAGTAAAATTTCCGCAACATGCATTCTAAACTGCCAACAGCTTTTACCCGATAATACCGTTCCTGCAACTGGTTGTACCAAACAAAGACAAAGACACCGACATTACCCGACTTATAATTTAGGGTTATCAAATGGATATTCATAGAACATAACAAAAAAAAAGTGTATTCCATAGAATTTTTTTACATTAATTTGCAACTTATTAATAGAATACTTTTCATTGCTGATTTAGATGCCTCCCTTTGGCATGCCATAAGGTAGGTACAGTCGAAAAACTAAATCGTGTACCAGGGTAAATCCATTCTACAACAAATTTTACGATTATTTCTTTAGTTGGTAACTATATAATATACTAGCCTTCTGTCCACAGCTTCGCCCGCGATAAAATTAATTTTCCCGCGGTATAAAGTAGCCTATGTCACTCTGTGGAAATGTAGCTCTGTGAAATCGGTCCGGTAGTTTCGGAGCCTATTCAATGCAAACAAACAAACATACAATCAAATCTTTCCTCTTTATAATCCTCTTTCCTCTTTATAGTATAGATGAATTGTCAACATGACATTTGCAGCGAAATGATGGCGTCCGCTTTTGAAAAATCTGGTCACTTTCAAAATCATTGCATTATTTATTCTGACATCAGGGCACGCACGGTAACCCTACGTGTACATACAAGACAAATAAACGTCACCTGCGCACGCGACGAGGGCGTGATTGTTTGAGACCGGTCTCGTTAGAAAGGCGATCTAGATTGTATAGACCCACACTCGATGTCCTTTGCAACCTAAAGGGCATTGATAGGATGTGACAATCCAATGACGTGATAAATATTGAATAATCCGTGATAATTTACTGCTCTTAAATGTCACGTTAGATATTATTGTTAGATTATAATTAATCAATTTCTTATTCATTTTTAGCACAAAGAATTCTGCAGAAGTATATAGAGAAATAAATAGACAGTGGTTCAATATCAAAGTCTGTGATGTTTGTGTTGTGAAAAACTCAACATGGCATATCTACCTTGGAACTGTTTTTATACAAATTTCGCCAAGATCTGTTGATGAAATTAACTAAAATCATGAATTTCTTCAGTATACAACCATCTTTTTAAGTTTATAATCTTTCTTTCACCAGGTTGTCTTCACCGCTCTCCTCGCCGTCGCCGCCGCCGCCCCCGGCCTCATAGGTGCGCCCTACGGTGCCGCCATTGCGTCCCCTTACGCAGCCCCCATCGTGTCCCCATGGGGCCATGGGCTCGTTGGAGCCCCCGTCGTTAAGACTGCCCTTCCAGTCGCCACCTCTTATGCTAACACTGTGAGGGTATGTAGCTAGCCCAATAACAAGGATAATTTAATACTTTATACCGTAGTTCCGTTGACGCATTCGGATGTGTTAATATATATTTCATTTAATAATATTGTATGCGACTATTCGAACTAATTTAGTACCTAATTAGAACGCATTCAGAATCAATTATTATCAGGTGACGTTTCTGGATGCTACAGTTGCCGTCAGTGTTATTTCATCACATAAACATTAATTCATCCAAACGAATATTGACACCAATTGGGAATGTCTAAAAAAAATTACCCATGGTTTTTATATATATTTTTTGTACCTATATAAAAGTCAATTGCAAAAAAACTAATTTCAATATTTTTTCATTTAGTTCACTTCAAAATTAAATTAAATTCACCATCATCATCATCATTTCAGCCGTAGGACGTCCATTCCTGGACATAGGCCTCCCGCATTGATACCCAATTATTACGGTTGGAAGCGGTTTGCATTCTAAATACTTCTATTCCACACAGAATAAAGTACAACTCCTATTTCACAACATATATTTCAATGTCAAATGAAGGTCATTACTTATTTGATGTGTAATAAATGCATTACATTATATTAAAAATTAAAAACTACAGAAAACGGTTTAAAAAGCATTTCTCTCAAAATGGGTTCCAATTTATATACATTACAAAAAAACAGACAACCCCAATTTATCTAAATTATTAATTGAATGTAGCGTAATTTTGTGGAGGTCTACATACGCCAATGAACTAAAACATCGGACACGACCGTCCCTTATCCCAACGACAAATAATTGGTTTTAATCGTTTAAATTGGTTTAAATTTAATTGCTTTATTTAAAAACTAGATCAAGATGGAAAACCCAAAAAAGCAAAACACGGTTAAACCTTTGGTTTGCTTGTGCGTAAAGTGAGGTACCTTAGCTATAGTTCGGTTATTATAGGAAGAACTCTGACAGTTATAATAAAATCCATTATATACAAAACACTTTTATAAACCTACATTTCAAACTTGAATAAAAAACCAATTTTTTTTTTAAATTTAATATCCTTGTTTGTCTGTGGATTTTATAGTTTTATGGGCAATTAAACATCAGCTATCAGAACTCTTCCTATAGTAACCGTACTATGTGTAACAAAGTCCAAATCTGTTATACGAATCTGTGTTTACGAGTGCACGAGTGGTTGAATTAATTAATTAATTAATTAAGTAGAATAAGTAGATATTTATAGGAAAGATTCAATTTGAAGCACTTATCAAGAAGAATGCTTTTGTTTTTGCTGCAAACGACCCTGGCATTTTCGTTCTTGTCGCAAACCTGACCGTCCACTTTTGAGCTACATTTACTTTTAATAAAATCATTAAATTTATGTTCTTTAAGATACCCACTGGCGTCACTTGCTGCCGCGTATGTTTCATTGCAAAGATTAACAAGTTCCTGCCGTTGGTATTTTTTGTCGCTTCGTACGAAGTAAATCGATATCAGATTCAATTACACTAGTGCTTCATTAAAATAAATCAACCACAGTACGCTCACAAAGGACATTTTGACACGCTGTAATTATCATTACTTGTAGATAAAAAACAAATAATTTATCTTATTCCACATTATCTACGAGTATGTATAACCATGGTATCACTTATTGTTAGGTAGGTATTTTAAATCGATATGTCGAGTTGCATTATTTACAAGTTAGCTAGTTTGTGATACGTTTTCTTATATCTGAATAAAAACGCGACATACATTATAACTTTACTTGAGTGATTGAGTTATTTGCAAAAAACGTTACATCTACGTACAGTAGCACTATATTGTGCATCATTGTATTAGGTATGCCTTGTGAAGACCACTATCTTACTTATCTTTAGGCGATAGGCTAGCAACCTGTCACTATTATACCACTTTTACCTTTAAACCTAAAATTGCTAAAGGTCCCCTCGAAACAAAGAATGTAACATTTCCTGTGCTCTGTCTACCCCCTCTGGGAATACAGGCGTGATTTTATGTGTGTATGTATCGTACTTAAAAATAATTAGGTACCTACTTGGTACCTACTATGAATTCATTCGGTTGTAGAATGCCGTGGTAGCGTTATAAGCCCAGTTTACATTTTCATGAATAATTGTGCAAATTTCATTACATTGCGGCGCCCGGCTGACCACTTTAAATTCGTTCGCCTTATGGCCTCGCAATGTAATGCAACTTACACTATTTTAACTTGACTTTAGAATAGCGTTGTATGTATATACCTACTCGATTGGCACCTGTTATTTAGATACTAGATTGTAGTATGTTTGTTTAGCATAAGTGTATCGCTAAGCAGCAGAGCTTGCGTATTCTATCTTAGCCCTCTACGCTGGCAACACATCCGTAACCCCTAGGTGTTGTGGGTGTCCGTGGCTGGAGGTTCTCATTTACCATTTGCGATGGTGCGCACTTGCCAAAACGAGCAACCCTGAATTCATAAAAAGACTAGCGGATGCCCGCGGCTTCGCCCCCGCTGATTTTTTTTCATACAAGCCTTGTCCTGATAATTGCTAGTATTTATACAGATTACTAGCTGTAGCCCGCGACTCCGTTTGCGAAGAATAAGGGATATAAAAAATAGCCTACGACCTATTCTCAGACTTACCGAATATAAACAAAAAAAAAACATAAAAATCGGTCAAACCGTTTCGGAGGACTTAGATAATAAACACCGTGACACGAGATTTTTATATATTAGACTAGCTGTTGCCCGCGACGTCTGCGGAGTAGCTATACAAAGAATAGCCTACAACCTATTCTCAGACCTACCGAATATAGAGAAAAAAGGTTTCATAAAAATCGGTCAAGCCGTTTCCGAGGAGTTCGATAACAAACACCGTGACACGAGATTTTTATATATTAGAAGAAGATAGATAAAGCCTTCTTTTTAAAAAACTTTCCTTCGTTTTCCCCGCAGCTTGCATCCCCCGCTGTAGCCGTGGCTCACGCCCCAGTGGCCTTGGCCCACGCTCCCCTGGTGGCCCCAGCCTACGGCCACGCTTGGTGAGCACTACACCTACCAGCCTACAACACCCAGGCTCTTCCAGTGCAACAGTCAAACACGCTTATTTATTTTACGCAAATTCAGAATGTAAGAAAAGTCAAAGTTTTGTTTTGAAATAAATTAAAGTTTTCGGATTAAATATTGTTTTTTTTTTATTGAAGCCTTCACATTAATGCTAGAATTGTTTTATAATACTTCTGTATGCCACTATACCAACCAACCGTTTACGTAATGAATGTCAGTCCGCGGGACATCTTAGCCTGGCGTACGGTACGTGATACGGGAAAATGTATGTAAGAAAACTGTCGCATATTTATTAGGTAAATACCTAGATCTTAATTCATGCAAATTTGACAGAAGCATAAAATATGATTAATGGCATTATTATTAAGGGTGAGGCCACACGAGCGTAATTTTGTGAGTTGTGAGCGGCAGAATTTCGGTTGCGCCATACATTGTGTCACGCGAGTGTCACGTGATGGCCCGCATATTATATGGCGCGAACCGAAATTCTGCCGCTCACGACTCACAAAATTACGCTCGTGTGGCCTCACCCTAATTAGCCTAGAGAAGAGTCCCACTGCTAGACAAAGGCCTCGCTCCATTTTTAATATCGATACCGGAAATCTCAAATGGCGTAAAGGACAAAAATGCGAAAATGAGTCTTAAATGCCATTCGATAGGAAAAAAAGCTGTATACAATGGCATTTAAGACTCATTTTCGCATTTTTGTCCTTTACGCCATTTGAGATTTCCGGTATCGATATTTCCTGCGAAAATCACGCTACTGCAATGGTTTGATGGTCGTCAGAGCTTCGTCCGTTGGACGGCAGGGTGCACCACGTGCACGTCAGGTTGAATAGGGATGTTGATACCATTAAAAAATAATTCAAGGACACGACTCCAATAAAAAAACGCTATATTTTAGCCCTAAAAACCAGATTAATTTTCGATTAGGTACTGCAAAATTTGATTTTTTGTTGCTTTAAAACAAATAAATAATTAGTTGATTGAGTTGGCGAACAAGTGACGTCATAAGTTGCTGCCATTCAAAGTCTATGGGAGAATTATGTTTGACAGCTCATATAAAAAGTGCGCCAGTTGATTGGTGGTATCAACATCCTTATTGGGACTCGTTAGATGTAGTTTAAGCCCCCTTAAACCCCGTTCAACTAAAATTTTCTTGCGCAGAGATTGTACAAGATAGCTTATTACCTAAACGTAAGTTGGAGTCACATTTACGTAAATAAAATATTGTTCCGAGTTGGGTAATTAAACAGCTAAAAACAATTTTCAGTTAAAAAGGACCACAAATAGCGACAAAAATTCTTTTTCTGTTTAAATCTCGTCGCTCTCATTCCGTTTGCCAAAAAGTCACAATTCCTTCAAAACCAAAAAAGTTGCTGCACTTAGTCAGTCGCATTTTTTAAATTAAACGTACAGTTCAATGAAGCCATATCCAACCCATCATTAAGATAGTAAAATGTTTTCCTCTTTATCGATTTATTGCGACTGACAAATAAAATAATATGGGACCGACCACGAGAACTGCTGTGTCGTAGATATGGCTACCTCCGTATAAGGAGACCGGATTCCGCATGCCACTAAATGTTACCAACGTGTTGGTGTTACACATTTATTTCATATAGAGCTGTTGATACTATTACTTTATATGGAAATTTATAGCTCCAATCGCTTAGGGCCGGCGCACATATGCAAGCGCAGCGCTAAGCGTGCCCGGGAAGTTTTCTAAGCGCGCGAATTTCTACCCGAAAATGCGCGAGTACTCGCGAGTCAGCGCTCAGGGGGGTTACTACGAAATTCGAAGTTCGGATCGTGCGGTCCCTCTCACTCTTGTAATAAATACCATTAGCGTGAGCGGAACGGCATGAAACGAAGTTCGAATTTCGCGCTTCGTAGTATAGGGCCAGTTGCGCGAGTCTGCTTGATGGGTTTGGATATTATTTCAACGACAATAATATCCATAATAGTTTGACAGTGAAAAATGCTCTGCGCTGCGCTTCGCCATATGTGCACCGACTCTTTATACTTTTGAATTCAACAATCTTGGTTTATGGATACTACGTATTAGACTGATTAAATGTACTAACAATTTAAATATGCGTGCCAAATATATGTGTCGCACAGACGAAGCTGTGCCGCACAGCAAGGTTGATAGTGAGAAGCAAGGTAAAAATAAACAGAGAAGCAGAGTTAAAATGAAAAGTTTGCGTTCAACTGATTGCACGACTCGCATTAATCCTTGTATTAAAACTTTGCGTATAAGGTAAACGTACCAATTCTCGACACCTCAACGCCCAGTATATGACACCCGTCTGTCACCTCTCTTACTATGACATAAAATTGAAGGTGCCATGCAACTCAACGATAAACTGGTACCGCGCGAGAAGTGAAGTTATAACAGTCCTGAACAAAACCATGTCACTTATTAAGCGATAATAGGCATTTATTGAAAATATCTAATTTAATAATAAAATTGAAATGTTATGTGACTCTATTATCGCTTAACAAAGTGATTTGTTTTATTTTTCCAGATCGGGTAGGTACAACTTGAACTTTCGCTCGGTACCCGGTTATCCTTGAGTTTTGGGATACTGTATATTGAATATATTACTATCAAGATAATAAGGGTGAAAACTTATCGCTAATCATTAAAATTATACGTCAAAGTCAAAATATCTTTATTCAGTTTTATCTTTCGGCAAGTGTTTTTGGCACATTTGGCCTAGGTTCGAATCAGCTTGGAGGATATTCTGTTTAGGTTATCATTTAGACTTGTTATTTTTATTTTTAATTACAGTTTTAATTCAACTTTACCAATAGTGACGAATAATCAATATAAGTACCTATTAATTGTTTCATAATAAATAACTATCAAAATTATGTTGAAGCTATATCAAGCTCTTGTGAAAGTCGAAGAATCTACCACTGGTACGCACAACCCCTGTTGAGAAGAACCCGACCAGAAGCAAAAATAGTACTGGTAATATCCTTTACCCTAGCAATTCATGGACAATTTGACTGCTCTATATCATTCCAAGCCCACGCCCAGCTGCTGTAGTACAAAAGTAGTCTGAAGGCCGCCCCGCTCAAACCTTACAATTTCGCTTGATCAACCGCATCCCTAATGACAGCTTGTAGGCCCTTCGAATTACTTCTCGGCATCTGACAGGTTGTACTTTTTTTAAACCAGTTCCCTTTATTTACGTTATCGCTGACGCGAATTTATAGGTTTTATTGATATAAACGGAAGGAGCGAGATTATTTTTACTATTAAGTTTTATACTTACTTAAATGCTTTCAGATAATTTTTTAAAAAGGATCTATTCATCAGCCGGAAGATGTCCAGTGAATGTTGAATGAAGAGGGAGCTGCGGGAAAAACGAAGGAAAGTTTTTTAAAAAGAAGGCTTTATCTATCTTCTTTCTAATATATAAAAATCTCGTGTCACGGTGTTTGTTATCGAACTCCTCCGAAACGGCTCGACCGATTCTTATGAAACTTTTTTCTCCATATTCGGTAGGTCTGAGAATAGGTCGTAGGCTATTTTTTATACTTACCTACCCCTATTCTTCGCAGACGGAGTCGCGGGCAACAGCTAGTTATTCGATATTTTAATACATTCAGATACGCCTAAGGGGTGCGTTAACGCTACAATGAACGACGACTCGCCTCTGCATCCCCCGGTTACCCGCAACTCTTCTAGTGGGAGGTCTGCCAACGCTGCGTCTTCTGGTTTGTGATTGCCACTCGAGAGCCATTCTCCCTGAGCTCAAAGGTTGTCTGTTCTTAGAGCGATGTGAGCTGCGCATTGCCAAGATAATCTATTTTGATGAAATTCATAGGGAAAAGGAATTTTGACACTATTAATCGATTAAAGTTAGGTCCCTTGACCAGGAAATTTCCTTACTGTACTCACTCAAATGGGGTACGTATCAAAATATATAAAGTTTAAAACAAATAATGGACGAAATACATAATGGTCATAATACATACTAAAATGTTCTATGCAACTATTTATTAAACGAATTTTTTTAATCGTGTAATCTACAGATTGGTTTAGGTTAGGTTAGGTTTATTTTATGAAAATCCTGTAAAGTTGAGAATTTCCAAGAAAATTGCATTATATCAAATGACCATTATGTATTTCGTCCATTATTTGTTTTAAACTTTATATATTTTGATACGTACCCCTCAAAGGTCATCTTGTATTTCCCGAGCGAATCTCAGTCGCCTTAGAAGGTAGGTAAAATTAAAGCTTGCTACTATACCTTGACAAGCTTGTGCGCGGCGCTCGGCGGAACCTTGTCGCAGGGAGCCTCTGTACCTCTACCATGAGTTACACTAGTTTACAGTGACCGTACTCGCTAGCGACGGCGTAAATGATTTGTATGGAGAATTGTGTACAGCGCCTCTAGCGGTCACTTACGGAAGTACAATTCTCCATACAAATCATTTACGCCGTCGCTAGCGAGTACGGTCACTGTAAACTAGTGTAACTCATGGTAGAGGCACTACTGTCCTTAACGAGATTGTTTTTAATAAGTGCGGCAAATGCTGACTGCGACAGGGTTCCGCGGAGAGCCGCTCACGAGCTTGTCGGACTATAATAGGTACTTGATACTGTATGTGTTATATTATTTTTGATTCCATATTTTGGACATTTCGACGTTTATTTAGTAAACTAAAATCTGTTTTCCCATTATTTTCATGACTTACTTTGTATTATTTTATGGCTACCTAGCTATTGCCCGCAACTTTGTCCGCAAACGGTAAACGTGACAGCTGACAATCTTTCGGGATAAAATTATCTCGAAGACTATGTGTTAATCCAGGGATTTGATCCTGATTCGTCATATAGTTTTCGCCTTCCTAATTTGTCACATTCCTAGTCATATACCTTACTTGTCTAATAATCGTAGTACAAAGCATTCACGACACGCGCACACACACGCACGTGTTCACGATGACTGTACAATGACGAGTTAGGAATATGATGAATCAGGAATATGTCGAGTTAGGAATATGACTCAACAGGAACAATTCAAATCCAGACTATAAAGAAATCATTTATCTGTGCCTAATTTTTATCAAAACCCGTTCAATTGTTTTTGCTTTGTTTGATTAGCTTGTCTTGATACTTCTATATGTTATGTTCCCAGATTCTCCTTTAGGCCGTACGATGATACTTACATATTAAATTTAATTACGGCAGTTTCATCGATCAAACCAATATGAACAGGTAATATAGGGATTCAAGTTTATGAAATTGCAAATTGTAAATGGTATCAAGATGACGACGCAAACTGGTTGATCTTGACTTTACTAGTAGTAACGATGCACTGAATCGAATGCGAGGTATAAATACATACGCAGAGCGAAAGAAAGTATCAGTTAATCTGAGTCCTTTGTCGTTCGCACCTGAACTAACACAGACCACGATGAACTCGCTGGTGGTGTTGTTTTCCGTGATGGCGCTGGCCGCCGCCACCCCCTCGGGGCTGTTCGCGCCGCTGGCGTACTCGGCGCCCGTGCTGGCCGCCGCGCCCGCCGCCGTCTCGCACCAGTCCCGCCTGGACATCAAGACGTCGCCGGCCGTCGTCAGCAGCTACGCCGCGGCCCCCGTCGCCTACACCGCGCCCGTCGCCTATGCCGCGCCCGTCGCTTACAGCGCGCCTCTGGCCTACTCGGCGCCTGCCGTGGCCATCGCTCCCGCTGCGGTCTCGCACCAGTCCCGCGTCGACATTAAGTCGTCCCCGGCCGTGGTCAGCACCTCTTACGCCGCCGCCCCGGTAGCATACGCCGCCGCCCCGGTCGTGCTCAAGACTGCAGCTATCGCCACGCCCGCCTTCGCCACCACCGCCTTCGCATCGCCCATCGCCACCGCCGCCATCCCCGCGCCCACCGTGCCCCTGGACACCCCCGAGGTGATCGCCGCGCGCGCCGCGCACTTCGAAGCCAAGGCCCTAGCCGGCGCGCACCTGATCAAGAAGCGCTCGGCGCCTCTGATCCACGCGGCCCCAGTGCTGTCCACGTACGCCGCTGCCCCAGTCGCCTACTCCGCGCCCCTCGCCCCCGTCACATCGTACGCCTCCTACACCCCCCTCACTTACTCCTCTCCCCTCATCACGAAGGTCTACGGCGTACACCCCTGGTGAGCACCATCACGGAAACGAGGTTGAAATGACCTCGGTTCGGAAACATCGAACGACATGACGATTGACTGTAAATAAATTGAAAATAGAACAACTAAATACGCTGTTTCTTTTACCAAAATCTTACTAACAATGAGATTTAGCTGCAATTTTTTTAAAGTTGTATGATTGCAATTCTAACATTTGCAAAACGTTTTTTGGTATCAAATCATTCATTATTAGATGCGGAATCTTATGAAGTGTTACATGATTGCGGCAAGGGGTTGCGTCTGAATGCTTTGGAATGCATGAAAATAATTAGGTACAACACTATGAGGTCTATTATTAATGAACAGGTAAATTTAGTATCTTCTCCTTTACTGCGGCTTGGGTCTAATTTGAGCAGTTAGTATTAGTAAAATTTGCCTTATTAATAAATAAACAAAAATTCAAGGTAGTTTTATATGACAACTAGCTGTTGCCCGCGACTCCGTCTGCGAATAATAGGGGTATAAAAAATAGCCTACGACCTATTCTCAGACCTACCGAATACAGAGAAAAAAGTTTCATAAAAATCGGTCAAGCCGTCTCGGAGGAGTTCGATAACAAACACAGTGACACGAGATTTTTACTGATATGATTTTTAACTGTTGTTTTATGGCTTCGCCCCAGTTTTATTTTTTCTAAAATTTCTTTCATAAAACCTTTACTCTAGACAATAACAAACGCAACAAAAAAAAAAAGAATTACCCAATTTGGTGCAGTCAATCGGAAGTTATGCGCGTATAAACATTTCGGTGATTCATTTTTATTTATATAAAAATACAGTTAGATAAATAGTACATTACTGCAGAGGCCGGGACTTAAGGGGTTGCCGGCCGAGTATCTAAGTTGACGGCCGAGTGGTACACGAGGCCGGCATGATACGAGGCCGGCAACCCCTGTTCCGGCCGAGGCTTGTATAGTGCTTTTCTCAAACATGCACCATCACCATCATCATCATCACCATCGTCGTCGTCATCATGATGGTGACGGTGATGGTGGTGATGGTGATGATGGTGATGATGATGATGATTATGATGGTGATGATGGTGGTGATGATGATGGTGATAATGGTGATGAATGATGATGATGATGATGATGATGATGATGATGATGATGATGATGATGATGATGATGATGATGATGATGATGATGGTGATGATGATTATGGTGATGATGATGATGATGATGGTGATGAATGATGATGATGATGATGATGATGATGATGGTGATGAATGATGATGATGATGATGTTGATGAATGATGATGATGATGATGATGATGAAGGTGATGATGATGATGATGATGATGATGATGGTGATGATGGTGATGATGATGATGATGATGGTGATGATGATGATGATGATGGTGATGAATGATGATGATGGTGATTGATGATGATGGTGATGATGATGATGATGATGATGATGGTGATGATGATGGTGATGATGATGATGATGATGATGATGATGATGGTGATGATAGTGATGATGATGTTGATGGTGAAATATTTCTCTAGGCAGATCACCATTATACCATCACCATCTTACCTTACCTTAAATAAGCGTAGTGGCAGATGGCAGAATGTCATAATGAACCAAAACGCAAATAATGCTTATAGTTTTTTTTAAATGGCTGAATGCTATGATGCCATAGACCTATAAACATCATGGTGCTGTGTGACATGAAACAATAGACGATCGCATTGCCGGCCTAGGCCTGCAACGGTGTATTTTGAAGCCTGTTTTAACGAACACAACGTAAACATTACATAGCATGTTTGAGAAAAGTTAATTTTTGTGGGGTAGTTTGTTTGAGAAAAATAAAGTGGGTACTTGAGATGTTACAGTGGCAAATTATAACATTTGTTTTTGTTTGTTAGTAGCATAGGGTACGGTTGTGGTACCTATAGTCTCTGAAGATGAGCTCTGGTTGAGTTCGAAACGCGTCAGTGTTGTTTGGTGGTGGTGATAATTGGGTTTGTGTGATTTGTGTGTATTCGTGCAGTGTGGAGGTGCAGGAACTGAATGGACACGTATTTCTTACATAAACGTAAGTCGCGGGTGAGCAAAGTAATTGTTTCAGTTCATTAATATGGACCTCCGCAAAGTAACGCCTGATTCAAAAAATTTTATCATTGACAACGATTATAGCGGGTAGCTTGATTGCCAATTCTTATCTTTTCCCTAGCCCTAGGCCCTATGCATACCTATAAGCCCTAGGGTAGAGAAAGTACAGTGACCGCTTTAGTTGTTAGATGTCTCAATAATTTTTGTCGCAGAGTGAAAAAATTCCCTTATTAAATCGACATGCATGTCCTAGGTAGGTCGTTGCCTAACAACCACCCATTGTTATTGTTCATTGTTAACGAAAACAAACGCCATCAGCCTCTTGAGAACTACAATATAAAGGAGAGGATCGGTGGCTTACTCTTGCAGACTGAAATGCCTGTTCGAATATCTCTGCAGGAGCTGATTAGGGTGTTTTTTGTTTAAAGACTCATCATCATCCCAGCCTTTATACGTCCCACAGCAGGGAACAGGCCTCCTCTCAAAATGAGAGGGCTAGGGCCGTAGTTCCCACGTGGGCCCAGTGCGGATTGGGAACTTCACACACAAAATTGAATTTCTTCGCAGGTGTATGCAGGTTTCCTCACGATGTTTTCCTTCACCGTAAAGCTCATGGTAAATTACAAATGTAATTTCGCACATAGATTCCGAAAAACTCAGAGGTGCGAGCCGGGATTTGAACCCACGACCCTCTGCTTGAGAGGCCATAGGTCAAACCACTAGGCCACCACGACTTGCCATTTGTTTTGTATTGCTAATGTATTGTATTTTTTTTACTTCATTAAATGCAAGGTTATAATAATTGTCCCTATAAGTACATTAAAGTAATAAAATGAAAAAAAACCGGCCAAGTGCGAGTCGGACTCGCGCACCTAGGGTTCCGTACAAATTTATATGTATCTATGAACATCCAGTCTTAGCAGACCCCTGCTCCTAAGCAAAATGTGCGCAGTGTGGGATCATTGTAGATTGGTTACTGAAATAGACAGACAGACAAAAAAATTATGCTTTTCGCAATTTTTCCTTTATCTGTGCTATAAGACCTTGCTTCGTACCAAATTTCAAGATTCTGAGTTCACGGGAAGTACCCTTTAGGTTTTGATTCCCTTGCGAGTTTCGAAAATATGCGGAAATTTGCGTCATAAACGGCTGTATCTTTTGATTGCGTTGGCTTAGAAGTTTGATTTTTTCACAGCTCCAAAGGACAGTACGGACTTGAGTATTTGATATAAATTTCAGCTTGATACCTCCACGCGTTCCTGAGAAAAAGGTTCTAGACAGACGGACGGACGGACGGACAACAAAGTGATCCTATAAGGGTTCCGTTTTTTCCTTTTGAGGTACGGAACCCTATAAATATGCGAACGAAATTAATTATCATAAACTAATTCACTTATGGTTGCGTTGACACTACACTGTCACATTTCTTAATTTTATTTAATTAGTAGGGATCGAAAGATCCAGTGCAATTGACATGCCATAAGGAACAGGACTAATGGAGTAGACATTCTGTGTTACAAGATTTATATACCTAGTCAACTTTGTCCATTTTGTCCTAAATAAAATTTCGGCGTAATTATTTTATCGTTATCAATGGAGATAGATTTCATCTATAAAAAGTGGGTATAAAGTTATATTGTACCTATATTTATAGGAATATTGTAGTGGATATATTTTATAAATCACATCCAATGTGATTTTATGATTCTAAGATTGCATTTTTCAATAAACTGACTACAATACGATTGATGTTCAATGTTCATCTAACCTACTCCTATTCCGTTAAATAAACCGAATCCAACGTGGAAATAGGCCGGTTCTAAAAAAAAGTTACACTCACTTTTTATAGGCGAATCTTCATTAATCACGATAAAATAATTATGTACAAATTTTATCTACGACGTCATTTGTCGACTCCATAAAAAATATAACATTGATTTCTACTCCATTATTCCTGTTAATTATTATCATTTGCACTCAGTCATCCGATCCCTATTCATTAGAATCATCTTATAATTAGGGTCTCAGAGTGGGTGGTAATCCCTTTTTAGATTTTCGTATCTCAAAAGGAAAAAACGGAACCCTTACTTTGGGAAATTTTCCGATTCTACGTCAGTCTTTCACCATTATTTTCTTAAGAAAATAACAGGGTACACATGTACCCATAGTTTAAAAATACATATAAATACAGAAATATCTACATGACAATCAGTTCAGAAAAACCAGCACTGTGATAGACAAATAAGCGTAGACAGACACGTATCCAGAAATATCTAAGCACGACTGTTTGTCATATACCCCAGTACCCCACCTACATACAAGTCAACATAACATAGCTAAGTCGTTGGTTTGTTTAAAATATGTAAGCGTCCATCAGTCCGGTTACTTACCAACAAAGCGAATAATAATTAATTTCTCTTGTTATCTCTGAATAGGTATCATGTGTCTTATGTACAATATGATTCATACATAAGTACTAACATAATAGGTATAGTCGGGGTAAGAAAAGGTTCGTCACTTTTCGACTCTATGTCAACGAGTTAAGGTCGAAAAGTGACGAACCTTTTTTTACCCCGACTGTACATTGATTCCACTTTCTGTGATAGTTTATTTAAATACCTATTCAACGTTTTAAACATGAAACTCCCGTGAGACTCACTCATAGTGAAAGTATACGGATTACTCACGTTGTAAAACGAGTTTAACTCGACATGTTTCGGGCTAATCCGTAGCCCTTCTTCCCGGACACACACGTCACGGCGGCGGCCAAACACAGGCAGAGGGTTACAGGGTGATGATGTTAGTGTTGTGTGCTACTCTACATTTAACAATGATAGTAAAAATTACGATGAAAACACGGGTAGTTGTGCGCCGGTATCAGTGTCGTCGAGCAGCCGCGCGAGCAGAGCGGTAGCGCGTAGTGCACGTTTGGCTGTCACCGTAACGTGTGGCTCCGGGAAGAAGGGCTACGGATTAGCACGAAACATTTCAAGTTAAACTCGTTTTAAGGCGTAAGTAATCCGTATATTTTCACCACCTATTCAACGTCATAAAATAAGTTATTTAACCATCATCATCATTATATCCAGCCTACGTTTGTCCCACTGCTTGTTTCAGGGCATAGAATGAGACGCCGTGGAGCTGTAGTTAGGTTAATTGATAAATGATAAGGTGAGATTTCATAAATCAATAATAGTACATCGTGCATCAAGGGCCGTAAGTAGGGGATTACTAATGAGAGTCTATTAGAGGCCCGACGCCGAAGGCGGAGGGCTTTTAATGACATGAGTTTGTAATCCCCTTACTGCACGTGATACACACAATGATTTTCGTCACACTGCGAGGAAAAAATCCAAAAGTAAAATTATTTTGTCTCTAAACACTTAAATTTAATAAATACCTAATGGCTACCTGCCAATACAGATTGTCACTTTTTTCAAGTCGTCTACCATAGATAATGTAAACTGTGTTTAGAATTCGAAAGGCCATACGGCCAGATTCTGTCACCATGTTAAAAAATTACCTACTTTCTAAAATTATTGCAAAACTATTTGATATAAATTTCAATTTTATAAAGCGTAGATAACTTTTGTGTAGTAAAAATGGGTTATAGCTAAGTTTTAAACATATAAATAAAACATTGGCTGACTTGAAACCTCCTTAATCTGAAATGACATACCAACTGACTTGTTTGCAATTTTTAAAACTAAAGTTAGGACTCCCTAAAAAAATAAAAAAATATTAGGGGACAATCTTACACAAATCGACCTAGTCCCAAACTAAGCAAAGCTTGTACTATGGGTACTAGACGACGATAAACATACTTATATAGATAAATAAATACTTAAATACATAGAAAACATCCATAACTCAGGAACAAATATTCGTGCTCATCACTCAAATAAATGCCCTTACCGGGATTCGAACCCAGGACCTCTTGCTTCGTAGGCAGGGTCACTACCAACTAGGCTAAAGCGGTCGTTGAAGCGGTCCCTTGGGAAGAAAAACTGTACGTAAATCCATAACTCCCTTAACCCGTCACGCGTCCCAGGGACTACGTTAGTCCCTAACTTTTTTTTGCGGGAAATGTCCTAGAGACTACTACTGAAGTCTCTAGGGCATGTCCCGCACAAAAAAATTAGGGACTAAATTTTAGTATGGTGGACGCGTGACGGGTGAACAATTTAGGCCATTGTCATTTATTTAGTATACAGGCATGGAATAACACCATTGACGAGCAAGTGTGATGAAAAAGAAGTTCATCAAACAAATTTGCTACCGTTAAATTAATAAATATGTTATATATTACTCTTTTATTCATGTTTGGTTCATGTGGTTGTATGTAAGTATATAAGATCTCCGTTTTAAATCTTGCTAGCAATTTTTTGTTTTTTATTATATAAAAGTGACAATGCAAATTACCTACTTACTGTCGCATTTTTTTTCAAAAGAGATTTGCAAGGAAGTAAAGTTGTTACCCTTTACTAAACGGTTTTTGAGCACAATAAGCGGAACAAAATAATAAGTTGTACTTGAATTATTTGTTTTTTATTTAACTACAGCTAGGTACAGTCAATCATTATCGTTCGATGTTTCTGAACCGAGGTCACTTCAACCTCGTTCCCGTGATGGTGCTCACCAGGGGTGCACGCCGTAGACCTTGGTGACGAGGGGAGAGGAGTAAGTGAGGGGGGTGTAGGAGGCGTACGATGTGATGGGTGCGAGGGGCGCGGAGTAGGCGACTGGGGCAGCGGCGTACGTGGACAGCACTGGGGCCGCGTGGATCAGAGGCGCCGAGCGCTTCTTGATCAGGTGCGCGCCGGCTAGGGCCTTGGCTTCGAAGTGCGCGGCGCGCGCGGCGATCACCTCGGGGGTGTCCAGGGGTACGGCGGGCGCGGGGATGGCGGCGGCGGCGATGGGCGCTGCGAAAGCGGTGGTGGCGAAGGCGGGCGTGGCGATAGCTGCAGTCTTGAGCACGACCGGGGTGGCGGCGTATGCTACCGGGGCGGCGGCGTAAGAGGTGCTGACCACGGCCGGGGACGACTTAATGTCGACGCGGGACTGGTGCGAGACCGCAGCGGGAGCGATGGCCACGGCAGGCGCTGAGTAGGCTAGAGACGCGCTGTAGGAGACGGGTGCGGCATAGGCGATGGGTGCGGTGTAGGCGACGGGGGCCGCGGCGTACGTGGACAGCACTGGGGCCGCGTGGATCAGAGGCGCCGAACGCTTCTTGATCAGGTGCGCGCCGGCTAGGGCCTTGGCTTCGAAGTGCGCAGCGCGCGCGGCGATCACCTCGGGGGTGTCCAGGGGCACAGCGGGCGCGGGGATGGCGGCGGCGGCGATGGGCGATGCGAAGGCGGTGGTGGCGAAGGCGGGCGTGGCGATAGCAGCAGTCTTGAGCACGACCGGGGCGGCGGCGTATGCTACCGGGGCGGCGGCGTAAGAGGTGCTGACCACGGCCGGGGACGACTTAATGTCGACGCGGGACTGGTGCGAGACCGCAGCGGGAGCGATGGCCACGGCAGGCGCCGAGTAGGCCAGAGGCGCGCTGTAGGCGACGGGCGCGGCATAGGCGGTGGGCGCGGTGTAGGCGACGGGGGCCGCGGCGTAGCTGCTGACGACGGCCGGCGACGTCTTGATGTCCAGGCGGGACTGGTGCGAGACGGCGGCGGGCGCGGCGGCCAGCACGGGCGCCGAGTACGCCAGCGGCGCGAACAGCCCCGAGGGGGTGGCGGCGGCCAGCGCCATCACGGAAAACAACACCACCAGCGAGTTCATCGTGGTCTGTGTTAGTTCAGGTGCGAACGACAAAGGACTCAGATTAACTGATACTTTCTTTCGCTCTGCGTCATGTATTTATACCTCGCACGCGATTCAGTGCATCGTTAGTAGAAAAGTCAAGATCAACGAGTCGGCTGACGCGCTTGCACACCCTTTAATCTTACTTTTACCAAGAAATTTCGACACATTTACAACTATACTTAATTAAAACATACTTTTACACAGGAAATTAAATGTAAAACAAAGATGCTATACATACAGGATGGCTTTAGCCTCTGAATAAAAACGAAAAGGTGTCGCTTTTGTATTTAAGCAGAGAATTGTACTTACTTTACATTAGAATATTGTTCATCTTCTGGAAATAGTTAAAAGTTAGATAGTTAAACAAACCCGATCGAAGAAATCTTAACGGCCTTGAAAAACACACAAAACACGGCTGTTTCTCAAAATCTTACAAAGAGAACTATAACTTATAGCTATCTTCTAATGGCGATTGATGATGTTATGGATAATGTATTTCAACAACTAAAAATGTCTTTAATTTGTCCGGTCTGCACCACTATTTACGATTTTTTTTAGAAATTAAACTGCATTTTGTAGAATTTAAATAACCATACAACTTAAATTATACTACTTAAACACCGGCAAAGAAAGGAGAAACAGAATTTTTCTGTGTACCAAAAACTCACGCTATCCTAGTCCAAAAAAAAATCGGGGTCGCTTCTAACATGGACGACATTGTGTAGGGAACGCGCTAAAATCATTGTATTGGTCATTATTTAAATGTAAACTTATTGTTTGAATTTAACTTCTTCAGAGTGTGTTTAATGCTTTTCAATCATTAAAATATTTCGCCAGAGACCCACAAGAGAGCGTTTGAAGTGTAATAATTATAACGAGTAAAATTTTATATCTATATTTTTTAAATAGTACGATTATCGTAAAAAAGCTGGTTACGAGCTCACATGAATTTAGGATGAAAAACCAAGATCTTCGACATCATGTTGACAATACTATAATAGTCATCAATATCATGGTTAAACATTGAATTGTGTGTGAACCTGAAAACTTTGAGTTTGTATAGTACGAATTTTTTGAAGTGTCCCGTCCCGATCTCGTTAACAGCCCACCTTTCGAATAAATCCATTGTATTCTATTATGTCTTCAAGAGCATAATCCTCAGTTTAAAATGGACGGAAATATAAGATAAACTAGCTCATTGAAATATCGACTTTATTATTTACGTAGAGAGTTAATTTTAAATTAAACTTTCATCATCATCATCATTCCAGCCGAAAGACGTCCACTGCTGAACATAAGATCAATAAATAAATAAATAATAATAAATAAATAAATAAGCCTCCCCAAGGCTCGCCAAACAGATCGGCTCTGCGCCATTTGCATCCAATGCGTTCCCGCCACCTTCAACAGGTCGCGTCGCTCCATCTTGTTCGAAACGAAAGTCACGGACATAGCTCGAAGAATCGCTAGACTTAAGTGGCAGTGGGCAGGGCACATCGCTCGTAGAACTGACGGCCGATGGGGCCGAAAGGTTCTCGAGTGGCGTCCGCGGACCGGAAGACGCAGTGTAGGTAGGCCTCCAACAATGAAACTTTGTTGGCAGATAATATTTTTCAAAATTGATCGCGTTATAGAACATACAAACAAAAAAAGTACAATACAATAGCTTTGTTCGAAAAGTGGGCTGTTAACGAGATCGGGTCACCTCAAAAAATTCGTACTTTACATGGTAAATGTTCTGTTTAATTTTTACCATGGTAATACTGAAAGTCCTAAATTATTCATTATTTTACATATAACATGTCATACGAGATAGGACTATTTAAGTACTACAATCAGCGTGAAATAGTTCGTGACTATTTGGCCACTTTGGATGTCACGAACTATTTGACGCTGACTCTACAAGGCCACAAGTATTTCAATCTAGCGAATATTCGATCCAGTAACAGTCGAGCCAGTGAACTTTCAATACACCACTGATCGAAAGCATATAATTCTAGGTTTCATTTTGTCGATTGTACATATTTCGGCCACAAGTATTTCGGTCTAGCGAATATTCGATCCAGTAACTGCAGTCGCGCCAACAAACAGACGATAGCATGATATTTCAAGAATACGTAGTCGAAACTATGATATACACCCCCTTATTTGCTATTTAATAGTCTAAACTAAAGTTACTTCACCTTAGTAAGAATAACTATCACCTCCAAATACCTGTTTAAGCACAATCAATCCTTGTGACATTTATCACTTATCCTAATAATAGCGATCAAAAAGTGCGACATAAATATTCACGATCATGACAGTAGGTGCCTTGAATATTTAGATTATTGTACGCAAACATTTCCAAAGCTTCCGCCTTTAATAAAAAATCGTCTCTTGATATATAGACCGAATAACTACTGATAATAACAACACTAATTGTACTGGTAAAGTATTAGATTGAAGGTGATTATGTGACATTTTATTGTTAATAGTTATTGGGCGGGTATATAAGCATCCTTGCTTGCGAATTACACATCAGTCAATCCTTGTTCATCGGTAAGACGAGTCAAATCAACACAGACCACAATGTTCAAGCTGGTGGTGTTGTTCTCTGTTGTGGCTTTGGCGGCGGCCAAGCCTGGGGTGTTTGCGCCGGTGGCTTACAGTGCAGCGGTGCCGGCTGTGAGCTCGGTCTCTCAGTACAGCAGCAGCGTGGTCCATGGAGCGCCTGCAGTATACAGTACTCCTGCCTTCTACAGCGCCCCTACCGTCTACAGCGCCCCTTCTGTCGTCCCAGCCGTCGCCCCTGCTGTTGTCCCTGCCTACGGCTACGGTCTATCTCAGGCCCCGAACACCCCCGCTGTCGTCCTGGACGCCGTCAACGGAGTGCCTCTGGACACCCCTGAAGTCGTCGCCGCCCGTGCTGCCCACTACCAAGCCAAGGCTCTGTCTGGTCACCACCTCCGCAAGCGATCTGTCGCTCCTGTCGCGTACAGCTCTTACGGTGCTCCCGTCTCTTCTCTCGCCTACTCCGCTCCTGTCGTTTCTCCTTACTCCACCGTAGTGTCTCCTTACTCCTCGGTTGTAACTCCTTACTCCAGTGTAGTAGCTTCTCCCCTCGCCTACTCCGCCGTAGCCCCCAGGGCTTACAGCGTTCACCCCTGGTAAACCTACCTCCACTCTCGACCAAGTATTTTTTAACGATTGTATATAATTGTACAAAATAAATGGGCTGCTTCACATAAACTATGGCTCTCAATTTTGATTTATTTCATGCATACGTATTTATTTCTTTTTATTTT